>OZ025289.1:60555437-62955437 GCA_964019185.1 Maratus speculifer | reverse complement strand
TGAGGTGATTGTCTGTGCTTCCACCTCCCGGTCTATGAATATTATCAATCTGTTTCCGCCAAACATCCTTTGTACGAAAAAGGGATTCATTGCAGCCAATTTTGTCAAGTCAGAGGAATTAAACATTGACTGTTCAAAGGCACAAAACTGAAACAGAAAACTGAGTTCCGAAAAATTCCAAATACCAGAACATTCTAAAGAACAATATAAAATTGAAAAATCTATTGTTAGAAAATTGAAATTAATGCTGTTCATTTCACAGGATATTATAATTATTTATTTTATAAAATATAGAAATGTTCATGGAGCTAAAAAATTTTTCTCATATGACAGAAAATTTTTGAAAAATAAAATTTGAAAAAAAAAAAGAGAAAACGAGTTGCAGAATTTTTATTTCAGTAGCACGTAAATTACAAATTAAAAATACGAGGGCAATGCGGAAAGTAACCTCCGTTTATAAATAAAAAAAAAAAAAACTAATGAAAGTAAACATGTTTTATTACTTACGTATGAAAGACACGTTCTTCAGCTAATTCTCAACATAATTGCCGTATTAATTAAAACAATTATCATAACGGTAAATCAGCTTTGAAATTCCATCGTCACAGACTTCTGCCGCCGGCCTATTCAATTGCGATTATTTTTAAATTCAACTCGCACCACTCTTGCAATTCAAAAAAATTTAACATTTTTTTCTATATAATTTGCTGATAAATGTACTACTAAAAATGTTTTATAAAATAGTGGGTGAAATAAAATATTACGAGAGCAATTCGTAATTTGTCAATATGAGTAAAAGAATGTGTTAAAATTCTTTGGATTGAAAGAGTGGTGCGAGATGAATTTAAAAGTAATCGCAGTTGAATAGGCCGGCGGCAAAAGTCTGTGACGAAGGAATTTCAAAGCTGATTTACCATTATGATAATTGTTTTAATTAATACGACAATTATATTGAGAAGTAGTTGATGAACGTGTCTTTAAGACGTAAGTAATAAAACATGTTTCTTTTCATTAGTTTTTTTTAATTCATAAACGGAGGTTACTTTCCGAATTACCCTCGTAGTTAAAGAACTTAGAAAAAAAATATTACAGCAGTGTCAAAATGAATATAATTACTACATAAAAAATCTTTATATCCTTATATAAAATATATATCTTATTTTACTCGATATCTGATTTTTTTTAATCTTAAGGCATAATTAATAGTAGTAATATGTGAAATAATAATAGTTTAATAAGTAATTTATAAAATACTCACAACACTCTGAGTACTAAGACCATGCTCAGCATCCCCCCCCCCCAAAAAAAAGGCGGCTGTGTCAAAAATATATTTAACAGCATTTGTAAGATCTTTTCATTTGAACATCAGATATTTTAAAATATTCTTTGCCTTTATTGGATTGTAATAAATAAATAAATAAATAAATAAATAAATAAATAAATAAATAAAAAATAAGGTGATATACGCTTTAAAAAATAGCTGGTACTAAAACTCAAGGAACCGTACGAAAGCTTAAAATCGCCTTCGATTCCCGACATTTTACGTCAGCACGCAATACTATTATTCAGAGAATTGAGCAATAATATAAATACTACATGTAGCATAATGCTATTTTACATGATTTACATGATCGAATTATTTTCCTCAAAAGGAAATGGGGATTTTAAATGTTCTAGTCTTCATTATTTCTAAATACATATAATATGTTTCTAAGAGTTTACGTAATAATTCAAAATCACAAAATAGCCTGACATTTTACTAGATTTTTGAACACCTATTTGAATCCTCAATTACTAACAGAGTTTTGAAGCAATGCTTGAATACATCTGATTCCATCAAACGTCCTTTTCACCAAAAAGGACTCAATGCAGCCAATTTTGGTAACACAGAGCTATTCATTAGCTATTCATACATGCACAACATGCAAGAAACTGCATTTCAATAAGCTCGAAATAGCATAAGTTTGTAAAGAACGGTTTGCTCTTTATAAAATTGAAATTCATACATTACTATTCAAGGAATGAATGCTATTATTAGAAGTAAATCTTCATAGGGACAATTTTGCATAAATGATAAGAAGTTGTTGAATGCTACAAGTCGAAAACAATTTTAACCCAAGTAAGAATTTGCCTCTAAATGGCAGAAAAAAGAGTATTTTTTAGAATTTATTTTCTTGAATGAAAATGAAAATTTTATTTCCATGTATTTTTTTTCAAGATATTTGTTAGAATTTGAAGAATGATTGAAATATTTTTTAAATAAAAATTTTACGATTAGGATCTAATTGCGCTGGTGAATATCCTAGTATATGTTCCGCGTACTTCCGATCGGGTAGGAGGAAATTGCTCGAATAGTTCACGAAAAGGGAAGTTCGATTTGAAAAATATGGATTTGAGGAGAACAAGTTTAAAATTTTACCATAATGTTACGTTAAACAATAAAAAAAATTAAGGAATTAAAATATTGAAAAACCTCTTATGACTAACTATCTACACACATAAAGATGCAATAAATAATAATAAAAAAATTGATACAAAGAAGTTTTACCTCCCCTTAAATGCATGTATCCCATGTTACTACTTGCTCAATATTATTAGAAGCTAGTGTCCCAGTTTTTTAACATTTACAAATTAATCCATTCTAGATGAAATGTTATATTGGATGAAAAATGAAAAGAATAAAGTTTATTTAGTTTTCGAAAATAAATATTTAACGATTAGGATCTAGTTGCGCAGGTGTATATCCTAGTATATTTTCCACGCACTTCCGATCGGATGGGGGGAAATTGGTCGAATAGTTCACGAAAAAGGGAAATTCGATTTGAAAAACATGGATTCGAGGAGAACAAGTTTAAAATTTTACCATAACGTTACGTTAAACAATTAAAAAAAAATTGTAAGAAATTAGAATATTAAAAAACCTCTCATGACTAACTATCTACATGAGTAACTATCTACATAAGTAATTATAAAAAAATATACAAAGAAGTTTAACCTCCCTTTAAATGCATGTATCCCACATTACTACGTACTAAATATTCTTAGAAGCTATTGTTCCGGTTTCTTTAATATTTACAAATCAATCCATTCTAGAAGAAATGTTACGTTGGATGAAAAATGAAAAAAATAAAGATTATTTAGTTTTCGTAGCAAAAATATTTTTATACATATGTTTTATATATTGATACTTGAAAAAGGAAACAAATAACTCAACACTAATAAATAGTGTATACGCATATGTGTATTAGATGAGTATTTTTTAATGCAATAATCCAATAAACACTCGCATATATTTATTTTAAAACATTATCTCAGTACAATTACATACAAAAAATAAAAGAAATACTTTCAGTATGTCTTAATTCAAGAAAAAACTTTATTAGTTAAACTCTTATATAAAGTAACAATATTTTACATTAAGTTTCTACTTTACAGAAGGCAGTACAAAATATTTAAAATAAAACTATCTTCCGATTCTATATAATAAAAACAAGGTAAGTAGATATTCAGAAAAAGGTTTTGGGTAATTCCCTAACAAACTTTCAAAAAATGCGGTATATAAATGATAAAACAAAAATACCCGGAAAAGGAATTTCGTAAACATTTTTTTTCCTTGCAGAAAGTATTTTCTTATTCTCTTTTTATTAACATTAACATATATAACTGATTTAAATTTGTAAGGAATACGTACTCAATATTCTTAGAAGCTATTGTTCCAGTTTCATTCAATAAATAATGTAGTTACATGGGCGTTAAATTCAATCTTGATGCCTTTAATAGAGAACTCCCAAACTGAATCGATAAATTGTTCTGGGATTTTTCACGCCCACAATAATATAAATTTCTCTAAAACATTCTTATCGTATATTGGAAAAATCGGCAATGACATAAGACTTCCTTTAATATTAATCTTCTTTTCAAGATCAATTCTTCATAAATAAAAAGGCGAGAAAGGATATGAAACATCCCTTTTCTCGTCATTTATATATTGGTGTACAAGGTTTTCTTCGGCGTAAACATAGATTATAAATATGACTGTAACTTTTATTAAAGATAAAGAATGGTTTGATGCTTTTTAATTTTTATTTTGGTACAGAATATATCAATATATTGCTCTATAATTTTTCACGCCCACAATAATATAAATTTCTCTGTAACATTTGTATGATATATCTGTTAAACGGACAATGACTTAAGTCTTTCTCAAATATTAATTATTTTTGCAAGATGAATTCATCGTAAATCAGAGGCGAGAAAGAATATGAAACATCCCTATTCTCATAAATATATACCGGACAATTGCACCATAAAATTTAACTACTAAGAATGTATTTATTAAAAATACATTGCTCAATGGTGCACAAAACAAGAATTTTAATATGAACTTGTACAATTAAAATAAAATAGAATATCAACGTTTCGCGCCGTCTTCAGGAAAATATGATAATGAAAGGACTAAAAGTTTGCTTCCTGATCGAGAGATAATATTTCTCATAAATTAAAATCGAAATGAATTAAAAGTTTTTAAATGTTGCCACTTACACGTGAGTAGAAATTAAAATATTGCAACGAGATAAAAATTTAAATTTTTATGATGTTATGCCATATTTTTGGTATATTATATTGCTGAATTCGCGTTAAGACCAGTAGAACAAAAAATTTTTAATACGTTTAATTTGAAACCTGAATGTTGGTTCAGTTATGTTGATGATGTTTTCATTTTATGGAACCACAGTTTGGCTGAATTATCTGTTTTTCTGCAAGATGTCAATAGATTAAGCAATAGTATTAATTTCACCCTTGAAGTCGAAGAAAACGCCTCCCTTCTATTTTTAGATGTTCAAATTAATAGATGAAATTCAAGTTTAAAATATTTTCAGTCTATAGAAAACCAATAAAAGAAAATACAGTTATCCCGTTTTCAGCCAACATGCCCTTCGAATACCAAATATCTGCATTCAGGTCATTTATTAAAAGAGATTTTTTGATCTGTTAGGATGACAAATTAAATAAAGAAATCGAATTTATACAGAAAATAGCTTTTGACCATGGTAATTTTGACCTGCAAAATTTGTAAATAAAATAGTTCAACAGTACAATACTCCTCCCACATCTGGCCAACGACAAGATAAACTTTTGGTTTACAGAAAATTTCATTATGTCCCTTATATATTTGAAAAAGTAAAAAAGATCGCACAAAAATATAACATAAAAGCTGTCACCATTCCACCTCCATATCTCATTGATGTCGTTACACATAAGATCGACAAAATTCCAATAGATCAAACATCTCGTAATTATGAAATAGCCATCACTTTATCAAATAATGTTAAAAAAGTCTACATCGGCATGACAACACGCAAACTTTTAATTAGAATTAAATAGCATCGCAGAGATATTAAACAATATAATCAGAATACTTCTCTTTCTCGCTTGTACTTGGCGAACAAGGGTTGCCGTATTAACTTTGATGACGCCAAAATAATAGTTCCGTGCAAAAACCCAGTTGAAGGTAAAATAAGAGAATCTGTCGAAATCATTGCACGAGAAAATAAACCTTGTAATGATAATTTGTCCTACAATATACCAAAAATATGGCATAACATCATAAAATCTTAAATTTTATCTCGCTGCAATATTTAAATTTTTACTCACATGTAAGTGGCAGCATTTTTAAACTTTTAATTCATTTCGATTTTAATTTATTAGAACCATTATCTCTTGATCAGGAAGCAAACTTAGTCCTTTCATTATCATATTTTCCTGAAGACGGCCGCAGAAGACGGTGCGAAACGTTGATATTTTATTTTATTTTAATTTTATAAGTTCATTTTTAAAATTCTTGTTTTGTGCACCATTGAGCAATGTGTTGTATTTTTATTCCCTATTCTCAATATTCATATATGGGTGTAAAAAGTTTTCATCAATGTAAACATAGATTATGATAATAATTATGAGAATTATAATATTTTACAAAGTTTTTTAGCTTATTTAGAAAGTTTTTTTAGTTAAACTAAAATAATAAAATGCAGCTATAGTAAAATTTATCTCAAGAATTTATTAGCGATTTTCTCTGTGATAATGAAATTTACCTTATTAATTTATTGCATTTGTGCATTTCTAATAAATTTTTCGATTAATACACTTTCGATGACAATTGAAAAGTTTTGGAAAAAACAAATCACTGTTAGTCAGATGATAAAATGTATAGCAATGTATTATAGTTTCTATAATAATTGAAATAAATGTTTTTATATTAATAACTATATTCAACATTTTTTACACTTTATTTTTAAAGGTAAGATTACTTTTATAATCTAAGTTTACACCGATGAAAATTTTGCATACTGCTTACATGAATGACGAGAAGGAAGATATTTCATATTCTTTCTCGCTGTTTATAAATGAAAAATTCAATTGTAAAAAATATTAACAATCCAGAATCCTTATGCCGATGTCCTTTAAAAAAATATTATACAAATGCTAGAGAGAAATTTATTTTATTGTGTGTGCAAAAGATAGCAGAGCGATACATAGAACTTTTTCAAAACCTTTATACTTTAAGAAAGCCACTTTTTTAACTTTACGAAAAAGTAAGATTACATGTATAATCTACGTTTACATCGATGAAATTTTGCACATCGCATATATGATTGATGAAAAGGGGGATATTTCCTATCCTTTCTCGCTGTTATGTTTGAAGAATTGATCTTGATTAATATCGGGATTAATATTCGGGTGGCCTTATGCCATTGCGAGATTTTTAGATACATCATACAAGTGTTAGATATAAATTTCAGTGGATGACTAAATTACCATAGTTATTTATTGAAATATTTTCCATATCTTTATTTATCTTATAATGCAAGAAAGCGTTCTTTCACTTTAACGAAAAATAAGATTACACTTATAATCTATGTTTACATCGATGAAAATTTGTACATCCCGAAAATGAATACTGAGAAGAAGGGCGTTTCATATAATTTTTCGACCCTTGTTTATACAGAATTCGTCTTGAAAATAAGATTAATCTTTGAAGAAGCCTTTTGTCATGTTAATTTTTCAGATATGTGATAGGAATAATTGCGAAAAAAATTTTTCATTGCGTGTGTTAAAAAATAACAAAGCAACTGATTCATTTTCAACACCTTTACATACTTTATAATGCAACAAAGTGTCCTTTTACTTTAACAAAAAGTAAGATTACATTCGTAATCCATGTTTATATTGATGAAAACTTTTCCCACTGCATACATGAGTAATGTGAAGAAGAACATTTCACAATCTCGCTCTTCATGTATGCCAAATTCATTTTGAAGATTAATATTTCAGGAAGCCTTATGCAATCGCCGGTTTTTCAAATAAATGATACAAATGTTAGAGAGAAATTTCTTTCATCGCGGGTTTTTAAAATATTAGAGCTGTATATTGAGATATTTTCAGGATTCAGGAAATCTTATACCGTTGAGATGACGATTTGAGATTTAGGAAATCGTATCTCATCGTGAGATTTTTAAATATATGATATGGATGTTGAAGGTAATTTATTCTTATATGGGTATAAAAAATATCAAAGCCATTTATCGAAATATTTTCCCCATTTTTATATAATAGGCTATTTCCATGAGTACTTGTAGTGTAAGTCACAGGCTACGATTTTTGGCTACCAGTATTATAGAACGAAAAAAATGTGATTAATTTTATTCACACATTCTCATTAATTGAATAAGGCCAAGCAGACTTTTCGAAAATAACGGTGGCTAACAAGTATAGCAATTAATAAGTTATGTGACTTACACTACAGAACCCATGGAATTAGCCAATAATAATGTAAAAAAAGCATTTTTTCCCTTATACAAAAGTTAAGAATACTTGTATAATCTATGTTTGCAACGATAAAAACTTTGTATATCTCATACATGTATGATATAAAGGGCGCTATTTCATATCTTCTATCGCTCTTAATGTATGCGGAATTCATCTTGAAAAGAAGAGAAAAATTAATATTCAGGGAATCCTTATGTTACTGTGGCATTTTTAGATATATGATAAGTTCTTAGAGATAGATTTATTTCAATGTGGATGTTAAAATAAACACAGCCGTTTATTGAATTATTTTTCTACATTTTCATATTGTTTACGTAACAAGAAAGCTTCCTTTAACTTTATAAAAACAAACATTACTTGTATAATCTAGGTTTGCATCGATGAACTTTGTACACCTCGTAGATGAATGATGTAAAGGGGGATATTTCGTATCCTTTATTGCTCTTTCGTTTGACGAATTCATCTTGGAGAGTAGATTATAATATCAGGAAACCTACTTTCATAGATGGTTTTCAGATATACGATACGAATGTTAGGGGCAAATTTATTCATTGTGGATGTTAAAAATATCCGATCGATATTTATTAAGAATTTTCAATAACTTTATGTAATTTATGATGCAAGGAAGTTTTCTTTCTCTTTAACAAAACTTAAGATTAAATTTATATTCGATATTTACATCAATGAAAACTTTATTCACTGTATAGATATATCCCTAGCGTAGATAATCGGACGACAAAAATAAACCAAACCAAACCAAACCACTGTATACATAAAAGATGAATAAGGGATATTTCGTATATTTCTTCCATTTTTATACATGACGAATTCATCTTTAAAGTAAAATTGATATTCGGAGAAGCCTTATGTCATTGTCGGTTTGTCAGAAATATAATACGAATGTTAAAGAAAAAAATATTGGGATTGATGGAGAGATTTTTAACACTTTTATATAATTTGTAATGAAAAAATGCCTTTTTTCAATTTAACACATGTTAACATTACATTTATAATCTTTTATCTATGTTACATTTTATAATTTTTACATCAAATTAAAACTTTGTACATCCTATAGGTTAAGGATGATAGGGGAAGGATATTTCTTTTCCATTCTCGCTCTTTTTTTATGCCGAATTCATCTTCAAAAGAAGATTATATTTGAGGAAGATTTCAGCTATTGCCAGTTTTTTAGATTATACTCTTATAATATCAATGTTAAAGAGAAGTTTATATCATTGTGGGTACAAAAATTGTGAGAACAATTCATTGAAATATTATATACATCTTAATTAAATTTATATTACAAAAAACATTTCTTTAATTTAAAAAAAAAGTATATTGCATTTAAAATCTATGTTTGCTTTGATGAATACTCGGTTCACACCCATATAGGAAAGATAAGAATAGGGATGTTTCATATTCTTTCTCCCTTTTTACTTATGATGAATTCATACTGAAAAGATGATTAATATTCCTGGAAGTGCTCTGCCAAGGCGAAGTTTTCAGGTATATGATATGAATATTAGAGAAAATTTTATTTTATTGTAGGTGTTAAAAATAACAGAGCAACATGATAAGATACCTTACACGCCAAAATAAAACTTATAATGTACCAAATCCTTCTTTAACTTTAACAAACGTTACGATTACATTTATAATCTATCTTTAAATTGAGGAAAATTTTGTACATCCATATGTGAATGATGAGATGAGGGATATTTCATATCCTTTCTCGGCTCTTATTTAGGGTGAATTCATCTTGAAAGGAAGATTAATATTTGAGGAAACCCTTATGCCATTGCCGATTTTTCAGATAAATTATACGAGTGTTAGAAAGAAATGTATTTCACTGTGGGTGTTTCGTAACAGAGAAACACACTAAGATGTTTTCCACACCAAAATAAAAATTATTGAGCCAAAGCTTTCCCTAACTTTAACAAAAGATACGATTACATTCATAATCTATGTTTACAGCGCTGAAATTTTTTTACGCTCATATATGAATGATGAGAAGAGTTATGTGATGTTTCATTTTCTATCTCGCCTCTTATTTAGGACGAATTCATCTCGAAAAGAAGATTAATATTTGAGGAAGCCTTATGTCATTGCCGGTTTTTCAGATGTATAGTACGAATATTAGAGATAAATTTATTTCATTGTGGGTGTTACAAATCACAAAGCAATTTATTGAAGCTGTTCTAATAACTTAGTGTAAACTTAGTGTGTACTTAGTGTAAACGTTCACACGTTGTTCCTAAGTTCATTAATATTATTTACAAGCTTCCTTCTTCCATTCGCGTTCAAAATGCCTTAACCAGGAGTAAGTTTATTGTTCTTAGAACATTTTTCAAGATGTTCGGCACTCTCTTTCCTGCATTGAATATGAATTATATTCTTTGCATTTACAGTTAAGTAAATCTGTTATTTATTTCCCTTTCCTCTCGAAAAAGATTTTTGCTTACGTTGATTACAAATCTAAATGTCACAGTGCTATATTGGATAAAACGTTTTCGTCACTTCTGACTTCTAATTCTCCTGCTCCTGGTGTCTCTCCTCTTCGGCAAAATTATGTTGTCAATTTATCATCTCATTCCTTTACTGATTCTCAACGTGATGTTCTCTGTCTTGGTTTGAATTTTTCGCGTGTTTCCAAACCTTCTATTCCGAATTTAATTGCTCCTATTGAATATTCTTTCAAAATAGTAAAATTTCTTCTGGTCAACTTGAATCTCTTCGCTACATTTTGGCTAATGCATTTCTTCTAATAAATCTTCAGTTAAATCTAATCTTTCTTCTTCTCAAAAATCTGCTATCAGTGAACTTAATTCTGTCCCTAACCTTCTTATTACTAAGGCTGATAAAGACGGTCAAACCGTTCTTCTCAATAAGTCTGATTATATTTCTCATGTGGAATCTATGTTAAACTCCGGTCCATATTCAAAATTAAAGAAGGATCCTTCTACTAAACATCTGTCTGATATCAAGGAGGTCGTTAAAAAGTCTTTCATTCTTAATAATAACACTAAATGTTTGGGCATTCCGTCTATAGCTAATTGTGCTCGTTTCTATGCTCTTCCTAAGACCCATAAACTTACTCTTTCATTTCGCCCTATCGTTTCTAATATTGGTACTGCTTCTTATAAACTTGCCAAGTTCCTTTCTAAGTTACTCGCTCCTTTATCTTCCACTAATTCTCACACTGTTAAAAACTCTATTGACTTTGTTGATAAAATTAAACGCTTTTCTCCTTGTAATTACAAAATGGTTTCCTTAGATGATAAATCCCTCTTCACTAATGTCCCAGTTCAAGGAGCAATTGACTGTTTGGAAAGAAGGCTACGCGAATTCCATTACTCTTCCATCGAGATTGTCGAGATCCTGCAATTAGTTAGCATTTGTGTTAGGCAAACCGTTTTCCAATTTAATAATTCCTTCTATTTTCAAACGGATGGTTTGGCCATATGCAATCATTTGTCTCCTCTTTTATGTGACGTTTATATGCATTATGTGGAAGAAAGACTCTTCAGTTTATATGATTTTCCCTTCTGGTGTAGGTATGTTGATGATACTTTTATCTTAATTCCTTTTGAGCTGGAACGCCAAAATCTCCTTTCTCTTGTCAATTCTGTTGATCCTTGCATCCAGTTTACTCTTGAAGTCGAAAAGAACGATTCTCTTCCTTTCCTTGATGTGTTGGTTACTAAACACCCTGATCGGTTCTTTACCTGTATTTATAGAAAACCTTCCGCTGTATCTCTTCCTCCGCATGCTTTTTCTAACCATCCTCCACAGCATAAAGGGGCTTCCTTTTATACTTTTGTCTACAGAGTACTTCGTATTTGTTCTGATTCTTCTGCTCTAAATAATGAAATTAGTTACCTCAAATCTCTTGCCCTCGCTCGTGGTTATAATCCCTCTTTGATCGACAAAGCTCTGTATAAATTTAATAAGCCTAAACGTCTTCTTACTGATTCTAATAATTCTTCTAATGTTAACTCTATAGTTCTACCTTTTTATTCTCCTCTCTGTTTCGAAATTGCTAAAATCCTTTCTCGTTTCAACTTTAAAGTTATTTTGAATCTATTAATAAAATTAAATTCTCGTCTTTGAAAGATCCTATTCCTATTGAGAACCGGTGAGGTGTTTATTTTATTACTTGTTCTTGCAATTTGGGTTATATTGGTCAGACCAGAAGAGCGTTGAAGAAAAGACTGGATGAACATCAGAGATACATGTATAATTAAAATCAGGAATTATCTAGGTCTTCAATTGCTTCTCACTGTTGCTCTTCCGGTCATTATTTCAATTTTTCCATGGCCAGAATTATTTCTAATCCTGCCTCTTCTTCTCATTTAGATGTTCACGAAGCCTATTTTATTTGTGAAAATTCTAATACTCGTGTCAATGATCTCTCATTGTTCCCCTCCCTTTTTCCTCCGTGGAAATTACTTTTGTAGTTATAATTATTATTATTGATTATTTTTACTTTTTACTTTATTTATTTTTAATTATTTATTTTATTTATTATTTTATTATATTTTTATATATTTCATTTTATATTATTTTATCTTATTTTATTATTTTTATTTATTTATTTAATTAATTTTTTTCCTCACATTTTTCTTTTTCTTTTATTAATTTAGCATCATTTTTTACTTCCACCTGGGCTCTTTCATCCAGCGCCACGTGTGGCATTCTTTGTAATCTCCTCCCTCTTTCTTTCACTTTATCTTAACTTTTCTCTTCCTCTTTGGCTCGTTCAGATAGCGCGACCTGTCGCACTTTTTGTAATCTTTCCCCTCTTTCTTTCAATTTATCTCGACTATGTCCCTTGTGACACGTGTTGTATTGGCTGATGACGAGCTGTTATTGTTGTAGCTCGAAACGCGTCCTGTTTAATTTTCTTTTTATGGTGATTTTACAAAGTTTCTTAGCATATTTATCAATTTATCGCCAGTGATTTCGGTGTTTTTCAATAAAAAAACTTTCTGACTATTCTAAATTTAAGCGAAAATAAATAATTTTAAGACGAATTAAAAAAAACTAGGCTTGCCTCTAAAATTCGAAAGAACGTGTAGTTTTTAACAACTTTTTTTTAATAATTAAATATTCACTAATATCATTGGTAAATTTAAGACGTTATTATGATTAATGTGCCGTATATTAATTATTCTTTAAGCTATTTTTAACATAATAAGTTTGTCAATAAAACTGAATTCAACTTTCAATGATTATTTGATGCAGTCTTTTTTACTCTTCAATTACCAGTCATCGCATCTATTTGATATTGCAGATGCCAGCTAATATGATTACCACGAGTTATGATTACTGCAGATTGTGATTACCACAGGTTTTAGATAGCAATATCCAGCTGATAACGATAAGCGATTTAAAAAAAAATACTTAGCAAAAATATATGGCATGATTATGTAAAACGATAACATACACTCGATGAAACTATTGTTATTAAATTAAGGTGGAAAGCATTTATTGAAAGAATTCAATTATTTTGTTTGTTAGTAATTCTCTATTTAATCATTATTAATGAATTATTCATTATAGTTTTTAGAAATATTTCTTATGATACATTTCACACTCATTTTTCACTATAAACTGTACTTATTTTCTTTTAAATTCATTTAAATGTTCCTCATTTTCATATCTGTAGGTGTTTTTTAATAAACTGTGTGTGTTGTAGGTGTTTTTTAATAAACTTTCTAATGTGATCATATATGGACATGCGTTTTAGGTAATACTATCCAACTGATAATAACTAGCAATTTAGAAAAATAGTGAACAAAACGGGCATTTTGAAATAAAAGGTAACATAACCTCAATGAAATGATTATTTTTAATGGGAAGTAGAAAGCATAAATTGTAATGTACCCGTAACGCATGGTGACGTCACTGCAATGTCGTTGTGAAGCCACATTGTGACTTTGTGACCATCGATTGTCGATGTGAAGTCACAGTGACTAAAATGTGAAGTCGTTATGGCCGTTTTAGAGCTCTTTTGTGACGTTTCACAAAGTGGTCACAATGTGACAAATTTGTGAAAAATGTGTCATTTGTGACTAATTTGACATTAACATTGTGACGAAACTGACAAGAGCAAAGATATTTAAATTGCCAGAAACATGTTTTTTAAAGTAAATAACATGTTTTGAAAGATATTTATAAATTTCTAAAGATTTTTAAGAAAGTCACATCTCAGTCACAATGTGAAGTCACTGAGTGGTGGCATTTTGGTCACAGATGTGATGTGACCAAAGTGACTCACAGCGACGTTACTGTGACGTCACTGTGACCATGCATGCTATTAGGGTATGAACTTTAGAACGTCTATGGTCTTATTTAAAATGCGATTAAATATAATTAAACACGTTAAAAGTTAATTTCATTTAAAATATCTTAGTACTTTCAAGCCTTAAACCAGGCTCTTCATCAGATAATATATTTATAACTCTGATGAAGAACATGGATAAGCATTGAAAGTATACTAAAATATTTTAAATAAAATTAATTATTAACATTAATTTTTTACCATTAATTATTAATCTTGAATGTATTTAACCAAGTTTTATCTATAACAGTGAACTACTTAAAGTTTTCATACAAATTGAATATTTCCAACTGATCGAAAAATTGACCAGGCTGGGAATCGAACCCAGATACTTGACCAATAAGGTTATCTGAGCGAAAAATCCCAGCTGGCTATCGCCCAGGTAGCTTAACAGGTAAAGCATTGGCCTTTGTAAGCCAAGTATCTGGGTCCGATTCCCAGCCTGGTCAATTTTTCGCTCAGTTGGAAATATTCAATTCGTGTGATTACTTTACCAATCAGTTAGATTGTGTTGAAAATAATAGTATATACTTAAAGTTTACTTCATGTATTTTATGCTTAAAAAAGGGTGAAAATTGCGCTTCGGCCTATGTTTTTATTTAAAGTGGAAAACAATGTTATGTGAGCATCGAAATTATACAAATCCATTGTCAAAAGCTATGCGGGCGTTAATTAGGGAAAGACTTGCTAAGTTTTTCATCAAATAATGCTTTGAATGGGATTTATAAGTAAACCCATTTCGGAATATGTTCAGGCCAAAAAAAAGAAAAAAAAACGGTGACTGTTAACGAAAGAAACCCCAATTAATTTTATTGTAAAATTGATACAGACTATTGGTCTTGCAGACTTTGATTAAAGTAAGCGATTGATTAATACCATTATCGTTAAATGGTTAACCAATGGTTAATGGATAATGGTTAATAGATAACGATAATGGTTAAACCAATATCGTTATTTTGTTAAATCTTTAGCAGATTTAACAAAAATGCATATTGCGTGACTGCTAAGTTTGCAGTAACATAATGAAGTAACATAATGAAGTAACAACATGAAGTAAAATAAACATGTTTTAAATAAGAAAAAAATATATAATATATCCACTTTCTTCTATGTCGTAGCTGTAAAGGCTTTTGCCTTTACATATTATTTAATAATTGTACCCTCCTTTTTAAAATTATAAAAATCTCCTGATTCTTAACTTTATTTAAAAAGCTGAATTTTTTAATACCATTTATCCTATTCATTTGGTAACGGGCGTTTTCTTTTAAAGTATCATCTCAGTTTATTTCTATATATAATAATTCTTTAAAACCACAACGTGTCCTCGATACATTTTGCAACTGTATGTATTTTACTCCCTAGAAACAGCATTTTATTAAGGCTTGTTTCTATGCTAAATTGATTCATCTTTATGCCACTACAGGCTTAAAAACCAGATATTGTCTCCTGTTAATTTTCTTACTTTATTTTATAAAAGTTCGTTTTCTGTTCTCACCCCGTGGTACTTTCGGCAACCCCCTGTAAAAAATTCATTTCTTGTTCTTTAGTGCAGCCATTCTCGTTCTGTTATCTGTTGGCGTTAATTATTTAAAATTCTACACTTTGAACACTAACATTGAAAGTCCATGTAACGCAAATCAAATGCATGCCTTTTGTCATCGAAATCGTTCATCCAAAATTCATTATTGGTGTTATACGAATATGTGATTAGTCAAACCACCATTCTGTTCTTATCCTTGGAAGTGAAAATGTAAAAGGATATTGCTACTCTCTTGTAGTGGGCGGGATCCCTCCCGTCGGCCAGCGCACTTGTTTCCTGGGCTTGGAGAATTTAAATAAAATATGCTTAAAAAAAATACTAACCGACTTTAAAAAAAAATACCAAGCTTGGCGACAACTTGGCACTAACTCATATGAATGCATAGTTTTAATATGGTTATGACTTGAAAACGTTGCAACAATAAAAGATGATTTGCGCCAAATCATTATTTTTTTTTTATCAAATCCACATTTTGTTATTCTAAAAACTTTCTAGTCACCAGAATTTAATGAAATTAAAAGATCTAATATCGGTGTAAGAATTATAGCCTGAAATTTTATTTCTTTATTGTACACACACATCTGACTTCTGTGCTCGACATGAAAGCCTGCATTTACCAGAAAAAGGAACGCTTCTAATTGGATGACTGCTTCAAAAAGAGTTGGAATTTTTATGTTTTTATTTTTAAAAAGTTCTAATCTCAAGTATTTGATAAAATTGAAATAGGACCATGTGGGCATCTTACGCTTTCAACCAAAAAAAGAATTATTAAAATCGGTTCGAATTTACAGAAGTTATGAGTGAACAAGAAATACATACAGGTCGAAGTCATAACCTCCTCTTTGAAGTCGGTTAATAAAATGCAGTACATTGTAATGTAAACGTTGTCGTCTTGGAGATTTTTTGCCTTCATGTTTCTCTAACCCGTTCTTTAAAAAAAAAAAAAAAAAAAAAAAAAAAACACTGATGAGGACGAAATCGTCTTCACAGTAACATTTGGATTTTATTTTTGTTTTGAAATATGTTTTTGTTTTGACTACGATTGATATTGGTTGTTGGCATATGTGATAAGATATTCGTTATATAGTAATTTGCTGTGCACATACCGGGTGTCCCAAAAATGACTGATGGATTTTAAAATTCAATAACTTGCAAACGGTGACAGCTATTTAAAAAATTTTTGCAGGAGGATTATGTATAATGTCAGGAGTTTTTTACCGTAATTTTGTATTTTAGTTCGAATTTCAAACAACAGGTGGCGCTGACGGCGATTTAAGGCCAGGTGATCAGTGCTGAGTGAAGCGTCCACCTAGCCTTCAAATCCGTCAGCGCCACCTATTGTTTGAAATTCGAACTAAAATAAAACATTACGGTAAAAAACTTCTGACATTATACTTACCCCTCCTGCAAATTTGTCACCGTTTGCAAATTATTGAATTTTAAAATCCATCAGTCATTTTTGGGACACCCGGTACAAGGATGAAGAAGATGCATTATTAAGCATGTTGTACTGTCATTTATTGATACATATCTATAAGATAATTGATACATATCTATATTAGTATAAAATAAATATGATTACAATAAATAGATAAAGTACCATATAACAGTGTGTAATGATACATATATATTTATTAGAAAGCTTTCACCAGAAAACATACCATTCATTTATTATTCTACACATATATGTCTGTTCTTCGAACATCCTTTAAAAATTAAATAATGAGCAAACGTTTTTTTCCGTAACGATGATTGTGACAATAGCAGACGATTAAATTAAAATTTTACTGCAATTTCTTAAAGTTTTAATCATCCCACATTTTAAATTTTTACATCATCGAATAGAGAAAAAAAATGTGTTTTTAGGTACAACATATATAAAAACAGTATCAAAGATTTTTTTAAACCTTTATTGAAATGTTCTCAATTTTTAATATTTCAAAATGATTTTCAAGCATGATGTTTCTTAAACTATCTGTATCACGTATAAAAACATTTCATATTTATTTTCTTAGAAGGTGTCACAAATAAAAATTAAATTAAAAAGTTGACATGTTTCGGTTCATTCATAAGAACCGTATTCATAACATATAAAATTAGTAGAAAATTAAATGACACTGGATATAAATATAATTTAAAAATCAAAACAAAACATTGCGCCCGCTATGATCGTGAATATAGCCATTGCCAACGCGGCATATAAATATAATAAATTCTGACCATATATTAAATTTAAAATGTATAAAATTAAAATTAAAAAAGTAGAAAAACTAAATGACTCTGGATATAAAGGTAATTTAAAACCCCCAAAACATAAAATATTGCGCCCTCTATGATCGTGAATAGCCAATGCCACCGCGGTTCCTCCTATTAGACTCATCCTTTAAATATTTATTAAGTAATTCTAACCACAAACCCGGAATGTCATAAGAATAAGAATCATTACAAACTCTATCCCTCCTAGAATATATCTCTATGGATTCACGGATGATTAATTTTAGGAATAAACTGGAAATGAACACTAATCTACTATCTTTAAAACAAATTTTAACCCCCCTCTTTAAAAACAATCTTGATAACGCAGTCTTATCCCTACCAAATTTTATGTCACATTCATGCTCTTTCTTTCTAACCCCAAACTTTCTACCTGTCATACCGATATAAAAATTAATATCCCCCCTTCATTCTCATATGGAATTTCATATACCCCATGCTAGATCATCTTGTGGAACCGGATCAAAAGCTCTGTATAGAAGATGTTTTAACTTAGGAGGTGGCTTAGCAATTAATTCTATTTTAAACTTTTTAAATTTAGCTTTAAGCCTCTCAAAATTACCCTTTATATAAGGAAACGATAGTCTTTTAACCCCAATCTCTCCCCCCTTCTCACAGGCATTATCAACCAAATTACAATTAACCTGAGAATTATTTTTATCCCTATAATTTTTAACCAATTTATTAATTTTATCCTTTTTGTAACCATTCAACTTAGCAATATTAAAAATATAATTCAACTCTTCATACAAAAATTCATCAGAACAAATAATAAACGCATGATTAACCATGAACCGGAATGTAGAAAACTTATACCCAAAGGGTGAATACGCAGAAAATGGAATAATATGCTGACTAGCTATATTATCCTGTAAACTTTCCTTTTTAACATAGAACCCTCTCTAATAAGCCACACGTCTAAAAATGAAATAGCACGATCATTTTCCAATTCAAACGTAAATTGAATATTCCTATCCAGTTTATTAACTTCATCTACAAAAACAATGAAAGACTCAACTCCCCCCTCCCAAATTAAAAACACATCGTCAAACATACCTCTTCCAAAATTTAGGAACTTTCTCGAACTTTGCGAAAATATTCTCTTCAAAAGGCCTCATTTTAAACTCAGCTAAAAAACCCGAAATAGGAGAACCCATAGGGGCACCCATGTTTTGTTTATAAATTTTACCATCAAAAACAAAATAATTACTTTGTACAATCAACTGTAATCCATCTTTTAAAGTACATTTTATACTGTCATTATATATTTCCGCCTTGTCAATCCTCTTTTTAATATCATCGCAAACTACAAAAATGTCAATCGACGGAAAAAGTGATTTGACATCCAAACTAGCTAATAAACAGTTATGAGGAATTTCAAGTGTCCTTATGCTTTCAACAAAACTTGCAGTGGAATACACAACATACTCTGATGGCGGCAGTAACTCTTTCAAAATAAGCACAAACGCCTTTTCCAAATAGTAAGTCGGTGCTTGGCATCTTGTAACGATGGGGCGTAGAGGATACTCCTCTTTATGATCTTTTAATCTACCAATCAAACGTGGAATCACACCCTGTTTATTAATAAACAATCTAACTTTAACATTATCTGGCCAACAACCTTTTTCAATAATATCTTTCACCTTTTTGTGGATTTTATTCAAAGGAGATTTTTCAATTAAGGAACAATCCATATCGGCAATAGCTTTTTGCATTTTAACTTTATACTCATTACGATCCAAAACAGCAATCCTGTTGGACTTGTCAGTCTGTATGAACAACACTTCACTATCCTTTTTCAAATTTTTAATAATGTTTAACCCAGGTGTATTAAGATTTAAAGGCCTTTTCATATATTTATCTAATTCAGTAAACATTAAATTTCTAACTTCCTCCTTATTTTCGCTATTTACTTTACTAATTATACATTCTGCCTCCATAATTAAATTCTTAACATTTTGCTTCTGTTCAAACATAAATTTAGGGCCTTTATTCAACAGATCTAATTCTCTATCATTAAACTCCTTCTTAGATAAATTAACAATTTCCACTTTCTCCATTTTCTCCGTTAATCCAGGACCATGAACAGATATTCTTGACATTAAAATCAACTTCTCCAGTTTTTTCTTAAGTTTAGCCACTTTATAACAGTTTTGAATTTCCCTCCATCTTTCTAACTTTCTAATCAATAAATCAAACTTCTCAATCCAAACATCATTATTCCCAAGTTCGACATTTTTATGATCACAACATTCAACTAGCTGCATATAAGCTTCATATGTCCTAATATTCAAATCATTAATAACAGAATATTTCTTCCTGATAAATAGTGTCAGACATCTTCTTTCAAAAACACGTACCATACTATTAAATAATTGTTTAATAGTCTTGTTTTTAACTGATAAAAAGTTCGGAACAACATTAACTTTCTTACAAACCTTTAGAAATCTCAAATTTAAAATTTCACGATCCAGCGTCATTCTCAAATTCTTAAACCGATTAAAACTTGTATAAAAACTCATCTTATTATCCAGTATCGATAAAATTCAATGTTAAAACTGTTGTTAGCTTTTTTTTTTTTTTTTTTTTTTTTTTGATTTTTAAATTATATTTATATCCAGTGTCATTTAATTTTCTACTGATTTTATATGTTATGAATACGGTTCTTATGAATGAACCGAAACATGTCAACTTTTTAATTTAATTTTTATTTGTGACACCTTCTAAGTAAATAAATATGAAATGTTTTTATACGTGAATGAAAAAAGGTGAAGTGATTTTGTTTTAGTTTTTGAAAAAACGAAAGCTAACAACAGTTTTAACATTATCTGTATCACGTCAGAAGATTACGAAAGATAATTCTGTTAGCCCTTAAATTAATTTAAATAGCTTTTCATTTGTTTTTAGCTTGTATTTCATATCGAACTCAAAATGTTTATAAATCAATAATTAAAATACTACCCTAGTAGCAAACCAATATTGGTTCAATGTTGCGCCAATATTTCACCTATTGGAAATATTGCCAATAAAACGTCAATATTGCTCCAGTATTGGGATTTATATTTTGCCCTTATTTATCCAATATTTGTAGCCAATATTATGCCAATATTGGGTTTTCATTGGAAATATTGCCAATAAAACGCTAATATTGTACAAGTGTTGGCGTTTCATTGGAAATATTTCCAATGAAACTCCAATATTTAACACATATTGGCGTTTTATTGGCAATATTTCCAGTGAAAACCCAATATTGGCCTAATATTGGCTGCAACTATTGGCTAAGGATAAAATGTAAACATCCGAATAATGGAGCAATATTTCATGCCAATATTGTGCCAATGTGCCAATATTGCTCCAAGATGTGGCCAATACTGGTCCAATATTGTTTGGCTACTGGGGTAGGATACAAGTATAACACAAACTTAAGAGATGTGTTCAAATTATACGTTTAAAACTCTAAAATGGACAAAATAAAAAGGCATGCTGTAAACAATGTGAGACCAATACAAATTTATCGCTTTTGGTAAATTTCAAAACTTTATTTGGATGCATTATAGCTATTTCTCATATAAATATGATGTTTGTCATTGTTTGTGATCGTTTTAAAAAATGTTTTGCATGAAAAAAAAATGTAATCGAGTTATCAATTGAAAAAAAAATGGTTTTCACCAAATATAATCTGCTATATTCTGTAACGCGGAAAATTCGTGTCCCCCTGTCTGTTTCTTGTCCCCCTGCTTATTTAAAAATAAATTCATCTGTATCAAAGCTACAACTCGCAAAAGCTATGCAACATTATACACTGACATGACATAAATCCAAATTCATAGCTATGTTTATCCTGGATTCATATTCATTAGATTTCAGCTTCATACTATTAAATTTAGGAATTCTACAAACATGTTGTGTTATTATTATGTCTTCTTATTATGCTTAAATTTTACCGTTACTTAAAATAGATACAAACAAAATATTACCTTTATTATATAAGCCCTTTCAAAACTCGAAGCCTGAAACATTTCCATTGACTTACCTAAAAAATAAAAAAAAAATTTCAAAATGCATACATAAATCTTTAATATAATCAAAAAGTTACCAAAAATATCTAAAGTTATACAAATTATCTAAATACAAAGAAAATATGAAATCAAAATATCTCCCTTTTGTTTGCTGTATTTTCACAAACTATTTAAGAGCATAACATCATAATCTGCTATAGGAAAATGGATGTTGATGCTATAGTCACTACATAAATTTATCATAAACATGTTTTTTTATATTTACATTGACAGCAAGAAAGGTAAATAAATGCATTAGATATTATTGTGTTTAGAGCATGTTTTTATATTCGGCGAATTAAAATGCAGAAATATTTTAGAAAATCTTCAACGTTCAAACATATATATGTATGTGTATGATAATTTTTAATATAGAGTGCCCAAAAAAGATCATTTCCTTCATAAAGCTCAGTTCGGTTTCAGAGAAGGAAGGAGTTCCATAGATGCTCTAAATATGTTATCAGAAAAGCAACAGAAACCTTAAGTAATCGGAGGCACTGCTCACTGATATCATTCGATATTGAAGTGGCTTTTGACACAATTAACTGAGCAACAATAGCACAAATCATCCATAACTCCTCGCTCCCAAATTATCTGAAATCTCTTTTAAAGAATTACATTTCCAACTGCTATAATGGCCTACTGCATGGTTCGATGATATCATGGTTTATATCAAGTAAGGGATGCCCCCAGGGTTCTTGTCTCGGGCCCTTACTATGGCTTTTAGTTGCCGACTTTCTCATCAAACAACTTCATCTTCTAGTAGAGTTATCACTGTATATGCGGATGACTTTGCTGTCTTGGCCTACGGTAATACACGAGATCAGCTTGAAGATGATGCCAATAAGAAAATAAATCAAATTTTCCAACTTTGCACAAGACTTGTCTTAAGAATATCGCGGCAAAAAACAACAGCCATACTCTTAGGTAGAAATTTTCTAGAAAAACGTCATCCAATATTCAAACTTAACAGACAAACGATCAGTATCAAGAAAAATCTGACTTATCTTGGACTAATTTTGGATTCCAAATTGAACTTCACAGATCACATAGTTCATCTTAGAACGAAAGTTCAACTATTTTATTCAGGTTTTGGGAATCTTCAATTCTTCAACAAAGGAATAAAACCAGCTATTCTAAAAATCTGGTGCAATACAGTTATCCTCCGTCAAATTTTATACGGTTCAGAGATTTGGTTCGCCCACATCAAAAGTCCCGGACTCCTAAAAGTCAAATCAATATAAAGAATGGCACTATTGGGGATCATCCGAGTTTACCGAAGTATCTCAACTGATGCCCTCTGTGTTTTAGCCGGTTGTACACCTATTCATCTTGTACTTGCAAAAGAACTGTCCTATTCAAAAATCATAAATGGTGAACGTCCTTTCATTCATCAATCAGTCACACTAACAAATACAAATCTAATGATAAAAACTAAATCTTTTGAATTCCCTAATTACAACCAACTTACTAATTTAAACATTCTAGAAGATCATATCTCGGTTAATTCCAAGGATTTCGATACAACCATTTACACAGACGGTTCAGTTATGGACTCAGGATCAGCTTCAGCATTCACTGTGGAGCGCAACAACTCTTTCATATTAGATAAAGCTTTTCGTCTACACCAATATAATTCTGCTTATCAAACTGAGTTATTTGCTATCTATCAAGCTATAAGTTGGTTCATAACATCCCCATATACCTCAATAATTTTATTCTCAGACAGTCACTCAACGGTGGACGTTCTTAAATTAACATTCACCAGAAATGAACTGATCCTGAACATATATGAGTTGTTAATATCAAACTCTAATAAATTGGTAACAGTACAATGGACCAAAGCACATATTGGTACAACTGCTAACGAGAGAGCAGACTCCTAGGCCAAGGCAGCAATTTCAAGTGACTTACCAATAACGCAAATAAACTATCCAACAACACTAGTAAAACGTCTATTACAAGATAAAATGCGAAAAGACTGGCAGTCACTATGGTCCTCTTCTACCAAGGGCCGATTCACACATAAAATCATAAATAAAGTGGACCAAGACTTTATATGCGACAAATTAATTTTGCCATATTTTCTTAGTGCACATGGTAGTTTCCCAAATTTCGTATATAAAATAGGTAAACGAAACACTCCGAATTGCCCATGTGGAAAGGGAATTGGTGATCCAGTACATTATCTATATAAAAAATACTCTTTGCTGAACTATTCCTTCCCGTTTGATAGGCGAAAAACTGTTAGACAAAATCTCCTGCAAACTTTATTTAAACCAGAAAATTTCACAAAATTAAAAGACAATTACAATCAATTAAATAAACTGTTTTCTTGTATTTACAAAGATATTTAACTATAGACTTTCACTTAAGTTTAAATTTAACATATATAATTGTCTGTCAACAATTTAACGTACGTAGCTTCAATTTTTAGTTTGTATGAAATTCTGTAATCAGCATATTGAATTATTCGCATCATTTGTCAGTACTCACGATTTCCAATTCTAAGTTATTTTTAGAGAAAAAAAAATACTCAATTTACTCAGAATTGTCAGTCATTCCAATATTTGTCTAAATGTATTCATGTATATATATTTACGATTAAGCATCTATGAAATGTATAATACCAGGTTCGCCCTGAAAAAATAGGGTAACCTATTGTGAATTAATTTCGATATTTTTCCTACAGCCAACTAGCAGTGTTAGTAGATTCTCTATGGCACAACTCTGAAGAAAAAAGGCTATCCAGCAACGCAGACGATTAAAGCAGCAGCGATAATTCCTACGCAGCCAGACGAATGCGGCAGAAAAGAACTGAACTGAAGGAATGTAGAATGGAATGTTTTTAGTTATTGTAAGAAGTATTGTAAGAGGGCCTCCCGTGGCCGAAAGATTAAGATGCCGCTCTGCTAACCTGGAGGTTGTGGGTTCGATTCCCGCTGGCTCCATTGCACACATACACTTTGTGTGGAGATCCTGGTTGTATTTCTATTGTGTTGTAAAGTTCCTTGTGCTATCTCGTCCTTGTATATTGACGATGACTTATAAGCAGACTTTCATGTCGAGCACACAAGTCAGATGTATGTTGTTGTTGTTGTTCAAGTATTGTAAGAGAGAGACAACGAATTAACTAAAGTTTATGATTGTTTAAGATGTAAATATTGTTTTTTGTAAATAGTAATGTTTAATATAAATATTTAAAAGTTAACCGGAGTCAGATCTGAATTAATTATGAGTTAATTATAATTCCGAAAGAACTTTTAGAAGAAAGAATTCCATATATATATATATATATATATATATATATATATATATATATATTAAGTTTTAAATAAATGGGTTAGGGTTGTTTGAATGGATGTTTCCCCTCGTGGGCATTAAGTTCTTATACCGAAAGGTTGGCTGTCCACGAGTGGGTGATTTCAAAGCCTTTCAAAGCCCAAAAAAGATCCGTACAACTTCAAATTTATATTTTAAAAAATGAATAGGCTTTAGAATACATAGGCGTTGAATTAGAAATTTTAAATGGAACTGGTTACTGGTCTTTATGAGAATATAAATTATTTTGATTTTGATAATGCAAAAAATTTTAATTTTAAAAGTAATGTGCATATTTTATTGTCTTGAAATATATACATAAATAATTTAAATCGTATTTTAAATTAGAGTTCAGATGTTGTTGAAATGGATGGTGAAATTTTATCTTTTCTATTAAAGCCAGAAAACATAATTAAACAATAAAATTTCTGACAGATTTAACTCGCAACTTTATCAAGAAAAAAAATGAATCGAAATAAAATGAAAGTTGAAAAAAACGAAACAAAAATCATATTTATAGAAATATTAGGGATTTTTAGAAAGTTAATAAGAGAAATAACTGTTAGTAAAATAGGCTGTTTTAGAAGATTTTTTAAAAAATTATTTAATTGTAATATTAAGTATTTTACCACCACATATTATTACAGTATTATTCAAAAGGGAAAAAAGGTTTTAAAGGCACTGTTTCCCTTTAAAGTTTGAAAAGTAAAAGTGTATAATTTGACCTTTTTTAAGACGCAATTATTTTGCAAGCGAAATGATTTATTAAAAATTGAGAAATAAATGAAAAATATCAAAAATAATTTATCCCTTGAAATCAACCTGTACGGTAATATGAAAAAAAAAGCAAAGTAATTTTATTTTTGTTTGAAGATAAAATACTCTAAATAGCCTCAAAAATCTTTCAGAAGTTCAGAATCATAAAAACCCTGTTACTGTTGCTGAAAAAGTAGTGAACAAGAAAAGTAATTTCGGACTTTTATAAAATATGAAGAACCTCTCAAAGTTTTTCCAAGAATTACGGCCATAAAGCCAAAAAATTTACCAGGATTCCATATTTTTTTTTCCTTTTTTGGATTTATTTGACAACATATTTCTTATTTTAGTTGATATCAGGTAACTTTACAAGAAGCTGAATTCTATAACTTTTTTTAAATTATTTTGTTTTGTGGATGTTTTAAATTATGTTTCAACATTTTTAATTTGAAAACTGCTAAAACAAAACAACATGTTTTTAATGACTATTCCTAGGAAATATCAATGAGAACAGAAAAATTCTAATTTACGGATTCATTAATTCTCTTCCATGGCATAAATATTTTAATTCTTTCTTATTTCAAAATAGATTGCGTTAAAATATAATCAGATATTGGTTATTCTGAAATTTAATTTCGCCATTTTTAAGTTAGGAGCAACCTAAAAATACAGAATATGCTTTTTCATAAAAAATCCTAAGATATATCACACAGACAGTGCACGTATTCCCAATTTATAAAATTTTTGTCACATTACAAATATTACAGTACTTTGCCATTTTATATACAATAACAGTTAAGAAAAATTATAATTTGTCCTCTTTTAAGATACAATTATTGTGAAAAGAAGAGAAATAGATAAAAATAACAAAAATAATTCAGCCCTTTTAGTCGACATATATGGTATATAGAATGTAAAAAAAAAGAATATCTTTACTTTTACGATATATTAATATGGACTCAAAAACTTTTTAAAAGTTCATAAGGGTTGAAAATAAAAATCATAAAAACTCTTTTATTGTTGCTGAAAAATTAGGGCAATGAAAACTAATTCTAGACTTTTTTAAAATATGAGGAACCTCAGAATGTCTTTCGAGGAATAACTGTCATAAAACCATAAGATCGAAAAAATCCTAAAAATAATAATAATAAAAATTAAAAAAAAAACTACGAGGAAAATATAAGTTTATTTAGGATTATAAGTATATTTTACAAGTTGAAGACACATTGTTAAAAAAAAAATTGTAAATCGATATTTTTAATTTAGAAGCACTTCAAAAAACATTATATTTTATATAAAAAAACAGTTAAATTTACGGTAAAAACTACTGACAGCAATGTTGCCAGCAGTTTTGCTGTAAAATTTGCAGTAAAATTAGGTGTACATTTTATATTACATCTAATTTTACTGCAATTTTTTACAAAAAAACAGTTAAATTTACGGTACAAACTACTGACATCAATGTTGCCAGCAGTTTTTGCCTTAAAATTTGGAGTAAAATTAGCTGTACATTTTATATTACATCTAATTTTATTGCAATTTTTTACAGAAAAAACTGCTTGAAACATTGCTGCCAACAACTTTTGCCATAAATTTAACGGGTTTTTTTCTACAGTGCACAAAACAACTTATGACGACTTCAGTTTCAAACGTTGTCTTATCCAGCAAATCAAATTTTGGGAAATCGCAAACAATCTGTGATTCCGTTCATTTGTTTTCATAGTAAATCTAGGTTTTACAATGACAGAGTAATACACAATAAAACTAACGTTTTTCTGCAGATTTTAGTGTTTTTTCGATGCAGATTCTCCAATAGTATACAGAAAAATCGTTTTTTCAAAATTTTGAATACAATGAGTTTTGAAACTTACGTCCTTGTAAGCAAGCAATATTAAAATTAGAAAAGGAAAAGCTTATAATTTGTCCTCGCTTATGATGCAATTATTTTACAAAGAAGAGAAATAGATAAAAATCGCAAAATATTCAACCCTTGCAATCGACCTGCATGTAGTACGAAATAAAAATAAATAATAAGAAGAGACAAATTAACTTCATATTATTTTACAATAAAATTCTCTAAATAGACTCAAAAAACTTTCAGAAGTTCAGTATCATAAAAACGCTTTTACTGTTACTGAAAATGTAGTGAACAAGAAAACTAATTCCAGGCTTTTATAAAATATGAAGAACCTCTCAAAGTCTTTCCAAGAATTAAGTTTATAAAGCCACAAAGTCCCCCACGATTCCATATTTTTTTTCCCTTTTATGGATTTATTTGACAATACATTTCTCATTTTAGTTCATATCAAGTAACTTTTCAAAAAGTTGAATTCTATAACTTTTTATTATTTTATTTTGGTGGATGTTTCGATATTTTTAATTTAGAAGCACTTCAAAAAACAGTATATTTTTTAAAGACGGTTCTGAGATAATATCAAACCAAACAAACAACATACGAATAATGGATTCATTAAATCTCTTCCATAATAGAAATATTTTAATATTATATTATTTTAAAACGAACAGAGTTAAAATATAATCAGATATTAGTAATTCTTAAACTTAATTTCGACATTTTAAAATTAAAATAACCCAAAGATACAGAATATTTTAAAATAAAGATTCCTAAGAAATATAACACAGACAATACACGAATCCTCAATTCATCATTTTTTTACACGTAACAAATATTTCAGAAATTTGCTGCTTTTAAATGCTATAACAGTAATAACAATTTTTTTAATGTTGGTTGTTTTGAAATTTATCTTTCCCCTTTTTTAATTAAGATGCAAACAAGAAAACAATAAATTTTATAATAACGATTCTCAGAAAATATCAAATATTCATTCAGTAAATCACTTCCATGTTAGATATATTTTAATACTTAAAAAAAATGAATAACAGTATTAATTTGTCATCTTTTAAGACTCAATTATTTTGCAAAGAAGAGAAATAGTTAAAAATCTTTAAAATAATTCAATTCTTGAAGTAGATATATATGTTAGCACGAATAAAAAAATAATAATAAGAAACAAAATAACTTACGAAGAAATAAAATACTGTAATTAGACTAAAAAACCTTTTAGAAATTCAAAATCATAAAAATGCTTTTACTGTTGGTTAAAATTTAGGAAACAAGAAAACTAACTCTATTTTTTTATAAAATGTGAAGAACATTGAAATGCCTTTAATTTTAAACTAGACAAATCTCAGTATATTTAGAATTATAAGCATGTTTAAATAGATAAAGATATCAAATAATATATGATGAAGCAAATTTCAAAATTAGCCTTATCCAGAAAATCAATATCTCGAACAAATTCTGACAGCGTCCATTGGTTTATTGAGAGATTTTATGGTTCCAGAAACACACGGTAAAACTAGTTTTTTGCAGATTTTAGTGTCGTTTTGATCCAGATTCACTATTAGAATAGAGGTATTCAGAAAAATCGCTTTTTCTAAGTTTTTTATACAGCGAGTTTAAATTCATGTCCTCATATGCGAGCAATAATAAAATTTGAAAAAAAAGAAGTTTATATTTTATCCACTTTTAAGGTGCAATTATATTGCAAAGAAGAGAAATGGATTGAAATCTCAAAAAAATTCAACCCTTGAAATCGACCTATGTGGTTGTACGAAAAGAAGAAGAAGAAACAAAGTAATTTCATATTCTTTTACGATAAAAAAAAAACTCTAAATAGACTCAAAAACCTTTTAGAAGTTCAGAATCATAAAAACGCTTTTACTGTTGCTGAAAAAGTCAGGAACAAGAAAACTAATTCTAGATTTTTGTAAAATATGAAGAACCTCTCAAAGTCTTTCCAAGAATTACGGTCATAAAGTCATAAAGTTTACCAGGATTCCATATTTTTTCCCTTTTTCGATTTATTCGACAACATATATCTCATTTTAGTCGATATGAAGTAACTTTTTATAAACTTGAATACTATAACTTTTTTTATTATTATTTTATTTTGGCGGATATTTCCAAAAAAAGTTTCGATATTTTTAATGTAGAAGCTCTTCAAAAAAACAATATATATTTTTAATGACGATTCCAAGAAAATATTAATAAAAAAACAGACAACATACGAATTATGGAATCATTAAGTCCCTTTCATGATGAAATTATTTTAATATTTTGTTATTTAAAAAAAATCACAGTGTTAAAATATAATCAGATATTAACTATTCTGAAATTTAATTTCGCCATTTTTACGTTAGAAATAGCACAAAAATACAGAATATTTTTTTCATATGAATTTCCTAAAAAATGTCACACAGAAAACACACACATCCCCAATTCGTCCAATTTTTGTTACTTTACAAATATTTTTATACTTTGCTACTTGTAAATGTAATAAGAGTAATAATAGATGCTTCAATAATGGTTGTTTTCAAATTAATTTCTCTCCCTCTTTTTAATTTAAAAACAATCTACAAATCAAAATATTTTATAAAAATGATTTTTAAAATATATCAAATATTCATTCATTAAATCGCTTCCATGTTACAAATAATTTAATACTTTTTATAATGATTAACATTATTAAAAAAATGTAGATATAAGATATTTTGGAATTTAATTTTGCAAGTTGTTATTTAGAAATAACACAAAAATACAGATATATTTTTATGGAAATTACAAAGGAATACGACACAAACAAAATAATTTCATACATTTGTCCAAATATTTACAGTCTAAATAACCAAAAGTAAAACAATAAAAAATAAAGACAGGTATAACAGATTCTAGGTACCATGTAAAATGTTAAGAAGAAACTCGCGCATTTATTAGAATTAATTATAGTAACCATATTAAATCAGGCTAAACTCCCCATTGATTGGTTTGCTTTGATTGAATAAACCTAGAAATCCTCGTAGAAGGTGGTAATCTACGAAAAGATGTGCTCTATCTATAGAAGTGAAAACCGGAATAAATCGTTCCTTTTTATAGCATTAAGGACAAGGATTGAGCTTTCTAATCGGAAATAAATTGGAAGTGTTGAAGCCAGCAGAAAATTTATCCTAAGAATACTATTCTCTATCCTGTTTTTCGTAAATCATCTCATTACCAGTGAGAAAGTCAGAAATTTTTTGGAAAAATATTTAATTACATTTTTTATGTGATGAAGAAAATAGATAAGTTATTTTAAAATATGGAATATTATTGTTTTTCAAGATGATCCCATACACCCTCATAGCATGCATGGTTACAGTGACATCACAATGACGTCACTGTGAGTCACTTTGGTCACATCACCTCTGTGACGAAAATGCCACCACTCAATGACGTCACATTGTGACTAAGATGTGACTTTCTAAAAAAATTTTCAGAGTTCGTCACAATGTTAATGTCAAAGTAGTCACAAATGACACACTTTTCACAAATTGGTCACATTATGACGTCACAAAGTGGTCACAATGTGACGTCACAAAAAAGCTCTAAAACGGCCATAACGACTTCACATTTTAGTCACTGTGACTTCACATCGAAGTCACGTGACGGCACATCGACAATCGATGGTCACAAAGTGACTTCACAACGACGTTGCAGTGACGTCATAATGTCTTATGGGCATGTTATTTATTTTGCTTTATTCCTCGTTCTACTGGCCTCGCTTTTGTAATTTTAACTGACTTTTTTTTCAAAACTTTCCACTAAGATGTAGTCAAAGAGTTAATAACTTTTGAACTATATAAAAAAAAACCTAAGAAATTCAGTATAGGGTAATTACGGAAGAGATGGACCAGAATGTGAGAAAGGACAATCAAATATTGCATTGAAGATATTTTGTATGGTGTATAACGAGTCGTTTCTTAAAAACATAGTATTTTTTGGCTAAAAATCATATTAGCTTTTTTAAGTCAAGTGATTTTTTATATGGTTATAGTTCTGCATTTTAAGGTTTTGGTTTATATGAGTTTTAAAGTCTTTTTAAGATGTTTTATAAGTTTTTTTTATCTAGTTTAATGAGGTAATCGCAGATAACATGAAGTTTCAAGATCACCTGAAATCGCGACTCAATATCTGCAATGTAGATTCCTGATGCAGAGTTGCCAACCTCCGGCTTTTGTTAATTCATGAAAAAGTACTTTGAACCAGAAAATTTATTTAATTAGAAGTGTCTAGTATTAACTCAGATGGTCATTTGCAATTTATTTAATGTCGTTGACTCAAAAAATTTCTGGTTAGAAGTATGATTGTTTAATTTTTAAAAAGCCGGAGGTTGGCATGTCTGCTGATGAGTTTTTTTCTGGCCTTGGCGATCGTGAGAGATGGACCAGGTTTTCTGTCGGGAGGTGTCGATCAAACAATCTTGAATAAAAAATTTAGCTTTGTAAGAGATCAATTTAAAATACCGTAATTTCCGATGTATAATCCGTGGATCATACAATAATTTTGTGACCTAGAAAAATTCAAAAATTGAATGTAGCCTTTTTTTTTAGATTGCGGTTAATACTTGACTTCAATTACTGAATAAATTTTCTGGGTCGAAACAGAATTCTTTGAATCGCGAATTATACTCGAGAATTTCGGTACTAAAGGGTAGTACATTTCAATTTTCAGAAAATATCAACTATCTCTTTTAGAAAAGCTTCGTCTCTGACATGGTAAATATTCGAAAAATATGGGATGACGAGGATGACTCTTTAGACGATCGGAATGAAAATAAATGTGTGGGATGCAGCAAAAACTACAACCACGAAACAAACAGATTCAAAGCAGTGTGTTTCTTGTTTGCGTTGGCTTCATAAAGAATATTCGTGGTTTGAAGTAGCCTGCAATAACTTTACGAGGAAATTAAACAGACAAAAAGAAATTACTGGAAAATAAACTTAATTCGTTGACATAAGACATCTCAATAAATAATGTTTAAATCTATTAAGAATTTAAGAAATAAGTATAATTTTTATAGTTATATATTAAAAGATCAAAAAACAATTCATGTAAAGTCAATGTTTAGTAATTTAATTTGAAGAAAATTTATTTAAAATTCCTTTAATGAAAATAAACTTTTTATAAATTTAATAAATATGCGATTATTTCAATATTTTATTGTTGAAAATCTTCCTCTCACGACTCAGTATGAGATGAGTCATGTAGTAATAAGAGTGGACTCTCTATACAACGAAACTCCATCTAGCGAATGTCTCTATTTAACGAATTTTTTGTAGGAACAGTCAATTTTTTTCATGATTACATTAAAAAATATCTCCATATAGCGAAATATATATCTCCATGTAACGATTTTTTTCATATGTTCAGAAAACGCTTCAAATTATTTGTGGTATAAGTTTTTTTCGCGGTTTTCTGATTTATATTTTATAGATGCACTGCTCTACCTTATTCCTTATGTCTAAAAAAAGGATTAACCTCCTCCCCCCCTCCAAGCAAAACATCCTTTTTCGCATGTTTACACTTGACTTTGTTTCAGTAAGTTAAGGATAAAAAGATAATTTCAGAAAAGGCAGTCTTTTACAGTAGGTTTTCACCTGTCTAATCTAACTCTCATTACTTTTAGAATTTAGATTGGATGTTTGTTGTTTGTGCCGAATTGGAACATTTTTTGTTGTGAGAGATCAATTGAATGAAGAATTGTAACTAAATGTCATCTATGCTGGTGTGAATTTCAAATGCATTTGCATAAAATCACTCCTAGGATAAGCATAACTCTCTGTGATAAAGTAATAATTTTGAAAATAATCAATAAAACACTAGGAAAAAAAAGAAGTGGCAAAAATGTTTGAGATTCCAGCAAAATTTCGTTAAACATTTCGAAAACTTAATTAAACAGCTCTAAAAAACAATACTGTTGCAACATTTAAACATTAAATGAAAAAAAAAATTGCCATTCTCTATTCAACGAATTTTTCTATACAACGAATTTTTCGACTGAACAGTGGATTTCGTTACATAGAGACTCGACGTATATAATAGAGGTTTTTTAAAGATATGAACTTTACCATTAGAACTTTTTAAAGAAACATCATGCACTATACATATGTACTGAAAAAAGGAAATTTATGGCTTTTAGAGCGAGAAGAAAAAACGTGATCCATTTCTCTCTTAATTATCTTATATTTTGGTTTACATATATTGAATCCTGCTAGAGAATGTAAATACGCCGAAAGATCTACCCTGTCTCTAGAAGTGAAAAGTGAAGTAAACTAGTCTTTCCTATAGATTTTGGACTGGGACTTCTAATCGGAAGTAAAAAAGAAGCACAGATGCAAATGGGAATTTTTTAGGACACTATTCTCTATTATTTATTTCGTACATCGTTTTTTATTTGTGAAGCAAGCAGCACATTTATACAAACATATTCAAATTCTGCTTATCTTACATATTTTCTGAAGGAAAAGTATAATTACTTTTTTATAAGATGTTCTTGTACTGTTCTCCGTAGAGTTTCCTTTTAATAGGTGCGTTTGCAATTATATAAATACGAAGCACCTATAGTCTTTGTTCAGTCCGTCCGTCTGTCAATCTGTCTGTCCATCCGCATATAAAAGAGCAAAAACAACCTAAGTGAATCGTTTGAAATTAAAAATATATAATTGTTGCATAATTTTGTCGTGTCAATTCAAATTTTGCGAAATTCGGATTCAAAATTCAATTGCAGGTACCATCAAAAGTATTCCGTTACATTACCGTCAACGGGAAAAAACAGTTTCAAGTGCATTTTAATGATGTTGCACGCTTGCAAACATAATAAAAATGATACGCATTTATGATGTATATACTGAAATATACAATCTGTACAATCTGTGGTGCAAAGAATATTTTTTTATTAATTTATAGGCCACACAACAGTATTCTATTACATAATGGTATAGGAGGAAACATTGTTTGAGACATGCTTTAAATTAGACTAAAATATTTCCCATTTTATAAAATTGATATAAATTGCTGAGGTTTACTGCAATTTACTTTACGTATAATAAAAAACAGATAGTATCTACAGGGACACACAAAAGATTTCGGCTTCTATACTGAATCCGAAGAAATGTACAGTAGAGTGGAGCGAAATAAATTATATTTTAAAAATCAAAAACAGGTAGGTGCCAAAAGTTGCCTTTATACTAGTACATCAACTGTGAGAAATTTTACCGCTGAAAAAAAAGGCTTGAGTCTGCACTTTTGCTCCAAAAATCGAAATTTTGGGTAAAATTTGTCCTTTTTTGACATTTTCTCAAAAAAATTAAAAAATTCCTACAGAGCTGGTTATTATTTAAAAGTGTTACTTACACCTTTATATTTATCTGCTTAACACATTTAAACTATAAAACAATATCTTTATTCCGTATAGCTGGAGCAAAACAGACAACTTTTGGTAAGAAAACGGCATTATCACTCTATTGGGACATAAAATGAATTGTTGTTTTTAATACAGATCTTCCTTTCAAAACTACCTTGGACAATCGTCGTGGAGGTGGCTATTTTTCATATACCACCCGTCCCAATTATTCGATAATTTAAGTACAATGTTTTATTTAAATGTTGATTTGTGATTTTCTTTATCAGACTTTGGCATGTTTTCGATGCATCCACCTAGTTTATCTGTTCTTTGTATGCACATGCTGCTGTGACTATCTTAATATATATTTTTACAGCTAATTAAAAAAAATGACAAGCAGAGTAATGTACGGGAATATTATTAAAGGGATTATTCGGCCATCTTTATCAAAATTGCATCCAGTTGATGAAAGTGATTGGAAGTTCTGTTACCGCAACAATTTTTCAGTCAATTGTACTTCTTTACGTAATGATCTGCTTCAAAGATGATTTCAGGTATTTGAACTATAAGTATGCCATCATTTATTCTGCTTTTACATTTTTTATATGTTGAGAAGCGAGCTGTTTAATGTGATTTCTGGTGATCGTCAGAGAGAATTGCAATGGGAATGTCCTGCACGTGCAGAGCAATCGTTGTTGTAAATAATTTTTTTTGTATTAGTTTTATGCCGTTTTCTAAGTGTTTTCGTAGCCAGGTAATTTCCCATTAACTTTTAGATCCCCATTTTATAAGTGAACAATATTTGATGGTGAACTGTCCTGGGCATAAACTTATAATGCATAGTACTTTTGAGAGAATGTACAGACTCTAATCGACTATAAGTACTCATTTAAATTTAGGAGAGTTCTATTTGTCGCTGTAAACCATTTTGCATGGGGTAAGCTTAGAAATGTGCATAATAATGGATCATATGCTAAACTCCAGTGATCCAGTGAGTAAACTCATTCAACTCCAGTGAATTGCCTCTGCGTCAATTATTAAAGAAGTCAATGTAAAACGTTATATAATCTACATGGATTCACTGGATCAATAAGAAAATCGTTGTCTACGTACTATTCACTTCCTATTGCAATTTTTTATAAAATAGATAATAATTTTGAAAAATTATTTACTCAATTTAAGTAAAAGATACTCAGAACAGACTAGAAATTTCTGTCAGAGATCGTAAAGCTAATTCATAAGGAAAGCTATTTCTCAGAAGAAATGGCGAATAGGAATTTAGAAAACATCTCGCACAAAAAAAAAAAAAAAAAAAAAAACAGCTCATAAAGCGAATAAAATTTTCCGCTTTATATAAGCACAGATTGGTGATCAGAATCCATAGATTCACTGACAAAATATATAATCAAAGTTTACACCGCGGGATATTTTATACCAAATGTAATACACACCTGAAGAATATGTCTAAAAACTTATTAGAAATTACTCGACTACGAAACAATACAGGAAACGACATAAAACAAATACTAAAACTCCTTTCGAAATATTGTTTCTTTACACGCAAATTTTGCTTGCAATCCTCTGTGATGATCGTCATAATATTAAACTGCTAGCTTCTCAAAATATATTCAATGTAATAGGTACAGTAAATGATGACATACTAGAAATTGAATTCATACAATCAATTTTTAGACATATCATTATACATATAATGTAATTGATTGAAAAAATGTTGTGGTAACAGAACTCCCAATCATAATGTATTAATTGTATGAAAATTTAATGAAGATAATAGACTGCTGAATAGGTTCAATAACAACATACCTAATACATTACTCAGCTTCCTCTTCTGTTATACAAGGTATAAAAATATACGTGCAGCAGGTTACACCAGTAGCATCCAACAAAGAAGAGGTAAACTACACTGGTGTCCAAAAGTTAAGCATAATCGGTAATTAAGTAATTATTTTTAAGTAATGAAAGAAATATGAATCGGAATGTGCTGAAACTCCAGGTGTGTAAACAAAATAGTACGCGTCACATATTTTCGCGAAGAGTTTTCCCCGAAATCGAACAGGGGACCGTCAACAAATTGAAAAAGAACGAAGATCTTTTGGATAACCCTGTCAAAACTAATGTAGCAAAAGCGTTCAAACTGCACATTATGATTAATTGGCTTATTGTAATGTACTGTGTTAATTTTTACAAGGATAGCATGTATACTCGTAGAGAAATTAAGGTTTTTATAAAAACAGTCCAAAATTTTTCCAAGTTTTTTGCTTATAATTTGCAGAGTTCTTATTATAAAATAATGTTCTTTTCTGAAAATATGACAAATATCATTGTACACAATACTCTGTCATCAGAATTTTAAAATAATAAAAATTGTATGAAAAATGAGTATGTTTAGTAAATAATTTTTCATTGCGCATGCGTCAACGATATCAAAATGTCATTTGCATATTGTGTTAGCTAAATGTATAGAGCAACTTCTGTAAAAGTTTCAAAAACATAGCTTGAAAATTCTGAAAATGGGAGCCTATAGAATCAACTCAAAATCCTTTATTCCCTAAATGAAGCAAAAAGATGAGGGGCTGTATCCATATTCCATTGTTTAGTGCCTACACAATATTGCACGTACAACTATATTTAGGTAAAACCCCTGATTTTTTTGCTTCCTTTAGGAATAACGGATTTTGAGTTGATTCTATAGGCTCCCATTTTCAGAATTTTCAAGCTATGTTTTTGAAACTTTTACAGAAGTTGCTCTATACATTTAGCTAACACAATATGCAAATGACGTTTTGATATCGTTGACGCATGCGCAATGAAAAATTATTTACTAAACATACTCATTTTTCATACAATTTTTATTATTTTTAAATTCTGATGACTGGGTATTGTGTACAATGATGTTTGTCATATTTTCAGAAAAGAACATTATTTTATAATAAGAACTCTGCAAATTATAAGCAAAATACTTGGAAAAATTTAGGACTGTTTTTATAAAAACCTTAATTTCTCTACGAGTATACATGCTATCCTTGTAAAAATTAACACAGTACATTACAATAAGCCAATTAATCATAATGTGCAGTTTGAACGCTTTTGCTACATTAGTTTTGACAGGGTTATCCAAAAGATCTTCGTTCTTTTTCAATTTGTTGACGGTCCCCTGTTCGATTTCGGGGAAAACTCTTCGCGAAAATATGTGACGCGTACTATTTTGTTTACACACCTGGAGTTTCAGCACATTCCGATTCATATTTCTTTCATTACTTAAAAATAACTACTTAATTACCAATTATGCTTAACTTTTGGACACCAGTGTACTTTGATACATAAGAAAACTTATGCCCTTCTTCGGGAAAAAAAATAACAATACATAAATAAAACACTGGGCCTAGATTGTTTGATAGCTGAGACCGGTGGGATATGATATGCAGCCACATCTACGAGTTATATACAGAATAGTTTTGAAAGCAGATAGGCAAGAAATGCATTTAAAACAACATTTCGTTGTATGCTCCAATAGAGAGGTAACGCTGGTTTTTACCAAAAGTTGTCAAATTTGCTTCAATTATACAGACTACAGATATTGTTTTATAGTTTAAGTATGTTAAGCAGATAAATATAAAGGTCTAAGTAACACTTTTAAATAATAACCAGCTCTGTAGGAATTTTTTATTTTTTTTTTTCAAAAAAGCGTCAAAAAATGGCAAATTTTACCGAAAATTTCGATTTTTGGACTCGAGCCATTTTTTTTTCAGCTGTAAAATTTCACACAGTTGACGTACTAGTATAAAGGCAACTTTTGGCACCTACCCGTTTTTGATTTTTTAAAATAATTTTTTTCGCTCCACTCTACTGTACAGTATTACACCAAAATCTGAATATTTTAAAAACTTCGTTATAGTATAAACGAACTTTATTTGCTATGCTTGACGTGTTGTTGACGACTTGTTTTCTTTTTAATTTTATTGTGGGTTAAATTTTAAATGTGTATAAGACTGCACTAAAACAAGAGTTTTAATTTAAATTAAACAGGTCTATACATTAAAAAAAGACAAGTACCATAGCATTAATAACGTTTTAACTGAATAAATCAAACTTAACAAAAACACGATCGATTGCTTCCCTTTCATAGGACGAATCTAAAATACTTCTAAAGCATTTTTTAATCTAAAAAAAGGTGTGCCCGATCTTTAGAAGTGAAATGCGGAAGAAATATATATATATACATATTTATATCCTTTAGACTTGGATTCTTAATCGGAATTAATGCGTTGAAGCAAGCAAAATGGTTTTTTTTAAAGAAATATTTTCTGTAAACCATCATATTAATTATGAAATATCACGTTGGTTTATAGAAAAATGTATTAAAATTGTTTTTCTTATACGTACTGAAAAAATGAGTAAATCATTGTTAGTTATAAAGTACTAACTTTATTGTAATGAAAAGTAAAAGTTGTATTGCAAGTTTTGGCTTGTTGGATATATAAAAACAAGATATTATTCCATTTTTATTTTATCAAAACAATACACAATAGATCTTCTTTAATCCCTAGAAGGTCGGCGGTGTGTCTACGAAACCACTTAATTTTAATGCCCAATAGCAACATTGGTACCAGAATCTTAGTAAAAAAAATTTCGGTTCCATTGAACGTGGTATTTTGCTATTTCTTATTCATAAATAAGTTTGTTTTCAAATTCTGATGTCATTATTTAATTTCAAGACTTGAACAATAGAAGTGCTCTGCACGATAAAGAGTGAATAGTGTGAAAGGGCATTAAATACAAAATCTCTAGAAAATAAAATTTATTTGAATTGTATATCATCGTGAATAAGGAACTAAACTGATAACTATTTGTGATGTCAAATCAAATATAGTTTTCTTAAATTATATATTTTTTCTAAATTTCAGTTAAAATTAATCTTTAATTACTTATGCATTTTATCTTAACTTTAATTTCGTTCTCAGAATAATTTTTCTGCAAAAGAAAAGAAACAAAACATATTTAACACCTGCTTTATCATTAAAACGGCTATCAGATAAACAGATTTCCTTTAAATGAATATTCTTCCTCGCTAAAAATGATTAAAAAAAAGAATAAAGATCGAATTTGCTTGCGGTCAGTAAAAATATCTTTTTTCTAATTTTTGAGTTTATTTCCTCGTTACATAATAATCTTTTCATGCAAATGTTTTGTCTTTCACAGTATGTTCTCTAAACATTACTGCTAACGTACGATTAAGCTGTCAAATTCTTTTTTGCTTATTTTTTAGGACTCCTATTTCTGGTTGCCCTGCAATTAAATTCAAAATCCTCTTAATCTGCCTGATTAAGGCGTATTTTTCATGTGCTCTTTTCCGCCAATTTTTCATGCCAGTGTGTGATTTACAGAATGAATAATCAATTTGCTGGCTCGCACTTCACGAACACAACCATGATGAAGCTGTTTCTTAAAAAATGCTCTCAGATACCATCCCTAACTATTTCTGTGTGAAATGATTAAAATTTATCATTCTACTTCAAATAAATAAATTTATTAAAATGCATTTATTTTCATAATTGATCAAAGCCTAGAGCTATTATAAATTTCAGTGAATGCACATTTCAAAGAACCTAGTCGTCAACAAATGTTTCAAAGTTTCAGAAAAATATCGCACTGCTGTTGTGGATAACTTATTCAACAAAAAATACGGTGTTTTGAATAAGTGAAATCAATGATTGATATAAATTTTTTAACGCCTATCGACATTTAATTCTTACAGAAACACTAACTACTTCCTACAATCTTCTAAAATTGCCATACTACATTCTTCTATGGTTACGATGAATTCGTACTTCTTATTTATTTTTGAGACAGTTTTTTTTATGGTTCCATCCTGCAGGTCCAATAATTTGTTTTCTCGCCAGATAATATTATACATCCATGCTAGAAATTTTTAGCTTTTTCGTCAATGAATCAAAACAATAATGTTTATGCAAAATGCTGCTCCATCAGATATAGAAAATATGAATCAAGTGGTCAGCTGACAATTTTTTCGATGAAGGAATAATGAGCAAATATTGTCTAATGGCTTGGTCAGCAAAATCTCCAGATTTCAATAAACGCAATGATATGTCATATATCTTTGAGCGATATCTCCTAACTCGGTTTAATATTATACAGTATATCTCTATTGAATCACAAAGAGGGGCTTATACACTATGTGCATTTCAGTCCGATGCATCTATTCCAATCAATCATTCAACATTTGTCACTGTTTGATATAGTAGTTAGAAATTGTGCCTATCATACTATATATATTTAGTTTTAATTAAATTGTGTAATCCATACTATGTATCTACATTATAAAGGGCAAACGCAACAGTGCGTAACGCTTACGTCATTTTGCGAATGGCAGCATTCTGAAATTTGAAATGAAATTTCGGTTTTGTATTTATATCTACTGCAAATTTTAAAACGTCTAAATATTGCATATTTTCAATTTTTACACAGTCATATAAGAAAAAATGTACTTTTAAATGCAATTTATTTAAAAGCTGTATCTCAATTTATTTTTGAGTTATTAATTGTTTTGTAGTTTTTAATACCAGTTTTATAATAGTGGCAACAGAAGTACTCCATTTTGTTTAAAAGTAAAGGGAATAAAATATTACTGTATATTTTGGCTGTCGTTTCCTTATTAGAACAGAAGGAAAAAACAGAAATTTAAATACTTGCTTTGTCAAGAATATTTTCTGTTATAAAACCCGGAGAATTTTGGTTTTATATATCATTTTAATGATTTTAAATTTTTGGAAACTTATTTTCACAGGATACAAAACTTTCTTCGGTATATTTTTCAAAGTATAGTTTTTTTTTTGCATATATCGTATCAAATAGTTGAAAGAATGCAAATTTATTTATGAATATGTAAAATTATTTTCCGATAATTTTGGCAACTGGGTTTTAAAGGAATAGTATTTTGTTAACTTTAAGTTAAAATAAAATTTGTTTAAGAATTTGACTAACAAATATAAGCTTCATTTTTTATGGTAACTTATTTTGTAGTTTTATTATAAATCAAGGAAGCAATTCCTACGTAAACACTAGCAATTCCTACCTATACACTATCTTTCATCGAATTCCACCTTGTTTTGTATAAAGTTCATAATACGATATAAGTTTGGTACTTAAAAACATTCATATCATTTCATTATGAAATAGCTCAATCTTCTTGCCAATACCTTTTGCTGCATTCCTTTATAAAATGTGTAGTATAATATTTCCCACAATCTGTAACGATAATTTTAAATGGTAGTATTATTTTTTAGTAAAAAATTGTTTAAAACTTTTTTAAAACTAATTATAGTAAATTTAACAAATATTAAATTTAATGCTAGTATGTAAAAGGGAAAATAAAATTTAGTTTCATGCCGAAATTGAGGTTTTTAATTTCGGACATAAAAGCATTTAATTTTCGCTACTTCAAATACAAATGAATATACAGTTTTGTATAAAACGTAACTGCTTTTTAGATATTCTACAAACACAATTTACCTGGATAATTAAAACATTTGGGGAGACTATGTACGGAATTTAGAATGAATATGCATATATATTTTAAACAAGACCAGCAAATTTTTAAATTCCTGAGAAAGAGAAATTTCCACAAAATGTCAATAGTTGAAAATTCTAAAAAAAAAAAAAAAAAAAAAAAACCACTAAGTTTGAAGAAAAATGCATATAAGAGAAATAAATATTACTGGTTCTCTATTTTTTAAAACATCACATAAATAAAACGTGGTGAAATAGAATCGATACATCTAGATTGCGCTTTATCGTTCCTCTGTATGATCTACTGTTGAGATATACAGCCACATTTATCAAAACAAGTATAATTTTGAAATCCAAAATAGATGTAAAAAATTTACCAACCATTCCCACAGATGAAATATGGATCAAATTCATAAAAAAGGACTATATCATGGTAAAAAAAAAAAAAAAAAAAAAAAAAAAAAATTACTGTTTTAATAGAATACGAGTATATTGAATGAAACAAATTTCATGAATGCAATTATTTGGTAACACAACACCAGTGTATTTCTGCAATTTACATCTATTTTTTAAAAATTGCATTCAGCGTACTTTTATAAAGAAATGAATATAATTTTCTGGTGACACATCACCAGTATATTTTTGTAATTTTTATGTAGTTTTTCAATACTGCATTAAATGCGCTTTTATAAAGGAATAAGAATATGTATATAAGTTGCTTCAGATTATCTTAAAAAGAATTAAATTGGGTTAAGTATATAATATAGCACTTATGATAATAAAAAAATTAAAAAAATTACATAAATTAATAAAATATGCATTTTCCCCCTTCAGCTTATATTAAAAAGTATTTGATAGGGTTGATATAACACTTACTGATAATTAAAAAATGGAACAAATTACATAAAAATTGCAAATATTAACTATATAATTAGGCACTTCCTTATGATAAAAATAATTACATAAAAAAAAAAATATGCTTTTTATTCTTTCTGTTCCACATTTTATTTTTGTGCTAGAACCAACGATTCAAGCAAAAAGGAATACATGCATATATATATATACATAGGTTTGCTAATATATTTAGCTACCTATGTTATACATTTAAAAAAATAAGATTTCTATTCAAATTTTAACTCACTTCCAAATATCTGATCGCGGTTCAATTTGCACACTTATTTATATCCAATGATAATGTAATATTAATACAATTTATTGCGTACTATTTATTTATTTTATAGGATACCTGTTAGGTTAAGTAATCTAATAGAATTTTAAATATATGTCATTTTGTAACGAATTGTGACTGTTGTTTTCCATAATTAAAATTAACAAACTTTTTGTTATTTTTTCCATAATTTTTTAGTACAAATTTTGCTTTAATATGTAATCGTTAACATAAATTTAAAAATAATATTGTAAAAATTATTTTACTGTCAATGTTTAATGTTAAATTTTATATCTTGCGTTTGTTTTTATTTCCAGTAAATTTGTGACTGACCCTTAATTTGCAACAAAAAAGATGCTTCAACTTTAAACAGCTATCACTCGGTTAGTTTTAATCGCAGAAGAATGGTACTTTTTTTGTATTACTTGTTAGAGTTGAGGTAAAAAATTACTAAATATCACTTATAGGTCCGAGGACCGTATAAAAATTTAATTTTCGTAATTTTTTAATCAAAATCTTTTTTGACCTAAATCGCTTGAAAAACATATCTTTACCTTTTTAAAAGCATTTTTGCAATTGGAACTATATGTCTATGACTAACGGTTTAGAAATTAGCCATTGGCCACCGTTGAGAGTGGACACCCTGTATATTTTTCCTCAGAGCATGGTTCCGCATATTTTTAATCTTCCTTTTAATTCATCTTTTAACCCTTTCCGGCGCAGTGTGTCCAGTCTCGGGTACACCTAATTTTAATTCCAAATTTGCAATCTGCACCAAGAATATTTTAAATAAATTTCGGTTTTACAAAGAAAGAGTGAATTTAGGAATTCGTAATTTTTACATTCGTAATTTTAGATACATATAATTTTAAACGTATGCAAGAAAGAAAATTATAGGATTTCACTTTTTTATAACATCACATAAATAGTACGTGGTAAAAAAAAAAAAAAAAAAAAAAAAAAAAAAACTAGATACATCCAGATTGCGCTTTATCGCTTCTCTGTTTGATATATTGTTTAGATTTACAGTCACATTTATCAAAAAAAGTATTGTTACAGCGTATATAGGGTTCTTTTGATCTTATGGTTAGACAACTTCAAACTCTTGCTCTTAGAAAAGTAGAAAATAATTTATTTACAGATCTTCAGAACAACAGAGTCTTCGAAACTCACAAATATTACAAGATATTCCCAAATAACTGTTTAAATCTATCAAACAAGTACAAATATAGGTCGCAGAGACTCTTTATACAATGTCTCAACACTATATCACATTCAAAATAACGTAGATAAAACTCAATACATCAAGCAAACTTGCTTGGACAATCTCTAGTAGCTCACTCAATGACTGACTGGTAAATAATAACAACAACAGCTCGTATCGCTCTCCTTATATATAGTCTCGTAGCATGTGCTAGAAATTTCTAGAACCTACTCGAAAAAATCCACGGAACAACAAACAATGTATCAGTATATCTAAGGGGGGTTACCATTAAGAGGGAAGGGTTACCATCGCCAACAATCGCCAAGTTTGTCGCCAACTTGGCGATATATTGCCAAATTTGGCGACCAAAATTAGTTGCCAAAAGTGACGCCAACTTGGCGATATCTTCATTAATTCGCCAATCTGCCGTAGACATTCACTGAAAATAATAGACAAGTTTGCTTGATAACAGAGACAATGTAACAAAAACTAATATTAGTAAAGAAATGGAGCTTACTAAGATTATTTACATTATTTTACAGTACAAACACTAACTATTTACAAAATTCGTAACACTACCCCCTCCTCAAAGATTGCACGTCCCGGGCAGTGCAATCCTTGAGTTAGAGGAGAACACTTAAAATAAATAAACAAATAAATAAATAAATAAATAATAACAATAATAATAAAATTTACATAAATAAGAACTAATTACTATTTACATATTTACAAAAAGTGACTTTCATGACCATGGTCTAAAATTCTAGTTTTGAATTTCTAATCACTTTGGCCAAAATAAGGGGCTAGCCGGTTATAGTGTACGACCTTGGGTTTGGCGTGTGGCGATTTTCGTATGCGTACGACGACGTCATTCAGCCTGTTGACGACTATGTAAGGACCGTCCCAGTTTCTTTGTAATTTTGGCGACAGTCCCTTACGACGGATCGGATTCCACAACCAAACTTTGTCACCTTCGTTGAACTCATGTCCTGTTGCCTTTGTGTCGTACCGTGTCTTCATCTTTTCCGTTGCCAGTCCGATTCGGTTCCTCGCTAGACGATGAATCTCCTCAATCCGCGCCTGGAGTTTATCGACATATTCCTCAGGCGATGAAGGAGCATCAGGAGGACGGCCAAACAAAAGATCAGCAGGCAGACCAAGATCACGACCAAAGAGCATTTGAGAAGGGGAGTAACTAGTGGCCTCATGAGTGGCACTCCTGTAGGCAAGCAGGAAAAGAGGCAATTTCTTGTCCCAGTCCTGTTGGTCTCTAGACACCAGGAGAGAGAGGCTATTTAGGATGGTACGATTGAAACGCTCCACCATGCCGTCCGATTGAGGATGTAGGGGTGTAGTTCGAGTTTTGTCCATGCCGAGTAGTCCACACATTTCCTTAAACACAGTCGAATCGAAGTTTCTTCCTTGATCGGAATGGATTTGAAGAGGAACTCCATATCTGGAAACCCAGTGTTGAACTAGTATGTCTGCTACTGTTACCGCCTCTTGATTAGGAATGGCGTAGGCTTCAGGCCACTTAGTGAAGTAGTCCATGACAACGAGGATGTACTTATTGCCATCAGATGTTCTAGGAAGAGGACCCAGGATGTCTAGTGCTATTCGTTCGAAAGGAGCTCCTACATTATAACGCTGCAGTCGCCCACGGGTGCGCCTCTTTGGACCTTTACGTGCTACACAGGTGTCACAAGTTCGACACCATTTCTCTACATCACTGCGAACATTATTCCAGTAGAAACGCTCTCGAACCTTTTGCAGGGTCTTCATTACACCAAAATGACCTCCTGTGGGACTACCATGCAGTTCTTGAAGGACTATAGAAATTCTCGACTTAGGGAGTAGTAGTTGCCATCTACATGTCTTTCCATCGTCAGACTCCCATTTTCGGTACAAGATGCCGTTCTTCAAATGTAAGGAATCCCAGAGAGCCCAATAACGTTTAGTCGTAGGATGGTAATGGGCCATGTCTTGCCAGCTGGGCTTCCTGTTGGACTCCTCTTTCAGCTCTAGAATGGGCTTAATTTCAGGATCAGCAAGTTGATCTTTACGCAGGCTCTCGTCACTCCACGGATCTTGCGATGATGTAGACCCAGTTGTAACTTGTCTTACTATAGGACCTTTGACATTAAATTTCTTCTCAGCCCGGTCGCAGTATCTACAATTCTCTGAGCAGGGTCTTCTTGAGAGAGCATCTGCATTTCCATGTGATGAGCCTTTTCGATGGCGTATCTCCATATCGTACTCTTGAAGCTTTTGTATCCACCTGGCTATCTGGCCTTCAGGGTTCTTAAAATTCAATAGCCAAGTTAGAGAAGCATGATCAGTTCGGATCAGGAACTTTCGACCATAAAGATAGTGATGAAAGTGGTCTATGGCTTTCACTACAGCAAGAAGCTCTTTTCTTGTTACGCAGTAGTTTCGCTCGGCCTTTGAGAAGCACTTGCTGAAATAGGCGATAACACGCTCCTGGCCGTCGATTTCCTGGGACAGTACAGCGCCAATGCTTTCGTTGCTTGCATCCGTATCAAGTATAAACTGTTTATCGATTTGAGGATACGACAGAATTGGAGTGGATGTCAAGGCCTCCTTAAGCTTTTCGAAAGCAGCGTCACATTCCTGTGTCCACATAAATTTTTGATTGGCTTCTGTTAATTTATGAAGTGGTCTTGCAATCATCGAGAAGCCTTTGACGAATTTTCTGTAATAGGTGCATAATCCTAGAAAACTTCGAAGCTGGTGAACATCTGCTGGACGATTCCAATTTTTCACGGCCGATATCTTCTCTGGATCAGTCCTAACTCCTTCCGCCGAAATGATGTGTCCAAGGTAGGCGACTTCATTGCGAAACAAACTGCACTTCGAAGGGCTTAACTTCAAATTAGCTTCCTTTAATTTTTGTAGCACCCGCCTGAGGTTGTTCAGATGTTCATCAAAAGATTTTCCTATGATTATGATGTCATCTAAATAAACAAGACATGCTTCATACGACAGCCCCCGGAGAACCGTTTCCATAAGCCGTTCGAAAGTTGCAGGTGCGTTACATAGACCAAAAGGCATTACCTTGAATTGCCATAATCCTTGTCCCGTTGTGAAGGCAGTCTTCTCGCGGTCGTCGGGATGGATCTCTACCTGCCAGTAACCACTCTTCAGATCCAGAGTCGAGAACCAAGTGTTGCCCGCAAGTGTGTCGAGAGTGTCGTCGATCCTTGGTAGAGGGTAACTATCCTTTTTAGTGACGTCATTCAGTCGGCGGTAGTCTACACAAAATCTTGTTGAACCATCCTTCTTTCTTACTAATACAATGGGAGACGCCCATGGACTTGTCGATGGTTCGATGACGTCATTTTCTTCCATATCTTTAATTAAATTCTGCACCTCTTCTTGCTTGGCAAAAGGTAATCGTCTAGGGTGCTGTTTAATAGGAGAGTGATCTCCCGTGTCAATTCGGTGTTGTGCCATTTTAGTTCGTCCAAAGTCTTCAGATGTTTGGGAAAATAAACTTTGGAATTCTCTAATTAAACTTTCAGCAGCATCTCTCTGGTTTGGATCTAAGTCCGTATTTTGTAACAAATCCTTGACTAAATTATCTGAAGATTTCTGAGAGTGATTGGAATTTTGACTTATGCACGTCACAGGAGCACATGATGCTATCACCTCTCCTTTCTTGATAGTCCTCGTCTTATCACTGATGTTATCAATTCTGACTGGAATGGTCTTTTTCGAGAGGTCTACTACAGAAGAAGCCACCAATACTCCTGCTTGTGTACTATTGTCTACTGGATAATCTATATGGCCAAATCGGTAATTAGTTTCATTTTTAATTTCAGCTGGAACTAAAAATTCTGTTCTTGGATCTAGATTAATGTCTTCTTTGGCTATTACTATTTGTTTACATTCAATTTCGTTATTTAATCCAAAAAGACTTATTTCTTCAAATTTTGAGATCATTTTGTTATTTTTGAAATCAAGTCTGAAGTGAAACTTCTTCAGAAAATCTAGTCCGATTAAGCAAGGATCTGTTATGTCAGCCACATATGCCGTATGGTAATATTTCGTTCCTCCAAAGTTGATAGTTAAATTGGCCTTTCCATATATGCCAATCTTGTCGCCCGTCACAGTTTGCAGGGTAATGCATGGTGGAGTCCAGATGAGTTTAGATTTCAATTTTCGAGCCAAATCTTCTCTGATTATTGTCACATTGGCTCCTGTATCGACAATCATACGGCATTGAATTCCGTTAATAAAGCCTATCACATATAATTCATTATCACCGCCACTCATTTTTGATATCTGGAGGATCTTCAGGTGGGGCTTTTCATTCTCTGGCAACCTCCGCCCCGCGAGATGGCCAAAATTTAGTTTCCCTGCTGACTGTTTGAATTTATCTCACGTTCGTGGATTTTGGGGCAATTTCTTCGGAGATGTCCTGTATCACCGCATCCCCAGCACGTGAGATTCTGTCTTCTTGAACTTGTTCTTCCGTATTTTAAAGCTTCAATTTCTTGATTTATTTTCCTAATTTCTTTCAAGACGTCGTTCTCAGTGTCTGAGCTTTTGTTCACCGTTGCCCCTCGAACTGAATGACGATCTCTTCGGCTGGCTTGTGTAGCTGCTTCCAACTTTAAGGCATATAGTAGTGCAGCCTTTAAATCCTGTACATCTGCCATTCGTACCGCTCTCTGCACTTCTGGATCTTTTATTCCGTCTACAAAATATTGCAGTGACAACATTTCCCGTACATTTGTTGGACAGTCAATGAATGCTAAATTTGCAAGCCGTTCAATTTCCGAGGCAAACTCTTGAAGGGTTTCACTCGATTTTTGATGGCGGCTCTTCATTTGTATTCTCGTATAATCCTTGAAGAATTTTTCGCCGAATCTCATTTCAAGTGCACAACTTAAAGTCTCAAAATTGAGTTGCGTCATATCGGGCAATGTTTGCAGCACGTCGGCGGCTTCTCCTCTTAAAGATGCTGCCAGTTGACAAGCTTTCACCTCGTCACTCCATTTGTTCGCTTCAGCTACAATAGTGAATTGGGTCTTGTAAACTTGCCAGGAACTCTTTCCATCGTATGTCGACAGCTTAATGTGCACGGGAGAAGCAGGCGGATTCCTAAATTCTTCAAAATTACCACTAGACGCTGAAAGTTTCTTCTCAAGATCTTGTACTTTTTTATTTAGCTTTTCATCTACTTCACCTAGTATTTTCTCTTCAACGTTACTGATTTTCTCTTCAACGTTACTGATTTTCTCTTCAAAGTTACAAACTTCATTCTGAATTTTCTCTTCTACTTCCGCCATTTTCTCTTCTACCGAGCCTATTCTTCTCTCTACCGACGAGAACTTTTCTTCTAAAGTTTTCTTCATTTCTTCTTGGCCTTTATTAATCTTTTCAGTCACATCTTCTTGGCATTTGTCAATTTTATTTGTCAACTGTTCCATTCTTTCTTCGTTTTTATTCATTTTTTTCGCCAACTCTTCTTGGCCTTTATTCATCTTTTCCGCCAACTCTTCTTGGCCTTTATTCATCTTTTCCGCCAACTCTTCTTGGCCTTTATTCATTTTTTCTGCCAACTCTTCTTGGCCTTTATCAATTTTATTTGTCAACTGTTCCATTCTTTCTTCGTTTTTATTCATTTTTTCCGCCAACTCTTCTTGGCCTTTATTCATCTTTACCGCCAAGTCTTCTTGGCCTTTCGTCAATTCTGCCTTTATTCCATTAATAGCTTCTAACAGTTCTTTCAGTTGACCGTCCATTGTTCTTGTTTTCGCCATAAGATCCTGACTCCTGACACCAAATGTTGCAGCGTATATAGGGTTCTTTTGATCTTATGGTTAGACAACTTCAAACTCTTGCTCTTAGAAAAGTAGAAAATAATTTATTTACAGATCTTCAGAACAACAGAGTCTTCGAAACTCACAAATATTACAAGATATTCCCAAATAACTGTTTAAATCTATCAAACAAGTACAAATATAGGTCGCAGAGACTCTTTATACAATGTCTCAACACTATATCACATTCAAAATAACGTAGATAAAACTCAATACATCAAGCAAACTTGCTTGGACAATCTCTAGTAGCTCACTCAATGACTGACTGGTAAATAATAACAACAACAGCTCGTATCGCTCTCCTTATATATAGTCTCGTAGCATGTGCTAGAAATTTCTAGAACCTACTCGAAAAAATCCACGGAACAACAAACAATGTATCAGTATATCTAAGGGGGGTTACCATTAAGAGGGAAGGGTTACCATCGCCAACAATCGCCAAGTTTGTCGCCAACTTGGCGATATATTGCCAAATTTGGCGACCAAAATTAGTTGCCAAAAGTGACGCCAACTTGGCGATATCTTCATTAATTCGCCAATCTGCCGTAGACATTCACTGAAAATAATAGACAAGTTTGCTTGATAACAGAGACAATGTAACAAAAACTAATATTAGTAAAGAAATGGAGCTTACTAAGATTATTTACATTATTTTACAGTACAAACACTAACTATTTACAAAATTCGTAACAGTATTATTTTGAAATGCGTACCAGGTGCAATAAATTCACTAGCCATTCTCGCAGAAGATATATGGACCGAATAAAGAAAAAATAATTATATATTAGAGTAAAATATTATCACTGCACAGAGAGAATGGAAATGTATGTGTTGAATAAAATAAATTTCATGAATATATTTTTTTCTGGTATCATATCACAAGTATGTTTGTGTTTAAAAGGAAAATTTAGTTGTGCATTTCTCTTTAGATCTTTCTCCTACAGATTTAATTCTGGATTATAAATAATGTAAATTGGATTGAAAGGAATTTTGAACAATAAAATTAATTGGAACAAGACAATAGTTTAGTAAAAGAAATGATGAAATTCATATTATTTCAAGTGATTAGTATTTTATTTAAAACTTTTCGTTTGTGCATCTTTTTATTTACTTGTGTAACATTATCCGGGTTCAACATGAGTCCGACTCAAAAGTATCAAAACTCAGCATGAAATGTACCCAATAGCTGCATTATTTATTCATTTATTATTAGTTGTTTGAACTTTTACATTTCTTTATGCAAGAAAAGGCAAACTATATATATATAGTATGAATATGCCTTCTGTAACAGACTCTCACACATTCTGATCTGCCATATATATTGACTCACACATGAAATGAATCCGATTACTGCATTACCTATTCTTTTATTATTAGTTGTTTAAGCTTTTACATTTCTCTATGCTAAAGAGGCAAATTATATATATATATAGGATATTAATTTATCTTCTGTACCACGCACTCACACATTCTGATATATCATATACTGACTAAACATGAAATGAACCCGATAGGTGCATTATTTATTCATTTATTATTAGTTGTTTAAAATTTTACATTTCTTTATGCTATAAAAGGCAAGCTATATATTTATATATACATATACATACATACATACATACATACATATATATATATATATATATATATATATATATATATATATATATATATATATATATATATATATATATACTATGAATATGCCTTCTGTAACAGACTCTCACACATTCTGATCTATCATATATTGACTCCCACATGAAATGAATCCGATTACTGCATCACCTTTTCGTTTATTATTAGTTGTTTAAGCTTTTACATTTATGTATGCTAAAAAGGGCAAACTATACTATATATGGGCTATTAATCCATCTTCTGTATCACACACTCACACATTCTGATCTATCACATATTAATCTACAAATTTCATTCAGAGTTCAGAGCTTGAGTAAAATATCCTATCTTATATTTTAAAAATCATGGATATGTGTTTTATAATGTGACTTCATTGTAAAAAAAAATCTGTGAAGGTACTAAATATTTTCTAGGAAACTAGGATTCCAAGAACTTTTCATGTAACGATAACAGGAAAAATTCATGTAATGGATTCTGAAACTTGAATTTTTGCTGTTACAGTTACAGGAAAAGGTCTTGGAATCCCAGTTTCCTAGAAAAAGTTTAGTACCTTTGAAGATTTTTTTACAGTATTCTAACAATTACATTTGAAGCTAGTCTGTCTTCCGTCACATACATGTTCATCTCTCTCTCTCTCTCTCTATATATATATATATATATATATATATACACTTTAAAAAAATTCTGTAAAGTTACTAAACTTTTTCTAGGAAACTGGGATTCCAAGAACTTTTCATGTAAAGGTTACAGGAAAATTTCATGTAACCGTTTTCGAAACTTGAATTTTTGCTGTTACCGTTACAGGAAATGTTTTTGGAATCCCAGTTTCCTAGATAAAGTTTAGTAACTTTACAGATTTTTTTTTACAGTGTATATAACTTCAGACTTACGTAAGGGAAAAAAATTGCATCTTTGTTTTTTATAAAATCACATAAATACAACGTGGTGAAAAAGAACAGATACATCCAGATTGCGCTTTATCATTTCTCTGTGTGATAAATTGTTTAGATTTACAGTCACGTTTATCAAAACAAGCATTATTTTAAAATGCGCGCCAGGTGCCATAAATTCAGTAGGCATTCTCGCAGAAGATATATAGAATGAAAAAATAATAATATATCAGGGCAAAAAATTATCACTGCAGAGAGAGAGAATGGAAATATATGTATTGAATAAGCTAAATTTCATGAATATATTTTATCTCATATCATATAAGTGTATTTGTGTTGAAAAGGGAAATTTAGTTCTACATTTCTCTTTAGATCTTTCACCGGGGGATTATATTTCCGGATTATAATTTATGTAAATTGGATTGAAAGGAATTTCGAACAATAAAATTAATTGGAGCAAGACATTGGTTTAGAAAAGAAAATTATGAAAGTCATATTATTTCAAGTGATTTGTACCATATTTAAAACTTTTCTTTTGTGTATTTTTTATTTACTTGTGTATCATTATTCGAGTTCAACATGAGTTCGACTCAAAAGTATCATGATTCAATATGAAATGTACCCGATAGCTGCATTATTTATTCATTTATTATTAGTTGGTTAAGCTTTTACATTTCTATATGTTATAAAAGGCAAACTATATATGAATAGCCCAGAAGCCAAGGGGTATAAGTGACAAAATTTAAAAAAATGAGTTAAGTGCATAGGTTATCTGGAAATATGCTTTTTTCATTTCAGGTAAAGAAATATAGGTCATTTTCTTATTATTGGCTGAGTTATAGAGACAAACCACTTTTTTGAAAAACAAACAATATTGATTAATTATACATTTAAAGAAAATTGTACTCATTTTTTTTAACAGTTATTGAAATGAGAGTTCAAAGATTAGAATGCAACAAGCAGATGTTTCCTATTTCAATTTAATCAATTGTTATTGATGTTCCAATTTAACATCAATTATCTTTAAACTCAATTTACTCCAAATCGACATTTTGTCACTTGTACCCCTTGGCTTCTGAGGTCGTCATATGTGTTCTATTAATCTGCCTTTTGTAACACGCACTCCCAATTTCTGATCTATCATATACTCATTTAACATGAAATGAACCCGATAGCTGCATTATTTATTCATTTATTATTAGTTGCTTAAACTTTTACATTTCTTTATGCTATAAAAGGCAAACTATATGTATATACCGGGTGTCCCAAAAATGACTGATGGACTTTAAAATTCAATAACTTGCAAACGGTGACAGCTATTTAAAATTTTTTGCAGGAGAGTTATGTATAATGTCAGGAGTTTTTTTTACCGTAATTTTTTATTTTAGTTCGAATTTCAAACAATAGGTGGCGCTGACGGCAATTGAAGGCCAGGTGATCAGTACTGAGTGAGGTCAGTTTCGGCGTTGATCTGGGCTTCAATTGCCGTCAGCGCCACCTATTGTTTTTTGGGACACCCGGTATATATACTATGAATCTGCCTTCTGTAATGCACACTCACACATTCTAATCTATCATATATTGACTCAACATGAAATGAAACCGATTACTACATTACTTATTCATTTATTATTAGTTGTTTAAGTTTTGCATTTCTGTATGCTAAAAAGGCAAACTATATAAATATAGGCTATTAATCTTTATTCTGTATCACACATTCACACATTTTGATCTATCATATATGGATCTCCAAATTTCATTCAGAGTTCAGAGTTTGAGTAAAATATCCTATCCGATATTTTTAATATCATAGATATGTGTTTTATAATGCGACTTCTAACATTTACATTTGGAGTAATACGAAGCTAGTCTGTCTTCAGTCGTATATATATATCTTGCTCTCTCTTTCTCTCTCTATATATATAAATATATATATATCTTCTGATTTATGTAAGAAATAAAAGTATTGTATCTCTGTTTTTTTAAAAATCACTTAAATACCACATGGTGAAAAAGAATAGATACATCCAGATTGCGCTTTATCATTATCTGTGTAATATATTGTTTAGATTTACAGTCACATTTATCAAAACAAGTATTATTTTGAAATGCGTACCTGGTGCTTTAAATTCACTAGCCATTCTGGCAGAATATAGATGTTGCAAATAAATAAAAAATAATAATATATCAAGGTAAAAAAATTACCACTGCAGAGAGAGAGAATGGAAATATATGTATTGAATAAGCTAAAATCTATGAATATATTTTATCATATCACAAGTATCATATCACAAGTGCATTTGTGTTAAAAATTAAAATTTAGATCTACATTTCTTTTTAGATCTTTTAACGGTGGATTTTATTTCCGGACTATAATTTATGTAAAGTGGCTTGGAAAGAATTTTGAACAATAAGATAAATTGAAACAAAACAATGGTTTAGAACAGAAAATTATGACAGCTTATTGTTTCAAGTAATTAATACTCTATCTTAAAATTTTCAATTGTGTATCTTTTTATTTACTTGTGTATCATTCTTCTGGTTCAACATGTGTCGAACTCAAAATTTTAAATAAGGCCTATATTGTTTGTTTCAGTCCTATAATGTGTTTAAAAAATGTTTCGTAATCTATGCTTAACTTCTTTTTTAGCTCACAGGCTATCATAGCTTGAGAGCTTATGTGCCCGTCCGTTCTGTATGTACGTTCGTACGTTCGTATGTTCGTTCGTGCGTAACGCGATAACTCATGATAAAAATATCGGATCCACTTGAAATTTTGTATATAGGTATATCCTGATAAGGCGCTTCCCTGATTATTTTTTGGAGTTCATTCGATATGTATAAGAGGGTGAACAGGGGGCTCATGCCCCTCCCCTTAATTGCTATAAAAGAGATTTTCATGCAGAATTAACAGTTTTCGTTCAAAATTTAGATATAGGATCATTCTGATGAGACGATTCCGTGACTGTCATTAGGTGTTCATTGAATATATATAATGAGGGGGAACAAGGGGCTCATGCCCCCCCCCTTAATTGATATAAACGGGATTTTCATGCAGCATTAACAGTTTTCGTTCAAAATTTAGATATAGGATCATTCTGATGAGGCGATTCCGTGACTGTCATTAGGTGTTCATTGAATAAGTGTAAACAGGGGGAACAAGGGGCTCATGCCCCCCCATTAATTGATATAAACGGGATTTTCTTGCAGAATTAACAGTTTTCGTTCAAAATTTAGATATAGGATCATTCTGATGAGACGATTCCGTGACTGTCATTAGGTGTTCATTGAATAAGTATAAACAGGGGGAACGGGGGGCTCATGCCCCCCCCTTAATTGATATAAACGGGATTTTCATGCAGAATTAACAGTTTTCGTTCAAAATTTAGATATAGGATCATTCTGATGAGACGATTCCGTGACTGTCATTAGGTGTTCATTGAATAAGTATAAACAGGGGGAACGGGGGGCTCATGCCCCCCCATTAATTGATATAAACGGGATTTTGATGCAGAATTAACAGTTTTCGTTCAAAATTTAGATATAGGATCATTCTGATGAGGCGATTCTGTGACTGTCATTAGGTGTTCATTGAATAAGTATAATCAGGGGGAACAAGGGGCTCATGCCCCCCCCCCCTTAATTGATATAAACGGGATTTTGATGCAGAATTAGCAGTTTTCGTTCAAAATTTAGATATAGGATCATTCTGATGAGGCGATACCGTGGCTGTTATTAGTTGTTCATAGAATAAGTAAAACAGGGGGAACGGGGGGCTCAAGCCCCTCCCCTTAACTTGTATAAATGGATTTTTCAATCTGAATTGTCAGATTTCGTTCAAATCTCTGAATAGTTTTGGAAGTTTAATGGTTAAGTATAAAGGAGGAGAATAACTCCTCTTAAATTATATAAATGCTAAATGGGTTTTCATTAAGAATTATCCGATTTGCTCTGAATTTTGGATATAGGTTTTTTAATATGATAAAGCATGCACTTGATAGTTTAGGAGGTTCAATGATTAAGTATAAAAAAGGAGAAAGGGGAGAGCTGTTTCCCCTTCTTAATTTTTTTTTCGAACGGAATTAACGAAAATACAAGGCTGTAATGTACAATTAGTATGCGTAGCCTGTGAGCTCAGTTTCATCAGTTTAACTGGGCAATATTCTTTTTTATTATTCTATAGGCTACAACTTTCTTGAACTTTTTTTAATAAATTAGAACATGCTGTTAAAGAATACAATATTTATAAAACTGTCATCTGCGACAGTCTAAATGAGTGTAGTGGGCGATTTTTCTTTTCAATTTATCAATATGATTTTAAGTAAATGTAAATAATTATATGATAATGGAAATTCTGTGAAATAAGCCAAACGGTGTTTAAAGAAGGAAAAATTCACTGAGGTTCTTAAAATTTTATTTTTTGATAACAAATATTTCGAAACATGTTTTTTTCTGTTTCACATAAGGATAAGAAAAAAAAAATACTTAAATTCTAAACATTACAAAAAATCAAAATGATATATGTCCTTAAATGCTTCTAAATACCTTGATATTAATGAGGTTCTTTTTTGCCGGAAACAAAACATTCATTTTTGAATATAAGATTCAAATTCCAGAAACAAGTTTTATGCATAGTTTAAAGTAATAACTTTTACTGTTTAACATATTCTTAAACAATTTTAAAAATTATATTTTGGTATTTTAATGATACTGCATAAAAGATGTCTCGCTATAAAATTAATGACATGTAACAGAAACTCAAAAAGTTTTGTATAATTTTCCATTTTTTTCTATTTTTCTTTTTCTTTTTGTTGAAAATATAATGAAAAGCATTTTTAATACTTATTCCTGCTAGAATGTTCCACAAACTTTACAAGTGTTTCATTATCCAGTTTCTCTTTAAAAAGCTTTACTAATCTTAACATGTAGTTTTTAGATTCATTCGACTATGACATATATTTGTATTGCTTGAACAGTATATACATTTAAATTTTTTTTAAACTCACTTTTCTTTAACTTTTTAATCTTTTCTCTTTTTAATAGTAAATACACAATATTTTAAATTATATTCTTTCAAACGCTTTGTATTGCTCGAAAGTGTAAACATTTAATTTTTTTCTTAAACTCAGTTTTCTTGATTTTTTAATCTTTTCTGATATAGTAAATATATAATATTTTAAGTTATTTTCTCTCAAAGTTTCCACTAATCGTAATTCTTGTATTCCAAAAATGCTCCGCATCCTTCTCCCGGATTATTGGATAAGAATTTATCACCCTTTCCTTTATCTTTAATCTCTTCATTTCCTTTAAAGTAAGATTATTTATTCATTTTTTTAATCAGTTTTTAATTGTACAAGTATTATAATACATTTATTGTACTATGGGTAGACTATTTTTCAATGACTCTTCTATGATGCAATATGCAATTACTCATTACGTAATTACTCATTACTCAATGATGTGCAATTTACGTTGCAAATACGTATCAACAGTGTTCTCGCTGTCGCTCGCCAATGCGCCAAATTGCTACTAAATTCTTCATTTGCCTAATAAACAAGCGATTAGATTCGCCAAATTGCTAGTGCTCAATTTTTGCTTTTTCTTTTTTGTTTTTCATACATATGCATATATATTTATATATATTTAATATATGCATATTTTTTTATTTGTAGCGGATAGTTGAAATTAAATTAATAACAATCCCTGTCACAGCTTATAAAAACTCAGGTTATTTTAGAACATACAGAAAAAAGGGTTACATTAAAGGATTAAAGATATTTTTTTGTGCTACATGGCGAATCTATTTGGCTTGTTTCATTTGGCGAATGTTTTTTATTTTTAATTAGCCAAATTTCTAACGTTGGTCAAATGTCAGCGAGAACACTGGGTATCCATCAAAGCATTCATCTTTTCACCTGTTTAACAAGGTGAAAAAATGCTGTTACATGTCTGTTTAAAAAAAAAAAAATCAAAATGTTTTGGTAAATACGTTTTAATATTCCTCCCCATGCGAGTCCTGTTCTGAACATAGATTTATAAATAATAACTATGGTACATATTCATACTTGCGAAACTCCAAAGCTTCTCTCATAAAATGTAGGTGAATTTCATGACATTTAAAAGATATTTTATGCATGATTATTGTTTTTATTTCGTATTTTTATGAAATTTGTTTTATTTCCTCTTTAAACACCTGATTTGAAATATATTCTGATTCGAAACATGTTTGAAAAATATTCTAATTCGAAACATGTTTAAAAATTTTTGAAACACGAAACGACATGAGGAATTTGATTCACTCAAGCTTAAGTGAGAGAAATTGATGTTTTTTAGGTTTCGTACTTAAAAACTAAAAACGAAACCATTATAAGATTACACCTTTGTCTGTCTCTCTCGGCAATTTTACTTATAAACTGTGGAACATGGAAAGTTCAAATTGGAAGTTAACAAAGTCTATTGGTCTGCATATTTACAATTTAATACACATTCACAGGTATATTTAGAAAAAAAGCAGGGGGTTTAATTAAGTTACTTAAAAAAAAACTTTCCTTTTTATACCATGTTTTGTATTGTTTAGAGGCTTTCGTTAAGCTAAACTTGATTTCGTCACTCTAAACTAATACATTTCTTTTAATTTTAGGTATTATATTTTCAAGGATATCATAAAAAATGTGGTGCAAAACCCTTTTCTTTTTTCAAACCTTATCACCTTTTTTTTCCATTTATTTCCGAATCTCCTAAAACTAAAATTATGAAAAAAATTAGAGCTATTAGACATTAATTTCAATCTTGCAGTAAAATTTTTTAGGTCACGGATATTTTAGGTCACGAAATTTTTGTGATAAGCGTATTTTTCCTTTTCTCACAAATTTCAATTTACGACATTCAACAAAAATGTTAGGGAGTGATGGAGGTACCTATCGTAGCAGAAGTATCAAAAGATTGTTGATAAAGATTTTTGGAAAAAAACCCTTCAGCAATTAGTCCAGATATTAACACGTAAAGATATGGACGGTTTGGACATACATAATATACGCGGAGTGGGGGGAACTGGGGCACATTGATCAGTTTTTTTTTCTAAAAATTTTTTGGTGTCTAGAAAGTAGAAATTCCAAGTTATTTTTCCATGTAGTGTCAGAAAAGCTTGTGTAGTGTGTTATAAAAATGTAAAATCGTTGTTTTAGATAGTATTTTTGCATGTAATTTTAAAAATATAAAAAAAAGTATTTTGTATCTAAGTGCCCCATCCCGGGGCAGATTGATACACCTCATGGGTCACTTTGATACGGTTGGGAAAATGGAGACAAAATAACACCACTGCATTTTTTTCATAGAAAATTAGTTAGCAAACCATTTTATACTTATTTATAGATATTCATATCACTCACAATTTATTTGTAAGTAATATTAAAGCAATCAAAACTAAATGAATAATGACTTGGTGTTCTGTCTGTTCCTTGTCTGATTGTTGGGTGTGGTGCATTTGTTATATCGGACACTTCAATCCCAGCATTATCTTTTTTCTTAGAAGAAATTACAAAATTACCTGGTTTTATGTTTTCAAATCGGTTTATAAACAAAAAATAAAGGATAATTATATTAAAAATTCTGTTTATAATGTAATTATCCTTTGCTGTTCTGAAGCTTATTTCTCTTACTTAACATATCCCATCTCGAAAATACTTTTTTCTCTGAAAAATCTATATAAATTCGAGATTTGCCAGGCTGCCGCCCTTTTCTTTTGTAAATTCGACTAGCACTAAATGATGGCTAAATTCGCATGTCTTATGTTTGCAAAAATACTATCAAATGTTCTAACATAAAAAATTAGAACTATTTCCCTTCAATAAAAACTAATATTAGAAATTTTTGGCGAAAAATGGTTGGATTAAGGAGTGTATGGTAAAAAAAAAATAATAATAAAAGGTAATGAAAAAATGAACTAGAAAAGGATTTATACTGTATCAATGTGCCCCATACAGCCATTTTCAAGAAAATGAGTCTCAAATTCAACTCTTCATAATTTACCTACTAATAAAGAATGAGAAACTGATAAAGAGTAGCTTTACTTGCCAGGGAGAGTATTCTTTTCGGTGTAAAATACTGGGACAGTTGTATAATACCATTTCATTTGTACAACTCAAGTTTACTTTTCACCTACAAAAACAATAAATCACCCAAGACTTTCTGTATGTAGTTGTATGCAATAGCATCACCTTTTGGAGCTGTTTTGAAACTTCCTCTAATGACCCTGTGAGCTGTAGAGGGGGTTATCAATGTGCCCCAGTCCCCTCTACTCTATGTATTGTCGGATTTTTAAAGTCTGGATAACAAATTATAATTATATAATTATGTAATGTAAAGACCCGTTGCATATAAAAGCAATAAACGTTAAAATATTAAAAATAAACTAAATTAATCAGAATTAATCACACAAATACTATGATAAAATGAATAATACTTACTTAAAAGGCGATTAAATAAACAATTATAGATGTTAAAGTTTTATTTTATTTTAAAATGTTAGTACTTTCGAGCCTTTACCAAACAGGTTCTTCCTCAGAGAGTATTTTCATTAATAAATACAAATATGAGGTTTTGTTTCGAAAAATGAACGAGACTCGTGGCTTGAAAATTGAGTTAGCAATATTTTTACGTGAACGGTAAAATTATTTGATTGTTGTACAATGATTTTTTTAATACGTCATTTTCACAATTTGTTTTTAGGATGCTAAAACATAAATTGGGTATATTATAAGATAGGGTATCATTGCATACTTTATTAGTCTTACATAAGATTTCTGTTGATTTTCTTATAATGGATAAGTAATAATTGGATGTTGGGAATATGATTTTTGTATTATCAAAATCTATTGTCATATTCTGTTTGAGATATAAACGTAAAAGAGCAGTAGATTGGAGACAGTTTATATATATATATATATATGTCATGATACGACGACGATGTTCTATAATAGTGTATAAGCTCTAGTAGAATACCATGTTGGCTGGAGAATACTACTATTCACTAAGAATTAATAGCGGGATCAGCAGAGCAGTCGTTCTGGGAAGTGGATAAGCCATGGATTTGTTCTCGTAGGAGTTTCTCCAATAACAATAGAAGAAAATCAGTTTTAGTTCTTTATTATTCAGAGCACGAACTTAAGTTACTCCACAGATCACCGTTCCACACATCTATCACTACGGCCTTCGCTCACTAAGCTGCAACATTCCGGCGTTCTACATTCTCGGAAAAAATGACAGGGCTTCCGAGCAGTTTGAAGGAAAGACGCATTCTAACGCTCCTAAAAACCCGAATAAAAAAAGAATATTTTCATGACAAAACTAGCTCCCTCCTACTCCGCGTCAATCAATTTAAAAATCCAATTAGGATTAACTCGAGTTTAAACGTCAAAAGATGATCAGACCTGATTGGTCTAAGGAGGCGTGTCCTCGGGCAGGATCTATTTTTTACCTCGCAAATAACAAGCCCTTTAACAACGCGCAATAACACCGATCACGCGATGTTAAATAAAAAATAAAATTAAAATCCTGGGAATATTCCAGAAAGTAAAAAGGTTACGAAATACTTCCCGCCTTTTTTGAGAAGCAAGCAATAATTTATTAATAAATAAAATAAGAAAAAGAATTTTAGCTGTTACAAGTTAATACATTACGAAGCTAAGATTGAAATATGTTCCACAAATTTTAGAATTGAAGTTAAGAGAAAACAAAATGGCGCATTTTTTTTATTTTATTACATATATATCTGCTTTATGTTCTTTTATTCTTTTTTTGAGTTTTCTATTGGTTTTCCCGATATATTCCATTACTTTATTGCAGTCAGTTCATATTCTCTGAAAAAGAACCTGTTTGGAAAAGGTTCGAAAGTACTAAGATTTTTAAATAAAATAAAACTTTAACATCTATAATTGTTTATTTAATCGCCTTTTAAGTAAGCATTATTCATTTTATGTTAAAAGCAAGGCGAAATTTCATTCCGTCATATATTTTATATGTATTTACAAATACTATGAGTTTCCCCCACATGTTTCATTGCGTGGATCTCTTAATACGCTTCCTGCGTCTTTAAGATTAATTAAAAACCTATCTAAAAAAGCGTGTCTTGGGCCAAAGCAGCGTTGCAACTTTGCATCCTCCTGTCGATGATCACTTAACACAATGCCAATTTAATCGTTAAACAAGTGTTTTGTTTTCTCTACACTGTAAAAAGAAAATATTATAAATACGCTGAATTTAGTTTTATGAAATGCCAAGTGTAGTTTAAATATGCAGAACTTTTAAGTAAATAAATTAAATTCATTAGAAAAAAAAGCAAGAAAAAAGCAGATTACGATTATATTAGAAAAAGAATTATACAGAATCGCAATATTTGATATTATTTAGGCTTCAAATCTCTTTGAACTTTTATGATATACCGATTCATACTTTTTAGTACATACAGCTATTCCCAATAATACCCTCTACAGATTTTTTCAAAGACTTATTATTATTTTAAAAATGATTTTTTTGATAACATCATTAATAATTCATATAATTATTATACGGAATACTCTGAGCGCGAGTATTACTTGCACTTGACTGCTTATTTAAATACAGTTATGTAAAGTAGTCTATAGATATATCTCTAATGTGAGACTTACCTTCTTTTCCAGGAACTTGATCAATACGAACCTTAGCATAAAGCGTTAAAACCTAACACGAAACCAGCCCTTAATCCTAAACATTTAAAGTCAACCCGAAAAGCAAAGAAATATTTCAGCTTTAAACCGAATTTGTATGTTTCAAATAAAATCTGGTTAATCCACCTGATTCTAGAATTCCAGTTGATAGGTATAGTTTTATCAGTAATGTCGGAATCAAACGATTTACCGAAAAATGCTAATTCAGCACACACGTATTCTTCTTGACACCATATTTTTGGAAAGGTTATTAATAAGGATAGAAATACTGTTTTAACAAAATTTGAGAAAAATATGGAGAAAATCTCAGATACGTAGCAATTGCAAAGGGTACAAAAGTGGAGAAAAATGCATATGCACAACACATCATTTAACAACCGGACATTATGCGATAGATTTATCATTATCGAGTACCTAGGTAGAAATGAAATGTATGTTGATGAAATAGTCCAGGAAAAACGATTCTAAAGGCAATGTAGGATACGAAGTACGGTAGTAAGAATAACTCCTTGGTACTACTAAGTAAGTACTACTTGGTTATCACGTCGTCCAATTTCGTCAGTTTATACAAGAGGCCAAACTAATATCCAAATCATACATATTGAAATATTTTTTTTAGATAACAAAAGAACAAATAGATTAATAGAAGGCTAATAAAATACCAATAAGAAGTCGAAATAAAGTTCTCTTGATGACGTTTTAAACAAATATATTGTATTTAATGTCGCGGAATATGACTTCACGATTATCCATTTTTGACATTTTATTTTATCGTTTGATGATTGTTTTTTGGTTAACGGGTTAAAAAAGTAGTAACAAGTATTATGTTTGAACGGAAGATCAACTAATCAATACACTTTAAAGTTTGTGAAATTTCGGAGCATTATTGATTTTTCTTTTTTTTTCATATCGTATTTAAGATGACACCTATACAGTAATTGATAAAAGTTTTGAAACAATGCGCCATTTTAGTCAGAAATTACTTTATACACGGGACTAAACATATTTTTTATTGTTAGTGTACATATGGCTCAAATTGTATACTTTTTTATCTAGTATATTTTATGAATAAATATAATTGACAATTTTCAAAATGATTTCATTCGGAGTCATGCGTGCCATACTATTTTTATGAAAAAGTCAAAAAGTTAACTTTTTTTAAAATAGAATTTTTTGTGATAATTTAAAAATTAAAAATGGCATTGACTGAAGACTTCATCAACATTTTAAGCACAACATTAATGAACGGAAGACAGAAAAATTTTAGTCACGGAATAAGCAGAACTTTTGTGAAAATCTAGTTAATTACTTGCAGAAATAATGACTTAAAAACGAAAGACAGGCAGTTAAAAGTAATAAACAAGAAGGTTACTTAAATAAAGGTCAGACTGCAATTTTTTTCTTATCGTTCAGGCACACTTAAAAAATACATATATTTAGGTGATGACTTGCTTTAAAGCATATATAATTTCGTACGGCGTTTTACTTTGTTATATTTTACAAAGAATTCAAATATTAAAAAATAAATTCAATACTTAAACTACAACTTCCAAAATTAACAATATGAAAACAATTTTCGTACTGGCACGCAAATTTTGTAGAACGTTTTAAGAAACGAAATTAAACTGATAAATACGAAGTTTACTAATAAATACGAATTTTTCATATGTTGTATTTGACAAGGCAAGATAATTTCTGAACAAATATTTTCGATTAAAATAGCATTGTGTATATTTTTGAATATTTTTATTTAAAAAAAATGATTCTTGTTATGAAATATTTAATAGAATGAGATAAATGGAGTGCAATGCACCATTATGTAATAATTTATGTATTTGAATTACTTTAGATTTAAATGAACTTAGAAGAATAGCTTTAGTATTTATGCAATGCAATATATTAATTTGTATAACTTGACTGAGAAAATGGTCAATTTAGAAATATTTAAATGTACAAAACTTTATTAAAAGTTCTGCGTCTTGGAGGCAAAACAAAACTTTAAATAACACTTTCTGGCTTTTAGGAATTGTGAATTTATGTTTTCAGATTTTTTTGTATGTCAGATTTTCTTTGGTAAAATAAAAAAAAAAAGTTTTACTTATTTATTATTTGTCTATTCATTTTATTTATTAATTTTTGTAGAAAAAATTAACTTTTTATGAAGCAGAAATTTCTGTGATAATTTAAAAATTTAAAATAATGTTGAATGATAACTTCATCAACATTTTATGTAAAGCATGAATAAATGGAAGACCAGAAAGTCACGGAATAAGCAGAATATTTGTGAAATTCTAGTGAATTACTTGCAGAAATAATAACTTACAAAACGAAAGGCAGGTAGTTAACAGTAGTAAAGTACGGGTTACTTAGATAATTGTCAGGTTATACCTTTTTTTCCCCTTAAAATTAAGGCACTTTAATAAAAATAGTTTCTTTGAAAAAAGCTGTCGACTTTTAATTAACCTCTATATTGTTTATACCCTATGGTGTTTTTATTTTGTTATACTTTACAATGAATTCATATATTAAAAAATAAAATAGCTTTTAAATTACAATTTCCTAAATTAACGACATGAAAGCAATTTTCTTACAAGCACGCAGTATTTATAAAGCGTTTTAAGAAAAACAAAATTAAGCTGCATTCATTTTTTTTCACACCAGTGCAAAGTATGTCGAATTCCGTAGAACACCAACTCCAAGTGAAAGAAGAACAGATATAATTAGATAGACTACTGACAGAACAATGTCTCATAAAATTCAATTAGCTTGTTTTATTAACCCCTTAGGGAAGAGCGACCGGTATACGTGCCACTGACGGCGTTCAGAATCTTTTATTATTCTTACCAGTTATTTTTTACTGTAAAGTTAACCTTATTTAATCAGGACTTTTTCGCGATTCTGTTACACAATATTTTCTGTTCTGAAACGCCGGTAAGAAATTATTAAAAATTAGGCGAAATGATGTTGTCGCGAAACTGTTAACCAGTTTGCAGTCCGCAGCGAAAGTAATGTTTTGAATTCGGTGAGGATTTTTTTTATTCGAATAAGCAAGCAATGTAGAGAGCTCCAGTAACTTTTTTCTGCTGTCAACTTCATTTGCTTTCATGTTCAGAGTGAAATTAATGTTTTGAATTCTGTGAGGAATTTTCCACTTGAATAAATCAGCAATGTTATTGTCCATTTGATTAAACCAATCAGTTTGTCCATTTGAATAAACCAGATCCTGTTTATATGAAGTCTAATAGGTAGAAACATTTCCACCAGTTTAGGACTCATTTCTGAGCCTTAGCAACAGGACAAATATGTAAAATATTAGAGTCGAACATACTAAATAGAGGAGCCTTATAGAAGGAGCTGATTTGGCCTTATAAAGGAGCCAAATAGACTAAAACCAAGCGTCAAAAATTCATTTAACAGAAAAAAATGTAGATTTTTTTCCAAGTCAGTTTAATGCCGTTTTATTCAAAAAAGTGCACATACAGACCCGACAACAAAGTTCAGGACGACCAATCAACACGGTGGCGAACAATTAAACAATAAATCACAAAATTATAATTTAAATAATTACAACGGCTATTTAGAAAAGATTATTTACAAAGACTAAAATTTTAAAGATAAAAACATTCTATATTGAAATTATTAATAATAATAAGCATCATATTTAGGATGATTATAATGAGTCATATATTACGGGCGCCGTACATTAAACATTAATATTCCTAGACCTATCACAAACAAATTTTAAATGAAATTTCAGTCTGCAGTTCTTTTCGGAACTGCAAATTTTAAAACTTCTAAATATTGCAAATTTTTAATTTTTACACCGTTGAGTAGAGAAAAAAATACACATTTTAATGAAGTTTGTTTGAAATCTCTATCACAATTTGTTTTTAAATTATTTTTTTGTTTAAAACGTTTTAATATTTTTTGTCCTTGTGGCAACAGAAGTATTCCATTTTTGGGCACTAAACTAGGACCAATCAGGAAACGAATAAAATAAAATAAGTTGCGGAATCCAACCAACTGAAAGATTCAGATATACCTTCAGATTCCTCCATTTCTTTACCCAGAGCAACAATTATTTTCCAAATAGTTAATAAGGAAGCCAGAGTCATCGGAAGAAAAAAAATGATTTCTCAAAGCTTATCGGAGAAATATCTTATCCAATACGGCCAACGCGTCGTTTCGTAGAAGATAGCGTTCTATCTAATACTATTTTAAAAGTAAATAAAAGGTATTAAAAAACAAATGTTAATGTCTAAAATGAAAGATCAAAATACATTTATATTAATGAAAGATTGTAACCTTATTTTAAAAATGCAAAAGCGAAGAATTTATTGAGTATTTTACATACAAATGATGCTGATAAACATAATGTTAAGAATTTTTTTCTGCAAAATGACATCTGTTTATAATAACGTAAATTTGTCAAACAAATTTATAAAGAATAAAAAAAATTCTCTTTAAACACTTTAAGAAATGTATGTGTACTACACTATACTGCGTGCTATACACGTATACTAATAAATGTGTAAACACTTTAAGAAATAAATATATCTATATACACTTTAATAACGAAATGTGTAAATGAATCATTTTTTCATACACATATGTGCAATTTTTGAAAATTACACCTTTGTAATTAAAATTACACATTTGTCGTTAAAATTCACCTGTATTTATGAGCGTTTATTGGCTTAATAAAAATATATAACTTGTTTATTTTTTAAAAATCTCATACAAGTGTATAAATGGTAGAAAATGTTACGGATTTACCGGAATATGTGCGTTAACGTAATTATCAAATTTTGCATATTATACAAATATAAGTATTTTTGAATATTACATAGAAATATGTGGAAGAATATTACACAGATATATGTGTGTAAGAACAGAACATTCCACAGAAATATTCTTACTATATTTACATAACTTAGAGGCACGAACGGAATATTATAAGGGCTAATGTGTAGCAATATTAAGCAGACCTATGTGTAATAACCGAATATGACACTGAAATATGTGTACTTATATGAACACGATAAATAATAATACTTGAAAATTGGCTTGTGTAATAGTAGTTGTGAGATAAAGTTAATGTGATCAAAGAATCAAGCTTACAAAGTCGCTGATAGTGAGTTCCAATCCCAGCACGATAAGCATTATTTGTTTGTTTAGCTTGAATTAAATAGTGTATTTCATCTTTTAATGTAGTTGTATAATTCAAAACTTCTAACTGAAATTCACAGAACAAAAGATTCGACAAAATACAGAAATAATACCAGATTCAAGATTTCCGTATTTTCCAAAATCCTTTTTAAATGCGTAGACCACTTTTGTTAAAATAAGACAAAGTATTCATTCAACTTCCGTAACTTTTATTACAATCTCAAAATTCTATCAAAAATGTTAAATGTCTTTAAAAAATAAGTAGTAATATTTGTAATATTTTAAATATTTTTTTTAGAGATGTATCTTTGGTAAAAACGCTCAATTCTTTTAGTAGATACTTAAATGTTCAGAACCTACTTTTATTGTTTTTTTTTCACAATAGTCTTTGCCTTTAATTATCACATCTTACTTCAGGAAATATGGATGAGTTTAATTATTTATCCAAACTTGTTCAACTTCAATTATTTCCTTAAACATCTAATATTTGTTATTAGTAAATGTATTTCTAAAGCAAAATTTTCAAGAAACTTGCTCTATCTTAACAACTTGCGATAAGATAAGTCCTTATTGGCAAGGATGGCAGCATAATACTGTTAATTAAGTGTTTACGTGAGAAAATATAGTTTCTTAAAATTTTTGTGAAGCCTCAGAGGCTGGAAAAGAGTAATAGATATTCTTGAATTATTTATCATTATAGTGAAAAAAGGCAAATTTTTAGGTACTAGAAATTTATATGGGAGATAGTCCTTTTAATATAGAACACGAGTGAAAACTTTCTATACTTATGTGTCTGTTATATTTTGTTACTTGTTTCAACATAAAATTAAATAAAAAATAAACTAAAATAAAATTATTTAATTCATTGATATACAAAATTTCCTATGGTTTGATTGTGGTATCTTATTTAAGGAAAATATTATAACTAATATTATATGCTTGACAGATCTAATACAATAGTAGATTATATACGTAATCATGTCTTGGGATTTTGTTCAACAAGATATACTTAAACTAATAACAATATAACTATTATTTTTGAAAGGTACATAATAGTTATTATAACTAAATAAATTCGACTCTCTAAAACATCTTATAAGTATACTGCCGAGAGATTTTTCTTTTTCAATTTAAAATAAACTTATGACCTATAATCCACGGATCAAACAATCTCAGATATCTTATTTCATAAAACGTAATTTATTAAAGCGTGTTAAAAATTTAACTTTAATTATTACATAGAATTTCTGGGTCGAAGCATTCTTGTTAGATCTACGGAATATAGGGCGGAAATTACGGTAGATTTTTTTTCTAGAAACGTCTAATATTTATAATTAATAAATACATTTGTATGTAAAGTAAATTTTTCAATTAACTTACACTTTCTTAACATCTCGCGATAACACGTGTCGTTATTGACCTAGATCTCAAATGTAGGACAACCCCTTTAGTTAAGCATTTGCGTAAGGTAATATAGTTTCTTAAAAGTTTTATCAAGCCTGAGAGTTTCAAAAATATTATCAACATTCTTGTTTTTTTTTTATTATTATTGATGAAAAACGCCATTTTTATAATTAACGTACAATAAATTTAACTATTTGAGTGAAACATAGATAAGTTTTTATATCATATGGCTCTGATTGTGAACACAAAATATGAATTAAATGTAATTGTTAAAAAAAAGGGAAGGCTAAAGACAAGCAAAAGCTTTACCAATTCTTTAAATACTATTTCCAAAAATACTTACATAATTCTTTTAGTATTTTTAGAGTTATTTTTCCAATTTCTAAAATATGTTTGTAATGGTATATAAATTTGTCAAACTTTTGCAAATTTAAAGTTCGGGGTTTTACCATCAGTCGGTTGAAAATAAATAAAAGAAAAATTGCACAGATTTATTTTTTTATATGAATAATAAACTTTACTATAGCTGTTGCTTTTGAAATTGTTACTGTAGTGAGTGAAAAGAATTGTACTCCCTTCAATTAAAATTTATATTTAAATTCCTGCTTTTAAAACAAGAATAATAAGTCTTAAGAACAATAATAGATCTTAAGAATCAACTATCATCTTAAATGCGTAGTAATCATTTATATGTAATAAGATATGGCAAGTTTTATGTTTATAATTTAAATATTTAAAAATGAGCTAATAGAAAAATGGAGCATTTTTACAATGGAAGTGTCAAATTTGTTATGTTTATTCGTGAAATTTTCACGGAAACTATCTAGCGGCGTATAATTGTAAGAACTTTGGTTACCTTAAAGTTTAACATAAATTCATATTTATATTCCCACTGCAGACATTTCTAAAAATATTTTATATTTACTTTCATTAATTACTTTTCTAAGGTAAAAATTTCAACTAACTTGCCCTTTCTTAACAACTCTCGAAAGCACAAGTCATTATCTAGTGCGTAAAATGGATATCAAGTCAAACGAAATTCCTAAATAAGCGTTAACGTGAGAAAAGATAGTTACTTGAAAATGTTAGGATCTCCTAAAGGGGATAAAGTCTTCATTCTTCAATGTTTGCTGTTAACATATCTTCAGAGAGAAGACTGTTCATGATTAAAAAGCAGTCGCCTCTTATCGCATGAGATTACGTTTGTTTAGTTAAAAAATGAGATATTTTAAAAAAAAAAAATTCCCTGACCAATTTTTTTTTGCTAAGAATGATAAATTTTGCTTGTTATTGTTGCTTATAAAATTGTTATTGCAGTAAGTGGAAAGAATTGCGCTAACTTCAATTAAAAATTATAGTTAAATACCTGTTAATAAAAACAAGAATAGAAACTCTTAAGCGTCAACTATTAGCTTAAATTAGTAGTAATCACTTATATGCAGTAACATATTACAAATTATTAAGTTTTTAAATCAAATATCTAAAAAATCAGCAAATAAAATAATGGAATTGTAAATTTCTATATGTTTATTTGTGAAATTTTGAAGCAAACTAACTAGCGGTATGTAATTTAAAGGATACTGCGTACTCAAATGTTTAACATATATTCACATTTCTATTTCAACGACAAACATTACTAAAAATATCTTATATTCACTTTCAGTAATTACTTTTCTAAAGTAAAATTTTCAACTAACTTGCTCTTTCTTAACAACTCTCCAAAGCATAAGTCATTATCAAGTAAGTCATATGGATATCAAGTCAAACGAAACCTTTAATTAAGCGCTTACGTGAGAAAATATAGTTACTTGAAAATGTAGTATGTCCTGAAGGAGGTAAAGTTTTCACTCTCCGATGATTACTATTAACATATTTTCAGAGAGAAGCCTTTATATGATTAAAAGCAGTCGCCTCTTATCGTACGAGTTTACGCCTGTTTAGGTGAAAAGGGAGATGTATCATTAAATGCATAAAATATTGTAAGACTTATTCATAAGGAGAAATAATACTTTAGTTTTAATCATACAATACAGTAAGGGTTAAAATGAACAATGGTAGTATTTAATAATGAAAATGAAAACTTTTTACAATGGAACTGTAAATTATTTTATGGTTATTCGTGAAATTTTGACGGGACCAATCTCGTGGTGTCTTATTTTAAGGACATTGTGTACCTAAAAGTTTAATATAGATTCCTATTTTTATTTCCACAACGGACATTTCTAAAAATATCCTATATTTACTTTCAGTAATTACTTTTCTAAAGTAAAATTTTAAATTCACTTGTTCTTTCTTAAGAACTCTCGAAATCACAAGTCATTATCTAGTGAGTCATACGGATATCAAGTTAAACGAAACTCTTAATTGTTTACGTGAGAAAAGGTAGTTTCTTGAAAATGTTAGGATGTCCTGAAGGTGATAAAGTTTCAATCCTCCGATGCTTACTATTAAAATATTTTCAAAGAGAAGCCTTTTCGTGATTAAAAGCAGTCGTCTCTTATCGTACGAGATTACGCTTGCTTAGGAAAAAAAAAGAAGACATATTTTTAAGTGCAGAAGTTATTGTAAGTAAGGATGATTTATAGGAAGAAATAATATTTTAGTTTTAATCATTCAATGCAGGTTTGGTTAAAATGAATAAAAGTCAGGTTGAATGAAAACTGATAATTAAATGTAAAACTGATTCTTAGGCGAATTTTGAGTTTGATCTTTCAATCTGTGCAATTGTGTTCATCTATTGTACAGGTAAAATGTGAAAAGATTTTTAACAGTATCCAAACCACAAAAACTAAATAGAGACCGAAGTAATTTTATAAGTATCAAATTTGCCAGAACAACACTAAGAGGTAGTCTTTTTAAAATAACTAAATAAAAGAATAAAACATTAATTTAATACATAGTAATTTAATATAATTAATAATTGCAGAAATGAATTTTTTTCCTGAGTTCTAAATTTTATAATTCGACTAATTGCAGGCGTTATAGTAAACAACTGTATCCATGAAGGCTGAAATAAATTGATAATTTTACCTATCCCATGCATGACATGTAAAAAAAAGTTATTTTGAAATTTCGATGTTTAAAAAAAAATGAAAAAACATTATTCATTAAAAATTTACAAGTGAAATATTTTGACAAATCTTTTTTTAATGCTTAAGATACTTTATACTTTGAAAGATTAAATAAGTTGTAGGAAATTCAAAGATAATAAAATATTACTAAAATGGTTCTATAATAAATATGAGATATCTAAATTAAATTTCTATCTTATTTTTTTTCTTGCAAATTAATCATATTTTAAATACATTTTATTATCCCTATTCCTCAAGGCCACCGTCTTTAACTCTTTATCTGCTGACAGCACACATAAGTACCATCGTCGAAAATTTAATAAAAACATATTTATACAGTCTATTAATAAAAGTTCTTCTCTTTACCACAGAATTTACTATACTCGATCTAATTTAGATAGAGTAAAAAACAGTCGAAGTTAAACATTTTTTTTAAAAAGGTAATTTTCTTAATCATTTTCATAGGTATACATTTTTTTCTTTGAAAAAAAGTTACGTGAAATATTTTCGGCGGTAAAAGTCTTTCCATTTACAGAGAGGATCATAATACATTTAAACACATTCCTTTTATGAGAATTGAAATATTTCCATAAGAGTATTTTTGGTTAATTAATTTGATTATTTTTTTTAATATTTTACAAAAAAAAAATCTTAAATACCGATATATTTAACCACGTTGGATGAAAAAAAATTTCTAAATTTCACGTTATTATTATTTAAAATTTCCAGTATATCGCTAGATATTAAAGAAGGCAATTTTTGATGTGAAGCCATTTTTGACAAATAATTGGTAGATAAAGGGTTAATATGCACTCTAAACAGAGAATATTCACTTCGAAAATTTTAATCATATGGTATCATATATATTGTAATGCCGGCTAATCCTGTAACTGTTTGCGTGTGTGTGTCTGAATAGAAATGTTATTTAAAGAATTGATTTAGCTGTTTTGACTAAGTTTTTTCTTATACCTTTTGAAATACTGTCTAGATCACATGTATAAGAAAATTTGATAACTGGGTCATTTTTGTGTCACTGCGGGACAATGCATTTCAATAAAAATGAAGATTTAAACAGGTATTGATTTGTTGAACAGTTAGTTAGAAATAATTAAGTTGCAAAGTTGATAACAGTTCGTCAAATTTGGTGATATTTTTCTGGAAAATTAAATTTCAAGGATGCAATTGCCAAAACACATGCTTGGAATCAAATGAAAGAATGTAATGAAATCTTGAGACATTTTGAGGATACTTGGCGAAAGAACTGTCTTTCAAAATTTAATTCAATTTTCCAGAAATTCCTGGTAGGAGACCAGATACATGATTTATCCAATAGCAGCCCATAGTTTGAAAGCATTTCCTTACGTTTTAAATACATAAATTATGTAAATTTTCGATTATATGTAGAGTTTATCATTGATTGTATCCATAAAAAATAATGCCGGAAAACAGTGTTTTATAGCAATAATATAATGTGAAATTATCATTATATCGAGTTGAACACAAAGCAAATTTTAATTGAATTAGGTCTTCTTCGCTGATGATTTCTTAAACTATAAATATTTCTAAATGCACTTAATTTTTACAATCAGTAAATGCTTGTTTGAAATCGAACGTTTGATAAACTTGTCTTAACAGCTCCAAGTATAGTAATATCCAAAGTAGTAGCCAAAGTAGTAACCAAATATTATAATGTACATGCAGTACATGCAAAAATATGCATGCTATATTGACACTAATCAATAGATATGGTGATACAGCCCCTCATCTTTTTTATTTCAGTTTGGGGATAACGGATTTTGAACGTATTCTAGCAACAAAAATTTTCAGAATTTACAAGCTGTAATTTTGAACTTTTAGGAAAAATACATTTAGTTAATACATTATGCATATTATATTTTGATTACTTTAGCTCATGCGCAACATTATTTAGTAAACGTGCTTTTTTCATACCTATTATGCTTTAATTCTGATTATAGAGTATGGTGCACAATTTTGTTTACCGTGTTTTCTGACAAGAAAACATTTTTTTTATATTAAGAATCTACAAATTATAGGCAAAAAATGTGGCAAAATTTGGGATTGTTTCTATAAAAACCTTAATTTCTACGAGTATACATGATATTTTCATAAAAATTACATAGTTTATTACAATAAACTACTTAATCACAGTCTATCTTTTGAACTCTTATGTCACGCTAGTTTTAATCCCCTGACTGCCCAGCCAAAGGGTAATATTGTAATGTTGTTTTCTCTGTAATTTAATAAAAATATTAAAAAAAAGATGTTTTTTCCAACCTGATACAAAATATGTTATTACCCTCATAGCATGCATGTTCACAGTGACGTCACAATGACGTCACTGTGAGTCACTTTGGTCACATCACATCTGTGACGAAAATGCCACCACTCAGTGACGTCACAATGTGACTAAGATGTGACTTTCTAAAAAAAATTTCACAGTTCGTCACAATTTTAATGTCAAAGTAGTCACAAATGACACACTTTTCACAAATTGGTCACATTGTGACGTCACAAAGTGGTCACAATCTGACGTCACAAAAAAGCTCTAAAACGGCCATAACGACTTCACATTTTAGTCACTGTGACTTCACATCGACGTCACGTGACGTCACATCGACAATCGATGGTCACAAAGTCACAATGTGACTTCACAACGACGTTGCAGTGACGTCACCATGCCTTATGGGTAGTATCGTTGTATAAACTTTGATAGCATCAATCCTAACTTAATTTTCCAGAAATGGGTTTTATTTGTGGAATTATACTAATTTAAATATTGCTTATGTTGCAGTGAAACCTGCAGCTGAGTGTGTGAAAAAAATCAGCCGGCGGCAGTCAGGAGGTTTCAACAGGGTTATCCAAACGATATTTGTTCTTTTTCAATTTCTTTATCGTCCTCTATTGGGTTTGGGAAAAATAAATTCGCGAAAATATATGCCCTGTACTATTTTGTTTACACACCTGGAGCTTCAGGATAATTCCTCATGTATTTTTCTAGATATTTAATAAAACGTCCAAATTCGCAAGTAACCGGTCGTCGTTGGAATATAGTGTATTTAAATTTCAAATAAATAAGTAAATAAATATTAGGATTCAAAGGCTTTTTTTCATTATGTGTAACCTATTCCTTTAAGAAAATTTCTTTTCTATTTTCTATGTAATTCTATAATTGTATATTCAAAAATATTATATCAATATATGAACAGGAAAATTTTATATGGTAAGATTCATGACTGCAACAAAAACATGACTTCAAGTAACCGATTGAAGTCATATTGAAATTTAAAATGCATTGCTTTAAAACGAAATAAGAACGTTCCAGCGACAGTTTTTTCAATGAATATTTGAATAAATATTTATGTAAATTAGTTCTTTGCAGTCCTAGTGGTAGATATAAATTCAGATCTCAATCAAAATTTCCGCTGTTTATTCTTGCTGGTATGATCTTTTACGACAACATTTGAATATTCCATTTCAATCATTTTAATACTCCAGCAAGGAAATCGTATCAGCCAAATTTCATTTTATCATTTATTCATAAGTGCTAAATATAATACAGAAATATGCGTTATAATGCTTTAAAAATTAGTTTTTTGTTTAAGTTAAAATTATTTTCAACGTTAGAACACCAGAATATTCGTATTCCAAGCATACTGGTTCCGGTAGCTTATAGCATACCTTCCTCAGTGCTAAAGATAGTGGAAATTTGCTCATATATATACAGGGAGGATGGGGATTCAAGCGACACGTTTCTTGACCAATAGGAAAACAGAGGATCCTAGGCAACAGCCAATAGGAAAACAGAGGAACCTAGGTAACAGCCAATAGGAAAACAGTATTGCTTGGAATGTATGTACATGCTTGGTACAGTACATGCTTGGAATGCGAATATTCTGGTGTTCTAACGTTGAAAATAATTTTAACTTTATCATATTGCACCAGGCAACAACCTATTACTTATAGTTTTTTGTTTGTTAGTTTTTGTCGTTTATCCAATTTCTGATACATGTAAAAAAGAATGTTGTAACACGCGCTTTCCAAAGGAATAAAAGAAAAAAAAATAGATTCACGCGTCACGTGACCTGAGATTTGCTAAATTAAAAAAAAATGTAGTTGTAATATTTCTCGTTTAAAAGAAATCTGGCAACACCAGTTCTATTAAAAAATGTTCTTTTCTTAGTGATATTCGAATGTTGGTTGAAAACTGTAGTTCATATCTTGTGATGGTAGCGTGCGCCAGAATTATGTAAAAAGATTTTATTTGTATGTTATTTGTGTTAGTCTACTATATGTGAGTGACGTCTTTTCAAGTAATAAAAAGTTTATAAAGAATAATGCAAGCCCCGAGATATTTATTAAGATAAGTTATCACTTCTTTCTTTCTACTCTTATACATTTGTAAGGCGAATTCTTACAAAATGGCTACCCAACTTCGGGCTACGAATCAATTCCAAAGTATTCAGCAATCTTAGTTCCAGAAAAGTTCGATATTTTGATAATGAAATATGATTAATAAGAATGAAAAAATATGGCTCGAGCGGTCGTGCTCGTCTTTTTGTGAAGTATATTTTAAATGATTAACATAGTAAGTTTGTTTCGTTGATGTGAAATCATTCGATTGTGAAATATGTACGAAATAAAAATGCATGCATGTTTAATGCAAGAAAATGGCACGAGCAGTCGTTGCTCGTTTGTTTGTGAAATGTGTTCTTCAAAGCTTGCATGTTCTGTGCCTTTAAAGTTCTCTTTCTTCGTTTGTGAAAAAATTTTTACGGAATAATCTTATGCCAAGCGCCATTTTCATTTGTTTGTGATATATGTTCTACGGACTGAATTTTTTTAATTTTCTGCTTCAGTCATCGTCGTTTCATCTTATATGTGTTTATTTTGGAACATTTTAAAGTTCGATACTTTTGTCATATATTTTCAATAAGTAAGCCAAGTTTTAAAGTATCTATAATTCTTTTCGCAAGTTACCACATTTTACCTGTCTGTAACATTTTGCATACCACATATTAGTTTTAATTTATTGATTACTTTACAATTTATTTATGTATTGTGTAATTCCCCTTCCCTCCCCATGCTTATATTTTTTATTCTTTTGTTTATTTTCATTCTCTGCATGCATGTTTAATTTTTATCTTGATTAAATAACAACTTTTCTTACTTCGAATAAAAAAGAAAAACAATAAAAAAAGGGTTGATAAATAATAAAATAAGCATTTATTTACGTTGATATTATTTTTCTTTTTTTTTACAAATAGGGAAATAAATTGAGTGAAAAAAAGGGAAAAATATATTAAAAGGTATTTATACTTTGTATTTCAAGTGTCATATGGTATGTGTTTATTATTTTTTGTTTGTTTTGTTGTTGGTTTCGCAAGATAACAGAATTTAATTAGAAATTCTATTTGAGTGTTCTGTTGTTAGTTATTTTTAAGCATTTAATTTAGAGTTCCTGATATATTGTGAAATAGCATTGAATACGATATTTAAAACAGATTGAGTAAGTTTTTGCATTTATTTATTTATTTATTTTTATGAAATAAGACTTTCTTTTCTTTTAAAGTTATATTGAAAAAACTATATTACGTAGTCTTGTCTTGATAATATGATAATAATATTGCTTGACATTTTAATTAATCAGATATGTTTTGACTTATTTTGAACATTGTTCATGAATGTTGCCAACAATTCAGTACTAGTTTTATATCAGTTAAAATAATGTTTTGATTAAATGACACGTAATTTAAAGTATATTTTCTTAAAAAAAATAATAAAGTTTAAATTTTAAAGATACTTTTATGAAGTTTTATGAAGTTTAATTATTTTAAAAGTATATTTTGCTAACGTTAAAGTTCACTGTTTTGTTTTATAAATGTCTTGTTTATATGAGTTGTAAAGCAAAGCTCACGTCCGGGGAACAATTTATTTAAATCGAATTTTTAGCATTTGTGGGGTATATATTGTGTTGTTTTGCTAAAGGTAAGAATGTCCGACCTCAACAAAGCACGAAAAGAAGACCTATTTCAGGTCGCTTTAGAAATGAATTTAGATGTACAACCCTCTATGACTGTTGTCACATTGCGTGATAAGATTAAATCCTCTCCCTCGTATGAAGTTGATTTCGTAAATTCGTTAGTCAGAAACCAAATTGCGACTCGCGAGGAAGAACAGCGTAAACGAGACTTAGAGGAAAAGGAAAAAGCAGCTGAATTAGAACAGCGTAAATTAGAAGTAGAAGAAAAACGTCGTTCGGAAGAACTGGAATAAAAAAAGTTTGAGATGAATTTTGAGCTTGAGAAGCTTAAGTTACAGGCTCAGAGCCAAAGTGTTTCCAGTGGAGCGGTAGGTGGTAATGCGGCAGGGATAATGTCTCATCCAGAGAGTAAAATAGATATCCAGAAGCTGTTGCCTACATTTAAACCAGAGACAGATGATGTAACATTGTTTCTAATGCTCCTGGAACGACAGTTAAAGCTTTCGAAGGTACCAGAACACCTCTGGGTTTCTTATTTACTAAGTGTTGTACCCTCTTCTATATCTACGCTTATTGCTCGTGAAAAAGAAGATAACGCTTCAGATTTTTCACATGTTAAAGGTCTACTTCTAAAAAGGTTTAAAATTAGCGCTGAAAGGTTTAGGCAGCTGTTTTTCACGCATTGCAAAGATAAAGAAATTACTTGGAGAGATTATTACTTCGAGTTACGTGCTTACTTTGAAAACTGGCTTAAAGAGTTAAATGTAACGTCTTTTGAAGCTCTTCAGGATCTGATCATAGCGGATCAGATGAAAAGGCGCGTGCCTGTCGAATGCAAACAACATATGTTAGATGATTGGGAACATTTAAATTCACCAGTCGACCTTGCCGGAAAATTAGATGCGTATGATACTATCAGGTCTACGTTTTCTAAAAAAGATTCGGTTGTACCCCAGGAGAAAAAAGCGTATTTTCGCCGAGAAAATACATGGAAGCAGAGTAAGCCTCCAAAAGAAGACAGATCTTCTCCTAAGGTTGCTAATAAACGTTTAGAATCCGATATATTTTGCTATGGTTGTGGCAAAGTGGGATTTATAAAGAAGAAATGCCCAAATTGTTCCCCTATGGTTAAAAAACAAACAGTGCAAGCTCATCGTCTTCAGCTATATAGTTTAAATACATCAGCAGTTTCAGCTCCAAATGTGCCTATTACGATCTGCAATAAGAAGGTGTTAGTCTGTGCAGATACAGGAGCCAATCGTTCTATTGCAGGAGAACGAATGTATAAATTATTTTTGAAAACTGGTGTTGCATTGAATCCCCATACTCATGATGTAACCCTGGCTGACGGAATTACGATGGCTAGAGAAACTTTGTCTGCCACTGTGCCCGTAGAAATTGAAGGCCGAGTTTTCAAAACGGAGTTTATTGTTTTACCAAATGCCAAAGGTAATAGAACCCTTTTAGGAATGGATTTCCTTCACAATGCTAACATGGTGCTTGATACCGCTAAAAAGACATGGCATTTTAGTGATAAACCTCATAAAGAGTTTGATTTTGTGGATGAGTACGAAGAAGAAAATAGTACGTCTGCTGGTGCTGTCGAAGTTAGCCCATATGCTTTACGTGAAGATGAACGTAAAAATTTAAATTCCAATGAAAGGAAGAAACTTAAAGATATTCCGAAAAAGTATGAAAAATGTTTTCAACCAGGGGGAGCGAAGACCCCATATCTAAAACATCTTGCAAATAATTCGAAAGATGTAAAAGAGCCTGTTGAAATGAAACAAGGTAACCGGAAGAGATATTACAATAAAAACCATAGACGAGTACATTTCCAGCCTGGAGAAAAGGTATGGATTAACCTACACCCAGTTAGCAATGCAAGTAAAAATAAAACAGCAAAATTTATGCCTAAGAGAGATGGGCCATACATAATTTTGACTCAAAAGTCACTAGTGACATATGATATTGCTAGTCTAGAAAATCCTACTGAACGAATTGGATCTTACCACGTTTCTGCCTTGTTGCCTTTCCAAGAATCTGAAACTATTCCAGTTGCACCCTTGAGAAAAAGAGGAAGACCAAAAAAGCATCCTGTTTCCTCTCCGAGACGTAGATCGGAAACAGAGGGGTAGGATGTAACACGCGCTTTCCAAAGGAATAAAAGAAAAAAAAATAGATTCACGCGTCACGTGACCTGAGATTTGCTAAATTAAAAAAAAAAATGTAGTTGTAATATTTCTCGTTTAAAAGAAATCTGGCAACACTAGTTCTATTAAAAAATGTTCTTTTCTTAGTGATATTCGAATGTTGGTTGAAAACTGTAGTTCATATCTTGTGATGGTAGCGTGCGCCAGAATTATGTAAAAAAATTTTATTTGTATGTTATTTGTGTTAGTCTACTATATGTGAGTGACGTCTTTTCAAGTAATAAAAAGTTTATAAAGAATAATGCAAGCCCCGAGATATTTATTAAGATAAGTTATCACTTCTTTCTTTCTACTCTTCTACATTTGTAAGGCGAATTCTTACAATGTTGAAATTTATCGTACATAAAATTATTGAAATTTATAAATAAATTTCTTGAAGAAAATTAGACGATATTAAACGACAATGATTCAAATAATTTTTAAATAATGTAAAAAATAAATGCAGAATGTCAATTATCTAGAAATTTAAATAAAGAAATGTGTTTATTAATTTGAATCAATTTGTAAAACATTTTTTACTTAGTAAAAAAAAACTGATTAGAGTTTAGTGAAATAATATTTGCAATTTATAAATTTACTAAACCAATATAAACTTAATTTAAAAATACAAAAACAAAGAATATGTTTTATATTTTTTATGTGCACAAATGATGCACATAAAACTCGTGTTCGCATTTGTTTTTTGAAAGACGACATTTTTAGTTATACTGAGCTATATTTACATGAGAAAATATAATTGCATACGTATCCATTGAAAAAAACTAAGTAATTTAAGTATGTTTAATGTGATCGGTGGAGTTCAACTTATTTTTCTATTTATTTCTCTTAATTACATCCTTTAACCCTTTAACGTTCATTGGTTTCGCCACGAAACCACAAATTTTAATTCCGATACGCAACACTGACACCGGTATTTTTATCTAAAAATATCCTTTTATTTTGTATGTGAAAAATCACGTTTTCTTATTCAGAAATATATTTGTTCTTAATTACCGGTGTCATTCATTTATTTCGACATCTTAGCAATGAAAATGCTATGATCGTTAAAGGGTTAAATTTATTTTATGAATTATTTACTGAATATATGAAATATATCAAGTATTTATATATTAAATTACTAGTGTATTTTTTTATGAAAACTGATTTTCTTACAAATGTCGTTTTACTAAAAAAGAGTTTAATTTAATTGTAAAATAAGGATAAATGCGTTCTAAGTACTATTGTTTTACTTTTAATGATGCGTTTTCTTGCCTATTAGTTTTTCAACAATATATGATTTTTGTAAATCTTATTTCAAAGAAACTAATATTTAAAAAAATTAAAAAATACATTTATGAAGATTTAAAAAACATTTTTCTTATGAGAAAAAAAAATATGTCACGGCTGTCGCAACCACGGATTATTAATTGATTTATTGGTGAGTTCAGTTAAACTTTTAAGAGTGTATAAAATAGTTATGGGGACACGAAAGGGTGAAATTGTTGCTGCAGTGATCGTACTGAGAAGGGCAATTAGCGAGTTTATATTGATAATTTGTTATTCTAAACTTTCTAGAAACATCCCACATAGCATGCATAGTCACAGTGACGTCACAATGACGTCACTGTGAGTCACTTTGGTCACACCACATCTGTGACCAAAATGTCACCACTCAGTAACGTCACATTGTGACTGAGATGTGACTTTTTTAAAATTCCTTAGAAAATTACAAAAATTCTTAAAAATATGTTATTTACTTTAAAAAACTTGTTTTTTGGCAATTTAAATATCGTCGCTTTTGTCACAGTTCCGTCACAATGTCAATGTCAAAGTAGTCACAAATGACACATTTTTTACAAATTTGTCACATTGTGACCACTTTGTGAAGTGGTCACAAAAGAGCTCTAAAACGGCCATAACGACTTCACAATTCAGTCACTGTGACTTCACATCGACGATCGATGGTCACAAAGTCACAATGTGACTTCACAACGACGTCGCAGTGACGTCACCATGCCTTACGGGATGTTACTGAAAATAACACTTTAACACTTTCAGAACAAGCGACGGGTACAAGAGCCTCAAAAAGGCTTAAGGATATTTATTAATCCCCAATATTAAAATTTGCAGCATTTAATTGAAGCATTTTCTCGATTTAATACGGAAAAAATTTCTGTTTCTAAAAATCGTTGATAATGCATTAAAAATTTCTTAAAAAGCTCCATCGCGAATGGGTTAACAGCTTTTAACAAAATATTTAAGCAATGCATGAAATTGAAGTTCGGTGATGGGTTACATTTTTTAAATTAATTTTTTGAAGTGGCAATTTTATAAGCTATCAAAATCTTACTCTTAACAGCTATGAAATTATTAATAAAGTAAGTGTTTATATTTAAGGGATTATATGTGATTTAAGTGATTAGATATGAATGATTATAAATATAATTATATGTGATTATATACAAATGATTACAATTATAATTATAAGTGACTATATGTAAGTGAATATTTTATTAATAACTAATAATAAATTACTTTTACATTCATGAGTTAAAGTTTTTTAATGCTAGCTTTATTCTAAACAGATGGTACAAACTTTAAGGGTTCATCGATTGCACTGTAACAATAATTCATTCTTTAAGAATACTTGGATGCAAATGATGCGATGATACAAAAACAACACAAGGAAGAGACACGAGAGGAATGTTTATCGGCAGCGGCACTGACAACTTTTTAAATTTCCGTGAACCAATAGCAATACATTCCTCGCAAAATCACTGTCTGACGTACAGAATCAAAGATACCAGGACACACAGTCCTATAATAAAACAGTGTCTCAAAAGTGAAATTCAGGTAATTGTGCAGGACTGTGGTGAAATAAACTAGAACACCATTATGTAGGAACCTTAATCGCTTATAAATAACAATCGGAATATCTTGAAGAAATTCTGGAAAAACCTCTAACAGAAAAATACCACGCATTTCCCTATCATGGCGTGTTGAACCAGTCCCTCAGTTTCTCCGATCTCCTAATTTATCTATACTTAAATTACTTTGATATGAACTTTTAAAGAGTTTTCTTTATGGAATGACACTTGACTTAAACGTTGGATCTCGTCACTTGAATATCTATTGCTGTGGCATGTGTATGTAAAATACCTTCTATCTTTAAATCTGTATACCAATTACATCATCGACGCTTCCACGCATCGATGCTGCCTATTGGTTGATGGAGATTTAAACACTTTTTTTAAACATAGCATTTGTCAATGACGCTGTTAATAAACCTTTTTTTTTTGTAGATCAGTATGACAGTTTCATCAACACATTACTATACAATAAATGGTTATCACACGATCCACTATTAATACTTTTAAAGCTTGCACCACGAGTTTAGAGACATCCTGTAAATAAAATCCTATACAAGTAAAGCGCGGTATTTTACCCTGAAAATTTTCTTGAAAAAGTTCTTCGGTTTATGTAATTTTATTTTGACTATAAAAAAAATGCACATATAAAAATATCTTAATTTTTAATCAGGAAAAAAGGAAAAGAAAAAGAAAAAGAAAAGAAAAGAAGGAAAGAAACACGTCATAAATTTGGTGAAATTCTATTTAAACATGTAGGCCGCTTTTAAAAAAAACAGAATAGAATGTTTATTCAAATTATTTCCCGTAACTTTTTTGCGATTTCAAAACTCCATTGCCAAAACTGGAAAATGTGCTTAAAAATAGGCAGTAAAAACATGCAGCTCAATATTTATTAGCAAATACTAAAAGATTCAGTACCTATATTTATAAAAGCCTTTGCTTTAATTATCACATCTTTCTTGAGGAAATATGGATATCAATGGGTCTAATTACGTGTCCAAACTTCTTCAAATGTCAGCATTTCCTTAAGCATCTAACATTTATTAGTAGAAAATGCATTCCTAAAGTAAATTGTTCAAGAAACTTCCTCTGTCTTAACAACTCGTGTTAACACATGTCGTTATCGACCATGATTTCAAATTAAGCACAACTCCGTTAATTAAGTGCTTACGTGAGAAAATATATTTTCTTTAAATTTTTGTGAACTCTCAGAAGTTGGAAATATGTTATAGATATTCCTGAATATCTTATTAGTATATTAAAGAAAACGACATATTTAAATTCAAAGTGCTAGAAATTTATCTATGTAAGTAAAAATTTGTGTTAAATGTTTTAACTACGTCTACTAATACCAATATAATTATAATATACATTCCAAGCGAAAAAGTCAAGAACATACGCTGAAAATTATTATTTACTTAAAAGATGCCACTATACTAAAAAAAGATTAAAAATATTTTTTAAATCTATATTGACATGTTTCAACACATTCATTGAGTTTGGTTTATGTTATATCGCAAAGGATTCCCTGAAGTTAAAGGTGATTTTAAAAGCCAAAATCGATCCTATTGGTGTATATATCTCAGGAGTTCTTATGATTCCATTTATTAGAGAAGGGGAAGGTCAAAATTCATTATATATGCATGACCCAGGAAAAATTCAACATCAGGTATAAAAGCTCATATATAGATATGACATATGATAGATGGAACATTGTTTTACCCAGACTGAATAAAAAAAGAGAGGATTAAAATATTTTTTATTAAGAGTAGATATATTCACAGATCTAATTTTTATTTACAGTCATATATACAGAATTTCGGCGAGATTTATTTAAGGGGTTCAAGGATTTGAAACGATACGTTATTTGTCGCATTCCGAATATATGGATTGAGTGGATGGACAACTTGCGGGTCACTACATAGTAGGGTCATGGATGTTGTCGAAAACTTAGGGATCGTTGTATGTTAAATTGCACCCGATGACAACTTTTTCCGGTTATCATGTACATTGTGTTTGTAGCTCTGTTATTCACTTTGGTGATGGCAGTGGCCCAGAAGTTCTGCCTCCGAAACTGGTATACGGCAGGTGCTGGGTTCGAATCCAATCGCTGCCGTCTGCCTAACCGTTCAGAGTTTCCTTCGAACCTTGGATTTCCTTGCGTAAATATGGATTAGAGTCCCTCAGAAAGACCCCCACCAAAGCCAAGTGCCTTCTTTAAGGCCTAGTGTAGATAATTGGACGTCATAAAATACAAACAAACTAGCATTTTGGTGATGACTGAATGAATGTGTTGAAACTTGTAAATATAAGTTTTTCGTATATTTTTAATCCGTTTTTTTAATAAAGTGACTCTGTTAAGCTGTTAAATTTTTTTAGTGTATTTTCTTGACTTTTTTGTTTGGAATGTATATTATTAAGACATAGAAATTTATTTATTTATGTGAAATATAGTCAAGTCACTATAGTAAATGACTGTAATAATGAACTTAAATTATCAATTATCTTTAGTTGTTCCAAAGCAAGATAATTAAAGACAAGTAAAAACTTTCTCTTTACATGGATATAATTTGAGAAAGTACTAACATAATTCATTTAATATTATTTAAGTTTTCTATTTTCTCATTTGTGAAATATTTTTGTAATAGTTTATGAATTTGTCAATTTTCTTGCAAATTTTAACCTTGTCAGTCCTGATGTCGCCTGTAGGAAACACTAAAGAACACACTTTAAAGTAATTTAAACCATTCCAGAGGTGTTAAAATTATTTCTAGACCTTTTTAATAAATGCGTGTATATCATAAGAATCGATATACAGACTTCTGCATCTTTAGATATCTTTGAAAATAAAATTACATTAGTTTTTGTGGTCTCTCGTAATATTAGTCTCAGGACTCAGGAGATTAAGTTCTTGGTCTTATTGTCAATAGGTTATAAATAAATTAAAGAAAAATTGCAACAATGCCTTAATTTTATTTTTTAAGTATAATAAATTTTGTTTATTGTTGTTGTTTATTTAACTTTTAATGCAGTTAGTGAAAACAATTGCGCTCCTTTAAGCTTTATATTTAAAATCTTGCTAAAAATCAAGAAAGTAAGTCTTAATTTACAAGCTTCTTTCACTTTATTAGTTGAGGCAACCGGACTAATTGCGTCATTTATCCCCTTAAATCTGTAGTAACTACTTATATGCAATATAATATGGTAAGTTATTGATTTTTTTAATTAATTAGCCTTTTTCAATTTATTACTTTATTATTTTATTTTTTAATTTATTAGATTAATTAGTTATTTTTAATTTAGTAATTAAAAAAACAACTAATAGAAAAATGGAACCTTTTTAACAATGGAACTGCCGATTTCTTTTGTTTATTCGTGAAGCTTTGACGAATGCTATTAAGTAGTGTCTTATTTTGAGGACATTAAGTACATAAAAATTTAATCATGGAATTGTATTTCTATTCAAGCTGCAAACGAGTCTAAAAATATCTTAAATTTGCTTTCAGTAAATTCTTTTCTAAAGTAAAATTTTCAACAAACTTGCTCTTTCTTAAACAGCTCTCAAAGCACAAGTCATTATCTATTGAGTCAAATGCATATCAAGTCAAACGAAACCTTTAATTAAGCGTTTACGTGAGAAAAGGTAGTTACTTGAAAATGTTAGGATGCCTTGAAGGGGATAAAGTTTTCAGTCTCTTGCATTTACTATTAGCATATTTCAAAGAGAAGCTTTTGTGTGATTAAAAGCAGTCATCTCTTATCGTAGTTACACTTGTTTAGGTAAAAAAGGAAAGGTATCCTTAAGAAAAATTTCGCGCATCTCTTTTTTTAAGAATGATTAATGTTGTTTATTATGGTTGTTTTTTAGTTTTTTACTACAATAAGTGAAAAGAATTGGAATTTATAGTTAAATTCCTGCTAATAAAACAAGAATAGTAAGTTTTAACAACAATAATATGTCTTAACAACAATAATAAGTCTTAACAACAATAATATGTCTTAACAACAATAATAAGTCTTAACAACAATAATATGTCTTAACAACAATAATAAGTCTTAACAACAATAAGTCTTAAGCGTCAACTATAAGCTTAAATGTGTAGTAACCACTTATATGCAATAACATATGACAAGTTATTAAGTTTTACAATATAAATAATTTATAAATTTATGACTTTATAAATTTTTTACAATGGAACTGTAAATTTTTGTATGTTTATTAGTTAAATTTTGACGCAAACTATCTAGCGATATCTTATTTCAAGGACATTGTTTACCTAAAAGTTTAACATAGATTCATACTTCTATTTCCACTACAAACATTTCTAAATATATCTTATATTTAACATAAGTAATTACTTTTCTAAATTAAAATTTTCGACTAACTAGCTCTCTCTTAACAAGCATAAGTCATTATCAAATTATTACGGATATCAAGTCAAACGAAACCCTTAATTAAGCGTTCACGTGAGAAAAGATGGTTATTTGGAAATGTAAGGATGTCCTGAAGGAGATAAAGTTTTCAATATGTCATTTTTATTATTTATATATTCTAAAGGAAACTTTTATATTATTAAAATCAGTTATCTCTTATCATACAAGATTGCACTTGTTTAGGTAAAAAAAAAGCTATATCTTTAAGTGCAGATAGGCGGAATTGTAAGTAAAAATGATACAAAAGAGAGAAATAGATTTTTAATTTTAATCATCTACTGACAGTTTGGTTACCATGATACAAAATCATGATTGTTTGAAACGTGTTAATAAATTAAAAAACTGCTTTTTAGATAAATTAGGAATTTAATTTCTCAATAATACAATTTTTTATCCATTGCATAAGTAAGGTGCTAAAGTATTTTTGAACATGACCAAAAAACAAAACATTTATCACTATATAGGGAAATTAATAACTTATTAACGATCATAATTGCTAGAATATAACAATATTGAGAAATAGTCTTTTTAAAATTATTTAATTAATAAAAATTAATAAAAAATAATTTAACAAACTTTTTTTGTTTTTAAATCATTTATTGTTACTTCAAGGAAAAAGGCATGTGGTCAAACTTTGTATTTTTCCACCTAATTATCCCATGTGTAGTTTTGTATAAGTTACTTAGCTCAATTTTAAAATTTTAATAACCGATTTAGTCAATAACATTGGCAAAATGTAATTTTAAAGGGATATAAACGCAGAAATAAGTTACTTTCAATTAATATTAATTTTATTATCTATTTATTTTAAAAACAATCATTTACAATACAGTATATCTATATATTGGATAGCTATATTTAGCTGAGTAGTTTTTTTTTCTTTTTTGTTTGCTTTTTTTTCTTTTTTTTACAATACGTTATTTTAAAGATTTTTTTTTTTTTTTTACCATCATAAAATAATTTTATAAAGTAAATTTTAATGCACTCAAAATAAAATGAACTTCAAATAAAATAATTCATAATTGGTAAGATTATCAAGGAAAAAGTATATCGCAGAAATATACCCACTTTTAAAGTAGTTTTTTCTTACCGTATATCACATATTTACTCAAGAAAAAGTTTTTAGAGGGCTAGAAAAGTTTAAAATGATAAATTTAATGTAAAAATTTAAATGATATATATATATATATTTGTTTTTCAGGTATTTTTTGTAAAGAACCTTATTTCCGTTATCAAATAAATAAATTAATAAATAAATAAATAAATGAAATAAAATAAAATAAAATAAACAAAAAATCCAAACCCGTTAATTTTTTCAAATATTATTGTTGAAACTAGCGAGATACGCCCGCTAGCTGGGCCACTTTTTCCAAACGAACCTCGGTATTAAGCAGTATATAATAAGCAAAAAAATTCATTTAATAAGCAAGTCTTGGTGTTCGAATCCTCAAGCACAAAAAAAAGTAAATTAAAGAGCCATGGTCCCGTTAAAAATATGTGATTTCGCACTGTGGGCCACGTGCACTTGAAAAAAAAAAAAAAGATTGTGGATCGGAGCTATGGTCGCTTCGCGCCCATAGTCCCGTTAAAAATATTTGGTTTTACACGCGCCCATAAGATATTTTTTCGTTATTTTTTAGTTCATCAGAAGCAGATTTTTACGCAGATTCTGAATATGTTTGTCAGTTTTTTTCTACTTTAAAAACTGTCTACATGATGGTTTAAGAAAAAACGCGCTAAAAAAAGTTTCGATAGTCATGTTTTATTTCTAAGTTCAATATTTTAGCGAAAACTACGGTAAATATTCTACGGCAAGTCAAAAAAATTGATGAGGAAAAAAACGCAATTAGCGCCGGTAGAAAAAGATGTTTTCGGCTGTTTCTTCTTTTAGCCAAAGGGGAAAAATTCATCTCCTTCACCGCAAGTTGGCGCAAGGTTCTGCTTCGGAGCTCCGTTTGGGAATTGACACATTTTTCGTTCCGATTCCCAAGAGGTTTTTAATTCAGAACTTTTTTAATTTTGGTCCCACGGTCTCGAAAATGCCCAAAATGACTTCCCCGGAATTTTTCCAATCGAAAGACACCTCTCGCGACTTCCAATTCGCTCGCGTTGCGAAGTTTAATCGGCTTCAAGCAGACAGACAGACAGAGGCGCACAGATTTTATTAGTATAGACTAGCGAGCTACGCCCGCTAGCTGGGCCACTTTTTCCAAACGAACCTCGATATTAAGCAGTATATAATAAGCAAAAAATTCATTTAATAAGCAAGTCTTGGAGTTCGAATCCTCAAGCACAAAAAAAGTAAATTAAAGAGCTATGGTTGTTATGCGCCCATTATCCCGTTAAAAATATGTGATTTCGCACAGTGGGCGCTACGTGCCCACCGTGCAAAGGCGGGCCACCGGCCTACCACCCACCGGCGCTACGCGCCATGGTCGCCATCGTCCAGTTAAAAATATTTGGTTTTGCACGGTTGACGCTGCGCGCCCATAAGACATTTTCTCGTATTTTTTGGTTCATCAGAAGCAGACTTTTACGCAGATTCTGAATATGTAATCAGTTTTATCTACTTTAAAAACTGCCTGTATGATGGTTTAAGAAAAAACGCGTAAAAGAAGTTTCGGTATTAAAAACTGCAAAAGACTGCTATTAATAAAAAATAAGTAATTTCATTAATATCACAAACAACATAACTAACAAATAATTTTGGCAGCTCGTTTTCCGTTTGTACTAACAAAAATTAGTATTAATCGCGTAAATCTTAGGTTACACAATATTCGTGTATGCTACCAAAAAAAAAGTGTGAAAATAAACCGTGTTTAACATTTTTACCAATTAGTTCTTTTTCAAAGAACCGAAACGAAAGAAAATGTCGTTTTCCCGGGAGAAAAAAGAGGTTTTCGGCTGCTTCTTCTTTTAGCCAAAGGGGAAAAGTTCAGGTCGTTCACCGCAATGTGGCGCAGTGTTCTGCCTCAGGGCTCTGTTTGAGCTCCGTTTGGGAAATTATACGTTTTCAGTTCCGATTCCCGACCGGTTTTTAATTCATAACTTTTTTAATTTTAGTCCTACGGTCTCGAAAATGCCCGAAATGACTTTCCCGGAATTTTTCGAATCGAAAGACACCTCTCGCGACTTCCAACTCGCCCGCGTTGCGAACTGTAATCGGCTTCAAACAGACAGACAGACAGACAGAGGCGCACGGATTTTATTAGTATAGATACCACTGAAAAACATTCTTTTCAGATAATTGAATTGAAAGGTATATTTATTTTTCGAATATATCACTAATTACGACTTAATGTTTATTGGTCGTACGATTATAATTGTAGTTATCATACCAACTGTGAAAACATTTTTACACGTTCAAACATTATTAAAATAATAAAAGAAATGCATTCTTTTCGTCATTTCAAACAGTCGGATATCAAGTCAAGGAGAATGCTTAATGAAGCGTTTACCTGGGTAAATGTAGTTTCTGGAAAATGTTATGAAGCCTTTAAGGCGGCAAAGAGTTGATTGGTAAAAATATCTTATTAGCATATTGCAGGAAGACGCCTTTTTGTAATTTAAAGTATTTGGTTCTTATCGTATTTTCGTTTACGTTTTACAGGAGATAAGACTTTGGAAAATACTGTTAGTTAGTGTTGTCTTAACTAGAATATTGATATTTAATTTTAAATATTTAGTTCTAAATGTGTTAATATTATTATAAATTTTAAATTACAGCTTAGAGTTTTGAATTTTCAAAGCATTTTTATTTTATAAAGAAAAAAAAAGGGAAAAAAATCTCTAAATAAATACTACGACTAAAACTCTCTAAAATCTCTAAATCTGTAATTTTTATAGACTCATACAATTTAGGAGCGAATTTTGCAAAAAAAAATAACACTCAAAACACTGAATAAGATTACTTCAAAAGATGCATTACAGAAACTGTTAAATGCCTTTATTTCAGAAATACGTTGCTGAAATAGTTGAATTCAACCTTGAATGGACCTATGTTGAAACTATTCCCAATTTCTTTTCATTTTTATTCAATTTGTCATATAAACATTATTTTTATCTCATAGCTGTCCAAACAGAATCTCCTAATACGTGAAAACAGCGAAATCCTTTATGAAAAAGCAGAATTGTGATAAATATCTCTAGAACCAGAAGCACCAGCCAGCTTTATATTTTACACGGTGAGTTTATTGAATATCTCGACAAATTGATTTCGCTTTATTTACAGCAGCAAATGAAAAGAGATTCCTCATTTATTTCTATATACAGAATTCAAAAATTCCTTCAGCAATTGAAATCAGACGCCTGTTGAAATTAATCTTCTTTTGACGCCATATTCTCACGTAAACAGGAAGCGAACATAAATATGAAATTTAACACACGAATCATGAAACAGGAAAAAAACTTATTCATCTCGAGTTGAATGCGTAATGTCAATGATAGCTGTCCTTTTGTGCCAAAACTATACATATATATATATTCGGCATTTTATTTTGTAGTTGATGGTAAGAAGAATTTTGAAAAGAAGCCTGATGGTTATAAATAATGTAATTTATTCATAAGTTAGATGGCTAGAGAAAGCAGAAATGGGTCAGTGGGTATTGGGGTATAATACTAATTTCGATGAAATTCAACACTATTGTTTTTTTTTGTATTCTGCGCCAGATAGAAGAACTACAGGGCCATTGTAACGTTCCGGGGCTCCCTGAAAAAACAAGTAGAGCGACCAATATATTTTTAAAAACTGGAATGACAGTTTTTTTTATTTATTGTAGATTGGACGAGATTTAAGCAAGGGCATGCGGGTCAGTTTCCAACAAAGTAATCAGAATTTCCATCCGAGTGCCAAATGCTTAAAAGTAGCCAAAAGTGACCAAAATGCATGTGTTTTTAAACGTTTAGAAAGAGAGTATGGTCCCTTTTCCCCCTCTTTTCTTTATGTATTCTCTTCACACATAGAGAAAACAAACTATATCATTAGTAAACTAATGATTAAAGTTTTATTACAACAATTAGTATTCTATAGTTTTTTAAAGAATTTCTTTATTAATGTTTTCTCATAACATGACAAGTTAAAATCATTAATTATGACTAATTTTGAGTTTTCTCTTTTAGATATCTTTATACTATATAACAAAATCTTACATAATAATGAGAATTTTTTTTTATCTTTTTGAACACTTTGAGAACATTTCGTGTATAAATTGAAAATATCCTTTCTAAACTATATAAGATGCAGCAACAAGTTCATTAATTCACTATAAAAAATTGCTCTTTCTTAAAATTTAATGTTATTTTTTTTCAATTGTACTTTTTTTATAATAAAATATTTTTAGTGAGAAATAAAAACCTTTATTGAATTAGGATTTTGTAAAAAAAAGAAAGAAAACAGTCCATGTATACGTTTTTATAATAAAAGATAAACAAACGTCTGCAAATTAACAAATGCGCGAGAATGAATTTGTAAAAAACAAATAAATTTCGGATTACGTCTTGATATAATATTTTGAAAAAATGTGAATTCATTATTTTTTAAATACTTTTATGAGAAATATTTAATGAAAAGCTGATTTCCCATAACTTTTGATGTTGTTGTAAAATAATAATATATTTCTCTAGAAAATTTGCATAGAAAACAAATCTATAAAATAGCAACATTTATAATGCACGTAAATAGGAAAAGTAAAAGTTTGCAAAGAAATACTCATGTCAATCAGTCTATCATTTTTTTTCTATTATTATCAAACTAGTATTTTTTACTAAATTTCTGACCATCTTTTTTTCCCGATATCTTGTATACAGATATGAACAGTACAGAATACAAAATTTCCATGGATAGATAGAAGCGGCTCCCTAGAATGATGCTTGCCCAAGGGCCCCCCGTAGCTTTTCTTTGGTCCTGATTGTACATATTATAAGATATACATAAAATAGTTAATTAAAGGTATGAAAAGTACCACTATTTTTTAAGCAATATGCATAATTATTCGAAATTTCGCAAAAATTTTCTGTTCTTTATAGCATTTGAAATATTTAATTTCTGCGCCCATGATTACTTCAATCAAATCTGTACATTCCGCGACAAGTGAATCGACTTTGACTATAATAAATAAAGGTAATACTCGTTTTAATCAAGGAAACACATCTAAAAACAAATCTAGAACAAAAATACAATTATTTTACACAGAGAAATTGTTATTCTAATTGTCAGAGAAAAACTGGGCACCTCTAAAAAGAACCCTAACTGGCGCAAATCACCAGTTGCCCGATAGTTGCGCCGGACCGGAGTACCTATGAACTTATTCAGCGCCGCAAGTTTTATAGTTGCAGTAAAAATAACAAAAAACAAACAAACAAACAAAAAAAGATGTGCATCAAATGTGAATAATGACCTAGATATCGAAAAGTAAACATCTCCATTAGCCACGCAATATTGGACCAATATTGGGTATGTCTTAGAGCAAATTTGGCTCATTAGCACAATATTGGCATGAAATATTGCTCCATTTTGCGATGTTTACATTTTGCCCTTATTTAGTCAACATTTGGAGCCAGTATTATGCCAATATTGGAGTTTCATTTTAAATATTGCCAATAAAACGCCGATATTGGTTAAATATTGGAATTTCATTAGAAATATTTCCAATGAAACGCTACCATTTCTACAATATTGGCGTTTTACTGGCAATATTTCCAATGAAACCTCAATATTGGCATAATATTGGCTGAAAATATTGGCTAAATAAGGGCAAAATGTAAACATCCCAATATTGGTGCAATATTTATGTTTTATTGGCAATATTTCCGATGAATGAAATATTGGCGGAACGTTGGACCAATATTGGTTTGCTACTAGGGATTGATATAGAAGAATAGAATAATGAATTATATTTTGAAATTTACTTTGATGCTTTGTGCAAATAAGAAATTGTTTCAATAATTCTATATATACTGCATTTACAAGACAACCTATCAAGCTATTCATAAAAGGAGCCTGCTTAAAAGAGTAAGCCCTGTTTTAAATGTACTGCCCGAAGAAATGAATAGTAGTTAAGAAAAGAAGAATTCAATAGATTTTTTGTTGTTTGTTTGTTTCTTCTAAAATATGTAGAAATAGTTAACTTTGTTATTTCAACTGTAGTGTAGAAAATGGTAAATTGTAATATGAAAAGGAATTATTAGAAATATTAGTATAGTTTCTAATATACCATATAAATTATAATGGTGCAAATGTAAATACATAATATTCTAATTATATTACAGCAGAAAATACATCTTGCTCAGTATAAAATTTTCTCTGTTTGTAATTTGGGAAATATCGTTTATTATAAGTGACAATACAAATAAAACTATTTCGATTCCAAACAATATATTTCACTTACTGACTGTCAGAAAATAAAATTTCACCAACAAAGAGGACAATATAAATCATGATTTTAGAACTGCAGAGACTGTGTTTAAACTTATTCTGTTATAACATAACTTTGTTATTTTCTGAATTTGCAACTATTTCTTTAGTTTTGCCATGATTTAGTTTTACTAGTCTTTCTTAAAATACCAAATTTGTTACATTATATTGAGGAGAAACGTGAAATGAAACACATGGTGTCTTTTATAATTACATTCCAAAAATGTAACTATTTTTTATCTGATTTTGATGATTAAAGAAACTGATTGTGATTAAAGTTGAGATAAAGCTGTTTAGCTTAAAAAATACAAGAGGTAATATACAAATGTCCAAAAATTAACACACGGCTCTATAACATTTATGCATACTTAAATTATACCAGAACTATGCATATTTTTTATTTGATTGTTATAAGACTATATTTCTTAAATGAAAAATTATCCAGTAATTTTGAATCAATACTGACCGTTTTTTTAATATGTAATTTTGTAGATAGAACACGGGAAAGTTATACTTTTTTATGTAAATTATAATGAACAATGCAAAAAAATAAATAAATAAAATTAATAATGAGCATTCTTAAAAAATTAACAGGCAAATAAAAGAAATTAATGCAGAAGCAATGGATACATATATTTCAGTATTTTCTGAAAAAAAAGATAAAAATTTTTGTTTTTTAAATAAATTGGGACAGGAATAACGCATACAGTATATTACCTGCTTTCTAAAATCGCAACCTTTGAGGAGGTTCAGAAGGGCACCTTTTGGCAAACAGCTATCTCAGCTATTTATTTAAAATGCATTTAAGTCTGGACGCGAGTGCAGAAACATCATCCTATGAGTTAATCATGCTTTTTATTCATATTTTAATCTTGTAGTCTCCCAGACCGCTTCACACTAGTAATGTTACAATTTCTGTGACATCAGTTAAAATTTAATCGAAACAATCTTGTTAAACGTTTTATTTTAATCCTTTTCCCATAAAACATGCGATTCAAATATAGTACATTTTTATCAGAAATATTAGACAAAATAAAGTATTACCTATACACTGATATTTTCAGTTATAAATATTTCTAGAAACAGCTCATATTTATTGTAAGTAAATATTAGACGAGGAAAAGGAAAATACTTTTATACAGTATAATATTTTTAAGAAGCTAGACCTTCCTTAACAAATCCCAATAACTCAAGTCATTATCAGCCCGGATGTCAAGTCAAGCAGAATCTTTAATTATCCGTTTACGTGCGAAAATGCAGGTTCTTGAAACTGCTACGAAGAGTTGAAGGTTGAAAAGAGTTGATTTTATAAAATATCTTACTAACATATTGCAGGAAGACGCCTTTTTGTGATTTAAAGTATCTGGTTCTTTAAGTTTAAGGAGTAAGTAAATGTTGTCACGGGCTAGAAAATCGATTTTTCATTTAAATAATTTTGTACTGAATGGAAAAAAGTTAAGATGTTACGTATGTTTTAAGTAAAATAATAAATTGTTCTTCGGATAATTTAGAGTTTCATAATTCAAATAAATCGATTCTTTTCACATGCCACCTGTTTCAGTTAAAAAAAACAACATTTAATAATTTCGAATATTTCAAATGTAACACAAATATTTGAATATTAGCAACTTAATGATAAAAGTCCTTCCGGCAATTCCGGGAGGAAGAGGTAGCTTTCATATACTTATACAGTGGTGGCCAAAAGTGTGGACATTTTTTGAAAGTTTCATGTTTTTCAACTTTGTGTGCTGGTAGAATATATTAATTTTGACTTAAATACAAATGTTTATATATCAAATTGAAGGCAATTTAATGTAGAATTTAATAACAAAAACAGTATTACAATATCTGTATTACAAAAAAAGTTATGCTCATTTAAGTAGAACAAACAAACACAAATCGTTTTGAATAATGACGGTTTTTCTAATAAAAGCGTACTGGCCAATCACAAACACTGTTCTGAGGACCAATCAAATGTCTGTAACTATAGTTTAGGTTATTTGGATAGTAAAGGAGTTATTATTGTGGAAATATTTTATGGAATGACGCATACTAGTGCAATTAAATAGAGTATTGCTGTTTTTGAATAGTTTAAGTGCTTTTTTTTAATTAAACTAATTTTAAACAATGTCACCAACAAGAAGAACTGACTGGACACTTACAAAAAGAAGCCGAATCGTCATATTGAGAGAAAATGGCCTCTCTTATGCTGAAATTGCAAGACAAGTTGGCGGTTCAGTGACTTGTTCTGGTGTACGAAAGTTCTGTTTACGTTATGAAAAAACGAAATCAGTGGAAAATAAGGCCAAATCAGGCAGAAAAAAATGCACAAATGCTACTGCCGATAGAAAAATTAAACGGCTATGCCTTCAAGATAGAAAAAAATCATCAGACGCCATTAGATGTGAAATGAATGCAGCAGGTATTGCAGTAAGTTCAAGAACGATAAGAAGAAGATTATCAGGATTTGGACTTCAAGCTAGAATTCCAAGGAAAAAACCATATTTAAATCAAAAGCAACGCGAAAAACGAGTTAAGTGGGCAAAAAAATACATTAAATTGTCAGAAAATCAATGGAGGCAAGTAATCTGGAGCGATGAAACTAAAATATCGCTCTTTGGTAGTGATGGTAGAAAATACGTGAGACGTAGAGTAGGTGAAGCACTTCATCCTGATTGCATTGAAGCAACTACAAAAAACCCGACAAGTGTCATGATTTGGGCATGTATGTCTGCAGATGGTGTAGGCCGAATTCAAGTGATTGATGGCATCCTGAATGGCAAAAAATACATAGAAACTGTCCTGGAACCAAAATTGATACCTTCCATCAGGGATCTCTTCCCCAACAAAGCACCATTTATTTTTCAGCAGGATTCAGCTCCATGCCACACAGCAAAAGTATGCAAAGCATGGTTTCAAAATAAAGGCATAGATATATTACCATGGCCAGGAAACAGCCCTGATCTCAATCCAATTGAAAATTTGTGGCGACGTTTGAAAATTCTTGTACGAGAAAAACGTCCATCCAATAAAAGACAACTTATTGAATCTATAATTGATTCTTGGCACCATGTGATTACGAAACATGAATTGCAAACACTCGTTTACTCGATGAAAAGACGTTGTGAAGCTGTCTTAAAAAATAAGGGTTATCCTACGAAGTATTGATTGTGTAAGTATCACTTTAAAAAAATGCAAATCTAAGATAGATCTTACTATTAGTTGCATAACTTTTTTTGTAATACAGATATTGTAATACTGTTTTTGTTTTTAAATTCTACATTAAATCGCCTTCAATTTGATATATAAACATTTGTATTTAAGTCAAAATTAATATATTCTACCAGCACACAAAGTTGAAAAACATGAAACTTTCAAAAAATGTCCACACTTTTGGCCACCACTGTATATTTATTTATTTATTTTAAAGTAAGTTACATTGTTCAAAAATACTAATCTCAAATTAGTGGAAATAATCTTATAAAATTAGTGATTTTATAAGATTGAATACTAATTTTGTCAAGACTGAATATTAATAGGAATTTTTAGAAATTAGTCATCTTTTATTTGTTCTGGTGTATTTTCTGGTTTTATTTTAAGCGATATGGAGAGTCACTAAATTCCAAGATATCATAAAGTGTATGCCATTTTAAAGCAATCTTGTGAATCGTTCAGATCAGACCGTTTCAAAATGTCAGCCATAAGAAAAGTTCAAAGTGCTATAACTCAATCATTTTGTAAGATATAGACAAAATAAAAAGTGTTCTGGAGTCATTGTTTTAAGCTCTAACACGTAAAAAAAAATATTTTTCAAATTTTGATTTTTCCCATTTTATTTTAAATTTTAAATTTTTTAAAAAATTTAAAATGGCCACCATTTTGAAACAAAATGGCGGATGATGCTGGCCAACGAACTCGGTCGAGACATTTGTATGTACTATGTACATACCAATGCGTATTTATGAACCGATTTCAATGAAACTTGGTATGTACATAGTACATACAAATGTCTCGACCGAGTTTGTTGGCCAGCATCATCCGCCATTTTGTTTCAAAATGGTGGCCATTTTAAAATTTTTAAAATTTTTAAAATTTAAAGTTAAATGCGAAAAAATCAAAATTTGAAAAATATTTTTCTTTTACGTGTTAGAACGTAAAACAACGATTCCAGAACACTTTTTATTTTGTCTATATCTTAAAAAATAATTGAGTTATAGCAGTTTGAATTTTTCTTATGGCTGACATTTTGAAACGATATGATTTTGTCACGTGATAACACGCGTATTTATGAACCGATTTCAATGAAACTTGGTATGTACATAGTACATACAAATGTCTCGACCGAGTTTGTTGGCCAGCATCATCCACCATTTTGTTTCAAAATGGTGGTCATTTTAATTTTTTTTTAAATTTAAAATTTAAAATTAAATGCAAAAAAATTAAAAATTGAAAAATATTTTTCTTTTACGTGTTAGAACTTAAAACAACGATTCCAGAACATTTTTTATTTTGTTTATATCTTAAAAAATGACTGAGTTATAGCACTTTGAATTTTGCTTATGGCTGACATTTTGAAACGGTCTGATCTGAACGATCCACAATGTTGCTTTAAAATGGCATACACTTTATGATATCTGGAATTTGGTGACTCTCTAAATCGCTTAAAATAAAACCAGGTTGAATAAAAGATGACTATTTTCTAAAAATTCCTATTAATATTCAGTCTTGACAAAAACTAGTTTCAATCTTATAAAATCACTAATTTTATAAGATTATTTCCGCTAATTTGAGCTTAGTATTTTTGAACAATGTAACTTACCTTAAAATAAATAAATAAATTTATAAGTATATGAAAGCTATCTCTTCCTCCCGGCATTGCCGGAAGGACTTTTTGTAATGAAAGCTACCTAAAAAAAAAAATTGAGTTACAACAAATGTTTATAACAGACGTAGGTTTTTTTTTGCAAAAAAAGTGAAATCATTGTTTAATGCACTTGTCTAAACTAATTAATTTTGTTAATCTAAGAAATGAAGTTATGTATAATTTATTTATTTATTTACTTTGCCCTTTGTGTAATTTTCGCGTCTGTATTTTACAATAAAACTAACATACGTTGTCAATAAGATTTAAAAAAATGCTAAAAAAAAGCATACAAATGTGATTAAGGATATTTTGAAATACTATGTAGATTTTTTTGTTCAATAACAGATAAATCTAAATGGTTAAATTAAAAGGTGAAAAAAGTAGATACACAATACAGGCAGTATCAAGATAATTGCTGATTAGTATTACGTCAGGCCATTGCTTATAATCGATAAAATATGTAATGTTATTCAACAGCATGGTAGTGTCAAATGAAGCTTAAAGTTAAATTCGCTTTAAAAAATATCACAACCCTGGCATGGAGTGGAAACAATTATCGCTTATCTTAATAATAGTAAAAGGAATCAAAATTACTCATTCTTTCATTCCCGAATTAAAAAAATACCTTATTTGTTATCTATAATAAATGACAGTAATTTTGCAGTGTAAATTTTAACATTTACAATCATATTTATGGTTGGCAATTTAATGTAACATTAAAAAATAAATTGTTCACAAACAAAAAGGCAACATATCTTATGACATTACTAGTATCTTATGTCCCCCGCATTTCTTAAAATCATGCATAAGATTGATTAAAAATTGTATATTACATATTTTTTAATTATCTATGCGACAACTTTCCATTGGAAATATTCTATACAGAAATTTGTAGAAAATCGTCTAACCATTTGATCATTCTTATATTGATAAAATTTAGTACTTAGGCCTTCAGTGCTATAATACTTTTTTATTTAGAAGTTACATTAAGTTAATAAAGTATTACTCATACAATATACACATGATGTTTTCAACTATAAATAATTTTTAAACCATCTCATATTTATTCTAAATAAATGTTAGACGGGGAAATGTAAAATGCTTCTATAAAGTAAAATTTTCAAGAAGCTCGTTCTTTCTTATCAACCCCCAATAACTCAAGTCATTATCTGTCCGGATATCAAGTCAAGCAGAATTCTTAATTACCCGTTTACGTGCGAAAATGTAGGTTCTTGAAACTTCTATGAAGAGGTGAAGGTAAAAGAGTTGATTTTCCAAAATATCTTATTAGCATATTCCAAGAAGACGCCTTTTTGTGATTTAAAGTATTTGGTTCTTTAATGTTTAAGTTGAAGGGAGATAACATTTTCACTTTAGAAAATATTATAAGTAAATGTAGCCATTCGCTAGAAAACCGATTTTTTATTTAAATTATTTTCTATTGGATGGAAAAAAGTTATGTTGTTAGATATGTTTTAAGTAAAATTATAAATTGATCTTCGAATAAATTTAGAGTTTGATTATTCTATTAATCCGATTATTTTCATATGTCGTCTGACTAAAGTAAAAAAAAAAAAAAAAAAAGATAACATTTATTTGTTTCGAATATTTCTAATTTAACAGAAATATTGGAATAGTAGCAATTTAATACTAAAACAATAGTCGTAATGTAACAAAAAAGGACAACTGGAATATGTTTTTTACAAAAAAAATCAAGTAAACCATTGTTTTATGAGCTTTTCTAAACTAATTAGTATTGTTAACTTAGGGAGTGAAATTATGTGTAGTTTATTTATTTATTCAGTTTGACGGTTGTATACATTCCGTAGTTTTGGCGTCTGTACTTTAAACTACTACACGTAAAATTTTAAAAAAGCTAAAAGAGTATATAAATGCGATTTATTTTTGCAGAAAAGGATATTTTAAAATACTATGTACTTTTTTAAAATATCAAATAAATCTCAATAGTTATATTAACCTGTAAAAACACATTCACAAATTTCTAAAAGGGATAAGTAGACAGCTTTTTGCATACGATGCTGACAGGCAGTATTAAGACCATTTCTGATAAGTATCAAACAACCAAAACTTAATAAGCAATGAAATCATCTTTTTAGTCTCCACGGTAGTGACAAAAGAAGCTTAAAGTTAAATTCGCTTAAAAAAAATCTGAACCCCGGTATGGAATAAATACTCTTATCCCTTAACTTAATTAATGGTAAAAATAGTCAAAATTACTCCTTCTTCTATTATAGGGTTAAAGATACATTTGAAAAAAAAACCCACGAAAACTTCAATTGTTATTCATAATAAATCACAGCAGTATTTCAGCGTAAATTGCGACAGTTACAATAATAAGTATAAGTGATAATTTATTGTAATTTAAAAAAAAAAATTCACAAAGACAAGAACAACATATGTTTATTAAATTACTAGTATATTGTGTCTATCGTATTTCTTAAAATCTTACATGAGAGTAAATAACAATTTATACATATTATATACTGAATCATGAACCGAATCCATTCAGTAAACTTGCCCTGAATAGATCCTATACAGAATTTTTTAGCAGACATTCTAATCATTTGACTATTTTGATAGCTAGCGTTTATTTAAACCTGCACTGCTTGAGTGGTTCGGTTTTAATATTTATGTTTTACAAATATACACGTATTACTTCAATAAACTTTTTGCATTTCTAAATTCGAATTGAATGACCTAAATATATATTATTATAGCAAAAATATACCAGCCGTCTGTCAGACGTCGCGCGATCTTTAACATAACAATATGCCAGGCGAGTACTACAGGGTTAAGGCTGTTCAACCATGCCAAAGTTTCTGACACATTTACGAACTCACTTGTCCACGTAAAGGTATTAAATTAGCAGGACTGACTTATGGATCGATTTTGAATCGATATAAATTTAATACACTGCTCAAAACAATTAAAGGATATTTTAGTTTTATATAGAATAAAGATATAAACGAATTTTTTTTTGCCGAAAATAGAAGAAGAGAATCACAAATGCAAATTTTTCTGGTTTTCAAACTGTGGAGTATGCAAATTTTGAGTTCGACGTCAAAAACGTCGCCTCAGCGGCAGCGAATAAAATTTGACTTTCAACTGGATAAAAGAGAATGAAGACAAGGATGATCGGCATTCAGTGATTGCTTTGTTTCGATGAGTACGATGTCTCAGCGAAGTCATTTGACAGATTCAGAAGCTTGGAGAATTGTTGGTAGGTTAGAAGAGGGCCAAACTCAAGCCGAAGTAGCGCAAGCCATTGGAGTATCACAAAGTGTCATTTCCATGATCTGGAACCGTTTTTTGGAGAGTGGATGTGCAAGCCGAAGACCAGGGCAAGGTCGTAGGCGGGCAACAACGCCCAATGAAGATCGGTATTCAGCGTTAACAACTCGGAGACACCGAAACATGAACGCTACTCTTCTCCAACAACACATTCGCTCGGCTACAGGCACCACGATTTCAACTCAGACTGTCCGAAACCGGCTCCATGCTGTAGGTCTGTATGCTTACCGACCGATGGTATGTGTTAGATTAACATCAATGCATCGTCACGACCACAGGGAGTGGGCAACCGAGCATGTCAACTGGAGGAGAAATGAATGGAGCAATATTCTGTTTTCTGACGAGTCCCGTTTTTCTGTGCATCCGGATAATAGGCGTATTTTCATCTGGAGGGACCGTGGCAGTAGGAATAATCCTGCGTTCGTGCACGAAAGTGTCAGATTTGGCGGTGGAGGAGTGTTGGTGTATGGTGGCATCTCCATTGACGGGCGCACTGACCTCTACATCATTCGAGATGGAGCTCTGACTGGTCGCCGAAATATGAATGAGATCCTCAGACCTATTGTAGCCCCTTACGCTGCAGCAATCGGAGATAACTTCATTTTAATGGACGATAACTGCAGGCCACATCGTGCAAACCTGGTGGAGGATTTTCTTTTCGAGGAAGGAATCGTTCGAATGGAATGGCCAGCGTGTTCTCCAGACATTAATCCAATCGAGCACGTTTGGGACGCTCTAGGAAGACGCGTTTCTGGCCGTCAACAACCCCCACAAACTCTCCAAGAACTGGAAAGAGCTCTTTTGGAAGAGTGGGGCAGAATACCCCAACTCGTCATTAATAGCCTCATTGAGTCCATGCCTCAAAGGTGTTCAATGTTGCTGGCCGCCCGTGGAAACCACACCCCCAACTGAAAATGATTTTCTTTGAAGAAAACACCTTTTCTTATTCTTTCTTTCTCATATGCACAAATTGTGTTTTTTTCCTTTTGTACACAAATGCGCAATAAAATGCATTTTTTTCTGCCAAACACGTGTAATTTATTCTCATATAACCTACTATGTCTATCGACCATGTATCAATCAGCTAAAAAGTTTCCCAGATACAAAATCCACCTAAAACTGCAATATCCTTTAATTGTTTTGAGCAGTATATATCTTCATAAATAAATTGGTTATAGATTTATCAGCGATTTCGGATCACAAGATTTTTTTCTTTTATCTCTCGTCGGAAATCGGTTCAAAACGCCAACTTTGACAAAATTTTCTGAACGATTTTTTATGCTAAGCAAAAAATTTAAAAAGCCTTTCTATAGTTTTCAAAAATAACCTTACCAATTTCATGTTCTTCCGAACAAAAATGAAGGACAGAATATATCAGAAGGAAATTCATTTGGATTGAAGATGTTAATTGATCCTGATCTTAATATCGTCATATTATGGTCAAGAAATCGTTACTTGGAAAAAAATATCGAATGACTAGTCAGTTCGTTGCAGATTTTTAAGAGTGTACGTTATAAGATTAAGATTTCAATATTAAGAATTCGTAAATTACAAGCCAAACTTATTAAATGAGACGCGTTCGTACTATAACGAAGTTTTTAAAATGTTCAGTTATTCGTACATTAGTATGCAGTGAACTGTTAAAAATAAAGGTGACGAACTGGTTGCATTTGACGCCCAGGGGTGAAAAGGTTAAATCACTTGGCACCAGCGGGCTCGAAAATGTGTTTGGGGTGCCATTGGGTGTTTCACGCTAATTAGGGTGCCGCGCAATGCATACCATTGGAAGATTTTCACCCCTTAGTCATTTGCGCATGCTCTGTAACGTGTATCCTTGCACTTCAACTCGCTGTCACTGGTGGATCAACACAGCAATTTTTTCTACGATGACTGTCCCCGCTATATGCTATTCCAATTTTGTTTAGAACTTCGGATGGCTAACTTTTGGCGAGCTATTTTATACAGAGCAACATATGAATTTCAGGACATATGAACATTTCAGGGAGACTTTGAAGGTGAGTTTGATGGCCTAGTGGATAGGGCGCTGAGCTTGTAATCAGACGTTCTGCGTTCGAATCCATCGAGGGCCGAAAGTCGGTTAGTATGTTTTTTAATTTTTTATCATTGGGCACTCTGGATTAAGGGTGCCATCTTTTCACCCTTATTAAAGGTGTCATTTTGGCTGTTTTAGGGGTGTCACCAGTGAGACAAGCCTTTCACCCTTAAAAGGTGCAATGTGTCACCATTAGTTTTAACAGTGTGGATACAGTGTTGTAATTCGATACAGAATTGTATCCGAAATATTTTCTTTTTCCCTGTAAATGCTATCTGCTTTCCATTAAACAGGAAGTAACTTATAGTAAGCCTCAGAATGTATATCAGTTTAATAAATCTTGTATATAAATATATATATATATATATACTTCCTCAAGTTTATACATGACAAAAAATAATATCGAAACATTTTTAGAATTTACCTTGCCTAATTAGCTACAAACACAATTTTAAGGCGACGCCTGAATAATCGTTTAAATCTATCAAAAATCCTTATTGCATAAAAGGTTCTTTGTTTCTAATTTTGAAAAATAACTGCCATTAAGGTTCATTTATTCCAAGACGCCCAACTGACGCAAGATGCTGCATTTAAATAAATTTGAAATCGCTGAAACTTTGTGAAGAATATTTTGTACTTTATGGAATTGAAATTTATAGATTTCAATTCCCGAAATATTATTTTCCATTTCGAGAAGATATGAAATATTCATACAGTCAGATTTCTTGAATAAATAGTAGACGCTTTATGAAAAATAATGCATGAAAATTTCACATGTACATATATTAGCTCCTTATTTTAAAGGTAATAAATTTATTAACATATTCACAAGTGTAATAAAGTAAATTACGTAATATGTCCTATATTTTGTTTTGGAAAGTAAATAAAACATTGGAAAATATCATTTAGAATAAAGTAAAATAAAAAATATTCATTGATTTACATAATTTAAAATACCATTTTTCGCATAACATTTTTGCATTAAAAAATGATTTTAAAGTGATTTTAAAGTTGACATTAAAATTGAAGCAGTACTAGAAAAATCTTTATATGTATATGAACAATTTACGAAAATACAATTATACTATTACCGGTACATTAATATTATTACACTTATCTTACACTTATATTAACATCTTCTGCCAAGTTTTAGAATTTTAAATATACTGTATGGCTAAAGGTGACCAACCACATGTAATTTTAGACGTTGTTTTAAATACCTAGAAAAATATATGAGGAATTATTCTAAATTTTCAGGTATGTAAAAGAAATAGTACAAATATATATTTTCGTTAAGATTATTTTCCTGACAACTGTCAAACAAACCGTCACAAAATGTAAAGGAACGAAGATCTTTTGAATAACCCTGTCAAAACTATTGTAGATAAAAGTTAAAATTGTAGATTATGATTAAGTGGCTTATTGTAATAAACTGTTTTAATTTTTATGAGGATAGCATGTATACGCGTAGAGAAATTAAGGTTTTTATAAAAATATTCTCAAATTTTTCAAAGTTTTCTTGCCTACAAATTTCAGACTTCGTAATTTTTAAAAAAATGTACTTTTTCGAAAGTATGACAAACAACATTGTACAACCCTATAATCAAAATTAATAAATAAAGAAAATCGTATTAAAAATGAGCAGGGTTACTAAATGTTTCATTGCGCATGCCTGAATGCAATCAAAATATAATTTGCATAATGTGTTATATAAATGTATATAGCAACTTTTGTGAAAGTCTTAAAAACTTAACATGAAGTATATCTTTCAATTTCTCTTTCTTCTTTTGTATCTCTTTTTTTATTTTTTTATTTCTTCTTTTAAGCATTTATTAACATCTTAATATTATCTTCAAAGAATTAATTTTTCTAAATCTTGTGGCTATTTTTCAGCTCTATTTTATTTTGTGAATCTTTTACTTAACTAAATCCTAATATTAAATACATAAAACAAAGACAATGAAACTCTGACAAATAGGCCTTGAACCAGAGCCAAAGACCAGTTTGACATCTCTCATAGAGAGATTGCTTGAAAGTTAATAACAAATCACTCTGGTAATTTTTAACAGCCACGAAAAATTGTATTTCTCTGTAGCATTCAATTCGTATGTTAAAAGAAATAACAGTGATATTGGCTTCTGCATCTAAGCAAATATTAATCTTATTCTCAAACTGAATTCGTTATAAATATGAAGCCACAACAAGAATGAAAGATTATATCATTGAACCATGGTTGTATATCACACTTATAAAGATGCAAACATCGATTATTTGTGTCAGCCTTCCTTTTGTTAAACTTCTATAACGTTTGATCACATTTTAAACTTTATTATGCAAAGTGTTGAAAATAATTTTATAAAATTTATCTGTTGTATTGTGAGAGAGAATATGAATCTTGTATTAAGATAGGCTTCTTTATTGCACTCTTTTAAATAGATAAATGATGGTATTTTTGGCAGCTAAAATATTTCTAATTTCTCACTAAATTTTTATCAGGAACATTAAGATTATAAAAGAATGGTATTTTTTTTATTTAAGGGAATTCAATATAAAATTATAATCTAATCTTTTTTCAAAATAAATTCGTTATAATTCGTTATAAATAAGAAATAAAATTAGTTTTTGTAAGATTATATCGTTGAACTACAGTTCTATATCACGCTTACAACGATATAAAAATCGAGCATTTGTGTTCATTATGTTTTTGTTAAACTTCCGTGACGTTTATTCACATTATAAACAATATAATGTAAACTGTTGAGAATAATACTATAATTTATTTTCTTTTTTATTGTAAGGGAGAATATAAATCCTCTTTTATGTTAATGCACTCTTTTTCAATGGATGAATGACAGTGTTTTATGCCACCTAAAATATTTATAAATTTCCATTAACATTTTATGAAGAATGCATGGAATGTTTTAACCGTTGATTTACCGAATTATGATTTCATGAAAATTTTACATTATAATGCATTTTGCGTAAATTGTTTAAACTAAATTAAAAGATTTTCATAATCGTTTAATAATTTTTTGAAGGATTTTAGAAGGATTGAAGGATTTAGAAGGATTGATTAAAGGTATTTACAGAATAATTAGATAATTTACAGGAATGTTGTACAATATTCAGAACCTCACTGAAATCTTTTATTTTAAATTATTTTCTTAGTATTTTGTAGAATTATAAAATGTCCAGCACCTGTATGATATCTGTATTCACATATTAAGACTTAAAGCACGCATTTTCCTTATTTAAATGGAATTCAAAATAAACTTAAAACCCAATGTTATTTTCAAAAAACGATCATTATAAATAAGAAATAAGATTAGTGATGAAAGATTATATCGTTGAACTGTAGTTCTATATTATGTTTACAACGATGTAAATATTGATTATTTGTGTTAGTCTTTCTTTTCTTAAACTTCCGTGACGTTTATTCGTATTATAAACTTTATTATGGAAAGTGTTGAGAACAAATGTGTATTTTTTTTTTTTTTGTATTGTAATAGAAAAAATGTCAATCATATTTTGTTTCAATGCATTCTTTTTTAATAGATGAATGACGGTGCATTGTGCCATGTGAAATATATTTCTAATATTTCTTTCAGATTTTATTAGGAAAACGTGGCGTATTTTTGAAGTGGGAAAAATGCTGTTTTTCACAAAGATAATGTATTTATGATCTATTGGGCTAAATTTCGCTGTAGCTGTGTTGTTATGATTATTGTAGAGTTCGAACGAGTACTGTTATTTTCCAGGTGAAATACCAGTACTTATTTTTTTAATTAATCTACATCAAAAAGTGCGAAATTTCGACTTATTTAAAGAGAGCTTTTCAATAAAAAATATTGGTACGAAAAGATGTCCGAATCTTGAAATTCTAGGACTAGTTTGAAACCCAAACTGACATATGAAGATCTTAATACAGGAAAATTTCTTTAATTAATTTAAAATTAACTTTATATTTAAAACTAAATCGCTATAAATAAGAAATAAGATTAGCGATGAAATATTATATAGTTGAACTACAGCTCTATATCACGCTTACAACGATGAAAACATTGATTATTCCATGTGTTAACCTTCTTTTTGTTAATTTTCTCTTCTTCAATAGATGAATGACAGTACACTGTAAAAAATGTCAGATGTTTCTGAATCTATAAAAATGTACTGTAATCAAAAACGAAAATATACAGTAACCTCTTATAACTCACCTAAGGATTCGAAAACCGTTCCTTTACCTTTAAAAATCCCAGAAAACTAATTGTTTTAGAAATTTAAATAAAAATTTATAAAAATTAATTTTTATTAACTGCCCGTCCTTTTCGGAAACGTCTCTAAGTAGCTTTTACAGTACAATTATCAGTTTTCTCAAATCAAAATATCTCTTTTTCAGATGCTACCAATTCATACGAAAATATTTTGATATTCAGAGAACATGTTTAATATACAAACATACAATTTTAACAGTATTAACATTAATATGAAATTTAACATTGTTTTGCTACAATTGCATGCACAAAATCAGTTATGCAGCTGAAAATGTTAACTTGAAAATTGGTAGCATCTGAAAAAGTGATATTTTGATTTGAGAAAAGTGATTATTGTACTGTAAAAGCTACTTAGAAACGTTTCCAAAAAGGACGGGCAGGTAAGAAAAATTAATTTTTATAAATTTTTATTTAAATTTCTAGAACGAATAGTTTTCTGGGATTTTTAAAGGTAAAGGAACGGTTTTCGAAACCTTAGGTGAGTTAGAAGAGGTTACTGTATATTTTCGTTTTTGATTACAGTACATTTTTATAGATTCAGAAACATAGGACATTTTTTACAGTGTACTTTATGTCGTCTAAAATATTTCCAATTTGTCACTAAGATTTTATCAGGCACATGTGACACGCTTTTGATTAAGGAAACAATACTGTCTTTCCCAAAGAAGATAAATGAAGATCCTTTAGGATAAATTTTGCTATAGCTGTCTTCTTATGATTACGGCGGGGTTCGCAAGGGTATCGCTATTTTCCAGTTGAAATACTAGTACTTATTTATAGTAATGAATAATCTACTTGAAATGTGCAAAATTCTGATTTATTTAAAGAAGGATTTTCTATAAACAAATGATGTTGTCTAAGAATTTTCTGATCTTGAAGTTTTAAGATTCATATGAGCTAGAGATCAGTTCGGGCTCCTTTTTGTGGGCCAGCCCGAGCCCGGCTGATCCCAATAGTTTTTTTTGTCACCAGAGATCGAGCCTGATATCAAAATATACAAATCAAAATGGTATGAAATTTAAAAATTGCTTCAAAAAGGGATATCTCCTTTTCAACGTAAATTAAAATCAACGTATTTTTTTTAAATACAATATTATCTTAAAGGTCTGAGGTTTTATAGGAATAAACAAGAGGAAACACTGATCGAATACTTTTTTATCGGAATAACATTGTAATTATATTTACTTACGGGGGAATGTGAATTCAAAAATATACAGCATCCTCAACATGAGCAGAGTTCATGATGACAAATTGATATAATAATGCCTATTTTTCTCATGTAAAAGGACTATTACTTCTGCACAATATAATATTAAATAGTTTACAAACCTCCGGCTAATTCTTATCGAAGACGAATTTTACTAACAGTGACTTTTCTGAATCTTTAATATAGATTGTTGAACATCAACCAGTCTCAAGTATACATTTACATGTTCAGCAAACATTTTTCCAGAAAACATGATAAATTGACAACACTAACATTAATATTAAAATTATTATTATTTTGTTCGTCTTGCATTTTAAATAACGTTATACAGCTCAAAATGCTTCAGAATTGAAAAAATTTTTCAAAACGATATTGCAGGTTGAGAAAATTGATTAGTATATTTATAGTAAATATCTAAAAAATATTCCGAAAATTATCATCAAAATAAACATTTTTCTTATTTATATATATACATACATATAAATGCTTCTTTAAGTATCAAAAATATATTTTTTCAGGATTTTAAAGGTAAAGAGCGTTATTAGGAATCGTTGAAAACGTGAAAGAGTTTATTGTATCATTCCGAACGTGATTATATTATATTTTCGAATGCTGAGAAACATTTTTTACAGTATATGTTTTTATTTTAAAGCGAAAGATACGCGTCAAAAAATGTAATCAATATCAAATTCCAAAATGGCAGAATTTAAAACCAAAAGTTATGTAATTTTTTTTAATTTGTATTTGTGAAAGTCCAGATATTATCGATCAACATTCTTAACCCCCTGACTGCCCTGCAAAAGGGTAAAATTGTAATGTTGTTTTCTCTGTATTTTATTAAAAATATTAAAAAAAGATTTTTTCCCCAACCTGATACAAAATAGATTATTATATATAGGTGTATAATCTTTGAGAGTATTAATCCTAACTTAATTTTTCAAAACTGGGTTTTATTTATAGAGGTTAGTGTGCGAAAAAATCAGCCAGCGGCAGATAAGCATACATTGATTCATAAGTTCTCATTGTAATTTTAATTTAATTTAAATAAAATAAATAAAATAGGTTACTTTTTTCAAGTAACGAGATAATACAACTGACCAATTTTCATGAAGGGATTCTTGTTGACTTACCTGGAAAAAAATAAGATGTTATCTAAAAGGAATCAGATATGAAGGGTAAATATTTTTATACAAAAGCATTTCAGCATTACTCCTTTTTCTACTTTTTTTTTTCAAATTTTATAGATTGAAAGTTATTTCCAGTAATATGCTTAAACTGAAACCTAGAGTATAATTTTGAATTAATGATGAATTAACAATAAATATGTAACAGGAAAAATATTTTGCATCTCATGACACCAGTTTATTGTAGAAAGGATATATTAAACCAACTACAACTGGATTCCTTTACATAAATCTAGCTTAAGTTAAGCAGGCTAATTTATGCTATTTCTTTCATTCACTTTAATCAAAAATCAGTTTAAAACAGCAACACTTATGTGTGTATTTATTTTTTTGCTTAGAAAATGATATACATAATAATTTTGAAAATTTAACCAACATTTGCTATTTATATGTAGTAATTGGATTAAATCGGATTGTTATAGAATTCAGTGTCAGTGATATCTGTAAATTCCGATAGTACATTTTTACTAGTGTTGCTGCCTTATCAAACCCTAAATTTACATCAAACTATAGTGTGTGTGAAGTGTAGAAAAGTATTGTTTGCAAGAAGCAGAGAAAACTGGTGCTGAACATAAAGAAATGAAAACTGACAAAATCCATGTAAGAACTTATCAACTTTTTTATTCTTTTTTACCATAATCAGCTATCAGTTTTGTGTTGAAAATTCCTAAGTAAAAGTTTCATTCAACATTGTAGAAGAATAGTAAGTAGGATCGTTAATTTTAAAACTATACGTTCTGGCATGTAATAAGGATGGTGCTCAAGCAACCATGTGTGTTACTTGTCTGCACTTACTGTTGAAAACTGCTGAAAACATATTTTGAAATGACCCTGATATGGCTGCAAGGCATGTAAAGATGAAAGACCTAACCATATTATAGCAGTTTCTGAAATACACATTGTTTCTTTTTGAAGATTGTCTACTGTCTAGTGCAATTCCAATAACAGATAACAGTTTTTAAAATTTAAAGCTTTTTAAAAAGATATTTTTCATTCAATACTTTTGGAACACTTGTTGAAAACTTTTGATTGTGCTCAGGGCTATTTCATTGTGTGATAATTTGACACGAAGAATTTGATACATGCATAATGTCAGTTCCATAGTGTATCATTTGGGAAGAGTTGCATCTGACATGCTTGCTCCACAATCCAATCACGTGTTTTGTGAATATTTCGAAAGTATTTATGAACTGATACAATTTGATTTAGTACTGTATTTTGTGATACATCCTTTTCTACTAAATTAATTAGATGTTCGCAACACACGTAAGTTTTGGGTTTTATTCCTTTAAAATAATTCCACCTTTTCTTACTATATTTTACCTATTGCCTTTCCCATATCAGTTGCCACAGCAAAAAAAAGTACAATGTAAGTTTTCTTGATATTCAGTTCTTGTTTCTTCCATGATGGCATCACGTTGTAATTATGTTTTTTTCAGTCAATCAGCATCAAACCTTTCAATAGATGTCTACTGTTTGCTGTACGTACTGTGACAACTTGATTAGGGTCATTCTTCACACTTGAACACATCTTCCAATGTTAATGTTCAGATGCTATTTTTTAAATTTTTCTTTGAGATGTTGGTCTACTTGCTGAATTGCTGATTGTAGAATTTCCCCATTAAGATCTTTTGATAGTGGAGAATTCTATCCAAACTTTAATATTTGAATCATGTGCTAGAATGCATCAAACTGAAGCAGCATTAAAAGATATATTTCCGGAATAAAAGACATTGATATGGAGGGTATTCCATTTACGTTTTGATCATGTGGTCAAGGCCAAAGCTTCTAGCGTAAAGAAGAGAAAGCTTCGTTAGATGCAATGTAAATCCCCACCAGCCAATGAAACAGCTCATAGGGAAAGCAGTAGCAGCCTCCCTACTTATCAGTTAGAAGTTCTTTGGGTAAATTACCGGCACCACGTGACCTTTTATAGCCTCGAATGCAAATTTGGAATATCCTCCATTGCTTAGTCTGTGTTTTCTTTTTCATCTTTAGTTGCCTTAATCATAAAATCATTAATTTGACGTTGTATGTGGTTGGAGGAGAGGATGCACGAACAAGGGGTTCTATGCATAAACAATGCTATGTTTAGTTAAATATTTATGGCAATGTATTTAAAAACATTTGCTAGCGTTTTGAAAATGTTCATCATGTAACATTATGATTAGTATATGTATGCATAATATAATGTAATGAATATTATCTAACATCATAAACTTCATTAAACTGTTTCATTGAGTATAATATATTACAGATTTGCGCGATTTTTTAAATCTATTACAATCTCAGCAGCGATGACAGATCCATATAATGACAATATTGCGGTCATATAATTTGTAATTTAATGATTCATATATTCCCATTTTTTTCAATTCAGATCTAGATATATTTCATGCAAGACACTTTTCCTTTCTTCAAAAGCAACAGTTATAATGAGAATTGAATAGAAATTCAAATTCAATTCCTCGCTTAGTCTGAAAGTGTTGTATCTTTAAAACATATTTTCTTAACATCCCGTAAAGCATGGTGACGTCACTGCAACGTCGTTGTGAAGTCACATTGTGACTTTGTGACCATCGATTGTCGATGTGACGTCACGTGACGTCGATGTGAAGTCACAGTGACTAAAATGTGAAGTCGTTATGGCCGTTTTAGAGCTCTTTTGTGACGTTTCACAAAGTGGTCAAAATATGACAAATATGTGAAAAATGTGTCATTTGTGACTAATTTGATATTAACATTGTGACGAAACTGTGAAAAAAGCGACAATATTTAAATTGCCAGAAACATGTTTTTAAAAGTAAATAACACGTTTTGAAGGATATTTATAAATTTCTAAAGATTTTTAAGGAAGTCACATCTCGGTCACAATGTCACGTCACTGAGTGGTGGCATTTTGGTCACAGATGTGATGTGACCAAAGTGACTCACCGTGACGTCACTGTGACCATGCATGCTATTAGGGATGATATTAATTTTATTTTAAACATAAAATGAAAATTTGATAATCCGTTGAGGGATTTCAATTAGTGTGAGGGTGTGGTAATTTAGTGTTAGTTTTTTTTTTCTAAATAATCTCTGAGTATTTAAAGACTGATTGGGGTAACTCTGGTATTTTGGTATTTTACATTAGTTTAGCAAGCAAGTATTCCTTATTAGGATAAAATATTTAGAATCGTTAGACTTTTCAAACACAATTTTTGTTCAATATAAAGTAATGCATGCTGAATTACGCAAAATTTAAAATCATTTAAAATGATAAATAATGTATGAACAATTAAAATAAAAACAGGTTTATTCTATTCAGTCTTTCAAATCTAGTCTATATATTTCTGATAACAACAATGCTGAGAAAAATAAGACTTCGACGCTATAAAACTTAAAAATAGAAATTGCTGAGTATATGTAAGCTATTCTAAACCTTAAACCATAAAATTTAAAGATTGAAGTAAAATTTACGTTACATATTATTATGCAACATTATTTTCTATTTGCATATTTTGGGAAAGTTAACGTTTGAAAGACATTTTAATTTTTTAAAATGTAACTCACATAAAACTTTTTATGTGTATCACATTGCATTCGGTTTAAAACCCATAAGAATTTATTAAAGTTCAGACTTCGTGGCTGGTTTTAATAGCAGCGTTATTAATCGTGGAAATAAAACTTGGCGGACGTGTCTCTTTTAAAAATAAACAAACGCAATGAACGCATACTGCAAATATTTTATAATTATTTTTTGTAAGAATTGTGCTTTAAAATATATCATGATATGTGCTTTAAAAAAAATACATTTTGTATGTCCTTCGTGACAATCATAAACAAGAGCTTCAGAAATTGCAGATAATACTTGGAAATGTTTTGAGAACATTCTCTAAAATATTAAAAATGTATGCCAATAAAAAGGCTTTCTCCAGAAAAAAATTCTTTATAATTTATTTATTTTTTTTTAATTCGAAGCAAAGTACTCTAAAATGGTAATCATCCTTGTTCGCTTGTTTAAATAACATTAAAAATGCAAAATATGAGTCAAGATTTTTTTTTTCGGAATAAATTTAAGGGTGTATTCGAAAAAACGCTTTTCCATCTTCAACAGCTCGAAATTTTCCAATACAATTTCAGACACACTTTTAAAAGTATAAACATGAAACTTGCTAAGGGGATTTTTGAAGAGATGTATAAGGTGCCGTGAGAAGTTTTTTTACGCTCAATTCATTAGAATTTGATTTATAAACAAATACCTTCTCAGTGTGACACTTTTTTTTCGCTCGCAGATCTTTCCCTACGGAAAATTTGGTCCAAAACGTCGTTTTTGATAGCATTTTTACTTTCTTCTATCTTCAGTAGAAGAAAGTATTCTAATCGAAATTTTTTCGACTTCCGGTTTTCGACGGATTTACACGTTTTAGGGGTCAGAGATTCCAAAAAACATGTTTTTACAAAATGTCTGTCTGTGTGTGTGTCTGTGCGTGTGTGTGTCTGTGTGTCTGTCTGTATGTCGCCATTCTACCATCAAAAAGTGTATGAAGTTATGCATAGAATTGAACAAATTTTTTGTGAATGTTTTTGGCTGTGGCAAGCAGGTCCTCCTTCAGTTTTGAAATATTCCGTCGGAAGGAGACGCTGCAATCGCGATTTTTGTGCCATTATTAATATTGTACCGACCAAAAGTATATGAAGTTATGCATCAAATTGAACTAAATTTTTTGTGTAAATGTGTGACTATGGCTAATTGCTCTTCCCTGAATTTTAAAAAAATCCATCGGAAGGGGGCGCTGCAATCGCGATTTTTGGGCCATTTTCAATATATTACCGACCAAAAGTACGTGAAGTTATGCATCGAATTGAACAAAATTTTTTGTGTAAGTGTATGGCTATGGCTAGTTGGATCGCCCTGAATCTGAAAAAAAAAATCCATCGGAAGGGGGCGCTGCAATAGCGAATTTTACGACAATTTCAATATTGCACCAACTAAAAGTGTATGAAGTTAGTTCTAGAACTGAACTAAATTTTTTTTATATGATTATTTTTTGGTAAGGCAAGTAAATCCTCCCTGAATTTGAAAAAAAAATCTGTCAATCATTCTATTTTCATCGGCTCGTGCAGAGACGGAAATTCGTTTTTACTCCGATTAATTGACTGAAGCAGAAATTTAAGATGAAAATCAAAGTTGATATGGTATTGAATTTAAATTATTAAAGCATTAAAATAAGTAACTATTTTTTTAACATTTAAATGTAGGTATGAGATAGAAGAAAGTTTTGGGATTGGCACATCCAACTAGTTTTGAAACATTTTCTATATTTATCAAAAAATTGACAATCACGGCACCTTGTGTAGTTTCTATATAAGAGATTTTGAAAGTTTGATGCATTTGAGAGCAAAAATGAATTTAAAAGTAAATCTGAAAATAAGCAGTTTGGATCGGAATACACCCTTAATGTATTTGTTAAATGTGCGATGTTACTTACAGCAATTAAATGATATCTACAATAATGTCTTATAAGTAACAACATATTATAATTTCTTTAAAAAAAGTTGTATTATAAATGATTGCAATAAATATATTTGTGAGATAAATAAATTAAATAAGAGAATGATTTTTTATCAGTTTGTTTAAAAGAATTATGTGTATGTACAATTTTTATAAAGCTTTTGACATGAAAAAAAATTGAGCAACACCTTAGCCATGATTGAACGAATATCCTTTAAAATTAAAATACATTGCGTGGAAAAAAATTATGTTCCATTTAACTACCACGACATGATTCAATCGAAGAATTACTTGTACCTAAAGCAATAATTTATCTTTTGTGATCCCTTATTTGACGACATTTACATCTTTTTGCTGGGCAAATGTACACGAACCAAGAAGTAAATATGAGACATTTTTTTCAGAACATTTTATTGTCAATGATTATATGTCACATTACCAATCACTTGGTGAATTGTAGCACAGGAATTATATTAATATTAGATTGCAAGATTTAAGAAAAACAAACACAGGAAGCAAGTTCAACAAAAACTAGTAATACAAAACTTTGATTGACAGATTAAGATCTTAGAAATATTTAGTGGAACTTTTTTATCAGAATTGATGTCGTATTTTTATATCTACCTTACTTTTTTTAAATTTTTAATTAATCATTTTTTCCATTTTATTCCTGTATTAACTTCTCACTTTTTAAAGATATGTCTTACTTAAACTTTCTTATTTTTGCAATATATTATGCATCTACTTTACTTTAAGTGCTCTCAGCAATTTCTATTTTTTCGTATAACTTCGCCATCGAACTACTATTTGTCTGACATATTTTAACTTCGTAAATTTATTAAAATAGTAAAATTCAGAAAAGCTGACATGGCTTAGAAGAAGATGAAAACTTTAGGTACTATTCTGATTTGACTCATAAATTCAGATCAGTATAAGATTTTCATGCATGAAAAAAAAAACTGTCAGCGTTTTACGCAGCACTTTTGTTTCAGGGAATTTTTTCTATGTAACTACATTTTCTTATACGAATGATACTATTTAGAACAGTAGAATTTCTGTGTTACAGAAACTTTAGAAATAAAACAATAATAAATCTTTATAATTAAGACATAAAGCAGGACATTTTCAATTATCATTGCTTTCCATTTCATATTTGGAAACGCATTTTACAAAATTTACATGTAATTTTACTAAGCTACATGATCTATTCAATGCAAAATTCCATCTTATTAAGATTTGAAAATGAACAATTTGGTATATACTTTAATTAAAGAAACATATCATCCTTTTATTAGTAATATTACTGAAATATTTATAGTAAACTTGTAAATATTTTTGTCTTGCAGAAATTTAAGTTATCATACAATTATTTAAATAGCTGAAATAGACTGCATTTTGCCCACATTCTCATCAAATGCAGTAATAGTTCAAAATATTAAATCGAACATTTATTTTAATTTAATTACTCGCGTAATTTACAAGGATTTGAAAATTATAAATTAAGTTTTGAAAGTACATTAGATTTAATTTTTAATCAAGAAGCATAAATTATATATAATTCATATGAAACTCTTTTAAAATTAAGTATGCATAAATTCACATACAAACCAGTATTTTCAGATAATTTATGATAAGATACTAAATTAAAACCACAGACATCCTAAGCAATAGTGTCTGTGATTTATAATTACTAAATTTTGCGTGAATATTTTATTTGATAGTATAAAAACAGACTATAACTTATATATTTTATAAACAGTTTAAATATGATCGGTGATCATAAATATTTCCAAATTTCGGAGATTTTTGAGACGAATATTTGTAATATACGTTTTAAAGTACTGATTTATCGGTTATTACTCCAGTTGTTTTATATTATTAAAATTTTAGACACATTTCTTCTTTCGTACTATTGTTCTATATGTTTTGTGTATTTTTCTATCCTTTTATATTTTCTATCCTTTTTAATTAAACCATCTTTACCACGAGGGCATGATTCATTTTTTTTTCATCACGTAATTTAAAGAAAATTCAATATAGATATTTCTTTAAAATCCATCTTTAACTTCTATATAATGATAACAGCATAACAATTTAAATAATATTTGTCCCAAATTCCTGTAGATATATTTTTATAGTATTCATAATCATCATCATCATCATCATCATCACCATCATTATTACCATCTCTTCTTCATCATCATTCGTTTTCAATCCACTGCTGGGTGTAGGACTTACTCAGATTTTTCCACTGTTCTCTGTCTAGTGCTTTAGACATCCCATTAATACGAGATACTTTTCTTATTTCGTTCATCTTATTTTAGGTTGTCTTCTTGTTCGTTTAACTAAATAAATAAACAACGTTAAAGAGCACAGATATTATAAAATAAAATATGTTAAAAGCATACAGCCGTTTCGGGACTTCTAAAGTCCCATCATCAGTGCTAAAAAAGTGTAAAACGTAAAAGAAAGTCACACCGTTAAACAAAATAAAATAAACCGTGCATCTGAGCTCGCCGCTAAGGCGAACTGAGCATGAAACGTCGCAAAGCAACAGTAAAGTAAACTGGCACGCGTACTCCGAAGGAGACCAATCATATGTCTCTTCCCACTGGACGAGTCTAAATCAAGGAGAAAAGGAGGGGGGGGAGAGGGAGTGATATTACAGGAATGGAAACCAGACAAGAGAAAATCTTGGAGTACATGTCATTAACCAAATTACTAGAGTTTTTCCATATATGAAAGGCTTCCCAAAAGTCTAAATCATAAACAGATGAACAATATTGTATTATTGAGGCTTCGGAAAATTTAAAATTGTGACTATTGGACCAGCATTGGTTGGCGATAGTGGAACGTTTTATATATCCTCCCCCCCCTTCTTCTTATTCGTTTTACATCTGTGGAATACCACTATAGGGTGGCTTTGCTCCCTCTCTTGCCTTGTCTTCTTGCGATATATTTTATCCGTTTAATTCTCTCGATAATGTCAAAATCAATTGTCTCAACATCTTATCCAGGTTATTCTTTTGCTTCTCTTCTAATTATGCATAGCATGCATCTTTCAATACTTTGCCGTTTTTTTTTGTCATCTATGTCTGTGATTTATTTTGTGAATTCAGGATAAAATGATGAGTGGAAATAGGCGGTCAAATTCTTGCACACTGGCCAAGAAGGTTGAAGCAAACCCATTCGCATCCTTTTCCCGTGCGCTAAACAAGTTGTTTTAGTTGTTTCTTTTAAGGCCCAACACTAGTCACTGAAAAACACCAGGATGATAATCTAAAGTCTATGGGAGCGTTCTTTTCAAATATCTCGCTCAGATTTTAATATTTTTACTTGCTTGTTTTTTGCATAGGATGGCTGAGAACGATCTACAACTGGGCTAGTTTTTGCTTTTTTAATTTTGCTTACATATTTTTTATATTAAAATAGTTTCGATGTCAGAGCTTGTTCAAACCGGTTTTGAAGTTTAAAGTAATTTTTTTAAATATCTGAAACCAAAATTGAAAAACTAAAAACTAGCCCAGTTGTGGATCTTCCTAAGCTATCCTATGCAAAACAAACATGTAAAAGTATCAAAATTTGAATGATATATTTGAATAGAACACCCCCATAGACTTAACATTATCACCCGGGTCTTTTTCTGTGACTAGTTTTCCGGCTTAAGAGCCCACAATAGTCACAGAAAAATTACTCAAAAAGACCCGGATGACCATGTAAAGTCTATGGGAGCGTTCTTTTCTAATATCTCGCTCAAATTTTAATATTTTTGCATGATTTTTTTGCACAAGATAGCTGAGGGCTATCCTCAACCGGGCTAGTTTTTACTTTTTCAATTTTTGTTTCAGATTTTCTTTAAAAAATTACTTTAACTTTCGAAACCGGTTTAAACCGGTTCTGAAACTGAAACTATCGTAATATAAAAAATATATAACTAAAATCGAAAAAGTAAAAACTAGCCTGGTTGTGGATTGCCCTCAGCTATCTTGTGCAAAAAAATCATGCAAAAATATTAAAATTTGAGCGAGATATTAGAAAAGAACGCTCCCATAGACTTTGCATGGTCATCCGGATCTTTTTGAGTAATTTTTCTGTGACTATTGTGGGCTCTTAAGTCCTCCTCAAAGGCATTTACAGGATTTTCTTCTCGTTAATACTAAACTGCTACAGTATTAATAATATTTAATATATAATTTTATCGTTGAAAAGAATTAGCAATTAAAGAGAGCCTTGTCAGAAATTTGCACTGTCTTCAGAATCCTGGTGCATTTCGTATACTTGAAACTCGATAGATTTCTTAATCCTAAAATGAAACTGTGTTAAATTTCAACAGTTGTAAAATTTTCTTTTATTGAAAGCTTAATAATTATGTCTTTAAAGGAACACTTGGAACTTTCTGTTCATTGAAAACAATATCGAATAGCCAAATGAACATTTAAAGAACAAAAGGTATCAAACGAATTATTAAGCCGTTACAAACTTATAATTATTGTCACGACAACAATTATAATTATATTAAATTGTATTTCAAAAATATCCATTATATTTTATTCAATCTTGTATGATTTAAAATGATTTATTTAAGGTACCCTGGGGTAATAACGCCACATTAAGGTTCTACCAATTTTCACGGCTCAGTTTTAGATTGTATTTTTCAAACAAATATATAATTGATACAGCAACCCATAGACTAAAAATATAAAAAAATAATTTAACAGATATGCATTCATAAAATGTAATAGCGTGATTTCTTGACCAATGCTATTTGGCGTTATTACCCACCTATATGGGTAATAACGCCATGCAAACAGAACTATGAAATAAGATGGAATAATTGCATGTAGATTTTCTAATTCTAAAAATACAAACTCTACAAACTTAGAAATTGACAAATTGCATTCTAAGCTATTGAAAATGTTTAAATTTTGTGAAAGTGTAAGAAAAATAAAGGTGTGGTGTGTGTGGGGGGGGGGGAGGTTGAGGCAAAAGAATATTCGACCGTGAGCTTCTTTTTGCTTAAAAAGGATCGCTTAAATAGAATTATTAGAAACATTGCACAGTTTTAACTGTGTTTATTTGAATCAGTATTTAAGATGTAGCTCGGCTACTGTAGGGAATCAACAGGGGTATTAATGCCAAAGATTGGCGTAATTATCCCGTTATAGTTATTGCGCTGTGCATTTTAAATTAAAAATTATCTCGAGAAGATATCCAAAATCTTCAACAACATTTTGAAAGTCCATGTAATCTACTACAAATTTATGTAACTAACAAAGTATTTCCGGATAAAAGAAATAGTCTTCTCATCACAAAACCCATCTCGCAAATTTTAGATCAAGCGTTAATTTTAGTTGCTTGTAAAAACAATAAGACCTAAAAATGAAACAAATTAACTTGAAGCTGTTTTTTGCGATTTATATGACTCAAAACCCTTTTGCGCAGAAACATGGGTGTCATTTACCAGATTATTTCATAATTATGCAAAATATTAGCACTTGTCGTTATTACCCCGCCTGGCTTTATTACACCAGACCACCTTATCTATAAAAAATATATTATAAATAGATTTTATTTACTGTTTGCCAAATTGCCTGCTATTTAAAAAAAAAACTATCATACGATATAGCCGATGGGCGATTTATTTATTAAATTATAAGTTGTTAAAATATAAATTAACCATTAAATAGAATAAAAGTCCCATGATTTTCATATTAGCATAGTTATTTTATTTTCGGCTTAATGGCATTTAAAAAAAAAGCAGAATTATGTAGGAAAATTATCCCACACGTGATACGGAATGGCTCTGTAATTGATTAAATATGTCCACATTTTTACCCTAAACCTAATTTAAGTAATCGCCCCGTTTTTAATCTCCTTAAAAAGCTCCGCATTTTATTAACTAGATTTAAATAATCGACCCATTTTCAAGCTCATTCCATGAAAAAAGTAAAAAAAAAAAATGTTTGCGCATGACAATAACATAAATACGTACATGTCTTAAATTAAAAGTTGTTAACAGATAAACTATGTATTAATAATAACAATACTCCAAACATTTTCGTATTTTTTATTGCTTTAATTTGAAGATACAATAACTACGTTTCAAAAGCCGCCATACGTAAAAAATCTGTCCCTCACCTGACATGTAATGGCCCCATAGTATTTATTTATATTTATTTTCATTACTTAAATTTCAATGCATCGAAATTATCACGAAAACATTTTTCGTACAATTAAAGTTGAACATACTAGATTTTTACGTCCTTTAAACAATGCCTGTTAACCTAAGACTAATCTTAACAATGTAAAACTTACTCTAATGGCTATCCAAGAGACTTATTCCTAGCATAAAGTAGATTAACCTACAAGTTTATATTTTTGCAAGGTTGTATAATATTGGAGCACATTCCTTCTTCGGAACCAACCGTATACTGTATGTTTTCACGACCCATTTACTAACTTTGGATTCAATTATCCTTTGGAAAAAGAAAAGTAAGAACCAGATTTCTGTATTAATGCCAGTTTTATAGCATAACATGTTACCTAATAGGTACAAGAAAAGAAATTCGGATTCTGCTCTTACATAGACTCTGTTTTATTCTTTTTTAGTCTCTGGGAAAAACAAAAAGAGTTAATTCCTATTATAGAAAAGTAGAACTAAGAAAATGAGGTACGAAAATTTCATTGAAAGTTGCAATTATACAAAAAATATTTTAAATAATATTTATTATAATTAATTATTATTTTATAATATTTATTGAAATTTTCATTTTGTACAGAATAAATCTATATTTTTGTTTTACAGAAAAACTGTTTTCCGTAAAAACAAAAAACAAAAAACAAAAAAAAAAATGTATATTTACTTACATTAAATGCCTTTCGACTGGCACCAAAATATATCGTTTATTATTGTCACTCTGGAAGATTTTATTTTACTGTATAATAGTGCTTCCGTAATTTTTTTTTCTCTTTGTTTAATATTAAAAGTTTTGTTTTTATTTTCAAATAAAAGAAAAAAAATTAAAGAAAGACAACATTTAGACATTTATAAAATATTATCAATTATCATACTGCCTGATTTATGATACCATAAAAAGCTAAACACTTTTAGGCTATATTTAGAACAGCAGAAAATATGTTGTGTAATCAGTCGATTCCGTCTTTACACTTTTCATCTTTGTTCAGTGTGATTTATATTTCCTATATTATGCAGCTGTGATACCGAAAAGATTTTAGCTCAACTCCGAAAAGTATAAATTTTTAAAACTCCAAGATTTTTCTCTTTTTTGTAGGTCTTAAAAATAGAATGTTTCTTAGGATTTCATTTTCGAATATTCGGATAAATACTTTTAAAAATAATAATTTTGTTTTGTAGTAGCCCAGATTTGAAAAGTAGAATCAATAATTTAAAACTTACGCATTTCTTCGCCAAAATGCACCACTGTGGTATTTTGTTAGAAAACTTTAACATATATATTCCTTGGATAATATAAAGTGCGATATTTATAGTTATCTACACTATTTACTTAAGTTTGAGTTAATATATTTACAAATGGTTTATTATTTGAAGAAACCCTTCTTTTGTAAACATTTTCCTGTGTTGGAGAAAACAACATGCGTACTTTACAACGTGTATATTTCAGCTTCTGTTGAAAATTTATGTACAAAACTATGATGGTGCACGTAATGGCGGGAAAATTGACACCCATTATTGGTGCTGACGTCCATCCAAATAATGTTTAAATAAAATTATGTCTGACACAGTTTTACATTATCATATCCAAAATACAAATATGTATGTTTTTAATAATTTACGTCTAAAAATCATAGTAAAAAGTTTATCTGAAATTTTCATATTTATGATTTCATTTCGTTAAATAATATATTTTTTTATTGTTGGATCATTACGTTTCTTTTTTTTTCAACGAAATTTCAAAAATTCATTTCAAATCCCATTCATTTTATTTAAAGTAGTGTTGAATTCAAACACTTCGCTCCGCGATGGGTTTCTGATGGCTTCGGAAGGGGAGGGGAGATGACCTCCTCCTCCGGGCCACTCCCTGAAATTAACCCTGATTTAAAGTATTTTGTTTTATTAGATTCATTCTACAGTTAACCTGAATAGGGTAACATCCCCAGTAATTGGCAGACACCAATGATTGGCACATCCTACAACATGTCCTAAAATAAGATTTATATCCAGTCTTTTAAAAATGCAAGACCATATACCAGTTATATGCTCATTTACTTTACAGATTATATCTTTGATTTATGCTACTAGATGACAATAGTGCCTAGGAAAGAGAAACAATTAAGGCTTGTATCAAATTAGCCATTTTTGTTGCAAATTCTTCTTCTCTGGCTTAAGAAAGTCATGCAGTTCAATTTATTATTATCTGATTTATAGTATATTTTAAATTTTAATTGACAACAGTTTTGTTTAGTTGAAAAGGGTTACTTTAATTGTGAAAAAGTCTAAGTCCCAATTATTGGTGATTACAGCAACTTTTTATAAATATATTTTTATAAAAATACTTTTTCAAATATTTTTGCTTTTAGTGGGCAAAATAGATGCACAGATATGCACTCTTTAATTAAAAAATATTTGCAAGTAAATATTTTATTTCTTGGTAATGAAAATAGAAGTAAGTTTAAAGACAAATCCTTAATGTGCCAATTACTAGGGACGTTATCCTATAACCATTTTTTTTCTCTATTGCGCCTGGTAAAACATGCTACGTATAAATTAAAATGTGGTTGGGGATAATGCTAATAGGTAGAAACCCATTTTTAAAGTTAACTACTACGGCTATTTTTTATTAAAATGTATAATGTGTGTTTGTTCGTGAGAGTAAAAATTCCAATCTGAACATTTGCATCTGCATATAAACTTGACTTGCTGATATTACCATACATAAAATAGCTAGAAATAAATTTTACACTTTAAGGCAAGGCTCTTCAAAAATTTCCATTTAATATATTTTTTGTTCTTTACATATTTTGATATGGAACTATTTAAAAAAATATGGGATTTAAAAATAGTGATACAAATTTACTAAACATATTAATATTGAACAGCGTTTCCGCTGTCAGCGGTATCCAATCACTTATTTCTAAACCAGTAATCATAACCATACAATTCCAGTTACAAAAATATTTTAAACGAAGTAAAAAATTCTTTTAAAAGATATTTTGATAATTAAAATCATGTCTTAAATAATTACGAAAATTAATTTTTTATATGGTTGTTCTGACCTATAAATCATATTAAGTAAAAATTTCCTATTACATTAACAAGTAAGACAAAAAAAGTTCCATTTATCTAACAACACAATTGGCTGACTTTCGAAACTTTTAATTGTATAAGCCAATTTTCTGCACCTGAATACAGATCGGTTGGACCATGGTCGGATGGTCAGGATCAGTCGAACAATGGTCTTAGAGGTATTGCACACAAAATGTTTAAAGTTTTATAGTAATATATTTAGCGAGTAGATTTATGCAATACCGCCAAATGGAATCATTTCGAGTAAGTTTAAAAATAAGTTTTATCTTATTTTTAAACTTTATTAGTTTTAGATTTAAAAAATCTAAAAGCATATAAAAATTATTTTGTAAGGACTTGCGACTGTTGCTTTTTATTATTTCATTTGACAAAAATACTTTTTGGTCAATTTATATTTTTAATACAGTTACCTAGTGTTATTTGAAATTTTACCAAATTATCTGCAATAAATATGCTTGCTTTAATTAACAGAAATTTTGAAAATTGCGAAAGAGATAAAATATAGATGAGAACAACTTTTTAAACTAAGCTAAATACAAAAATAATTGAACCGAGAGTCACAAAACTGTATAAACAAAAATTATTTTCAAGAATATGTTAATTCCGCATGGTAATATACACGGGTGATTGATAACAACTTCTCATTGTGTGTTCATATTTATTATATTTATTATTTATGTATTAAACGTTATTTATTTTTTATAAATTGATAATATGAAACTATTTTCACTCTATTGGTTAGCATATCATTCATCTACTTTCTAAATCTGTAAGCGGATTTTATTTCAGGGAGAAAAGCATGTTAACAAAATAAATTTTCAATGTTATTCAATTAAGTACATCTTCAAAATCGACAATGAATATCAGTTTATATTTACATGTAGAAATAACGAAATATTGAATAATTTTTAATAGCTAAATACATGTCATATTTTGAAATTCTATTATATTTTTTTCAAATAGAGACTATTATTCTTATTTACAGATTGTTATTTATTTCTAAAGATCGTGAATAATAATTTTTACTCGACAAAGGAATATGTATAAAAGTAATAAAGAATCGAGTAAAATGATATATTTAATTGGGAATTGATTAGCAACAATTTCTAGTTCTCGGTAAAAAGATTTCAAAATGTAGTATAATTACTTTATTCGTTGAATATTATTTGACGAAATTTCATTCTATTCAAATTTCGATAAACTGTATAGGATTATAATTCAAAGTTTTTTTAATCATTTTAAGTTTTTGATTATCATACAAGAGTAGAAAAATCGCGTAAAGATTAAAATATTTATACTTTAAAATAATATATTAATTATCATACTCCACACTAACAATTGATTTATTTCATTATAAAAAGTTAAACATTTTTAGGATATATTCAGAGCAGTAGAAAATATGTTGTATAATCATGTTTTTTCTCTTATTACATATTTCATCTATGTTTAGTGGGATTTATATTTTCTATTTTATGCAGCTGTGATATCGGAAGGATTTTAGCTCAGCTCCGAAAAGTATAATTTTTTTTTAACTACGCGATTTTTCTCTTCTTTATAGGCAAATAAAAATAAAAAAGTTTCTTAGAATCCATCATTGTAAATCAACTAACTTTTGAATCATAAAAGTTCATGATTACTTGTATTTTTTCTCTGCATTCAAATATATATTTAAAAAATATATATATACCGGGTGTCCCAAAAATGACTGATGGATTTTAAAATTCAATAACTTGCAAACGGTGACAGCTATTTAAAAAAATTTTGCAGGAGGGTTATGTTTAATGTCAGGAGTTTTTTTACCGTATTTTTTTATTTTAGTTCGCATCTCAAACAATAGGTGGCGCTGACGGCGATTAAAGGTCAGGTGATCAGTGCTAAGTGAAGCATCGACCTGGCCTTCAATCGTCGTCAGCGCCACCTATTGTTTGATATGCGAACTAAAATAAAAAATTACGGTAAAAAAACTCCTGGCATTAACGAGCGATTATTTCTCCCACTGGCTGGATAATCTCATTGGTCCACTGGTTATGACATTTTAAGTATGTCAGAAATGACGTTTATTGCTTAAAGCTTGGCGATAAGAACAGATTATATGAAGATATTTTTTATGAATATCTCTCACTCCTGATTTATTCAATTTATTAAAGCTTTGAAAAACTAAATTATTTGTGAACTTCCTAATATTTATTATTTTAAACACATTATATTTGAAAAAGTTATTGCACAGCACTTGTAAATGAATGCGTATTTTCTGCATGCCGACGTGACGATTGAATAAAACGGGCCGTGGCTTTTTTTCCAAGCTAGCTGGTGAAAAAATTCTTTTCCTCAGTAAATCGTCACCAAGTTTCACTGAGTGGGATTTCAGCCAATGAGGTTATCCAGCCAGTGGAAGAAATAATCGCTCGTCTGACATTATACATAGCCTTGTTGCAAATTTTTTTTAAATAGCTGTCACCGTTTGCAAGTTATTGAATTTTAAAATCCATCAGTCATTTTTGGGACACCCGGTATATATACAGTGTTTGCAAGCTATAACAACTTTTGGGCAGTTTGTATCAGATTTGTTCTAAAGTAATGTTTGCCTTATTTAATAAAAAAATCTGTCTTCAGATAAAGCGACCAGTACTTTACAAAATCACTAGTATTAAAACACCTAAAAGCAAATGAATCGATTTATGTGTACGAATTCTATTTTAGTTGGCGCATCTTCATGTTAGTTGATATATTAGCTTTCAAAACTTCATTCTCCTTAAAAATTTTCCTTATTGGCTCTCCGAGATTTATTGTTTTTTTCCATAAAACATTAGTCATTTGTACAAGAGGAAAGCATTTATGAAATGACATTATCCATTTTCATGAAAAATATAATTTTGCATAGCGATACAAATCGAATTTATTGATTATACATATAAAATGACAGTTGTTATTTTATATTCCGATGATTATCGTTAAATAAAACCTATTGAGAACATTTATAAGAGGTAAAGAGGTAGAATATATTGAGGATTGTACTGTTTAAATAAATTGCTTAACAAGATATTTGCAATATGACACAAATTTTAATTCTGATATTTCGTAAGCCTACATTTAAAAATTGAAACAAAAAATTCTTAAGAATTAATTTATACAAATATTTACAATCTAATTTTACTAATGTTTCAAAGAACATATTTACAAAACAACAATTTAAATTTTTTTATTTAAACATTCCACTTGCAAAAAGTATGATTAAAAATAACACACATCATATCCTAAGATAAAAGAAACAAACTTAACTCATATTTACTACACTTATAAAACATTAAAGCATTTTTAAAGTTGTCAATAAATTTAATAGAAACATTTACTAGAATATTTATTCCATGAATGTTGCAGAGACTTTTGTAAAGGAATAATAATTCTGTGCCACGAAATTCTCCAATTCTTGGTACTTAATATCTTAAAATACTGTACCATTTTATACGTATTCTATCAATTTCATTAATAACTGAGCTGGGAAGATTAGTGTATAATATGTCTCTGTTACTTCTACTAAGATGTACTTAAATTTGATTATAGATTGTTTCTTAATAATTGATAATAGATTGTTTCTTAAATTTGAGTATTTAATTAAAGGAAATTTCATCACATGTTTTTCATATTATAATTAGATTTACAACTTAATTGAAAAGCCTGATGGGAGAAGATGCTGCATTACAAATATGAAAATTCGACAATATTGATCATTTTTAGTATATCTTTTATAAGTTTACTCCTTTCTGGACACAATACGTTTCATATATGATTAGTGATATTAGTCTTTCTTAGGAAGATTCGTGGAACTTTATTTTGGACATATTAAACTTAATTGATATTTTTAAGTTAAAAATGTTAAACACTAATAAATAATGTCTCAAATGTTAAAATATGATTATAATCTTTGTATTTTATCTGCACACTACGCTAGACTTTCTCTTAACAGTTTTCTTTCCTAAAATATAACAGATTTTGACTAAACTTAATCTAACACGTTGATACACTATACTTTACAATTAAGGTGCTTAATGAAAAACATGAAATTTCTTCAATATTAATATATTTTAAAATGTAGCAGTTTACAAATACTATATAGAGTATGCTTTCAGCATTAACAATATTAAATAATCAAAAATGTATGTATCACAAATATGGCTATATTATGTTGTGAGAAAATTTTCTTAATTAGACACAGTAAGGCTTATAATACATTACAGAAATACCTGAAAACAGAACTAAAAACTGTGATAAATCTTTTTTAAATAAAACAATCTAAAATATTTGTAAAACAAAGGATTTACTTTAAGAATATGCGCTTTTGAAGTAAAATTTCTTAAAATATTAAGAGGATGAAAAGTTTTGACTAAAATACTTTCATATGCATGCATCAAATTTATTAAAAGTAAATATAATAAAATATGTGTTCTTCTATTTTATTAATATTATATGATAAATACTTTGCAAATGAAGGAGTTTTATTATGTATTTGTATAATTCACTTACTAAAGTTTTTTTTTAATCAACGTATTTCATTACCTACGATAAAAGAATCACGTTTAATTTATGTTCTCTAAGTAAATAAATATTAAAAGTATTGTTATTGCTGATAATTAATATAGTGCAGTATATTTTCTTATTTTTAATATAGCAGAAATATTTGCACGAAACAGCTAGTTGTATACTTCAAGAATAATCCTGTTTCTATGAAATAACTCAATGAATAATTAGAAATCCTTTGTACAAGTTTCTAATAAATATTTCATTAACAATAACACCTAAGCCAAACAGATTAATGTATAATATCTCGCGTGTATCAACATATATTTGCTTGCTTAAGTTTGAATTTTTAATGAAGTGAAATTTAAGTTTTATGGATTTGTTTCTCATATTATAATTACATATAACTTAATTAGGGTATTTTGAATTCAAAATGGAAATGTATGATTTATATACTATGGAAATTTTGCAGTATGCAATTGTAGAAATTTAGACTTGTGAATTAGGAAATGATTAGTGCGTAGAAGATATCATACAGAATATATAAATCTTATTTTTGGATTAATAGAACATATTTTACTGCAAATTTATTAGTAAAAATAGAATTTAAATAAACTTTTTAAAGAATATAATATAATTAAGATCATGATAAAATTTTGATTCTGACAAGGAAGATTCATAACCATATACTCAAAAAAAAATGAAAAAAAAATTACAGAATGTTCTTCTCATGAGGATTTATATGATTAAAAAAAATCCGGCAGAATGTTACTAAAGTGTTCTAAAAAAATATTTAAAAAAAGAATTAATATTTTTCGCCAATTTACCTCTACGTATCAACCAAAGAAAATAACAGAAATGCTTTTTTTCTACTCTTCATATTGTATTGGTTTTACTTACGTTTTAAATAAATACAAATTTATAAATAAGGATTTGCCACATACATTTATATGTATCTAAAATAAAATTTAACAATCGCTTAAATATCGTTTAACGACAGTTTAGAGCAATTTAAAACATTTTAAACTGCTTTAAAATTAAAAATACTCCGACTGGTACAATTTAAAATGATTTAAAACAATTTAAAGCTATTTAAAATGCTTTAAGCAAAAAAATACTGCGACCGGTACAATCCTTGACGCGCGTCATGAAAAGTCACACAAAGCAGGAAAAATTTTCATCAAACATTCGATTCAACTAATAATTGGTATGAACTGATTATATTTACGTTTCGTTGTTAATCGCCTAAAAGGTGGTTTTGATATACTGTAATTTTCCCAATTCCCGCAATAGTTTTACCTACACAGCTTATGCACGAATTTTCATGAAATTTCAGATTCAGGTATGCTTGCTGATTTTATTTTGATAGCATCAATCGGCATTTTGATGTTGCATTTTTCCTGATGTCCTCAGTAGTCCTGTTTTAAGAACTTAAGCACGGAATTTTATGCATTTAGAAACACTACGATGAGCATAGATTTTTATTTATTTCTGGCATTGTGACAGGGAATGTTTAAGCATTAACGTGCATGAAATGGAAGAAACTTTTGGGTTTGCCACGTCCGACTAGTTTTTCTTTGTTTTGCATGCGAATTTTTTTTCCAAGCACCTTCGTCGTTCCAAGCCCAAACTCGCACTCTGATTGGTTGTTGCTCTCGGCACTGTTTTCACGTAACTTGGCGATAACCATACTTGGCGAAAAATACTTCGCTCGTAAGTGAACGAGTAAACCTAAAACCTAACGTACTCATTCTTATTCTTCCTTCATTTTGTGCTCTTGTGTATTATTATCTTGTGTTATTTTATAAAATGGCTAATGCTTTACTTATTAATAAACGGGAAAAGTTACTTTGTACTCAGTTCGGAAGGAAATCGACTCCTCGACGGAAGCATCTATCGCTACGCCAAGTATGATTATCGCCAAGTTACATTAAAACAGTTCCGAGAGCAACAACCAATCAGAATGCGATCTTGGGCTTGGAACGACCAAGGTGCTTGGGAAAAAAATTACGCGTTTTGCATGCTTTGTATGACGTTTTCGTGACGGGTGTCAAGGTCTTTTTCTATTATATAGAAAGCGATGCAGGTATGCGTGCCTCTTTAAGTACTTGGAATCCTTCACTATTCTCAGCAGTTAATTTTAATTTCAAAATTTACCTTATTTAATCAGACCATTTTTGCCATTCAGTTGCATATCATTTTATGTTTTGAAAACCCGGCGGTAAAAGAATAAAAAATAAAACAAAAGTATATCGTAACGAAGGGGTTGAGAATACATTCCTTATCAATACAATTCATGAGGGGTTAAGATTAACTTCCTCATGTGGCAAAAAATATATTTCTAGTAAAAATTATGCTAAATAGTTCGTTAAAATTTACTGTTAATTCATAAGGTTGCATTTAATAGCATAACGTATCATGAAATGATTTATAAAATATGCATATATATTTTCATTAAATAATATTTGATTATGCATATTTTTACTCTTTTAAAAATGAGCACTGTTATTTTGATTTTTATAAATTTCCAATAAAAGAAATTATATCATTCCATTGTACGTTTTTTTTATCTATGTATATTAAGTAATTGCTTTAAACAGGCTTTGCGGTTTTTTATTTAAGGACTTCTTAAATAAAAATCTTTTTGTGGTCTCATTACAAATATTACCAGAATCCAAAAAAATGTACATTTAGCTACATTATTTATAATTGCTTAAAAAGTGTAATGAAGATTTCGTAAACAGAAAATAGTTTTATTGTGACATGTTTCAACTCATCATAGAGTCATTTCCAAAACTAATTAAAAATGATACTCCAAAGTTGCACAGTCTAAGGTAGGGTAACATCCCCAGTAATTGGTAGGCACCAGTGATTGGCACATCCTACAAAAATGTCCTAAAATAAGATTTATATCGAGTCTTTTAAAAATGCAATACCATATACCAGTTATATACTCATTTATAACTTTGATTTATGATACTAGATGATAATAGTGCCTAGGAAAGAGAAACAGTTATGGCTTGTATCAAATTAGCCATTTTAGTTGCAAATGCTTCTTCTCTGGCTTAAGAAGGGCATGCATTTCAATTCATTATTATCTGATTGATAGTATATTTTAAATTTTAATTGACAACAGTTTTGTTTAGTTGAAAAGGGTTACTTTAATTGTGTAAAAGTCTAAGTGCCAATTATTGGTGATTACAGCAACTTTTTATAAATATATTTTTATAAAAATACTTTTTCAAATATTTTTGCTTTTAGTGGGTAAAATAAATGCAAAGATACGCACTCTTTGATTTAAATATACTTGCAAGTAAATATTTTATTTCTTGGTAATGAAAATAGAAGCATGTTTAAAGACAAATCCTTAATGTGCCAATTACTGGGAATGTTACCCTACATTGAACTAAAACGCCACCATTCTGTTTTTTATGAGCCGGAAGTTACTTTTTATTTTGCTTGTATTTTAATTTCTATTTTTTTAAAATTCCCATTGATTTACTCGTGCCACAGTTCCAGTACATTTATTACGATTTTGTACTTTAATTTTCATTAAGGCGCCACACTATTCACAGAAAGAGACCCGGATGATAATGGTAAGTCTATGGGGGCGTTCTTTTCAAATATATCGCTCAAATTTTATTATTTTTACATGTTTTTTTTTCAATAGGATAGCTGAGGACGATATAAAACCGGGATAATTGCTATATTTTCAGATGATTCAGATTTTTCTCAGAATTTTTTTTAATTACTTTAACTTTCGAAACCGGTTAGTACTGGTTCTAAAATTGAAAGTGTCATAATATAAAAAATATATAACCAATATCGAAAGACTAAAAACTAGTCCGTTGTAAATCATTATCAGCTATCCTATGCAAAAAAAAAAAAAAAGTAAAAATATAAACATTTGTCTTTTTCAGTGACTAGTGTTGCGTCTTAAACTGAAACGCCCTTATTCTGTTTTTAATGTGATGCCAGTTTATATATATATTACAAATTTTAAATTTTTTTCGCCAAAACTAACCTTTATACTATCTTAATTTTCTTATAATTATATTTCGTACTTACTTCAAATTATTAAATTAAAATCTTGTTTCTAGATCTAATCTCTTAATCTTTATGCAGACGATATAAATTCTTAATTTGCCTGAAAAAACATTATTCCAGTATGCGTAAATTTAAAAAGATGGCTCTAAATTAAAAATATTCTTAATTAAACTTTATTTCTTAATATTCCAAGTAAAACTCATTCCTTCTATGTTTTTATCAACCCTTTTTAAGAAAGTCTTTTAAATTTATTCCAAAACCATACCTTTCAAAAAATATCATTATTTTAGTTTATCTATTTATTTATTTTTCCTCCGTCAACTTTTGATAGTGTGCATATCAATAAATTCATTTCTTTTCTTTTTCTCTTAAAAGTAATCATCTATAAAAATCGTCTGCCTAAGAAATTCTGAGTCGATTATAAATTGGTTAAATAATATTTTTTTTAAAAATAAAATTATCGTCTGTGGAAAATAGTCTCGTAGCTGGACAAGAATTCTGTTTACATAAAAGAATGATGGTTTGAGGTTACAGAATGTTCTAGAATTTTCTTTCTAGTTTTAAAAGAGGAAGCTCCAGATGTGGTAAGGGAGATGAGAAGAAAGAGTATTGGGTGCACTCTTGCATGAGTACGGCTTAATGGAATATTTTTTGGATGTTTCGGTAAAATATCGTCTGCAACAGGAGCTTTTCCCTATATTATAGCTACCGTTTAATAAAATGAACATGCAGCTGTCAAGGAGTGTTTATTTTGACCTTCTACATTAATTTATTTTTTTTTCTCGTTGGCCATGACTTCTGTGCGGAGAAAGGAAAACCTGGCGATGATGTTTCTGCCACCCTAACTTTAAATCGTCACACATATATATATATATATATATATATATATATATATATATAAAGTTTAGAGCAAATCAAAGTGCAAAATCAAAATAAATGTACCGGAATTGTGGCACAAGTGACTCAATGGTTTCAAAAAATAGTAAGTAAAATAAAAAAAAATGGCGTTTTAGTTTAATGCACTTTAGACCGTGCAACTTTGGAATATAATTTTTAAGTTGTTTTGGAAATGACTCTGTGATGAGTTGAAACATGTCAACAAAATAAAACTATTTTCTGGTTTTAAAATCTTTAATATACCTTTTCAAGAATTAGAAAAATTATATTAATGCAAGATGTCATTTTGTTACACATTTTTATGCTTTGTTTTTTGCTTGTTTTTCAATTTATTACATTGTACTCTACACATTTACAACTATTTGCAACTTTCGTACAAATAATTGTAAAACATCGAATTATTGCCCTTTTCGATATATTTAAAAGAAAAATATGTTTATCTTTTTGTTTCTTTTCTTCTTTAGCTTCTAACTTTTGAAAAGATGTTCTATAAATTAGGCACGACACACTTTCCCTTTTCAAAAGTACCTAAAATAAGTAAAAATAGACAAAATACCTTAAATAACCAAGTATTAAAATGATCTACCAAAAATACGTCTCTCTTTCTGTTAATTTGGAGTAACGAGCACCTCGGAAGCTTCGATTCTGTACACTATTAAAATTTTTAAAACTAAAATATAAAGTAAACCAGAAAGTAGCAGTACAGACAATAACCTCTCCGAGTTTACGGCTTAAATTCCAAAATTAGTTAAAACTCGGTTTGCGTATTATAATGCAATTGGTTGGCCAAGTCATAAAAAACAACTGAAAACCCGATTTTAGCGGTTGAGTGAGCTGTAAGCTATTTGCCATTGTAGTTTTCCTGCACTCAAAGGTATGAAAATATGGATCAGCAAAACACAAAGATTAACCTAAGAGTCAACTGCCGAATTCGGGTTTTCAGGCATTTTTCACCAAGATATGGCTCATCAGACCGATTGCGTTTTAATACGCGAATTGAATTTTAATTAATCCTGGAATTTCAACCATGTACTTGATGAGGTGATTGTTTGTGCTATCACCTCCCGGTCGCATTTTCAGAAAGAATCACGTTTTGAGCACCAGCCTGGGCGAGTTGGCGAAAGCGAGAACGTTCAGCTAGCTGCATCGCCAAACACAAAATAAACAAGGTTCAAATGCGTCATAAAACCTATGATTAATGGAATTATATTTATGACAAGAGAAGCTTTACTACTGTTTTTAATTAACTTCTCGATTTCTTCGAACATAGCGAGTTAAGGAAATAATATTTTTGAATTGAGAAAAAATTTTTTTTATATGTTCTCTGAAATTTAAAGCATTTTAATCTGAAAAGGCTCTTTGTTTTAAACTATGCTTTAATCGTAGACAACGGTGAATAACATTTCCTCATATTATAGTCTTTGTTTGATAACATTTACGGAAAAACAAATGAACAATAAGCGCGATCTCTTTGCAGAAGGAAGGGTTGCTATTCGCTAGGCATTTGACCGCACAAACAAGAAAGGGTACGTAGCATTGACTTCATCTCCGCGCCAATCGTTGTTTTTGTGATAAGGTGCTCAAAACGTGATTCTTTCTAAAAATGCCTCCCGGTCTATATATGTGGGTAAAATTTGGGAAAGATTGTCCAAGAAACAAAGATATCCACAATTTGGAAATGTTTCTTATTAAGATACTACAGTATTCTCTTTTTTTGTTGTTGTATATCCTACCTGCTTAGTATTTGTTTAAAGCTTAAAATATTTTGTAATTATATAAAAGAATCTCGATTAATTTGCATCCAGGAGGTACTGAAAAAAAATGTAATTAATTTTTAAAACACATATTCTAATTGATAAATAAATTAGAAATTATAATTTCTAAACCAAGTGAAATTTTATTCAGGGCAAGATTTGAACCAGAGACATTTGACAAATTTTCAGTGCTCTCATAATTGAACCTATATTGAACAAATATGAATGGTCAGAATTCAATTATACACTTTTATACAATGCTCTCATCAAAAGTTTATCTTAGTGATTTGCGACCACCGGAAAGTCCAGAAAACCTCATTTGGTTCAGCAAATCATTATCAAGACTATTTTTCAAAATTACAAGTAATTTTATGTTTTGTGCATTATATTTTGCGCATAAAATATTTTGTGCATTTTCAAATAATTTTTTTTATTAAATTCATGTGTCTGTTAACCATTTAAAAAAATTAACAACAAAAGTACTTTGTCCCTAAACTAGTTATTTTACCAAGCAAACAAGACATTATATTATAGTTTTTACTCATAATTAATTTAGGACAAATATTTGTTTAATTATTACAAGGAGAGTGCAAAGTCTAATTATCTATGCGAAAAATAATCCTATTTCAATACAATATCCTAATGAATAATTAATAATTTAAATTATTAAAGCTCTCCGTGGTGTAAGCTAATAAATATTTCTTTAATGTTAATTAATATTTCATCAGTATTATGTCGCTTGTATCAACGTGAACCGGTAGATTAAATTTGAATTTTTAATGAAATAAAATTTCATTTAGCAGGATTTATATAGCTTAATAGGATTATGTTAATAACTTGTTTAGGATAATTTTAGTTCATGGTGGAAATAAAAATTTCATTAACATGAAAACGCCACGAAATGTAAAAAAGAGATGTTTTCAAAATAAAATTTTTAAAAAATTATAAAAATTTCGAATGGATGTGTTTATAATCATGCAGAAATATAATTTCATGCATATAATATATATAATAGTATGAGCATAAAAGTTTCATGTCTAGGAAATATTCTATTTCTTTACTCATTTTGATAAAGGCAGAAATGAAAAAAAAATGTAGCATGCGATATCAACAACACAGAACAGCTTTCTGTACTTACTATTATCTTTGTAGAAAAGAACAAAAACCAAAAACAATAGCTGTGCAATATTAAAAACATGTACAATAGATCGTCGATTATCCGAACTCAAGATCGATGAGGACCATACTTTATTCTCGCCTTCTGCAAAAAAATTTTAAGTTAAATTTCTTTAGGTGCTCTAGAATAAATTTGGCAGGATGTCACGAAAATTAATCGTTAAGTAACGATCTCCTAATCCTGGAGTAAAAAACATCACCAATAAATGCAATTATAAAATCATCTATTTTTAAAACCTAAGAAATTACACTTCTAGTGTAAGATTTCTAGCGATAGTCTTTCACTCATTTTTTCATGAAAATCTTTTTTTTTTATCTACAGATTTCTAAAAGTCAAAGAAAAATTGCTTATTTTGATCCCTGATGTTTTCGATAAAAAGAACTCCTCCCGTCTCTCCACTCGCATTTGTTCGTACAGTGTATGTATATATACATGTAATAATTTCAATGTGTACTTTTGTGAATAACTTTGTACAAATTTTATAAGAATTTTATGTATATTTTTAAAAAGGTAAAACAATAAATGCTAAACACGCTATTTGTAATATGCTAAAAAGTGCACTACTACAAATGCCAGTCCTAGATCTGGAAAATGTTTGAAGGGAAGTTTCTAAAAAATTATTGCCATAACCGTTTTTAAAAGTTGCCCGTTTATCCGGAATTTTCATTAACCGGAGAGACCACGGTCACGACCGGTCGGATAATCAGCACGCTACTTTATTTTATATGACAAATGAAGTACTACAATATTTAGGTCAAGTAACGATAGTCGATCCTTTACGCATTCACTTAAAATACGTAAAGTAGCTTAAAAGGCATATAAATATCTTTATTTAGATCGGTATGTGTTTCATCGTACAAAAGTTGACAATGTCATGAACTTTGGTGATACAAATAATGTGAATTTTGTTTTAAAAACATGAAATTGATAAATAAAATCACGAACCAACATATACAGGGTGTTTCGCTACCAGACCGACAAACTTTGAGGGATGATAGTAGACATGAAGACAAACATTTTTAAATAGGCAACAATGGGGTGCAAACGTCTTCCGTAGGAGCTAGGGTCCATTAAAGTTTATGGTCCAAAACTTCAAATGATTATAAAAAAAGGAAAAAAGGGTGGATTCGTTTGCGGTTTTCGCTAAAATCATTTTTTATATCACGATTTCTTTGTAAAAAAATTTTAAATGTTACGTTCAAAAATTGTCGATAGAGGGCGCTTTAGACTTTGGAATAACAAACAACTGCTTTTTACTATTATTTTGTGCACGGGGTTGAAATTTTTCTAAAGTTTAGACTTTAACTTAAATTTTAAGCCCAAAATCGGAAACTTTGTTATCGGGTAACTAGCGAAAATTGAACTGTGGACAGAGGGGAGGATTTTAAACGCTCATGTATTTGACAAACTAATCGATTTTGTTGTGGTTTGCGTGCAGGTCATTCCCTTGGTAATTATTTTATTCACAATGACGTACAGCATTGGTGTCGCCATTTTTTTGACAGAGGACGCTTCCGACACATCTCCGAAATTTCATTGGCCTTACTCCTAGGTGTTTTACTACCAGACCAATATACTTCCAGGAAGTGTCAGGGATGCAAAGACGACTCGAAATTATAATGTAACGTCGAAAACGACTTTTGTACGTGTTAGGGTTAAAAGAAGCAGATAAAAAAGCAACTTGATATTTTTACAACACCTTCTGTCGGAACTTCTGGTAAAAGCATGTGTTCCTCTTTCGTTGCGCCACTCCATAGCATGATGGGGCTCAGCCACATTTTACCAATGATGTTCGCAGACACCTCAACGTAACATATGGGCAGCGGTGGATAGGTAGTGGTGGCCCGGTTCGTTGGCCTGCCAGATCTTCGCTCCTACTTCATTATAACAATTACTTTTTGTTACCTACCTTTATTTTATTACTGTATAATTGTACTGTATATTTTAATAAACATTGCTGGGTGGGGCTAGTTGATCTCAAACCAATTAGTAGGGCCCCCCCACCTGGCTCAGTCTGAATCTGAATCTGTATGGACTTCTTCTGCTGGTGTCAAATGAAAAGTTGAATGTATGAGACTCCCGTGCCGTCAGTGAAAGACCTCTCAGCTCGAATTTCTGTAGCTGCCAGAAAGCTATCCGAGATGCCAGGAACCTTTCAAAACGTGAGGAAGGGCATGCGGCGCTACTCTCAACCATGCCCGACTACTACTGGTCGTATTTTCGGACACCTTTTGTAGTAAAACTTTAACTAAATCGTTTTCTTCCATGTTAACGTGTTGCTGTTTCACTAACTGTTTCTATTGCTTTTTTCTCTGCTTCCTTTACCCATAGATCGCTAAAAAGGCATTTTGAACGTTACATTCCTATGTGATCCCGAGTCGCTTTGCATCCCTAACACTTAATGGAAGTTCGTTGGTCAGGTGGTAAAACACCCAGGTGTAATGCCATTGAAATGTCGGAGACGTGTCGGAAGCGCCCCCTATCAAAAAATGGGGACACCAATACTGTACGTCATTTTGAATAAAATAATTACCAAGGGAATGATGTACACGCAAACCGCAACAAAATCGATCAGTTTGTATAATGTTTATGAGTGTTTAAAATCCCCCCCCCTCTGTTCACAGTTCAATTTTCACTAGTTAACCGATCCCAGTGTTTCCGATTTTGGGCTTAAAATTTAAGTTAAAGTCTAAACTTCAGAATAATTTCAACCCCGTGCACAAAATAAGGGCAAAAAGTAGTTGTTTGTTATTCTAAAGTCTAAAGCGCCCTCTATGGAAAATTTTTGAACGTAACCTTTAAAAAATTTTTACAAACAAATCGTGATACAAAGAATTATTTTAGCGAAACCACAAAGGAATCCACCCTTTTTTCCGTTTTTACTTACCCATCATACGTAGTATAGGGTAAGTCTTGCAATCGTTTTGAAAATCGAAAAATTTTTTTTGACGGATTTATACGTTTTAGATAGTGGAGATTCCGTAAACATATTTTTAGAAAAATTTTTTTGCCGTCTGTCTGTCTGTCTGTAAACGCTCTATCTCCCGAACAAATTGAGATAGAGACTTGAAATTTTGTATGTAGTTAGTATGTAAGAATGGAACAAACCCTATTTAATATCAGCAACCTCGATTATCCGGAACTATTTTTTTCGGACTCTCGAAAAATTCGTTCTGATAAAAGGTATATAAAAAATTTCAATTTTTTTTGTTCTAAGGAATGGACGTAAAAGGCAATAAAATAACACACATTTTGCATATGGAACGAAGTCGATCGGATTATTAGTTGCCGAGATATTTGTAATCTTGTTTTTCACATTCTTCGATTTTTCATGACCCTGCATTTCATTCAAATTTCAATTCAGAAGTATATTTTAATTGAAAATGAGACGCTTAATCCGATGCAGTTAATTGTTAATTAATAGAATTATTATTTTTGGAGTTATAAGGATGTTTCTTTTACGCAGTTCGGTACTACTTGAGTAGTTTGGCGTTTTATATAATTTGTCGAAATTGGTACATCAGCAGTTCTTTAATATAGCATTACTAAGTATATTAACAATATTTAACTTTTGTTTATGAATTGCAATGCATTTTATAAATAGTTTCACATGTTTTATTTTCATATACATATCCATGATGGGTAAGTATTACGGTGGCCCCCAACGACTAGTTTATAATCGTTTGAAGTTTTGGACCTTAAACTTTAATGGACCCTAGCTCCTACGGAAGACGTTTGCGTCCCATGGTTTCCTATTTAATAATGTTTGTCTTCATATCTAATATCACCCCTAAAAGTTTGTCGGTCTGGCAGTGAAACCCCCTGTATAATGAATAAAGAATACTGCCCAGTTAAACTGATGGCATTGAGCTCACAGGCTACAAATACTAATTGTACATTAAAGCCTTATATTTTCAAGGGTTAATTCCGTTCGAAAAAAAATTAAGAAGGGGAAACAGCTCTCCCCTTTCCTCTTTTTTTATACTTAATCATTGAAACTCCTATACTATCAAAGACATGCTTTATCATATAAAAAATCTATATCCAAAATTCAGAGCAAATGAGATAATTCTTAATAAAAACCCATTTAGCATTTATATAATTTAAAAGGAGTTATCCCCCTCTTTTATACTTAACCATTAAACTTCCAAAACTATTCAGAGATTTGAACGAAATCTGACAATTCTGCTTGAAAAACCCATTTATATAAATTAAGGGGGGGGGGGCATTAGAACCCCTGTTCCCCTTATTTATACTTATTCAATGAACATCTAATAACAGTCACGGAATCGCCTCATCAGAATGATCCTAATCTAAATTTTGAACGAAAATTAATTCTGCATGAAAATTCCATTTATATCAACTAACGGGGGGGGGGGGCATTTGAGCCCCTGTTCCCCCTATTTATACTTATTCAATGAACACCTAATAACAGTCACGGAATCGCCTCATCAGAATGATCCTAATCTAAATTTTGAACGAAAACTTAATTCTGCATTAAAATCCCATTTATATCAACTAACGGGGGGGGGGGCATTAGAACCCCTGTTCCCCCTATTTATACTTATTCAATGAACAACTAATAACAGTCACTGAATCGCCTCATCAGAATGACCCTAATCTAAATTTTGAACGAAAACTTAATTCTGCATGAAAATCCCATTTATATCAACTAACGGGGGGGGGGGCATTAGAACCCCTGTTCCCCCTATTTATACTTATTCAATGAACACCTAATAACAGTCACGGAATCGCCTCATCAGAATGATCCTAATCTAAATTTTGAAAACTTAATTCTGCATGAAAATCCCATCTATATCAACTAACGGGGGGCAGTTGATAGAGCCCCCCGTTCCCCCTCTTATACATATCGAATGAACTCCAAAAACTAATCAGGGAAGCGCCTTGTCAGGATATACCTACATACAAAATTTCAAGTGGATCGGATATTTTTATCATGAGTTATCGCGTTACGTACATACGAACATACATACAGAACGGACGGGCACATAAGCTCTCAGGCTATGATAGCCTGTGAGCTAAAAACTAGTGCAAATAGAAAATAGAATATTTGTATGTGTGAATAAACTTCTACTATTATTTCTAATACTTCTGAATATTACTTTCAAATTTTGGGTAACTCAAGGGAGGCGAAATCTTATAAATATTATCACTAAGTAGAAAAAAAAAGATTTTTAAAAGGTTTTTTTTAATTTCCGGATAATGGACGACAAATTACAATAGATAATAATCTATTTTATCTATTTAAAAATCAATCTTTAAAGGTTCTACATTATCGGAACGGGACTATATTTCTCATATTAGGTGTTTTCGCAATTATGTAAATACATAGCACCTATAGTCGTCGTTATATCCGTCTCCCTGTCCGTTTGTCTGTCTGCCCGCATATAACAGAGAAAAAACTACCCAACTGAATCATTCGATAATTAAAATATATAATTATTGCATGATTTTGACGAGTAATTTTAAATTTTATGAAAATCAGATATATAGCTTAATTGCAGGGACAGCCAAAAGTGTTTCTTTATATTACGGCTAATGGGAAAAATTTTTAAAGCTTATTTTAATAATGTTACACTCTTTCGAACATAATAAAATTGATATTTGTGTATCAAGTATGTAGTAGAATATACATTCTGTACAATCTGTGGTGCATAGAATGTTTTTTTTATTAAATTACAAGGCCACACAAATGTTTTCAATTATATAATGATATAAGAGGAAACATTGTTTGGGGCGCGTTTTAAGTATTTAAAACTATTTCATATTTTATGAAATTAATACATTTTGTTAAGGTTTACTAGAAGTTACATCCTGTATAACAGAAATCACACATTATTTACAGGGACACACAAAATATTTCGGGTAATATACTGTTATAGTACGAGCGCACCTCATTATCTATGCTTGGCATAAAAATTTCCTATTTATTGTTTTTCAAGTCTGCTACATTTTATTTTATTCTAGTGTAAGTTTTCTACTTGTCTTACTAACATAAAATTGCATTGTTCCATTGTTTTTCGTTGAAAAAAAGTATTTAATCTATTTCTGATAATTGGTTTAGTTTTTATTACTTATAGCGATTTTTTAGATTAGTTTTTATGATTATAACTATTATTTGGATTATTATGCACAGTTTTGCTGTTATGATTACATGCTTTTCAGATTTTCATCAGATTCAGATGATGGACATTCCAAATTTCCCCATGCACTTTGATAACTTTGGTGAACATTCAAATTTTCCCCACCAGAAAAAAAAGATCTTTTTCCAAGTATTAAAAATCATATCTCTCTCTTTTCATATACTGAAGCACTTTTATTTTTATTTTTATTTTTATTTATTTATTTATTTTTTTTTTTTTTGTATTTGTAGAGGTGAAATATGTTGCCCTTTTTAGAACTTTGCAGTCACGAATGTTTTAACTTTTATCTAATCAATCTTAATAACGTAAAACTTACTGTGATTACTATCTCGAAGTTTTATTTCCTTTAAAAAACAAGATTATCCTTCAAATTATTGTGAGTTAATTTAAATTTGTTTAATACCGGAACTCGTTTTTTCTTGAGAAAGATTTCCAAGGTGATTGCATAAAATCATCTCACTATTTTAATGTATAAAGGACTTTTATTTTAATAATACACATTTTTTGTTTTTATAAAAAAAATTATAGTTTCCTTGTTAGAAATATAAATTATGAAAGTTTCCTTCCATACCTAGTCATATAAAAAAAAACCCATTAAATAAGCTCTTAGGGTTTTAATTCTGAAATAAAAGAGATTAATCTCCAAATTTATATCAAGGTATTTTAATACCGAGACACGTTTCCATGTGCTATCTTTTTATACAAACGATACTCTAACCTCAATTCCAATTACCCTTAAAAAAAAAAAAAAAAATTCTGGATTTTTGCCAGTTTTGTAAAAGAACGTATCTGATCCTGCCTGTAGAAAAGTAATTTATAGTAGATATTTTGTAACGTTTCTGATTTTTACTATGCAAGAGAAATTTATTAACTCCTTGAGGACGAGAGAATCGTATACGTGCCGTAAAAACGGCGTAGGATCCCTTGTTTATCATCACCAGTAAAGTTATACTGTAAAATTTGCCTTATTAAATCGGAGCATTTTTTCGATTTAAAAAGGCATACAATTATTTTAAACATGTTTAATGAAAAACTTGAAAATGATCTGCAAGTGAATTTGAATTTTGATATTTCAATTAAAGCAATATTTTTATGCATCGTATAATTTATTCTTTTACAACATTCCAAAATTTCGCAATAAAAATCGATTTTAAACGAAGTTGTTAATACCTTAGTTGTAAATAACTTGTATTTTGCAAAATAATAACGAAAATTTTCAAAAATATTTTTTCCTCACGTGGTTTGATTTTTTTTTCTGTTATTCCAAATGCAATATTAATAACTTCCACTTAAATCATACATAACGAGTAATTGTCAAAAGAGAAAGAAATATTCATACAAACCATTTTCTACATTTTTCAGAATAGTTTGAATAAATGCAGAAGAAAACTATTTCCTTTTTAAATAAAGTACAGAACAAACAAAAAGAATGGAAAATAAAATTAAAAAAAAAATTCTGTACTGAAGTGAAGAAAAAAATGTGTCTGCAAACTGATAAAAATGCAAGAAGAGATGGGTAAAAATGCAATAAATTTGGGATTACGGGTTTGGAAAATTACATTGAAAAGGATTGTAAACTCATCATTTTAGAAACGCTGTTAGAAGAGGCGTTATCGGAGGCAAAATGTTGCTTTCATCACATTTTTAAAAGATAAAACGTTAAGAAACGTGCAAAGATTTTTCGTACTAAAAACATGCAAAAAAGCAGAGTGTGAAATCATTTAATTAGTGATAAATTTCCAAACATTACATATTTGTTTTAAAATGAATAAATAACTGAAGACATGAAAGAATATGTTTTAACAAAGAATGAATTTTGAAATGATGCAAAAATACTTTTTCATGTAATTATTTTAATTATTATTAATAATATTTTTTAATTGGTATCATATGCTCGATATTTTAATGCAAGTGTGCTGAAATCTCTCAGAAACACTTTGAAAGTTAAATTTTTCCATATAAAAAAATTAAATATTTATTAAATTAATAAATACAAATAATGTTACATTTCGAAATATGTATTACGAAATTTAGTTTAAAAATTTTGATTTGAATGAATAAGAAAAGATTTTCCAGAATTTTTTTTACGGATAGTTTTTCATTTACAGGACTTTTAGAGTTTCATTAAATAATAATATTTGAAGATTTTATATAATGTAATTATTAGAAACATAATTTTAGGAATTAATTGAATATATTATGATTTATCAGGTATTCTATATACGCATACATATTTCAACATTTTCCAAATTAATACAAATGAGAAAAGTATAATTATGAGAATTAATCAGCCAGTAATAATTGGCTGTCGGTTTAATTGGATTGTATACAAATATGTATCGTTCCCTAGTAGCCAAACAACATTGGGCCAACATTGTCTACATCTTGGAGCAATATTGGCACATTGGCGCAATACTGGCATAAAATATTGCTCCAATATTGGGGTGTTTACTATTTGCCGTTATTTAGCCAATATTTGCTGCCAATATTGGGGTTTCATTGGAAATATTGCCATTAGAACGCCAATATTGGTTAAATATTGGGGTTTCATTGGAAATATATCCTATGTAACGCCAACATTTCTGCAATATCGGGGATTCATTGGGAATATTTCCAATGTAACGCCAACTTTTATACATTATTGGGAATTCTTAGGAATTCATTGATTTCCAATGAAATGTCAATATACAATCAATATTGGCATTTCATTAGCAATATTTCCAATTATATATATAAAACCCCTCCGTGTACGACGATTCCGGGGACAACCCATCCACGAGAAAAGGAAACATTGCAACTGCGTCCTCGTTAGGCTTAACTATTCCGAGCCGTTCACAAATATTCTAATTGTCCAACTTTTGAAAATATACATGTGAAAGATTTATTCATTACTCATTTTTTTTAAACCTACAAAAACTGTTTAATTATAATGTTTAAGTTCTAAATAAAACAACCAGCAATTACAGAAAAAACAAACCAAACAAACAATATAAGCAAATCAATACTGTTGCCATTCAAGAATGACAAATTCCGTGATTGAATCTTTAGAATGATTCCTTTGTAACATCACGACTCATTAATGATCGGACGCGTTCGGGATCTATGCGCGCTGAGCGCGGGTGCTCAGGAGACAGGTACATGGAGTGTATTTTACAGCGGAATAGTACTCGGTAAAAACTCATGAGCTTGCGCGCGCAGAGCGTGTGTCTCCCGAACACGTTCATTGTTTACTCTTTAATGCTGACATTTGTTTTCGATCTTATAGAGTGTTTTCTTATAAGTATTTGCTAAAAAATGGGTCAAAATAGAAATTTTTTTTATACATTTTAGATAATTTTATTTTTTTCTCTCAGTATTTTTAGATATTTTTTGGCTGTAGTTTCACAATATAATCTTTTATAATTGATTTTCTTGCCTTACTTTATTCTTTTAAAATTTATGTATATACGATTTGTTCATTACAATCCCCCCATCCACCAGACAGTTTTGTTATAGTTTTAAATGCAAATTTCTGTTAAAATTTTCTCTCTCTCTCTCTCTTTTTTTTTTATAGATTTTTTCCCCGTGTTTAATCGTTGTATTTTTAAAAATTGTTTAAGCCTAAAGTGGCTGATTGACCACAGTTGTAACTTTTTATCTTTCTTTTAAAAATGCAAACACGTCATTTTGACGGGCTGTCTTCTAGTAAATGAAATATTGGTGCAACGTTGAACCAATATTGGTTTGCTACTAGGGTTTATTCTCTTAATATAATATTTGTAAAATAATAAAAACATATTTTATAAAAAAAATCTTAAAATTTCTTTTTTCTTGCCGCATATATATGAACATTTATTACATTCACAACGAGAGACTTTTGCTTAATTTTTAACCATTTACCAATGGTTTTTCAATACAGAAAATTTATTCCGATTGAATCTCAAAAATATTCTGATAAATAAGGTAAATTTTACAATAAACTATACTAGCTGGTGGGCTTAATAAAGAATCACGTGCACCTTAAGTGGCACGTATACCGGTTTCTCACCTCCAAGGGTTAACTCCTAACACATAAAAATCGCTATTTTGAATTAGAAAAAGTTGTATAAATAGTGGAATTGAATCATGATTAAATTAAACTAATGAAATCATGCATAACACAAAAATTGCGTAACATTTTCTATGACTGTCATATTCACAGAGCTCACAAATGGTCCGCGAATTAAATACCAATATTTTTTAACAGATAATTTCATTGTAGTTTTCTATAGTATTTTCGTTAAAACTAACCTTCGAAGTTGATTTCTGCCCATTTTACTAAAAAAAAAAAAAAAAATATGAAACGAAAATCTTTCTTTGAAAATATGGATGTTCTGTTGGCGGACCATTTAAGAGCCCTGTATTCATCAAACATTTTTTCACATGATGAAATGAAAAATCTAAAAAAAATAAAAAAATAAACATAAATATAAAACACATAACATTGTATTAAATCCTATAATTAGCAGTACAATTGTTGAATTTATAGATACGATGTAACATACTATGAGTTTTGTTTTAATTTGAAAACAAATAAAAAACTCCAAATGCACATGGAAAATTTATTCCTCACAGATTATTTTAATCCTAGTTTATCACAATTTTACCTTCAGAATCACAATTTGTTATTATTTAAAAACAAATATTACATGAAAAAAAAAACGATTATGAATGAATGAATGAATTTATGAACTGATGAACAGTTTTCGCCCTTAAACTATTTTTACTAAAACTATATTATACAACTATATAAAATCATCACAATTAAAAAAATCTATGCATAAAAACATGGGAAAAAACCATAAAAATTCAAAATTAAATAAAAAGAATATTCAGAATAAATTAAAATTAAATCAAGAATTCGTACTCAGAAAACACGAATTCTTAGAAACACAAATTTGTAAATTCAAGTTATTGAAAATTTTGGGACTACAGATTAAAAATAATGTCATATAATGACAAAAAAGGTTATGCTATTTTTGATAGTGTGGTAAACATATAAGTCGATAGAAAAATGAATAAGATAAGAAACAGCTGAATCACGTTGTTCATAACAAAATTTTGTAAAAAACATTAAAATTAATATTGTATATCATACAGTTACTTTCATATATTTTGTCTTTCTAACTTTCTGCAAACGAGGTTTTTGTATTATAATTTGTAAAATTATGTTTTCAATATAATTTTTTTTTAACGTTTAAACAAGTAAAGTATTTTTTACTGCAAGTTTTGTTTCTGAAAATTCCTGTGAAGTTTCCTTTCATCTTTATTAAATCTGCCACGTGACCATTATTTGTGTTAATATGACATCTTTGCAAAAAAGAATCTTGCAAAAGAACATAGGGAAGCAGCAATATTCTATACAAAAAAGGGGAATGGTTACAAGTAATTATTCAATGAGGAACTAGTTTTATGTCGTTCATGGTGGGTTCTTGCCCCACCAGTGGCCGCAAGGTTCTGACCTCCAAATTGGTAGACGGTAGGTGCTGGATTCGAACCCAATCGCGACCGTCGGCCTAACCGTTCGGAGTTTTCCGTAGTTTTCTTCGAACCTTGTGTAAATACGGGTTAGGTTCCCTTAGAAAGACCCCCACGGAAGGCATCCCACACCATAGAGTCTATATCCCATAGCGCAGATAATTGGCCGACATTAATACAAACAAACAAACAAACATGGTGGGTTCTTTGAAGATCTCAACAAATTGCTTTGAATTGATTTACAGCCATAGCAGAATAGAACTGCCACATTGATTTTCGTACGTAGAATATAAAAATTCATTAAGCAATTAAATCAGAAACCACGTGAAAAAAATCTTCTTTAGGCGTCATAGTCACATGAACGGAAATCTAACATAATTGTGAAAGAAAATAGATGATTCAACTAACAGGCATAAAAGTAAAGAAATGCGAATCAAATGTGGATTCAAAAAACATCTTTTTTTGTACCAAAATACTACATTTTTTCTTCGAATTTTATTTTATGGTAGATAGTAAGAACAGATTTGAAAAAAGGCTACTCCATTGTAAATAAAGTTGGTATTTATGTGTCAATAGCGCTCCAAGTGCTTTAAGGGGACGAGAGACCTTTAAAATCATTTTTCTTCTATTTTTAAAATTGCGCTTTAAATATTATTCAAGGGTACATTATATGCATTATAACATATATTTATCACAAAAAAAAATGTAAAAAACATTTTTCTTTTGAAAAAAATAGGGAAATTTGTGTAATATTTTAGATTTAACGAGAACTTTTCAAAATGTCCCATGCGCATTCCATATCAATGAAAATCTCCAATATTATTTATACAAGTTTGATTTACATATATAAATAAAACTGTGCATGGAATTTCACATATCTGAATATAAAGCTGAAAAAAGAAAATATTTCTAATTTTTTTCTGAAATTTTGAGCATTTTTGAACTTATTTTTACAATAAACTACCTATAACTTTTACAATTATTTTTACTTTCAAAAAACCATGCACATGAATAACTGTAAAAAATTTCAAAGCATTCAGAGACAAAATAATGGAGCATATAAATAAATAATGGAGCTTTATTTAGCCAATATTTGCAGTCAATATTATGCCAATATTGGGATTGCATTGAAAATATTGCCAATAAAATGCCAAAATTGGTTAAATATTGGAATTTCATTGGAAATATTTCCAATGTAAAGCCAAAATCTGTACAAAATTGGCGTTTCATTGGCAATATTTCCAATGAAACCCCAATATTGGCACAATATTGGTTACAAATATTGGCTGAATAAGGGCAAAATGTAAACATCCCAATGTTGCAGCAATATTGACGTTTTATTGACAATATTTCCAATAGATGAAATATTGGCGCAACGTTGGACAAATATTGGTTTGCTACTAGGGTAGTAATACATGGAATGGTTTTTAATGAAAGCATAATGCTTTCGTTCAGAATGAAGATAAGTTATGTTTTTATTTGTGCTAAATTTTGCTATAAATATATTTAAACACTTTTTTTTAATTAGATGGAATTTAGTATGAACTTAAAAAGTAAACTTGCAGTAAAAAGTAATTCGTTTTAAATCAGACATGAAATCATCAATGAAAGATTATGTCGTTGACCTACACTTGCGAATTATACTTATAACAATTTAAACATTGATTATTTAAACTTCACGAAAGTTTATTCCTATTTTTGACTGAATGCTTTTGACTTATGCTATCAAAAGCATTGAGATTAAATTCTATGCATATATAGATCAATGACGGATAAAAAAGATTGATTAAAGAAAGTACACATTGTAAAACTAGTCGTTGGGGGCCACCGTAATACTTAACCATCATGGATATGTATATGAAAATAAAACATGTGAAACTATTTATACAATGCATTGCAATTCATAAACAAAATTTAAATATTGTTAATATACATAGTAATGCTATATTAAAGAACTGCTGATGTACCAATTTCGACAAATTATATAAAACGCCAAACTACTCAAGTAGTACCGAACTGCGTAAAAAAACATCCTTATAACTCCAAAAATAATAATTCTATTAACTAAAAATTAACTGCGTCGGATTACGCGTCTCATTTCCAATTAAAATATACTTCTGAATTGAAATTACAATGAAATACAGGGTCATGAAAAATCGAAGAATGTGGAAAACAAGATTACAAATATCTCGGCAACTAATAATTCGAACAACTTCGTTCTACATGCAAAATATGTGTTATTTTATTGCCTCTTACGTCCATTCCTTAGAACAAAAAAAAAAAAATCGAAAATTGTTATATACCTTTCATCAGAAGGTATTTTTCGAGAGTCCGAAAAAAATAGTTTCGGATAATCGAGGTTGCTGATATTAAATAGGGTTCGTCTCATTCTTACATACTAACTGCATACAAAATTTCAAGTCTCTGTCTCAATTTGTTCGGGAGATAGAGCGTTTACAGACAGACAGACAGACAGACAGACGGACGGCAAAAATTTTTTTTCTAAAAATATGTTTTTCGGAATCTCCACTATCTAAAACGTGTAAATCCGCCAAAAAATTTTCGATTTTCAAAACGATTGCAAGACTTACCCTATACTACGTATGATGGGTAAGTAAAAACACAGAAGTTTCTGAATCTAGAAAAACATAACGTAACCACAAAACGAAATATACATGAAAAAAATATGTATCATTAAAACACCCAAAGACTAACATTTTTTTAGAGATTTAAAGAAGTATATACAAAAAGAAAGTTTGTTTTGCTATCACCTATTTTTGTATATGTTTCCGTGTACCATTTATATTGTATTAATTAATTGTTTGAACCTAGAAATATAGATTTTTTTGGAAGCTAACAATTCTGAAGTGCACATTTCAAGTTCAACAAACATAATATGCAGAGACACATCATTAATTAACAGGATTAATATTAATAGTAAAATTATTATTATTTTGTTCATGGATAAGCAGCTGAAGCAGCAAAAATGAATATTTGAAATTAAATTATCTTAAAAACAAGTATACTGGTTCGAGAAAATTGATTAATATATTTAAAAAATTACTTGTTACATTTCCCAAATTTATGATCATTAAAAGAAATATTGTTTTTATAAATTCTTCTAAAAATCTAAAAAAAAGAACTATAGGGTTTCTAAAGCTAAAGAATTCCATTCGTGAAAAACTTCAAGGAGTTTTTTGTGCTATTCTATATTTTATATCAATTTCGTAGGCTAACAAAGATTTTTTTTTATATATTTAATGCTTTTATTCTTTTTTAAAGCAAATTAAACGCATCAAAATATGTGTTCAACATCAAATTTCAAAACGGCAAAGTAAAATTTTGAAATTATATTTTTCTAATTTCGTGTTTATGAAACATCTATAATTAGCGATAAAAATTGTGAATTTCGTAAACCTGCTTTGTTTCACAAGTTTTCATATACGTTAAATTTAGTTTACCATCAAATAAATAAAACAGATACCTTGTTCAAATAATATGGCAGTTCGAATTTTCGGGAAAAAGAGACTCTTATTGACTTACCTGAAAAACAAAAATATTATCAAAAAGTGATCAGATATGAGAAGAAAAAAGCTATTTTTATAAAAAAGTTGCACTATTTTTGTTCAAGTTTAATTATTTTTCATTGCATACTTTCTCTTTTTTCTAATTTTATCGGTTGAAAGTTGTTTTCAACAGTATGTTAAAACAGAAAAATGGTAACCATTACAGTTTTTTAAAAATTATTGGTAGTTTAGCTTTAAATAAATATATTAAAAGTTTTCCCATTTTCATTATTAAAATATATTATCAATAGGGAAATTTATAGATGGCATTTTATGTTCTAAGAATAAAATGGATGTTTTCAAAAAAAAAAAAAAAACTTTAGCTATTTTTTGAACTTTTTTTGCCGTCATTTAAAAATAAACCTATTATCTACGCTCGAATCTTTTTTCCCTTTAAAGTGTCCAATTAATTAAAACACAATTTCCGTACAAATGAAAATTGATTTCACATTCAGTCAATTTCTCTTACAGACCTCAAAGATCGCTGTCATATATTGTATCAAATGTAAATATCTAACATCATGAAAGTTCATTAACCTTTTACATTACTTAGAATAAGTTACTGACTTGAGTGTTTTGTTATTTCACACAACCTCAGCAGCGATGATAGATTACATTAATGATAATATTGTATTCACATCACTTCGAAATTATCTATTCATATTTTTCAATCTTATTCAATTCAAAGTTACATATCTCGTAATTTACGTAAGATACTTTTATTTACTCATTATTCTTCATTACTGCCTAAAACTATCAAAGGTAATATTATGAAGGACCAAAATACGGATCTTTGTCATTCAAGGTGCTTTTTTTAACAACTGCAATTCTATTTCCAGTGCCTGAACCGACTGTAATGCAGCCAGTAAACTCATGAAAATAAGAAAAAAGAAAAAATACAGCAAACAAACAGCAACAATACATTTAATTAACCCAATCTGAAGTATAATGACAAGTCATTAACTGTAAAAATATACACCTGAATCTACTGTTACTACACTGTTAAAAATATTATAAAAAGTTTCCATTATTTTTAAAGACTTTCTATTTTCTGATAAATGAAAATGCTACATAAAAGCCTATTTAGCGTTCTCATTGGTCAAAAAGTGGATATGCTCTAAAACCAGTGGTGATGATGCACGACATTTTTCACCACACCATTGGCCGAAAAATTCTGCCATTGAAACTGGTAAACGGAAGGCGATGGGTTCGATCCCAATATGCCCGTCGGTAACAGTAAAATGTAACAGTTACAATAAAAGTAGCAGTAAATGTTCAAAAGTAACAATAATAATTTCAATTTCTTGCTTATCCTGAAGTAACATATCTTTGAATCATTTTTTTAACTTGATGTTAATTTTATTTTAAACATAAAATAAAAATCTTACAGCTCGTTATCAGTGTCAAAGTGTGGTGACGTATGGCTAGTTTGCTTTATTTTTTTTTCGTTTTAATAAGTCCTAAATAATTAATTGGCAATTGGGTTAACTCTGACCTTTTCCCTATTCTATACTATATTATAGACACCAAATATTCCTTGTTGAGACAAATTATTTGCAATTGTTCGAATTTTCAAACACATTTTGTTCAAAATCTCTTTTTTCAGGATAAATCACATAAAATTTGAAATTATAAATAATATATAAGCATAGAAAAGAGCAACCGTTTTCGTCAACTCTTCAAATTTAACATATATTTTGCAAATAACAACAATAATGTTTGTATTCAAAGAAATAGCCCTTGCCGATATAAAATCTGGTGTTAAAAATTTATGTAGGAAATTTATTTTAATGTATCCAATCTCTTCTACGTCTTAGGCACAAAATTTAAACACTTTAAGAAACTTTACGTTACGTTTAATAAGCCACTTCACTTTTTTTTTACATTTTCTGGAGAGATGACTTTTGAAAATACATATCTTTAACATCCTAAAACGTAACCTGCATAAAAATGTTTTATGTATATTAAATTCCATTAATTTTAAAACCCGTAAGAATTCAAACTCCTTGAGATTTGGTTTAAATGGCAGTGTTTTTAACAGCGGAAATAAAACTACATGGAAGTACTGCATTAAAAATAAACAAACGCAATGAACGTACATTTCAAATATTTTATTATTATGTTTCTTTTCTTAAGAACTATGCTTTAAATTATATCACGATATCAATTCTTTAAACATATCTTTTGAGTGTCCTTTGTGGCGATCAAAAACAGAAACTTTAGCACTTTCAGAGGATACTTGGAACTATTTTAAGAACATTGTACAAAGTATTAAAAAAGCATACTAGTAAAAAATGTTTTCTCCTGAAAAAATTCTTCATAATTTCTTTTTCTTTTTTTTTCCGGAGGGGAGGGGATCTTAAGTACATTTTTTCTCTTATTTAATTAAGATTAGGAAGGCTAAATATGAGTGAAGATTTTATTTTTTTGTGAATTGATTATTGAATTGATATTTGTTAAAGCTGTATTCAATTTAATGTATTTCTTAAATGTGTGATGTTGCTTAAATCTATTTAATGACCTAGACACCAATTACTAATATATTATAAGTAAAAACATATTATGTTGAACTTAAATGAAAATAATTTTGTAAAATAATTTGAATTTGGAATCATTAAATAAATTAAAGGTGTGATTTTTTTAATGATTTTTTTTTAAAAGGAAATAAATGGATACACAACTTTTAATACAGTTTTCTGTCAAGAAAAGAATCAAGCAACGTTCGTGCGAGGATTGAACCGACAAATTCTGATATTAAGACACAACGCGTTTGACTAAAATATGTTGCATTGATCAACCATGTCAAGATTTAATAGAAGCATATTAGCTTTTTTCTGAAACAATGAAAATGTAAGTGATAACATATGTGACTACATTTATGCACCTTTTTTTCCGGAAAAATTGCACCCTTACACTGTTAAAAATTTGAAATTTTTGCTGCATCGTTACTCAACCGCTTTTATAGAATATCTCTTTATTGACCATTGAGAATGCTCCATAATACAGTAAAGTAGTCCTTTTCTATATAAGCGGTGGGGTGGCGATGCAGTAAAAGTTTCGAATTTTTAACAATGTATGTAAAACTGAGATAAACATCCAATTTAATCTTGCAGAACATTTATTGTCACTGGTGGTACATGGAACTACCAAGCATTAGGTCAGTTGTAACACAGGAAACGTATTAGTATTGGAATGTAAGTGTAAACAAACGGACACGTGAAGTAAGTAAAATAAATGCTTGAAAAATAAACATGGATCGGTAGACAAAGATACATTAAACATTGTTGTGTAACTCTGTTATCAAACATTACATCACACCTTTGTATATACATGAATTCTTACTTTTCGATAATTAGCAGTAAAGTGCCCAAAGAAATAAAAATTAAAGCCATCCTTGATGGGAAAACAGAAACAAAATGGTTGATAAATGGGATCAACATTATTTAGCTCCAATTGGAATATAACTTCACCCCCGAGAGAGACAAATTGAAAGGAAGGACACGGGAAGTGCATAACATGAATGAGTGGTCACAGGGTTTTCCAAAAATATATCACATGAAGAGTGTAGCCCAAATTTAGAAAATTGTATCCTCCCCCAGATTTCCAACTAGTACGACCCATCCCCGGAACAGACCCTTTAAAGTTTCCATGTATTATAAGTAACATTTAACAGGACTATTATTAAATCTCGTACAAAAAATCTGATCTAAAAAGATAAAACGCTACAATTTAAAAAAAAAATCAAAAACTATCCACCATAGGGAGCAAATTGGGGAACGGAAGAAATGTTCATATTATAAAAGAGTGATCCGAAGGCTTTAAGATGCTATATAACATGACGGGTCCAAAAAGAAGTTTAGCATTTTCGACCCCCATTTTAAGCCTCTCGGGGACGTAAATTTTAAATTCGCTGAAATAAGTGTTATTATTATTATTTTTTAACAGATTTATTTTCTGTCGTTTCAAGCTCCTACTTAACCTATAACTACTGTGAGCGGTCTGACAGACCGCTCCATTTCTTTTCGCTTTTATTTCCACCCTTCAGTTTAGGTTTAGTTCAGTCCACTTGTCATTCTACTAGCTGCATTTATAATTTTCTATTTCTTTCTTTCTTTACGAAAGCAGTCTATTAGACTGCTCACAATAGTTATAATTGTGTTTCTGTTCCAGAAGGTACGTTTTATTTAGTGGATAATTTTACACTTTTCCATGATATTATTGAAATAATGGAATCCAGTTTTTCGGGAAAACATGCTGTGTACCTCACATAAACGGAAATTGAGAAGCTTGTGAAAAAGTGGTCAGATATATACCGTAAAATCCCGTTAATCCGCCTTTCCCGATCAAACGCCCCCTCCCCACTTTATAAAGAATTTGAAATTTTCCAAAAATCCCGAGAAAGCGCCCTCCCTCCCGATTCTCAAAGGCGATTGGGAGTGGGATGAATCATCTTGAAATGAATGAATCATGAATCTTTGATGAAATGTGCGTTTTTTCAAGATTTTTTAATTGATTTCATGCTTGTTTTGGCTTTTTTTTACTAATTTCTCCTTTTTTCTGCGATTTTTCGACATAATTTACATTTTTATGAAAAAAAACCCAAATTTTTTCAAGTATCAAAATTTATGATTCATTCAACGATTCATTCATTTCATGATGATTCATTCCTGTAAATTTTGTTGAACGATCGCGAAAAAATCCCATGTAAGCGCCCCCCTCTAACTATTGTACGATTTTTCGTTTCGTTTGGGGGGGCGGATTAACGGTATTTTACAGTAATAATCAGATTCTGAATATTCTGAAAATGAGCTTATTGAAAGTGATTACGATTTCCATTCGGAATCATCACTAGACAAGGGAAAAATTATTTCAAATAACAGTGTAATGTAATTGATATGTGTAATGTTATTAATATGTAAATGTAATTTATATGAACTAAATTTCATTTGTATTTTATATAAACTTGATGAGAAATGAAATATGATATCATCTATGATGCGTTTTCTATTTATTATAACAATATTATTTTTAGCAAATCCAATCTAATTTTTGATATTTAACTACATTTTTATTAGATATTTATAGTTCTTACAAAGAAAATACCTTTTTATTAAGCAGTTATTAGATAAGTCTAAAATTACATATATTTAAATTCCTCGATATCCACAATCACTCGCTTTCCCTTGCTATTTTCATATACGGGATAAATTTCTTTACTCTTAAAAAATCAACTTAAATGTTCAAAAGATAATTTATAAATCAATTAAGTACATAAGAATTCATAAACAAACAATTTTTTTACCACTTAGATGATAGTTTATTCATATGTCGATTTAGTGGTCTGAGAGACCGTTCACACTAGTTCTGGAACAAATTTTGTCACAATAGTTAAGGGTTAAAACGACTGCTGAAATGTGCCAAATGTTCTAATTTTTTCGACCCCTCTGAATATTCCCTTAGGTGGTCAATTTCTAAAACCGCTAAAATATCTGTTTAATTATTTTTTAGTCGATTTATTTTCTGGAATTTCACACTCCTACCTTAAACGGTTTCTGAGACATAGCAAGATGTTTCAGAATTTTTGACACTCCCTCCCTTTGCCCACCCTTAAAGGGGGATGGATTTTAAAAAATCCCATCTTAGTGGACACTTACGTCATAACATGTATGTTCTCCCCAATTTTCATGCTTGAAGGTTCAGTAGTTTGGGCTGTGTGTTGCTTATCACTCAGTCAGGAACACTCTTAGTATGTCATTAATCAAGAAATTTCTAAATCTTCTGTTGCTAAGCACTCTTGGGATTCCGGCCTTAATTTCAATTTTCAAACTGCTAAAATTATCTTGAATGCCAATAATACCTCTGAGTTAGATTTTCTTGAAAATTTAGTTATCTTAATCGTAAAATTATTGTTTAAGATAAATCTGATTCTAAAACGCTCTTCGGAAAAGCCTGGAAAAACCTTTTCAGCACTGCTTTAGATACATTTTTTTTGGCTAAATTATCTACCGTAATTTCGCGCGTATATGTCGCACCCCAGATAACTCGATTTCCTACCAGAATGAATTTTATATAGAAAATGACTTCTTCTTTTCAATAAAATTTCCGGTTTGAAAAAAAATTAACTAAGCCGCATTGTATACGCGGGTAATTACGGTATATACTATTTTTGATATATATATATATATATATATATATATATATATATATATATATGCTTATAACTATGAACAAGTATTTTTTCTACTTACTAGTTTTTTTCTTTGAGCCCTTTTGTTTGTGTGTATTTACTTTTAATCTGTCTTTTACTTACTACTTACTTTTAATATGTTTTTCCATTGTTACCATTTTGCTTTTTTCCTTCCCGTTCTACATTGTATCACTTCTACTTTCCTATTTGACATTCCTTCAGCTTGCTCCATTTCCCGTCTTTTCATTTCAGTCGTGCCTCTACATTCATAGTAGACGCACGTCTTTTTGCGCCTGGCGAAGAAAGACTAAAAGTTCTATCGAAAAACCTTGCGTAATTTAATTCATTTTATGGTGTTTTAAAGAAGTTTTTTTTCACTTCAATTGGCCAACACCAGTTTCAACTTATTATATTTAGGCATGTAACTAATAATTTGGCCACCCACCGGAGATTTTCTTATTTTCAAATTGCTTTAAATTGAGGATATAATAACATTGTTTGAAAAGAAGTAATATGTGGAAAAGCTATTCCACACGTGACATTAACGACTCTATAGCATTTATTTTCATTACTTAAATTTTAATACATCAACATTTTCATGCAATCTTTTTCCTACAATCAAGGTGAACATGCTGCATTAAATTTTTGCTTTGAATTGAGGATATAATAGCATTGTTTGAAAAGAAACAATTTGTAGAAAAGTTGTCCCACGCGTGACATGTAATGGTTCTATAGTATTATTCTCATGACTTACATTTCAATACATCAATATTTTCACGTAATCTTTTACTTACAATCAAGCTGAACATACTGCATTAATTATTTTCTTTAAATTGATGGTATAATATCATTGTTTGTCAAGAATTTATATGTAGAAAACCATTTTTCGTGTAACCGTTTTTTTTTTTTTACTACCAGGTTGAACATACAGCATTTTTATGTATTTTATGCAATGAGTATTAACCCGAGTCTAATCCCTAAAACGTAGAACTTACTCTAATGGCTATCTTAAAGTCTTATTTCTGGAATAAAGTAGATTAACCTACAAGTTTATATGCAAGGTTTTATAATACTAGAGCACATTTGTTCTTCTGAATGAACCACATACGCTATCTCTTCACGACCCATTTACTAACCTTAGGTCAAATTATCCTGGGAAAAAAAGAAGTTTAAGAGCCAGATTTCTGGATTAATGTTAGTTTTATAGCTGAATATGTTACTTAATAGATACAAGAAAAGAAATTGGGATTCTGTTCTTTTACATAAGCTGTGCTTTTTCAGTATTTAGGAAAAATAAAAAAAATTCAAATCCTATTATTGGGTGAAAAGTAGACCGATACAAAACATTTCACACAAACCAGCATTTATACAAAAATTATATTAACAGAAATTTACAAAAACGTATCTCATAATAAAGTACAACGGCCTAAAATATGTCAACATTATTTGCAAGACGATGCAATTTTTTCATTAGAAATAAAAGGAAAAAAATGAAGAAAATATATATTCCTACAATTAGATAATTGTCCCTAATAAGTAAACTATCTTTTATTTTTTATGATATCTATCTTTGTAATTCTTAGCTAATTTGTAATTTGTAATCTTTTGTAATTCTTAGCTTTAAAATCCTGAACAGGTTGATTTGTATCAGATCTCAAGCAAGAAAATTCTGCTTAAACTCAGTCAAAAAATCAGACAGGACTCATAAAAACGCTTTCTTTGACATGAAGCACGACAAGAAAACTCAAAGTAATCTAATCGTTTTTCAACCAGAAAAAAAATCCATATTTTAATACAATTATCGAAAAATGCTCTATACACTGTTAAAATCTACAACAAATTGTACATTCATTCGATCTTTTTTTAAAATAATGATTACGTGACAGTATTATGAAGCGTATGTAACATTGGGTTGCCATATTTGATCTCTATTTTAAATGAGAAATTTTACCCTTTTAATCAGAAATTATGTTTCTTATTATTTTGTATAATTCATTACAGATTACCTGATTATCTACAATAAAATTTTTCCTTTCAGAATTTTTTATGTAAATTTGCAATATTATGTTGTTTTGCAAAGTGAAAGTAGAGATCAAACTGGCAACTTAGATATGACATATTATTGACCTCATTATGATCATAATAAAGTTAAATTATGATTATATAACCTTTTTTAATAAAAATGGCCGAGTGACTGGATAGTTTTTTCTAACATACGTTTTACCAACCGTACAATTATATATTTAATATCCACTTTATTTCTTTTCTTGAAAAATAAGTATATGCTAATTTTTAGATATAAGATTTTTTTCCTTTGTAATGAAATTATATATATTTTTTTCTTTTAAAATTTACTTTTTCTTTAAAATAATTTAAAATATCGTGTTAACCCTATACAATTAAAGATATTCCACAGTCTTTGCAGTCATTCGACCATTATAAAAGATAATGGTTAGTTGACCATGTTATTTTGCTTTTCTGACCATGTTAAGGACAATTACTATGATCAAAATAAAGTTAAATTACTGTTATGTAACCATTTTATATAAAAACATTCGAATGGCTGACGTGTATCTTGCAAACTTTTAACATGAAGCTCATTCGAGCCAAAACTATTCGAATATCGATTTGAATTACGTGATGGTTGAATTCGAAAATAATCGAGTTACTCGACTTAATGCAAGTCTCTAACATCACTCACATCTAACACCATGGTAAAAAATTATTGGAACTATGTGATGTTTGAATGTTTCCGATACACTGTTAAAAATAAATCTGTGAATTCACGGTGAAACTACCGGCAGCAAAGTAGCCGAACTTTTACCGTTCTGTTAGTAGATTTTCCGTTGTGGGAAATACAAGCAGGGAAAACTCCGTTTGAAGAATCAGTAACTTTCCGTTACAAAGTTTGATTTTCAATAATGATAATTTAATATATTTTTAAAAATTAATGAATTGATTAATCGCCAAAGAATTAAAAATTACCGAGTTATTTTAAGCTGCTATGTTATTTTACTTAATTATTATTTTATATAATTTAGTTCCCGTCATCCTGAGGATCGAACTTTTGACTTCTAGATTTCGGAACAAATCCTTACGAACTGAGCCAAAGATGCTGATGCTGGACTGTACATAAGTATATCTTTTATGAGTTAGTGGGAAAATCTGTTGTGCTTTTTAAAGATTTCCTTTCAAATATATTCCTTAGAATAATTGTAAACCGTTTATTTTATTTTATTTTAGACTGATGCATAATACTCATTATTTTTTAAATCAATTTTAATTTTCTAAATAGTTTAAATAAAAAAAATCACTGTTTAAAACCAGTTTTTTTGAATGAATAAATGAAAAAGTTTTTATTAACAATTTTTTTACAAAAAAAAATATAGACAATTTTTTGAAGTTGTCGTACACTATTTATTTATTGGCTAATAAATTAAAAGATTTTTTAATAAGAAATAAGAGAAAAATAAACAGAAAAAATGTTATTTAAAAGGGATGTTTTATGTTTTCATTATTCCATGGCGCCAGTGGGACCCGAACCCATAATCTGCGCTCGCAAGCGATTAGCGGTGTGGTACCTTGAGTACTCGGCCATGGAGCCCCCCACACAACAGAGTGTCTCCGTTTTTTGTTTTTATTTCGATCCGTTTCGTTGTTTTCAAGAAATATGGTGGAATTTTGTGATTGTAACGGAAAAAGCCCTTTTGTTGTGAAAAGGGACCTTTTCTGTGAAATTCAAGAAAAAATGTTCGTGAATTTCAGAATTTTTTTTAACAGTGTAGGTAGGGCTGGATTATTTATCAATATATCAACAAATATTGATATTTCTTATTTATTACAAGAACAATATCAACTCTCTAACTCTGATGATATGTCCCAATATCTATATCTAAGAGACTCTACTTATATACCCCAAAACATATTTTTTCTTTCGTATAGTGACGTTAACCCTTTAAGCGTCCGACAAAATTTTACATGCAAGTTTAACGACTTATAAAATAATAGCTACGGAAAGTATTGATATTGAGATGTGTATTCTATAATCTTAGATATTTATTTATCATATGCAATTCAAAAAATTAACATTAATATAAATGTTGATTTAAATAAGCCTTTGAATCCAAAAACTACGTGACGGAAAAACACGGTTAGGCCGCTTAAAGGGTTAAACTATGCTCAAATACGCAAAATATTCCCAACCAAAAATCCAATACCTTCTCAAATCCTTAATTTAACGATTGCAATTATTCATTGACTGTTAGAATACACCTTCTAGTGATTATCTAAAGATTATAAAATGAAAGTAGTTATCGCAATATATCACTAATTTTAATAAAAACACGTTGATAATTTAAGATATTAAATTTCTGATATCACCTAGCTCTACAGATAGGTATAATTACTTTATCACAATAAGCTAATGGTGATAAAAATATGTCTGAGCATACAGCGAGATATGTTCAGGTTTATTTATATTTCCTATTTCATGTCGATCCATATTATCCTTGCTTGTCTTATATCGAAATATCAGTGTTGTGTATTTCTATAAATTTAGGGCTATGAGGAATTAATTATTCCAAGGGTGTACCAATATACGATATAAGATTAATAATGTGTTAGAAACAGAATTCTAAACATAATGTTATAACTATATATTTTTTTTTAATTCATATTGCTTCGGCAATTTTTTTTTACTGTTATAAGTTTTTGATTATCAAACAAGAGCAGAAAAAATCGCGTAATGAAAGAATAAAACATTTATAGTTTAATAAAATATATCAATTATCTCAATGCTACTCTAACTGTTGATTTATGACACCGCAAAATGTTAAACATTTTTGGGATATTTATTTAGAGCTCCAAAAAATGTGTAATCAGTGTTTTCCTCTTTTTAGATTTTTCATTTTTTTTCAGTCTGATTTATATTTCCCATTTTATGCAGATGTGATGCCGAAAAAAAATTTAGCTCAGCTCAGAAATTTATAATCTTTTTAAACTCCAAGATTTTTCTCTTCTTTATTGACGAATAAAAATAAAACCTTTCTTAGAGTGCATTATTGTAAATCAACCAATTTTTGTATCATGAAAGTTCCACATTACTTTGTATTTCACTTTTAAGTATTCAAATGTATACTTAAAAAAAAAAAAAACTTTTTAGCTGACAAATCTTTATATACGTTGGCATAAACATTTGTAACACTTCATTCTATTTTAAAAATTTCCTTATTGGTTCTCCAATTTTAACTCTCTTTTTTCTGAAAACATTAGGCAATTGCATATATTGAAAGCATTTATAAATAAGATTTTACATTTTAAAGATAAACAGAATTTTGTAATGAGGTATGAATCAAATGTGTTGACATACCTATAAAATGAGAGCTTTTTTTTTTTAAATTTTCATATGTTAATCTTTAATTCCTTGAGGGGCGCTGTTATGTCTACGAAAACCTTAAATTTAATTTCCGAAGGTCACATAGACACTAGAATTTTGGTAAAAGAAATTTCAGTTTATCATATGTGTGAAATATAGTTTTTTTCTTATTTACAATTAGATTTGTATTCAAATTTCGGTGCTTTTCATTTCTTTCAACATTTTAACAATGAAATTGATTTCCGCTGCGAAGGGTTTAATCTATTGGAAATCTTTACAGAGGAAAATTATCACAGTTCTCAGTAGATTACATGATTTAAATAAAATGTTTCAAAAATACTTTAAAGACAAGAGACATTTTAACTACTATATATTCATATATTTGCATTAGAATAAGTAAAATATTTATATCATTAAAAATAATTGATAAAAATGCTTATGATGCTACGTTATTAATACATCAAAGTAAACCTTTTTAAAACATGAATTTAAATTTTACATTTGCACATTTTACTTGCAAAAAAAAAGAATAAAAGGAAATATACAGATTGTTCCTGAATAACGTGCACAGTCTTGGATGGGACACATCGTTAGGAATCATAATTGCATAGGCGGGCGAGAACGTTACCCAAACGGGATAAAGAGACACAAATCCGATAAGGCCACAATACAGAATGTAATGTAAAATACTTTATTACACAAAAATAAAAACAATAATAAATAAAAAGTATGACATAAAAGCATCACAGGAGGTGTTCGAAATTTTTGTCTTCGGCAAGTATGCACGAACAACACCGATATGCAACATGCTGCGGCGGACATGCTCGAAAACACCGGGCGTTTCACCGATCTTTATAGCAACGATAGATATTTGTGCCAAAATTCACAAGCATGTCGCACAGAAGGCTCTTCGTGGCACCTAAGAGAAAAAAAAAATCCAGAGGAGATAAATCAAATGATTTGGGAGCAGTGTTCTCGCTGACATTTGGCCAACGTTAGTAATTTAGCTAATTAAAAATAAAAAACATTCGCCAAATGAGAAAAGTATTAGCAAAATAAATTAGCCGTGTAGCACAAAGAAAAAAAAAGAATAGATAAATAAATAAAATAATAATCCTTCAATGTACCCCTTTTTTTCAATATGTTCTAATGTAACCAAAGTTTTTATAACTGCGAAAACGATTGTTATTAACCTAATTGCTACTATCTGCTACAAATATAAAAAAAAATGTATACATTAAAAATATGTATATATGCATAATGCAAATGTATGAAAAACGAAAAAGAAAAGAAAAAAAAGCAAAAATTGAGCATTAGCAGTTTGGCGAATCTAATCGCTTGTTTACTCGCCAAATGAAGAATTTAGTCGCAATTTGGCGCAATGGCGAGCGACAGCGAGAACACTAGTTGGGAGTCAAGCGACGGAATTACCACGTCAAATCTATTTGTTTCGAAATGTCTGTCCCAAATAGTCGTGTATACACATTCCACAATGAAATGGTGTCACTTCCTGTTGAACCCTCATGATAGCAGATATAGAAACATCAATTAAGAAATTTGGATTAAGAAAAAGAATCCATTATTTTGACTTGCTGACCTTGAGAGGTGGCATAAAGCATTCATATCAATGTCCACCGATGTTTTCCTATATATTTATGATTGCTTAGGATCATTTTTAACTTCCCTTAAAGCTTGTACACGACATTCGGCGACATCCTGTATTTATTATCCTAAAATAAATTATTCATACTTAAGTAATTCACATGCGAATAATACCATGATAATTCTGCCAATTAATTTGGTAGAAATGTTTGCTCGAATATTTACATCATGAATGTTATGTGAATAATAATTCTATTTCATGAATTTCTTCAATTAATAGTTAATGTCTTAAACTACAGTAGAACTCCATTGTACACGTGATCAATAAATTTCATTAATACCTGAGCTGGAACAATTAGTGAGTAATATGTCTCTGTCTCCTCGATTAACATGTTCCAGTTGTTCAAATTTGAATCTTTAATGAAATGAAATTTCATCTTCAGAGATGTGGTTGTCATATTGTATTTACATTTATAACTTAAAAAGCTTAATGGCAGAAAATGCTGTCTAGCAAATAATCAAAATTCGAGAAAATTGAAATTGAGGACTTTTTGATGTAAAATTTAATAATTTATTTTATTCTGCATAGCACGTGAATTAATAATAACAGTATTTTTTTAGGAAAACTCTTGAAACTTTATTTTGGAAATATTCACATTTATTAACGTATCCGTACACCTTCGGAAGTGATTTTTTGAAATTTGACAGCACACTCTTAGAGATAGCTACTTGTAAATTTTACAGCAACTGTAATGGTAACTAGGGTACCAGCTTCTTTTTTTTTCACAGAGAAGAATAATTATTTTGTATTTCTATAATCTTCTTGCTAAAATATTGTTGTAAAATCCATAACCTATAATTATCACAATTTATGTTCACCAAGTAAAAAAAGTTTTAAAATACTATTATTGCCCGCAATTAATATAGCACAAGTTATTTGATTATTATTAAAATAATAAAAATACATAGGGGGAACTGGGGTACATTGATACATGGGGCACATTGATACACCCCCTCTACCGCAAACAGGGTCATTACAGGAAGTTTCACAACAGCTCCAAAAGATGATGCTAGTGTATTCAACTACATACAGAAAATCTTGGAATGATTCAGTAGTTTGATGAAATGGGACGGGTGATTTATTGTTTTTGTTGTTCAAAAGTAAATATGAGTTGTACAATTGAAATGCTATTATACAACTGTTCCAGTATTTTCAACCAAAATGAATACTCTCCCTGGTAAGTACAGCTACTCTTTATCAGTTCTTCATTATTTATTGTTAGATATATTGTGAAGTGTTGGATTTGAGACCAATTTTATTCAAAATCGCTGTATGGGGCACATTGATACAGTCTATGACGGGGCACATTGATACAGCCTAAATCCTTTAATAGTTCATATTTTCATTATCTTTTATTATTTTTTTTACGATACACTCCTTAATCCAACCTTTTTTTCACGAAAAATTTATAATATTAGTTTTTATTGAAGTGAAATAGCTCTAATTTCTTTATATTAGAACATTTTATAGTATTTTTGAAAACAGAAGACGTAGGAACTTACCCAGCATCTAGTGCTAGTAGAACTAATAAAAGAAAAGGACGCCATTCTGGCAAATCTCGAATTATATCGATTCTCCAGAGAAAAAAGTATTTTCGACATGCGAAATGTTAAGTAAGCGAAACAAACTGCAGAACAGAAAATGATACTTATATTATAAACAGAATTTTTAATATAATTATCCTTTATTTTCTGTTTATGAACCTATTTATAAACAGAAAAACTAGTAATTTTTTCATCTTTCATAAGAAAGAAGATAATGCTGGGGTTGAAGTGCTAGATATGATAAAGTTACCACAGCCAACAATCAGACAAGAAACAGCCAGAACATCAGATCATAATATATTTAATTTTGATTGCTTTGATATTGCTTAAAAATAAATTGTGAGTGATTTAAATTTTTATAAATAAATATAAAATGGTTTTCTAATTCATTTTCTATGAAAAATATGCATTGGCATTATTTTGTCGTCATTTTTCTCAAACGTATCAATCTGCCCCGGGGATGGGGCACATTGATACAAATGACTTTTTTTGATTTTTTAAAAATTACATGCAAAAATACTACATAAAACAATGATTGTACATTTTTATAGCATACTACACAAGTTTTGCTGTCACCTCATGGAAAAAAAACTTGAATTTTCTACTTTCTTGACACCAAAAAAAATCTTAGAAAAAAACTGTATCAATGTACCCCAGTTCCCCCTACCAGCTAAATATACATTTCAAGGATAATTCTGCTTCTACGAAATATCTCACTGAACAATTAGCTACACAACTTGTTGTAGAACTCCATTGTAGAATTTTCTAATAAATATTTCATTAGCAGTAACACCTAAGCTAGTAAGATTTATGACATTACATCTCACGCCTATCAACACGTACCACATTCATTAAATTTAAATTATTAATGAAATGAAATTTCAATTTTAAGGATTTGTTTCTCACGTATAACTTAATTATGGTATTTTGAGCTCCGGACGGAAATGGAAATTTTCTATACTGTGGAAAATTTACATAATGTAGTTAGAGAAATTTAGAATTTTAAATTAGAAAATTTTTAGAGCGCGAGTATATATCGTGCAGATATTATATAAATCTTGTTTACTTATTATTATTAATTTCTAAAGATAAGAAATGTAAACTTTGTCCCGTCTTTAAAATATTGCTACAGATTATACAAGTAGCCGAATAATGGCGTATGGTAATTAATTGTGATCTGATTAGCAACTATAGAATTTTAATAAGCGATTTTGAGTATATAGTGTAATTAAAAAAGGGGATGATTGTAAAAAAAAAAAAAAAAAAAAAAAAAAAAAAAAAAAAAAAAAAACCTAAAAAGGGGATTTTTGTAGCATTTTCTTTCTGGAATAGGAATTAAGATTTTAGATCCGGGTTTTTCCATGTATTTTATATCATTTGACGAACATTTCAAGAATTTTAACAAAAAAATTATTTTGAAGCTGTAGTTATGTGATTGGATGCATGAGATACATACTTGATACATACACCTCATATCGGGCAAAATCGTCTGAGACGTTTGTAATAAATTTTTGTTAAGCTTTTGAATGCATATAATATTGTCATCAGCTTCAACCACATTGAGATAAAAAAGTGAAAAATGAACAAAGTAGAAACCATTTGAAAAAAAGTTTTACTTTGTGTCTCCTTTAATCACAAAAGACGTACTTCTAAGAATATTAATTTTGTCTTTATCGATATATAAAGTGTTCTCGCTGTCGCTCGCCATTGCGCCAAATTGCGACTAAATTCTTCATTTGGCGAGTAAACAAGCAATTAGATTCGCCAAATTGCTAGTGCTCAATTTTTGCTTTTTCTTTCTTTTCTTTTTTGTTTTTCATACATGTGCATACATACATATATTTAATCTATACATATTTTTAATATATTTGTAGCGGATAGTTGAAATTAGATTAATAACAATCATTGTTGAAATCGTAAAAACTTAGGTTATTTTAGAACATGGTGAAAAAAAGGGGATACATTGAAGGATTAAATATAATTTTTTTAGTGCTACACGGCGAATCTATTTGGCTAATACTTTTTTCATTTGGCGGATGTTTTTTATTTTTAATTAGCCAAATTACTAACGTTGGTCAAATGTCACCGAGAACACTGTATATATATGTATATATATATATATAAACGGTTGAAAGTAGCCCAAACTCCAATCAATTGTATCACCTTTATTATTATTATTTTTTTAATTTAGAAAGATCGTTACAATTTTGCTTTAAATTCTGTATCGGCCAGTTTGAGAAAAGGCATTATGAATAAAATGAATTAACGATACTTCTAAACAATGTAAACAAGCGAATGCATAACTTTAAAACACTCTATAGAAGAACAATTTAACAAATGGAAAGGGAAAAAAAAGATTTTTTTCAACCTAAAATAATTAAATCTTTCATTAAATTCATTGAAATCGCACATTCTGAGCATTAGATAGAAAAATCTCGTTCCATCAATAAAAAAAAAATTAATAGTTAGTTAAAATTTACTTTCAGTTTTCTAGGAAACATTTGGCAGTATAATGTACCTTGGAAGCCTTTATAATATAATGATATATAATGTCATGCAATAATGTTTATAAACATTTATTTTTTTTGTTTATAAACATATGTTTTACTATTTACAATATAAGTACAGCTAATCAGGAAAACTCGCTCTACCTTTACGAAACTCTGATCTATTTTTCGATGGTGGAATGTTGATAAATTATTTCTAACGGGCTGCGAAACTCACGCTAGTGCTTCTATATATATCTTGTGGAAGAATAATAAAAATTTGTAAACATATTTTTTTGAGCATGGTTTGGATTTCTTTTCCATTATTTAAAATACAATTTTAAGTATCAATAATTTTCACGCAAACATAAGATAATGTGTCTTTCCCAAAATAGACAGAGGTATTTTTTGAAAGCCATTTTCTATTTTCTTTTTTTACTAAATAGTTCATCAAGGAATTCGGAAGAAAAATATATTTCCTACTTATCAAAAGTATGGGATAAACAGAAAAAGAAAAAAGAAAAATAATATTTAAACTATATTTCTGAAGAGGCAAAAAAAACCATAGACAAAATAAGGCTAAAAAAAGAGCCTTCAAACTGACAAATGTGCAAGAATAGATTTGTGAAAAGGTAATAAATTTTGGATTACATGTTTCAAAGTTATGTGGGAAAAATTGTAAATTCATCATTTTAGAAAATCTGCTATAAGAGGTATTTAAGCAAAAGTTCAATTCACCACATTTTTAATATTCTTTTTTAAAGTTAACATAATGCTACGATAGTTTTTTTTTTTTTTACTTTGTAATAATTGATTTTTGTGCATTTTTAGCGTTCAATCCGAAATTGACACATACTTTTAATGGTCATGTTTCAATTTTTTCAAACCATAATTTACAAAGTTGAAAAATGGCAAAAATCTGATACTAAAAAGGAAGGAAATGGTTGAGTTTTTATCATTTGTTATTTTATGTACTTTATAGCACTAAAATGTGAAACTTACTTTGATTTTCAACCGTCACCAGGGTTGGAAAAAAACCAGGTTTTTTTTAAAAAAACCCAAAAAAACCGGTTTTTTTGGTTTAAACCGGGTTTTTTTAAAACATCCTTTTTTATTACATATACATGCATATTTATTGATAAAAATAGACATTGTTGAATTATAAGTAGTATAAAATCATTTGAAAATAATTTAAATTAAATAATTATAGTTAATTATGTAGAAAATTTTAAAAAAATCATATTTTAATTTAAATAGATATTAGTAAAGTTATATGTTCAAACAATAAGCTACTCTACGCAGTGAAACTTTGATGCTTTGAAAATGTTTATATATAATCTTTTTATTACTTATAATAAACATTTGATGTAGTTTGATGAATATAATTCTTTTCTACAATTAAAAAAAATAAAAAAATAAATTTGAGATTATTCTTGGGGGTTTTATGTTTTGAGAAACAATTTGAAATCAACATTTATGGTCATTGGATTTAGCAAGCAGATAACTGGGGGAAAAAAATAATTTGTTATTATTAAAATACTATAACTAGCCCCCAATTTTTGAATACTCATTCAACTTCATATTTTGATTTTAATTCTTAAAGATAATCTACCCGGTAGAAAAAAAAAAATTCTTTTATACTTTCACCAAAATCTTAAAGATTATCCAATTATGTAGCTCCATATTCAAAAGCATTGTGCATATTATGATAGATTGCTTTAAATAATCTGCATTTTTTAATGAAAATATTTTGTACTAAATATGGAATATTTTTAATCCATTTTATCTTTGATCAGTTCTCATATTCTAAGATTTTTCTTTAGAGCAATGGAATATGTTCACCAATGCATACTGAATTTCATCCTATACATAAAAAATAACCTAGAATCACTATATTTAATACTTTTTGCTGAAATAAAGTGTTAAACGTAGAAAATATTTCTATCCAATAATTTGTAAGTCTTAAATTGCGAAGAAAAACAAGAAAATATCATTAGATTTTTTTGAAAAAAACCAATTGGTTTTTTTGAGAAAAAAACCAATTGGTTTAAACCGTGGTTTAAACCATGGTTAAAACCAATTGGTTTAAACCGTGCCAACCCTGACCGTCACATCGTAATTTTCAGCAAATCATAGATTCAAAAGTGTAAAAATGCGAAAATCTGATGCTATAAAATGTATGAGAAAAAATGTTGGGTCAATTTTATTTAATTTAGTAATTCCATCAATTTTTGTCTTGTATTAGGGATTTTGGAAACAATTGTGGAAACCCAGAGTTAAGCAGCTCTGGGTTTCCACAATTGGGACAAGGCGCTGAATTTTAACTCTAAAATTTTTAGCTTTGAAATATACGATTTGTGCAAATTCAAGAAGCGTTCTTAATAATGTGAATTTAGATTTTTAGCTGCGCTTCTAAAGCAACTATAATTTGTTTTCGAGAATAACTACATCGACGAAAAAACCCAATTATGCTTTATTAAAATCGGATAAATATATAATTACTTTTGCATATTAATATTAAAAAAATGTTAAAGGCATCATTTAGAAACTTACATTCTAAAGTCGTAAAAAATTGGATAATTCCATTATTAGTTTTTTAAACATATTTTCTTACACATATTATAGTCCTTAAAAAATATATACTAATATATCATATTTCACTTTTACGATTTTAATTAATCTACAATTTTATTATTTTTTCGAACTCTACTCTTTTTATTATCTGTTTTTATCGAATGTATACAATTAATTGATAAAAACAATGCAATTTTAAAACAAGATACTTTTGGCTAAAAGGAAAAACGAAGCGAGTTTATCATGATAACAGACTAGAGAACAGATTTTGGTTCTCTCGTCTGCCACTGCGCAATTAAATTCCCTCGAAAAAGATATTATGTTTACGAAAAAAAAATCTACATTCTGTTCCAATTTGAAGATGTTAAATTCTTTCTATGTCGAAGTTTTCCTAGTGTAACCCTGCAATCAGTCTAAGTCGAGGAAATGATGTTGCATTTCACGTACTCAAATCTATTAATTAGATCTTTGGAAATTTTACAAGTTTCTTCTTTTGTAAATTAACATCAACCTATCAATCAATGTTTGGTGTTTTTTGAAAATAACTATTTGTGCTTTAGTAGCTCATATTCACTATTCTTTTCCAAACTTTGTGCGTTTTACTGGGAGCTAGGGTAAGTACCTTTAAAACCATTTAAATTCTCACTAAGTTGAAAACCATGACCTGTTTTATTATATTCGTCCCAATCGGTTTTTAAATTCGGTCATTACTGTTCTAAAATTTTAGCTTTTACAATTTGTTTCTTATTAAACCCGCTAACATATTTCAAAAATTATTCTATCCAAACGCAATAAATTACTCTGGAATTTTTAAACATCTATAATGAAATAGATTTCTTTATGTCTTTTGAGTAGTGCATTTCAAAACCCGCCACACTACAGTGACAACAAGCTCCGAATAGATATTAATCCTCTTTTCAAAATCATTTCGTTATAAATAAGAAGCAAGAATAGAGATGAAAGAATATGCATCGCTATACCACATTTATATTGGCTGTAAACATGGATTACATATGTGGACCCTTTTTATGCGTCTGGGTTGTTTATTCGCATTTTAAAATATTATTTTATCGAAAACGATGAAAATAGTTTAATAAATTTGATTTTTTATATAATGAGCTATAAAAATAAAGCTCTTTTTTATATTGTATTGATAAATAATGGAGATTTATGTCGTATTAAATATTTCTTAGTCCTTTTATTCATAGTTGCATTTATGAAGAATACATGGAGTGCTTTTGAATAAAGAAAAGAGAAAAAAAGTAATTTATAATCTAATATTGTAAAATTTTGCAAGAATATAGAAAACATTAATACTTTGAATGGATTGCAGTAAAAGAAATAAATAGATTGATAAATTGGCGCGATGCTTAAAATGAACATTCAAATTAAGAATATTTTTAACATATTTTTATATCTTTAGACGTATTTTTTATCTAATCAAAAGAGAAAGAAGTTGGAATCATGGAATTTTGAAACTAAAAACTATGACAAATAATCCTTGAACGAGAGCCATGCAACAGCCGTTCAAAAAGAGTTATCTGGACGTCCGCAAGAAATTGCTGTAGTATTTTTACACATCCACAATCTAATAGGCTTCTCCATAGAATTTGAATCATGAATTTCTAAACCCGCAGTGGCATCAAACTGTGAATGGATATTAATCTTCTTTTCAAAACGAATTCGCTATAAATAAGATGAAGAATAGAGATGAAGGACATATGCGTGAGTACAGCATTTGCCTCTATGTAAACATGGATTACATATGTCGAGGTTATATACGTCTGGGACGTTTATTCACAGTTTAAACTATTACGTTGTAGAAAGTAATGAAAATAGTTTAATAAAATTGATTGTTTATGTTATGAAATATAAAAATATGTTTTCTTTTATGATATTGCACTGATACATGTAGTGATTTGTGTCGTACAAAATATTTCTTAATCTTTTTATTCATAGTTGCGTTTATCAGGAATACATGGAGGGCTTTTGATTAACAAAAAATTAACCTGTTTCACAATTAAAATAACTTATAATATTTTTTGCAAAAAATAAAATAATTAATGTATAGTCTCATATTGTAAAAAAATTGTAAGAATTTGACAAAATTGGCACTTCGAATGAGTTAGAGTAAAATAAATAAATAGATAGATAAATTGGAGTGATGCTTAAGATGAACATTAACATTAAAATATTTTAAACAAATTTTTTATAACTTTATACGTTTTTTTATGTCATCAAAAGAAATAGAAATTGGAATCATGGAATTTTGAAACTAGAAACTATGACAAATAATCCTTGAACGAGAGCCATGCAATAGTTTTTCACAGAGGATACCCACAAGAAATTGCTCTGTTATTTTTTAACATCAACAATGAAATAGATTTCCCCATAGCATTCTAATCTGAATTTCTAAACAGGCGGTGGCATCAAACTGAGTGGATATTAATCCTCTTTTCAAAATTAATTCGTTATAAATTAAAGGCAAAAATGGCGATGAAAGAATATATATCGCTGTACCATATTTACAACGATGTAAACATAAATTATATGTGTGGCTCTTTTTATACGTCTGGAATGTTTATTCACATTATAAACTATTATGCTATAGAAAGCAATGAGAACAGTTTAATAAATTGGATGGTTTATGTTGTGAGATATATAAATAATCTTCTTTTATGTTATTGCACTCATAAATGGCAGAGATTTATGTCGTATAAAATAGTATTTAGTCTTTTTATTCCTATTTGCATTTCTCAGAAATACATGGAATGTTTTTAAATAAAGGAAAAGATGCGGTTTTTCAGAAATGAGAAAACTGGTGATATTTTGAGCAAAAAAAAAAAAAAAATAATAATAATAATAATAATTTCTAGACTAATATTGTGAAGAATCTAAGAATTTGAAATAATTATTACTTCAAATGAATTACAGTACAATAAATAAATAGATAAATAAACTGGCGTGATGCTCCACATGAACAAATTGTAGCAAAAATATTTTTCAATAAATCTAGTAGACAAGACTCATTTGTCATAATTGATTAAAAATTCACAAAATATGCGGAATAAATACGTAGATAATAGATATCTCTGTATAAATGACGTCTGCGCATTTGCATTATCACCCCGTTCACCAACGGGAGTAGCTGTATAAATTTACGCCAGATACCAAAACTACCACTTTATGCTTGATATGTATGAAGTTTTGAAAGGAATATGAAACATGAAATTTTGAAGTCAGGCACTATGACAAATAATCCTTGAATTAGAGCAATGTAACAGGCTTTCTCAGAGAGTTCTTTTGGTGCCCTCAAGAAATTGCTCTTGTATTTTTAACATCCACAATGAAATAGATTTCCCCACAGGATTCTATTCCTGAATTTCTAAACCCACAGTGACATCAAACTGAATGGATATTAATCCTTTTTTCAAAATTAATTCGTTATAAAGAAAAAGCAAGAATGGTGACCAAAGAATATATATCGCGGTACCATATTTACAACGATGTATGTGTGTGGACTTTTTTTATACGTTTGGGACGTTTATTCCCATTATTAACTATTATTCTTTTGAAAGCAATGCGAATAGTTTAATAAATTGGATCGTTTATGTTGTGAGATATAAACAGAGTTTTCTTTTATGATATTGCACTGATGAATGATGGTGATTTATGTTATGTAAAATATTACTTAGTCTTTTTATTCACATTGCATTTATCAAAAATACATGAAGTGCTTTTAAATAAAGATACCTTCATTTACAAATAAAAAAACTGATAATATCTTGAGCAAAAAATCAAATAAGTAATTTATAGTCTAATAATGTGAAATATCATAATAACTTTAAGACAATAGGATACTTTAATTTTATAAAATATTTCTACATATTTAGTCATAGTTTTATCTATCAAGAATACACGGAGGACAAAATGCCCTCTTTTACAAATAGGAAAACGGATGATATTTTGAGCAAAAGTAAAATAAATAATTTATAGGCTTACATTATAAAATATCAAAGGAATGAAACAACTGGTTACTTTAAAATTCTCACAAGAATAAATTAGATTTGAATGTATTTTATAAATATTTTAGCATAATTAGTACAAAAACAATCTAAATTTCAGTTGTAAACACATCAGAAAATGCAGTTTTCATTCCGTCTATAATTACACTAATTTTAAGTTATAATTTAAATATCCTGAGTAATTTTAAATATCCAGAGTAAAAAAAAAACATTGGCGAGATATGTTTCATAATATACATCAGAGGCATAATTTGTAGATAACGTGGAGGACTTCACAATCGCAACGGATTTTACAAGCACCAGATGCAATTATTGTATATGGAGACTTTTTTCTGCTACAGGCGATTAATCATGAAATATTTTCCGTGACTTGTATTACCATATACGTTATGAAACAATATGGGATTTAGTTATACGCCATTAAATGCTTTCCACAATAAACTATACGACTGCCTTAAACTGCAACAATTAAACATTTTAATTTTCTCGAATACTAGAGACCCATATCAGGCTCCTAAATGAAAAAATATACATACATATATATGAGGACCCCAGAAGCCAAGGGGTATAAGTGACAAAATTGAAAAAATTGAGTTAAGTGCACAGAGTACCTGGAAATATGCTTTTTTCATTTCAGGTAAAGAAATATAGGTCATTTTCTGATTATTTGGGGAGTTATAGAGATAAACCACTTTTTTCGAAAAACAAACAATATTGATTAATTATACAAATAAAGAAAATTTTACTCTATTTTTTTAACAGTTATTGGAATGAGAGTTCAAAGATTAGAATGCAACAAGCAGATGTTTCCTATTTTAATTTAGTCAATTTTTATTGATGTTCCAATTTAACATCAATTATCTTTAAACTCAATTTACTCCAAATCGACATTTTGTCACTTGTACCCCTTGGCTTCTGGGTTCCTCATTTATATATATATATATAATTTTTTATGGAAAAGGTTTTCAACTAAACTTTATTTTTAGTGATGTATTTTTAAAATTCAAACCTTGATTACTATAAAAATCAAATTTTATCCCTTTTTGAATAACATTTCAATTTTTCTAAATCAAAGACCGATTTTCACAAAAAAAGTGAATCAAAGGGTTAAACGCCAAACAGGTAGAAAATAAAATTTGACGTATAAACGTGGTTAATTTGACGATTTTTAAAGAAAATTTCAGAGTTGAAAATGGCAATGGCGGGTCGAATTATACACGATTAGAGAAAAACAAATCGCTGATAATCGGCGAATGGGCAAGACTTTTATGTAGTCACGTATGAGTAAAGTTTGTAAAGAGAAAAAAATCAATAATGGTCAATTCTTTGTGATTGACAAAAAAAGCTCAAGCATAATGTCCTTAAAACTGTCCTGACTCCTTTGCTGTCCAGAATTTGCTGCAATTCTTCTATCTTTACAAGAAGAAATTATTGGATTTCGTCTTTCAGTTTCTAAAATTCGCCTTGCAGTTTTTGATGAATTTATACGTTATAGAAAGTCATGAACAAAATTTGATGATTTTTAGAAAATGTCTGTCTGTGAATCTTTCTTTCACTCTATTACTCTGTGAGTCTGTATGTGATAAAAAATATGTGGACACTCTATCTCAAGAACTAAATGCAAGAAATTTCACAAAGCTTTAGATTCAATTAGACATTGATATAAACTAGTGCAGACATGTTTTTTGTGCATTTGGGCAACAGCTGGCGTTGCTATGTTGTCTTACTTACAATTTCCATAATAGCTCTATCTCAAGTACTTAAGCAGGGATTTTTTATAAAACTTTAGATTTAGTTAATCCTTGATATAATTTGTGGCTTACTACTTTTTGCTACACATCGCTTAACAGGTGACATTGCCATGCTATATTATTCATGATTATCGCAAAATCTGTATTCTAAAAATTAACGAATGAATTTCCATCAAACTTCACATTCAGTTAGTATAAGATATAGATTAGTGTTTTTTAGTTTTTAATATATGTCATTCAATAAGTGGCTCTGGTGTGCTGCGTTTTTCACGATTTCGCAATCGCTGTATTTCAAGAACTAAAGCAGGAATTTTCATCAAATTTCTGATTCAGTCAGTACGTGATAAAAATTGATCCTAATTAGATTTTGTTGCACATCACCCAACAGGTGGCACTGTTACGGAACATTTTTTAAAAAAAATTTGTAATAGAAACTAATGCACAGATTTTCATCAAACTTAATATTCAGGTAGAAGTTGGCATAAAATGTTGCTGACCAGATTTAGGTGTAAACCACATAACCGTTGGCGCGACTCTGCTGCATTTTTCAGGAAGTATTAAGATGTACGAGAGAGAATAAAGTTTTGAAATTACCACGTCTGATTTATTTAAACAGTGTATAAAAAACATTTTTGTAAGTATTCTGTAACTTTATACATCTGTACAATGATATATTTTCTTTCTTTTATCTTTACAAGAAAAAAGTATTGGATTCTTGAAAATTTCGAATTCCTATCTTCGACGGATTTTCATGTTTTAAGGGTCAGAGATCCCGAAAAACATGTCTTTGTAAAATGCCTGTCTGTGAGTGAGTTTTTTTGTCTGTTTGTGAGCGTTCTATCTCAAGAACTGATGCACAGAATTTCATAAAAAATTATTTTGCGTTAATCTGATATGAATTGATGCTAGTTTTTGATTTAAATCGCTCAAAGCGTGGCGCTGCTATTTAGCATTCTTTACAATTTCCGCAATAGCTTTATCTAAAGAACGAATGCACGGATTTTGATCAAACGGTAGATTCAACTACTCCTTGAGTTGAATTGTTGTTTACTACACTTTGGTGTAAGTCGCATTACAGATGGTACTGCTATGCTGCATTCTTTACGATTTCCGCAATAAATCTACTTCAGGAATTAAAGTACGGGTTATATAAAACTTCAGATTCAGTTAGTCTTAATATGTCTTAATATGACTTAGTGTTGCTTAAATTTTTTTTGTTAATTGCCCAATAGGTGAAGCTGCAATGCTACATGTTTCGCGATTTCCGAAGTAGCTCTGTCTCAAGAACATATGCAACTGATTTTTATTGAACTTCGGATTCAATTAAAATAAGTTGTTGCAGTACTTGAAAGTGTTAGAATTTGGTGTAAATTACTCAACAAATGACGCTCCTTGCTGCGTTTTGCATGGTTTGCGTGATTTTAGAGATTGTCATACCTCAAGAAATAATCCAAGGAAAGGTTGAATTTTAACGTATAATAATATTTCTTATAAATATTTTCATGAGCTCATGATTAAATTAGTGGTATATTTTATTATTTTTTAAATTATTTCCTCTATTTTTTAAGAGTTATTTATGAAAGTTTATCCATATATATCTGTTTTATTTACCAGTAAGGGAAGGTAGTCCTTTTGTTCTTATTATTAAATGCGTCACATATCTAATAGTTTTCTAATTTAACCATAAATTAACAATAGCTAATTTGAGAAAAATGGCGTTTCTTTCTAAAGGGAAAAAAATCGATTTGTTTAATTTGGGCACAGAATTAGAGTTAGATGTAGATAAAGATGATAAACTATCAGTTTTACGTGAGAAAATTATTAAGTGTCAACTGCTTAAAGACGACGAACAATTTGTTCAAGCGACATTTAATGCTATCGTGGAAGATCGCAAAAAACAAGAAATTGCAGAACAACAAATTATTCAGAATAAACTTATTGCAGAAGAAAAAGCATATGAGCTAGAAAAGTTTAGGCTACATGCTCAAAACCCTACCGCGACAACTGTACCACAGAATCAAACGGATCAGATGCGTACAGATATTAAAAATATCTTGCCAATATTTATTCCTGAAAAGGATGATATGTCTTTGTTTTTGACAATGTTTGAACGTCAAATGAAAATGCTTAAGAGGTCAGGTACCTTTTAAAGAATCCAAAAATCGATTTTTTAAAAAATAGCTTATAATTAAATGTGATTCTTTAGAAACATTTAAAAACAAACCGCATTCAAAAATTCGCATTAGAAAAAGAGTTATGACTAAAAAACTTTGCGCTTTTCCTATACGACCAATAATAAATTTAAACTTTGACGTCAATTTTCTCAAAACAGCGATTTTGTTCATTGCGCGCACGATTTCTCAAAAACGGTTGCGTAGAATTTAACAAAAATTTCGCTGAATATGTTAAACGTACACATGCACAAAATGACCTACTATTATGTTCCTCAAATTAGAAGTTTAGAATTTACGACTACTTTTTTGTAAAAAAAATCTCGATATTTCGAATTTCTTTAAAAAATAATTTTTTTTCTCGGGAACTATAAGTTTTATTTTTTTCATCGTAGGTCATTTTGAAAACACATTATTTCTCTACTCAGAAAAAAAATTTTGGTTTGTTTTAGCTATTCAAATTTGAAAAATCGTGCGCGCAATGCATGCAAGATTTATTCTTCCGTAAAAATTCTATAATCTTTAAAAATAATAAAAAAACATTGCATGCATGTATAATTTTTTTAACAACTTTAACTAATAAAATAAATCCTTCTTAATAAGTATTTTCAATTTTATAGTCAAAAGTCAATTAGATATAGAGTGACTGCAGTTCTTACAGAGGTCACTTTTTCACGTATTTTGTTAGTCCGAAAGGTACCTGACCCCTTATGTCTACAAATAATTTTGGGTTTCTCAATTAATTGCCGTACTTCCGAACGACATTGCTAAACATATAGCCAGAGAACCAGAAGAAATGTTCAAAAATTATTCTTATATTCGTGGCATATTGCTTAAAAGATTTAAGTTGACAGCAGAAAAGTTTAGGGTATTATTTAGCCGACATCAAAAAAGAGAAAATTCTACTTGGAAAGATTTTTATTTTGAACTTAGAAATTATTTTGAGAGTTGGTTATCCGAATTAGAAATCAATTCATTTGAAAAAATAAGTGAACTAATAATCGCTGATCAGATTAAGAAAACGCGCCCACCAGAATATAAAAATCATTATTTAGATAGTTGGGACAAGTTAAATGACCCTGTCGTGTTGGCTGAAAAGCTAGACATTTACGAAAATATTAAACCTTCTTCTTCAAAAGTCAGCAAGTTATTCAAAAACGCGTGAAGCGCAGAAACATGTTTTGTCGAAAAATTCAAATGGTCAAGAATTCTGGAAAAATCAATCACCTAAACATGGAACTAGCGAACATTTTTCAAATTATAAAAATAATCATTCTACTTCAAAATATACAAATTCAAGAAATGTAAACAATGATAAGCGTCAGATTATAAGTTGTTATGGCTGTGGTAAACAAGGTTTTGTCAAAGCCAAATGTCCTAATTTTTCTCCATCTACGCAGACACAATCAACAAATTTTCGTTCCCTTCATCTCAAATCTTGTTTTATCAATACTCAAGCAACACCTTTGTTGTATATAAAGGTAAATGGTGTTACAGGTGTTGCTTGCGCAGATACAAAAGCTACTCATTGCATTGCTGGAGAAATGTTATACAAGATTCTCTGTGACCAATGATTTTTGTTCGAAGTCACCGGTGTAAGTATAACACTTGCTGATGGCCTACGAAAAGAATCCAACGTTCTTCAAGCAACAATCACTGTTGAAATAGAAGGTCGTACGACCAGTACAATGATTTTTCCGTTACCCGAAGCCGAGGGAAATAGAACATTGTTAGGCATAGATTTTTTTAATAAAATGAGGATTGTGCTAGACATGCGAAGCCAAAGTTGGTATTTCCAGAACAATCCAAAACATAAAATTCCCTTTTCTGGTGATCCTTTCATTACGACCTCTGAAATCTCAGCACCAACTGCAAAAGGTAATTCGGTTATGTTAAGAGAAACAGAAGGTCAGCATCTATCTGAAATACAAAGAAAAAGGCTTACTGAGTTACCTAAAAAAATTCCAATACCTTTCGACCAGGGGGAGAAGCAATATCCTTCGCCGAACATCATATAAATACTAGAGACCATCGTCCTATATCACTACTTCTTTACAGGTTATCACCGGCAAAGAAAGAATTGTTGAAAACCGAAATTGATGATATTCTAGCCAAAGGCAAAGCGAGCGTCACAGCTGACATGCTTTCTTGTCCTGCTTGGGATCATACCAATAAAGAAAGTTGCGATATTTGCGCTATAATACTTGATATTCCTTCTAAATCATCAAGTGATTTACGTGCTGAACAAATGAAAGATGAAAAATTAAAGAAAATTATTAAAAGTTTCGAAGATGAAGAAAAAACTCTTGACTATACTAACTGGGCTGATCGCGGTTATATTATGAATCAAGGAGTTTTATACAGGTATTCTCCAAGTTCGGAATCAGAAGAAGCTCAACTAGTTGTCCCATCACATGAAAGGGAGAAAATTTTAAAAGAATACCACGATTCACCTACGGCTGGTCACTACGGTGTTGAAGGTACGATAAATAGAATATCCAAAAGGTACTATTGGACTGGAATGCGTTCATACATTGCAGATTATGTCAAAAATTGTGCTGAATGCAATAGGTATAAGCCTTCTAATGAAAAACCATCCGGTTTGTTACAAACACCCGTGTATTCACAAAGATTTGAAGTTCTATCAATTGATCTTTTTTGCCCTTTACCAAAAGGTAACAACGGCAAAAGGTGGATATTTATAGTAGAAGACTGTGCAACAAGAAGGGTTGAATTGTTTGCCCTTACACCTGCTACTGCAACGCAGTGTGCAACTACGTTGCTTGAAGAAGTTATCCTTAGATATGGTCTACCGAGACGTATGATATGTGATAACGGACCCCAAATTGTTTGTAGTGTGATGCAACAACTTTGTTATCTTTTAGGTATCAAACAAAACCCAACTCCCGTATACCATCCCCAGGCTAATCCTGTGGAGAGTAAAAATAGGGATCTCAAGCCGAGATTGGCTATATTAGTAGAAAATGATCACTGTTCTTAGGAATAAAAGCTTCCAACAATCCGTTTTGCACTAAATACTGCTAAGCTATGCTGTGACACTACGGGACAAACAGCAGCATTCTTGCAGTTTGGAAGAGAACTGAGAACAACGGATGACGTTAGCACGATATTCGTCCTGTAATTCAAAATGACAATTTTGTACCAGAGATTACACCATATCTCAAGAAATTCGCCAAAAAAATCAAAGACAAAGTTGAATCTAAGCAAGATCAGAGGAAAAAGTATGCTGACCGTAGACGGAAACCGGGACAAAGTTTTTTTCCTGGAGACAAAATTTGGGTTGACTTACATCCAGTAAGTACAGCCTCTAACAACAAAACTTCGAAGTTCATGCCTAAACGTGATGGACCTTACATCATTTTAACTCAAAAATCACCCACCACTTTTGTCATAGCAAGTATGGACAGTCCTAATGGTCCACTTGCTACATGTCACACTTCAGCCTTAAAACTGTGTAATGACTCTGACATTGTGCCTGTCGCACCCATTAGGAAACGTGGTAGGCCACCTAAGAAAGTTACTAGTTCCACACCAGAACGTTCGTGTAACCAGAGAGGGAGGCTGTAACAAGATGACTGCCTTCCTTAAATTATAGAATCTATAGGTGGCGCTATTGCCACTTTTGGCAAAATATCTCAAGATATTTTGCCTTCTTTTTAAAAAAAGGAAGTGGAGTAGATTTGTGATATGTGTTGGAATGTCGTCTCAACCGAGATGTTTTTATGGTATAACAAGATTTGTTAATCTGTTACGCATTTTACCGAAAATGTATTTAGTATTGTAAATAATAGATGTTGTGATGTCCTCAGTAAAAATGTGATTGTTTAAGAAGTGTTTAGTATTTATCCGACGAACACCTACCACACATATTATTTATCACTTGTTATACTTCTACCCCCCCCCCCTTCCATCACATAATATTTTAACAAATTAATAACTATTTATTTTTTACAAATACGTCAAAATTTGAAAATGAGAAAACCAATAATTTTTAGAATTGAATTTAACAAAAGTTATATATTAAAATATTCTGTGATGAAGAGTTTTTAAAAGTCCGAAAGTATTAATAGGTTTTAAATAAAATGTATATGTCTATCTTATAAGATCTCTTTTATTATTGTAGCTATTTTTTAAATAAAACAGTGAATTTTTTAAGGCACATATTATATATTTTATGTTTAAATCAAGTTGAAATATTACGGCTCGTCTTATAATTTATTTAATTACAAAAGAAATTTGGAAATGATCATACTGTAAAAAAAAATCTGTAAAGGTACTATACTTTATCTAGGAAACTGGGATTCCAAGAACTTTTCTTGTAACGGAAACAACAAAAACTCAAGTTTTAGAATCGGTTTCATGGATTTTTCCTGTTATCGTTACATGAAAAGTTCTTGGAATCCCAGTTTCCTAGAAAATGTTTAGCACCTTTACAGATTTTTTTTTACAGTGCATGCATTTCAATAAAAAATTGACATTTCAGTCCCTTATATAATCGATATGAAGCAGGTTCTGATCTATGCTACGCTATACAAAACAATAATTATAACTTTAATAATTATTTACTCAACTTTCAACCGTGCTGAAAACTTTTCAATAGTAATTTATATTGATGTTTGTTTTTTGGTACATTCGTAATTACACTGTAAAAAACAATCTGCAAAGGTACTAAACATTTTCTAGGAAACTGGGATTCCAAGAACTTTTCATGTAACGATAACAGGAAAAATCCATGTAACCGATTCTAAAACCGAACTAAAACCGATTCTAATTTTTGTTGTTATCGTTACGGGAAAAGTTCTTGGAATCCCAGTTTTTTAGATAAAGTATAGTACCTTTACATATTTTTTTTACAGTGTATGTGAATACGTAGCACCTTTAGTCGTCGTTCACCCTGTCCGTCCGTCTATCTCTCCTAACGTCCACATATTTACAAAGCAAATAATGAGAAATAAGGTGAAGAGTTGTTTAATAAACGTTTAACATTATACAAAGTTTTGTACTGAAACAAAGTACTTATAATATATTTTCATGTATGTTTACAAAGATTTTGTTTTAAATTATGCTTATTAGACATGTATGATAGACTAATTTTTAATTTTTACTGATGCAGCTTGAAGAGTGGCGGGGGATAGTCTATGTGTTTATTTAAATATCTTTAAAATGTTTTTTTAAGATATAAATCAAATGATTTGCTAACTGTATTAAGCAAATGATAATGTTATATATGCACAGTCTCTAATCTAGATTTAGAACACATAGTACGCCGCCCCTGACGTTATGTATTTGCAAACCGTCCGTGTCTTTAAGGGTTAATAACTTGGCTTGTTAGCGACGATATTTTTAGAAAATCTTTATCAACAATGCTTTTATACTTCTGCTTTGATAGATACCTCCAGTGATTCTCAAAACATTTGATGGATGCCCGTAAATTGAAATTTGTGTGTAACGGAAAAAAAGCTCTTTCCTCAAAATTATGTGACCAAAAGTAATCGCTATAGATTTCCCACAAGGCTTAAATTAATGTCTACTATCTCTAATTTTTTCATAATTCTGAAGATTCAGAAGTAGATTGGGAGGTAGACATATTTTCGCACTGCATTTTCGACAGTATCGCTGAAAACATACCTAAAATTAAAAGAATTGTATTTTTAAGTTTAGCACACAGAAAGTTTTCACACAATATCCCACGCGATTTATAAAGACAGTATTATTTTTCAAGTAACTTAATTGCCTCACCCCTTAACCACTCCTAAATATATTTGTAAATGCTTATTAATTTGCAAATATGCGGGTCATTAGTCTTTATTATTTCTCCCAAATTGAACTTTCCATGTTTCATTGTTACATAGTAAAATGGATGTGACAGACAGACACACAGGAGTGATCTTATGCTGGTTCCGCAAAGTACGGAATTCTAAAAAGGAAATATTTAGTAAATAAAAGGTAAGCATTCAGGAAATTTGTTTAAACACAATATAATATTTTATCATATACGAAAATATTTTCACAAGCTCTGTATTTAAAATATGTATTTTAGATCATATTATCAAAATCACAGGAGTTAATTTAGGTTTTCTCAAATATGTATTTTCATTTGATTAGAAATTCATGAAACATCAATTACATACAAATAAACTTTTTTGATGAAATAAATGACCCTCTTTTCCGAAATTCTTTTTCCATTCTTGTTTTAATTCCAGCATTAAATAAATAAAAGTAGTTACCTTTTCATGAAACAGGCTGCTATATCTTTCAAACTTTCATAAAAGAGCAATTCTGTTTAACTTACCTGAAAAAAAGAGATCATGAAAAAGTGATCAAATTGGTAAAAAGAACTATTGTATGTATGTTATTCTAAGGTTTTTAAAATTTCTACGATGTTACTTTCACTATTTTTTCTAATCTTATTTGGGAGGCTCGCAAACAGTTTCTTAAAAAAAGCAAATTAGTGTTCTGTAACATTAAAAAAAACTATTAGTAGTTATACTATTTAAAAAAACATTTAAACGTACTAAAAATCGGATTCCCACTATTCATAATAAAATCTTAAACATTTAGGGACATTATAATTCAAAACAGTATTTCCGTATCGTTAGAATACATTTCACGGTTGGGTGCAACGCCGGGTGGACCAGCTAGTGCTGTAATTATTTATTATTAAAGAGAAGACTGAGATTTCAGGAAAAATGAAATGTTGTTTTGTTTCGTGATATAAAGTAATCTCAAAATATTTAAATATAATTTACCATTTCATTTCATTCATTTTCTTAAATTCATTTTACCATTTTAAAGTCCGAAATTTCGGCAACACTTTGGGAACCAGATTTTACTAGAAAAAATAAGTAATGCGATATGGCATTGCTGATCGTCGAAGCTTTCTTACCTTATCTTTTATTATTTTCTCTTAAGAATTATATCATATTACGTAATTTTTGTTTGCTATTTTAGCTGAACATTTATTATAGTATTATTGATAATAGCATAGATCATTCTATGTATATTAATACCATGTGTCCCAAAAATGACTGATGAATTTTAAAATTCAATAACTTGCAAACGGTGACAGCTATTTAAAAATTTTTGCAGGAGGGCTATGTATAATGTCAGGATTTTTTTTTACCGTATTTTTTTATTTTAGTTCGAATGACAAACAATAGGTGGCGCTGACGACGATTGAAGTCCAGGTCGACGCTTCACTCAGCATTGATCACCTATCCTCCTATCGCCGTCAGCGCCACCTATTGTTTGAGATGCGAACTAAAACAAAAAATTGCGGTAAAAAATCTCCTGACATTATACATAATCCTCCTGCAAATTTTTTTTTATATAGCTTGTCACCGTTTCCAAGTGTTTAAATTTTAAAATCCATCAGTCATTTTTGGGACACCCGGTATAATTATTATTTATATATATTATCTGTATATTTTCCCTTAATATTAAATTGAAATGCATGTACTTTTTTTACATCTAAGTTCAAAGAAACTGTGTTTTTATGACCTTTATACAATGAGTGTAGAAACCCAAATCTAATCAAAACTTCTTAAAACTTTCTCTAATGGCTATATAAGAAGCTTATTTCTAGAATAAAGCAGATTAACCTACAAGTACATATGCAAGGTTTTATAATACTGAAATACATTCCTTTTTTTCAGTAACACTCCAAACATACGCTATCGCTTCACTACCCATTTATTGACCTCGGGTCCAATTAGCCTGCAGGAGAAAGAAATGTAATGTCCAGATTCTTGGATTAATGCCAGTTTTATCACTGCACATGTTACGTAATGGATATAAGAAAATAAATTTGGAATTTACTCTTTAACATAAGTTGTGCGCTTTGAGTCTTTTGGAAAAATATGACAGAAATTCGATTTCTGTCATATGAAATAGAAAACTAAAAAATGAGGTAGAAATAAGTTTCAGCTCAAAGTAAATTTATGCAAAAAACATTTTTAATGTATACCACTTCTTAATTATTTGATTAATTTTCAGGTTAATTAAGATCAAAATTACTGAATCTTTCATCCTTGAGTAAAAATAAAGAATAGATTGGAAGTAAAGTGGCTGTGGGTGATGCCATAAATATAACCCTAAAATCCTCTATATTAAACCAAACCAAAACCACTTGCCTTTGTACAAAAAAAGAAGAATGGTTTTATTTCATAATACAGTGAAATGTTTCTTTAGAATTCATAAATAAAAACATATCATTTTAATTTAGAAAAAAATGCACGGTTGATGTCAAAAATTTAATCCCTGTTCTACATGTGTTGTTATGTTTGGGCCTAATGATGGTATCTAAATTTTGGCGATAATGCGCATCATATTACGAGGGCATACTGCATCTGCATCTACCTTTTTCTTTTATGATCTTTAATACACGATTTATATCATTGGTAAATAAGCATCAGAATGAAAAATATCCTAGCTGGGAATTTAACTCGAAACTCTCAGAATGACGCTCCAAATACTGTACCATTTAAACTACAAAGACGGTATGCTGCTTGACATCTCTCACTCACATATGTTGATAAGGATGTATCTTTAGAACAAGCAGTGCTCTATCATTTCAGCTGAGACGATGATAATCAGCTTAGCAACTCTCACTTACCTAGATTGCTAAGGCTGAGATGCTGAGTTCGGCATTGTGCCCATAGCTTAAATAACAGAGCACTTGGAGCGCCATTTGAAGGGTTGCGGGTTCGTTTTCCGGCTTCAACATTTTTTACTCTGTTAATGTACGCTTAGTTAGCAACGCGATAAATCATGCATTAGACATAACTACTGAATGTTCGTTTTAACGTACTGAGATTTTTTCAACAGTCTTAAGTTTATTTGGAAAGAAATCTATCATTCTCAGATTTGTGAGAAAAAAACATTAACATAGCTGCCAACATCATTAACTTTTTTTGTACAACAAAAATGTAATAATAAATTTTATCATTGCAAATTGCCGCAATCCACCTATAAAATAAGGCAAAAAAGTTACATTTTTCTGGTAAAAAAATTGGAATAGTTGGCAGAATGCATTAATCAAATTCCCAATACTCGAATTAAATATTTGTCTCCAGTAAGCAAACTATCTTTTGTGATAATTTTCTTTTATTGCTTTTGGGATGTTATCTAACTGCTGGGGAGTTCAATAAATATAAGATAGTACCGATCAGAATCTGTAACTTCTATTGACGTTAACCCAAAACTAGGTCTCATCCCGACAAAATAATTTTCGTTTTTTCAAACCTCGAAAAAAAATTACAAGTGAATAAAACTATAAATATATGTATCTCAGTTTTTTTATGTAAAAAATTATATATTTATACTTTCATTCCTTTACAAAGGTTTGTTTTTATTCACCTTAATAAAAATTGTTGGCTTTCTTTTGAATGTTCACTTTAACCCGCTCTCGATTCGCAAGTGTTAAAACCTAACCTATCGGGTTATCCAGGTCAATGATTATTATTATTATTATTATTATTATTATTATTATTATTATTATTATTATAGTTTTGAATAACACAAAAATTTATTGAAAATTTTGTACTACATTACACAAAAATGTGTTTATAGTAATTATTACACAAACTGTTATAAAAATAAGGATAAAAACCAACAGTGGATCAGTAACGGAAATGGTCTACTCATAACAAATCAGAAACTCAAAGTTTCTGATTTTGCATAACTACCGACATTCATTTTTTTTTCATAATGTTGAATAGGGATGCCTGGAATTTAGAAATTTGTTGTAATAAATAAGAGAAATAATATGAAAGATGAAAAATATAGATAAGAAAGAAGAAAACTCCATTTTAATTGCTTCAAAATATAACCATCATAAAGAATCTGTCACGGAACAACAACGAAATAATGAAATTCTAAAATTTAATTTAATGTAAAGAAAATCGCTTCCCAGTTTTTGCAATATGTTTTACACATTAAAAAAATAGAAAGCAATTTAGTTATACTACATTGGAATACGTTTTAGATATGGAGGAAAACAATTTTATAAATGAATTCTTAGTTTTCATCTGTTTATTTGTGACAGAACTACCAGCTAATTTAATTAAATTTTCTTGTATTTATGATTTGAAAAAACAAAGGAATTAGCTTAAAATACATTGAGGAAATATTTTCCATGTGTTCAAATGACAGCGATTTTTAATTTCATGAAAGTAAAACAACATAGCTTAGAGCAGACACATATTTATTTTCTTTCAATTTGCACATGTCACAACATAATAACTACTTTTTTTACACATAAGTAAGTGGTAATAAGAGATCTGCAATTTATTACATTTCACTTTTAATTTTTTTACGAGTCAGTTTAATAATACTTACATTGTATGCAATAAATTAAATAATAATTGCCGAAACGTCAGTGAAGGCTTACTTTGGAGACACGAAATTTTTTGGATTCTGTCTGTCTGTCTGTTCCGCGATAACTGATGTCTAAAGCATTCGATTGGCTTGAAATAAAATGGGTATGTTAGTGAGACACTGGGATTAAGCTGTATAGTTTTTTGTTAGATTTGATTCATTCGTTCCGAAGATATAGAATATTTTATTTCGCGCAATAATGCTTTTCTATGGCAAATCCAATGATTTTCATTTTTTTAACCTGAGAGAAAATGACACATTTGATTAATGGAATTCAATGATAAATGAATACTAAAATTTACCAGTTAAATTATTCGTATTATTTTGAAATTTTGTCAACGCATTTGTCAGATTTTTAAAATTATTACTGTAAATTTTGGAGATTTTTTATAAATGTGTTTCAATAATATAAACTAATTTGTTTTAGCGATTTACTTATTTGAAATGTATTTATTTCATTTTCTTTATTTTCTTTTAATGGTTGCTAAGCAGCCATTCATCTTAATCTTTATCCTTATAATGTTATAAATTTGAAAGCGTGTACAAAATTTAAATGAAGTCAACATCAAAATTTATGAATTAATTAATGTCTTTCACTCTAAAACTGGGAGGAGTGAAAAGCTCACTTTTTGTAGGAGTGATTTGCATTTGCACTCTTTTTAGAGTGAACTTTATACAAATACACTCTTTAAAGAGTGGAATTTCCGACTCCCTAAAAAGGAGTGAAATATCTCACTCCATGGTCGAGAGTGAAATATCTCACTCCTTTAACGAGAGTGAAAGCCCGGCATTATACACTTGAAAAAAATACCCGCTTAACTTTGAACCAATATATGGAGTAAAACAATGAAAAGTACCAAAATATGTCAATTCTTACTTTTCAAAAACTACATTTTATAATATAACCTATAAAATTACGCTTATTTGCTATTAAAACGCACTCGTTTTCAAAAATGAGTGTCACTCCTTCGATAGAGTCAACGGTCACTCTTAAAAAGTGACTTAGATATGTATTATGCATCAGCCAATCAGAAATCGTCTTCTCAGTTGTGTTGATAAAAATGTTTTCGTGTCAAAAATGTGTGATAAAAATGTTCGTGATAAAAATGTTTTCGTGTTTCTCCATGTCAAAATGGAGAACAAAGAATTCAGTAAAAAGCAATAATACTCCATTAATACTCAGTGACAAAGATGTTGCACTGCACATATCTTATTTATCAAACAAAGGATTATTATTCATCAAACAAGGGATAATTAACATAAAAAACGGTAAGTCAATTTTAATTTCAACTTTTTATTTTCCGGAAGTAAATTCTAGAATGTTGAGTTAAACTTTACACAGGAAGTTGTCTTCTATCTCTGCTCGGAGAAAAAAAAGAAAAGAAAAATCGCTGACGCAAAGATTGCAGAATAAAACGCTTTAGTAATTTTAAAAGTTTGCAGTATGACTTATATTAGATGACATTTATTTATTAGAGATAAATAACTCATTAAAATTGTTTTTCCAACAGTAAGAACAAAACATATGTAGCAGTGTTGAATTCAGAGGGTGTCTCGGGGGATGTATTCCCCCGGAGCATTGAAATGCCCCACGGAAATTTTGAGATTTTGCGTTTTCAATGGTCAAAATGGGCAATTTCCCTCCCCGGAGCTCTATAATGTCCCCCCCCCCGGAGCCAGAAATATCCCTTCCGGAGAAAAATGTCTTAATTCAACACTTATGTAGTCATTTCTTTTATTTTATATTTTCTTCATTTTTCTTTTTGCTGCACGAGTATATTTTTTATAAAACTTTAACTCACATTCATAGAATACTATAGGGTAGATGTAGCAGTATCATAGGGTAGAAGCAGCAGTGTACACACCTGAGTGTTTTTGGTTTATAAAAAAATAATAACTAATAAAATTTTAGCTTTTATTTTTTTTTTCGCAACTCGCCCTTGCATATTTTATAATTTAGCATTATTGTTGACACTCTTAATTAAACCAATCAGGAAGCACAAAATAATGTTTTTAAGTTTCACTGTTTTTCATTGAAAATCATACTAAGAGCTGGCTTCATTTAATAAATTTATGTATTCCTTATTTTATTGCAAAATTTGCAATTTTTTGTTTTTGTAGCTGAAGAAAGCTTTGAATTTTATGTATTTAATGTCGTTTATAAAATTTCATTAATTTTTAAAGTTTTGAGAGGAGTGTCCATTACTGGAATACTTAAGTAGTCATTTTCCAGTAATGTACACCTCATATAGGCACTGTTAAAAAAGCAATTATGGTAATGTTTATAGTGCATAAAATATTTTGATTTAATTAAAAACTTAAGTAATCAATTTTAATTTTTAAATTGCACTTACCAAAATGTAATGACACCAAAATTTTTATAAATAGTTGTTTTTAAGTTATATTAATATGATTTATAAAATTTCAATGTCTTCTTCATTCTATTATTATTATTATTTAAAAACGAATCTAACTATGTTTTGCCTATTTTATAATCTGACAATCAAACCACTCATGAAGCCGAAAAAAATGTTTAAGGGCACAGTCAAAGAGGGGCTTATAGGGCTTAATCGTTCACCATTTAAATAAAAACACTTAAGTTACCGAAGTCGTCAAAAACACATTTTCTCTCTTAAATATTTGTTTATTTTTACTTTTTCAATTTTGTCTGCAGATATTTTTTTAAATAACACTTTCATTTTTGGTACCGGTTTTGAAAGTAAAAGAAACTTTATAAAAATGCGACCGAAATCGAAAAAGTAAAAAAGATGCGATATAGAGACGAACTTCAGCTATTCAATACAAAATAAATAAATAAATAAAATGTCAAAATGCAAACGAGATATTAGAAAAATCTCTCCCCATAGGATTAGCATTAGCTCGTGAGTGTCTTCGCCGGCAGGTACTACATGCACATCTACTCTATATACGGGAATAAAAAATTGAAATTAAATATGACTTACCATGTCATTTTATAAATACGGCTTGTATTAATATATATTTTTCAGAAATAAGATTTTAATTACACATAAAAAAAAAACAGATAACGTGCATTATGGATTTATTTAAATAATATGTAAAACTTAATGCGTATCTGAAAAAAAATGCATGTTTAATATTTTAAAACTGTTTAATAACTTGCGCTTATGGGCATTTTAAAACTATCATATATTTATGGGACTACCAATGAAAGCAAACACAATGAGAAAGGTTGGAATAAAATAGTTTATTTTTGTCAATAATCTAATTTAATTCATGTGTAACTTCAATTACATTTTCCTTTAAAAAGTTCAATTAATGTTACATACTTTGAATTAAATAAATATTGTCAATAAAGTATTTTATTCCAATCTTTACCACGTTTGTATTTATTTTCATTGTATGTTCTAAAAGACACGATTCTTTTAAAATGCCCATAATAGCAATAAAAAAAGAGAATTCATTGAAAAAGAAGAGAGCATTCACTCCTATGAAAAAGTGACTACTCACTCCTACTAGGAGTGAAAAAACGCACTCCTTTAGCAAAAGTGAATAGTCACTCCTCAGAAATAGTGATTATTGACCCCTGTGGAGAGTGAATATTCACTTCCTAGGAGTGAGTATTCACTCTTTCAAAGAGTCAATGATTCCACTTTTGCTCAAAGTGAATAGTCACTCTAAAGAGGTTGGGCATATTTTGAGTCTGCGATAGAGTGAGTATTCACTATTCTGGAGTGACTATTCACTCCTTTTTATTTAGAGTGCTGTATCTTTGCGTATAAATATAGCATAGCCCAGAAAAAAAAAAACATAGGGTATGTTTTATTAATTTTATTCAAATATTTTCCTTAATAATTCAAAATTTCCTTCTTTTTCATACAGAATCAGTAGGGATTTTTTAGATAAAATTTAACCAATTTCCTTTATCGTTGCCAAAAAAAATCAAAATTTGGAATAATAATTTTTTAACAGCAATAAGTTTCAATTGAGCAATTTCCATTCGAAAAATTAAACTATGAAAAAAAAATATGACGTCAGAATTAAAATAACTATAGATATAGTACTTTTTGTTAAATATTAAATACGGATATTCGTTTCGTTAATAAGAATTTTTCTGACAAAAATGGGGGACATAATTTGAAGTAAAAGAAATAAAAAAGAATTATATTTTTAATAAATATTTCACTTAGTAAAATATGACGTCATAGTTGAACAAAAACAGGTATTTTATAGTAGTCGTTAAAAATACAAGAAACATGAATATCAATAACTCATGAATAATGACGTCATTGTCGAAACTTCAGTAAAGGCTTACATTGGAGACACGAAATTTATTGTTTTTCATATGTCAGTCTCTTCTTCTGTATGTCTGGCTGTACCGCTATAACTGCAGCAAAATGCAATCAAAACTTTTTTTTTCCCGGAAAGAAAAATGTAAAACTCTAGATTACTGAGTTTACACTTACAAAAGTTCCTGATGCATCAGGTTTAGGTGTTTGTGGTTGGCAGGCATGTAGAAGTATGAGGATAATGAAAAATATTTGCCCAGACTGTTATTTATTCTTATAAATCAAAATGTATAAACAAATGCAAGATATACAGTAACCATTAGCACAATTATTAGAAAGTGACAAATTTAAATTAAGTGAGGCTCGGGGGATTCAGGGGGGCTCGGCCCCCCTGAAGAAATGTACTATGTTATAATAAAGAAAACAAAAATAATAGATCATGAAAATTTCAGAATATCCTAACATAACTAAATTTTTAATTTACCGCTTTTGATGGCTGAAAACTTCTAATTCTTATTTTATTCTTATAAATAATTACGCAATTTGAAAATTTTAAATTGCAGTTTCCAGGAAGTTGAATATTACTCAAAGTGTGTTTTAAAAAAATATGAACAAAGCTGACGTTGAGGCTCCTGATCTGCAGATTTACTAGTAATAATATAATTAGGTTTATTAACAGGTTTACAAGTTGGAGAATTTCAAAAATATCCAAAGATTCAAAAAAAAAAAAAAAAGATATCAAGTAAAGAAATACAATCAGAAATATTTAAACATAAGTATAAAACTTACCATTTTTAAAACTTGTTTTAATAACCAAACTAATAAAATTATCTTTTAAATATTCATGTGTTTAACATTGTCTGAAAATTTTTATACACAGTATTCGTAAAGAAAGGTATAGTTATTTATGAAAAAATATTTATATATGAACAGTTTTAAATTTTACTGACGGACAAAAGAAGAAAAGCTAACGGCAAATACATTAAAATGTAGAAGTAGATTTTATTAATTTCTTTGAAATTTATTTATTGAAGTACATCGTTTAGTTTACAATCCACTACTGGTGATTTTTTTATTATCACTTCTTCCTTTTTTATGAAATACCGTATTTACTCGTGTATAAGGCGCACCCCTATTTTACAAGTAAAAATGTTGATTTCTTAAAATCTCGTGTATAACGCGCACCATAAATTTGATACGCTAATGAAGAATGACCAAATAAATTTCAGTTAAAAAAAAAAAAAAAAAAAAAAAAAAAAGTCGAAACAAACATTACACCAGACTAGAAAACAAGACGAAAATGCATTTTTAGACTTCGAGTTGTAAGAGAATGACGGGAAATAGGAATGAGTGACGGTAAAGAGAATTGCTAATTAGCGTTTAGATAATGTCACTAGCTCTGTTGTATAAAAAACTGCAAGGAGTGAAATAAATATGCAGTAATACTTCAATTAAGTAAAATTTTCCGAATTTTAATATCTTCTGTGAATAATTTCTTGTTTCATATATATATAGTTCGACCGCATCCAACAGTAAAAAAATATTCCGTGTATAAGGCGCACCTAAGAATTTTGCCCTATTTTTTTTTTTTTTTTGAAAAAAAATGCGCCTTATACACGAGTAAATGCGTAATATTTCTCCCCGGAAGAAAAATTACGAAATACATAAAGTAGACCAATTTTTACAGAAAATCATCCTTAAGTTGGCTATATTTTTGAAACCATCTCTTCAATTTGAACAATACTGTAATATCTGTGGTGGAACAATACTCGAATTTTAAAAAATCTATGCCCTTTATTAAAACAAAAATTGCATATTTAGAATGTTTTTTATACGCCTATCTTAAAAAAAGGCTGTCACCCACATTTTCACACCATTATTTTTTAAATCGGTTCAATACTTCCTGAGAGTGCGTAGAAATCTCAATTTAGAATGATTTTAGAACGCATTTCTCTCTTTTTAAATTTCGATTTCTTAAGAAAATGTTCTTAGAGATCATTTATATGTTATAAATATCTACCATTCCAAATTAAATGTTTCGAAATCCTTCCGTAACAAAATAAAACGCAATTTCGAATGTTTTCTGCTTTGCAAACATTAGGCGACGGTGATATCCACGTAAAACTGAGTCTATGTCTATGTAAAATAGAGACTACCACCATCAATTTACAGCTATTGTTTTTTAAATTAATTTGATATTGCCTAAAATTTTGTATAAATTGCATTTAGAATATTTTGCAGAATTCTTTCTTACTCATGTTCACTTCTTTTGAATTTCAAATTTTTAAAGAAATGTTTTTAGAGATCATTTATATCTTATAAGTAACAATCGTTCCAAATTTCATAATTCTAGGCTCTTCGGTAATACAAAAATTGCATTTTTAGAAAGTTTTTTGCTCCTGTGCTCCTGTAACTACTTTGATTTAGTAGCCTGTATATAAGATATAGTCTTATTTGAACAGGGGCAAATACCATCATTTTGAAACCATTACTTTTAAAGTCGGTTCGGTTTTTCTATAGATAAATTCATACAAAAAATCAAACTTTGCTTCTTTATAATATTAGTATAGAATATCACATGGCATCTTCATATATATTATTTGAAATTATGTTATAATTTCTTAGATTAATAAACATGTGTCTTTTCATGTGTTTTAAAAACAAGCTTATTTTTTCTATGAATTTGATTGTCTGAATTTTATTATTACAAAAATGTTTCTTAATTTACAATTTAAAAAAAATGATAAGAATGTGCAAATGTTCCAAGAGTTTTCGACCCATATTTTCTTGATACAAACAATATTTCCAAACAAATAGCAAAACAATTATTTTTAATGTTTCTCAAAATATTTAAGAATTCCAAGTCTGTCACACAATAACAGGGAAAACAGAATGCCTACAAAATAAAATTTATATATAACTATATAAAGTGGAACAATGCTATTTTAAGAGTAATTCTTTCTATTTTTATTTCGATTTCCAAAAAGCTACATCTCACTATATACAATTTTTTCTTTAATATTTTTTTTTCATAAGACAAACATCACAGTCTGATTTTTTGAAAGAAAAACGAAATACTGGCCATTGTTATAAATAAATTCTTTGAGAAAAAATTTTTTCGAGAGATATATTATGAAATATCTAAACATATCTTTTCTTGCATCATTTTGACCTTTTTTATTTTTTTGCTTTATGAAGAATCTTATATTATGTGACTTCCATACATTTATTAATTTATTATATATATAAACATGTCATTTAAGGATAACATTACTTACAGATTTATATTTTTAAAATTCATACAAAAAAATTCGAATGTGAAAGTATTTGTTTAATATTTAAAAGCTAAATATTTGCGAATTTAGTTTTAAAAAATGTTTTAAAATTGCATATAAGCTTACACAAATACACTTGTTTCTATAATTAAATCTATAAGCAAAAATTCTAATCTTTAGCATTAAACTAATTGTCAATAATTAAAAGAAATTAAAATTAATAAACAGATGATGCAACAATTTTGTACATTTTTAATATCACAAACAAATAATATATCTACATTGGTTTGATGTGACTAATGATCAAAAGTTGTTATTTTATTCAACTTAATCAAACTATCTGTTTATATATAACAGCATAAAAAAAAACTACATTTGTAGTATAAAGCTTAAACTACGCTCATTTTACACACAATAAATCCAAGTAAACGGAAAGAAAAATACTTGCTAGTCTTTCAACATTTTAATCAACAACTAATATTATTATTCAATAACATTTTCCACAGAGATATCATGACGTCACAAATTAAATACAAAGGCGTCAATCCGTCGACATTTAGAATTAAATTATAAACACAAAAAGTAATATGTTACACTTAATGTTTTTGGAAATGATTAAAACATCAATAAATCTTACTTAATGATAAAGAAAATGATTATTATAGCAGTAAATCTCTTTTAATGATTTAGAAAATTATTTTATTTTACTTTTGACTGATTTATTATGTTAAATTATTATGTACCGATAAAAGAAATATCATAATCATTATTAAGCATAAACACGTGATATTTTTTTCATTTCGTTATTTCTGTCAATTGAGAGTCACTTGGTGACCCTACTGTAAAGTGATCTTCATTGTGATGAATCACATGCTGTCATCAGTAGCAAAATTCTGTGGCAAGTGATGAATTGTTTGTAGACTCCACTGTGAAATTATCATTTCCATTGTTTTATGACGACTCCCGAAGTGACATTAATAACAAAGCAACATTCACAGTGACTCCACAAATTCATATTCAATTGACGATATTTTGAAAATAATAATGAGAAGTAAGAAAGACAATAGAAACTATTAAAAGTTGTGATAATTTTTACACTCTTAATACTTTTAAGCATTTGTGACATAACACTTACTAGCTAAGAACTTATGGTAATTTTGCTACACAGGTAGTTTATATTATTTCCAGTTAACCAATCATAATCGTCTAGCCACAACAAAACTTAAATTTTCTGATTCTCCTTTTTTAATTACAGAAAACATTTTATATTCCATGTCCTATTAAAAATGGATACGTAACTAGTTTGGCATCATTTGGTGATTTGTTATAATACAACAGTAACAGTCCTGTTTCCAGTTGACACTGCCATGGGAGTCACCAGATAGCTTCAATGCAATTAACCTAATGACTCGTCACAAAATGCCAGTAATGGTGTCTTCACAGCCGTCTAAGAAAGAACATCAGAGAAAAAACAAGACACACATGAATGTTATTACAATTGTGTTTACATTAGTCGTTTTAATGTTAGATAAGTTTTGAACTCATGATGACTCTACACCAATTACCACAATTAAGGCTGTATTTATTTGCTACACCTGCCGTTTATAACAGTTGTTTTTGAACACCCACAGTTATCGTATGTGCACGAATCTTGTCTCGTAATTTACGGACGTAATTGTATAAATAAGACATTTACAATAGATACACAAGTAGTAGGAAAACAATATTTGATAAGCATTGTTTCTATTGTCTATGTCTTGTTCGAAATTGATAACATGGACTATCCCCAAATTTTGGATATTTACATTTTCTCAGTATTATTGCAATGCATGTAAAGTTCCTTCAATATATGTTAGTATTTCTGATACTGTGGCATAATATTACCAATATTTCTAAATTAAAGAAAATATTGCTATCTCAAATTAATTAATTAGTATTAAACAAAAAGTAGTGCAATATCATCCCCATTGAGACGAGCCTTAGTGGGGATTGTGAATTTAAGCAACTGGCAGAAAGAAAAAGAGACATGCGGTTTAAAATACATCAATGCACTGTTTAAAAAGAACACTTTGTTTCAAATATATCATTTGTCAAGGTGACAACTTAAAGCCAGTCGTTTGACGTAGGTTCTGTGAACGCACATTCATTGCAATGCATTTTTTTCCAGAAAACATATTGTCAAAAATTTTAAAATTTCATTTAATATGATGGCAATATAACGTAGGCCAAAAGATCTAGCATTAAATAATATAAATAACATCAATTTATCGGATTTTGAGTCAGTTATGTTAAAAAACATTAGAAAAGTTTACTTGTTGTAAAAATTGTTTCAATTATATTTTTTACTATAACACCCTCCAAATCTTGAAGTCAAAATGTGAAGAATAAACAGCTTTTTAAACTAAAGAATAATAGAGTTTTTTTTAGACTTAAGATGATAGATCAAGCAAAATCTTCTTGACCATACATCGCGTCGTACAAGCAGATCAGGGTAGCAGTTAATGAATTAATCGCATAATGTTCTCCGACGAAGCTTACTTTAATCTTGCTTTTATCAAGGACCATACAATTTATTATGTTATTAAATTTAACTTTATTATTCTACGAATTATTAAACATCAAAATGTGTCAGACCTTTTATAAATATCCTGTTTTTCAAAAACGAGATATTTTTTTAATTTTGTCTTTAACATTTCACTTGCGAAAATTTTGTCTGAAGATACCGTATTTCTTATCCTATAATAAAAGAATCATATTTCAATTCATAAGCACAAGTGCAGAGAAATAATTAAAATATCGTTAACGTTCATAATTATTTTAGTAATTATATTTGCGTTAAATATTTAAACATTATATGTACAGACCAGTTGTGTAGGTGAACAATGATCAATTCTCTATTAAATTTCTCTATGAATAATTAACACTTTAAATTACTGTAGAATCCCTTTGTACAAGTCTTCAATGCATGTTTAAATAATTCTTGTACCAGGAAGATCGACTAAAGTCAATAAATATGTACCCGTTGCCTGAATTTGAATTTTTAAGGAATTGAGATTTCATCTTGAAGGAATTATTTCGCATATTCTAATTACATTTAAAATTTATTTGAGGTAAATATAGTTCATTATGAAAGCGTAGAATTTCCACTCGAAATTACACCATAAGTACTATCCAGTATATACTATTATTGCATCAGTCAACATTTAAAATGGTATTTAGTACAACTTATAATAAATGCTTAACCTTTCGGATCGATTTTTTTTCCAGTTTTTAGAAAAAATTACTTTTACGTTAATAACATTAACACTAGATATCCAACTAGATTAATTAGCGTTTAACGGATATTGTATTGTATGAAAGAGAACAAATGTTGTTGTTTTGTGTACTATTAAATTTATATTCATATGACAATAGGCTAAGGAAGAGTTTATGGAGATGTTTAGAAAATATTGTATTATAGTAAAATTTAACTTATATCTCAATATTCTAAAACTTTTTGCGCTTTATTACACTTGATTATTTTAGGAAAGTAACTTTTATTTTAAATTTAAAGAGTGAAATATATGTTTGAAATGAAAGAATCACAGATTGCAAAAAAAAAAAAAAAAAAAAGCAATCAATAATAATTATTTGTATTACAAAATGTCTATACATAAATGAAGTCATATAGTAAACGCATAGACATATACTATCATTTGTACATGTAAATAATAGCAAAAGTATTTCTTCAAGCAAAATAATACTCCTTTAAAAGACATGTACTATTAATAGTACACCAGACCGGAAAGGGTTAATGAGTTAATCAGATAATGTTCTCTAAATAAGCTTGTTTTCTCTTGCTTGCATCAAAGTCCATACAATTTTTTTTATGTTACTAAATTTATCTTTATGATTCGTATTATTCAGTATCAAAATGTGTCAGACTTTTTATAAATATCCAGTATTTCAAAAACAAGATTTTTTATTTGTATTTGATATTGCACCTGTGAAAAATTTGTATAAAGATACCGTATTTAATATCCTAGAACAAAGCATTCACGCTTAATTCTTAATTACCAAGTATACAAAAAACTATTAAGCTATCGTTAACGCTCATAATAATATTAGTAATTAAGTTTGCGTTAAGTATTTACACATTCAACTTACGAACCAGCTGTGTAATGGGAGCAATAATTCTCAATGAATAACTAATACTTTAAATTATTGTAGAAGTCTTTATTGCATATTTCAAAAATTCTTATGCTAGAAAGATCTACTTGTGCCAATAAATATGTACCATTTGTGTAAATTTGAATTTTTTATAAAATGAGATTTCATTTTGAGTGATTTATTTCGCATATTATAATTACAATAAAAATTTATATGAGGTATATATAATCCATTATGAAAGCACAGAATTTCTTTTTGAAATTGCACCACAAATGCTTTTCAATATTTATTGTTATTGCATCAATTAACATTTAAAATAGTATATATTACAACGCATATTAAATGCATTAATAAAATTTAGAATAGATATTTTAAGGCGAAAATGTTTAAATAATATTTTTTACAAATATTTACAAAAAAAGGAGAATGTAGATCACTTTTATATGATAAATAAAATATATTAAATGAATTTATAAGAGGTGAGGTATTTGGTAGTGTATATCTCTATGGATACTCTTTAACTAAAATGTCTTAAAATATAATAACAATTATTTATTAAATTTTTTATGCATTTTCTCAAGTATTTAATGATTGTTATATTCGGTGATTAAAATAGATATCATTGTTATTTATTAATAGTAAGTACTTCGCAAAACACGAATTTCTACTTTGTAATTCTACATTATATTTGCGAGAAATAATTCTCATATGATTGAAACATATTAATAGACCGAGAAGTGGCAACACAGACAATCACGTTCGCGACTGAAATTTCAGAATTAGTTAAAACTCGATCCACATATTAAAACGTAATCGGTCAGTCAAGTCGCATCTTGGAGGAAAACACCTAGAAACCTGATTTTAGTGGATCACTCGCAGGTTTAATATTGTGTTTTCTTGTACCCAACAGTATGAAAACATGGAGAACTGGGATTAGGTAAACACAAGGATAAACCTATAAGTCAAGAAATCGGGTTTAAAGAATTCTGTAATTTCAATCATAAATTTGAATTTTTAATGAAATACATATCTTTTCGGATTTGTTTCGTTTATTGTAATTGTACTTAATAACTCAACTAAGAAAATTCATGTTAATAATAAAAGCACGAAATTTTCATAATATAAAGAGATAAAATTAAAAAAATAAACTGATTAGAAAGTACATATTCTTCTATTAGTTCAATACCCTAGAATCTGTGAAACGATTTTTAACGAAAAGAGTGCTCCTCAGATAAGAAAATTCCAGCTGAAAACCTGTCTAATTTGCTCTGTGTTACAAAATACATCTCTTGCAAAACAAAATAATAATAATAATAATAATAATAATAATAATAATAATAAAATAAAACCTTTTTATGAGTATGTTTTATTTGTGAGAATTTCGTTAAGTAACCGTATTTTAATTCTTGAATGCAGTAATGGAACTTATTTCTATTCAAATAGGTAAATAAATATTAAAATATAATTAATGGTCATAATTAATTTAGCACAGACAAATATATTTAAACATAACAGCATAAATTTACAACATGAACGTAGTACTTAGTCATGCATGAGAACAATAAATATGTATTAATTAAATTCCTCAATGAAGTATTAATAATTAATGTTATTCCAGACTTCCATTCTGCAAGTTTGCAATGAATTCGTTAATAATATATGCATTGTTTTACGCATCTTTTAACAACATGTACCAATTTCTGGAATTTATATTTCTAAAGAAAACAAATCTTATCTTCAAGTAAATGTTTTATAGTAAGTTATAATAGTAATATTAGTAAGTATTATAGTAATATTTACCATTTTTTAATTTCAGAAAACAACTATTTCATAACGATAAGCGTGAGATTTCTTCAATATAAATATTTTCTATATGTAACAAAACTATTTAACAAAGCAATTTCTAGATTATTATAAAGTGTAAGATTCTACCATAGACAAATTCTTTAAAAAATGTAAATATCCATATTTAAATATTGAAATGATAAATGTACATTACTTCTAATGAGGAAAACGGAGATTCTTTTTAAATGTCTTTGCGTAAAACTACTTGGATGCATTTATAAGACGAAAGCAGGTGATGCTATTTAAAATAACTACGTTAAAATATTTAAGATGAATTTTTTTAATTATAACATTTTCTCATAACTATATTAAAATATCTTCAAGCAGATCTACTTAAAGAATTAAATGATGGATATACAGGCAGGATGTTGCTAAATGCGAAAGATAAATTCAGAGGGATGATAATAGGTGTCAAGAATAAGAAAATTGTAATTTAGTAAAGTGTCCCAAATTACTTATTTAATGAAAAATATAGAGTGCTTTATTCTGACTCAATTTGAGTTGCCAGAAATAATTTTAATAGACTGAAGTGTATTATAATGAAACTTTTAATAACCATGCTCGCATTGGTTGTAAATGTGATAACATAAAAAGGTGACAGAAGTTTTCATCATATGCGCAAGCAGTATGCATTTAAAGCTTCACATTTTAGATTGGTATTAATTGTTCATACGGTATGATCAATTATGCGGGCAGTCTGTTTTTTTTTCAGAACTTTTTGTTATGTAATTACATACAGTGATCCCTTAACATTCGCGTATTTAGCATTCACGAGTTAAGATTACTCGCAAAATACAAAAATGAAGAACTTTCAACATTCGCGAAATCATAGCTTAGTTTTTCGGGGAATTTTATCTTTTTAAATATATTTTGCAAAGTAAACTCGCTTTTTTTACCATCCGTACAATTATTTGATATTTTACAGCTATATTATACTGTATAGCCTAAGTTTTGAGTATTTCAACGATTGTGTTGAGACAAAATATAGATCAACAATTCCAAAAAATTTAAAAAAAAATAATAATTTAAAAAAAGGAGATTGTATTGGCAATCGAAACTCCAGAACAATATCCATAAAATTTTATGTTGTTCTTACAGTGTAAAATGAGGCCAAAGCCAAAGAAAAAAAACCTAAATTTTCTTCAAAAATTGTATGGAAAAAATTTAAGACTACAAAAACAACTTCTTGAGAAAGCAATAGAATTCAAACATTTTTCCGCGATCATTTCACTCGGAGTATTTTACGATCCATTGATAAAAATTAATTTTTCTTCTGCGATCTTTTAACGAAATTTGAATTGTTTCTCCATTCCCGTAAAGCATGGTGACATCACTGCAACGTGGTTGTGAAGTCAAATTGTCACTTTGTGACCATCGATTGTCGATGTGACGCCACGTGACGTCGATGTGAAGTCACAGTGACTAAAATTTGAAGTCATTATGGCCGTTTTAGAGCTCTTTTGTGACGTTTCACAAAATGGTCACAATGTGACAAATTTGTGAAAAATGTGTCATTTGTGACTAATTTGACATTAACATTGTGACGAAACTGTGACAAAAACCACGATATTTAAATTGCCAGAAACATGTTTTTTAAAGTAAATAACATGTTTTGAAGTATATTTATAGATTTCTAAAGATTTTTAAGAAAGTCACATCTCAGTCACAATGTGACGTCACTGAAGGGTGGCATTTTAGTCACAGATGCGATGTGACCAAAGTGACTCACAGTGACGTCACTGTGACCATGCATGCTATTAGGGTTGTTTCTTAGAAATTAAGTCATACTGGCTGGCGACTGGAATATTTGGATTACTGGCTCCTTCAAAATTTTGTGAATCTGTATCCATAATATATACATATAATTCGTTGACATTATAAAATAAAATTCTTCGAAAACAAAACATTTTTTTTCCTTTATTTCTGTATATTTCATTTCAGAAAAATGTGTTTAAAGTTATTACTATTCTTATTCGTATATAAAGGATTAACTCTTAAATTAGATTCATGAAGCACATGAAGCATTAATGTATTGTTAATTTTCACAATTAATTTTATTCAGACATTTGCTTTAAATATTTAAATCCTTCATGCAGTAGTTAGTAGTGTATGCGAAGTGTAATCCAGTCTCCATCAAATTTCCCATGAATAAATACTAATTTAAGGTATTGTAGACGCTTTTAATTCAGTGTGCATGTTTCCCATAAATATTTCAATACTATCTGAGCTAGAAAGATTAGTGTTTATTACATCTATTCTATCAACATGTACTAGTTACTTCTATTTGAATTTATAATGCAGTTAAATTAAATTGTGAGGAGTTTGTTTCTTAAATTTCAATAATGTGAATAAATAGATATAATTAAAAGACACATACACACATAAATAACGCATACATTAAACAATTAAAGGTATATATAAATATTTTACAGACATACAGCAAGAAGTACTATAAACCCAACTGGAGTAAAAAAAAATAGCTACACTGTAAAACAAAATCTGTAAAGTTACTAAAATTTTTCTAATACACTTGTAATTTTTCTTATAAAGATAACAGCAAAATTTTGTGTAACCAAAGAAGGTTACATGAGTTTTTGCTTTTATCGTTACAGGAAAAGTTCTTGGAATCCCAGTTTCCTAGAAAAGGTTTAGTACCTTTGCAGATTTTTTTTACAGTGTATAAAGGATTCACTCTTAACCCTTTCAGGGGCGGTGTTTGCAGTATGCAAACACATAATATTACTGTTCCAATTTCGAACTGGCACCAGTATAATTTTAGTGAAATTTTGATTTTATAATATTCGCGAAAATCAGCTCTTGATTATTTTCAAATAAATCTGTTCTTTAATTGTGGTGTGAATCAATTATTTGAACATTTTCGGAACAGAAATACCTTGCCCCTGAAAGGGTTAAATTAGATTCATGGAGCACATGAAGCATTAATGTATTGTTAATTTTCACAATTAATTTTATTCAGACATTTGCTTTAAATATTTAAATCCTTCATGCAGTAGTTAGTAGTGTATGCGAAGTGTAATCCAGTCTCCATCAAATTTCCCATGAATAAATACTAATTTAAGGTATTGTAGACGCTTTTAATTCAGTGTGCATGTTTCCCATAAATATTTCAATACTATCTGAGCTAGAAAGATTAGTGTTTATTACATCTATTCTATCAACATGTACTAGTTACTTCTATTTGAATTTATAATGCAGTTAAATTAAATTGTGAGGAGTTTGTTTCTTAAATTTCAATAATGTGAATAAATAGATATAATTAAAAGACACATACACACATAAATAACGCATACATTAAACAATTAAAGGTATATATAAATATTTTACAGACATACAGCAAGAAGTACTATAAACCCAACTGGAGTAAAAAAAAATAGCTACACTGTAAAACAAAATCTGTAAAGTTACTAAAATTTTTCTAATACACTTGTAATTTTTCTTATAAAGATAACAGCAAAATTTTGTGTAACCAAAGAAGGTTACATGAGTTTTTGCTTTTATCGTTACAGGAAAAGTTCTTGGAATCCCAGTTTCCTAGAAAAGGTTTAGTACCTTTGCAGATTTTTTTTACAGTGTATAAAAGATTCACTCTTAACCCTTTCAGGGGCGGTGTTTGCAGTATGCAAACACATAATATTACTGTTCCAATTTCGAACTGGCACCAGTATAATTTTAGTGAAATTTTGATTTTATAATATTCGCGAAAATCAGCTCTTGATTATTTTCAAATAAATCTGTTCTTTAATTGTGGTGTGAATCAATTATTTGAACATTTTCGGAACAGAAATACCTTGCCCCTGAAAGGGTTAAATTAGATTCATGGAGCACATGAAGCATTAATGTATTGTTAATTTTCACAATTAATTTTACTCGGACATTTGCTTTAAATATTTAAATCCTTCATGCAGTAGTTAGTAGTGTATGCGAAGAGTAATCCAGTCTCCATCAAATTTCCTATGAATAAATACTAATTTAACGTATTGTAGATGCTTTTAATTCATTGTGCACGTTTCCCATAAATATTTCAATACTATCTGAGCTAGAAAGATTAGTGTTTATTACATGTATTCTATCAACATGTACTAGTTGCTTCTATTTGAATTTATAATGAAGTTAAATTGAATTGTGAGGAGCTTGTTTCTTATATTTCAATAATATGAATAAATAGATATAATTAAAAGACACATACACACATAAATAACGCCTACATTAAACAATTAAAGGTATATATAAATATTTTACAGACATACAGCAAGAAGTACTATAAACCCAACTGGAGAAAAGAAATAGCTACACTGTAAAACAAAATCTGTAAAGTTACTAAATTTTTTCTAGTACACTTGTAATTTTTCTTATAAAGATAACAGCAAAATTTTATGTAACCAAAAAAGGTTACATGAGTTTTTGCTGTTATCGTTACATGAAAAGTTCTTGGGATACAAATTTAATAGAAAAATCTTAGAAAGTTTACAGATTTTTTTACAGTGCAGAGCCAGGAATAGTACTCAGGACCTGAGCGTATTAGGTGTTGGATCATTGGAAGAGCAACAACATAGTACGCTATTATTCCTGGTTTTGTGGGTCTGACTAATTTTTCACTTCAGTTAGATTTATTTGTACGCCTATAGAATATTTACATATAATTTTTAGTTGATTTTGGTATTTCAGATTTATGACAGAGGCATAAAATGTCCACAATATAAAAAAAATAACAGTAGAATGCAACACAATTTACTACAATGATGTTTTGAGAAAGTTAGATATAACAGAGACTTCACTGTAAAACAATCTGTAAAGTTACTTAAAGTTTTATAGGAAACTGGAATGTATAGTGTTACATTTTATGTATAAGCAATACAAAAATCTATGTAACAGGTACAAGTTTCTACTTTAAATCAAAGAATCTGTAAGGTTATTAAGAATTTTTTTGTAGAAACTGGGATACCTAAAACATTTTATGTAACTGTAACCCTGATTATAGAAAAAAGTTCAGTAAGATTACTGTAACTTTAATAGATTCATTTATAAAGCTACACATATCTGTAGCTTTATGAAAAATATTTTTGTAGATTTAAATCTTTTTGTGCAGATTATAGATAAAATTTTACTAAACATAGAGATTTCTCCAATTTTACACCTGTAAAAATGCAGTTTTTTTTTTTTTTTTTTTTTTTTTTTTTTTTTTTTTTTTCAGATAACATTTTTGTGACCATAGAAATTTTTGCAACTTTACATCTGTAAAAATACACACTTTCTTTGTTTACAGTGCTTTTTTAACTGTGTATAAAGGACGAGAAATATAGTACATACAGATATCTGAGAGTAGGAGCATTAGGTTTGGATGTTAAAAAAGTAAATAATAAAAAGAATGATGCTCAGTTAAACTGATGGCATAGAGCTCACAAGCTATGCAGACTAATTGTATATTACAGCCTTAAATCTAAATACAAAATTTGAAGCAAATCGGTAAATTTTGCGCAAAAAACCTAAATTAAGACGGTGGGGTACTCCCCCATTCCCCCTTTTTAAACTTATCCAATTAACACCCAATATTAATCACGGAGGCACCTCATTAGAATGATCCTACATCTAAGATTTTAACGAAATCTATTAATTCTGCATGAAAAACCCATTTATATAAATTAAGGGGAGGGGCAATAGCCCCCGTTCACCCTGTTATGCTTATCGAATGAACTCTGAAAACTAATCAGTGAAGTGTCTTATCATAATAAGTCAATATCCAAAATTTCATATAAATCAGATATTTTTATCATGAGTTATCGCGTTACGTACGCACTTACATACATACAGAACGGGCGGGCACATAAGCTCTCAGGCTTTGATAGCCTGTGAGCTAAAAAAGAAAATTTATCAGTTAAACTGACGGCATTGAGCTCACGGTCCATTCACACTAATTGCATATTACAGTCTTTTTTTTTCCAAAAGTGTGCCCCCTAGAAAAAATAAATTAAGGGCAAATTACTCTCTCATTTCCATTCTTTATAAAATTAAATATTCAGATAGAGCTTGGTGCAATTCAATGGAATACAAAAATGAGCAACGTTAAAAACACCAAAAAACACCATTTATCCCCATTGTATTTCAACAGCAGACCGGTTTCGGTAGCATTTAGCGTACCGTCGTCAGTGCTCAAACACTGTCAGTGAGTACTGACGACGGTACGCTAAACGCTACAGAAACTGGTCTGCTGTTTATATACAACATTTGGTGCTTTTTAACGTTGCTCATTTTTGTATTCCAATCTATTCTTTATGCTTAATAATTGAATCACCAAAACTAATTAGGGATACCTCTTATCATAGTAAACCTATATCGAATATTCGAAGCAAATTGGATAATTCTGCATAAAGCCCCATTTATTTGATTTGGATTGGGCTATTCCCTGTTCTTCCTTTTATACTTAACCATTAAACTACGATATCCATTAAAGGGATTTGGCTTATCAGACAGAACCTATATCCAAAATTTAAAGCTAGTTGGATAATTCTGCATAAAACTCATTTATCTAATTTAAGAGGGGGTGTAATTGCCCTTCCCCCCTTTAAACGTAACAAAAAGAACCCCAAAGCCATTCAGAGAAGCGTCTTATCATAGAACTTATATCAAAAATTCAATCAAATCGGTTAATTCTGTGTGAAAAATTCATTTGCTAAGGAGGGTAGCCTCCAGATCCTCCCATTATTCTTAACCAGAGAATCCCCAAAATAAAACAGGGTAGCGTCTTATCAGAACGGACCTATATACAAAATTGAAGCATATGGATAAATTGTGTGTTAAAAACCTATTCACCTACATTAAAGGAGGGGGGGGTGTTACTCCCCATTCCCCTTGCATTTTATACTTAACAAATGAACACCCAAAACTAATCACGGAGACGCCTCATCAGAATAATCCTATATCTAAAATTTGAAGCTTATCGGTAAATCCATTGTAAAAAAATACAATTTACCTTCATTAAGATGGGTTTCCCTCCTATTTCCGTTCCCCTTCATACTTAACCATTGAATAAACAAAACTAATTATACTAAAATTAGAAATAAACAAGTTACAGTACGAACGCATTTCCTTTTCAAAGTTTTACATACAATTTCCGACTTTTTAATACTGGAATAAGTTTCTTTTTGAGATTAATTCCGATGTCTTTTTCTTTTTTTCAAGAAGCATGCATTAATTTTGAATCCAATTATTCTTATTTTTTTAAATAAGTCATAAAATTTAATCTTTCAAACACCCATAGATGGTCTAAGGAGTGTCTTTTCTTATTTTGCAACGGTATCTAGGGTAACTTTGACATAAATTGTCTATTGTGAGCATTTAAAGCATATTTGTAGTTAGGTGACAAAGTAGCTCCAAAACCGGGGTAACTTTGACATCCTTTTCTTTTTTTTTTTCTTACAATACTTTTCGAATACATTTGAAACCGCTTTAGTGTTGACGGGAATAATTAGGTCGATACGCCTGTACTTTATTGAGATCGGAATTCGAAAAGTTTAAAAATTTATGTACAAATATATGTCTTAAACGTGTCAAAGAAGGTACTTATAGAACTTAGTTTCAAAATTAAAATTCAGATGATTTATTCTTGTTTCTATTTTTCTTTTGCTTTTTTTATATTCATTATTTATTACATTAATAAAAAATAGCGCATATACAGGGTGTCCAGCAAATACCACCCTGATTTCAAAATTAAATTTCTCAAAAACAAAGATCAATAGAATTATGCAGTAAACGGTTTGTTTATCAGGTAAGCTGTAAAAATCTTATACAAAAGTTTCGAACGGTAAATATTTTGAAAAGATTGTGTTCTGATTGCAAAGAATGCTTTGATTTGACATTTTTCTTGCTTTAGATTGCTTCCAGAGAATGTGTTTTTCGGCTTAAAATGCCATATTTCATAGTTTTTTTTTTAATTTTTGAAATTTCGAAATTCTAAAAATTTACTTCAAAAAATCTTTAAAATATTGCACTGTAAGCTGAAAAATTATTTCTTTGCAGTCAATCTAAAACAAGAAAAATGTCAAATCAAAGTAATCTATGCAATCAGAATGCAATTTTTTCAAAATATTCACTGTTTGAAATTTCTGTATAAGATTTTTACAGCTTACCTAATGAAAAAACCGTTTACCGCATATTACTATCGATCTTTGTTTTTGAGAAATTTAATTTTGAAATCAAGGTGTTATTTGCTGGACACCCTGTATTATCTCTTTAATTTTAAAATTAGAGCATTCTTGATTATCCAAAAATTTAGACTTTTCGAAAGAAGGTCTGTCTTTACAGCTTCAGATAACCAAGGTTCTAGTGTAATAGCAATTAATGATGTAAAAAACATAATCTATAATATGTAAAACAAAATTGTCGAAAATCAAGAAAAATATTGAAAGTTTGAATTAGTGTATCTTCATTAATTTTTTGCATAAACAAACATAAAATTTAGACAATTGATTGAATTTATTGTGTTTTTTAGCATAGTAAAATTAGAATCTGACACTTTTTTTAGACTTTGTGTATTCTTGAAATTAAAATTGTTTTTTAACTCCGTATTTCATTGCGCTCATGATATCTTGAGAAAATACTTATGAATCGTTATGAAATTTGATATATATAAGGAGCATATACGTATTTTCAAAATGATCTACTTTTAGGTGAAAACAATTTCATTAATTATGTAAAAAAATATATTTTTGTGTAAAAGAATACAAATTTTACATTTTTTAATGAATAAAAATAGTCATAACTAAAAATATTATCATATAAATCTTAAAAGTAGATCATTTAGAACACACATATTTGCGCATTATATACACCAAATTTTGTAACAATTCATACTTACTTTCACAAAGTATCAAGGTATCAAGAGCGCAATAACTAAAAAAAAAAACTTTTTAATTTATAACACGCAAAGTTTGTAATGCGCTGATCATATTCTAATGGTAGTATATTATAAAACAAAATCTCTTTTATGTATGTTAAAAAGTTCATATTTAGACATAAAATTTTTTTGAAGATAGACTAATTCAAACTTTGAGTTTTTTCAGTAAATTTAATCGCGTGTAAAAGTTACACGACCCCTTCAGTAAAGTTTGACATTTTGAATCAGAAATAATTTTTGTTTTATCCAAAGCGTGCAATCTTTAAAAAACTATAATTATTTTAATTAATATCTCAAAACCATAACATCGGAATAACGAAAATTAAACGTCCAGATTATAGACCAGGGTTTTTTTAATAGTGGACCACATTTCCTAGAATAACTCCCATTCGTAATCTCTCCACGAATCATGCACAAAACTCGATTCCAATTACACTAAGGGGAATAAATGTAATCTGTGAAGAGAATTTTTGGATTTTAGCCAGTTTTATAACAGAAAATGTTAGTTATTGTCAGTAGACGAGGAATTTATATTATATATCTTTTTATACCAGAAAGAGGAATAAAAAATAGTCTTTTTGTGTTTAGAAAAATATTGCTTCAGAATCATCAAATTATGGAATTCAAAAACACAAATGTATTAAAAGAAATAAGTGGCATATCATTAAAACGAAGTATACCCAAGTTTCTTTGGTTACAGAAAGTACCAAGTTTCTTTGTTTATAGGTAAAATACATGTTAGTGATTGATAACCATAATTAAAAATTTTACATTATGTACATTTTTTAGAATGCATAAAATCACCTATTAAAACTGACAATTATATGTTAAAATAATGTTTTTAAATTTATTAAAAAGACAGAAAAATGTTTTGAATTATCACATAACTACTTTTATCCAAAATTTAGAAGAAAATTAAAATGTGTCATACGGCTACATTACAATCAGAACAACATACATACGAGAAATTTATTGTGCGCCAAATGTCTACACAATGCATTGCTGTGTTTACAGTAAAACATGTAATACATCAAAATGTGTAGCATACTCAGTTTGAAGTAAATAAAAGGAATTTACTGTAACAAAAAATGGTTTATATTTACGAATATCATCATTTGAGAAAAATTCACAATAACTCTCATAAATTGAGTTTGAAAGTATAAAATGACGAAGGATATTTTATAATATGTTACGAAACAGTTAAGGATATCAATAGCAGTATATATTATGTTTTAGAAAAGCAGTATCAAAGTTTCAGGAGTTTCGGAGTACAACTAGACGATAAGAAATTAGTCCGGGAGGCGGTAGCACAGACAATCACTTCATTGAGTTCACGGATGGAAATCTAGGATTAGTTAAATGTCGATAAGAGTATGACGCCTGAATTACGGTTTGGGATCGCACTTTCAAACACCTTTTTTGATGATGGTTGTTATAGCACCTTTCATTCTTATTTTTTTCTGCTATACAAAAAATACTAAATATGTTTTTTTATTCTGTTCGTGTCCTTCCTTTCTTTTTGTTTAGTGTCGCCACCACCGTTGCAGGAAATCCTTTTCAGTAATACACTGCTGTGTGATTAGACATTGTCTTAGTGAATTATATCTTTCCTGAAACTTTATATACACTGTGCTGAAATATCCTGTATATTTGATTAAAACTAAAAATTTTACTAAAAACTAAAACTAAAAATCCCGACAGTACGGGCGGTGAGAAACATAACACCAGAACACGCATGAGGTGTAAACACATCCTAAACATATTAAATGGCATAAATACAAAAAAAAATCTTTAGAATTGTATCTGTTAATGAAATTTATGATAATTACACTTTCTCGTGAAAAAGATAACGGAAATGTTAAATTATCATTAATTAAAAAATTAATAAAAAATACATTTTTATTACTCAACTTTATTTTCCTTATTAGAAAATTTTTCCCAGATAGCACTTTTGTTATATTGTTATTTGTTTTGTTATTTTGTTATATTATTTTTGTGTTATAAATTTTTGTTATAATAAAATTACACATTATTGTCGATAAGAATTCTGAAATTTAATATTTTTCATAATATTTAGGTTGTGCATCGATCACAAACTTTATATTATTTTGAGTATCTGGACACACAAAATCGTTCTGTAAGACTAGAAAAGAGTCTGAATTTGCTGTTTTCATTCGCTCAGCATAAAAGATAACCTTGGAAACAGGTACTTATGAACCTGACTACTTGTGTTTATAGGGGGACAGCAGATGAATATTTACAGTCATGGGGTATTAAAACAATCTACGCCCGTCCTTCCGGGTTAAAAAAAATACAGAAAGAACCAGAACATTTCATCAGAGATGCACTATAAATATATATTTTTCAATCAAACAAATATTCCAGGTTCACAAAAGATCTATTAATCAAAGAAAAGTGCATTTTTATATTAAGTCGAATACAATAATATTACTTAACAAAATGAAGCAGAAACAAATAAAAAATAATGAAATAAAATGCTATATACTGTGATTTCAAAAGCCGCGGAGCAAAGAAATAAAATCTAGCTTTCAATTCAGAATTTTACAACAAACTTACTTCAAATTTTTTTTTTAGTAGAATAGAAAATAAAATAAAAATATTTCATCAATTACAAACAAAAAAGATCTGCAGAAAGAAAATGGAATTATGCAATTAAAGCGTTCAATTCATAGACGGCTCTGTATGCATTTTCAATCTGTACAAAGCTTAACCCATTAATGCCTGAATTATTTTTTTCCTTAAAATTCAAATTTTGCATTTTCCCACCACTTTTAAAGCAAGAATAACTTTTATCTTAATTTATCGAGGACTTAGTCTCGAGAAAGAAAGTATTTATTTATCCTCCTTTTTTACTGGTGTGAAATGCGCTTACTTGAATATTTTAAAACTGTCCCAAAAATGGGACACTAGGCACTAATGGGTTAAAAATATGCACATCCGAATAATAATTTAAGGAGTTGCTAGAAAAGACTTGATTTTTACATTTCCGAAAAAGCGTCCTATAAATATTTTGTACGAACAAGAAAGAATGTGAAACGCTTAGAAAAGGTGTCCTAGATTTCTCACAATAGCCAATATACTATCCATTGATCACGTAGAAGATGTAGCGAACCATTTTCTAAAATTGCTTAAAAAGCAGATGATAAATAAAAAAGAACGTGGGTCAAAAAAGAGAACATTCGCCTGAATTTGAATTATTTAAAGAGCTATGTAAAAATAAAAATAGAAGCTGTTCAGCTTAAAATTTCCTTTTATCTTTCTAAAACCTAAATTTGGATACTATTATTTAAACAACAAAGGTACTTATCAGTTCTTTGCAAAAGATACAAAATATTTCAAAGCAGAAAATGGTCAGAGATTCAATGAATTTTCTTTCAAATCAAAATACAGTTTCGTACAGAAATTTTGGCACGACTTGATTATCCTGGCGATCCATTTGGCACAATAATACAAATCGACAAACTCTTCGCCAACGTATACAAATTGACATAATTTTTATTTTAAATAACAATAGAACAGATAAATTAGTAAACATTAATAAAATTATAAAAAGTAAAATGAAATAAAATAAAAATCACTCTATGACATAACAAACTCGTGTATCGTGTTTAATATCAAGTGAATGTGACATTTACAATAATCCATTAGTGGCATTTAATCTCATAGTTCGGCAATAGTTTTTGGGTTGAAGGGTAAGTTATGTAGCACAGAAATTTTCGTTCTCCGCATTCTAGGAAGTTTTTATGATGCAAAAAGGGTTAATGTATCTTAAAATTATAAAAGAAGAGAAAAAATAATCCAAAACATTTAACAAAACAGTGACATTTACCAAAAGTGAATACCGGATGGGAAAAAAGTCTGTAGAAACTTTAAAAATCATAACAACCGAAAAAATACCCGAAATAAACAACGGTTTGTAGGGTTTAGCATCTATAGGACAGTAATATAAAATAACTCAAAAAACATCCGACAGATGACAAGAAATGTTTGACGTCGATGGAAATATTCAAATTAGACGATTCAGAAATTTTTTTTCAAGATTCAGAGCCATGTCGGTATCGGTCGCTGATTTGTTCACGTAACCCAGGTCGAAATTCATGCTGGTATTTGTTTGCTAGACAAGCACCAAGTGCTATAACCTAACAAGTAAAATAACATAAACTAGCATTACACATTGCTGGTTCCAGCAGAATTTCCAGCAATTCATGGTATGTATTGGCCCACTTTGCTGGAAATAAGCATGAAATGCTTGCATATAGCTTGTCATGCTTTTGTTGTACAAGCTAGCGATATAGCATGTGATGCTAGCTAGCATATAATAGCAAGGAAATCTAGCAGACATAGCAATACCTAGCAATAACTAGCATATTTTTGTTGCTGGTACAAGCATAAATTTTGACCTGGGAAAAGAAACACGGTTCTCAAATATGGATTACCACCGTAAGTTCTTATAATCGTTTCATTTGCATATTTGTACCAAAGTTTAACGTTTTCACCGTCATCTCTCGGTGATCTCGAGATTTTTTGAACTATTTTTTATTGGTGTCTTAAAAAAAATCCCGTGACTTACAGATGCTAACCTTGAAAACCGTTTTTTATTTTGGTTATTTTTACGGCTTTTATGAATTATTAAATTTTTACGGCCATTTTGCCCATTTGGTATAGCAAAATAGCGTTTAATAATAGGGGTACATCAAACAACCCTAATTTAAAAATGTTCTGATATAAAAAAGGTATCATATAAAGTATCTTATCATATATTGATAGAACAAAAGTGTGAATTCATTTAATTACTTCTGTTTGGAAGTGTGATGAATTTATATCCTATAGAATTTTTAATCGATATTATAAATAATTAAAAAAAAATGTCCTGACTAACGCTGCTGGCATCGTATTTACGATAGCGATGATACGAACAATGAATTTCGCTTTCTCTGCAACATTATTAATGTTGAAACATCGTAAAATTTCAATTGTTATATCGTTGAATACAGAAAGAAAAATAGTTAAATTTAATTCAAAATCAATATATAAGCAATTTTCAAGAAAAACATTTTTAACCTAACAAAAATAGATTTTTATATGAAATCGAATATAATAGCCTTAGTTAATAAAATCTGAAAAAAAAAGAAACGAACTAGTAGGAAATGTGACCTCATTTATTTTTAATTAATTCTGATAGAGATGATAGTGTCAATTTTAAAATAATTATAAAAGGAAGTTATTTATTTTAATTAAACTAAAAATGTCTAAATCAAATTATTTAAATATGATCCAAATATCCAGATTTTTTGAAAAAAACGAAATTAAAAAAGAGGTATTAATAAGATTTTAAATTTCTAAAAGCGAACAAAAATATTTAAAATTAAATTTAAAATGCTAAATTATTTATAAATCACAAAAGTTTTAAAATCGAGAAAAAATTGACTTCCGAAAATATTGTGAATTTCAGATGAACGAAACCTTAACAATATAAATTACAAAATCGGCGAAAATATGAAATTTCTACTTATTAAATTCATTGTGATAAGAAAATTTCAAGTTCCAGCATCGGATTTCGAACTAATAACCTTCTGTTTACTAGCAAGATGCTTTACATGCAAAGTATGATGCCTACATGAAAAGCGATGGAATTACGGTTCTGTTTTAATATTAAAATCGCAGAAATGAACGGATGACATTAAAAAAAACTAACTGAATTAAAATAATGGACATTTTTTCTAAATTTTATGATTTGCCAAAGAAAATGGAAGTACGGAATTAAAGCGTTCAATTCATTAAGTGCTCATTATACGTTTTTAATCTTATCAAAGCTTAAAAATACGCGCCTCAAAATACTAGTTCAAAGAGAATATGTAAAAGATTGGACTCTTACATTTCTATAAAAAAATCTATAAGTATTATGCATTAAAAACAAAGAACCTTAGAAAAGTTGTCCTAGATTTCTCACAATAGGCAACAAAATATCCATCGATCACGTAGAAAATGTAATGAACCATTTTCTAAAATTGCTTAAAATGCAGACGATAAATACAGGGAACATATGGGGAGAAAAGAGAAAATTCACTTTGAATTAAATAAAGAACTATATTAAAAACTACAGCGACGCAGCTTTAAAAATTTGCTTATTTTTCTGAAACCTAAATTTGGATTCTATTATTCGAATAAAAATAGTATTTGTTACTTGATTGTGATAGATATTAAATATTTCAAAGCAGTATAAGTAGTAAAAGCTTCGGGAAATTTTATTTCTAATTAAAGAATGGATTCATATATAAATTATTTCTTTCCTGCATTCTATAAAGTATTAATGATGCGAAAAGTGTTCATGTAAAGAAGAGAAAAAATAATCCGAAAGACTTAATAAAACAATAGAACATTCTACAATGAAAAACATCAATAAGTTTTTAATAATAGCGGTACACCAAACGGTTCTTATATAAAGGAGGTAAAATACATTATCAGATTAGAATAGAATAAAAGCGCAATCTCGATTAATTTCGTATGTTTGGATGTGTGATAACATTCTAACTGATGAATTTTTAATCAATATTACAAGCTATGCTGCTTAAATTCTGCTTTATTTTTTTAAACCTAAAATTTGATTTTATTGTTTGAATAATGACGGTGTTCCTTGTTTACAGGAGATAGCTACAAAATATGACAAAGCATCACAAATGATAAGAAATTCGAAAACGTTTATTTCAAATTAAAATAAAGTTTTATGCAAAAAAAATTAACACATTCCTATAGATTTTATGACGCAAAAAAGTAATAATACATTTTTTAAATTACACAAGAAGGGGAAAAATAATGGAAAAATTTGAACAAACCAACATCACATGCCCCTATGAATCCAATCAAATGATCCTGATGTCGGTATCATGTCAAGTTTCTTATAAGTTTTTAAGATTCAAATAAGGTTAATGCATTTTAAAATTACCCAAGAAGAGAAGAAATAACTGAAAATTTTAATCAAACCAACAGCATATGTCCCAATGGATACCATCAAATGAAGTTTAATTATAAAGGTACACCAAATGATCCTGATGTCAGTATCATGTAAAATATCTTATCAGATATTGATAGAATAAAACCAGGAATAAAATTAGTTAACTCTATTAGAATGGGTTATGAATTTCTAATTGATGAATTTCTGATTAATGAATTTCTAATCTCTTTTAAAAATTAAAAGCACGTCGGTAATTAACGTTACCATTGCCGATGGTAATGACACGACCAATAAATTCCGATTTACTGCAGTAGTTTTAACTTCGAACAATTTTTAAACATTGCACGATTCTAATCTTTAGATCGCTCAAAAGAGACAGAAAATGTTTAAATTCAATTTGCAATAATTAAACGCACTATTTTCATGAAAGATATTTTTGTCAAACAAAACTACATTTTTATATGAAGTCGAATACAATAGTTTTAGTTATCTCGAAATATGAAAAAAGAAATGAAAAACGATAAAATTATTTTTACTGTGATTTTGCAAGAGGTGGAACAAAAATAAAATAAAATTTAGCTTTGAATTCTAAACTTTATGATAACGTTTCTTCGATGGGAAACTTAACATAACAAAAAGTGAAACATAAAAGGTGCAATCAATTACAAGTAAAATAGTACTAGCTGAATAAAATGGATACGTGGAATTTAAGTGTTCAGTATATGTTTCTATTCTTACGAAAGCTTAAAAATATTCACATCCAATTACCAGTTCAAAAACAGGATTAAAAAGATTGGATTCTGACATTTTTAAAGAAATCTAAAAGTATTATGCATGAAAGAAAAACAGATATTAGAAAACGCGTCCTATATTTATAACAAAAGGCAATAAAATACCCATTGATCACGAAGAAGAATAAATGCATTATATTCTAAAATTGCTTAAATGCAGACGATAAATGAAACGAACATGTGAGAAAAAAGAATAAAAATTCACTTTGAATTACATAAAGAGCTATATAAAAAGTTACAAGCTATGCAGCTTAAAAGTTTGCGTTATTCTTCAGAAACCTATATTTGGATTCTGTTGTCGGAATAATAAAGATATTTGTTATATATTTCTTAGGGATGAGAAATATGCCATAAACGAATAAATGTTAAAATATTGAGGAACTTCAAATTTTATTTTGGCACCAGCTTTCTACCTTTCTAGTCTGTTTCATTCTTTATATATATCTATATTGATTGTAATTTAAGTGAAATAAAATTTCCTATCACCATTACCATTTATGTTTCATAATTTTTTTCTTGCTTCTATAGAAAATTGTCACATTTTCTTTTAATCAATTTTAAACATTTTTCGTTATATTACCCCATATTACTGCACATTTCTGTTACAAATTTACATTATTTATAAGTATAACCATTGCCCTTCATTATGTACAGAGTAAAATGAAAAGATTCTCAAAAACTTAATTAAGAGACCTTTCATTATCTGCTCAATTTCCCCTCAGATTGACTGGGTCAAATTTCCCCACTTAATCACTTAAAAAAATGAAAGAATAGCACATTGTCATGTTAAGCCTAATTTATTATGCAATCTTCATGACTATAAGAAAATATCAATATTTATGCATTATTTAAAATCTGCTTACTTAAATTTTTATGACATATTTTATGTAAAAAAATCTTACAAGATATTTTTCAAAAATACACTTTTTAATTTGAAAACACTTCACGATTGATTTCTCCACACCTGCTGTAATTATCTGAATAAAACAGAGAGACATGGATGAGTATTCTAATAGCTTTGGTTGCATATATTGGAAAAATTCAAAATTTCTCTTAAATAAAAATACTGAAGGCTATATCAAGCCTCCCTTATAGTCAACCCAAACAATCTCTCTTACAGCAAAGTTGTAACCATTTCTTTTTCCTTCGTGTTTTTTGCACAATACTTTTATGCCGAAAATGTATATGTATGTACAAATTCTACTTAAATAGTTTTGCACTTGAAACTATACTTTGGATGGTCTTTTGAAAAATCTTGTTAACTCGACCAAGACCCACAGTAATCAATCCTTAACCATAAGGTGAATCAAATTCCAAACATTTAAAGTCAGTCAAACCCAAACTCATGAAATGCGAAACTATTAATGTCAGTTGTGACCAAAAAAAAAAAAAAAAAAACATTTGGAGCCAATTCGATAAACCCCAAAATGCGTTTTGGATCCGTAAAATTGGGTTACCCAGCCTGATACAGGATTCTTACCTTTGAATGGACAAAATGATAAGATTATAATACACAGGGTGTTTCATAAAAATGGGCAAAATTTTAATAGGTGACAGCACACATCCAAGGAAACAACTTTCATTAAACAATGCATGGTCCGAAATATACGCAAAGGTGCCGGCGCATTTCGAAATGTGTTCCATGCAAATGTTAAAGTTCCAATCCTGTAACTAAGAGTATGCAAATGAGATAAAAAAAAAAAAAAAAAAAAAGTGCTTTGTTTTATGTATAAAAGCTGCTGATCCGAATGTGCAACTGTCAACCGTGGTATTAAAGTTTCAAAGATGTTGCTTTTTACTAATAGGGAAAAGTCCGATATAAAATTTAACTGTGGAACTGCAAATGAAATGTCTCAAAGTGTCAACGATTTTATAAAAACAGTTTTCAACCTTACTTTTGTCCCTTAATGATTATCTGTGTGTTTTTGCTTCGTATAACAATATACCATTTGACATTCTCTAGCACCTTTGTATTTCAATTCGACTGTGCGTTGTTTGATGAAAGTTGGTTGCTTGGATGTTGACTATCACCTGTTAAGTTTATGGCCATCGTTTATGAAATATCCTGTATAAAAACTTATATTGCATACATATTTATAATTACTCCTACTTAAGTCTATTTTCGATTAGCGAGAATTAGAAAACTGAAATTAACGGCAAAAGAATATTCGCTAATTCAATTTATTTTCATATGTTTAAAGAGATTTGAATATTTTTGTAACATAATGAAACGTTTAAGAAAAACAAAATATGATCTATTATCTTTTCACCATGTTATTGTTTTCAAGTTATTCGAAAAAACATTAAACTTATCCAATAAAATCTATGAACTGTAGAAAAGTAAAATAATACGCATCTGAAGCTTTCGACATCTATGAAAAATCATCATGTTTTAAAATAATGAATGTTTCTGCTTTTCTAAATATCACTTATAAATACGAATGCACCCAACATTGTCAAAATAAAAAAATAAGATGAAAACATTTTTTTAAGAAAGATGCTAAGAGAGAGGGAAATGAAGAATATGTAAAAAAATATACTTCCCTCGAATAAGTCGTGAATAAGAATATGCATCGCTAAAGAAATTAAAAACACACTCTTGTGACCCACGTCGTTATAAAATATCATACCCAATAAAAAGAAAAAAAATCGTCGATTAGTAGCAGTCAAACTAGTGCTCATTAATCCGCAACTCGACTTGAAGATAATAAAATCATTCTTGTCAACCCAAAACTCGATCCCAACCGAACAAAATTATTTTCGGCGACACGCATTTCATGACGAAACTTGACCTGAGCGAGGCAATATAGTTTTCATCGATCCGAAACCAAACCTGAATTTATCATTAAAACTGAAATGAAAGAAAATTAATGTAAATTTTAATGGAAAAATTGCCAAATCAGTCTACAATTATATCTCAAATTGAACATTGCTTTTTATTTCGAAAATAAATATATATGCACAATTTCTGTTACATCAGATAGTTTTGCATCAAATGATTTGAATGTTCTTTTGAAAATTTTCGTTAATCCGACCTCAACCCATAGGAGTCAATACTTAAACAAAAAATAAATCGATTTCAAAACATTTAAAGTCAATGAAAACCAAAACTCAACCAAGGTAGAAACAATTAAAATCAGTGTGAATCAGAATGAAAACATTTGCAGCCAATTCGACAAACCCCAAAATGCGTTTCAGATTGGGTTTGGCTAAAATCGGGTTACCCGACCCGTTGCAAAATTCTACCTTGTTATATATATGTAATGAATACTCGACGAAAATGCTATGTTCCGTAAACTCTAGGAATCCGCAGCAGCACGAGCAGAGCAGTTGCTCCGGCAGTTGGCGAGCAGCGGAAGAGTTTCATTGGGATATTTCCCCATTATAAAAACAAACACCATCAGTCTTCAAGTTCTTTATTTATGAACTCATAAAATCAATAAGCTATTCCCCGCAGTCACCTAGACACTGTCATCAGATATTCCAAATCGTCGTGATTAAGCTGCATCCCAAGATGTTAAAATTTTTCGGCGAAACAGAGACTGCATCCGAGTATTTGAAAAGTTAATCGCATTCTGACGCTCCTCAAAAACCAAATGAGAAAATTCACATTTCCACGACAAACTAGCCCCTCCTACTGCGCGTCAATCATTTTAAAAATCCAATTAGTATTAACTCGAGTCTACACGTCAAAAAATGATCACCTCTGATTGGTCTTCGGAGGCGTGACCTCGGGTAGGGATCACTTAACGCCTCGCAAATACAAAAGCCTTTTAACATCTTTGCGCATTAACACAGATCACGTGATCAACAAAAAATAAAATTAAAATCCCGAGAATATTCCAGAAAGTAAAAAGGTTACGAAATACTTCCAGCCTTTTTTAAGAAACAAGCAATAGATTATTAATAAGTTAAATAAAAAAAAAAGAAAAAGGACTTTAGGTGTTAAAAGATTAATGTATTACGAAACTAAGATTAAAAATATGTTCCACTATTTTAGAATTAAAAACTCAGAGAGAGAAAATGACACAATTTTTTTTTTAATTTTATTACATATATATAAACTTACTCCTGATTAAGTTCATTTCCAACCAGAGAAAGCTTTAAGTTTGAACTAAACGGTAAAAAAATGTGCATTTATTCAGTTTATAATAACAGGTTTAAGGGATTAAAATATTTGTATAATATGATGAAACGTTAAAAAAAAGAAAATATGGTCTAAAACCTTTTTATAATACTATATTTGTAAAGTAATTTAAAAAAAATAACATGAAAATTTACCCAATCTGTGAATAGCAGAAAAGTAAAAAAAAATCATATCTCAAGTTTTTGACATTTATAAAATAAAATAAAATAAAATAAAATAAATAATAACCACACTTTAAAATAATCGATGTTAGTGCTTTTCAAATCACTTTAGTAAATTTTTTTGCAGTCAACACTGTCAAAATATTAAATGTATAAAGATGATGAAATCAATTACTTAAGCCAAATGCTAAGAAGGGTAAAATAATGGAAGAAAATATTCTTCTCTCGGAAATACCTTAAACAATAATTTTTTTTTCTCGAAAGTTAATAATAAATCCTCTAAAATGACTATACAGTAAATTCCAAATGTGAAAGAGCTTCAAAATTGTATTCAATTTCAAATATAGCACTTCAGAAGTAAATGTATTTATAAATATATAATAATTTGTAATGGATGTATAAATAGATCTTTTAGCGGTATATTACTTCCTGTAAAACAAATTTAACGTTTACGTAAAAGTGTTTTAAATAATTAACTTATACTTTTCCTCAAAATTTTTGAAAAAATAAACAACTACAATAAACAGTGATTTTTTTTTTCAAATTTTAAATCTAATGTGTTTATTTACAAATATATATATTTGCTATCAAATCGATTAAAAAGTTTTAACTACGGTTTTTGTTTATTTTTAAGTAGGTAAAACTTAGATTTATGATAAATACCAAAGCTTAAACATTAAGTATTAAGAATTGGAAAATGGCACTAAAAGCGAAAAAAGTGGTGATTAGCTAATTTAATTATAACATGTTTAAAGAAATTGAAATATTTTTTATATCATGAAAAGTTTAAAAGACGCTTACAAAAAATGCAGATATTGACTAATAGCATTTTAACCACATTATTTTTTCCACTGTTTAAAAAAACGTGAAAATTGCATGATATATTTAATAAAATCTATGAACTGTAGAAAAACAATTACACTTTAAGCATTGGACATCGATAAAAAATCACCACGCTTTAAAATAACTGATGTTTGAGCATCTCAAACCACATTTATAAATTTTGCTGCCGTCTACATTGTCAAAATATAAAATGTTAAATAAATTAATTAAAAAATAAATAAAAGTAAAATTAAAACAATTTCTTAAACTAGATTCTAATAGTAAAAAAAATAAGAAAATATTCTCCCCTCAAAAAATCATTAAAAAATAAATGTTTCTCTAAAGATAATAAGAAAGTTTTTAAATGACTCCAAAATATTTTTTCAATATGAAGGGGTTTAAAAACAAAGCTTATATTAAAATATAGAACTTAATAAAAAATATAATAATAAGTAAGTAAAATAAATAATTAATTAAACATAAAAATAAAAATAATTTCTTAAGCCAGATGCTTTCAGGGAAAAAAAATGTAAGAAAATGTTATTCCCTCAAAAAAGCCTTAAATAATAAATACTTCTCTAAAGATAATAAGGAAGTCTTTAAAACAACTCTTAAATATATATATTTTTTAAATATGAAGGATCTTAAAAACCATACACATTTTAAAATATAGCATTTCAGAAATAGGTTTAGTTAGAAATATAATAATTTATATTATACTTATAAATATATCTGTTTTGAGTAGATTACATTTTTGATTTAAAGAGATTTACATATTTTTATAATGCAATAAAACGCTTAAGAAAAAAACATGAAACCATATTTAATAAAATCTGCGAAAAATAGAAAAATAAAGATTTCGCATCTTAAGCTTTTGACATCTGTGAATTATCACCACGTTTTAAAATAATCGATGTTAGTGCTTTTCTAAACCACGTTTATAAATTTACTGCAGTATACACTGTCAAAATTTAAAATGTAAAAAAAAACGAAAACATTTCCTTAAGTCAGATGCTAAGAGGGGAAAAAAGTAAGAAAATATTCTTCTATCGAAAAGCCCTAAATAATAAATTGCTTTTTTATAGTTAATAAGTGTTTAAAATAGTTCTAAAGTAAGTTCCAAATGTGAAGGAACTTAAAATTTTTTTATTTTTAAATATAGCACTTCAAAAATAAATGTAGAAAGAAGTATAATAATTTATAATATAAATAGTTTTTTTTAGGTAAATTACTTTCTGTACAATAAATTAAAAGTTTCCTTAATGTGTTTTAAATGATAACTAAACTGTATTTTTTCCAATTTTTTATAAAATTTAACGAGCGATCATATAATAAGCGGCGAATGTATTTCCTTTTAGTTTAATATCTAAAGTGTTTATTTGCAAATATATTAGATAAAGATAATACAAAATCTAAAGAAATACCCGTAGATATTCTGTAATTCTACAGAAATTTTTTTAATAGTGTAAGTCAGTTTACCTTCATTTAGATGCATGATTTGCTATAAATATTCTAAAATAAACTGTTATGATGTATCATTTAAACTGGGATATTGTTTTATGGACACTCCATATGATCGCATGTACTCAAAAGTAAAATTATGGTGTCATATATGCAACATTTACTTATAGGTTATTTTTCTTAATTTTCCTGTTACACGTACAACCTTCTGAAGATTCAAATTACATAATATGATGATAATACATTGTCATTTAAAATTATCGCTTATTCCAAAAACATCGTTATTAAATATTAAGATATATATTTCAATGGTTAATAAGAGAACTAGGAAAAAATGTGACCGATCATAGTGTAGCCAATTACAATCAACGTTTATTACAAGCACATCATTTTTAAATACGAAGATGTATGTTTCAATGGTTAATAACTGAACTACGAGAAAATGTGACCGAACATAGTGTTGCCACTGAAACTTATCGTTTATTCCAAAAACACCATTATTAAAGACCAAGATGTATATTTCAATGATTAATAACTGAACTAGGAGAAAATGTGATCAAACATAGCATTGCTATTGAAAATTATCTTTCATTCCCAAACCACCGTTATTAAATATCAAGATGTATATTTCAACGGTTAATAAGATAACTAGGAAAAAATGTGACGAAACATAACGTTTTCACTCAAAATTAGCGTTATTCCAAAAACATCTCAGATTAATAACAGATGGTTTATAATAGAACTAGAAGAAAATGTAAAAACATCGGTGATTATGACAAAGTGCCTTAAAATAAAGTATAAAATATTATGCATTGTTAATGCCACTATACTCAAATATTTTCATTAGCATTATTTAATTGCAGAATAATTAGCCGATACTACTTAATAGTTATTAACAAATATTGGTTTTATACCATTTACGGATTCATCGAACATTTTGTCTCGAATCTACATACGAATTTAACAATAGAATTAATGCTGTTTTTTTTTGGAAATACATAGTTATTGTTATTAATGATATAGTGCTAGGAGTAAATAAAAAAACTAAAATTATACATTTTACAAATACTGAGAGAAAAAATAGCTTGTGTCTTAAAATTATAGCTAAAAAGACAATACTTTATTGGAAATTGCCAAGTTTTTAAAATAACTTCAAACTTATTTTTTTAACATGTATGTAAGCCTAAACGAAACATTCATAAATATAAGAAAAAAAATACTGTACATGGATATAAATGTATAAGATACAAAATAATGGAGATTTTCCATTAAAAATGTTTCCATTTATATTATATGTTTTTTTGCATAAGTATCTTTAAAAGCATTAATTTTTAAAGTATGTGTGGTTAATCATACAGTACACATCAATTCGTTTACCAGCCTGAATAGAATCTATGTTACACAGTGTTTGGAAAAAAACTGCCTGATCATTTTTCCTAATTATATGAGAGTGCTGTTATTTTCCTTTATTAAAAAACAACATTAAAAAAAGTTAAACAGCTAACTTTTTGTAAATCAATATAAAATAATTCTGCGAGTATATTAGGGAATTATCTCTTTACTAATTATTTTAGTGTTCGTTCCACTTACTAAAATCATACAATATAAATACAAAGATTTATATTTTGTATCAATAGAAAAAAAAATTGACAAAGTAAAAAAATCATACCATAATTATCAATTTAGGAAAAAAAATCAGAAAGTAATTGTAAAATGATATATTCCATACTTCAGTTTTTATTATCCATTGTATTATTTCGATTTATTATGCATAAACAGTAGTATTGCAATAAATCAACTTCATCGTGTTCCTGAATTTCTTCTTTCGACCCATGATAGAGCAAACGCATGGAATGAAAAACGCACAAAAATACTAGTACACTGGAAATAAACGAAATTGTTTCATAGATGCACAGATGACACTGTATGCAATAGCTATATTATACATCTTAAAAATACAGTAGGTTTAGGAAATTTGTTTAAACAGAATATGATTTCTTATGATATACAAAAATATTTGCAGAAATACTACATTTTAAAAATGTATTTTAGATCATATTATCAAAATCACTGTAGAAAATTTATGTTTTCAAGTTATGTAAGTTCATGAAACGCCAATTACATAGATGTAAACTTTCTGAATGAAATAAATGACCTGTTGTTCCCAAGTTCCTATTACACTTTAATTTTAATTTTAGCATTCACAACTTAACTGATCAATATTTTTTTTTAAGTCTACAAATAATCCCTACTTTTTTCATATCTTTTATAGAATTTTTAATCTTTTATCACTCGTTTTTCAAAACAGAAATTCTTGTCCAAATGAATCATAAAAATGCTCGAATTAAATAATGCAAAATTTAGAATAATTATGTACTGGGAAGAATAATAAACTATGATTGTAATACGGATGTCCATATGTGGTACGGGCAAATCATGATTAGCAAAAACACGTTGCTCGTATGACGTGTGAGCAAATCAGGGAAGTAGTAAAAAATTAAATAAGTTACCTTTTTCAAGAAATAGGCTATTTTATCTTTCAATTTTTCATGAAAGAGCAAATCTGGTTCACTTACCTGAAAGAAAAAATGCGAACATGAAAAAGTGATCAAATTGGTAAAAAGAACTATTGCATACATAGTATTCTAAAACTGTAAAACATTTGTGTAACATTACTTCATAAAGTTTCAGCAGCTTTGCTGCCTCCAAGTTTATGGTGGTATAACCGATAATACCGGTTTAACCGACCAGTGTAACATTTCACTAATATGCAATTATACCAGTAACATATGTCTAAATTCCACCATTATATAAGTGACAAAAATCATTCCATAATACTGGTGGCAGCAAAGCTGCCACCAATCTTATGGAGTAACCTTACATAAATGTTTTGCAGTGAATATTTTTAAAAAAATTCTACTGAGTTACTTTTATCTATTTTTGCTATGAATTTACTGGAGACTCTCACAAACAGTTTCATTGTAAAAAAGCAAATTAGTGTTTATTAACATTTTCATAAAAATATTTGTGGCTATAGTATTTAAAAAAGCATATAACGTATTAAAAAATTGGATTCCCATTTAATAAAATATTAAACATTTAGGGATATTATAAATTTACACTGTATTTCGGTATACTTGGAATATATTTCACGGCCGGGAGCAGCGCCGGGCGGACCAATCAATGCAATTATTTTTCATTATTAAAGAGAAGACTGAGATTTTGGCAAAAATGAAATGTTTGTTTCGTGATATGAGTAACCTCGAAATATTTAAATTCATTTTACCATCTCATTTCATTCATTTTCTTAAATTCATTTTACCATTTTAAAGTCGGAAAATTCGGCATCGCCTTGGGAACCAGATTTTACTAGAAAAAATAACTAATGCGATGTGTCATGGCTGATGAGCGAAGCTCTCTTATCTTATCTTTTATTATTCTTTTAGAATTATATCATATTATGTAATTTTTGTTTGCTGTTTTAGCTGAGTATTTATTATAGTATTATTGATAATAGCATAGGTCATTCTATGTATATTAATATAATTATTATTTATATATATTATCTGTATATTTTTCCTTAATATTAAATTGAAATGCATGTACTTTTTTTACATCTAAGTTCAAAGAAACTGTGTTTTTACGACCTTTATACAACGAATATAGAAACAAATCTAATCCCAATTACGTAAAACTTTCTCTAATGGCTATTTAAGAAGCTTATTTCTAGTATACAGCAGATTAACCTACAAGTATACATGCAAGGTTTTATAATACTGGTGCATTTCTTTTTCTGACTGACTTTTCTAACAAACGCTATCGCTTCACGACCCATTTACTGACCTCGGGTAAAATTAACCTGTGGGAAAAAGAAATGTGACGTCCAGATTCTTGGATTAATGCCAGTTATATCACTGAACATGTTACGTAATGGATACAAGAAGAAAAATTTGATTCATCTCTTTAACATAAGCTGTGTGCGTTTTTAATTTTTTGGCAAAATATGAAAGAAATCGAATTTTTTATATGAAAAGAGACAACTAACAATATGTGGTAGAAATAAGTTTTAGACCAAAATGAATTTACGTAAAAAGACTTTTTAATGTAAAATACTTATGAATTATTCCATTAGTTTTCAGCAAAATAATTACGCATTTTCGCCATCATTTCGGGAACTATATGCTAATAAAAAAAAAATAATAATAATAACTAATGCCATACGTCATTGCTGATGGGCGAAGCTCCCATACCTTATTTTTTATTTTATTTATTTTTTTAATTATATCATATTACTTGTGATTTTTGTTGCCTATTTTAGCTGACAATTATAATAATATTATTGCTAATAATGGTACTTAATTATAGGATACTCACTGTACATGTTACGTAATGGATATAAGAAAAGAAATTTGGAATTTACTTTTTAACATAAGTTGTGCGCTTTTAGTCTTTTGGTAAAATATAAAAGAAATTGAATATTTTTCATATGAAAAGAGACAACTATAAAATGAGGTAGAAATAAGTTTTAGATCAAAGTGAATTTATCTAAAGAACCATTTTAATGTATAATATTCGTTAATTATAATTCATCAATTTTGAGCAAGGTAACTACGCTCGAAGTTACTAAATATTTAATACGTGATTTATCATATTGCTAAACAAGCGTAGAAGCAACAGAGTAAAAAACGTCCGAGCCGAGAATTTTACCCGCAACCCTTGAAAAGGCGCTTCAAGTTCTACAGATTTTAAGAAACAAAGACGATACGCTTGTTAGCTTGTCTCACTCACATATGTTAATAAGGCTGCAGCTACATCACAAGCTGAGCTCTATCATTTAAGCTACGACCGACGTCAGCACCCAGCTTAGCATCTCTTGCTCACATATATTGATAAGGTTTAGAAGCTGAGATGAGGATCGTCTCCGTAGATTAAATTGTAGATCAGTTGGAGCTCCATTCCAGAGATTTAGTGTCCGATTTCTGGCTTGGACATTTTTCTTTTTCTTAGTTTCCTTGCTTACTTATCCACCATTTAGTTTAGATACCACTTTTCAGAATATTATTTTTCCTTTAATATAAAAAAATCTTACTTTCTCATATCCGGGAACTTATACACCAGATTACTAAGCCACAGGTTTCACAGTAATACAAGCATTCTTTAATTTAATATAATTAAACAAATGTGATGCAGTTTAAAAACATTTTTTTAATGATTTATACTCTTAAGGCTAATATTCGTAAATGAAATTGAAATTACATGTTCTATGCCATGCTTAAAAGAAAAAAAATAACAGCGAAAACAATTTTTGGATTTTGGTCTTTTTTGCTCGGCAATCGGGTTAAATAAGGAAAAGGTTTATATTTAGAAAACAGAAGCACTCTGAATCTGCATAAAACTAAAATAAAGAGAAATTTTAGTTTCCTCGAAAGTAAAACATTGTACAGTGTACGGTTAACAAGTTACTAAACAGTTGTTTCTAACTCTCTTAAAGACTCTGCGGCGACCGTAGTTTTGATACATCAATATAAAGTCATTATAAAAGTTGCTGTATTAAAGTCCCCAGATAATATAATTCTGGTGTCACTTAGTAACTTGTAAAAAAGCAGCTGTCATTATGACTCGTTTCCATTCAAAATCTGCATTATTTCTTGAGTTATAATCATTTATAGGCGGTGAAATTAATTAAAGATCTATAGGTATCAAAACTTTAAAGCATGTTTTCTCAGATTAGTGAATATGACATTACTAAGCACTATTACGTTGAAATTATATAAGCTACAGTTTTAAAAAAATAAAGAAACATGCATTTCTTTATAGTCTATATGATAAAACCAAAGATAATTCACATATATTGGTTATTTATATCTTTACACTTGAAAATCTTGTTTTTTTCCATATATCTATTATGAATTTTTTTGTGCTAAAATTAAATTTTAAGAAAAAACTTTTGTGCATGTTTTCGTATTAATTTAGAAATAGGTGTGTTGTGATTCTATTCGTTCAAAAGTTGTTTTTTATATGCATCATTTAGTTTTACTATGTCCTCAGCACTTAAATATTTTACTTCACTCATTAATGAGATAAATTTTTAAATTGAAGATTAAAACATTAATTTTGTATAAAACAACATTTCTTTTCTGAATAACATAGTTAAGAATGTATACGTTAGGCAGAAAGTTTAATAAAATACAATGGCATGTTATTTTTGTTTTGGTGCATTGAAAAAGGCGGTGTTTTTCTTCTTTTTGACTAACTGAAAGATTCTGTTTCTTGTGGCCCCTTAAAGAGTGTAACTGTGCCTTTAGAAATCTACCATAATTATTCTTTACTTAGAAGTATTTGCATACATAAATACAGCAACAACTTGCCTAGTTCCTCAAAATTTCTGATGTTGCGTAATAGTCCAAGAGTCGACAGCACAAAAATCGAAGGTATCGAGCACAAGAAAAAAAGAACCTTTATTTTATGAAAGTGTAGTTGCATTGCCCACTAGATCTAAAGGCCTGTTTATTTGAAACTAATGTATGAAGTCTCCCGCCACAGGACACTGATACTTTGCCCAAGTTATTCAGACCAATCATGTAAACCCTGAACCAAAACAATGACACGCGTGCATAGATGTACACAGAACAGAAAGCAGATTATTCAATGCTAATTTGGGCAGGATTTGCGTCACGTGGACTTACACGTGGTTCAATGAAATCGTTCTGGGTTTGAAGCTGAATACAGTTTCACTTTTTCGGCGGTTTTTTGCGAAATGGCTCGGCCGGTAGTATATAGTCGGCGTTGGTAGTTGAGGGTAATTTAATGACCCATGTCTGCCTGAAGTGAAGGGGTGCATAAGCCAAAAATCAATAACGCCAATAGTTTGTTCGTAGGTTTATCATTTTGTTTACGTACGATCATTTCATAGCTTTGATTGTAAGGCAAACACAATATTAAACTTACGAGTAAAGCAGTAGTGGTATTATTTTTTGGCTTATGCAGTACTTCACTTCCGGCAGACATAGATCGTTAGATTCCCTTATTGTACTACTCTTCCACAAAGTAAAAGGGTTTTTTTTTTTCTTGTGCTCGATACTTCAGGTTTTTTTGCTGTTGTCTCTTGGAATATAAGTATTCAATTTGTATTTCTTTTTTTAACCCTTTGAGCTCTGGTGGGTAAATTTCTTCAAAATTCCAAATGTCACATTGGCACGAGTATTTTGCAAAGAAAAAAACCGGTTAACAATATACACGAAAAAAATCATTAAGCCTTTTTGGAATAAATTTAGTCGAATTTTCTTGTGCCGTTGTGATGTTTCACAATTAAAATTATATGGTAGAAAAATCTACCATGAGAGCTCAAAGGGTTAAAAACATACCTTAAAATGGAAATGCCTGGAACTTGGAAATTTATTGTAATAGATACGAGAAGTAATATAGAGGTTGAAAAATACAGATAAGAAATGAGGAAACTGCATTATTTTAATTCCATCAAAACATAGTCATCATAACAAATAGACCACATACGAACAACGAAATAATGAAGTTTTGAAATTTAAGTTACTGTAAAGAAAATATCTTTACAGCTTCTGAAATACGTTTTACACATTAAAACAAAGAGAAAACAATTTAATTATACCACATTGGAATAAGTTTTAGATATTAAAGAAAACAATTTTGTAAAGGAATTTTTAGTTTTATCTGTTTATTTTTGACATAACTAGAAGCTAATTTAATTAATTTTTTTGTATTTGCGTTTTGAAAAAGCAAAGCAATTAGCTTAAAATACACTGAGGAAATATTTTACATCTGTTCAAATGACAGCGATTTTTAATCACATGGAAATAAAAAGACACAGTTTGGAACAGACATATATTTATTTTATTTTAATTTTCACCTGTCACAACACGATAATTATTCTTTTGAACATAAGTCGGATGGTAATATGAAATCTGCAATTTATTATATTTCACTTTTAAAATTTTCACAAGTCAGTATAATAAAGACTTAATTTGTATGCAATAAATTAAAGAAATAATATTAAATTAAGATTTATTAACAATTTTATTAGTCAAGGAATTAAAAAAATTCCCAAGCATAAAAAAATTAAAAATCGATTCCATATAAAGAAACACCATCCGCAATATAACAAATATTTTTAAATTATTTTGCCATAGGGAGTGAAGTAAAGAGAAGAAAAAAGTAAATTGATTTTTAATGAAGTGAAAAGAAGTGTTAATATTTTTAATTCTGTCATCCATTGTATTATTTATCTTTAACAATAAATATTTTTAACATGTTGTTGTTTGAAGCAGTGAAGTGAAGAGAAGAGAAAGTGAATTGATGTTTAATAAAATAAAAATATTTATCTAAACCAGATAATCACAAGCTACTTAAGTTTTGGTGTGTACTGTCTGTTTCAAAGTAAAACTGTTTATAAAAGTTTTTTTAAACATGGATGAATATTCCTTATGCAAGCTATCAAATAACTGACTGTGCTCATGAGGCATATGCTGCTACAAGGTCAAGTGGAGTATTTCTAATTTTTGATCTGTTTTAGGCCCAACGATGTGGAATGAAACTGGAGAAAAATAAAAATAAACATAACTCTAGAAAAAAAATCTGAAAAACACCTCATAGAAAATCGAAGTGGCGCTAGAATTTGGGGATATGATTTATGCAATGCACAAATGCAAATTTAGGAAACTTTTGACATTACTTAGCTATTGCCAACATTCTAATCATAAGATCAAGGGTAAGAGAGGACATGGGTATTTGAGAACTTGTACTTTTCTGAAATACAAAGCACTGTGCTCAAAATTTGGATCGATTATTATTGGAGGAGTATTATGCAGGATTCGCAAAACGGAATTTTCTGGAAAACAGTATGGAATGGCCTAACGGAATGTACTGAAATCATGTCCCGGAGCTCTAGGGTAGTTTCCCACTTTGATTTTTCATGCGATCTACTTCAGAAATATTTTCTGGAGGTATATTTGTTTTTATTTTTTTTCCAGTACCATTCCAAATCGTTGGACCTAATCAGTTCAGAAACCGGAAATAATCCATTTGACCTTGTAGCAGCATATAGCCCACAAGCACAGTTATTTGATAACTTGCATAAGCAATATTCATCCATGTTTAAAATTGTTTAAAATAGCTTTAATAGACAGTATCCAACAAAAGTGAAGTAGTTTATGATTATCTGGTTCAGATACTACTTTTCACTTTATTAAGCATCAATTCACTCTTCTCTTCTCTTCACTTTACTGCCTCTAACAAAAAATATTTAAAATATTTATTGTTAAAGATAAATAATACAATTGATGTTAGAATAAAAATATATATGCACTTCTTTTACTTCAATAAAAATAATTTCCTTTTCTCATTTCTTCACTTCACTCCCTACAGCAAAAAATTTAAAAATATTTATTTTTATACAATAAATAACACAAATGATGTTAGAAAAATAAAATATATCCTTTCAAAAATAATTGTAGAGTGCTTTTATTTTTAGCATAGGATGAATGCTATAGCCGTGGGAAGCATATTTCCTAAATGCAACTTCCATTATTCCTTGAAAACTGCTTTAGTGCCCATGATTATATTTGATGATTTTGAAAGGTGAATAGTTGTTGTACATGTCTATTATTATTTTACAGGCTTCTATCTTTAATGGATATCTGGTACAACTCACTTAAAAAAAAAAAAAAAAAAAACTTTTTTTTTTGGCATAAAATTTTGGAATACATTAAAGTTTGCCTATGGAAGGGCCTGCTTTTCTGTGGTTCATTTCACCATAGGAAAGCATGTAGCAGTTAAAAATGATGGGATGATTTTTATGCAAAGAGCTGCATGTCTCAAAACTTTAATGAAATTTCGAAAAATAAAATCATTTTTCGTAGCCTCCTAGCTCACCTTTTTACACATATCCGGTATTTTTTTCTCTTGAATAGCAAAGGGCGAAAGTAATATAATACAACCATGAAATTTTTGTGGGTTAACTTCATTGCATCCTATGAAAAATACTATGCAAAACATAAAATTTCAAAATTTCAAGCGGGGCACTGACCATTTGACACCGCACCAAATTAAAACCAATGGTCCCACAGCATTAATACTTTGTATTTCTTTCTTACTAATGGTCATCTCACTGAGAAAAAAATCCGTTTACCATTTAATCACAGCCTGGGTGTTTCTTATATGGAATGACTGTTAAAAAAAAGCTATTTTTACTTTGAATTTGACTGACTAAATATTATAATTGCAAAAATGTTTCTAAATTTACACTTTCTTCAAAAGAAAATTGTTATTCTTTAAATAAAGCCTACATTTTGTAAAAATTCAAATATATATATAAGAATGTGCAAATATTTCTACAGTTTTCGACCTATTTTGTTTAGATACAAAATATATTTCCAAACTAACAGCAAAAGAATTATTTTTAATGTTACTCAAAATACTTAAGAACTTCAATTCTGTTACTCAATAACAGAGAAAACAGAATGTCTACAAAACAAAATTTATATATAACTTTATAATGTGGAACAATGCTATTTTAAGAATATTTCTTTCTACTTTTATTTCGATTTCGAAAAAGGTACATGTCCCTATATTAAATTTTTTCTTTAATATTTTTCTTCTTAGGACAAACATCACTGTCTGATTTTTTTGAATAAAAAAGAAATACTGCTCATTGTTATAAATAAATTCTTTGAGAAAAATTGTTTTTGAGAGATATATTATGAAATATCTAAACATATCTTTTCTTGCATCATGCTGACCTTAATTTTCTACTTTATAAAACCCTTATATTATGTTACTTCCATACTTTCATTATTGTATTATTTTTTATATAAATACGACATCAAAAAACAATAGTATTGACAGATATGTATTTACAAAATTCATGTAGAAAAATACGAATGAGAAGGAACTTTTTTAATATTCAAAAGCTAAATCAAAAGCTAGACAAAAGAATCATGTTTAAATCACAAGCAACAAGTGCAGCGAAATAATTAAGATATCGTTAACGTTCATAATTATTTTATTAATTAAGTTTGCGTCAAATATTTACACATTATACGTACAAAATCAGCTGTGTAGGTGAACAATGATCAATTCTCTATTAAATATCTCAGTGAATAATTAACAATTTAAACTATTGTAGAATCCCATTGTAGAAGTATTCAATGCATATTTCAATAATTCTTGTGCTAGGAAGATCGACTAATGTCAATAAATATGTATCCGTTGTCTAAATTCAAATTTTTAATGAAGTGAGATTTCATCTTAAGGGATTTATTTCGGATATTATAATTACATTTAAAATTTATTTGGAGGTAATTATAGTTTATTTTGAAAGCGTGGAATTTCTCCTCGAAATTACACCATAAATACTATCAAGTATTTACTACAATTGCATCAGTCAACATTTAAAATGGTATTTAATGCAACGCATATTATATGCTTAACCCTTTTGGGTCCAATTTTTTTTCAGTGTTTAGAAAAAAATTACTTTTACATTAATAACATTAACACAAGATATCCAACGAGATTAATTAGTGTTCAACGAATATCTTATTGTATGAAAGATAATGAATGTTGTTGATTTGTGTACTACTCAATTAATATTTATATTACAATTCAGAGTTTATGGAGATGTTTAGCAAATATTGTATTACAATCAAATTTAACTTATATTACAACTTTCTAAAACTTTTTTGCGCTATATTATTCGAGATTCTTTCAGATAAGTAACTTTTTTTTTTTTAAGAGTGAAATATGTATTTAAAAATAAAGAACCGCAGATTGCGCAAAGAGAATTAAGCAAGTAATAATAATTATTATTATTACTAAATGTCTAAACATAAATGAAGTAAAATAGTAAATGCATAGACATATACTAACCTTTTTATATGTAAAAATAAACAAACGTATTTCTTGAAGCAAAATAATACTTTTATAAAACACAATTACTACTAATGGTACACGGGACCCGAAAGGGTTAATGAGTTAATCCCGTAATGTTCTTGATGAAGCTTGCTTTCGTCTTGCTTTCATCAAGGGCCGATGTACATTTTTTTCTGTTACTAAATTTATCTTTATTATTTTACAAATTATTAAGCATAAAAATGCATCAGACCTTTTATAAAAAAAAAAACCTTTATTTTAAAAACAAGATTTATTATTTTGTATTTGACATTTCACTTGCGAAAATTTTGTCTAAAGATACCAATTTCATATCTTAGAATAAAACAAACATGCCTAATTCTTAAATACCAAATGCAGAGAAATAATTAAGATATCGTTAACGTTCATAATTATTTTAGTAATTAAATTTTCGTTAAATATTTACACATTAAACGCACAAACCATTTGTGTATGCTTACAATAATCAAGTCTCAATCAAATTTCTCAATGGATGATTAATACTTTAAATTATTGTTGAATCCCAGTGTTCAAAGTTTCAATGGATATATCAATAACTCTTTTTCTAAGAAGATATACTTCTGTCAATAAATATGTATCACTTGTCTAAATTTGAATTGTAAATGAAATGAGTTTTCATCTATAGGGATTTATTTCGCATATTATAATTACATTTAAAATTTATTTGAGGTATATATAGATCTTTATGAAAGAGCAGAAATTGTCCTTGAAATTGCATCATAAATACTCTCTAATATATATTGTTATTGCATTTAACATTTAAAATGGTATATATTACAACGCATATTAAATGCCCATTAATAAAATTTAGAAGAGATATTTTAATGTGATAATTTTTAAATAATAAATTTTGCAAATATTTACAAAAAGGTAGAATGTAGATCATCTTTATATGATGAATAGTACATATCAAGCGTATATATAGTATATATTAAAATATAATAGTATATATTAAAATATAATTAATGGTCAGAATTAATTTAGCGCACACAACTTTTAAATATACCAGCATAAATTTACGACATGAACATAGTACTTAGTCGTGCATAAGAACAATAAAGCTGTATCAATTAAATTTCTCAATGAAGTATTAATAATTAATATTATTACTGACTTCCATTATGCAAGTTTTCAATGAATACATTAATAATATATGTATTGTTTTCCGCCTCTTTTAACTATATGTACCAACTTCTTGAATTTATATTTCCAGTGGAAACTGTTTTTAACTTCAAGAATATATTTCGCAAATTATAATTATATTTATCATTTGTTAATTTCAGAATATATCTATTTCATAACAACAAACGTGAGATTTCTGCAATACAAAAATTTTCTAATACATGACAAAAGTTATCTAATTAAAAGATTTCTAAATTATTATAAAGTGTAAGATTCATTTAGAAATGTAAATTTCCATAATTAGATACTGAAATGATAAATATACATTACTTCTAATGAGGAAAACGGAGATTTTTTAAAAATGCTTTTGCGTAAAACTATTTGGATGCATTTATAAGACGAAAGCAGGTGTTGCTATCTAAATTAACTACGTTAAAATATTTAAGATATATTTTTTATTATAACATTTTCTCATAACTATGTTAAAATATCTTCAAGCAGATCTACTTAAATAATTAAATGATTGATATACAGGCAGGATGTTGCCAAATGCGAAAGATAAATTCAGAGAGCTGATAGTAGGTGTAAATAATAAGAAAATTGTAATTTAGTAAAGTGTCCCAAATTACTAATTTAATGAAAAGTATAAAGTGCTTTATCCTGACTCAACTTGAGTTCCCAGAAATAACTTTTAATAAACTGAAGTATATTATATTGAAACTTTTAATAGCCATATTGGCATTGGTTGAAAATGTGATAACGTAAAAAAAGCGACAGACGTTTTTATTATATGCGCCAGCAGTATGCACTCAATTCTTCACTTTTTAGATTGGGATTACCAGTTCATGCTGTATAATGGATTATGTGGGAAGCCTGCTTTTTCCGGAACTTTTTGTGGTATCATTACATAAAGTGATCCCTTAATATTCGCAGATTTATCATTCACGAGTTATAATATGAAAATGAAGAACCTTTCAACATTCGCGAACACTTAGCTTATTTTTTCCAGATTTTTTTTTTTTAATATTTTCTTTTACAAATTAAACTAGCTTTTTTTACCACCCGTACAACTATTTGATATTCTACAGCTATATTCTAATGTATAGCCTATGTTTTATGCATTTCAACGATTGTTTTGAGACAAAATATAGATCGACACTTCCAATATATATATATATATATATATATATATATATATATATATATATATATATTAGGAAGATTGTATTGGCAATCGAAAATCCAGTACAATTTGTAAAATTGTATTTTTTTACTACAACTGAGAAATTTTATTCAAAAATTGTACAGAAAATGTATAAACTTCGAAAAAACTTGTTCAGAAAGCAATAGAATTCAAACCTTTTCTCGCGTTCATTTGACGAAACTCTCGGAATTTTCTACGATTCATTGATAAAAATTGACTTTTCTTCTGCAATATTTCAAGTAAATTTGCGTTGTCTCGCCGTTGTTTCTTATTTTTTCTTAGAAATTGAGACATACTGGCTAGCTACTGGAATATTTGAGTTACTGGCTCCTTAAAAATTTTGTGAAACTGTACATATAATAATCTAATATACTAATTATAATATACTAATACTTCCATATACTAATAATTCATTGACATTATAAAATAAAATGCTTTCAAAATAGAATTTTTTTCCTTTATTTTTATATATTTCATTTCAGAATTTTTAAAAAAGTTATTACAATCCTTATTCCCGTATAAAAGAGTCACTCTGAATTTCGATTCATGAAGTACATGAAGCATTAATGTATTGTTAATTTTCACAATTAATTTTATTCGGGCATTTGCTTTAAATATTTAAATCCTGCATGCAGTAGTTAGTAGTGTATGCGAAGAGTAATCCAGGCTTCATCAAATTTCTCATGAATAAATATTAATTTAATGCTTTTAATTCATTGTGCACGCTTCCCATAAATATTTCAATACTATCTGAGTTAGAAAGATTAGTGTTTATTACATCTATTCTATCAACATGTACTAGTTGATTCTATTTGAATTTATAATGAAATTAAATTACATTGTGGGGAGCTTGTTTGTTATAATTTAATAATGCGAATAAAATCATTTTATTAAAATACACATACACACAAGAACAACGAATACATTCAACAAATAAAGGTGTATATAAATATTCTATAGACATGCAGCAAGAAATACTATAAACCCAACTGGAATAAAAAATTAGCTACACTGTAAAAAAAAATCTGTAAAGTAACTAAATTTTTTCTAGTGCACTTATATTCCAAAAACTTTTTATTGAACGATAACAGCAAAATTTCATGTAACCAAAGAAGGTTACATGAGTTTTTGCTGTTACCATTATATGAAAAGTTTTTGGAATACAAATTTTCAAGAAAAATCTTAATAATTTTACAGTTTTTTTTAATAGTGCAGAGCCAGCAATCATACCCGGGACTAGAGCGTAAAAGGTGCATGCTCAGTGATAGAGCAACAGCCTAGTACGCTGTTGCCATGTTAGATTTCTGTGTCTGGCTAAATTTTCACTCCAGTTGTATTTATTGTATTTATTGTTGTATGCCTGCAGAATATTTACATATAAGTTTAAGTTGATTTTATTATTTCAGATTTATGACAGAGGCATAAATTATCCACAATATAAAAAATTAACAGTAGAAAATAACCGAATTTACTACATTGAAGTTTTGAGAATGTTAAAAATAACACGGACTTCACTGTAAAAAAAATCTGTAATGTTACTTAAAGTTTTCTAGTGAACTGGGTTTCCTATAGAACACTTTACGTATAAGCAATAGCAAAAATCTATGTAACATATACAAGTTTGTATTTTAAATTAAAAAAAATCTGCAACGGTATTAAGAATATTTTGTGGAAACTGAGATGCCTAAAACATTTTATGTAACTGTAAACCGATTAAGAGATAAAAGTTCAATAGCATTACTGTAACTTTAGTAGATTCATTTATAAAGCTACACATATCTGTAGTTTTATATAAAATAATTTTGTAGATGTAAATCTTTTTGTACAGATTAGAGATAAAATTTTAGTAATCATAGAGATTTTTTAAAATTTAAATCTGTAGAATTACAGATTTTTTTTAAATCAGTTACATTTTTTGTAAGTATAGAGATTTTTTCAACTTTATATTTGTAAAATTATAGATTTTCTTCTTTTTACAGTACTGTCTTAACAGAGTATAAACGACAAGAAATGTGGTACATAAAGGTATCTAATATTAGGAGCATTAGATTTGGATGTTAAAAAATAAATAAATAAGAATATTGACTGATGGCATTATGTACACAGTCTATTCACAATAATTGTATGTTTCAGCCTTTTTTTTAAGGAATAATGCACATCGAAAAAAAAGTTAATTACGAATTACTCTCACATTTCCATTCTTTATACTTAATAATTGAATCACCAAAAGTAATTAAAGATGCATCTTATCATAATGAACCTATATCCAATATTCGTAGAAAATTGGATAATTCTGCATAAAGCCCCGTTTTCTTGAATTAAAAGGGGCTATTTGCTGTTCTCCCTCTTATACTTAACCTTTAAACTCGCATAATTAGTCTCTGCGGTATTCGGCTTAACAGGCAGAACCTATAAACAAAATTTAAAGATAGTCGGATAATTCTGCATAAAACCCATTATCTAATTTAAGGGGGGTAATTGCCCCATCCCCTATTAAATGTTACAAAAAGTACCCCAAAAATATTCAGGGAAGCGTCTTATCAGTAGAACTTATATCCCAAAAATCAAACAAATCGGTTAATTCAGCGTGAAAAATCCGTTTGCTTAATTTAAGAAGAGAAGCCCCCAGATTCCCCTTTATATTTAACCAGTGAATCCCCAAAATAATACTCTAAGAGCCCGTGACTGGCAGACCTTCGTTATTATATAAAAGCTGAAACTTTCTCAGCGCAGTCTTCCAACACAGATAGGAACGATGGGTAATTATGAAATTTGGATCATGGTGGCTTTGGCAGTGACCAGGGAGCAAAGGTGTAAAAAATACCAACTTACTTTCGTCATTTTATAAAGCGTAATTTTTTTTATATTTCCTTTGAAATGATATTAGAAATCACGTCCTCCATTGGCAGACACTTCCTATGGTTCCAACTCCCGCCGACAACCACTAAACTTCAATAATAGGAAATTCTACTTTCGTCATTTTATAAAAGCTGAATTTTATATATGTTACTTGGATAACTACCAGAATATATTTCCTCAGTTGGCAGACAGTTTTGGTGGTTCCAACCCCCGGCCGACAGACATATACAGCGGCTTCTCAATACACTAGAGTCTGCGCAAAACAGACATTTTCCCCGTTTTCCCTTGGCTCGGAAATTGGCGACAGTTATTTGAGGTTGTTGCATGTAATTCTACGGTTGTTGACATTTTGAAAAAAGACCACAATGAAAGAAAAAAAATGTAATTTAACAAATTAGAACGACTGTTTGGAAAATTATATTTTTAAAGACTAAAGTTTTAAAGACTTAAAAAGGAATTCTATACTTAATAATAATAATAAACATCATTTTTAGGATGACCATAACGCGTCATATATTACGTACGCCATGCATTAAACATTAATATTCCTAGACCATAAATGAAAAAACCCAGTAGTTTATTGTTATATAACTTTAACTGTTTAAAATGTGCATGTTTATTTGATGGAGTTAATCAGGCTGACTGCCTCTTATGACGTATGACATGGATTAAACATTAATATTCCTTGACCCATCTTATAAAAAATTTAAATGAAATTTCAGTTTTACAATTTTTTGAACTGCAAATTTTTAAACTTCTAAACATTGCACATTTTAAATTTTTATACCGTTGCATAGAGAAAATAATGTACTTTTGAATGAAATTCATTTGAAATTTTTAAGACAACTTGTCTTCAAATTATTATTATTATTTAAAGTTTTTATTACTTTTTTATCATTGTGGCAACAGAAGTAAACCATTTTTGGACATTAAACATGGACCAATCAGAAAATGAATAAAATGCGGAATTCAACCAATAATACATTCAGATATACTTCGGATTTGCCAATTCTCTACCGAGGATAACAACTATTTTCTGAATTACTAAAAATTAGTTAGTTATTTACGAGTATTATTGAACGTTAGCTTCGAATTCTCTCCAAGCTTGGAAACACTTATCGCCAAATATTATAAAATACCGCCAAATTTGAAGACAAAAATTAAGAAATCATAAATATTGCCGATTTGGCTATAGATTACTAATTTGGCACAATTCTCGTTCAAATTCAGTATTTACGAAATTTCTTTTTATAGGGTTCGTAGCATTTGATCTTAAAATTTCAGTAAAATGTTCAAGGAGATAATAATCAAGCATTAAAGAATTTTTATTAACTCATCTAATCGAGTCGCAAAAAAAGCTATATTTAACAAAAACAACGAATATGAAAGCTATATCCTCCCCCTGGCACATGCCGAAATTGCTGTTTTATTATAGACTTCTTTATTAATAAAAAAATTGCATATGTATAATGTTATTGATTATGATTTCCATTTTCATACTTGCTTTAAAAATAAATAAAATACGTTAGAAAATAATGTTTAGGTATCCACTTCAATACAAAATTAGAGTTTTACAATTTCAAACGAATTTCATTCAAAAGTGCATTTTTTTCTCTATGCAACGGTATAAAAATTTAAAATGTACAATGTTTAGAAGTTTAAAAATTTCCAGTTCAAAAAAATTGTAAAATTGAAATTTCATTTAAAATTTTTATAAGATGGGTCCAGGAATATTAATGTTTAATCCATGTCATACGTCATAAGAGGCAGTCAGCCTGATTAACTCCATCAAATAAAAATGCACATTTTAAACAGTTAAAGTTATATAACAATAAACTACTGGGATTTTTTTTATTTATGGACTAAGAATATTAATGTTTAATGCATGGCGTACGTAATTTATGGCGCGTTATGGTCATTCTAAAAATGATGTTTATTATTATTATTAAGTATAGAATTCCTTTTTAAGTCTTTAAAACTTTAGTCTTTAAAAATATAATTTTCCAAACAGTCGTTCTAATTTGTTAAATTACATTTTTTTTCTTTCATTGTGGTCTTTTTTCAAAATGTCAACAACCGTAGAATTACATGCAACAACCTCAAATAACTGTCGCCAATTTCCGAGCCAAGGGAAAACGGGGAAAATGTCTGTTTCGCGCAGACTCTAGTGTATTGAGAAGCCGCTGTATATGTCTGTCGGCCGGGGGTTGGAACCACCAAAACTATCTGCCAACTGAGGAAATATCTTCTAGTAGTTACCCAAGTAACATATATAAAATTCAGCCTTTATAAAATGACGAAAGTAGAATTTCCTATCATTGAAGTTTAGTGGTTGTCGGCCGGGGGTTGGAACCACAGGAAGTGTCTGCCAATGGAGGTCGTGATTTCTAACATCATTCCAAAGGAAATATAAAAAAATTACGCTTTATAAAATGACGAAAGTAAGTTGGTATTTTTTACACCTTACTCTTACTTCTTGCCAAAGCCACCATGATCCAAATATCATAATTACCCATCGTTCCTATCTTTGTTAGAAGACTGCGCTGAGAAAGTTTTAGCTTTTATAAAATAACGAAGGTCTGCCAGTCACGGGCTCTTGCTCTATAAAACAGGAAAGCGTCTTGTCAGAATAGACCTACATACAATGTTGAAGCATAGGATAAATTCTGTGTAAAAAACTTATTCACCTACATTAAAAGAGGGGGCAGTTACTTCCTATTCCCCTGACCTTTTATACTTAGGCAACGAACACTTAAAACTAATTATGGAGGCGCCTTATCAGAATGATCCTATTTTTAAAATTTGAAGCTTATCTATAAATCCTTTGTAAAAAACCAATTCATTAAGATGGGATTGCTCTCTGTTTCCCTTCCCGTTTTTACTTAACCAATGAACAAATGAAACTAATTGTACCAAAATTAGAAATAAACAAGTTATATTAGAATACTATATATACTAATTATATTAGAATATATATACTAGTTATTTATTCTGTTGAGATTATCCATAGTATCAGACCAGATTATATGATCGTTGAGGTCATTTGGGTGAAAACGTCCTCCAGTGTTTGTCCGGGATGGCTTAGTTGGAAGAGCATTGGCGACTTCAGCCAATACATCCCTCATTCTAATCTTGACCCGGATTTTTTCCACCCCTTGAAAAATTTCCATGTGTTATAAACTAGTTATAGTATGAAAGCATTTCATTTTCAATGTATGGCATACGATTTCCGACTTGATAATACTGGAATAAGTTTTTTTTTTTTTTTTTTTGAAAATGATTCCGATGTGTTATTTTTCACGAAGCATGCATTAACTGTGAATCCAATTATTCTTATTTTTTTAAATAAATAATAAAATTGAGTCGTTCAAACACCCCTAGGTGATCTAAGGAGTGTCTTTTCTTTTTTTGCAACGGTATGTAAAGCTGCTATTAAATTCACCAACATTCCGTAAGACTTTTGAGCCAACACTTGATTTCCTCCAACTTTTCGCAAAACATACCGTGTGATAGCAAACTGCAATGTCTCCCCACCTTTTTTCCACACGTTCAAAAAAGTCTGGCCTAGATTAGATTTTTCATCCAACATCGAACGTTTCAACGAATCAGAGGTAAGCGATTGATACGAGTAGGCGATAAATATTAACGCCTGGCACGAGTAGAAACTGTTTTTCGGGCTTTTCCTTCATCTTTTTCAAAGACAATTGCAAACCTTTTTCTCTCTTTGAACGGGAAAATGGTGGAGTTAAAATCCGCTGAAAAGTTTGTCTCGCCTAAAGTCCGTGAATCTAATAGCAGCTTAAGGTAACTTTGACATAGATTGTTTATTTATATCAAACACCCTTTTCTTTATTTTTTTTTAATCTTACAATAATTTTCGTATACATTTGAAACAGCTTTAATGTTGAAGGGAATAATTAGGTCGTTACGCCCGTACTTTTTTGAGATCGGAATTCGAAGAGTTTAAAAATTTATGTACAAAATGTTTAAAACGTGTCAAAGAAGGTACTTATGCCACTTAATTTCAAAATTAAAATTCAGATAATTTATTCTTGTTTCTATTTTTCTTTTGCTTTTTTTATATTAATTATTTATTAAAGTATTAAAACATAGCGCATATATTTCTCATTGATTTTAAAATTGGAGCAATCTTGATTATCCAAAAATTTAGACTTTTCGAAAGATGGTTTGATCTTATAGCTTCAGATAATCGAGGTTCTAGTGTAATAGCAATGAATGATGTATAAAAAGCATAATCTATTTATGTGAAACAAATTGCTTTTTTTTTGTTTGTTTGTTTTTTGTTTTTGTTTTTGTTTTTGTTAGCAATATTTTAAAAATGATACTGTAAAAATCATGAACTTGTAACTGAGAATAGATTATACAATACCTGTATTCGCATTTCACGGAAGAGTAAAAGCACTTTAAGGGATCTTGTACCATTTAAAATTTTCGAATATCAAGGAAAATATTGAAAGTTTTAATTAGTGTATCTTCATTATTTTTTTATGCATAAACATGAAATTTGTAATAGTGATTAAATACATCGTGCTTTATAACATATTTGGTGTAACTAGAATCTAATTTAAATTTTACAGAATTTGCGTATTAATAAAACTAAAATAGTTTTTTTTTTAACTTTGTAAGTCATTGCACGCATGATGTCTTGAGAACGTATGTATGGGTTGTTTTGGAATTACTATATAAACTTACATGTATTTTCAAAATGATCTACTCTTAGATCAAAACAATTTCAATAATTATGTAAAAAATATATTTTTCTGGAAAAAAATCAAATTTTTACATTTTTAATGAATAAAAACTGTCATAACTAAAAATATTATCATCGTAAATACTTAAAAGTAGATTATTATTTAAACGCACATATTTGCGAATTATGTACACCAAATTTCGTAACAATTCATACTTACGTTCACAAGGTCTCGTACGCATGATAACTAACAAAGTTAAAAAAAAGAGAACTTTTTATATTTCAACAACACACAAAGTCTATAATGCTAAGTCTAATACTCATATTCTAATGGTAGCATATGATAAAGCAAATTCTCTTTTATCTATGTTCAAATTTTTATATTTATACATAAAAAATGTTTGAAGATAGACTAATTCAAACATCAATATATTAGTTACACGACTCCTTCAGTAATGTTTGACATTTTAAATGGAAATAATTTTTGTTTTATCCAAAACGTGTTTAATCTTTAAAAAACTACAATTATTTTAATTAATATCTCAAAACCATAAAATCGGAATAAAGAAAACTAAACTTCCACATTATAGAGCAGATTTTTTTTAATACTGGACCACATGTTTTAGAATGATTCTCTTATCTCTCCACGAACCATGCACTAACCTCGATTCCAATTACACTAAGGGGAATAAATGAAATCAGTGAAGATTTTTTTTGGATTTTAGCCAGTTCCATAACAGAAAATGTTAGTTATTGTCAGCAGAGGAGGAATTTATATTATATATATATTTTTTTAAGTTCCTTATTCTTTATACAAGAAGAAGGAGTAGCCTTTTTGTTTTTAGAAAAATATTGCTTCAGAATCAACAAATTAAGGAATTTAAAAATTGTATTAAAAGAAATAAGTGACATATCATTAAAACGAAGTGTATACCCTGTTTTCCTCCGTTACAGAATATAGGTGAAATGCATGTTAGTGATTGCTAACTATAATAGAAATTTTACATTAAGTACATTTTTTAGAATGCATAAAATCACATATGAAAAATAGGAATTATATGTTAAAATAATTTTTTTAAATTTATTAAAAATGATAGAAAAAATGTTTTAAAAATCACTTATCAAACATTTATCCAAAATTTAGGAGAAAACTATAATCTGTCGCGCGGCTACATTATAATCAGATCAACATATAACGAGAAACTTAAAATGCGCCAGATGTCCACACAATGCATTGCTGTGTTTACAGTAAAACATATAATACATCAAGATCTGTAGCATATTCAGTTTCAAGTAAATAAAAGGAATGAATTGTAAGAAAAAATAGTTTATGTGTACGAATATTATCATTTGAGAAAAACTGACAATAATTCTTATAAATTGAGCTTGAAAGCATGCAATGACAAAGGATATTTTATAATATGTTACGAAACATCTAAGGATATCAACAGCGGTATACATTATCTTTTAGAATAGCACCATCAAAGTTTCAGGAGTTCTTGAGTACAACTAGATGATAAGAAATTAGACTGGGAGTCGGTAGCACAGACAATCACTTCATTGAGTTCACGGATGGAAATCTAGGATTAGTTAAATGTCGATTTGAGTATAAGGCCTGAATTACGGCTTTAGGATCGTAATTTTGAACATCTTTTTTGATGACAATTGTTATAGTTTTTTTATTCTTATCTTTTAATTTTCTGCTTTAAAAAATTAATAAATATATTTTCTTATTCTATTCGTGTCGTTCCTTTCTTTTTGTTTAGTGTCGCCACCACCGTTGCAGGAAATCGTATTCAGGCATGCACTGCTATGTGATTGGTCATCGTCTTAGTGTACTCTAATTATCCTGAAACTCTATATACACTGTGCTGAAATATCCTGTATATTTGATTAAAACTAAAAATTTTCAATATCACTTTATCCCGGATGTACGGGTGGTGTGAAAAATAACACCAGAACAGGCATGAAGTGTCAGTATATCCTAAACATATTAAATGGCATGGATACGAAAAAAATCTTTATAATTTTATCTGTTAATGAAATTCCTGATAACTACACTTTCTCATGAAAAAGATAGCGAAAATGTTAAATTACCATTAATTATAAAAAATAAATTTAAAGTACAGCCTTTATTTTCCTTATTCGAAAATCTTACTTTTCCCCAAATAGCACTTAACTTTTTTTTTTTTTAATAATGAGATTAAACATTAATTTGGATAAGTACATTGAGATTTTTTAATTTTCATAATAATTAGGGTGTACATCGATTAGAAAGTTTAGATTGCTTTTTACTATCTTGACACATGAAATCGTTCTATATGACTTAAAAAGAGTTTGAATTCAGTGCTTTCATACGTTATGTACGGAACATAATCTTGGAAGCAGGTACTGGTGTACTTGGCCACCTCGGTTTGTAAGGAGAGACACTCGATGAATATTTTCAGGCATAGTGTGTCGTTAAAAATATACAAAAATACTATGGCATTATACATGAAATGCAATATAAATATATATTTTTCAATCAAACAAATACCTTAGTTTTATCAAAGATTTTTTTCAAAGGAAAGTGTATTTTTATATGAAGTCGCATACAATAGTCTTATTTAACAGAATTAAAAAGAAACAAATAAAAAATAATGAAAAAAAGTGTTATTTACTAGTGATATCAAAACCTGCGGAGGAAAGAAATAAAATCTAGCTTTCAATTCGGAACTTTACAACAAATTTCTCTCAAAAAGAAAATTTAGCAGAACAAAATAATAAAAATATTTCATCAACTAAGAAATAAAAAAGATCCGGAGAAAGAAAATGGAATCATGCAATTAAAGCATTCATTTCATAGACTGCTCTGTATGCATTTTCAATCTATACAAAGCTTAAAAATATGCACATCCGAATACCGATTCAAGGAGTTGCTAGAAAAGACTTGATTTTTACATTTCGAAAAACGTTCTATAAGTATTATGTTCGAACAAGAAAGAATGTAAAACGCTTAGAAAAAGTGTCCTAGATTTCTCACAATAGCCAATATCCATTGATCACGTAGGTGATGTAGCGAACAATTTTCTAAAATCGCTTAAAAAGCAGACGATAAATAAAAAAGAACGTGTGTGAAAAAAGAGAACATTCGCTTGAATTTGAATTATTTAAAGGGCTATGTAAAGATAAAAGTACAAACTATGCAGCTTAAAATTTTCTTTTATCTTTCTAAAACTTAAATTTGGATACTATTATTTAAACAACAATGGTATTTGTTAGTTCTTTGCAATAGATGCGAAATATTTCAAAGCAGAAAATGTCAAGATATTCAATGAATTTTCTTTCAAATTAAATTACGGTTTCGTACAGAAATTTTGTCACTACTTGATTATCCCGGCGATCAATTTGGCGCAATAACACAAATCGCCAAACTGTTCGCCAAATTATACAAATTGACATAATTTTTATTTTAAATAAGGGAAGAACAAATAAATTAGTAAACCTTAATAAAATAGAAGAAAAAACATGTGTTAAAAATCGCTTGATCACCTAACAAACTCGTGTATTGTGTTTAATATCATTTGAATGTGACATTTACAATAATCCATTATTGGCATTTAATCTTATAGTTCAGCGATAATTTTTGGACAGGATAAGCAAGTAGTACAGAAATTTTAATCTTGCATTCTAGGAAGTTTTTATAATGCGAGAAATGTTAATGTATCGTCAAATTATAAAACAGTAAAAAGCAAAAAAAAAAAAAAAAAAAAAAAAAAAAAACCAAAGGCATTTGCCACAATGGAATATAGCAAAATAGCGGTACATTAAACGGCCGTAATACGGTTCTGATATTTAAAAAAAAGGTATCATGTAAAATATCTTACCAGATATTGATAAGATAAAAGTGTGAATTCAAATAACTACTTCATGGATATGTAACGAACTTCTAACTGATGAATTTTTAATCAGTATCAAAAACACGCCGGCGTTTAACGTTGACATCGTATTTACGACAAAGATGATACAAACAATAAAATCTGCTGTTACTGCATTGTTTTTAATTTTAAAACATCGCACGATCTCAATTGTTGTATCGTTGTTCAAATAAAAATACATTTTTATATGAAGTCGAATATAATAGTCTTAGTTAATAAAATCTGAAAAAAAAGTAACGAACAAGTAGGAAAGCGTCACCGCAGATCTCACAGAGGGTTTCGTTTATTTTTTCTTTCAAAACAACTCAGTCTTTAATTAATAAATCGATATTATTAATTTATAATTATTAATTTTAAACAGAGATGGTAGTAGAACTAAATTTAATTTTAAAATAATTATAAAAGGAAGTTATTTAATTTAATTTAGATTAAAAAATTTTTAATCAAATTATAAAATCCAAAATTTTAATTTTTTAAAAAACCAAAAGAAAAAAAACGCGGAGATATTAATAAAATTTAAATTTCTAAAAGCAAACGAAAAATATTAAAATTAAATTTAAATTGCTGAATCATTAATAATTCGCAAAAGTTTTAAAAGAGAGAGAATATTGAATTCCAAAAAAGTATTATAAATTTCGGATGAACAAAACCCTAACAATATAAACCCCAAAATTGGACAAAAATATGAAATTCTTCTTACTAAATCTATTGTAATAGGAAGGTTTCAAGTTCCAGCATCAGGGTTCGAACTAAAAACATTCTGTTCACTAATAAGACGCTTTACCTACAAGGCATGATGCTTACACAAAAAGCGTTGAAATTAAGATTCTGTTTAAAAATTAAAATCACAGATATGAACGCACGTCGTTGAAAAAATTACTTCAATTTAAAATAATACATTTTTACAAAATTTTATGATTAGTCGTGTGACGCAAGAGATTTAACTGTAAGTACACAAAATTTGGAGTATCTCACTTACACAGTTTTATTGTATGGATTCTGTGACAGACAGAAGACAGAGACAAGTGGGTTTTTTTTTTAATCAGATAAACGAAACAATAAAAAAAAATACATTTATTGTGACTTACTAAGAGAAAGATGAAAGAATTTTAATTTATATTTCAGGTCTGAACTTTAGAATAAAGTTTCTTCAAAATTAAGCATACTAAAAAGTAAAATTTAAAACAAATTGTCAATTACAAGTAAAAGAGAAAAGGGCGAAGAAAATTCAAGAATGGAATTAAAGCGTACAATTCATTAAACGCTCAGTATAAGTTTTTTATCACATCAAAACTTAAAAATATGCGATTTCAAATACTATTTCAAAGAAGAAGTGGAAAAGATTAGATTCTTACATTTCTAAAAAAATCTATAAGTATTAAAAAGAAAGAATCTTAGAAAAGGTGTCCTAGATTTCTCACAATAGGCAACAAAATATCCATTGATCACGTAGAAGATGCAATGAACCATTTTCTAAAATTGCTTAAAATGCAGAAGATAAATATAAAGAACATATGGTTGAAAAAGAGAAAATTCACTTTGAATTATATAAAGAACTAAGTACAAGATACACAGCTTTAAAAATTTTCTTTTTAAAAAAAAAACCTAAATTTGGATTTTTATTATTTGAATAAAAATAGTATTTGTTAGTTGATTGTGATAAATACTAAATATTTAAAAGCAAAATAAGTGATAAAAGCTTCGAGAAATTTTATTTATAATTATAGATTGGCTTCATACAGAAATTATTTCTTTCCCGCATTCCATAAAGTTTTAATGATGCGAAAAGTGTTTATGGGCGTATTCAGCGCAACTTACCAAAGTAACCAATGTTACCGACCGATTGTAGGGCAGTATGAAAGCGAATTGTTCACCAATGAAAACTATCCTGTTGAATTGTAGCTGACGTCACAATTCGCCTTGATATTCATTTCGTAATTGTCTACAATCGGTAAGTGACCGGTAAGTTGTGCTGAACACTCCCTATGTAAAGGAGAGAAAAAATAAACCAAAAGATTTAATAAAACTATGGCACATAATGCAATGAAAAACATTGTAATAGCGGGAGTAATACCGGTACACCAAATAAAGTAATACGGTTCTTATATAAAGGAAGTAAAATACGTTATCAGGTAAGAATAGAATAAAAGCACAATTTCGATTAGTTTGTTATGTTTGGATGTGTGATTAGTTTCTAACTTATGATTTTTTAATCGATATTATAAATCAAAAACACGTCGGTGATAAATGCTGACATCATATTTACTATGGCGATAATAATTAGTAATCAATAAATTTCGATTTTACTGCATTTTTAATTGTTAAACATCGCACAATTTCAATTTTTATATCGTGGAATAGAGAATCCATAGATCATGTAGAAGATGCAATAAACAATTTCTAAAAAATAATTAAAATGCACAGGATAAATAAACAGAACTTCAGGGGTAAAAAGAAAAAAATTCCCTTTGAATTACACAGAGCTACATACAAAAATGCAAGCTATGCAGCTTTAAAAATTTGCTTATTTATATTAAATTTAAATTTGGATTCTATTATTCGAATAAAAACTGCATTTCTAGTTGATTGTGATAGATACGAAGTATTTCAACGCAGAATAAATATTAAAAGCTTTAAAAAAATTTATTTCCAATTAAAGAATGGTTTCATGCTGAATTTTTTTCCCGCATTCCATGAAGTTTTTATGAAACAAAAAGTATTAATGTAAAGATGAGAAAAAATAATAATAAAAAAATTTGGTGGAATGGAAAACAGTAATAAGCATTTAATAATACTAGTACACCAAAGGCCGTAACGAGGCTCTGATATAAAGTAGGTAAAATATCTTATCAGATAAGAATAGAATAAAAGCGCGAATTCTGTTAATTACTTATGTTGGACATGTTATGAATTTCTAATAGAACAAGAGGTGACAGCAGATGCAAACACCTCATCGAGCTCACAGATGAAAATCTACAATAAGTTAAATCTTGATTTGCTATTTAAAACGCAATCGGCTGCCAAGTCATATCTTGGCGGAAAATCACCTACAAACCGATTTTGGCGTTTCACTTGTAGGTGACTTTAATGCACCCAAAATATAAATAATGTAGGATTGGGAGCAGGGAAACATGATATAAACCTACGAGTCGACAGTTAAAATCGAGTTTTTGAATGTTTTCCACCAAGATATGACTTGTAAGACCGATTGCGTTTTAATATGCCAGTCATGAATCAACTAATCCTAGATTTTCATCCGTGAACACGATGAGGTTATTGATTGTGCTGCTGCCTTCCGGTCTATAACTGGGAGATTTTTAAACGATATCTATATTAATAAAATAACAAATCGCTCTGTATGTGTGTGTGTCTGCGATAGTTAGCGAAAACTACGGTACGTACGAAGCTCAAAAATTTTCTGAGAGTAGCTCAATATCTCTCCTGATGCACCTGACGCTCAGAATTTCGAAATTCCAATAATTAACTGAGTAATTAATTAAAATCGAGAGGTCACTCTCATAAAAAATCATCTTTTCCCATTTTTTTTCTCTTTCATTTTTTACGGTTGGTTGGTTGTGTAAAAATTTTCGCAGAAGTAATAAGAAAGCTGAGACAGAATTAAAGAAACCCATGGAGAAATGAGATAAGTGGAGGTGAAGTAAACCTCAAAAAATGTTTGCAATATGAATCCATTTATCGCTCCAATTTTAATGTTTCAAACAAAAGGACGTGGGAGGGATTTTGTATTATAATACGAATTGAAAAAAATGAATTACAACTGAAGCATAATTTAAGAAGAAATAGCAAATTTTTAAAATGGTCTTTGTTCTATTATTATTTATTTTTAAAAAATTTGCTTTTAAAATAAAAGAAATTGGAAAATTAGCAATAATTAAAGGTGAAATTGAAATTAAATAAGATATTGAAAACATTTGATGCGAACTAAAAATTGTATTACTAAAAGTTCCCTAATTTAATGTAATTTTAAATACTTTATAACGTAGATGAAAAATGTTTATGACTTAATAATTGCATGTAAATAAATATTTAAAATATAATTATGAAAACGTTCTTTTAAAATCATGTATGAAAATTTAAATAATAAATATTAATCTAAAATATAGATTTCTGACTGCAGACGATTTTAATGTTTTAACAAAAGAATGTGATATTTTCAAGCAAAACGGTAAAATAATTTTCTATATTGATATTTAAAACACATATGATAAAATAATTAATAAATTTTTACCGGTGAAGCGATAGATTAGTTCTTTTTAAGAAACAAGAGCAAAAAAAAAACGGGTTTAAAACTGTTTCAATTGATAGGCGTGTCAAAGCACGTGCTTTTGTCGGTACTTAATTGGACTTAATGTAGAGTTAAATTTTCAGCATCACCTCCAGAAATAATACTTCCACTCTATTAATTTCGTTTTACTCTATGAAAGAAACCAATTTGAGATTTTGACATTTCAAAAGTGACTGTTTTTTTTCGAAAGATCTTTAAAATTCATAGACTGGCAAAATATCAGTTTACCTTAAAATTTTTGAACACAGCTGTTATGTCGGATCGTTCGTACTTCGTACATTAGAATGTACAGGGTGTCCAGCAAATAACACCCTGATTTCAAAATTAAATTAATCAAAAACAAAGATCAATAGAATTATGCAGTAAACGGTTTGTTTTTCAGGTAAGCTGTAAAAATCTTATACAAAAGTTTCGAACGGTAAATATTTTGAAAAGATTGTGTTCTGATTGCAAAGAATGCTTTGATTTGACATTTTTCTTGCTTTAGATTGCTGTCAGAGAATGTGTTTTTCGGCTTAAAGTGCCACATTTTATAGTTTTTTTAAGTTAAATTTTTGAAATTTCGAAATTCTAAAAATTTACTTCGAAAAATCTTTAAAATATTACACTGTAAGCTGAAAAATTATTTCTCTGCAGGCAATCTAAAAAAAAAAAAAAAGTCAAATCAAAGCATTCTATGCAAGCAGAACGCAATTTTTTCAAAATATTCACTGTTTGAAATTTCTGTATAAGATTTTTACTACTTACCTAATGAAAAAACCGTTTACCGCATATTACTATCGATCTTTGTTTTTGAGCAATTTAATTTTGAAATCAGGGTGTTATTTGCTGAACACCCTGTATCTGTGGTTAGCTATGTAGCAGTAAATATATGTATACAGGGTGATTCTAAAATTTTTTTACAATAAATGAGGAATGATAGTACACATCAGAACAAATAATACTAAATAGGAGACCAAGGGTCCCAAACGTTTTCCAAAGGAGATAGCCGCCATTAAAGTTTAGGAACCAAAATTTCAAATAAACATAAAAAACGGAAAAATCGGTTGATTGATTTGCAGTTTTCAGTAAAATTATTCTTTATGTCGGCATTTTCTTGAAATTAAATTATAAAGATAAATTTCAAAAATCCGATAGAGGGTGCTTTAGATTTTGGAGTAACGAACAACTATTTTTTGCCTTCGTAAGCTTAGACTCAAACTTAAATTTTGAGCTCAAAATCTGAATAGTTGAGAGTGGTTAAGTAGCACAAATTGAGCTGTGTTCAGTGGGTTTAAATTTCAAATGATAATAAACAACGGAAAAATTGGTCGATGGATTTGCGGTTTTTACTAAAACTATTCCTTATGTAGGTATTTTCGTGAAAATAAATTATAAAGATAAATTTTTTAAAATGCCGACAGAGGGTGCTTTAGACTTTGGAGTAACGAACAACTTCTTTTTGGCGTTATTTTTTGCATCTTACAAAATGCTTTCGTAAGCTTAGACTTGAACTTAAATTTTGAGCTCAAAATTTGAAAAGTTGGGAGTGGTTAAGTAGATAAATTGAACTGTGTTCAGAAAGTTCAAATTTCAAATGATTGTAAAAAACGGAAAAATTGGACGATTCGTTTATAGTTTTAGCTAAAACAAAATTTTAAATCAGCATTTTCTTGAAAATAAATTTTAAAGATAAATTTCACATAATGCCGATAGAGGGCGCCTTAGACTTTGGAGTAATTTAGAACTATTTTCATCCGTTATTTTTTAAATCTCATTAAATGCTTTCAAATAAATAGACTTAAATTTTGGGCTCAAATTCTGAACTGTTGGGAGTGTTTAAATAGCAAAAAATTGAATGGTGTTCAAAGAGAGGGGGGGGGGGGGTAAATTTCCACTTCTGAACACACTTCAGTTTGCGCTTATTAACCCCTCTACACGATTCAGAATTTGAACTCAAAATTTAAGTTTAAATTTAAGCTTTAATAAGCTTTTGCAAGCATTTAATTAGAACCAAAAAATAATGCTTGAAATTAATTATTGGTTACTCTGAAGTTTAATGCGCCCTCTAACGAAATTTTATGAAATTTATCTTTAAAATTTATTTTCAAGAAGATACTGACTTAAAGAATAGTTTTATTTTGAACCGCAAACGAATCGACCAATTTTTCCATTTTCCATAATTATTTTAAATTTAAACCCCCCCCCCCCCTCCCCTAAACACACTTCAGTTTGTGCTACTTAACCACTTCCTACTATTCATATTTTGAGCTCAAAATTTAAGTTTATGTCTATGCTTCCGAAAACATTTAATGAGGTTAAAAAAATAACGCCAAAAAATAGTTGTTCGTTACTCCAAAGTCTAAAGCGCCCTCTATCGCCAGTTTTTGAAATTTATCTTTATAATTTATTTTTAAGAAAATACCAGCATAAAGAATAGTTTTATTGAAAACCGTAAATTAATGAACCAATTTTTCCGTTTTTTATAATAATTTGAAATTTGAACCCCCTGAACACAGTTCAATTTGTGTACTTAACCACGCTCAACTTTTCAGATTTCTAGCTCAAAATTTAAGTTTGAGTCTAAGCTTACGAAAACATTTAAGGTGTAAAAAATACCGGCAAAAAATTGTTGTTCGTTACTCCAAATTCCAAAGCGCCCTCTATCGGCATTTTTTGAAATTTATCTTTGTAATATAATTTCAAAAAAATGCCGACATAAAGAATAATTTTACTGAAAACCGAAAATCAATCGACCTCTTATTCCGTTTTTTATGTTTATTTGAAATTTTGGTCCCTAAACTTTAATGGCGGCTATCTCTTTTGGGAAACGTTCGGTACCCTTGGTCTGCTATTTAATATTGTTTCTCTTGATGTATACTATCACCTCTCTTTGATTGTAAAAAAATTAGAATCACCCTGTATGCATATATGAGGCTTTTTTAGCAGTTTTTTTAAATCATTGATTAAATTTGAATGCATTTTATTTAAGTTAAAGTTTTATTAATACTTTACTTTAATTTGTTTTTAAAACAAAAATGAAATGGCTGTTTGACGAACAATTGTTCGAATCGGCAGACAATTCATACACAGTAATAAATTATTAAATAGTAAAATAAATTATATATAAAAAATAGTAACTAAAAGAATAGTAGCAAAACATAATGTTTAGGCGTATTAACACATAACCCTGTCCCAACCAGAAAAAAACAGACATACTCTGATCCAAGCAAGACAAAAATTCCATGAGCATAAACCCTACCCGAACCTAAAAATTCCATTTAAAAAAAAAAAAAAAAAAAAAAAAAAAAAAAACTATGGATTTGATATCTAACCCGAATCAAATCTGAATCTCACAAAAACATTCAAATCATGCATACCCGAATCCGATCAAGGAAAACTAATGTTCGTGTATATGCAACCCGACCCGAATCTAAAAATTTTCTTTGACCTAAAAACCTGAAAAATGACCAGAACGAAACCTGAAATCGATAAAAGTATTCCAAAGAACTTTAACCCGATAAGAGCAAGACAAAATAATTTCCGTGAACACAAACCTGACTCGAACCTAAAAAATTCCATTTGAAAAAAAAACCCTGAAATTTTATGTAAACTACATTTGAATCCGATCAAAATATTCGAAAGAACCATAACCAGATTCGAATAAGACAAAATATTTCCTTGGGCATTAACCCGATCCGAACCTAAAATTCCATTTGAAAAAAATACCTGAAATTTGAATCGAACCAAATATGAACCAGACAAAAATATTCCACAGAACCATACCCGGATCCGAACAAGACAAAAAATCTCCTCGAACATGAACTCGATCCGAACCTGAAAAAACTGAACTAAATTTGAATCTGACAAAAATATTCCAGAGAAGCATATCCTTATTCGAACAATGCAGAATAATTTCCGTTGATGCGCAACCCAACCTGAACCTAAAAATTCCATTAAAAAACCGAAATCGGAAGTGAACGACATCTGAACCCGAAAAAAATATTCCAAAGACCCAAAACCGGATCCGAGCAAAACAAAATAATTTCCCTGGACATGAATCCGACCAGAACCTTGAAAATCAATTTGAAAAAATACATGAAATCTGAATCGAACCAAATCTGAATCCGACGAAAATATTCCAAATAACTATAACCAGATACGAACAAGGCAATGTAATTTCCACGGACATAAACCCAATCCTAATCAAAAAAAAAAAAAAAAAAAAAAAAAAAAAAAAAAACGAAATTTGAACCAAACTTAATCTGAACCTAACAAAAATATTTCAGTGAAGTATAACCTCATTAGAACTAGGTAAAATAATTTCCATAAAAGTAGAACCCAACCCGAACCTAAAAATCCCATTTGAAGGAAAAAAAACCACGAAATTTGAATTGAACCGAATCTAAACTGAACAAAAGTATTCCAAACAACCATAATCGTATCCGAAGAAGACAAAATAATTTCCATGGACATGAATCCAATCCGAAACTAAAATTAGGATGTTCTACAAAACATAATGCGCTCCGTAGCGGTGGAAAGTGAAACTAAGTACTTAGCGCGAGATGGTTAAGATATTTCGTTTATAGTTAGTGTTAAATTAGAACTTGGTTACGGTTAGGAATTATAATACTATATACTAACCTTTTAGCCAATCACCGTGAATCGATTTCATTCACGGTATAGTCGGATTTAACAGTGATATAATTAGTTTGAAATTCAAAATATATCACTTGGGATATGTATGTGAAAAAAGTATTTAGTTAAGTCACTTAACTGTAATTTTAAGGATAAATATCAACACTTTAACACGAAAATCACGCAATCGTTGGACACATATTCCCTCCTGCGTTTCCCATTGCAGTTATTTTGGGTATTTTTGCAGCTAAATATTTGTTTTTTTAACCGTTTTTTGACACAGTCAGGGGGCACGTATTTAATATTATGTGCACTGTAAAAAAAATTGACCCTTTTGCTGCATCATCACTACCCCGATTTTATAGAATATCGCTCTTTCGACCTATGAGAATATTCCATAATAGGCTGAAGTAATCATTTTCTATAAAAGCGGTGGAGTGACGATGCAGCAAAAGGGTCAAATTTTTAATAGTGTATTTACACATATTTCGAATTAAAGATAAAATCATAAAAATTTCAAGTTCGTTTAACATTATTATTACGGACCCGGGCAACGCCGGGCGGGTTAGCTAGTTATAAATAAAAACACGTAGGTGATTAACGCTGACGTTGTATTTACTAAGGCAATAATAGGACCTATATATAAATTCAGCTTTTACCATATTTTTAATTTTTAAACATTCACAATTTCAATTTTTATATCGTGGAATAGAGAAAGCGTTTACCATTCACTACAAATAAATAATCTATTTTCAAGAGAATATGAACAGAAAGAAAGAGCTAAAAAAGAATAAAATGATATTTACTGTGATTTAGTATGCGGTAGTATCGAATCCAGTTTCTTCGAAATGGAAATTTAGCAGAATGAATAGTTAAGTAAAAATTCTTTATCAAATAGTAATAAAAAAAAGAGCTGAACAATAATAAATAAATAAATAAATAAATAAATAAATAAATAGGCAATTAAAGTATTTAATTCATCAAAAGCTCAGTAAGCGTTTATAAACTTATAAAAGCTTAAGAATATGCGCATTCGAATTACTAGTCCAAAGAGAAGAAAGTAAAGAATGGATTGTTAACCGTCTAAAAAAATATAAGTATTATGAATGAAATAGAAAGGATACAGTACTCTTAGAAAAGGTGTCCTAGATTTTTCACAATAGGCAACATAATATCCATTTATCACGTACAACATGAAATGAACCTTTTCCTAAAATTGCTTAAAATGAAGACAATAAATAAAAAGAATACGTGTGAAAAAGAGAAAATTCACATGAATTTGATTTATCAAAGAGTTACATGTCAGAAAAGTACAAGCTATGCAGTTTAAAAGTTTGCTTTAATCTGAATCGTTTTCTGAAAGTGAAAATTGGTTTCTATTATTTGAATAACGACGGTATTCCTTATTTGATGGAGATAGCTACGAAAAATGTCAAAAAAGCATAAATGGTAAGAGATTCGAAAAAGTTTATTTCAAATTAAAATTAAATTTCATGCAGAAATTTTATTTCACGTATTCTTATAAGTTTTTAAATTGCAAAAAGGGTTCATTCATTTTGAAATTACACAAGAGGAAAACTAACAGAAAAATTTGGATCAAACCAACAGCATATGTCCCTATGGATCCCATAAAATGAAGTTTAATAATAGAAGTACACCAAATGGTCCTAATGACAGTATCATGTAAAATTTGTTATAAGTTTTTAAGACGCAAAATAGGTTAATGCATTTTAAAATTACCCAAGAAGAGAAGAAATAACAGAAAAATTTGGATTAACACTAGAATTACGGCAGGTGTCATTTTGACCCCTAACGAAGATTTTTCTTCAATAACTTTTCTATTTCTTTGCAAATAATTTTATCGCTTTTTGACTTTTCCTAAATCAACTTGTTTTACATGTATATAAAAGCTTATAAAAATTGATTACTTATTTTAGCGTTTTTATCACATTTGTTTTGCGTTGTTTTTTATGCAAAAGATTTTTGATTTGCACCTGCCTGACAGATAGTGATGAAATAATAGAAAGGGGTGGGAAACGAGTCCTTCGGTAAGCAAACACTTGCCAGTCACATGTTTCATAATATTTGGAATACGCTTATTTTGTGATACTATATTTGTGATTGTAATAGATGATTGCTCGTAGGTTTTACCTTATATCTCGTTCTTCCCTTTATTTATTTTTTCAATACAGTAGTATGCAATAACTTTGTAAGTTTTTACAAATTTTTTATCATTCTAATTACTTGTAAAAATGCGCTAACTCACGATGAAATCTTCAAATTGTTACAAGAATTGTCTGATTCTGATTCTGGGTCTGAAACCGATAATAATGTTATAGCAAAAGAAGCAGGCGATACATCCAGCGGTTCAGAATTTATTGCACCACGTGATGCAATATCATCATCCAGCTCAAGTGAAAATGAAAACGTAATAGCTCATACAATTTCCAGTTCTGGTGTATCTAAGAACGCCAAAACACGATGTAGTGGAGGTTCGAAAAAGAAAGTGAGAATAAACAATCAAACAACTGATTGTGAAGAAATCGCTAAGAGGGAACTGTGTGGAAATTAGAAAATTCTCCAAACATTTCTTGTAGACGTGCTGTACAAAATATTTTCCGAGAAAACTCGGGCCCGACATCCTACGCAAAACGCCATGTTTGCCCTAATAAACCACTTAACGCATGGATACTAATAATAAATGAAAAAAATATACGTATCATAAAAGAGGTAAAACGCAATTCCTCCTATTAGATGTATGCAGCAAATTAATTCCGCATAATAAGAGAAATAGAAGAAATGCCAAATAATGAAATGCAAAGGCAATAAAACTATTCATATTTGCAACAGCTGCAATAAAACTGTATGTGGATACTGTACACAGGGCCTGACTAAGGCAGGGGCATGCGGGGCAATTGCCCCGGGCCCCCCGGCGTAAGGGGCCCCACAAGGAGAGTTATAAGTTTTTCGTTAAAGGAGTGTCAAATGATAAAAAATGGTTAAAAGTGACCAAAGTTCTTTATTTTTACAATTTTAAGGGTCTCTCTTCTCCTACCCCCTCTGTTTCTATACTAAATTCCTCCTTAAGTCCTCACATTTATCTTCATATTCCTATAATTAAAAGAAAAAAAACTGTATTCTATAATTTCTTAAAGTTGTCTTTCTTCTGCTATTATGTATGTAGATGTGAATAGTACTTGGTACGAGATTTATGTACACATACAATAGTTATGAATTTCAGTTTTATTCACTTCAGTATAATTTACGAAAAATTTTAAGATAGAAAGGGGCCCACCTAATAATGTTTGGCCCAGGGCCCCCCACTGTCTAAGTCGGGCCCTGACTGTACACGGAATATAAGAAAGAATGCTTGTGTGTTATTTGCTGTGCAGAAGAATGATCCTCCTATAAGTAAGATATTTCTTTGTTCATTGTAAAAAAATGAGCTAAAATGTTTGTATTAATTAACTATAAATAATTGTTTTTTTAAATGTTGGTAAAATTTCGTAATTTTTATAATTTATATTTCTAAAAAGATTAAAAAAACGTTTCTTCTAAACGAGCAATTATTATATACAGTTCTTTTATATATGGTATAAAGTGCTATATATTTTTAAATAAGTGAAAATTATTACAATAAAGTTTATTTTAAATCAATTTTGACAAGCATATGATATTACAAAATGAAATAGCACATTTATTACATAGGGGTCAAAATGACCCCTCGCCGTAATTCTAGGTATACGAGGAGTGCCGAAATTCTAGTGTTAAACCAACAGCATATGTCCCTATGGATCCCATAAAATGAAGCTTAATAATAGAATTACATTAAATGGTAGTGATGCCGGTATCATGTAAAATTTATTATAAGTTTTGAGGTACAAAGAAGCCTAATGCATTTTGAAATTACACAAGAAGAGAAAAAAATAATAGAAAAATTTCAACAAACCAACAACATATGTCACTATGGATCCCATCAAAAGAAGTTTAATATCAGAAGTACACCAAATAGCCATGATGCCGGTATCATTTAAAATATCTTATATTATATTAATATGAAAAAAAAGAAACTAAAAACAATAAAATTATTCTTTCTGTGTTTAAGTAAGAGGTGGAACAAAAAAATATTATTTAGCTTCGAATTCTAACTTTTACAATAAAGTTCCTTCGAAGTGGAAATTAAACATAATAAAAAGTGAAACATAAAAAGTACATCAATCACAATTAAAATAGTACTAGCTGAATAAAAAGAAAATGTAAAATTTAAGCATTCAATTCATTAAGTTCTCAGTATACATTTTTATTCTTATCAAAGCTTAAAAATATTCACATCCAAATACTAGTTCAAAAACAGGATTAAAAATATTGGATTCTGACTTCTTTTAAAAATCTAAAAGTATTATGCATGAAATAAAAGCAGATCTTAAAAAAGGTGTCCTATTTTATAACAATAGGCAATAAAATACCCATTGATCACGTAGAAGAATAAATGCATTATATTCTAAAATTGCTAAAAATGCGGACGATAAATAAAAAGAACATGTGGGAGAAAAAGAAGAAATTCACTTTGAGTTATATAAAGAGCTATATAAAAAAATTACAAGATATGCAGCTTAAAAGTTTGCGATATTCTTCAGAAAACTATATTTGGATTCTATTATCGGAATAACAAAGATATGTGTTATTTCTTTCTTGAAATGTGTCATAATAAATAAATGTTAAAAAATTGGAGAACTTCAGACCTTCTATTAGCAGCAGTTTCCTACCTTTCTAGTCTTTCATTCTTTATATTCACTTACACTGGGCGCAGTTTAAGCGAAATAAAATTTCCTATCAACAATACCATTTATATTTCATAAATTGTTTTCTTGCTTATATAGAAAATTTTCACATTTTCCTTTAATCAATTTTAAGCATTTTTCTTTATATCACCCCATATTACTGCCGCTTTCTCTAACAAATTTTCATCATTTTAGAAATATAACCATGACCCTTCATTATGTACTGTGTAGAATGAAAATATTCTTAAAAACTTAACTAAGAAAACATTCACTATCTGGATGAATTAACTTCATTTTTGGTTTATTTTAATCCTTTTGGTAAAACTTAATTTAGATTTTTTTTTTATCTTTGTATGTTTGACGATCGCTGAGAAAATCGGATTTGTGTCTTAAAGCTCCAGTTGAACATTGGTTCATCTTGTTGCTGTTGTAGTTTTTTTTTTATTCATTGCCACCAAGTATAAATAAATATAATTTTTTTATGTATGTAAGATAATTCATTCAATTTAAATAAATCACGTGAAAAACATGGTTATTTGTTTTTATTGCGAAGCTTTCAGTTTCAGTTCTTTGAATAAAGTTGTGAGCGCACTGTAATTTTTTTCGTTCCACTCCTTAGTTTATTTTTCAGACATCATTCATTTTATATGACAATGCAATAACTTTCCTTTTTATTCTAATATAACAATAAAATTTTGACAGCAGCAAATATTTTGCTTTTCAAGATGTAAAAAAATCTTCAGTTTTTTTATCAAAAAATTTAAATGACAAGTATTAAAAATTCTCTGGTGAGCAACAAAAAAGATTAACCCCTTGAAGGGCACCGGTATATTATATATACCACTTACTTTTAATTCCCTTATGCCACATTGGCACCTGAATTTTAGTATTAAGATTTGCTTTTTACAAAGTACACGAAAAACAACTTTTACTTTCTATTGAATTTGTTTGTGAATCCCGGTGTCAATCAATCATTTGAACATTTTAAGAACATAAGTGCTTTGCCCCTCAAGGGGTTAATATGTTTTTAAGTATGAAAAAGTTTTTGACAAGTGCTTCTAATTGAGCATGAAAAAGAACAAGAGCTCACTTCTTGGCTGCAGCTCACAGTCAATGCCCAATTAAAAAAAAATAATAACTTGTACTTTTTCAGTATAAAAAAAATTTGACTAAATCTTTCCGCCTTTCTTTTTAGTAAACTTTTCAATCCTGCTATACATGTGAACTGCACTGTTGACTCTGCACTACAACTGCACTACAAATCAGTTTTCTGTGTAGTTCTACGTTGCAGGCATGCTTGGTGGCACTGCATGAGTATGATACGCAGCAGGAACTAAGATTTCTGGTACTATTACACATTCATGTTTAATTACGCTGCGTTTTTTCTGGCTATGTCTTTGCACTATGCATTTTTATCGTAATTGTGCCTGATTTCTTTTATATGGAAAAAGTGCAAAAATGATTTTTATCAAATTTGACATTGACAGTGATCTGCAGCCAAGAAGGGAGCCCTTGTCCTTTCTCATGCTCAATTAGAAGCAATTGTTAAAACTTTTTGATATTTAAAAACATATTAACCTTTTTTGTTGTTCATCAGAGCATTTTTTAATACTTGTGTATTAATAATAATGCATGGTTCGAAATATAACTCAAATGTGCTGGCGCATTTAGAAGTGTGGTCCTAGCAAAGGTGAAAGCTTCATACCAGTTGCGGATTATTGTAAAAAAAGACACTAATAGCATGCAAATGTAATATGGAGAAGAAGAAGAATGCATATGCAAAATTTGTCTCGTTTAAGGCTGTTCTTAAATGAAAAAGGGCAACTTTGGGACAGAGGTTTTCGTTTATTTTTATTCGGATGTGCATGGGAAACTAGCAAGTGCTGTTGTTCAAAAACTATCTAATCGCACTCATTTTCCCGTTTAACTTGAAACATAATAGATCCTTCAGAAAATACTTATCATAGTGGGCGTTTTGAACAAAATTTTTTGACGGAAGCAGAAAAACTTGCCAAACAAAGGGAGGGGGTGTGCCTTGTAGCGTGATCAAAAACTTGTATAACTAGATTGGTAATTTGTATTTAAAAAATGGAATACTAACCTCAATTCGGAATCGCCTCCATAGTCAGGCCTTCCAAATTTGTATCTTTCTGTTAAAAAAGGATATTGTAAATGCATTAAAACGTTTATTTGCGCTTGTTGATCAGAGCAGTTGAGAACAGCCTTAATACATATAAAGCTGCTGAACCAAGTGTGCAACTGTAAACCATGGTAGGAACGTTTCAGAATATGTTGCCTCTCATTAATAAGGAAAAGTCTTATATACTACCTCTGACAATAAAGTTCGGTGAATAGTCCTGTAGCATTAATGTAGGTGAAATATTAACGAAAGTTGTCATACCATCCTTCAAAATAGTCACCTCCCATAATTATGCACCGCTGAGATCAGCTATACATGTCCTGGGAAATTCACAAGAAATCTTCTTTTGGGATAAAGTTCAAAAGCTTCGTCACGTTTCTTTGGATGTCAGCAATATGGTCAAATCTCTTTCAAAGAAAGTTTGAGTCGTGAAAATAGGAAGATGTCAGGAGGATTGAGATCTGGCGAGTATGGTAGGTGTTTAATTTGCACCATCCTTCATGAATTTCTTTCGGTGTCTTGCAAAGCTTAAAACCAAACTTTAAACTCATCTTTTATTCGTTCATTTTCCTGTTCTCAGTTAAGAACCAACACACTGAACAAGCACTTAGTAAAGCACGTCTTACACAGAACATAAACTACGCTCAACTGAACAACGGTAGTTGAAGATCGTCAACACTTGCCGCTATGCAGGTGCAGCGTTTTGCTTCCCCAGTGTTGCCAGATCGGTTGTTCTGAATTCATTCACCGAACTTTATTGTCAGAGGTAGTATACTAAAATACAAATGAAATGGCTCAGAAGGTCAACGATTGTACGGATTGTAGTTTACCACCTTGCGCTTGTTACCAAGGGCGTCCATATGATTCATTTTAGGGGGCGTGCTGAGGAAAATCTCAACTTCCCCCAAAGCTATAGTAAATTTTGGTAAATATTTAAGATACTTTGCGTTTTTTCGCGACTCTTGACTTTTCCCCCCGATTTTTCGTCGAAATATAAGTTATTCGCGATCCTTTTGAGAAATGTGCCTTTTTCTATGAATTTTTGATAAAATTTATGTTTCTTTCCCAATTTTTTGACAAAAATTTCTTTTTTTTGCAATTTTTTCATGATTTTTGAATAAAATTAGTATTTTTTTTGTGATACTTTGACGAAATTTGTGTTTTTTTTCACGATTTTCGTTTTTTTCTGTGCTTTTTCAGTGAAATGAGAGATCGTTTTTGCAATTCTTTGACAAAATTAGAGATCTTTCCGCCATTCTTTGATAAAATTTGTGTTTTTTCCCGCAATTCTTTCATGAAATGTGCTTTTCTCTCGCTCTTATTTGACAACATTTGCATTTATCTGCATTTCTTTGGCAAAATTTGAATCTTTCCTGTGATCCTTGATCAAAATTCGCGCTTTTTTGTGATCGTTACTGGCATGAGTGTATTAAATTACCTTTCTGCGTTGAAATTTTTTGGCGGAAATGGGGAAAGTAGCTTCTGCGATTAGATTATTTGTTCACGCAAAATTAGTTTTACCTATGAAAATGGGTCGTGTCTGGAACGAAATCCTTCTTTAAGCAGAAAAAGTGTTATACTCTAGTAAGAAAAAAAGCACAGAGTAACACCTGCTAAAATAAAAATCGTATAAAATACAATTTGTTCCTATCTCAAGTTTTTCCCCTTTGTAAAAAGCAAACTATTCGAGAGGACTATTTCAAATCTTAGCAAAACCAAATCTGTTTAAATCAAAATTTAGCTTTAAAAAAATAAAATTCATGGTTATGAGAAAATAAATTCCGCACAATTATATTTCCTTTAACGGAAAACTGTTTAAAACGGAATTTTCTTACGATGCCTTCTTTACAGGATCAAGTTAAAATTTTCATATCTCACAACTGATTTATATTTTAAAAAGTATCACAAAACCAAAATCTAGGGGGGGGGCTCAAGCCCCACCCTGCCCCCCCCCCATATGGGCGCCCATGCTTGTTACTTATTCAATCTTTGTGCGTTTTTGTTTCGTATCACAATATCATTTTTAATGTTATCTAGCACCTTTACATTTCAATTCCGATTGTGTGTTGTTTGATGAAAGTTGTTTATTTGAATGAAGGCTATCACCTGTTAATGTTTCGACAATCTTTTATGAAAAACCCTGTATTTAAACTTATAATATTTGATTTACATAAAATTACTCCTACTTAAGTCCATTCCTGATAAGCTAAAATTGGAAAGCCGCACTAAAAACCAAAAATATTGTTTGTTAATTGTATTTATTATAAAAAAAAGTTATTAAATCTTAAATCTTTTAGATTTTTAAATCATAAGATTTTGAAAAATTCACCTTTTATATATAAACATTAGAATAAGCAATTTTATTTTACTTGAGAGAGGTGTAACGAAAAATTAAAAAAAAAAATATTATTAATATGCTTCGATTCCAATCTAATATGAACCATAATCATAAAAAAATACAAATACAAATCGTTTCAGGAGCAATACAAACGGCACAGGACAATGAGATGTAAACCAAAAATCACGCGCTTTATTGTAAAAACAATAAATTAAAAACAGACCATGATCAAATTAAATTTCAAACGTCGTTCATCCTATTCAAGCTTTCAGGAGGAATTTTTTCACAAACTCTAACTATAACTTATTAATAATAAAAGAAAAAATTTCATTGCAAACAAAATTATAATGAATCTACGACAATAATTTGATGCGAATCATAAATTGCTTTCATTAAACAGAATTTTTTTATCTCCGTATCTAAATATAATCTAGATAAAGCAGTATTAGTATGACGAAATTTAATATCAGATTCATATTTACCTTTTCTAATTCCAAATTTTAACTCGCAGTCATGCCTATGTAATATTTTAATCACCTTTTTCTGTAATATAATTAATTTCATGATAGGGTCAATGTGATTATTGCGTAAACTCTTTAATTTTGGTGGAGGTGTCACAATCATTTCAATATTAAACTTTTTAAATATAAATTTTAACTTCTCAAAACTGCCTTTTAAATATGGAAATGAAACTCTTTTAAGTTTTGTAGGATTTCCCCCTTTATTGAAACTTTCCATTAATTGAGAATTTTTTGGTTTAGCTTTCTCTTTTTTGCAACAATTTATTAATGTATTGATGCTACCTATTTTTTACCAATTAGAATCTGCAATCTCACAGATATTATTCAATTCCTTACTTAAAAATTCTTCAGAACAAACCTTAAAACTCTATTTACGAAGAATCGAAAAGTGGAGAATTTATAACAAAAACTTGAACATGCAGAATTCGGAATAATATGCTGCCTGTTAATTTTCTTACTATAAATTATTTTTGTCAATGAATCCCCTTTCCTAATTAAAAATGTATCTAAAAATGATAAACAATCACTCTCTTCTAGTTCTTATATAAATTGAATATTTTTATCTAATTTATTAACATCCTCAACAAAACTAAGGAAAATACACATTAATATACCTGTTTTCAGTAGATTACTTTCTAGATTTAAAGAGATTTGAATATTTTTACATTCCTCAATCGTTTCGATATGATGAAATGATTAAGGAAGATATAAATATGGTTTAACGTGTTTTCTCTATGCTATTTTTAACGTTGTTTGAAAAAAAAAAATGAAAAAATCTGTGAACAACAGAAAAATAAAAGAATATACGTCTGAAGCTGTCGACATTTAGGAAAAATTACCACATTTTAAAATAATCGATGTTAGTGCTTTTCTAAACCACGTTTATAAATTTTGCTGCAGTCTACACTGTCAAAGTGTAAGATGTAAAAGAAAAATATGAAAACAATTTCTTAAGCCAGATGCTAAAAGAGAAAAAAACAACTTAGAAAATATTCTTCCTCCAAAAAGCCTTAAATAATAAATTTCTTTTCTAAAGTTAATAAGTGTTTAAAATGGTTCTAAAGTAAGTTCCAAATGTAAAGGAACTTAAAAATTGATTGTTTCGAAATATAGCCCTTTGGAAATAAATATAGTTAAAAGCATAATAATTTATAACATATATATATAAATAAATCTTTTATCAGTGGATTATTTTCGGTACAATGAATTCAACGCTTCCTTAATGTGTTTTAAATTATATTTAAACTATAATTTTCGCATTTTTTCATGCAAATTAACTATTACAATAAATAGTAAATTTATTTTCTTTTATTTTAAAAACTAATGTTTTTATTGAAAAATATAAATGAATAAATATTGAGATTAAAAATTAAAATTTTTATTTATATAGAATGTAGATATACAAGCTTATTATTATTATTATTATTATTATTATTATTATTATTATTATTATTATTATTATTATTATTGAAAACGAAAAAAAATAATAAAAGACTACTTTCAAAATTACATTGATTTTTTTCTTTTATATATGATAATATCCTGAATCAACATTTTCATGTTGGGAAATCTGTTTTCAAGTTAGCCTACCAAAAATATTTTTTTCTAATTCAACAAAGATGGATTTTTCATCCTTTTTTTGTATATATTTATTATGGTGCCCCAAAAGAACAGAAAAAAAATGTTAAAATCGTTAACTCTTACCCTCCAAAATTGCTCTTTCTGTGAAGGTGAAACACTTTAAAGTGTTTAAGAAAAAAAATATTTAGAAGTACTCCAAGGTCATTACATTTTGCACACAAAGGACGAAAATAATGTGTAATACGACATTTTTATTTATCCATTATATGTCATACAGAATAAATTGTGCAATCGTTTTGAAAATCAATTTTTTTTTTTTTTTTTTTTTTTTTTTTTTTTTTTTTTTTTTTTTTACAGATTTACGCGTTATAGTCAATGGAGATTCCGAAAAACATAGTTAAAAAAAATTGTAGTCTGTCTATCTATGGGTCTATTTGTACGTCTCTGTGTCTGTAAACGCTATATTTCCCAAACAAATTGAGATAGGGACAATTTAGTGTGTACTTAGAACGTGATAATGCTAAGAATCCGATTTAATATCAGTAATTGTGATTATACAGGACTATTTTTTACGGACTCTTGAATTATTCTTTCTGATAAAAGCTACATAAAAATTTTCGAATTATATGAAAAGACTCGGTTTTTCTAACCATGGTCAATGAGATACATAACGGCCTACGCACTTCGCTAAAAATCGCCAAAAACTGAAGATGGAGTCAGCTTCAAATCCTGAACCATTTCATTGGACTACGTGGCGCAAACCCTGCTCAAATTAACATTGAATAACCTGATTTATGTTCTATGCACGCGGTCATTGTTTTAGTTCAGGATTTGCACGATTGGTCAGATTAACTTTGGCAGAGTATCAGAGGAGGGAGGCTTCATACATTAATCTCAAATAGATGAGCTGTATAGATCTAGTTGGCCATGATCTAATAATACCCGGGCAGCTGCTCTGTGTACCCGACGATAACGCCGACCCTGTAAATTCCAAAATTTGTTAATAAGAAGTTTTTCTGGTTTGCTAGCTTGGAAACAGTTTCACAGAATTTGCAAGATGCAATATTGGATCACATACTTTCGCCTTCTTCGCCAGCATGTTTAAAAACATGATGCCATTTATACAGTTAGAAACTTGATAGGCATCATTTCAGAATTATAAATTTAATCAGCACCAATTTTCAACCAGTTTGAATTTTCCATTTGTTTAAATTTTAATAATTAAACTTTGTGTAACACCTTTAGATGCATTGTGCTTTTATTCATAATGCTAACAAAGAAACTAAGAAAAAAATAAAAGATTGAAATATTAGAGTGTAAACAAATTGTCATTAATGTCAGTATAACAATTTTATATTATAGACCGAGAGATGGCAGCATCGACAATCCCCTCATCGAGTTCACGGATTAAAATCTAGGATTAGTTCAACTTCGATTCGCATATTAAATCGCAATCGGTCTGCCAAATCATACTTGGTGGAAAACACCTAAAAACTGATTTTTTCCCTATGAAACTATATAGAAATATTAATATTAGTACTATTTAATCGCAAAATTAATAGCCGATCTTATTTAATAATTATTTACAAATATTGGTTGTATCCCGTTTACGGATGTCTCGATGGTACATGCGAATTTAATATAGAATTGATGTCATTTTTTTACTTTAGAAACACATACTTTTATTATTAATGATATATATTCGGTACAATGCTAGGAGTAAACAAAAAAGAAATTAAATATAAACCGTTTACAAAGACTGGGTTAAAAAAAAGCTTGTGACTTAAAGTTATAGATAAAAAGACATTTCTTTATTTGTAATCGGAATGAGAGTAAACCATAGATATATATTTCCGTTATTCCTACTTTAAAAACACAAGAACCGATTATAAATATGAACATAAATATGAAACTGTGGATTAAAACTACAGTGTTCTTATTTTGTAAAATTATGACAAGGGATTTCAACCTCAAAATAATTCCAAATTTATTTTTCTTTAACATTTATGAGAGCCTTAACGTAAATTTCATAAATATAAGAATAAAAAATATTGTACAGATGGATATAAATGTATAAAAAATAGCGACTAATGGGGATTTTCTATTAAAAATGTTTCCATTTATAACCCATATTTTTTGCATAAGTATCTTTAAAGCATTATTATTTAAAGTATATGTGGTTAATCATACACTACACATTAATTTGTTTACCAGCCTGAAACGCATCTATGATACACAGTTGTTAGAAAAAATGAGCAATCATTTTTTTTTTCAAATTATATGAGAGTGTGGTTAATTTCAATTATTAAAAAACAACATTTGAAAAAAAGTTTTACAGCTGACTTTCTGTAAACTAATATGAAGTAAATTTAGGGTAAGTTTAGCTGTTTGCTCTGTAATTATTTATTTTGGTTTTCGGTTCATTAACTAAAATAGTAAAATATGAATATAAACATTTGTATTTTGTATAAGAAATAGAAAAAATGCTTATAAAATAAAAATTTTATAACATAATGAGCAATTTAGAAAATAAATAAAAATAACATAAAATAACTGTAACAAGATATTTTCAAGAAATAGTTAAACCTTTAAAAAAATCCATTACATTATTTCGATTTATTATGCATAAGCAGTAGTATTGCTAGAAATAAAGATAATTGATCAGTTTATTGCTTTCTTAATATTATGTTAACAGTTTCTGTGTAAATACTATAACAAACATTAATTTTATCCCATTTGAAGATGCGTCAAACATTTTATCTCGAACCTATACGCGAATTTAACTATAGATTTAATGATTTTTGTTTCACAAACACATACATATTATTATTTATGATATATATTCAGTGCAATTCTAGTAATAAATAAAAAAGAAATTAAAAATAAACGGTTTACAGTGATTTGGATCAAAATAAGATTGTGTCTTAAAGTTATAGATAAAAAGCCATTACTTTATTTGTAATCGGAGTGAATGTAAGCCAGAGATATATATTTCCGTTATTCCTACTTCAAAAACACAAGAACGGACTATAAATCTGAACATAAATATAACACTGTGGATTAATTCTAGAGTGTTCTTATTTTGAAAATTTATGGCAAGGGATTTCTAAGCTCATAAAATAATTTCAAACTTATTTTTCTCGAACATGTATGAGAGCCTAAACGAAACTTTCATAAATATAAAAATAAAAAAAAACATTGTACAGATGGATATAAATGCATAAAATAGCGACTAATGGGAATTTTCCCTTAAAAATGTTTCCATTTACATACTACATTTTTTTTCCTAAGTATCTTTAAAGCATTATTATTTAAAACATGTGAGCTTAATCATACACTATACATTAATTTGTTTACCAGCCCGAACAACATCTATGTTACACAGTTTTTCATGAAAAAAAATTCGTAGTCGTTTTTCTTAATTATATGAGAATGTGTTATTTTCACTTATTAAAAAATAACATTTAAAAAATAGTTAAGCAGCTATCTTTATGTAAACTAATATAAGGTAATTGTACGGGCATATTAAGCTATTTTCTCTGTAACTATTTACTTTTGTATTCGTTCCACTAACTAAAACCATATAATATGAATACAAAAATTTATATTTTGTAGTAGAAATAGGAAAACAAATGTGTATAAAGTAAAAAAAGGAATATTATAATTATCAATTTAGAAAAAAAAACAAGCAAAAAAATAAAAAATAATAATAAGTGTTATTACAGTTACTTTTTATTTTTATTTTTATGTATCTTTTTTATTTTAATTTTTAATTTTAATTTGATTTATATATATATATATATATATATATATATTATATTCTAGAAATACTTCAGTTTTATTTTATTTTATTTTTTAAATCTATTATTTTATTTCGATTTATTATGCATAATGAGTAGTATTGAAAAAAAAATGGTAGTTTTTAGTTTATTTCTTTTCAATGGTATGTTAATATTTAACAGTTTCTGTCCAAAATATGTGCTCAAAAGTAAAGTTATGGAGTTATATCTAGAATATTTACTTATAGGTTATACGTTTTCTTAATTTGTTTATTTCAAACTTGTGCGGACACAAATTGTATAATGTGATTAATTCGTTGCTACTCAAAATTATCATTTATTCCAACACGCCATTATTAAATAATAAGACGTGTATTTCAATGGTTAATAACAGAACTAGTAAAAAAAGGGATCCAACATTGCGGTAATTATGACAATGTACCTTAATAAAGAACGCGAAATTATATAGATTGTTAATGCCACTATATTCAAATATTAATAATTTCATTATTTAATCGCAGAATCAATAGCCAATATTATTTAATAATTATTTGCAAAAATGGTTTTATCATGTTTACGGATGTGTCCAACATTTTGTCTGAAACCTACATGCTTATTTAACTATAGAATTAATGTTTTTTTCTTTTGCTTTAGAAACACATATTTTTATTATTAATGAGTTATATCCATTACAGTTCTGGGAGTAAATAAAAAAGAAATTAAAAATATACGGTTTACAAAGACTGGGAAGAAAATATGCCTGTGTCTTAAAGTTATAGATAAAAAGAGATAACTTTATTTGTAATCGGAATGAATGTAAGTAGTATATATAAATTTCCTTTATTCCTACTTCAGAAAAACAAAAATTGACTATAAATCTGTGGATTAATTATAGAGTGTTCTTATTTTGTAAATTTATAGCAAGGGATTTCCAAGCTCATAAAATAATTTCAAACTTACTTTCCTTGAATATGTAAGAGTGCCTAAACGAAACGTTTAAAAATAAAGGGAAAAAAGTTTGTGGGACGGAAATAAATGCATAAAATAGCGACTAATGGGGATTTTCCATTAAAAAATTTCCCTTTACATCCAATATTTTTGTATAAGTATCATTAAAGCATTGTTATTTAAAGTATATGCGGTTAATCATATGCTACAAATTAATTTATTTACCAGCCTGAACATCATCTATGTTACAGAGTTTTGGGTGGGGAAAAAATGCATAGTCGTTTTTCTTAATTATATGAGAGCGTGGTTACTTTCACTTATTAAAAAACAACATTTGAAAAAAAGAGAAAAAAGTTAAATTGTTTACTTTGTGTAAACTAATATGAAGTAATTTTACGGGTATATTAAGCTATTTGTTTTGTTACTAATTACTTTTCTGGTCGTTCCAATAAATAAAACGATGCAATATGAATACAAAAAAGTTGTATTTTGAACCAGAAGCAGAAAAAAAATGTTTATAAAGTAAAAAACACATAACATAATTATCTATTAAAAATTGTAAAAAGATATATTCCAAAAAAAAACTTCAGGTTTTTTTTTAAATACATTATACTATTTAGATTTATTATGCATAAACAGTAGTTTTGCAAAAAGGAATTGTAATTTTGAATAGATTTCCTTTTAGGTAGCATTCATTACAAAAAGTAAAAAGCTACCTATTGCAGCCGTCCGGAGGAAAGCACTTCCAAAAAATTTTGGTATATTTTCACCGATCATGACCCCCAGACCCCAAAACCACCCTCCGTTCAAATGTTGACATACATACATATATATATATATATAACCACATATATATATATATATATATATATGATTTTTGTCATGCGATAACTAACGTATTTATGAACCGAATTGAATGAAACTTGGTATGTACATAGTACATACAAATGTCTCGACCGAGTTCGTTGGCCAGCATCACCCGCCCTTTTGTTTCAAAATGGCGGCCATTTTAAATTTTTAAAAAAATCAAACTTTAAAATTCAATGCGAAAAAATAAAAAGTTAAAAAATATTTTTCTTTTACGTGTTAGAACTTAAAACAACGATTCCAGAACACTTTTTATTTTGTCTATATCTTAAAAAATGATTGAGTTATAGCACTTTGAATTTTTCTTATGGCTGACATTTTGAAACGATCTGATTTTTGTCACGTGATAACAAGCGTATTTATGAATCGATTTGGATGTAACTTGGTGTGTACATAGTATATACTAAGGCCTGAATCGAGTTCGATACTCAGTTCCATCCGCCATTTTATTTCAAAATGGCGGCCATTTAAAAAATTTTATAAAATTTAAAATTTAAAATTAGGTACAAGAAAGTGAGAAATTGAAAAAGATTTTTATTTTATGCATTTGACCTTGATACAAAGATTCAGAGCATTTTTGTTTCGTCTGTATCTTACAAAATGGCTGAGTTATCGCATATATATATTAATCGATTTCAATATGAGTGTGCACGTGCACCTGAATTAAGATTTCGACCAAGCTCATAATCAGGTTCTACTAATATAATTTAATTTAAAATAAATAAATAAATATATAAGTATATGAAAGCTACTTCTTCCTCCCGGCACTGCCGGAAAGATTATTTAATGTTATATATGTATTTAACATTTGTTGTATAACGATTTTAGCGAATACGTGTTTAATGGACATAACATTATTGTTGTACCAATGAATCAGTCATTAATTACATTATAAAATGTGCTAATTACTTTACAATAAATTATTAATGAATTTTGGATAAAGGAATATTTACTGAATTGAAATAAAATTATCAATTACAATATAAGAGTAAGTTATTCATCGTATGACAATGAATATATTTAATGTAAAATTTAATTTTCCATATAAAAATAACTGTGAAATTGGGATTTACATTTAATAAATTTTGAAATAGGGAACAAAAAATTAAATGAATGTAACATAATTTCAAATAATGTCATGTATAAACTTTATTTAATCTTTTGTTTATTGATTCTTTATTTGTATGCGTTCATCGTTACATTTAGAAAGATCAAATCCATGCATTTTACAAAAATTGCATCAATTTTGACTTAAAATAATATAGTTAATACTATTTTTTTCTCATACAGAAACATTTAAAAATGGAGCAAATGCAAAATTATTATGCAGAAAAACTTTATTTCGCATATTCGATTCATCTAACAAGAGGACAATTGGTTTTGCGCAGTTGCCGCTTGTACCAGGGCCGTCGCGAAACATGTTTCTTCTCTTACGGGCTTGATTCAAAATCCCAAGCAGGAAAAATGAGTCATACACGAGATCTGACTTTTTCATTCCAATGACCACTTCAACCTCAATGAAATTTTGCTTATGCTCGGGCTGAAGAAATCATCCTTAATATTGTGTGTATATTTTTAGATAATTTGAATCTATTACATTTTCTGTTATACGAATATTTTTTTAATGAGTATTTTAAAAGGAATAATTAGTGGATAAAGGATTAACCTAAGTCGATGAGTATTTCTTTTTACCCCATTATTTAAAATGAATTAAATAAATCTATGCCATTCCCACGTGGTCTTACATGTGATGTGAATTATAAAGTTTTATTTTGAAATCGGGAAGTAAACATTTAGAATCATGTAATAGATAAGAGTAATAAGAAAGCCTTTTTATATCCTATTTTGGGTCTAGAATTTCTGTTTACAATTCAGTTTGCATAAATCAAAAAACAATTTTAAAACAGGAATAGTTCTAAGTTCTTATGCATAGGGAAAGTCGAAATAAAAAATATTTATTGAATATCTTTTAAAATATATATATATATAAAATCAGATCGATAGTTTAGAAGCCCGCTTTGAACAACATCATCAGATGAGCATAGGAAATTTATCGTATCCTTTAAATCCTTTAAATGAATGGAAAAATTCATTTACTGTATAAAAGTTACGGAAGCAGGAAAACAGGTAAAATTTTTAAGGTTAATTATCTTATACTAACAGCAAAATGAACAATTTCAATAATTCTTTTTTTTATAATACAGCTGTTGATGAAATTGAAGAATTAAACATATTGGATTTCTTTTGCGGTGTGTTTAACAGCAGTGAAGATATTGAGATAAAAATGGCATCATGTCTGTATTGACTTTTATAATTACACTGTTAAAAATATCTGTAAAATAATGATGCGTTGAATGTATATTTGACTTTCACTTTACCATTTCTCTAGAAAATTGAAGAAGCACCGTTAATCTACAAAGATATCAAACGACCAGCGGTAAAAAAATCCTCTTTTAGCAGTTGCACTTGAATACGGTGAAAGAAGCATAAAATTACATCCCATGCAGACTTGTGATTGGTCAATCTCGTCTTGGGAACAGCGCTAAAACCAACGAGATGGATTTATACCTTGTTCGTTAAAACTATCCGTTTCTCTTAATCTAGATTCACGAATGGCAACATATCAGTGTTTGGAACTTGTTTGTCGACATCATGGCCGTGTTCAAAAGCGGCTTTTTTTGTGCGCGCGCGCTCAGAAGATTCTGCTTGGAGTAGGTGCTATCGAAGAAGAGAATTTTAAACTTATTCAATTATTGTATAATTTTTATGGTTCAGAATTGGTAAATACAAATACCATACCTCCTTATCCTTTCAAAACATGATTTTCGTAACAGAAATACATACCTGTGACCACTCAAATAAAATTAAAAGTATTCCGGAAAAGTATCACGTGACCTATTTCATGTAATTAAGCCTGATTAGCATTTAAAAAATGACAATCAACCATGCTCAAACCTTGACGCGCGCGACGCAAAAAAAAATGATGGGCGATTTGATCACGTGATTGTGCGTTTTGTGCTTATCTGTTATTGGTTGCACGTTGTTTGTTGTCAAAGTTGGTAGGTTGATTGATACAATTTAACAATTGGTGATTTAATTTTTTAAATAATTTTATTTTTATTTATTTAAAAATCATTTATCAGTTGCTTTATACTTTTCGTATTAAATAATAGAATACTGTTGATTCTATTGTTGTAATTAATAGAATGCTGTTGATAAACCAAGGTTGAGATATCCACACGGGGGACTAGCTAAGGGGGGGGGGGCTACCCTCCCAAAACATTGACAAATGTTGTTACACTTTGCAAATTTAAAACTTTTATGTCAAATTTAATTAAAATTTTAATAAAAACTGCAATACATTTTCTATTTTTGATAGAATTTGCAAAAGTTACAACTCTAATTGGGAATATTATTAATTTTTTTACAAATAAGAGTTGTATTACATTTTCAAAGTGCGTTAACTTGGCAAAATTATAAAACGAGTTGGCGAATATAAAAATTTGACTTGACAATATTAAGGTTTTCTCCCCCACCAATAAAAAGTCTTAGCGATGGCCCTGTATCTACATATTACAAGATTGATTTGTAATCTACAATACTGGATTGATTTCAATGGAATTTGCATTGTTAGTTAGATAATTTTTCAGAAGAAGTTTTAGTATGTATATATTTCTTATTTAATGATTGTATATTTTAATACCGTGTGGATAACAGGCCAAAATATGTCATAAAATATGAAAAACAAACGACATCCGAAATTATGTTAGTATAAGCAAAACACTTATTTATACTTTTAATAGAAAAATTATAAACATTCTAATCATACTTTATTCATTACAAAACTAGAAGGCAAACTCCAAATATTTCACTTCTTTAAAATATATGTATGCAGATATTCTTAATTTAAAAAAATGTATATCTTTTACATTTTGCTTTTATAATATTTTCCATTTTGATTTTAACACCGTAAAATATCCACGCATGCATTATATTTGCATCCTAATCTCAATAAAAAATTACTTCTAAAATTTTCAAAAAAAAAAAAAAAAAAAATATATATATATCTATATATATATATATATATGCGTATACGGATATTTTCGCAGAAAACTTTTTTTTTCATTTTCTTAATATATATATAAATCACTTTGGAACGATATTAATATCGTTCTAATTATCCTTTTAATATTCTAAATTTGGAATATTAAAACTTTCTCCGCAAAAATTTTCTGATATTTAAATAAGTATTTTATTATTATAATAGAAATACATGTGCTTCTGTATTATTAATATAAAACTTACCTTTAATAAAAATGTCTTATGTATTAATAAAAAGCAACAACAACAAAAAAAAAAAAAAACACAAACCAACGTTTGGCCCGCGCAGGTTTCGAACCCGTATCGTCTGGGTTGAAGCTCAGCATTCTGACCATTCGGCCAGCCAGCTCACTTTTCATTTGTAACAGATTATCTTTATAATTGGCACCACAAGTAATTACATCCTTGATCTGTTCTCCATCTGTTACTGAGCGAACAGTTACAGCAACTGGTGGCACAGTAGCGAGGACTGAACGCACATCCCACCAAGTATAATTACCCGCTCCATGTCCGTGGCTCCTAGCGTGCGCGTGCAGCGCGCGTAACAGCTGAACACGGCCCATGCCATGGCGGTAACGTGCTTCCGTGGGTGAGAATGAGAAAGTAGTTTGATTTGAGTAAGTTGTTCCATTGAATTTCTTTGTTTCCCTTTATCTTATATGACTGAAAATGTATTTCAAATCAATTTGAAAAATGTCTTGAAATATATTTCCAACATAATCTTAAATTATTTCGTATTTCACCGTTAAAAAAAAAAAAGCACACATCGACATCACTGTTCTCCATATTATGTTGTACTATTTCACACATTGTGTGCAATCAAGTTCCCTTTTCATGTTTTTTTTTTTTTTTTTTTTTTTTTTTTTTTTTTTTTTTTTTTTTAATTTAACCTACACTGACCATCACCCCCCCCCCTTCTTACACGCACACCTGTTGGAACAGAGTAAAATTTTCTTGCATGTCACTAGAAATATTAAAATGTGTCTAATTTTAAAGATTGAGGGTTAGATCTACTCCGATGGGAGCAAAAGACTTTTAAGCTCTTCTTCTTATACATTTTTTAATGTATAATATTCTGGGGTTGATGCAGGGTTTTATTTCTTAAAGCTAACTTTTTGAAAAAATTACTATATTTTTGTATTAAAAGATGAAACTCAAATTCGATACAAACAATTAAAATATGCTTTAAGTACTTTTGTTAAACTTTTCCTTTCTGATGAATTTCGTTTGCAAATTGTGCATTTTAAACCTAACAAAAATGAAATAATTTATAGTTTTTTTTTCTTTTGTATGGAATAAGATTTTATAATCAGGGCCAATTAATTAAGAGGAATTTCATGAAGACGTCTGTATTAACAGATTTTTGTGACTGAGTCTTAAATAAGTATTACTAAACATTAATCACATGTTATATATGTGTATAAATATAAATATTATAGTCTAAATAATCTCTTTATATTGAAATTAATGTTTTTAACCAAACTACTTCATTGTACAATATTAATATTACTTGAAATTTCTATTTTTATTTTATTCATTAATTAAAATAGTAGAAATTGGTAAAATTGAGTTGCCATCATTAGCAGGGTGAGAAAAAAAAGGGGGGGGGGAGTGCAGTTTTTTATATATATATAAATTTCTTGGTGCACTTATGTGAGAAATAACATTTTGTAATTAAAGAAAATGTTAACTATGCATTTATTAATAAACTCTTGAAACCCTTGCTAAAATGTCTCTATCTGCTATTTTTTTTTTTCAAAATTAACATTTTAAAGGATAAAGAAGTTAAAAATAATGAAGAGTATGATTTTGTGAAAGGGGTCTATTTTTTGGATTTTTCTGTTAGAGGGCCTTAGGACCAAAATTTTAGGTCAATTGTGCTTCAATAACTTATCTCAAAAATGCTTAATTTACATTATTATACAATTCAAAGTTATGCCATCTTTGGGCCAGCGAATCAATAATTAGGGATTATTTTAATTCTTACCTTATAACATACTCACCATTGATCAACATTATTACATTGAGGGTAAAAGTGTACTTATTTCTTTGAAATTCTACTTTATTTTTTATTTTTTGCTGCAAAATTTTGTAAAGCATGCAAAATATATACATTCTAAAAATTTCATGGGCTTTATCCCTCTCTGAAAAAAAAAAAAAAAAAAAAAAAAAAAAAAAATCACTTCCTTTTCCCGCACACAGGATACCTCTATGCAATCCTTTACAATTTTCGGGGAGTAAATATGAAATACAAAGGTACAAGGTTATAATTTCTGAAGTCTAAAAGGAGCTTCCTCCCCCCCCCCCCCTCTTTCCAAAGAATTTATATTTCAGAAGACATTAATCATCGTAAACCAGATTCAAAGAAGAGAAAAAAGAATCAACATTTATATAAACATTAAAATAATTTGACATTTTATTAAAATAGAAACATTATCATTAAATAAGCTTTTTAAACACTGGAATTAAAAATTATATCATTAATACATATTTCATTGAATTCTTGCTAATGCAACGTTCTCAAAATGAGATGAACTTATCATTAACAAGTTTTCTGACATATTTTGAAAGTATATAATAGAAAAATAATATAGGAATTATTCCTCACATATGTGCAGAATGTCAAAATAAATCCCTCCCCTCTCTTATGCCCATGCCTTCTAAAGAAAATTATGACATAACATTCCTTCAAACACACAATTCAGATTTTAACTATTTTCTATCTGTGTTGAAATGTAAGGGAGACTGTGATTGACAGTGAGAGGAATGGGACAATAGGTTTTTCTCTTTATGTTTTGTTCTAATCATTTCATCATTCACACACAAGATGAAGCAATCATAGCCCAATATTCATTTGAAAAAAAAAAAAAAAAAAAAAAAAAGCTGTGTTTGCTTGCAATTTTATAAAGGAAAAGATTATAGAATCAAAAATAAATGTGCCTCATGTTCTTTTTATGCTTTCTGTATATGAATGATTTTTTTAATGCATAGATTATATAATAGTTCTTTATTTACAGAACAGTAGACTGTATATTATCCATAATTTAATTGTCTACTGTGCATTTATTTTTTAAATATCAAGATTTCTTTTATGTTTCCATATATTTGATGTTTACTTTTGAAATGTAAAGATGTTTGGTATTTTCTATGATATTTATTTTCAAACTATCGCTATGCAATACATTTTTTAATATTTTTAGTTAATAAAAGTGTAGATGAATAGCACTTTATCCTTTTTCTTTTTAGAGTGAACACTAATTTATTATTAAGAATAAGTTAGCTATTTTAAAAATATTGATTTTTTTTCTTGTGATATTTACCAGGGTTGGCACGGTTTAAACCAATTGGTTTTAACCATGGTTTAAACCACGGTTTAAACCAATTGGTTTTTTTCTCAAAAAAACCAATTGGTTTTTTTGAAAAAATCTAATGATATTTTCTCATTTTTCTTTATAACTTAAGACTTACAAATTATTGTATAAAAATATTTTCTACTTTTAACACTTTTTTTCAGCAATAAGTATTAGATATAGTGGGCCTAGGTTATTTTTTTATGTATAGGATGAAAATCAGTATGCATTGGTGAACATATTCCATTGCTGTAAAGAAAAATCTTAGAACATGAGAATTGATCAAAGATAAAATAGATTAAAAATATTCAATATTTAGTATAAAATATTTTCATTAAAAAAATGCAAATTATTTAAAGCAATCTATCATAACATGCTCAAGCTTTTTAATGTGGAGCTACGTAACTTGATGATCTTTAAGATTTTGGTAAAACTATAAAAGAAATTTTTTTTGTTTGGGGAGATAATCTTTAAAAATTAAAATCAAAATATGAAGTTGTATAAGAGAGTATTCAAAAATTGAGTGCTAGTTATAGTAATTTAACAATAACAAATTAATCCCCCCCCCCTCCTTTGTTATCTGCTAAATCTAATGACCATAAATGTTGATTTCAAATTGTCTCTCAAAAAACAAAACCCTCAAGAAGTATCTCAAATTTATTTTTTTAAATTGTGGAAAATAATATTTACATTCATCAAACTACATCAGATGTTTATTATAAGTAATCAAAAGATTGTTTATAAAGATTTTTAAAGTATCAATGTTTCACTGTGTAGACTAGTTTATTGTTTGGACATAAGATTGTTTACTAATAACTGTTTAAATTAAATTATGATTTTTTTTTTCAATTTTTCACATAATTCACTATAATTATTTAATTTAAATTATTTTTAAATGAATTTATACTACTTATAATCCAACAATGTCTATTTTTATTAAAAAATATGCATGTACATGTACTAAAAAAGGATGTTTTAAAAAAACCGGTTTAAACCAAAAAAACCTGGTTTAAACCAAAAAAACCGGTTTTTTTGGTTTTTTTCAAAAAAACCTGGTTTTTTTCCAACCCTGATATTTACAAAACTTCATTTCACTACTGAAATAATAGAATTAATATTTATAATATAATAAGTATGTTCACTTGTAATTAAATCTGAGATTTACTGCATATAGAAATAAAAAGTATGGCCTATTTATGTTTAAAATTATTGATCTTTGAATTCAAAACAACCTCAATCAAAGGTGCTTTGATTGAAACACTTTGACAACATATCAATCAAATATACCGAGTAATTTTAATCAAACCAGTTTTGCTTGCCAAATGTAGCCAACAGTGATGCCTGTTTTTTAATTGCTTAGATATAATTTAGTTTAGTTGAAACTATTCTAGGATGCCTTAAATTGCATAACATTATCTGTATTTATCAGGGTTGGCAAAAAATCTGTTTTTAATTTTTTTTTTTTATAATCTTTCTTATTACATATACATGCATATTTATTGATAAAAATAGACATTGTTAGATAAGCAGTGTAACATCATTTAAAAATAATTTAAATTAAATAATTAAATTACAGTAAATTTATGTAAAAATTGAAAAAAAAAACATTTTTTTAATTTAAATAGTCTTATGGTAACAGAATGAATTGCTCTACATAGTGAAACATTGATACTCTGAAAATCTTTACAAACAATCTTTTGATTACTAATAAATTATAATAACAATCTTTGAGAACTCTCTTATTCGACTTCATATTTTGATTTTAATTCTTCAAGTTAACCTCCCAATTAATATGTATATATATAATATATTTTACAGCTTGAGAAAAATCTTAAAAATTATCGTTTTATGTTATTCATTGTGTTACATAGTCTCCATTTAAGAAAAATAATAATAATTAAAATATTCTATACTAAATATTGAATATTTTTAATCTATTTTTTCTTTGATCCATTCGCATATTTGAAGTTTTTTCTTTAGATCAATAGATATGTCCCCAGTGCATACTGATTTTAATCCTATACATAAAAAATGACTTAAACCCACTATATCTAATGCTTAGTGCTAAAATAAAATGTTAAAAGTAGAAATTATTTATATCCAATAATATAAAACACATAAATTATAAAGAAAATTAAGAAAATGTCATTAGATTTTTTCTAAAAAAAAAAAAAAAAAAAAAAAAAAAAAAAAAAAAAAATTGCATCAATCATACCTTTAGTTTTTGTTATGTGTAGTTTGCAATACAGACTGCACATTTGCAGGCTTCTGTTCTGAATTCAAAACTTTAAAAGATTTTGTATATTGAAAAAATTACCTTCTGAAAATAAATGATTCTACTGAATCATTATTTGTTGCTTACTCTTTTTCTTTAAAAATGTTTATTTTGATACAGGCAAAAAAAATAATGCATCAAAATAAATATATTTGTGTCTGAAAAAGTCTGTTATTATTTTTAGGCTTATTTAAGAAAAGAGATTAGGATTTTTATACATTTCGACCATTTTACAAGACTTTTATAAGATTGAAATTAATTAATTTCTGACTCCCTTATGTTTATGTAATTTAATTGCACTTAAAACTGCCAACTTTTTAAAATTATTAATGTTTATATATTTTTTTATATTTTTGTAGACATAGTTTAAAATTCAGTCATTTTCTTGGGAAACAGATAATGACCCCTCCCCCTCCACCACCGCCACAAAAATGTATAACAGATTAGGATATTCCTTAAAATAAATTTATAAATATAAACTTCAATCTTTCTGAATAAGATTTATTATTTTTAGATTTATTTGAGAAAAGAGATTAGAATTTTTATACATTTTTGACCATTTTATAAGTTAGTTAATTTCTAACTCCTTTATGTTTATGTAATTTAATTGCACTTAAAACTGCCAACTTTTTAAAATGATTAATATTTATATATTTTTTTATAAATAATGTACACATAGTTTAGAAATCAGTCATTTTCTTGGGAAAGAGATAATGATTCCCTCCACCTCCACAAAAATGCATAAAAGATTAGAATATTCCTCAAAATAGATTTATAAATATAAACTTCCATCTTTGTAAATAAGATTTAAAAAATATATATTAATAAGAGAACAGCTTAAATAATATTACTGATGTAAAAGTTTTGTTGTCAGATTTGAGATAAGCACTGCCTAGTGCTAAACAAAATTTAGAGGTTTTAACCCCCCCCGCCCCCCCCCACTATACACACAAACCAATTGAAAGAAATGTATGTACAAGAACTCTGAAATCGTGATGAATAAAAAGTAACAATTGCACATTGTATGAAAATTGCATATTTAATCAAACCAATGTCACTAAAAGTAATAAGAGTATGTTTTTATGGAAGGGAATTTTATAAAGGGCCTGATTTTATTTAAAGGATTATTTTTCTTGAAAAATCTTAAGTTTTAAAAGGAATTTTGTGATTGGGATCATTTTTATTTAGAAGAATTTTGTGCAGATCTTATTATATTAAATAGAATTATCTAATGTTCTGAAAAGGTCTGAAATTTTGCCTGGTTCAACAAATTCATGAATGATTCAAAGCCATTCCAAGACAAAAATCTTACTTTCATCACTTGAGACAGTATAATATAAGAATGTTATTTAAGTTAAAAATCTCAGTTTTAGAAATTTGATACAGTAGTGGTATTTTAAAAATATGTGCATATTTTTGAAAGAAGGGGGGGGGACAAAATTTAGGGCTAGTTAAACATAAAGTATGTGTAACTACAGTTTAACTATCGAAAAAGCCTTTTTTAAATCTCATTGAAAACATTTATTAATAATTAAAAGTATATCAAACAATAACTGAAAAATGTAATATATTCAGATTTTGATTCACCTATAATTAATGCAGCTCATATGTACAGGTAGACCAAAGCAAAAATTGACGATTTTAACACAATTTTATTATTTTCACAGAATTTAATAAAATAAAGACCTTTCTCAAAATTCTATTCCACAAAAAGAAATTTTTATAGCAAAGTTCAATTTATGATTAGCAAACTTTCCTAAATATAAATTGTTAAAATCTGACATGTATTTTTTATAAATAATAATTTATTTAAACAGTAATCTGTTTACAGAAAGAAAAAGTTTGCAATGGACTCTTGCAAAAAGTTAATATTTATAAATTCTTGATGTGCATTCGATCTTTAATTGCAACAATTACTTTTTACGCCAAAAAGAAAAAATAAATAAATATGAATTTTTCTCTACATTAGAAGTATCTCCCCCTCCTCAAACATTTTTTTCTCTCATAGTAATTCAAATAAGCACATAATTCTTTGAAAAACCCTAAATCTGTTTATTTTATGCTCATTAGATGGTGGTATCAAATTTATGGATTAACTCTTTGATGGTTATGCTTGAGAGTGCCTGAGCAGAATGCTGTGTTTCAAAAACTGGATAATATTCATCATTTGATCTCATTCAAATTCATTTGTGGAGCTCTTAGGTACTTTTAATTGTTATATGTCAATTCTATATTTCTCTGTTATACATAAAATGTACTTGAATTTGAGCTTGTAGATTTTACAGGTGAGTATATTCGTTAGTATTTAACTGAAATCTTTTTTGGAAAGAATTTCTACATCTTGAAAAGTCATAAAGTGTTTTTTTTTTCTGAGTTTGAAGAGGGTGGGATTTACATTTTCAGACCATAAATAGAAATCTAAAAACCTGTATGGAGATACTTAGATGGTTTGGGAAGAAGAGATATTTCCTGTTTGCTTCACCTGGGTCTTTAATTAAAAAAAAAAATAATAGCTTTCATATGATTTATTGTATCATTAACATGTAATCAGTAATATGGGGTTGTGCACATGTAATGTTATTGCTTTAGGGGAGAACTGGGAGGATTTTGGGATGTGATATATTGAAAGATATGTTTAGGGAAGGTATGAATTTATCTTTAGAATTGTCATTTTTGATCAAATTAAAATTTTCTCTTTTCATTTGTAACTTGTTTTTTTTACATCAAAATAGTCTGTTGACTATTTTTATGACAGTACAATGCTATTATTAAAATTAATTGTTCTATATTAAATGATTATAAAATTATTTAGTTGTGAAATATGGAATAATTTGAATGCTTCACATTACAATTTTTCTGTTGTAAGGAAATGCATATATAATCTGTGAGAGAAAACAGCTGTGAAGTATGATTTGAAATTATTCTTGTATTTACTGGTAAAGAAAAAAAATGTTGTCAACCTGTTTTGTTGATAAATTCTGCTTGCCCCTTCCCAAGTATGCTGGGGCAAGAGCAAAAAATATTACTGTTGAATGCACTATGTACCTAAAAGCTATTATTACTTTTAATTATTAACTCTTACTCATAAGTGTCATTTCATATACAATAGGGATATTTTATTGACTACTTAGTGGGGTAGGGGGAATGGGTCAATAGGTTTTTCTCTGTATATATCATTCTAAACATTTCATCAATCACTCTCAAGGTAAACTAATGGTAGCTCAATCTTCAGTTGAAAAAAATTTTTGATCTGTATAAGCTTGCAATTATTTAAAGAATAAATTAAATTTGCTTCATATACTTTTTATGCTTTTTTGTATATTGATGACTTGTTTGTGCATAGAATAAATGGAAAAGATTATACTATAAATTATACATAATTTAAAATAAGCTTAAAGCAACATTTTTGTTTATGCAAGAAGTTTACTATAGATCAAGAAAGTGCAGAGAAATGGGACATGCCAGTAAAGAGGTAAATTTGACATGTTGAATCCCCCCCCCCTTTTTTTTTCCAAGATGAATGTGAATTACTGGCATTCAGTCATTTTTAGAGGATATTTATATCATTGATAATTTATTCATTTACTTTTAAAAGTAAATAAATTGAACTGATATATACAGGAGTGGGGAAATGCATCATTTTGCTTGCCAGTGGTGAGTGGATTTTTTGGTAAGGCAAGTGCATTTTTGGTTTTTTAAAAACTGTAGGCAATAGAGATATTATCAGAGACACTTTTTAATCTAAATATTTTAATTTTCCAAATTATCACAGCGTAAATATGGTACTAAGTTCTATCTTATATTAAGCTTATCTTTTTTGTACATATTTCTTAATATTATAGAAAAAAAAAGAATTACAAAAATGCATTACAATAATAGTAATTTCTTCTGTAATCGGGATCGATTTTGTCATAATTATTTTCAACTGCAACTGTTTTGCATTTTGCGGGCTGGTGAAATAAATCCTTAGCTTGTAAGATTTTTTAAAAATTCCCCAACCCTGGATATATATATATTTATTCCATCTATGACTGGCAATCAGGGGTGTAGTGGAGGATATACTGGGGTATACTCCATATATTTTCTAGATTTCTTTAAGGAACACCATATATTTTCTGTTTCTCAAGAAACCCATGGCATGTATTCTCTAGGATATACTCTCTGTATCGATCATATAATCTCTGGCTTTTTTGCGACTACACCCTTGCTGACATTCCTGAATTTTCATTCCAATTATGAAAACACTGAAATTTAACATTGTGGTACATACATTATCAATTTACAACCTTTGTTTGTTTATCTAGCTGACACTAGATTATTTATGCCTTGTAGTTTTGTTTTATTACTGTGCCGTACCTCCCTGTTAGTAGGAAAGTATGGGGCACATTTTGAAACTTCAAATTTCTTAGTTATATGCATATTATGTTCCTATATTGTTCTGTAAAATTAAAAAATGTTTTACCTAAATTGAAATTTTTCTTTTGTGGCAAGCAAAAATGATTTTCTTACTTTTGTAAAAAGTGCAGACCTGCCAACTGTCACGAAAAAATGATAGTTGCTATGATTCAAACCTGTAAACTATGATGCTATGAAAATCGGTCTTAAACTATGATTTTTTGCAAAAAAAAACACAAGTGCATGGTTTTTTTTCTTTACATTAATTGGAATTTTTAGTCCACGCAGTATATTTCTCAGAATGGTTCTGTTCTGAAGGTTTTGAAAAACTGGTCATTAGTCTGAAAATTCAGGTTTAAAAAAATTGTGCTCCAAAACAATTTATTTTTAACTTATTTAACTAGACTAATTGTGCCTTATAGGCTTTGAATTATTGCTGTGAGTTCTATACCTCCCTGTTCGTGTGTGTGTGTGTGGGGGGGGGGGGGTATGGGACACAATTAGAAACTTACAATTTCTTTAATTATGAAATAGCTTTTGTATGTTATGTTTAATTTTATTTAACTTAAAGCAAGCACTAGTGAAAAATCAATTAATACTGCTTTAACCATCTAAATGCAGTGAAAGAAAATGAAAGTTATTCTTGTTAAAGAAAATGTAAATGTCTCAAAAAATAAATTAGATGACTTCATGACACTTTGGCCATTCCTATCTTAATATACAAATAATGCATTATTTCAAAACAGTAGAGAAAAACATTTTCTATAATTAATACAGCCAAAGTACAAATTTATTCTTTCAGGAAGAAATTCAAAACTGTATGAAGTGACTGTTAATAAATAAAATTACTATGCAGTTTATTATAATCTACAATATTGTATAGGAAGAAAGATAATGATATTGGGGAAATGGTCGAAGTGAAATTTGTTGTTAAAAAGGGAAACAGACATGTGAGTGACCAAGGTCAGATGATGTAGAAGAAAAATAGAATATCAGTTTATTTTTATGGCCCTATAACATTGCAAGGATCTTGTCCATTTCAAGTTATCAAGGAGAAAAAGATCTTCAAAGCTTATAACAAAATAAATTCCTATGTAAACAAAAATAGCTAGTAGAATAAAAATTAAATCTTTAATTGCTCAACATTTGTGCAAGATTTATTAGATTTTACTCTCTAATTTTGAATGTTTTGCTTTAAGATATTTATAGATGTATGTTAGTTACCATTTTTTATAAATTCTTATCGTTCTTTGTTCTAACAATTCTTTTTACTCAGTTATCATACGTTGAAAGCTTATTATTTGTTCTGTGACTCTAATGTAACTTTATTTAAAATCCATTATAATTTTAGAAGAATCCCTAAGTTAGTCTATGTTACTTTTCATGTAGGTTGCATTAAGGGGGCTCAGGGGTTGAAAACTTTTCAAAAAATCGATTTTTTTATGATCTAGTTTGATTATTCAATTAATTCTTAACTCAATGCAAAAAACCGCATAAAAATATTAGCATTTTTAATGGAGTTATAAGCATTTACGTATCAATACTTACATAGCCGCATCCATATAATTTCAACTTTAAGTCGTGTTTTCTCAAAACCTGATTTTTGACGACTAACACCAAGATTTAAAAAAAACTATTTGATGGAATGGCTTAATTTTTTTTGCATGCATATAACATCATTATCTAGATTATAAATTAAGGATATAACTATCACTTAATAAAAACATTATTAAAAAATGTCTCAAAGTTGAAAATTTAAAAAAACCCCCTAAAAAATACAACTTTTTTTTCATTAAAAATACTCAAAATATTAAACTATCTAAAATATATTAATTCATAATCTAGATAATGATGTTATATGCATGCAAAAAAAAAAAAAAAAAAAAAAAAAAAAATTAAGCCATTCCATCAAAGTATTTTTTAATCTTAGTGTTAGTCATCAAACTTCCAAAGTAGTTTTTTTAATCTTAGTGTTAGTCATCAAAAATCAAGTTTTGAGAAAACGCGACTTAAAGTTGAAATTATATGGATGCGGCTATGAGAGTGTTGATACATAAATGCTTATAACTCCATTACAAATGCGAATAATTTTATGAGGTTTTTTGCATTGAGTTAAGAATTAAATGAATAATCAAATTAGATCATTAAAAAAAAATCTATTTTTTGAAAAATTTTCAACCCCAGAGCCCCCTTAATGTCAAGTCAGTTATTAAACTAATTTTTTTAATTAATCAAATTATTTTAGAAATTCAAGGATAACATTGGATTTAGCTTTAAAAAAGTCAATAAACCAGATAAAAAATATTTAAAAAACATCTTTTTTTTTTTTTTTTTTTTTTTTTTTTTTTGTATGTTACAAAATACTTATTGTTTTGGTTTGTGAATATCAGTCAGTTATCTGTGGAATTGCTCATACAGAACAGTACTTTAACTATTGTATAACTAAACTTTTATTTTTTTTTCTTGTAAATTTATAAATCATCAGTAACTATATTGGTAGGGCTTTTAGTTGTGATTTCAGGCTAACATTTTTCTTTTTTCATGTTACAAAGTTCCTTGTTTTACATTTAGTGCAAAATAAACATGAAACTCAAAGTTGCATATTTTTTTTTTACTATACATTAATTAATCAAATTAAAGTGATTTAAACAAAATTAAATAGTTTTAGAACACAGTATTGTTTTAATGTCAAATTTTACATAAGAAAATATAACAAAATTATCAGAAAATAAAATAAAAAATCGTTATTTATTTCCTAAGCCTAACATTTTAACAATTTTATTCCATTTATTATTTTGAATTAATTTTATTTATTTTGTATTGAAGGTGCAGAAAGTTAATTTTAACTGTTTTATGCAATTATAAGTTAAATAAATTGAAAATAAGTTCTTATTTACTTTAAAGTTTATTTACTTTCTCATCATTGCAACTTTTGGTTTTTTCATCCTGCATTTAAAAATAACTACAAAGTATAATAATATTGCAAGAAATATTTTATTATTCATTGTAAGTTTTCTGATAATTCTAACCACTAATTAGGTAAAATAATTTAAAGAAAAATTTATTTTTCATAAATTTTATTTCAAAACCTACATATTTTACCCCGCTTAATCCTATGCATTTCTTTTTCTGAGAATGTACTGCCTGATTTGATAAAATTTTTATATAAATTACTTTTGTATTTTTTTAGAAAAAGTATTTGAATAAATGTATTATATTAAACTATCCTTATATTATAACCAAGTTTAATGCATTTAACTTTTTCTTTAAGGTATCCATTGTTGATCAACCCTATGTGTGGAACAAACTTCAACGAATCAGTCGGCTTAATTAATGACATGGCCAAGCCAATTCCCTTTTTTAATGAATTCTGTATAAATATAACTAACCATGCATGATAATATAATGCAATTTTTTATTGTAAAATTAATATATTATTATTGTTATTAATTAATAAATATATTTCTGTATTTTAATTGATTGTTTTGATTATTCATGATTCACTTCGTTCTTTTTTTTTAATATAATAAAAAGAAAAAAAAAAGTTAATTTTTTTCCAAAATACACATGCAGCATTATTTTGATTGCATTTTTAACTGTTATAATGAAGTTGGCTTTTAATTAATATGTAGAAGTTTTATTAAATAGTAAAAATTCATAATTTATTGGATTAATTTTAATTTATCCTTCTTTTTTGTTTTGGTGTAGGAAATGACATTTTATTGAATGACTTGTAAGTTATAAAAGTTTTTATAATCTGCTAAACTTCTACATATTATTTGTGAAGACCCATGAAGTAAATCTGTATTCTACTTAAGTACCAAATTTAAATTTATACACTTGAAATAATTGATAACTGTGCTGCAACTAATTAAGTCATTTAGAGAATAAGTTATGAATATTTAAGTATTGTCTTTTTTTTTTTTTTTTTTGATATTTTGTATTAAGTTTGTTAAAGGAAAATAAATCTATTGTAAGTTTTTGGAAGTGTAGATATTCAAAAATATTTCTTTTTTATGTATAGATATATAAAAAGTTTGTTAAAGAAAAAAAAAAAAATCTAATAATTTGTATATATTTTCTGCATCAACTTTAAATATTCATATCTTATTCTGAAATCTATTATTCATAACTGATTTCATCAGGCATGAAACAGTTCCTCATAATACTTTTGGACATTCTCAGGATTCGTGCAAAGAAAGTTTAGGAAAAATAATTGGGGGGAGGAGAGGGAATCTGGAAAGTTAAGTAATCAAACATTTTGTCTACTCAAACACATGGAGTTAGTTATTGAATTGTTGTGCAAAAGAGACATAAGATGAAAGATGAGCTTATGTCATTTAAGCATTTAAAGTTGTGTCTATGAAGGTGTTCAAAGTGTCTTTCAAGATATTTTTTTCTTTTTAATTTAAAGCGAAAATATTTTTTAAATAGGATATTTCTTACTATTCATACAACACTTTTGAGTAATTTCTGTGATTTTTTTCTTTTCTTTTTTCTTTTCTTTTCTTTTCTTTTCTTTTCTTTTCTTTTTTTTTTTTTTTGAGATGTATTTCTGAAGTAAAGATCAATTTTGCTAGGAGATTGTTTTCTTTTTGAAGAGAGTGTATAAATCTTCTAATATAGTTTTAAAAATGCTTTAAATGATGACATTTTCATGAATTCATAATTTGGGACATAAAGGGTTAAAACCTTACATTGTAATAAACTTCTCAATGATTATTATCCTATTGTTTTTCAAAAATCTATATCAAGTTAACTATATACAAAGTCTCTAAAAGTCTTATTATTCTAAATTTTAAACTATATATTAAGTTTCAAAGCTTAATGAAATGCTGTTTCTCCATTTTATATATATATATATATATATTAATTGATTTCCTCAACAGTGACTATTTTTAACAGTTAACTGAAATAAGAAAATTTAGATAGAAATGTACATTGACAGAAAAATTTATAATTTACAAGTAACAAGAATCTCAGAAATAATTATAAAAGTTTGGTCAATTTTATTAAATTCATTTTCATTTTTTAAAATTTATATGGCCAAAAGAGAAGCTGACTCCGTGTCAAGCATAATCAATGTTATGCACTAATTATCTTTTTATATATCTTTTTAATATTATACTATTTATTTATTATGCAAGAGCTGCTATAATATTTAAAGACTGTATATGTATACACCTGTGAAGAATAAAATCGATTTAACTAATTTAAGACATTTTTACATGCATTTCTGATATTCTTGTTACATAAAAATCAGAATTTTTATTTTCTATTTATTGCACACAATTTTAATTTATAGTTTTGTAACTCTAAGATATATATGTATGAACCTTTTTTTAATACCGTCATGTAATCATATATATATGATTATATAAGAAACTGAAAATATGGTTTAAGTAACTGTTGGTTTAAGTAAAAATTTTCACAAATGAAAGAACATATCCAGAGAGTTGCTGAATTTAACTGACAAATTCAGAGGGATGATAGTGGTTATTTAACTGTATTATGCTTTTATTAACATATGATTCTAAAATGTGCATGTATGATCATTTGATTGCATTATGAAATTATTAGTATGTGACCATAAAATTTACAAGATGTTCCTGAATTCGATTGGGAAATTCAGAATGGTGATAGCAGGCATCAAGTGGATAAAAAATTGCCATAGAACCACCTGTGACCACAAACCACATTAAACAGGAGAAAATTGCACAAAAACAAAAAAAAAAGTTATGAAAAGGGTGATGTCAAGTAAAGCAAATATGTAGAAAAACATTTATTTGTCTTAAGCAGGATTACAGTGCAGTACAGTTCAATATAAAAGGACACAAGAATTTTTATAGGAATTGTTTGAAGTTGCATGCGCAAAGGTCATTGCACAGCAATCCTTTTGTATATATATGCTGTGCAATTATTTTAATGATCTCAACTTTGAACAATCCCTTAAAAATGCCTTATCATGTACTTTTTAATGTTGAACTGAAATGCATTGTAATCCTGCTTAGGTCAAATAAATGTTTGTCTACTTATTATTTATTCTACTCAACATAACATACCCCTCATAACTATTTTTGTGAATTCCTCTCTCAATATGGCTTGCAATCACCACCTGTTCTATGGCAATTTTTATCCTTTTGACGCCTGCTATCAACTCCGCCCCACTGAGCTTATCAGTCAAATATGATAACATCCTGTATATTTTATGGTCATACATTAATAAATCCATAATGCAATCAAATGACCATATATACATATTTTACAGTCATATTTTAAAAATAGCCATTTTTTAAAAATACGGTCAAAAAGCCATACCATGTATATTTCACGATCAAATGACCATTTCATACGATTACGGTCAAATGACTATTTTATACGAATACGGTCAAATGACCATTTTATATAACTACGGTCAAATGATCATTTTATATGACTACGGTCAAATGACCATTTTATATGATTACGGTCAAATGATCATTTTATAAGTTTACGGTCAAATGATCATTTTATATGATTACGGTCAAATGATCATTTTATACGATTACGGTCAAATGATCATTTTATACGATTACGGTCAAATGATCATTTTATACGATTACGGTCAAATGACCATTTTATATGATTATACGGTCAAATGACCATTTTAAACTACTACGGTCAAATGACCATATATATGTATTTTTACGGTCATATGACAATATATGTGTAGTACGTTTAAGTAACCGTTATCTTGAAATACGGTCAAAATGCCGGACAGAATGCTGCCGTTCAAATGACCGTTTTCTGACGGTGAAATTTTTAACAGTGTAGTTACATTAAATATGAAATTTCACATAAATTAAAATGTTGTGAGTGCATTAAGATATAAGTCAAAGACAAAAAATCCCTGTCGGCTGAGCCTATAGACGGAGGTAGGTTTCGAAGAGTGCTCATTTCAACAAAAAAAATATATGATTAGAGATAAACCCAGTTTAATAACTTCATTTGGCCGTTTATGAAAAAATTTTAATTTCATTTTTCTGCAAAAACTAGTTTTATCAGAATCATCTTAAGAAAAATTCATCTCAAATGCCCGTTTTGACACCAAATTTTGAAATAGATTCTGAATTTATTAAAAAAAATCGACCAAAACAGTACATTATACAGCTCCTAAAAACTGTCAGTTGAATGCATTTGAGAAAAAAATTTAATTTAAAAATGAGTCATAAAATAACCGATTTGTTGTTTGAATACATCCTTAATTCTTTAATCATGATTGCTCTGGAAAATTTTGCGCGAAATACTCACTTTGACAGCATTTTAAAAAATATATTCTATCTTTATCGAAAAACTGGCCAATGCGTCACAGTATATAGTTCCTAAATAAGAGGATCTGTAAATTGGATGCGTTTGAGAGCGAAAATGGATTTTAAAACGAGTCATAAAAAACGCAATTTGCTATGTGAAAACTTCCTTAAATTTTCAAATCACAAAGACTTCGGGAAATTCTGTTCAAAATACCCTTTTTGGTAGCCTTTTTCAAAATATATTCTGTCTTTATCAAAAAACCGATCAATGCATCACATTATATAGTTCCTAAATAAGAGGATCTGTAAATTGGATGCATTTGAGAGCAAAAATGGATTTAAAAACGAGTCAGAAAAAACGCAGTTTCTTATTTGAACACTTCCTTAAATTTCCAGTCACGATGATTTCGGAAAATTCTTTTCAAAATACCCTTTTTGGTAGCCTTTTTTGAAATATATTCCGTCTTTATCAAAAAACTGACCAATGCATCACATTATATAGTTCCTAAATAAGAGGTTCTGTAAATTGGATGCGTTTGAGAACAAAAATGGATTTAAAAACGAGTCTGAAAAAAAAACGCAATTTCTTATTTGAATACTTCCTTCAATTTTCAGTCCCGATGACTTTCGGAAATTCTGTTCAAAATACCCTTTTTGGTAGCCTTTTTTTAAATATATTCTGTCTTTATCAGAAAATTGACCAATGCGTCACTTTATACAGTTTCTAAATAAAAGGATCTACCATTTGGATGCGTTTAGAATCAAAAATGAATTTAAAAATGAGTCAGAATATAAGCAGTTTGGATTTGAGGTTTTATCTCCAACTCCTATTTTTGTTTAATTTATTTTTGCTATACGAATTGATCCTATAAAAAACTTGTCAATATAAAAGTTGTAGATATTTTTGAGAAGATGTAAAATAAATTTAATCAGATTTCATATCTTAAAAATTGACGAAGTTATGGATTTTTCTCTTTTTTCAGCGCCCTTTTTCTTTTCGTTTTTAATTTTTTTCGTCGGTAAAAGTTGGTCCTATCAAAAACTTGTAAATACAAAAGTTTTAGATAATTTTAAGAACATTTACAAAAAATTTAGTTGGACTTGATATCTTGAAAATTGATGAAGTTATAAATTTTTTTCTCTCAAAATCCCTGTTTTTTTCGCTCCTTGAGCCCACGTCTAAATTTATCAAAAATCTGTCATGCATATACTTTTGGCCCATTTTTAAGAAGTAATGTAAACTTTAAACCGATTCGATATCTACTTTAATTAAGAAGTTATGGCGTTTTTTCAATTTTCACAAAAACGCCCCCTATTCCGGGCCTCTTGGTCCGATTTTTCCCATTAACGAACTTAGTCAAGATTTTATTCCCTTTGATTTTATGTACAAGTTTGGTGGAGATTGGTGAAAAATTATAGAAGTTATCGTGTCCATAAAAAAGTGAGATATATACATATATATATATAGATAGATAGATAGATAGATATATAAACTGGTGCGATTGCAATAGGTAGTATTTCTTACGAAATCTACCTAAAATTTTAAAATTGCATTGCCTGAATGATATGTACGCGTCTGAAATATAAATACTTTATGATGGGTGATAGAAGTCAATTAATACTCCCAGAAAATAATTGTAAATGCTTTTAAAAAACTCATCAATTATAATTATGAAAGTACTTTCTTAAAATTTCCAGAGCCCCAAAAATATTATTCAATTCATTATTGAAAAAAAATATTTCTATCTGCATTCATAAATAAATGCGAATGTGGAAACCAACTTTTATACCTATTTATTTATTTATTTATTTATCTTTTCGGGAATTACAAATATCTTACTAAATAACTATACAAAAGTTTAAAATGATACTACGAAATTCACTTATAATAATAATAAAAAATTATTTGTATTAACGAAAGTGGGATTATTTTTATGAGAGAATAATAAATGCCATATTTAATGTAAATTATATGAAAGTACATGTTACTAGCGAAAAATACTCTTTTAGTTGTAATATCTATTAAAAGAATGTGTATTTTAAGTTAATTATGCATTATAAAATTCGAAATTTTAATTGACAAAAAAAAAATTATTTTAATTTTTTGAAAAAAAAAATTTATTTATGATTTTATGTAATAATAATCCTGGTATCCTTTAAAATTAAGGCATTTTTATTTTTAAAAGGAAAATTACTTGCTGCTAAAATTGCGCACTTTTGATGTATGATTTATCCAGCCATGAATTTGTATTTCAAGTTAAACGCTATGAAAAATATTACGAATCTCAATTCTATATCATTTCTTTTATTTATTTCTTTTCTTTTATATATTTTTTATTTATTTTGTTGCTAAAGTTGTGTAATTTTAATGTATGATTTTGTCTGCTATCAATGTATATTTCAAGTTAAAATTTTCGATAAAAATCATGAATCATGTATTTAAAAGCAAAGGGTAAGTTTAGTTTTGAAATCAAATTAAAAACAAAAAAGTCTTATTTACTAAACTTTGGGTGTTTAATAGTGAATGTATAATTCAAGCAGATCTAAAACAAGCCTCAAATTTTTTTAAAAATATCATAAAACGGAAATTTATAGCCTTGTTTTTGATGCACACATACAACCACTCTATATGTTCCCTTTGCAACTCAGATATCTTGCGTGACGTCATCTTTTCTTGAATCAGGCCCTTAAGAGAAGAAATTTCTTTCGCGACGGCCCCGCTTGTTCCCGATGATTGCGCCGGCCATGTAAATTCCAAAGCTTATTCGTAGGAACTTTATCGGGATTTGTACCTGTGAAACATTTTGACAGTTTTTTTTTCATAATTTCATATTGGATCGCATTGTTTTACTTTCTTTGCAGACATGATTAAAAACTTGATGCTATTTATACAGTTAGAACCTTGATAGGAGTCATCTCCGAATTATAAATTTAATGAGTACCAAATTTTAATAAGTTTGATGCTTTCATTTGTTTAATTATTTATATCATATCATATTATTAATTATTACTTTGCATAAGAGCTTTGATGCATTGTGTTTTTATCCGTAATGTTAACAACTAAATAATAAACAAAGATGATGAAAGAATGAAACATTACACTGTAAACGATTTATCATTAATTCTAGGATAACAACTATATATTATTTATTTACACGAAAAAAAAAACCTTATAAATTTGGTTGGACCTCATGCAACGAGATAATAGGAATAACATTAAATGTAGGATACCTAAGGAAATACATCTCAACAGATTTGAATAATTTTTGAGATCTATAAATTTAATCAATAGAATGATCAATTAGAAAGAATAATTGTTTAGAAATGTATCAATCAATAGCAGCAATTTGCAGCTTAATCACAACAATTATTTGAAGATAAATGGACGTCACGTAACCTATTCAATTCCAGTAGACTGATGAATAACCTCTTGAATGGCGTATATTGTTTCAGCAACTAACCGAAATGTCAGTCTCACTGTGATATATTTAAAAATAAATTGCTTATCATATTCAAGCCAATAGTACTGAAAAGGAAATAAATTGACCAAACTTTAAACTATATTTACTATTTATTAGCTGAATAATAATAAGTATTTAATTGTATTAATATAATAGCTAAGAGATTTTATAATTAAAAAATCAATTTAAGTAATTGAGGCATGCTTGAAGTATATAATAATAGTAATAATAGTATCAATAAAGATAAGAAGAAAAATGATCTATCAAATAACTTCAGAAATTTTTATAATGTATTATTAAAAAGTAGCATTTTCATGTGTAATCGTGCTGTTTTAAAATAAAATATATGATGTGATTTTAAACTTAATGCACTATAGTTTTCATTGTTTCCAACTTAGATATTTTAAGAAAAAATTATAAGGTAGAGATATTTAAATTTATAAGAGAACATATACATGCAAAGGAGGTGCATCCAAGATTAAAACTGCGTAATGACTTCCTAATGCACCCATCATTTACTTTGGTGAGTTTTTTTTTACTACCTTTACTTGGAGTGACGCGATGATATGAAATCTTATTCTCAATTTTCGCAGTTTTTACGAGGTAAATTTTATAAAGATATTATTAACTATAAGATCTCTTCGTCGGTGAAGTTAAACAAGTTCAGTTTTAAACTGAACAGTTATATATATTACTGTGTTTGGCAGTTTATCTGTTTTTTAACCTCCTGATGAGTTAAGGGGTTGTTGTTTCCAATATAGCATGCCGTGTATTGTGGAATAGCAGCTAGACAGCTGTTTCAAGAGAAATCTAGTAACAATTAAGAATTATTCCACTCCAATGTATCACGAGTTAAGTTATTGGTTATTGTTTTTAATGTAGCATGTCGGGTAATGTAGAATATCTGCTAGACAGCTGCTTCAAGACAGTTTCATTTAAGTTTAACAATCATTCTACTCCGACGTATCAGGAGTTAAACGATTATTGTTTTCAATGTAGCATGTCAGATAATGTGGAATATCAGCTAGGCAATTGTTTCGAGATATATCTAGTTAAGTTTAACAATAATTCCACTCCGACGTATCACGAGTTAAGGGATTATTGTTTTCAATGTAGCATGTCGGGTAATGTGAAATATCTGTTAGACAACTATTTCAAGGCAAATCTAGTTAAGTTTAACAATCATTTACTTCGACGTATCGAGAGTCAAGGGGTTATTGTTTTCAATGTAGTATGTTGGGTAATGTGAAATATCAGTTAGACAACTATTTCAAGAGAAATCTAGTTAAGTTTAACAATCATTCACTTTGACGTATCGAGAGTTAAGTGGTTATTGTTTTCAATGTAGCATGCCGCGTAATGTGTATATCAGTTAGACAATTTTTTCAAGATAAATCTAATAAATTTTAACAATTTTTTCACTCCAAAGTATCCTCTGAGAAGCAGTGTCTTACCAGATTGTACACCAAATGAGAGCGGTTCAGAATGCCTGTTTTGCAACAGAAAAATTGAGAAAATAGGAAATTGGTTGAGTTATTAAAAAGACTTATGTAGGCTCATGTAGTCCGTTATGAAGCCGAAGCAATTGTTTACATTTGTGATTTTTGTAAAATTTAAAACAAAATTTCAAATAATCTGATTTGTACATGATTTACTACTGTTTGCTTTTGAAATGATCTTGATTATTTTTAAAAATCCTGCTTATTTTAAATATCAGTATTTCTAATAACTATCGGCAATAAAATACGTAAATTTTTCTTACCAGTAGCTAGTGGATTTTCTAACAGTGTGAGCAATTTTTTAGGTAGTTTTTTAAAAACTGTAGCCTTTAGAGATATGCCTGAAACTTAGAAACATTTTTTTTTAACCTAGATACTGCAATTTCCCAAAAATGCAATGTAAACAGAATATCAAGTTCAATTCTACATTAAGCTTTCTTTCTCTGTTCTGTACATATCTTAATTTTTTAGAAAATAAAAATAGAAAAATACATTTTAGTATCAGTAATTAATTATTTGTGAAGTCGCATACAATTTTGGCATAAATTTTTTCCAACTGTGTGTTACATCTTCCTGGTTGGTAAAATAAACCCTTGGCTGGTAAGTGTTTCTGCATATTCCACATTACCGGATTTTGATGAGAAATAGTTAAAGTTTGTTCTTCACTAACATTTAATGTATCTCATTTTTTATGAGGAAATACAAAGCAAAGTATTTCATAATAACCAAACTTCTTCTATCTATATATTATTAGCCATTATTAAGTAAAACAGTTACTCTATAGATGTATCAGGAAAACTTTTTTTAAATATACTGCGATAGACCAAAGTAGTAGCTGTCGCGCAGTACTTGTAGTATTTATAAAAATTGTATATTCAATGTTCTATGGATTTTAACAAGCCTAAATTTCAACTATAATAGACCGTAAGGCGACAGCACAGACAATCAACTCATCGAGTTCCTGTTATAAAGCTAAGATTAGTTAAATCCCGATTTGCATATATAAACGCAATCGGTCTGGCAAGTCCTATCTTGTTTGAAAACACCTAAAAACCCGATTTTAGCGGTTGACTCATTTGTTTAACATTATGTTTTTTGCTTCCAATCCTCCATGATTTCATACATTTGGGTGCAGGAAAGCACGATTGTAAAAATAGAACTCAACCTTTAAAATTAAGTTTTAAGTGCTTTCCACCAAGATAAGATTTGGCAGATCAATTGCATTTCTATATGAGAATCGAGAATTAACTAAGTTTAGATTTTCATCCATGAATTCGATGAGGCGATTGTCTGTGATGCCACATCCCGGTCTCTCTCTCTATATATGTGTGTGGTTGTGTACATTTATATTCCTATAAAGATTTTACAAATGTTGATACCCATTTAAATAAATTATAATTTTATAAAATTAAACAAATTACTGTTATTTTATACAATTTCAATTTAACTGAGGATGTTTAATTGTGAGCAAATTATAAAATAAAAGATACATTTTTAATTTTAGGCGTAACGGTTATAAATTTGTCTTTTTATTCGCTCTTTAAGCTGAATTTACAGATTCAATTACAAAGTCATTTTTATATATACATCAATGCATGTTGCTGATATTAGTGTTTTTTGTCACAAAATTCAAAGTAGTTTCCCGTTTTCTAACAAACACAGTAGAACTTAAAATACACTGCGTTTTTTTCTAAACAGACGTTTCGAAAAAAAAATAAAAACTACTTCTATATTACTAATCTAAAAGATACTTTGTTACAAAAAATACTTACAAAAAATCAAAACTTTATTATTAAAGTAAAACCCCGATAATTCGGAATAATTGGGACCAGACCCAATCCGGATTACTGAAAATCCGGATAATCCGGAGAATGAGAAAAAAATGAAATAAGACATACTTACAGAAAATCACCTTTATATTAAATATGCGGGCAGTTTATTGAGTGTAGTCTCCACCTCATGTTCAAAATAAACCACTAATTATTGTAAATGATTTGTTACTTCATTATGGCTAATAAATTTTGGTTTATCATAATTAATAGTAGTTGTGGTTACGTCTGAATTATCTTCATTTTCTACTTCTTCAGTTGTGCATAAATTGATTATTTCATCATCTGTAACTGAGGCGTAAACTTCATTATTTTTGCTTCACACTGTAAAAAAAATTCTGCAAAGGTACTAAACCTTTTCTAGGAAACTGGGATTCCAAGAACTTTTCCTGTAACTGTAGCAGCAAAAATTCAAGTTTCAGAATCGATTACATGAATTTTTCCTGTTATCGTTACATGAAAAGTTCTTGGAATCCCAGTTTCCTAGAAAATATTTAGTACCTTCACAGATTTTTTTTACAGTGCATTCAGTTGCTAGTGTCGGTGATATCAACATCTCAGAATCATCAGTTTTTTTAAAAAGCTTACAAAATCTTCAGGTATAATTTCCCTTTCATTCTCGCCTATTTTTCGTTCTGTTTCAAGCTTGCTTGTTATTCAAGAAATTCCAATTTGAAGACCATAAATTCTTCCACGACTTTCGGAGATTATTCTCAGCAAACTGCTTGCAAACCTTAAGTGATGCATTGTTTTTCTTTGAAAGGTAACATCAAAGAGTATAAATGGAAAATATTTCAGGAATGACTTTTTTAATTCAGAATACGAAAATTAAATGAAATAATATTATCGAAATTATGCCGTTCGCTTCCCAAACATTGAAAAAAGAAACTGACCTGATTGATCCGGATTAACGGGGTCCGAATTAGCGAGGTTCTACTGTATTATTATTATTATTATTATTATTATTATTATTATTACTTTACGCATGATTATAAATATTTATGAATGTCTGTGCAGAAAATTAGATCAGAAATAGTTCAGAAAGTATCCAGTTTGATTTTTAAAATGCTATAAAATGTAAAATTTTATTTGTGTTTAAATAAAGTTGCGTTTTGGTTTGGGTAAACTTTAATTTTGGCTGATTTTGGTTTGGAGAATAAACAAATATTTTTGGACTTTTCTGCATTTTCAATTTATTTAGAGGATAAAAAAATAATAACCACCCTAGAAACAATTATAAAAATCCATAATATTTCTATTTTTAATGTTTGAAGACTTCAACAAATTTGGATTTTATTAAAACCTCTTAAAGTAAACAAAAGTTTACTTCAAATGCAGGGATTTTTAGAATATCGAAATAATAAATAAGAAACTTATTTAAAGCTGATTTTTTTTTCCAGGAAACTGAAATAAGTAAAAAGAATCGATTACTCAATATATTTATCACGTCTTAAAAACATATCAAACTCTTTCCTTTTTTTATGGCATCATAAATCAAGGTTACAAAACCATTTCGATAAGTGATAGAGAATATTTTTAAAAATATTATCCCAAAAATGTTTCTTTTTTCATGATATGGTTGAAATTTTCCTTTTTTTTTTATAAATCTTAACTTAAGTTTTGCTTTTTTAAGATAGGTATTACTTGTTTTTTAAATATGGTTGTTTTATATATTTATTGTATTTTTTAAAAATGTACATTAAAGTAAAACTTTTCTGTTGTAAATATGTGCGGAAAACGTCTTTTTTTATAAAGAAAAAAGATGTTTATTATTTTTTGTAGTTTATTATAATTTATCATTATTATGTATAAACTATACTCTAATGAATCTAATAAAGTGTTTAACATGTTCGCTGCCACTTACGTGAAGATGTGATGATAGTTAATGCCGCACTGTAAAAGTCGATTTTTCTCAGAAGCCGATTTACTTTTTATAACAAAGAATCAGTGAAAGATTTTCCGGCGCCAGAGCGTGACTGGCTATTGGACATCACCCCACAACACGCGCTGGCGCGTGAGAGGCCCCTTAACGTAGTCGCCATATCACGTGATGGTGCGTGAGCGGCAGCAAATGTGTTAAGTAATTTACTGATTAATCTAAATGTATATAAAGAAAAAAAACCTGCAGATTTTTTTAAACGCGTATCAGAAATCTTTTTATTGACTTTTTTTAACGCAAAGATGGAATAAATGTTAATTTGTATCAGAAGAAAAACCCAAAAGCATGGTCAACACTGGAATGTTATGCTTCTTAATATTTTTACACCAGAAATGCTGAAAAAAAACAATAACTTTTAACCCCCTCATGTATATCGGTCTCATATGAAGACAGACAAGTATTACCCTATAAAAGCAAACAAATTTTCCGGATTCATTTACGGAGATCTTATTTGTGCACAGATAATAATTAGCATGCAACATAATAGTAATTATTATTTTATAATGGGTTTTCATTTATCAGAATTTTTTTTTTCTTCTGAATTAAAAAAAAACGCATGAAAGGGTTAAGACATAGTATCAACTGCTCTTAAGAAAATAAGCTAGTTTTCAATCAGAAAAAAATGAAAAATATCTCCGGAATAGGTATTGAACAAATCAGGTAAATTCACGATCAGTATAAACATGGAATATCATGCTTTTGATTGAGCCATTGGGAATTAATTAAAATGAAGTAAGGACTACTTAAGTAAAGTAAAACTAAAAAGGGAATTTATGTTCTAAAGAATAATGGGAAAAGAAGAAGGTAAATTTAAAAATTATAAAAATTTAGAAAAAATAAAATGAATATAATGATTGATTTAGGTGAATTGAATTTCATTTAAAGGAAGGTTTAAAACTATTTAAAGAAGTATAAGTTTAACTGTAGTTATGAAAACCGCTGAGTAAAACCATTCATTGCTAAAATTTATTCTTATACATTTGGTTTTACCTTAAAGTTCTGTATTTCACCTCCATGATTAAAAAAAAGGAATCCAATTCTTTATAGCTTCTATAACTGAGGGATATGTATAAGCACTTTGAGTTCATAGTAAGAAAACAAAATAAAAGGATAATTAAATTGAACTTATTCTTTATACAGGAATCTCCAAAAATATTAAACTCTTTATCGACGCTACAATTACACTGCATCTGTAATTGTAATCAATGTGCTGCCATTAAAAAAAGATTTGGTTGACTTATTGTATTTAAACGATTAAAAATATTAAATACCTGAAAACCACAATTAGTTTAAACACACCTGTGATATAAAATCACATATAGTTTCCTTAAATTATACTTTTTTTTAAATTTCATTTAAAACTAATATTTAATTACTTATCCATTTTATCCTAACTTTTATATTGGCTGCCACAATAATTTTCCTTCAAAAGAAAAGATATAAAACATATTTAACATCAGCTTTTAGCACTAAAATGGCTCTCAGATAAAGAGATTTCATAGTGTTGAATATTCACTCTCGTTAGAAATAATAAAAAAAGAATAAATATCGATTTTACTTTCGAATGGTAAAAATAACTCTTTACTCTGCTTAAGTTTTGGGTTTAACTGACTCATTAAACCATAAACATTTTTCAATTCATGCGCTCTGTTTAGTATCTCACTGTAGGTTCCCAAAACTTTGCCCTGACGTATACGATTTGGCTTTCAAATTTTTTTTCGCTTATTTTTTTAGGACTGCTATTTCTAATTGCCCTGCCATTAAATTCAATATTCTCTTAATTGATTAAAGTGTAACAGAAAATTTCGCATATATGATATCAATCATTTTTCACGTGCTCTTTTCGCCAATTGTGTGATGAAAATGTATGCAGTACAGATTGATTAACTGAATTGGCCCGCCCTCGCTCACGAAGACAATAATGTAGAAAATATTCTTAGAAATGCTTTCAGGCACCATCCCTATTTATTTCTGTATGAAATGGATTAATTTTATTCCTACTCCAAATAAAAAATTTTTAAAAGCATTTATTTTTATAATTGATCACAGCCTACAGCCATTTATGAATTGGAGCGAATGCATACTTAAAAGAACTTAATCAATATTCGTCATAAAATATTTAAAGTAAATAACAAAAAAAAATACAGAACTATACCACAACATCCACATAACATAATGTATTAATATTTTTTTAATTATTTTTATAAATTATCAAAATATATTGAAAAATGAAAGAAGATACAATCTTCAATATTTTCATGACTTGTACTCTAGTATTAAATCTTTTTAATTTTGATCAACATCAATGTGGAATTATTTCAAAATTAAGTGTTGTTATAAGGTATCAAAAGTCAAATGTTAAATGTAACGACTTTTTCAAAAGGTTATCGAATTTTGGCAATAACCGTAGATCAGTATGTGTATAAACCTTAGAGAAATATAATGTATATAAACATAGCCTTGGATATTTTATTGTTTTAAGGCATCAATAAATAAGATTAAAAACAGATTTCTTAAAAATCATTTATAACACACGTAGTTAATTCTTTCTAAAATAATAATTCTAAATAAAGTATTTTAATCATAAAATTTATCAATTTCCGTACTCAATAATGAGTCAAAATGTTTCAATAATTCTCAATAATAGGAAATTTTCGGTTTATTTGAGGAATAAGTTTAAAAACAAAATTCTGGCTAAGATCCAAAATCCTATTTGATGTTATAGAAAATAGTTCATGTTATTAAGTTGTAAGGAAATTAAGTAACATGGTAAATACTAGTAAAAAATACTGCGTGAATTCAATAAGATAAATGGTATTACATTTGAAAAATATGTTTTCTGTTTCAGCATGCGTTGTATTTTGAAATGTTAAAATAGAACAATGATTTATTAGCAATGCTTTTAACCGTGGGTTTGTTTTTCCACTATTTATTTCTATATATTTATTATTTTATTTCAAATCATAGATTTTGAAAAGTTCAATCTGTTCTTCTTATTCAAAAAATGTATTTCCCCTTGAACTATTTTCAGTTTATATTAAATAAAAAATTCATTTTTTAATCAAAGAAATAAAATATAATACATATATATATATATATTTTCATTTTCAAGTACAGGGGGACGCAACTACTGTGAAGCAACTACTGTGAAGCAACTACTGTGACGCAAATAAAAGTTATAACTTTTTATTGAAAGGACTAACACTCTTAAAACGAAAGAGCTGATTTGGCTTCTCATAAAAGAGCTGTAATTTTTTTCGATCATAAAAGAGTTGTTTTTCAAACGATTAAATCTTCTTGATCTAAATTGGTTATTTAAATAGCTCAACCTCATTTAAATTGGTTAAAACTCGAGTTATTTCAACTCTTTTTTGAGAAGCTGCCTTTCAATATTGAGATGAGTGGATTTCTGCTCAACTTGAGCTATATTGTGTCTGACTTTTTAAGAGAGAAACAATCCGTTTTATTCCCCATTTATAAGAGAAGAAAAGTCAGTACAAGGAACAATCAAGGTTATTTGTATCGGCATCATCATGCGTCGATACAGGATTCGAGACGCTTCTGAAAATTCTTCAAGATAGCCGCTGAATATTTTATTTTATATTTAATACTTTATTTCAAATTATAAGTTTTGAAAAGTTCAATTTGTTGCGCTTGTTCATAGTAGGATTTTTTCTCTTATACACACCCTCTTATAAGCAAAATCAAAATATAAATAAAAAAAAAAAATTAATTTTTAATAATCCATAAAAATTGTACCCTAAAAGATATTTTCCCCTTAAACTATTTGCAGTTTATATTGAAATAAAAAATCATTTTTTTCACTCAAAGAAATAAAATTTGCAGTGTAATTTTTAATTTCATTTTTTCAACTACAGAATGGCATATAAATACTGTGATGTAAATAAAAGACCATAACTTTGTAACGAAAGGACAGTATATCCCTTTTATTCACCATTCGTCAGAGAAGAAAAGTCTGTACAAGGAACAATCAAGATTATTTTCATTGGCTTCCTCATGCGCCGATACAGTGGTCAAGACGCTTCTGGAAATTCTTCAAGATAGTTACTACAGGCAATTTCTGACATGATTTCAGCGCAGGCTTTTTACAAAGAACGTTTATTCGAATCCAGAAATTTGTTCCCGAATTCACAGTCTGATTATTTATTTATTTATTTATTTATTTTTTTTGGAGGGGGGAGGGGCAGGTGTTGTAGGAAGAGTACAGAATTAAAATTTTTGCATCATGTATTCCTGAAAAGCTTTGAATTAATGTCAGCAGAAATAGCAATTGTGCAATATATTTTTTTTTTCATTTTCATCTTCAGGGGGACGCATAAATAATGTGACGCAAATATCAGATCTTAACTTTCTACAGAAGGGACAAAAGAACCTGTTTTATTAAACATTAGTATATAACCCCGTCAAAAATCACAGAATTTTCACTTGCATTTTATCTTTTTAATACTCCATACAAACAAACAGAATGCATATTTTATTCTTGAAGAGTTTGTATTGTAGAAAAGCACATTTTAAAAATAGCAATAAATTTCTACAAATACAAATGATTTTTTTTTAAACTTTATATTTAGTTTTTGAACAAATTTTAGTTTCAAAACAAAGAGCAGTATTCATTACAACAACAATAATAATTAGTAAAATAAAACTCAATTTCTGAAGATTTCACAAAACATTTAAATTAAATATTGAAGTTTTTAAAATTTTAAAATACATTATCTTTATTAAAAGTATGATTTGGCAGCGGTTTTAGTCGTGGGTATATGATTGATTCTTAGTTCGATGCTTTTAGACCTCGATTATGAAGCATTGTGATTTATTTTTTAATTTGCATTAGATGCCATCTATACGCAGTTAATATAAACAAAGCAACTTTTTTATCGTATTTTTTTTATAGAAAATACTGTTTTTTTCTATGGCAGGAAGCATTGATTTAATTAAAAATCAATTTTTAAAAACTTCAGCTATGCAACTTTAAAAATTCAATTCGTAAATAATGAAAACCAAAATTATTTTTATTGTTTCTTTTGTAAAATTTTAAATTAAATGTTCCAGTTTTTAAAAGCTTTAATTATATCCATTCGAAATTTGCGTGCATTGTAAACGAAATTTATATTTTTTATCAAATGTCATTTAAATGTAAGGACTATATAGTATCATAAACTAAATAAAAATCATCAAATTTTGATTTAAGAGCAAGTTTGATTTATTTGCATGCATCAAAACACATAAAATTTTAATTTAAGAGCACTTGAAAATATAATTTTCTGTTATACTAATGCAGTCATGATGATATCTTATATATCTATAATAACTTGAAGAAAAAAAGAACTTATTTTATTTAAATGGGAAAAAATAACCGGATAAATGCTATCATTTAAAAAAATTTAATAAAACCAAATTTAAATTCATCTTTATCTTTTATAAAGAAAAAAGGCCCAAAAAGGTTTCTAAAACAGTTCATAGATGGCAGCAGTAAAGTTGTGTAAGACAGTGCTTGAGTACATAAATAAAATACGATCGTACTCAGATGATAAAATGACGATGCTCATCATCTTATTCCACTGTTATCTTTGTGTATTAAAATTGGATTTGGTATACATGTTTTATATGAAAATATGCTGAACAAACATTATTTCAAGTGGAAGAAATTTTAAAATAATCTTTTAACGTCTGTTTTCAATTAAGCATAACGTGGCGTCTAGCAACGGTTGAATTCCAGATAGGAGTGGTTCAACCTGGAACCGTTCTACACATTTCTCTAGACGCATTTTATTATACGTAGATTGGCAAGAGAAGAAAATTCTGTATAGGAAGCAATCAAGATAATTTGTAATGACTTCCACCCGCGGCGATGGAGGGGACTAGAAGGTTTTTTACAGGCCGAGTTTATTGGAATCCAGGGCCTTGTTCTTGAATGCACAGGGTTTTTTCTTCTTTTTAGAATTCTGTAAACATTCAAGTAGTTTTGGGGATAAATGTCGTAAGCAAAATGTAGAATTTACATTTACGCATCATGTATTCCTTCAAATAAGTGAATTAATATCGGCGGAAACATCAATTATACAACAAAAACACGAAATGTATAAATAAAACAATAGTATAGCTTGAAAACGCGCAAAAAAGACCGTTAAACAAAATTGACGTTTACATCACGTTACAGAATTTTTTTGTGAGTGTCACCTTTCCCCTTTTTAGATATTTTTTTCAAAAAAAAAAAAAAAAAAAAAAAAGAACTGTCCATGATTTTATGTCCATGATTTTATGTAAAAGTAATGCTGTTGAAATTGTAACAGGAACTTAAATAGTTTAATAGATAATCAGAAATCTGCTCATACACTGACATTCTCTAAGATAAACCTATATTTTATAATTTATTAAAAGTCAATTTCTTCTATAAAATTCCTATATGTATATGTGTACAAGTACCGCAATTTTTTATTTTGCAAAATGAAGAAATTTTTAAAAAAGAATAATGCTCTGTTTTCGAAATATTACATTTGCATAATTTTTTTATTTATGGAAATCCACAGAAAACATTCAGAAATACTAAACATGTATTTTTGTAAAAAAAAAAAAAAAAAAAAAAAAAAACATATTTTATTTATTGATGCAAAAAAAAAAAAAAAATACGTTTAATGTGCCACAAACGAAAAAAAAAACAACAACCAAAAAAAGTTCCTTCACATTTAGATAGCTAATGCTGAAATGTTTGTTATAATAGTTATTCTATAATGAAAGCCGACGAAACGAATGAAGTAAAGCGAACATACAGAGAAAAGAATTCCCAAGTGACAATAGACGAAATGTTTTATTAATGGCGAGCAGTAATGGAAAATGACAGATTTTTCGCTTAAGTGCACAGTTGCCATTATGTTAGGCATAACAAAAATGCTCTGTTGCACACGAACGGCAGATATTAAAGTTATATAATATCATAATTATTGTATTTATTTATGATATTTTCAAATAAAATATTTTTTCTTAATAAATTATGTTATTTCTGGTGAATACTTTAACGAAAATTGGACTTTGTCTAATTTTTATCCGTATTTAAAACTTCTTAGTCCATGTTTAAAAATGAAAGTTCACACTTCTGTTATTTTAAAGGTTAATACGAGAGACGTAACATTTTTAAAGTGAGCATTGCTTCTAAATTTGATTTTAACTATCACTGATTAGGAGCCATAAATGGAGATCCCTAAATTATGTCACACTTTTTAAAAATATTTTTGACTCTGCCCCCCCCCCCTTTTGTCACAAAATGTCACGGAATACCTCCTCCCTCTCCCTTGTCACGCTATATTACATATACATATACAGTCGGCTCTCGTTAATTCGAACTCGTCGGGACCACAAGAAATGTTCGTACTATCCGAAGCTCGAATTATGGAAAGCATGAAATAAAAAAAAAAGCTTAATGTGGTACTATGTAGACAAAGGAATTAATGTTATAGTGTTTTTTAAATATGTTTCGTTTGTTATCATTGGAATATTATTTAATAATAAATTAGAAATTATAAATATATAAAATAATAAAATGATTAGAAACAAGCACAATGGAAGAAAAATTTGAGATATCACTGATGGACAGATGGGGTACTAAGAAAGTGGATATCAAATGCATTGGATTATATGTATACTCGTTCGGAACTATTTTCACAAAAATCAAAGAAAGAAAGTTATTCAAAGGATCTGAAATCCGTGAGAAAGAAAAGAAAAATGAAAAATCGGAATTCCCGTTAGTTCGAATTAAACGAAATCGAGAGAAAATGAGTTCGAATTAATGAAAGTTTTCAACGTTATTCTGAAATTGAAAATTTCGGGACTTTGTTTAGTTCAAATTAAGCGAAGATTCGAATTATCCGATTTTGAATTAACGAGAGTCGACTGTACATGATGCTCAGAAAAAAAACACTATGTTATAGATCATATTTCAATTTTTATTTTTAAACTTTAACTATGTACTTTAATGTTATTTGTGACCATAACAATAGAAATTATTAGTATACATATTTTGTATGAAATAAGATTAAAGCTTACAGTAAAAATCATAATTAATAGTAAAAAAACATTAATGTTAAAGAGGCAATTGATAACAATTGTATTTTTGAATTTGAAATGGACTTTATAATATTCGGCTTCAAATTTTATCTTTACTTTACGAACACAAAATTTAATTTCAAAATCACATAAAATTTAATCTGATGGTTTTTTTATTCTTTTGTTTTAACCAAAATGTGTGATGTCGCATTTCTTCTTACCCCTTTCCCACACCCTTGTCACAAACTGTCACAATTTTCCAAACTCTCTCATTCTATTCGCACTCATGAAGCTAACATGATGTTTAAAATTGCAAAAGCTATACACTCGAATTTTTATCATCATATAGTTTTCTTAGAATTAAATGAAGTATTACAAATATGAAACAAACCGTATTTACTCGTGTATAGGGCGCACGCGTGTATAAGGCGCACGCGTGTATAAGGCGCACGCGTGTATAAGGCGCACGCGTGTATAAGGCGCACGCGTGTATAAGGCGCACGCGTGTATAAGGCGCACCCTTACTTTACAAGTAAAAATGGCGATTTTTTAAAATCTCGTGTATAACGCGCACCATAAATTTGATACGCTAATGAAGAATGACCAAATGAATTTCAGTAAAAAAAAAAAAAAGTCGAAACAAACATTACACCAGACCATAAAACAAGACGAAAATGCATTTTTAGACTTCGGGTTGTAAGAGAATGACGGGAAATAGGAATGAGTGACGGTAAAGAAAATTGCTAATTAGCGTTTAGATAATGTCACTAGCTTTGTTGCATAAAAAACTGCAAGAAGTGAAATAAATATGCAGTAATACTTCAATTAATTAAGATTTTCCGAGTTTTAATATCTTCTTTGAATAATTTCTTGTTTCATATGTATATCGTTCGACTGCGTCCAACAGTAAAAAATTATTTCGTGTATAAGGCGCACCTAGGAGTTTTGCCCTAATTTTTTGAAAAAAAAGTGCGCCTTATACACGAGTAAATACGGTAATACCTACGATGTGAACATGCATTAATTTATCTTTCTTCGTCAGACTGAGAGAGACTGTATGCCCCCCCCCTAATGTTTCTTGTCCCCTCCTCAAAAAAAAATTATTCATTTCTACCTACAGCCCTGCTTTGAAGCCATTGAAAAAGGCGAGAAAGACATAAATGGTCATTATGTGTACTTGCTGCTTCATTTCACGTGTTTGCTAGTGCTTTTTTCTTAATTTGAAACATAATTATTTTTTTTTTTATCTTCTACATTATTTTCAATTCAACTATAATGCTTTAACAAGAATGTTATGCATTTATTTCAACACCAGAAAATAAAACATGACTAAAACTTCGCGCAGGCAGTGTGCGCAGATACATAACCATTTAAATACCATCGTCGATTAGCAATCGAACATTCAATTCTAATAAATGTTTCCTCACCCCTGGATATTAAAAATCACACTTTGTATTGTACTTATTCCAATTTATAAAAGTATTCATATTTTCTTTCTTTTACAACAAATAACAAGAAAATCGGAATTTTTAATATATTTTAAATATTTTATTAATAAGGTAACGTCTTATAAGCGAAATAATTATTTATGATAAAGTTCTTAAGCTTTCGTTGTATATGATATATATTATTATTATTACGGCAAAATTTAGTGTTTTTTTATCTGTTACATTATTTTTACTTTAACTACAATGCTTTGACAATGAATGTTTTCTTATGTATTTATTTCAACACCAGAAAGTAAAAAAGAAAAACACACTGTGTAGGTAGTGTGCGCAGATTCATAGCCATTTAAATACCATCGTCGACAAGCCATCGAGCTTTTAATTCTAATAACTGTTTCAACAGCTCTGGATATTAAAAGCAACACCTTGTATTGTATTTATTGTAATATATTAAAGCATTTATATTTTCCCCTTTAAACAGAAGTACAACTAAAACTATTTTTTCAATTATATAAAAAACTCATTACTACTTCGTAGATGGAAAATTGGATTATACTGCCGTTATTTTAATTCTTTTCTAAAACTATGCATACTTCAAATGTTTTTTCCATATTTTTATGCGAAATGTTTTTCGCCATTTTCTCTAAATTACGCTGGAGGCAATTTGTGTTCGTTTTTTTCTTTAAGATTTGAGAGAGAAAAAAAATGGACATTTAATTCAGAATGATATTAAAAAAATTCTCAAATACTTACAAACCTGTAACGTAAAAATATTGCATGAAAAAAATTAAAGAAAAAATGCATTTTTACACGCAATATCTGTTTTACAATTACTTACTAAAACATTCTAAATTCCTCTGATAAAGATATTTGAGTTGAATAAAATTTCAAAATTCTACCAAATAAAGAATAAATAATTTTGAGTTTAATGGAAATTTTTATGTTTTTATATTTACATTCGAAGTGCTTTGCTTTATTTAAAATAAATTGATGATTGTATGTTAAGGGTTTTAAATTCACGTATAATATGTTCAACGGATTTAATCCGAAACGAATGTACTATCAAAAAGTATTTATTTTGAAATACTTACGAAGAAATGTCAATGTATCCAAAACAATATTACATGAATTATCTTGAAATATTTTAGAAATGAAAGTTAATGATAAGCTATAAATATATAATTCAAAGAAATTATATATTGTATACTATATAATCAATTTTAAACAAATGTGTTTTGTAAAGTAATTTTGCATTGTAGGTCAGTCATCTATTGATTCTATTTGCCTTAATTTTGTAAATGTAATAAGATTAATGCCCAATTTGTTTAATATGACTTTAAGATATAGATTTTCTACTATTTACTTACGAGGCTACTTTAATCAATCGAAAGCACCCACTTGCAAGTGTTAAGCCTATGGGATTACAGTTTTAAATATCTGGTTTGAATTTGGATATTTAAAAATTATTATTATTATTATTATTATTATTATTATTATTATTATTATTATTATTATTATTGATTAGATATTCAATTCCTATAATTCCCCTTTTTTACTTTTTGTTTTCAGATGCAGTTTTTGCTTCGGGGACATTTTCTAAATCGGTTCCGACAGTTGAAGTATTCTGGTAAAAAACACTGCAAACAAAATCAAGAGAGAAAATAAGAGGCTTTGTACAGATCGACTAAGGGTCTTTTTAGTGACAAACCTATACAATCCAATAAAAAAAAAAACCTTTGGGAACGTATTGGATACGGACATTTAATGAGCAACATTTTTTTTTTTTTTACCTTTACTATTTTCGAATAGAAATCCTCGTATTTTATTATTATTATTATTATTATTATTATTATTATTATTATTATTATTATTATTATTATTATTATTATTATGTGATTTAGTAAACGGAAAATTATATTTGATAATAGTGACATTTGAAAATAAAGATCATATTACAATGGCAATCGTTTTGAATGGTTTAACATGTTTATACTAAACAACCACACCTGCGAAAAAAGTGTTAATTGCTTGTAATACAAAAAATAATTTATCAAAATATAAATATAAAAATTTTACACCGCAAAAAAATGAGCATTTATCAAAAATTTTGATAAAAAATGTAAAAAAAAAAGATAGATTAAGTATTAAGGAAATTTCACGGTGTAACGAATCAGAAAATTAATCCATAGTTTTTGTGTAAAATAAACAAAAATCCTCATTTGACAATTAAGTTTTTACACAAAAGAATAATAAATGTTATTTTTTTTTTGTTCACGGAAAAAATAATAATAATATGCAGAAGATAATCGTCGCATAAAATGTAATTCTAGTTTCTTTTTTACTTCTGCTTTCAAAATGCTACAAGTGTTTTTAATTAAATTCTTTATATTCGAGTAATGTAAAAACAAAAGAATGATCTAAAAAGGTTACAAGAATTTTTTCATGCTATTTAAACAGAAAATTTTAATTTCATGGAAATAAAATGCAACAGCTTGGGATGCAAGCGCAATTTTATGTAAATATTTTTCATTCGCGTATGCAAAAATTCTGTAATTATATCCATGTACGTGAGCATGTTGAATATATTAAGGCTTTTAGAAAATAAAAATTAAACAAAGGTTTCGGAATTCTATTTGCTTATTTTTTTTCCTTATGTACTTTATGAATTCGATAACTGTCTAAAAAACCACGTAGAATTTACTTAACAAAATGAAAAAAAAAATATTAAGATTTTTTTTTTTAATTTTCTGTTCAGCTTTTGAAAATAAACAAATAAAAACTAGTCTGAGTACCGAAACTTTGTTCTATGTTATATATGTTAATATTTCCAGAAAAATTAAACATTGCAGCATCACGGTTAGGTAATTTACACCAAAATCTAATCTGTAACAACGTATTTCAAATTCTAACTGAATCTGAAACTTGATGAAAATCCATCTATCAGTATTTGACACAGAATTATAGCAGAAATCCTAAAAGAACTGGATAGCAGTGCCACCAGTTAAGCAATTTTACTCTAAAAACTAAAGAATTCTAATTTATATTAGGGACAAACTAAATTTGATGTTTGAGAAAAATCCGTGAACTAGCTCCCTAAGGAAAGCTATTTCAATAGTCATGAATAATGCTGCATAGCAGCGCTATCTGTCGAACGATTTACTTCAAAAACAAAAGAATACTTGTTTATATCAGGGACTAACTGATCTGAAGTTTGCTAAAAATTAAAGCATTAGTTCCTGAGATAGAGCTATTGCAATAATCAGCAATAATACCGTATAACAGCGCATGCTTTTGGAATTTCTGGCACCTAAAACGTGTAAATCCGTCGAAAACTGAAATTCGAAAATTTTCATGAATCTAATACTTTCTTCTTGTAAAGACAGAAGAAAGTAAAAATTATTGGAGGGATAATTTATTACGTATATATTCTTTCTTTCTCATAACTGCCAATACATTTTTTTTTTCGTACAGTGGGTGGCCAAATTATTAGTTACAAGCCTAAACTTTACATTGCAAAGAATATGAAGCTTTGTTTTGTTATTGTTTACTAGTGGGTTGTAAAACTACCTTTGTTATATATCAACTGAATACTCTTTGGTTTATAAATAAAAACAAACTTTCAACCATAAAGTAGAAAGCTATTGTGAATAAAGTCAACCCAATTATTCCAAGATAAAAAAAAAGTAATATTTGGTCGATCCTTCCTTTATGGATTGTATTCCTCTTGACCTACCATTTATACTTTTTTTTACTCCTTCCTTTTAATTACTCAATATGATGACGGACAACAATCAATTCTTCTATCAATTTTTTTAGGAGGTTTGTCGTGTTTTCCTGTGACACTTTTCGCAGAGAGTAGAATTCACTGTAATAATCGAAAACTTTTAAGGGGTCTTGTACCTTTTAAAATTGTTGAAAATCAACAAAAACATTGAAGGTTTAAATTAGCGTATCTCCATTATTTTTTTACGTATCGACATGAAATTTTGGCTTTTGATTAAACAGATTATGCTTTTTAATGTAATACCACTAGATACTGACTAGTCTTTTACCGAATTTGTGTATTGTTGAAATTAAAAAATCTCTTTTTTTCACTCTGTAAGTGATTGCGCGCACGATATCTTGAGAACGTATGTATGGACTATTTTGAAATTAAGTGTAGTTATTAAACCGATATGTGCGTTTAAAATGATTTACTTTTAAGTATTTAGTGTGGTAATAATTTTAGTTATGACTAGTTTTATTGATTAAAAATATAATTTTTTGATTTTTTTAAATAAAAATATTGATTTTTTATAGTTAATGAAATAATTTTGATCTAAGAGTTGGTCATTTTAAAAATACATATATGCATATTATATACATTAAGTTTCATAAAAATCCATACATACGTTCTCAAGATATCATGCGCGCAATGACTTACGGAGTGAAATAAACACATGTCTTAAATTCAACAGTACACAAATTCTGCAAAAGACTAGTCAGTATCTAGGGTACTGTATTAAAAAACATAATCTGTACAATCAAAATTCAAAATTTTATGTTTATATATAAAAAAATAAAGAAGCTACACTAATTCAAACTTTCAATGTTTTTACTGATTTTCAACGAGTTTAAAAGGTACTAGACTCCTTAAATCACCAAGAATCACATCGAAAACATTTAATTCACCAAGTGTCCCCGTTACATCCCTGATGCACGATATGCACTAACAGTCTGTTACTTGTTGACGACCACGGTACTTGCGTATTAGCGCCACCGTAGCAGAAGTTGGGCTAATGCGCCAATAAAAAACAATCTTTTCGCAGTGCACATACATTTAACGGCTGAATTTAAAAAACTATTAAAATATTGAATAATATAAACTATGACCGACTTGAATACATTTTTTAAAAAATAGATAACATTTATATAAAAAAATAAAACTCTAAACAACATTTAAAAACACCAGAGTAAATGTTTCGCCAAGTTACAAGCCAGACTTCTTATTCACACGCGCACAAAAAATAGAGTCAAAAAAGAAGCACAAATAAATAAATAAATAAATAAATAAAATAAATTAAATAAATAAATAAATAAGGCACTATAAAATGGCGTCAAAAATCAGTAAACAACAAGGAATCCAAAAGATAACTACGTGCACGTGTGGACAATTAAATTGCTCTTTATTGGTGCATAGGCACAACTTCTGCTGCGGTGGTGTTAATACGTATGTACTACGACATCTGTCAAATATCACTTATTAGTGTTGCCAGCACGGAAATATTAAATCACAATTAACAATAAGAAAAAACTGCAGTGTATCTAGATATTTGGCCACTCATTGTACCCCCTACCCCCCCCACCTCCCCAGTAAGTAATAGAAAATCATACCTTGTTTAATCGGCAGATTACGACAATTTAATAAAAAGAATTTTTTATAAAATTATTGTGCTACGGAAAAAGCGTAAGATTTTTGCAGCTGTGCTTTCTTTCTTTTTAGGTTTTGTTTTTCAGATAAAATCCCATTCACCTCACTATTCTGACCATCACAGAAAGATTTCGTTCAAGGAAGTAAAACAACTAAAATTTTGAATAACTCTGTTCTTCCGATCATACGCCATATCATAAATTTTTGTAAAAGTCTCATACTATTTTATTTAAATGAATTATTTTAGTGATATCCGACAACTTTTGAGATTTCGTTTTTAAAAGAGAACCGCAATTACAGTGTTCTACGCACAGGATTGCTATATCCGTTTTAGAGCATTTGCCTGCTAATCAAAAGATTTCCTGGTTGAAAGCCCCGCTCCGTAATTTTCTAAATCTTTTAAGAACAAAAAAATTTTGCAAGATAGTTTATCTTTTTTTGAGAATTTGCGAAATTTAAAATTGAATAAGGTATCTGTGCCTAATATGGACACCCTAAGGAAAATTTATTTTTTTCACCCCCATGTACACGTGATAAGACTCCAAAAATATATGACCATGATTCCTAGACTGCTGACTATCATTATTAAAATTAGCTACCTTCTAACTATTCCGGTTTTATTTAAATGATAAAAACAAAAAAATTAACAAATGTCCATATAAGGAACCACCAGTCCCTATTATGGACATGTGCCTCCTTATTAACTACTACACAGGGTGTAGGAAAGAGCCAATCTTCAATGGGATTTTAGAGGAGAGGGAATAAAAAAATATATGTCGTAAAGTGTTGCAGGGTAAATATTTTCAGTAAATATTTTCAGAACATGCACTTTAGCGCGGGGGGTCATTTTCAATTGTGGCTCTTCGAAGACCGATGCAAAGCACCTCAGTTACTACAGAATATTATGAAATAATGTAGTTGGTTTTGCTTAGCTTTCTATTTTTGTGAATCTGATGATTCAACCTGCTGTATTTCCAATGTAGACATGAGGTGTCCATATTGGGAATCGGGAGTAGTTTTATTAAATCTTGTAATAAATAAATAAAGAAAACTTTTTAAAATAATGTATGCAATAGCAATCGAAAATATGTTTTAAAAGCTTTCTAAAACACCCCACTTTTCAATATTTAAAGAAATTTTACAATATCTACTAAAAATTTAAACTGGCCTGTAATTAAATCAGCACACCACGAAACAACAAGTTTCCTTCTAAATGGCAAACAGCGCGCTTTTTTGGCGTTTTTCAGGCGTAATTATCTTTTCAACTGCTTTTCTTCACGGATATGTAGCGCGATCTCTCTATCAAAATTGTTACTATTAAAAATATTAGGGGTGTCCATATTGAGAGCACTGTCCATATAGGGTACAAGTACCTTACATTTCATTCCCTAATGGATTTTAATTAGGAGAATTTTTTTTTTTTGAAATTTTAATGATTTTTTTTTTTAATTGGATCGTATAATTAAGTCTGTATTTCAGACATACAAACATAGGTTATTATAAATGTTTCCGAAGAATCCTTTTTCTTTATTCAAAAAAAAAAAAAAAAAATCCTCCGCTTTTAGTTATTTTAAAATTAGGTTTTAATGCTTTGTCATCTATGTTCTTATTGTAAAAAATAAGAATTTAATAATTATAAATAAAGTATTTCGATTTATTAATTAAAGAATACAGTATTTTGAAATGAATATTAAACGAAACCCACCTTGCGATCAGCGATCATGCATACCCACCTGTTTATTTTTTTTCGCCCGTTCTATAATAAAAAATATGTTTGAACTCAAGTGCAGTCACAAAACATACATTTTCCTAAAGTTTATTTTCACCAATGGGATCGAAAATAGAATAAAATTGATTCGTAATTGCTCTTGTCCTTTTCTGCTGTTATAAAAAAGCTTTAATTTTTATTAGCGTAACTACTTTCCGCAGAAATAATGTCGCGCGCCCGCTCATACAAAATATTTAGCAATAAACGCTGAAAGATTGATATTGAAATGTTTACTTTTGTTTGATCTAATACAAGCAACAATATATTCAGCACTTGTCTTATAGAATATGTAGAATGTACACAGAGTGATATTATTATTTAATACTTCATCTTTTAACAGTGTTGGTAGAAATTTTCATTAAAATTAATTAAAAGATAAAATACTAATATTAAGAATATTCAATTAAATCCCTCTTCTGTACTGCTGCAGTAATTATTCATTGAAATATACAGATTAAAAAAATTTTCCCTATTTTTTTTATAAGCATTAAATAATAATTTTGAGAATACCCAAATTGCTTTACTCTCCTATATACTTTGGTATTCGTCTTATACACAGTATAAGAGTATTACAGAAGTACATTAGAGTATTACACACAGTTATACCAATATTACTATTACGGAAGTACATCAGCGTATTACATAAAGTTACACCAAAATTATTATTTTTGGTTAAAGTTAGTATATATAATGGAAAACTATATTACTTTATTACAGTATTTTCCGATGAAACAACACAAAAACTATGGATAAATCGCAATTAAAATTATTTTGTATGCATCACAATAAAACAAAGGAATACAAATGATGCGTTTCCAGATGAAAATTTTAACATACTATCATCAGCCAACGATGAAGGCTTTTTAGCTGAGGACGTTTGGCTGATGACAAGCTTAATTAAAAAAAATCCAACCTGAAGCGTGTTCTTTGTGTTCTTTTGTTTTATAGTGATGAGTGCAAAGTTATATTTTTTAAATTTTAATCACAGTGCTTACTGTTCGACGAATAATAACTAACCCAGGACTCTTAAAATCGAAAAAAAATTAAAAAAAAGACCATCTTTAACATTTAATATCTTAAAGTTTTTATGATATTGAAAAACAGTTTTTATTGGGATGAAAGATATAAGTACGCTCTTTCATTTTAGGCCTTTAAAAATTGCAAGATTAGCATGTACAGGGCGCTCTAAACTATGAGACATATGAGGAGCATAAAATTGATATAAAAGCTTACGTGCACGATTACAAAATAACTATGGGAACTAGAATGGAAATTTCTGTGCAGACTTATATATCAGATACCTGATACCTGATAGATACCTGATAAATACCGGAAACCCAAATAAATTTATATTTATAACATTTTTCTATTTTGAATACAAAGTTGTATTTAACAAATACAAATTTTTGAAAATTTCAACAACCATTTTAATTACCAAACCACTTTTTTGACCAATAAAAAGGAAATTTTAAGGTCAGTTTCTACAGATTAACATGAAACATATATTTAAAAAAAATATGCGAAAATACTTACAAGATTTTGAGATATCGTGCTCGCTATGAAAAAAAATGTCATTTGGAGAAAAATGACTTCTAAGTTTTGGAAACGCCGCTTCGGCTATTTGAGCGGGTAAAATTCTAAAACCTATAACTTTTGTTCTAATAAGAATTGCGAGAAAACAATTAAGGTATCCTGGAGTAATAACGCCACGTTAAAGTTCTACCAATTTTCACGGCTTAGTTTTAGACTGTATTTTTCAAACAAATGTAGGATTTGATACAACAACTCATTGACTATCTATATAAAAAAAATAGTTTAACAGATATGTATTCATAAAATGTAATGGCGTGACTTCTTGACCTATGTTATTTGGCGTTATTATCCACCTATATGGGTAATAACGCCATGCAAACAAAACTATAAAATAAGATGGAATAATGCCATGTAGATTGCTCAATTCTAAAAATACAAACTCTACAGCTCTAGAAATTGACAAACTGCATTCTAAGCTATTGAAAATGTTCATTTTTTTGTGAAAGTGTAAGAAAAATAAAGATGTGGTGTGGGGGGGAGGGGGCAAAAGAATATCAGATTCTAATCTTTTTTCTTTTTCTTTTTTTTTTTTTTTTTGCTTAAAAATGACCGTTTGAATAGAATTATTAGAAGCATTGCACGGTTTTATCTGTGTTTATTTGAATCAGTACTTAGGAATTAGTTCGGCCACTGTAGGGAATTTAACCGGGGTATTTATGCCAAGGATTAGCGTTATCACCCCGGTACACTTATTGCACAGTACATTTTAAAGTACAAATTATCTTGAGATCATATCCAAAATCTTCTACAACATTTTGAAAGTAGATGAAATGCACTACAAATTTATGTAAGAAACAAAAAGTATTTCCGGATAAAAAAAAAATAGTCTTCACATCACAAAACGTATATTGCAAATTTTAGTTCAAGCTTTAATTTTAGTTGCTTGTAAAAGCAATAAGACCTACAAATTGAATAGTTTAACTTGAAGCTATTTTTTGCGATTTATATGGCTCAAAACCCTCCTGCGCAGAGCACATGGGTGTCATTTACCAGATTATTTCATAATTATGCATAATATTAGCACTTGGCGTTATTACCTCGCCTGGCGTTATTACACCAGACCACCTTATATTAAAATGTTCAGCATTTTAACACATAAAAAAAATTAAAGTTTCGAAAACTTGGAAACCTTCCTACTGCCATGATCTGATATATCCGCTCATTATGCTGTAGATTTTACTGCAATTGAATCTTTAATTAAATTTACATAATTCTACAAATATAATCCGGTTTTAGAAATTAAGTTATGATTGGTACTTTCTAGGCTAACAAGCATATACGTCACAAAAATTTTATACCATGTTGGAAAATTGCTCTTTTATTAACATTTAAAATAAATTGAATAGAAAACAACATTACAATTTTGCCCTTTTGCTAAGCGGTCAGGGGGTCAAGAGTCATGAGACCCCTTAAGGAAATGGACATTAAAAACATAATTTTTCTGTTATCAATAGATTTACTTGAAAATATGCAGAAGTGTCAATGACAAGCTTAAACAGTTATATTCAAAATTTAGTGAATAAAAAAGGAAAAAGTTTTTAAATTATCCAATTTTTAAATTTTTTTAAATAACAAAAAATTGTCATAATTTAAAATGCCCTATGTGCATTTCTTTTGAATAAAATACAACAATTCATGAGATACTTTTTATGTATTACAATGGAAATTGGCAAGAATTAGCATTAATATAAGTAGAATATTGATAGGTTTCGATAATTATGCTTCATTTTTTAAACCAAAAATGTAGGTATAGGTTTTCATATCCACATAAATTTCAACCTTAAAATATTTTTAAAATGTAACTTTCTTGTTAATATTTATTTATTATTATACAGAAAATATATAACACAAATTTTAAAATAATCACTTAATTAGGATGGAACGCTTCAAAAGATAGAAATGAACAAAATTTTCAATTTTTAGAAAACAACATTTTATGCAAAATAATCTGCCTCATCGATAAAACCTCAGAATTAAAAAATTGTTTTTGCATCAGATAGATTTGAGCATATAGTTTAATAATTATTAAAAAGTAAAAAAAAAAAAAATCAATATTTGTGAATTTGAATGTCCACAGTCACTTTAACTTACAGAGAAAAAATTGTGGAATAATATATAAAAATATACGCACATATTTAAATATTTGCTTTATTTATATCGAATTATGACGGAAGTCATTATTTATTAAAACACAAAGAAACCTTTTATATTTTTCAGAATAATTACAAATCTGAATAAATTATTTCACATTTTAAAAGAAATATATTTTTAAGACATTACTCTATATTCCGGGAAGCAAACAAACTTTGGAGTTTTTTTATTTATTTATTGATGCTGGCTATTTTTGTATTTCAAAGACTATAACGATAACCGTTTAATATTCAATTAGCATCATTTCAAAGAAAAAAACTATTTGAAAGTTCCACCCTTACATTTTTTGAAAGTTAAACATTCTCTAAAAATAACATGTAACACAAACAAATATTACATAATGAGACTTGTACTTTCGCCATACTTTTTTTGTAACCATACCTGATGCTAATGATCTTCCGTATTTGAAAAAAAATATTTTTTTAAAGAATAATTTATAGTTTATGACTGATAGAAAACATTACTTTAGTGATTGTGGTGCCATATGGTAGAATCATTTAGAAAACAAGAAAATTGGAATACTATTTCATTTCAATGATATAAATAAAGTTTTTTTTCTTTTTCTTTTTCTTTTTTTTTTTTTTTTATTGTAGTTTGGAATATGTAATGATTTATCAGCAACATGTTTCTTAACACAATGTTACATATTTTTTAAACATATTTTTCAAGAAATATATATGTATGGGTTAATAAAAATTTTCCCCTTTAACTATTTCCAAATTCATATAATATCTAAATTTCCTTTGTCTTTTTAATAATATCTTAACGCATTCATTATATTTTAATTCCATACCTTTAACCTACGTTTTATTTATTTTATTTTATTCTAAACAGCAACCCGTTAAAAAAAACACTTTCCTTAAACTCCATTACTTAATTTTATTCTTTCATTTGTTTCATAACACCTTTCTATTTACGTTCTAAAAAATCATTCGATTATCCAGAAATCTCTGCTAGGCTAATTTAATTTTTTTTTAAATTTTAAATTTCATTTGTAATAGTTTATTGTCATTTTCCATCTTTGTGTTTATTTGTATTTTGTTTTTCTGATGATGGTTGAGTAAATTCAATCGAAACATGTAAAAATTATTAAGATCTTTTAATGTTTTTATTAGTATTTGACGTCCTTTATAGCAATTAAATATTTTAATGCATATTTTTTAAATGTTTTTAATGGACGTATAAGAAAACTTCTATTTATAATTAATATATAATTGCTTGCAAGATTGCCAGAATCTTGAGATCTTTATAAATGACATCATTCCAGAAGCCCGTTTTTGCTTTGACAATTTTCCTTAAAATGGCATTTCGAGTGAATTGAAGTTTCATAACTGAGTTTTACAAATTCATCCACAAAAAGTTGCAGCAAACTATCCACTCATTGGAAAGTTTTTATAGATAACGTTAATTAAATCGTGATTTTAATTGTTTTGACCATAAAATTTCCAAAATTTTGCTGCAAACTTTTAGTAAAGTACTGAATAGCCATATTTCATAAATGGTTTTTAGTGTATATAAATGATTGCACGGTTTAACCTAGTTTCTGAGCTTCTTTCAATCAGAATCATACAATCCCAGTTTTTCTAAAAGAAAGTCACGTTTCTTCACGCGAAAATGGATAATAAAGACTACATGACTAATTATCACCAGGCACTTTTGATTTTAAACGTTTTGTCATGTACTATCTAGAGAAATACTCGACCAATTCTTTTAGAACTTAATATGAAAAACATATACTATGAACAGAGAACAGTGTAGTATGTGCCGAATGGGTCATTCAAAATGTGAAAGTTTATAATATTTAAAAATTCGCGTTAGTATAATTTTGATTTCGGATATTACGTATAAAACAAAAAATTAAACAAATGACAAAAAAATAATAAATAAATAAATAAATAAATAAATAAATAAATAAATGAAATAGTCTCTGTGAGCTAAACGAGTGTTTCAGAAATGTGTAATTTAAAAAATAGCGTCATTTTAAAAATTACTTAGAAAATAAAATAAGCTTATGATAAAAAGATTACTGCAGTATGAATGAATATGGGTAAACGAAACAGATAGAAGTTCTTAAAACGTGTTTTAACCTCAATTTGAGAACTATGCATCAAGATGAAAAAAATTATTAATGTTAAAAAATTAACTATTTTTATCTGTAGTGTATATTACATCCATTGAGATTAATAATCAGAATTATGCACATGAAATGAGAAAGAAGTTGCCTTTTATTTTTCATTCAGTTGAGTGAAAAAAAAGTGTTGTTGCATAAAATTCTTTTGTAATATTACCACAAGTAATAGTGAGCATTGTTTGAAAATCATTTTTGTATTCTATGATAGGCATTATTCAAAAAGAGAGAAAAAATTAGTCGTGATCTTCAGTCAGAGACATAGGGGCTGCAAAGTGGTTTGTCCAGGATCTGACGCTAGCCTTGAATATTAAAATAGGAAAATTTTAGAATATGGGTTTTGATATGTATGTAAATATTTTAATCGTAAAAATATCACAAGGATCTAGCGGATCGAAGGATCTAATGGAGCACACTATTCTGGTAATATTGTACTAAATAGAAAAACTTTCAACTAAATATCAATATTGTTCAAATATATTATGTATAAAAAGTATCCAAATTCATCATTTAAAAGACTCATCAAAAAGATATCACGATAAACTTTCTTTCTACAATCTGAACTACAGTATCGAGTTATAAACTGGTTTTGTGTTCAGTTTGTGATTTTGTGTGTAGGTAGTAGTTGCTTTTTTAATAGTTACTTTTGAATGTTCTGCAATTTTTGTCCATAAAAAATTAACTGAACAAAGACTGTTTCAAATTTGTTTTTAAATAAAATTAAGTATGATCTTCATTTTAAAAATTACCGAAATTTCGTGTGGATTTTGAATCCCGATAATGAAATATCGTACAAAATCGCTGCTTTTGGCCAAATACGCATAAAATATCATCGACAAAGCACTGTATTCGACAGATACTGCCCCGTGTGATATTTTCCTGTTCGCAAAACACAAACCACCTCTTTTAAGAAGGAGTTTTTATGTCAATTGAGCCTATACAACAAAATTCGCTAATACAACCGGAGACCAAGCCTCAAACTAAAATAAAGCAAATTGTAACAAGTTATAGTTGAAGTGGACTCTATAAATCCTAATTTTAAGGCGAAAAATATATCAATAAATCCCTTTTTGCGTTTTATATAACGATTACATTTACATTTTACGCAGAATATATATGCTTTACATTAAAAACATTTGCAAGAAAAATGCAACTATTTTAGAAATACAGACTTTACGTAATAATTACAGTAAAATATCAGTATCGTGGAAACGATTGAATTGCACGGAATTCATATGATATTTAATGCCAATATTGTCAGAAATGTCCGTTAAGTATCATTAGAGGCATATTTAGCCAATAGACTGCTAATAGAAAAATATAGTCTTTTTTTATAAGACATGAGACAGTTTTATTTGCATCTAAACAAATCACTTGCTTCAACAAATGGAACTAAAAAAATGCTGATTTAAGAGTGATCTATAGTTGATCATATTTTCTTCATAAGTACAGAAAAATCTTTAATCATACGTTTTTAAAGCTTAACAGTTTTATGATAATTACAAAAATCTATTTTGTAACACACAAACCACCTCTTTTAAGAAGGAGTTTTTATGTCAATTGAGCCTATACAACAAAATTCGCTAATACAACCGGAGACCAAGCCTCAAACTAAAATAAAGCAAATTGTAACAAGTTATAGTTGAAGTGGACTCTATAAATCCTAATTTTAAGGCGAAAAATATATCAATAAATCCCTTTTTGCGTTTTATATAACGATTACATTTACATTTTACGCAGAATGTATATGCTTTACATTAAAAACATTTGCAAGAAAAATGCAACTATTTTAGAAATACAGACTTTACGTAATAATTACAGTAAAATATCAGTATCGTGGAAACGATTGAATTGCACGGAATTCATATGATATTTAATGCCAATATTGTCAGAAATGTCCGTTAAGTATCATTAGAGGCATATTTAGTCAATAGACTGCTAATAGAAAAATATAGTCTTTTTTTATAAGACATGAGACAGTTTTATTTGCATCTAAACAAATCACTTGCTTCAACAAATGGAACTAAAAAAATGCTGATTTAAGAGTGATCTATAGTTGATCATATTTTCCTCATAAGTACAGAAAAATCTTTAATCATACGTTTTTAAAGCTTAACAGTTTTATGATAATTACAAAAATCTATTTTGAAAAATCCACGATAAAAGATTTATTTGCAAATCACGACGCTTAAAGAAAAATATGTTACAGTAAATCTTTTATTATTGATTTTATCATTTTTTATTACACAATAAAAAATCTAACTTATTGAAAACGAAATAATAATTTTAACTATACCTTATGCTAAGTTTTATACACGGCATTTTATGTCGGAGCTATTTAACCTTCTTTTTCCGAGGGCAAAATTAAAATATTTTATAGTAAAACAGACTAACTATAAATAATAATCTGAAAGTTTTTATGTGAGTGTATCGGATTTTTGTTCATGTCACTAAATTTCACCGCATGAAAAGTTTAATGTTGTTTTAAACTATTTACATGGAAGTCAATAGCTTGATTTTTTTTCATAAGATTTAGTAAACATTATCATTTTCCTTCAGGGAAAATGACGTGGTTAATGAGGCATAAATAACACTATTAAATATGCTAATTCCTTTGCAAGTTAATGCGGCATAAAAAAAAATAAAATCCGTTTATATGACTTAACATATTATGAAGCTTTTTGAAACATGCAGCCTAAAGTTTTCATGTTTATATGCAGTATTTTTTTCATATTTTTATCCTAATAGAATTTTGACAAAAATACGATAAAAATTACATTCATCAACATTTTTAAAATATATATATCAGTTTTCAAACTCTGATAATCTTTCACTTAAAAGTATCAGTAATTTATATTTATTAGTCGTTTAAAATCGAAGCTCTAAAATGATGAAATTTAAGAAAAAATAAAAAATCGTTTATCAAAATCTTGGACGACGATCGTAAATAATTAATATATTAAAGCATCCCTTTCTGAATTCATAATTGCTTTTTTTTTAAATTTATCCCAGAAATCAAGACTATAATTAAAAAAAAGGATAATATTACTATGGAAATAAAAACTGAAAGCTTTGCAGTTTTGCACTTTAAAGATGAAAAAAAATGTTTTACATCAGAATTCCTTCAGTCCAGTTTATTTATTTAACTCACAGTAAAGATGAGGCATTTTATAACAGATTTATACTACACAATGAATTATAAATTTTTTAAATATTGCTTTTGTGCGATGATTTAATTTTTTGGTTCGTGTTTTAATTAAATGTTTTTCCCCCAAAATGCTTTATATCTCACAATTGTTTGATTTTCTACAATTATATTTAGCGCTTTATACCTTTCAATTTTTCCTACGTATTGCGTAATGTTTTGCAATTCAGTTTTAATGCAAGAAAAAGTCCGTGAATTTCAATATTGCCAACTAAATAACCATTAAAATGCTCTTATAAATGATGTAAATAAAAATAATTATATTCTGATTTGCAGCATAATTCTACACATGCAAAAAAACAAAACAAATTCACAAATACAAAACACTCTGTAATATGTTTATGGTGTTTTTTAATATAAAAATGTGACAAATTTAGATTATTACTTAAGTTTAATGTTTTAAAAGTTTAGCTTTAAATTATAATAAACAAGTTTGGATTTAACAATTGAAAAATTGTTAATACATGAGGATTTTCCAATAACACTGTGTAATTTATAGTATTTATAATTAATATAATGTTTTGAAAGACATAATTTAAAGTGGGCATTGAAGTATAATTTAAACTAAATATAAATTTTTGCTATTGAAGTAAGATAAACGAAGTTTTTTGTCAACGTTACGGCATACAATTTAAGTTCTAAATATTCCAAGAATAAAAAAAGATATATATATATATATATGTAAACATAGTCTAATATTTCTTGTGATATGCTTAGATAATATAAAATACTTTTAAAACAAAAATGTTACACATATTATTGCAGTGAAATTATTGTTAGAATCGCTATTTATTTTTGTTCTGTAAAATAAATAAATAAATAAATAAATATATATATATATATATATATACATAAATATATATTATAAAAAATTAATTCAATATACAATACTCTGAAAATATCAAATCACACTTTCCTTTTCTTATAATAAATGTAAAATATTTAAATTTAAAAGAATAAATTTAAAAGGTGAAAATATTTCTTAAAGCAAGAAAGAATTCACTCCACTTTCTCCATCACTCCACTTCTTTGTGCTTATGTAGTATACACGCACATCAAGAAAAAAAAGATTTCAAAAAGTTAAAGGGATGAAAAAGGAGGAAAAAGACTATAAACTTTTGAAATTTTAGCATAAATTAAATATTTATATTTATACACACATATTTATATGTATGTATACATAAACGAAAGCTTTCGTAATATATTTCAAGCTTTTGTTTGTTTATTTGGAGATGTCGATACCTTATACAAATGTGTTACTTTAAATATATTTTTTCAGTAGGTTGTATTTTTTAAATTTTTTTGAAAAGGAATCTATAGCATTAATTTTATAAATCGTAATATTTTTCAACGCTATAACAAGTATTAAATGAAAATAAATGAATTGAATTAAAAATTGATAGTAACAAACATAGTTACAGTATATATACTGTGCACTTTTCGATATTTTGAAATTATATTGAATACTTTTTATATTTGCTCTAATAATGGGAGAAAAAGTTATTGGATGTTTAATAATATTGGATGTTTAATTTGTGTTGAACAATATTGTGAAATTCTAATAACCGAAAGAAGAATAATGATGATTTCATCTTGCCATGCTATAAGAAAGTAATGTAAATACATTACGAAAAAACAGAATTGCTTTCAACTGATTAAAAACTTATTGATAGTCATTAATTTTATCTTCAATTATTATAAAAGAAACTAAATAAAATAATCAACTTATAATTTCAATGTATCCCATTAAACAAGGCTATTACTTTTCTGGATGAAATATCAATTTAACTATTTTATCATCACTTTTTTCTACAATAGATAAATCGTTATTGGCTCAATGAGAAACATATTTTTACGCATTTAATTTTAAAAAAAAACTTTTTTTTTTCTTATTCAATCTTTTGTGTAACGCAGCGCATATAGGTGCAAATATGTGTGCTCGAAAATTATATGTATCATTTATTTAAAATTCTACAAATTTAATTTTAAGCTTACAAGAGTAATATTAGTTTGAAAACACACAGAAATGTATAACATACTAATGTTGACTTTTTTAAGTAACAAATAAATATAAATTTTATAGGAATTTTCCACTTATGTGCCAATGGAACTTATTGTTCCAAAATAAAATGGATTATAGAGCGGGAAGTCGCAGCGCAGATAATCACCTCTTTGAGTTCACGGAAAAATATCTAGGATTTGTTAAAGTCGTATATTTAAACGTAATCGGTCTGCCAAGTCATAGCTTGGTGGAAAACACATAAGAACCGATTTTAGAGGCTGCCGCATAGGTTTACCATTATGTTTATCTGCTCCCAATCCTCCATATTTATCATACTTTTGAGTGCAGGAAAGTACAAAGGTAAACCTACGAGTCAACCGCTAGAATCGGCTTTTTAGTTGTTTTCCACCAAGATATAACTTGGCATAGAGATGGCGTTTTTATATGCCCCTCGAGATTTAACGAAGCCTAGATTTTCATCCTTAAACTACATGAAGGTATCGTCTGTGCTGCCCATTGTTAAATTCAGATACTTTTTTCCGGGAGGGACTTTTGTGGCTCGACATTATAGAGTTCCGGCGGGGGGGATTGCACGTTTTTACCATTGAAAACGCAAAATCTAAAATTTTCCGGGGAAGGGAACATCTCATTGCTTCGTGGACGAATGTCCTCTTGAATTCAACAGTGGTGCTGCCGCCACCCGGTCCATTAACATCGTGGGGTGAATCGGGAGATGAAGGTAATCTCAATTTTCTTACTTATACTCCATTTTTAAATTTTACTGTATTAACCTCCAGTCTCCCTTTTCATAATTTCTATTAATTTAAAATCGTTTGATATTTATTGAAAATCTTACTGTTTCGTTCTTAACCTAAAACTAAATAACAAAAGAAATCCATTTTTTCCATAACTAAAATCGTGTTGAAAAACATCGATTGCTTAAAGCCATTAATATCGTATAATTAACACACAAAAACAACATTTTGAATTCCTGTAATTATGCAAATACCTAAAAGAATCTTTAAACAATCGGGAATCCTTTTCTAAATCCCTTTATGATAAGACATTCTCTTTATCTCAATTACGTAACATAGATATTAATATTGCAATAGAGGTGGTGATAAATCCTATCTGATTTTGCGGTATTACGAATTCAAATCACATTGTTTTAAACATAATTTTCTGTATATGTTTTTAGATCATTGTGTATGGAGATATGTGAAACCTTAATGATAAAAAGCGTTCAATTGTTTAATGAATTCATTAAACAATTGAACGCTTTTTATCTGTTTCAAATAGTATCTTTACATCTAATCTTTTTTATTAAAACACCTTAGCTCTAATAAAAAAAAAAGAAATTCTAAAAATTATGATAAAATCGCAATATGTTAATATGTAAGCACCTACGTGTCTTTTCGAGTTATGTACTTTCCTAACAGCATAATGATTGTTAGCTTATTAAATAATGTTAACACAACTTACATTTTCTGCATTGAAAATACATATTTTTAACAATCTCAGTAAAAGAGATTTATATATATAAAAAAATAATAATCGAATGACCATTTTCTATTTGTAATGTTTTTGTGTGAGCATTATGTGACTAATATATAGGTTTTGCCGATTACTTGGCAATATCAATAACGATTCCTTAATTGTAATTATCATATAAACGTATAAAATGCTCAAAAAAATAGAAAAGAATTTAAGAAGAAATTAAACTTGAAGTTAAGGAGAAATTAAACTATACATTTCTCATAAAAAAGACTTATGGTGCTTAAAATAAAATGATATTACAATAAAAACTGTTATCGTTGAATTTATCAATTTTAGTAAATAAAAAATCTAGCTTACTGTAAAATAAAATAATTTCAACTACATCCTTGTCGTATAATATGTGCCGTACCACATTACGTCAAAGTTTTAATCATATTTTCATATAGCAAACTTAGAATAGTCCATAATAATATACGTGATATAACTACAAATAAATATTCCAAAAGCTTTTATGAGAGTAAAGCGGGTTTTTTGTTCCTGTCAGTGAAATTCATCCCATGAAGAATTTAATTTTGCTTTTTTATAATCAATTTACATGAAAGTGAAAAGCAGTTCATTTACAGTTTCTGCTTTGTTTATGAGATTTATTAAGTATTGTTTTTGTTCTGAACAAAATAATTTATACGGTTTATGAAGCAAACAACACTATTAAATGTGCTAATTTTGTCTCGCAACAAAATGACATTAAAAGAAAAAGAGTCCGAAAAGTCTGTTTATATTACGTAGCATTTTATGAAGCATTTCAAAATTAGTGGAACAAAAATTGTTATATTTATAGATAGTAAAGGAGTATTTTTTATATCCTGGTTCTAATAGAATGATAAGAAATGTATTATAAAAATTACATTTATTAAAATCTTTTAAATATATTTAAAATTTCAAATTCTGATATATTTTATTGGAGAATATCAGTAAGGTATAATTATTAGTCGTATAAAATCATAGCAAAACATATGCGCAACCATTGACAAAAAAAAAAAAAAAAAAAAAAAAAAAAAAAGAAAGAAAGTAAAAGGGAAAAAGAGAAAACATAGCTTGTGAAATGTTTTGTGGCAGATAATGTTTTAATCTAATTGGTATTTTTAATGTTACTAAATTCATAAATGCTTATCTGAGAAAGATATGCCATAATTAAAAAAAGAAAATGCAAGTCTAGAAATAAAAAAAAAATCTTTTGATTTTAACACTTAAAAGATGGAAGAAAAAACATTTTTTTGTTACAAGAGAATTAATTTATTCAAGTTTCTTTATTTAGCGCACAGTGAAACGGAGACATTTTGTAACACATTTTCGTTAAAATAAAAAAAGACATAAAAATAATACAATTGCACTACTTAATTCATTATCTAAAATAATTTTTAATCAAATGTTTTCTCCAAAAAATGTGTTACATTTTACGATTGTCCCACGTTCTACAGTTACAGTTGAAGCTATTTGTATCATTCTTTCCTCTCCTCGTCATTGATTTAAAATTCACTTCAAATAATGCAAAAACTTTTCTCTGCTGATGGCTTTCTTTGTGTTAAAGAATTTTTGAAATGCTGCCATAAATAAAAGTTCTTACTTTTTTTTTCTTTAACCACATCATTAATCGTACGTTGAAGTTAATCATATTCACATACAAAACACATGCAAGTTTTCAATGTGCCTCTTGTATTTATGAATACAGTCGAGTCTCTATATAACGAAATCCACCGTTCCAGTAAAAAAATTGTTATATGGAGAGAAATTCGATGTATAGAGAATGATGTTAAAAATCGTATTTAATGTGTGAAATGTGAACAAATATTATTTTTGATCTTTTGAATTAAGAATTTGAAATGTTTAAAAGTAAATATTAACCTAACATTTTATTTCTTAATTATTTAAGCCGTTTCAAAAAAAGAGAACAGACATTTGAAAGCTTAATGAAAATCAAATAAGAAAGAATTGCATTAATTTCAGACAAAGAAATCTGTAATTTTTTGTTAATTTGATTTTAAAATTGTTACACTCTTAAAAAAATAATAAAAATTAAAAAAATTGCTCAAATTTTAGCAAGGAATGAAAAATTGTAGATAACATTTCCCTCCATTTGAAGGCCTCTCTTATGTGCCTCTCATTAATTCCTCTCTTACATGTGTATCAATCCAATTGATACTGTTTCAGAAGGATGTGGAAAGGTGTGTGGGAGGTGAGATGAATTCGTTGGATTTAAAGAACAAAGAGAGAATGAATATAAAAAAAAAACTCAGCACTGACGATAAATATAAAATAAGTAATGGAAAATTGATTCCATATGATTTCAAAGCTTTTTAAAACTGAATAAATTAAGACCAATTTATGAAAAAAATCGTTGTATGGAGAGAGATATTTCGCTGTATAGAGACTATTTTTAATGTAATCATGCGAAAAGGGGACCGTTCCTACTAAAAATTCGTTATATAGAGAAATTCGATGTATGGAGTTTCGTTATAGAGAGACACGACTGTATAGTAATTTGCAACATTTAGATTAATAACCAAGTTTATTATATCATAAAATTCAGATTTAAGTTAGAAGAAACAATTACGTTTAAAGAATTGTAATACAAATTTAATACATAGTAACTTCCGAAAAATACCGTGTACTTATTTGAATCTTCCTAATTAGCACAGTATTTCGAAAGGCATAATTTGACATTAATAAATTGTCTTTATATATAGTCCATTTTGAAACGCAAGATTAAATTTTGTTTAGAATATAAATACGTACTAAAACACATTACTAACATTGAAGAATAACAAGACTCAAAGTAAGCATTTAAGAATAATTAAAGATAAATATAACTTACTGGCAATGAAGTTAAATAAGTTATTGTTTCTAAAAATAAGTTTTATTCCAAAGTTGCAGCATACATTTTGCAGCATTTATGTGTTAAAATTTAAAAAAATTGTGTTCACATAATATTTGTACGATTATTAAATAGCATTATACAGTTTTAATACATATATGTTATACATATTATCCCTATGAAATTATTCTTAAAATCGCTATTAATTTCGTCCGGGAAGTTAAAAAGATTAAAATTAATTTCATCAAAAAGTTAATTTAACTGTTTAAACGCCAATGTTCCCAAATGGGAACATTGCATTATTTGTAATATAAAACATATTTTTTCCAACATAATAAAGATGTCCTTATTTTTCCTATAAAATATATGGTTGATTTCAACTTTGGAAAAAAAAATATGTTTAAGCATTTGACACAGGTATAAGAAAAATAAAAATTCATTAATTTGCATTAAAATATATTATTGGTATTTTACGTTTTCTGTATATTACTTGTATTTCACCGCTAGGAATTAAAATGATTTTGGAATACGAGAAAATACTCAAGAACAATATTCAATAGCATATAGCAGAAAATAATTTATTATATTTGCATAAGTTGTTAATCAATAATTATGATCCAAAATGCGAATACTGAAATGAACACTGCAAATGAAAACAGCCAAAAAAATGCAGAAATATTTTTTCTTATTTTTTTAAATTTGTATGCATAAATTAAAATATTTGAAGCTATAATATAGAGAAAACAAAATTATAATTACATTGCGATATTAATTCGGCGTGTAAACTGTAAATAAAGACAACTCTAATGATAAATATCTCCTAAAAGAAGATAAAAAAAATTTTAACTTCTATCACTTTAACACACGCTAAAACAGAAAAACAAAGAATGAAAGAATGAAAAATCTACAAAAAGTTACTGTCAAAAAACATTATTTTTTCGTTTTTTTATGACTAAAGTGGAGAATATAGACTTATAAGTTTTCAAAATCAGAGATCAATTTGAAAATTTAAAAGAAATTTCTTTTAAAATGAACGAAAACTCTGTAAATAAATTTAAAGCTTTTCTTTGTTTATTTCAATCTTGTAGTAGAAAGTAGTAACTCAAAATATAAATGTATTATATTAAATAATTTACATAATAATAAAGTTTTTTGCGTGATAAGGAATTTATAGAATGAACCTTTTTTTTATGAACCTTTTTTTTATCAATGTCTATCACAATTTAATGAAGGATTTAAAAAAAAGTGAATCAAACAGTCATAATCAAAGATATAGTCACGATTTATATGTTGTGTACTGTTTTATGTATTAAAATTACATTGAATAATTTTACATTTACGTTAGTAATGCAGAATAGAAGTCGTATTATGTTTAACATATTCATTTTAAAACTTGATTCTAGATGAAATAATTGCAAATTTGATATCCACTGCTATATACGGAAAAACTTATTATTCCGTTTTAAATTTTAAATTAAGTGAAAAAAAGAACCATTCACTCCAGAAAGAAAATCGTGCTGAAAAATATCGATTGCATAAAACCCTTAATATCTTATACTTAACATACAAAGAACAACACTTTGAATTCAAATAAATACCCAGAAGGATCTTCAAACAATAGAGAATCATTTTCTAAATCCTTTTACGGTATACATCGCCTTTATCTCAATTACGTAAAATGGACATGATTATTAAAATCAAAGATGTGCTAAATTCTACATTATTTTCTTATATTACGAACTCAATTCCCATTGCTTTAAACATAACTTTTTGTAGATGTTTTTTATTTTGAGATACGTGAATTTGAAACTTTAATGATTATTCACAAAGCAATTGGATGCTCTTTATCTCTTTCAGGTGGTTTCATTGTATCTGATCCTTTTTATTAAATCGCATTAGTAAAGGTAATTTAAAAAAAATTGGTGAAACCACAATATGCTAATGTATAAACGACGACGTGTCTTTGCAGTTATGCAAATTTTAATGGCGTAATAATTAGTTGCAGATTAATGAATATTAAGATCACTTACATTTTAGGTAAAAAAAAAAGATTTTTTTAACAATCTAAATAAGCGAGATTTATGTCAAAAGAAATAAAGTCGAATGACGCTTTAATGTTTTTATGTGAGTATTCTGTGGCTTTTACATACGTTTTGCTGATTACATGGCAATTTTTTTTTTTACGATTCCTTAATTTTTATTTATCATATATTCGTATAAATTGCATAGAAATACGGAAGGTTTAAGGAGAAAAAAATTTTACATGATTTTTTTATGGGATTTAAGACGGAATTGTCATTATTATCATTACGAACTTCATTCGTGAGATAAAACTATTTTTTGTAAAACATTTTAAAATTTTTTAATGGAAGATAATTTGAACAGATTGAATAATTTTCTTCCCCTTAAGTGTAAATCCTTATTATTAAGAAAAATTTCGCATTTTAGAAATAAAAATAAAATGAAATATTACAAATGCATTAACTTCAGTTGTTTTGATTTATTCTGTTTTAACATGCAGTCAATATATAACCTATCAAACAATTTTGTTTCGTAAAATTTAGATTTTCTCTTAAATGCCCGTAATTTACAAGTGAAAGTTACTGCAAGATATTTACTTATCCTATAATGTATGCTATAAAGGAAATGAAATATTTAAAAACTTGACTCTCTCACGCAGCTGCCAAATTTCATGTAGGGTTCCAACGAGCACGCAGACGCATGAAGTGGAATGGACTCAACTAAGGTCTGAAACTATCGTATCACAGTTTAAACCTTGATTCCTCCATGGCAGTCAACAAATCCTTAGCAGTTGTAAGGTAGAGAAGATCTTTTCTGAAGAACAGTTTTCATTCTAGATATGCTCAATGATTTTCATGTCTGGGGATTTAAATGATCAATGAAACAGTTCTAAATCAGAAAAATGAACCTAGAGTCAGTCACTTTTTAACAACTGTCGACATCAGGGCTGTCGTATTTTTCAGAAGAAAGTGTCAAAATCCATCTGAATGTACAATGGACATGACTCGGCGTAGGTGATAGGATTGGATGCTCAGGTAACTCTCTTAGTCGTCTTTTGAGGTATTAAGTATACTATATCTAGCCGACAGCACATGTCGGACACCATCACAAAAACTCCGCTAGATTGAACAGTTTCTTCTTAACATGTAAAATCAAATGATTCTTGAGTTTGTCTCCATACCTTCTCACGCCATTGCGCTCGATAGAATTGAAAATGATAACGAGAACTTTTTTTAATCAGCCAAAGTGCAGTAGACACATTGGCCGGCCAAGTCACGAAATAAAGACTTGTGCTATTTTAAGAAGATGTTAGAGATTACAAGATTAATCATAATTTGCAATTATTAATCTGGTGGGTGGTGGGAGGATTTCGTTGAAAACATATACCGAGACCTTGCTTGATTACGTACTTTTGAAATTTTTAGTTTTCTTTTAATGTGAATAGATAATAACCGGTTTGTAAATAATTTTCTATAATACATATTTCTTTAAATAATATGCTGACTCATATTACTAAGTCAGCTTGTGTAAATCTCTATGTCTATTTTTAAAAAAAAATTCTATAACATCTTAATAAATTTATGCTTTTCATGTTTCAAAATTGCATTTAAGAGTTATTTAATTCCGCTAAACATGTAGAAATGTGTAAAGTTACCATTTATTATGCTGATTTGTGAAGTATATACAAAAGTAGTAAACATTCTCGATATTATTTATGTAGAATGATTTGCATATACTAAACTACATTGATGTGCAACATAATCACGATAAGACAAGTCTGTAAAATCTAATAAAGTTGGAGAAAAAATAAATATTATCCAAAAAACGAAATAGTGTTGCATAATTAAAAAGGAAAAGAAAAGATCGTCTCATGGAAATCAATAAAGATGGTTAGCTATAAAATAGATGGAAATAAATTTAATTAGACTTATTTAATAGTGAGTATATACTCTTATAACTTCTGCCGCACTACTTTAGTAAGTTTTATGATGAAGTAAAACTAAACTTACTTATCTACATTAATAAAAACGTAGTAAAAAAGCAGTAAAATCGAATGGTTGAAAGCATTTAAAATAAAATTTTCTTATATTTGAATGCATAAATAAGAGCTAAGAACTTTATTATACAGTGGGAGATATTATATTATTTATTTATAAATATACTTCGAAGTTAACCAATCGCAAAACATTTATATTTTTTTGCATTTGGAATAAAATAATACATATTAATATTTTAAAGAAACAGATGTCCAAAAAATATGGAAAAGAAATGTATAAAATTATTCCAATTTAACGAGTATAAATTGGAAAATGTGATTTAAAGATCAAAATTCTCAAAAGATACGTATTTTAAACTTCAGTATCAACGTGTTGCAAAACTGCAATATACTCAAAAATCAATAGTCCTTACACAGTGAGTTTTAAAACACGATTTCATTTGTTGTTCTTATTTTTCAATACACCAGTTAATACAAATTGGCTATTGGAATTCTCAAGAGAGGATGATATTGAGTTAATTTCTTATACCAAAATTTTTTATCGTTTGCAAAGCTTTAGGTTAGTATTGCAAAAATTAGTAAATTTTGTCAAATTTAAAAAAAGCTGGAGAAGTCAGAAAGTAGATTTTCTTATGGTAATTATGTATGCTTTAAGATTTTGTATTAGAAAATGGACAATACTTAAAAGAAGTATATCAGTTTCTCATTTGCCATTTTACTCTCGGGTGTATTATTTCTGATGAGAGTTTTAGAAATTTATCATTGCAAACCTTCAGGCGGCAAAAACATTTGTCCAATAAGAGTACGAAATCTCATCATGCAAATATCATTGCTTGATTAAGAAATAAGCTGTTCTTCTTCGATTGAACCATAGCATGGTTGGTAAATGCGCCCGCCATCCAGTTACAAGCAAGTGTGTGAATAGATGGGCATTTGAATCCCAGGTGAAAATTGAGCGATTTGTTATTACAAACTGTATTTAAAATTTGACTTCCATTCTATTTTTCGAAAAATAAACTGGTGAGCAAATCTCTCGCAATTTATATTTTTTTAAAAGGTATTTATTTTAATCAATTACGTTCAAGTTTTTTATTTACTATTTAGTGCATTATGATAAATGTAAAACTTTTTTATTATAGTTTATTACCTAATAAAAAGAATTGTGAAATAAAAATGTCAAAAAATGAAAAAAAATATAAAAGAAAATTTCCACTTTCATCTTAAATCTTCTTATCTAAAATAAAAATAATAAAATTTTAAAAATACTTTATATAAACTTGCGTTATTGATGGGAAAACCAAATTAAAAAAAGAATACAAATAACTAAGCTAATACTCAGATTTTTCAAAGCAAGCAAAGTACACAATATTCTTTGAAACTTGAAAATTGTATGTAACAAAAATATATTCATAAAAAAGAAATATTTGTCCCACATTTACCACAAATTATTTCTAGAGATTTCATTCTTTATCCCTGGTGAAAAGAATATGAATATTTTAAGATTTGTATTCAAAATCACAGGTAAATTTTTTTTCCTTCTTGGTTGGAAAGAAAATAATCAATGTTTCATAAGATTTTGTATAATAGATTATAGAGAGTATATAAAATACAATTTTCCTGTACATAAAACAACTCTGCCCATAAAGTTAATCAGGAAACAAATTTATATACATACCTAATTTATCTATAAATTTTTCAGACCTTTCTTTTTCTATTATAAAAATATCATGTGCATATATATTTCAAAAGTAAATTATTGAATATATATAATAAAATACATTAGATGCCATATTGCTAATTTATACTTATAACTATTATATATTCTGAAAAATTTTGTTTGCTTTTTTTTTTTTTTTTTTTTTTTTTTTTTAGCTCAGAAGATAAAAAATTTCAATTTGGTTTAAAGACATTTTACCATATTTGCAAGATGACATAAAATCGGCCAAATTTTGACAGCACCGTTTCCCGAAGCAAGTCTTATTTTCCTTATGCATCACTGTAAAAAAAAAAAAAATCCGTTATATTTACGGCAAAAACAGCTGGCAGCAATGTTGTCGACAGTTTTTGCTGTAAAAACTGCAGTAAAATTAGGTGTACTTTTCTATTACATCTAGTTTTACTACAATTTTACGGCAAAAACTACTAGCAACATTGCTGCCAGCTATTTTTGCTGTGAATGTAACTTTTTTTTTTTTTACAGTGAAGATGTTACTGTGCAGTCACTGTGAAGTATATATGTTCTATTTTTGACAGTGCTCAAAGGGCACAATGATGGCATGGAAATTTTGTTAATAATATTTTTTATTGGTCTTATTTTTATAAGGATGCCTAAACGATGTATTTTGAAGAATAAATGATATCTCTACGGTAGTCCATTTTTCCAAAATAATTTGATGTCTATGCACACCTCGGAAAAAAAAGAAAAAAAAATCTGTAAAAGTTCTACAAATTTTCTTTGAAATTGGGATTCATAGAATTACAAAGTATGTAACGGTAACAGCAAAAATTCATGTAACCGATTTTGTTACTTGAATTTTTGCTGTTACCGTTACATAGAAAGCTCTAGGAATTCGAGTTTCCTAGAAAACGTTTCAGGAAATATTAAGTTAACCAAATCTGTCCCCTTTTCTCCGCTGCGTTTCAGAGATAAAATAGATGGTGTCACATCATTTAATAAACTATTATTAATATTATTACTGTTATTATTTTGAAAATTTTAAATTCATTCCCGAAAGTATTCTATGTACATATAAGATAGAATGAAAAAAATATAAAAATATATAAAATTGATTGCTAAAAACAAACTTACAATTTTCGGCTAATTTAAAGATTTTTGAAAAAAATCGCAAAAAATACAAATTACTAAAAATAATTAGTGTTAGAATCGGTAAAAAAATTCCAAATAAACGTTATTTAAGAGAGTGCAAAATTTAATATATTAGGCAAAAAGCTTGAATTTGAATTGTTATTATGTTATTATGAGTGGGTCATAATTGCTGGCAAATTCGGAAAATCGGGGATATACACGACTTGTCCGATATTCTTAAACTCGTTGAAATTTAAATTTTTTAAATTTGTATCTTTCGTACTGTTCTGAGAGTGTAACGACAGTATCAAAAAGATATGAATAAAATAAATAATTTTGCTGATTATTGCTGAGGTTACTAAAGATAACTGTTGCACTAAATCGTAAATGATAATCAAGAGAGAAAAAACTGCAATGAAAAAAAGTGTAAATATACACTACAGTTTTTATATGAATTATTTTTGATAAGTTACTTTCATATAATTTTTCATAAACTTTTAACTGGTTTAAGGGGATTTGCACAGCTATATAAAAACAAAATAGAAATCAGGTAGCTAATTTTACTAAGCATTAAATAAAACTGTAAATGCATAATTAAAAGAATTTGACACAAAATAAATAATAGTAAAACATGCGACAACATTTGCATGAAAATATTTTAATAAATATAAAAAAATAAATATTCAATTTAAATAAATATGAAAAAACTCATTAAAAGATGATGTACTCTTAAACTTATATATTAATAACTTAATTTAAAAAATATTCTCTCTCAAACATCTGTTAATTAAACAAATCTAAAAAAATGCAAAAAATTTCTTCAAACTTCCAGTTCAAGTCCTGCAAAAGTTAAAACAATTCCCATATAACAAATTCCACAAAGAAAAAATAAATAAACGGCAGAGAAAAAAATTGAAACTTCAAGTATTTATTATTTCAACGACAAATAGCATCAATCACTTGAGAATGTGACACTTCATAAAACGTCGTCGTCATATAAACCGATTTTGTGCGAAATACGAGAAAATCGTCAATTCTTCACAAGGTTGTCAATAGTAGAAAAATCTCGAGAATGATCCTGTAATTTGAGTGACGCCCGTCGATTAAAGTGTATATCTTCGACCAATCCATCTTCATTCATCTGTATTTCTAGAAATGTTATGTCAAAACTGAATATGAAAATGAAAAAAAAGTAAGTACTTTATTTTTTCTTATATTTTACTGATATAACTCAAATAACATTTAATTATTTTCATTTAATATATTGGTGTGTTTACGAGAATAAAAAATATTAAAAATGCACTGAATTGATATTTTAGAAAATCAAAAATTATTAAACTTAAGTATAAATATTTTTTCATTTTAAAAATACAACTAATGATAAATTTATAGCATAGGTAATAAATCATTTCTCTTTTCAGTTATAAACTAATTTCTTTTTAAGAAATAGACCTTTTTTATGTATTTTTGAAATACATGTTCTCGCACGATTTCTTTCCCACACAGCATGCATGGTCACAGTGACGTCACAATGACGTCACTGTGAGTCACTTTGGTCATATAACATCTGTGACCAAAATGCCACCACTCAGTGACGTCACATTGTGACTGAGATGTGACTTTCTTAAAAATTTTTAGAAAATCTTTACAGTGTTAATGTCAAAGTAGTCACAAATGACACACTTTTCACAAATTGGTCACATTGTGACGTCACAAAGTGTCACAATGTGACGTCACAAAAAAGCTCTGAAACGGCCATAATGACTTCACATTTTATTCACTGTGACTTCACATCGACGTCACGTGACGTCACATTGACAGTCGATGGTCACAAAGTCACAATGTGACTTCACAACGACGTTGCAGTGACGTCACCATGTCTTAGGTTTATCTAAAGAGAAAAAAATGCAAAAAATTCAACAAACTTAAACTTCAAGCCCCGCAATAATTAAAACAATTCCACAAAGCAAGTATAAATAACCTAACAAAAAATAATATTAAGATTATCTATAGAAATCTCCAATTTCTTCAGAAATTTTACCGAAATCTGAAGAAATTTTGCAGACTTAGCTTTATCTTTAAAAATATTCTTAAAGGTATGTACAGAATAGGCTAATTGCCTACAGATTTTCTAAAGATTTGTTTCAGTGGGGAAACAAAAGAAAAAAAATGAGAAATTTCAAAATATCTTTTTCAAAGATAAATAGGATCAATCCCTTGAAAATGTGACGCGCCGTAAAACGTCGTTGTCATACATTGTAAAAAAAAATCTGTGAAGGTACTAAACATTTTATAGGAAACTGAGATTCCAAGAATTTTTCATGTAACGATAACAGGAAAAATTCATGTAATCGATTCTGAAACTTGAATTTTTGCTGTTACCGTTACAGGAAAAGTTCTTGGAATCCCAGTTTCCAAGAAAAAGTTTAGTACCTTTGCAGGTTTTTTTTTTTTTTTTTTTTTTTTTTTTTTTTTACAGTGTATAAGCTGATTTTGTGCGAGAAAATTCGCAATTCACAAGCTTCTTAATAGTGTGAAAATTTGTTGAATGATCCAGTGATTTCAGTGACGCCCATCAATCAATATTATATGACGACCTCAGAAGCCAAGGGGTACAAGTGACAAAATTTCGATTTGGAGTAAATTGAGTTTAAAGATAATTGATGTTAAATTCGAACACCAATAACAATTGAGTGGATTGAAATGGGAAATTTTTGCTTGTTGCATTCTGGTCTTTGAACTCTTATTTCAACAACTGTTAAAAAATAAAGTACAATTTTCTTTAAATGAATAATTAATCAATATTGTTTGTTTTTTGAAAAAAGTGGTTTGCCTCTATAACTCAGCAAATAATAAGAAAATCACTTATATTTCTTCACCTGAAATAAATAAAAAAAAACATATTTTTAGGTCGTCTGTGTATTTAGTTTATTTTTTTTTCAATTTTGTCGCTTATACCTTTTGGCTTCTGGGGTCCTCATATGTCTTCGACCAATTCATTTTCATTTATCAGTACTTTTAGAATTAATTTGTCAAAAAATAATAATAAGTGGTATAAAATAGATCTTTTGCTTTTCGCTACATTTTCAATGGAATAATATGAATAATTCAATATATTAATGTGTATAGGAGAAGAAGAAATGTTGAAAGAAGCACTTAATTGTTATTTTATAGAATTAAACTCTTAAAACGAAAGACCTGATTTGGCTTCTCATGAAAGAACTGTAATTTTTTCGATCATAAAAGAGTTGTTTTTCAAACGATTAAATCTTCTTGATCTAAACTGGTTCTTTAAATAGCTCAACTTCATTTAAATTGGTTAAAACTCGAGTTATTTCAACTCTTTTTTGAGAAGCTGCCTTTCAACATTGAGATGAGTGGATTTCAGCTCAACTTGAGCTATTTTGTGGCCGACTTTTTAAGAGAGTAGATCTTTAAATATTATTTTTTCATTTTAATCGCTTTCCTGTTTTGCCCGTACGTCTTACGGGCAACGTGCTTTTGCCAATCATGATTTGCCCGTACGCATTTTCAGAAAGAATCACGTTTTGAGCACCTTATCGCCAGAACAACGATTGGCGCGGAGATGAAGTCGATGCTACGCACCCTTTCTTGTTTGTAACGTCAAACGCCTTGCGGATAGCAACCCTTCCTTCTGCAAAGAGATCGCGCTTATTGTTAATTTGTTTTTCCACAAATGTTATCAAGCAAAGACTATAATATGAGGAAATGTTATCCACCGTTGTTTTCTTCTCATCTAAAATACAATATTCAAAATATTCTTTTAATTTAGGTAAGATTTTGATTCTAAAATACGATAGATCGTCTGCCGCCATTTCGGATTTGAAAATGAAAACAAAACGACGATTAGCGTTTGGCGATGCAGCTAGCTGGACGTTCTCGCTTTCGCCAAGGCTGGTGCTCAAAACGTGATTCTTTCTGAAAATGCTACCCGCACCAAGTACAGATATGCACACTCCAATGATAATTTATTATTCTCACCAGTAAAATTTCATTTTGAATTTTGCATTTCTTAATCCAAGTATGTCTTTTATTCAATTAGGCAAAAATTTCTGTCTTGAAAAACTGGTGGTAAAATATTAAAAATTCTGTAAAAGGCATGAAAAAATAGGCGTTATTTAAAATTCTTTTCCAAAAATATTGATCATTTAAATGGTTAAAAAGAATATTATTTTGATTTAACCCTTAAATGCATATTGTATCATTTTTGATACTATAAGTGTTCCCGATTTATTGGGGGTTTTATTCACATATTCCGTATTATCACCAGAAATTTAAAAGAGCAATTTTCACTTTACTTAATGACAGATCATTCGTAATTAAATAAAGAAAAATTTACTATTTAGATTTTTCTGGTATGAATTCTGATTCTTTGAATTGCGCATTTTTTGGAACGCGTTCTATCCTATGCATTTAAGGGTTAATAGCTGCTATACTAAAAAAAATTAGTTGTTTAATGGTTTTTTTTATATAAATTTTTCATAAGATTTTTATGAATGGATGTTTCAAATAGATGTACATTACTTTCTGTTCAGGTAATTTGGAACTTACTTCACATTATAAATTATGTAAATTATATGTACATTCAAATATCGATTAATAAAAATTACCACAAAAATCACACTAGTGCTGGTGTCTATATTTTGAGACCAAAACTTTTTCGTTAATTCAAGTGATGTAGTAGATTTCATTTTTTTTCTCTCTTAGCAAAAAGTTACCGTGATAGGTCCAAGTTACTCTGATTGACTGTACTCTATATAAATTGATATTCCTTTCAGTTACTAATGTATATTGCACGAATAATTAAAGTAAATTAAAAATATCATTAAAAATATCTCAAAAATGTTTTATAATTCTATTTAAAAAAACATTCCGGGAGGATTGCACTTTTTGACCATCAAAAGTAAAACTCAAATTTTCCGATGGAATCATTTCAAAGCTCCGGAGTCGCTATTCCTAACAGCTCAACCCATAAATTCACCACTGCGCTCTGTTTTGAACGTATACTATGGCCAGCGCATAATAAATGATTATTTTACCAACACTACTTTTGATCGTAATGTTATTCAACAATAATGTAATTAAAAAAAGTCTTCCATTTTTTGATAAATAAATTACTTATCAAGTCATGAGTTATAGAAATAATTTTTATGTTTAATACACTTGATTCTATAATCTTAAGAATGAAATATGTAGATTTTTTTTTAAATATTATATTTCATCTTTTAATTGAAATTTTTTAAATACAGAAATATGAAAAAAATAATGAAAATGAAAAAAAAAATCAGGAATTAACGGAAGAAAATTTTCATTAAATCTTGTAAATAGCTCCAGCATTTAAATTAGGAGTACAATTTCCGTATTTTAGCAAATATATATATATATATGAATGAATATTTTTTTTAGAATACAATGCTAGTACAAAAGATGAAAAAATGTTTGCCTTTAGTCGACAAATGAGACATAGGTCAAACACGCATGCAATCAGGCGTTAGAAATGTCCTAAATTCAGATGCATATAAGTGTGTTACAAATTAAGACATTTAAAAAATGTTTGGAAATTTAACACTACATTTTAAGACACTTATGTGTCTGAATTTTAGACATTTCAGTTTAAACTGTTTGATCATGGGAAAGGCAGAATGGACACGTGAGTCCTGACAGGTAATGCGAAAGGATTTGCATAGAGGAGTTCCGTGAAAGTGTTGTTGGATCGGAGGTGAAAGAGCTAGCTTGACCCAGGTCCGGCAATGGGACCTCCATTTAATATTTCATCATGGTAAGACATTTATATGTCTGAATTTCAGACATCCATGGTGTCTGAAATTTCATATTCAGACACTTATGTGTGTGAATTTATCTTTAAGTCACATGTGTGTCCAAATTAAAGATGTCTCTGTTTACAGGGAAAAACTTTTTTACTTACATACAAAAATTTATTATACAGTACATTAATTGAATATACGTCATTAAAAAGAACGTGAATGGACAAACGCACACATACACAAATGCATAGTTACATATCTACGAAACATTTTATTATCTTTTATTATAGGAAATAAGACAAAATAGAATATTTTGAGGTTTCATTAATTAAGTGCAAACATAAATTATAAACTTCATTCATAATTGCAATGCATTAGACATTAAAGGTTAATTTTCAAAGTCATCTATTAAAATCATCAAATAAGTGTTTTATTACAAAATTGTTTACCTATACTTTTTTGTTGGTATATTTTTGCCTTTCAGGATAAAATAACACCATTAATATTTTTGATATGTTTGCACAAGTTTCATTTTTATAAATTAAATGTAGGTACAAAAAAAAAAAAACTTTCTGTTTCCTATAAGAAAAACACATTAAAAGGGCTTTGAGCTTAAACATATTCAGTTTTTAATATGATTTGTAAATAGCTAAAGGTAAATGCAAAAATTAATATAATAATTTCGCACATTTTTCATGCTACATAAATATTTTCTTTTTTTAGCATTTAAATGAATTGAGAATAAATTACAATCGTACAAAACAAGCCGCACCTTTGTTCTCATCAGCGTTTTAAATTTTTGCGAATTTTGTATTCAAGAATTCAATTTATATCAGAAAATTTTAAATAGCAATTATTTTCTGTTTATTCTAGAAATAATTTATCCTTGTATATTCTAAAAATAAATACCCAATTTTTCTGGTGAGAGTTTAATATTTTTGATTAAAATATGTACTAATGTTAGTTGAGAAATTTTATTATATTTCATTATAAAAGGATGGATAAGGTTAGAAATAAATATTGTAAAACAAGATAAGGATTTTCTTTTTTTTTTTCAGCTGCCAAAATAGAATTATAACTTACCCTAATTTTTAGTTTTAACGCAGCATTAGAATTCTTACCTGCAAAGAGAAAAAAAGTGTGTTTATATTATTATAAATTTATAGCAGTTGAAATCATTCAAAGTAAAAGCATTTATTTTTTTATGCTCTTATATTTAAATTTATCCATTAACTATCTATCTCCTTACACTGTTAAAAATTTTGTCCTAGTTTGAACCAAATTTTGGTGCTCAATATCTGCCATTGTAAGATGGTAAAATTTTGAACTAAAGTTTGGAGCTATTGTGGAAGCATAGTTCCAATAGTTGGGAGAAGGTTGAAATAGAAAATTTCAAATGTTGGTACGGTACAAGATTTCACTACCTTATGATGTCAGCTACTGAGCACCAAAATGTGGTTCAAACTAGAACAAGATTTTTCACAGTGTATGTTATCAATACATTTATGTCTAGTGAGACTCCAGATCTTAATAGCATGCATGGTCACAGTGACGTCACAGTAACGTCACTGTGAGTCACTTTGGTCACATCACATCTGTGACCAAAATGCCACCACTCAGTGACGTCACATTGTGACTGAGATGTGATTTTCTTAAAAATTTCAGAAATCTATAAATATCCTTCAAAACATGTTATTTACTTTAAAAAAACATGTTTCTGGCAATTTAAATATCGTCGTTTTTGTCACAGTTTCGTCACATTCTTAATGTCAAATTAGTCACAAATGACACATTTTTCACAAATTTGTCACATTGGGACCACTTTGTGAAATGTCACAAAAAAGCTCTAAAACGGCCATAACGACTTCACATTTTAGTCACTGTGACTTCACATCGACGTCACGTGACGTCACATCGACAATCGATGGTCACAAAGTCACAATTTGACTTCACAACGACGTTGCAGTGACATCACCATGCTTTACGGGGATGCACGTCACATTCTTCTAGTTTGATGACCAATTTTCTCGGTACTGTTAAAAAAATTCTGTTAAATTACAGAGAAACCACGGATAATCCATTATCTCAAGTCTTGTGTAAAATTACAGAGATTAGATAAACCGTGATTCTCTTAAACAACAGAGACGTTATTCGGTAAATAAAGAATAGACTCTGTAAATTAATATCTTTAAAAGTATACTGATCTGTATAAATTTAATTTTAATGATAATAATTTAATTTAGTTTTTTAAAATTACTGAATCACTCAACTGTCAGTTAGTTTCAAAGGACTTCAGTTGTACAGTTTTCGGTAACTTCTAAACATCACATATTTTTTAATTTTTACAGCATCGTATAGGGAAAAAATGTGTTTTTAAATGAAATTTGTTTAAAGTCTATGTTTTAAATTTAATTTTATTGATAATAGTTTAATTTAGTTTTTTAAATTACTAAATACCTCAACCGTCAGGTCGTTTCAAAAGACTTCAGTTTTAGAATTCCTGATAACTTCTAAACATCGCATATTTTCAATTTTATATCATCGTATATGGAAAAAAATGTATTTTTAAATGCAATTTGTTTAAAATCTGTATATCAATTTGTTTTTGATTTATCATTTTTTTAGTTTTCTTTAGACTTTTTTTGCCTTTGTGTCAACAAAGGTATTCCGTTTCTGGACATTCACCGCCTGACCACCATGCAAAAAAATTGTAATGTTGTTTTCTCTATAATTAATTAAAAATATTAAAAAAGATGTTTTTTCCGGACCGATACAAAATATTTTATTTCTTACAGATGCATAAGCTTTGGGAGTATTAATCATAACTTAATTTTTCAAAACTGGCTTTTATTTGTAGAATTATAATAATTTAAATATTGCTAATGTTGAAGTGAAACTTGCAGCTTAGTAAACGGAAAACTCAGTCGGCGGTACGCCGAAGGTTAAAGAAGGTTAAGTGCTTGCTACTTTTAGTAAACTAAGTATATTACAGAGTTTAGGTATAGAAAAAGACTAACTGATCTAAATTATAGAAGAAATTCCCAATAAAACAAACAGGCTTACATTTTAAATTAGAACGAGCTATAATTACTTTTAAAAAATAAAACTGGTTTCACTAAACAGCTGGATTTTGATGACATATAAATATGATACAGGATACACAGATAATTACATACAGTATGTCCAGTAAATGACTGACCCGTTTAGAATATAAATAACAAAAAAAAAAAAAAAAAAAAAAAAAAAAAACGGTTTGAGATAAAAATGCGCGGCTTTTTATATTGTTATTGAAATATTAATAAATTTTAAAATATGCACTTTGTTAATATAATATAATAATATTTCAAATAATATCTCAGTCTCAGGACTGAGGAGGTTCAGTATAATTCAGATTGTTCAATCATAAATATTATTTTAAATCGCTTTCCAACCAATATGCCTTATTTCTGAAGCTGAGTCGAGAGTTTTAACACAGTGCATGTTTAAAAATTTATTGATTTTCTAATAACAACACAGCAAACCGCGCATTTTCATCTCAAACCGTTTATTAGTTATTTAAGTTCTAAATGGGTCAGTTATTTACTGGACACTCTGTATATATATGTATTTAATATAACTATTTTTAATAATAATTTTATGATTAAATTAAGTGGAACTTGCTACAGGAAAACAGAAGTTCTTCAACATAAGCACCTGTATCAGATATAAGCACTGTCTTGAAAAAAAATTTCGTAATAGCACAGAACGAAATAACCTTAACCACCTTTAAATTAGGATAAATTATTTAATGTGATAAAATATTTTAAGATATTTTTGTGACTCGCATGAATAGGATCAATCAGTAAGCTAATTTTGGAAATTGCAATATCAGAATTATAATCCTTCATTGTATTATTTTTTCTTTTTTATGAAAAAAAAAATATTTCAAATCTATATATCTGCCTAATAATAAGAAAAAATAATTTAAAAAAAATTAAATTTTAAATTTTCATCTATTTTTTATAGTTTATGGCGTGTACCCTGTATACACAATTAGGATTTTAAAATATTGTATTGCTGTATTTTGCAAGTGAATCGGCTTAAATTATTTAATATTATCTATTTAACACTCTGCAGCTTTATTTACATTAAATAAAGAATGTATTAATAGTAAAAAGTTTTTAGAAAAAGCAAATTTTCCCTTAATAGCTTAACCTTTTTTTCCGAAGAACAAATTTTAATTTTTTTGTTAAATAAAACCATCTGACATTGACAAAATAAATGTTATTTCATTTTTTGTACAGCTATCTTATTCGCAAAATTTATTGCAAATAATGTGACTTATAGTACAGTCGAGTCTCTCTATAACGAAACTCCATACATTGAATTTCTCTATATAACGAATTTTTAGTAGGAACGGTTCTCTTTTCGCATGATTACATTAAAAACAGTCTCTATATAGCGAAATATTGATCTCCATATAACGAATTTTTTCATAAGTTGGTCTTAATTTACTCAGTTTTAAAAGACTTTGAAATCATATGGAATCAATTTTCCATCACTTATTTTTGATTTATCGTCAGTGCTGAGTTTTTTTTTTTTTTATTTATTACTTCTCTCCTTGTTCTTTAAATCCAACGAATTCCTCCCATCTCCCACACACCTTTCCACATCCTTCTCAAAACAGAGTCAATTAGATTGATGCACATGTAAGAAAGGAATCAATGACAGGCACATAAGAGAGGCTTTCAAATGGAGGGAAATTTTAACTACAGTTTTTTATTCCTTGCTAAAATTTGAGCATTCTTTTTTTTTTAGAGCGTAACAATTTAAAATCAAAACAACAAAAAATCACAGATTTCTTCGTCTGAAATTAATGCAAGTCTTCCTTATTTGATTTTCATTAAGCTTTCAAATAAATGTCTGTTCTCTTTTTTGAAACAGCTTAAATAATTAAGAAATAAAATGTTAGGTTAATATTTACTTTTAAACATTTCAAATTATTAATTCAAAAGATCAAAAATAATATTTGTTCAAATTTTACACATTAAATACGATTTTTAACATCATTCTCTATACATCGAATTTCTCTATATAACGAATTTTTTACTTTAACGGTGGATTTCGTTATATAGAGACTCGACTGTATTTTTAGTCATGTGCAAGGCATGATACACGGTGCACTGAAGGGTTAACTTAGATTTGATACAATTACAAATCCTTTCACAAATTAATTGGTAGATCGTCCTTATAAATTTAAAATAATTGAAATAATAATCTGCACGAAAACTAATTGGTGTTTCGTAACAGCTTGACAAAATCATCTATTTTATGCGGCATTTTAATAAAATTCGTTCTGTAAAATGTGTTAAAATTGATTTAAAACGAATTAATTTTAAATGCACAAACACAACTTTTTGTGACTTCTTTTAAAGGCAAACTTCTATTATTCAAAAAAGTAGATATAATGCAAAATATTTTCATTTTATGATCCGTAAAAGAGTTAAAGTTTACAAAAAAGAAATGCATTAAAATAAATCTGTGCTCACACATTATCTCCACTATTTTTATGACCAAGTAAGCATAAATCAACAAACTAAAAACAGTGAAATAAAGTTTGTTTGTTTCTTTTTTTTCTTTTGGTAAAGAATTTTCAAACAATAAGGTGATGACGCTTGACACTTTTATTTTGGCTTATTTGATACTTATAGTGATAGCAAAAGTTTGAACTATAACTCTTTAATTTACTTTTTCCTTTGTTTTTAAACTGGTTTACATAAGCTTAAGTAAAACGAATTGGAAATTGCAAACCAAGCGTGCTGAATGAGGTGCGATTGTACGATAACAATTTTTATAAATATTTAGATTTTGATGAAATATGTGTGAAACTCTTATGCAAAAATGCATGAATACAAAATAAGGTACGATTATATGTTTTAAATTCAGTAATACGAATATAATAACATTCCATCTTAAATAGTAAGTAATTTATATGGTAAACCTAGGATCATTACCTATAACTTATGATAAGATGTGACAGAATGAAAAAATCTTTTATTGTAATCTTTTGAAAATTTGATCCGATTTTCATAAAATTTGAACATTCAACAAAATTCTTCAATAATTACATAAATGAAATTTCAAACCAGTTATTTAGTAGATTGGCGCTGTCTTATGCAGACAGACGAACGACCAGGTGACGCTTATAAGTTTAACATATCTAACAGTCCCTGTCATTACAAGAAAAATGACAGGGCATTTATTTTGAATCACGATTTCATAATTCTTCCTTTATAAGAAAAAATAAAATCAAACAACTTCTAATGAATAATATGACGAAAGTATTTAATTTTACGTTATACTAAATACATGCAAATAAAAGCTTCAATAAATAAACTCATAGATTCTTTCTGCTTCATGAACTTCAGTAATTTTTGCAATCATGACTCAAAATGTCCCCAGAAGTTAATTTTACGTTGACATCCTTACAAGTATGAATGACATTCAGATTTTTCTTTGTGTGGTGATTAAATGTTTTAAGTGCAATTATAATTTAGTTAGAAACGTGTACAATGTCTTGTGCAGGGAAAATGACAGGGCATTTATTTTGAATCACGATTTCATAATTCTTCCTTTATAAGAAAAAATAAAATCAAACAACTTCTAATGAATAATATGACGAAAGTATTTAATTTTACGTTATACTAAATACATGCAAATAAAAGCTTCAATAAATAAACTCATAGATTCTTTCTGCTTCATGAACTTCAGTAATTTTTGCAATCATGACTCAAAATGTCCCCAGAAGTTAATTTTACGTTGACATCCTTACAAGTATGAATGACATTCAGATTTTTCTTTGTGTGGTGATTAAATGTTTTAAGTGCAATTATAATTTAGTTAGAAACGTGTACAATGTCTTGTGCAGGGAAAATGACAGGGCATTTATTTTGAATCACGATTTCATAATTCTTCCTTTATAAGAAAAAATAAAATCAAACAACTTCTAATGAATAATATGACGAAAGTATTTAATTTTACGTTATACTAAATACATGCAAATAAAAGCTTCAATAAATAAACTCATAGATTCTTTCTGCTTCATGAACTTCAGTAATTTTTGCAATCATGACTCAAAATGTCCCCAGAAGTTAATTTTACGTTGACATCCTTACAAGTATGAATGACATTCAGATTTTTCTTTGTGTGGTGATTAAATGTTTTAAGTGCAATTATAATTTAGTTAGAAACGTGTACAATGTCTTGTGCAGGGAAAATGACAGGGCATTTATTTTGAATCACTATTTTATAGTTCTTTCTTTATAGGAAAAAACACGATCAAATAACTTTCAATAAATAATCTAACGAAAGTATTTAGTTTTTCCTTATATTAAATACATACTACGCAGATAAAATCATTAATAAATAAACTCATTGACTGTCTCAGCTTCTTTAACTTCAGTAACTTTTGCAATCGTGACTCAAATTTTCCCCAAAAATTTCTTTTGGATTGACATCCTTACAAGTAAGGATGAGATTCAGATTCTTCTTTGTGATGTGATTAAGACTTGTAAGTGCAATTATAATTTAGTTAGAAAGGTGTACAATGATAGGGCTGGAACAATGACAGGGTAATTATTTTGAATCACGTTTTTATTGTTCTTTCTTTAATTGAAAAAACGCAATCACACAACTTTTAATGAAAAATATAACGAAAGTTTTTATTTTTACTTTATACTAAATACATACCACACACTTAAAATCTTTAATAAATAAACTCATCGAGTACCTCAAAATGTCCCCAGAAGTATCTTGTACTTTGACATTCTTAAAAGTAAGAATGACATTCCGAATCATCTTCGTGAGGTGACGGAATAAAACATTTCTAATTATAAGAAATAAGCCTTGATCTTTATGATCAAATAATGAAGTATTTTTATAATTATTTAGTTAGCTATAAATTGAATTCTCATGTGTCACATGAATGTAATTCATAGTGTTCTTTAAACACCAGATTGAGGCAACTGTGTTATTTTATTTAAAATTACATACCGACAACTTTGTTATATTTTGAAAAATATGGTGTTTGGCTCACTGAGAAGTTCCTGAACCAATGAAAATACGCTATAATGTTTTAAGCTTGTTTTAAATTAGTGTTTTGCATTATTAAGCGCGGTTTTTGTCTTGCTAGTTGTTTTATGGTCTTCATCTACGAAAATATTTTGTAACTACAGAACAAGCTATTTAGAACGCCAAAAAAGTGTCCGCTTCATCTTTTTTTAAATGAATGAATGTAAAATCTTCTAATTTTCTCGGATAGGGTATAAAATAAACTGTCGGAACTGCTTTTGAAACTTGATCCAATGTTATTTTAAAAAATAACATAAAATCCTTATCCGAAGTAAATAAATCTGAATCTGAGCACAAGAGAAGTCACCGAAGGTATTATCTAGATGTAGCACCAGAGGAAACACCAAGATCTAACAGCAGAGGGAGAAGCATATCAGGATACAGAATACGAATAACTTGAAGAATGCAGTGAAGAATTAATGCAGGGCATTTCTGATCAAGAAGACATTCATTCATCAATGACTAAAAACATCATGTTAACCCAAATAGTAAAAACTTCACACAATTGAAGTTTCATATGTTTTTGATCGTTTAATTTTTGATGAATAGAAATATAAACCATCATGCGATAGAAATCCCTTGTTATGACTGACATGGAGAGTCTGAGGACTTGTACTTTAAAACGAAATAATTGAATTGGCGGAATCCAGTCAACGTAGCAGATGTTTATTGTTGAACCTTCTTATATAGAAAATAGAGAAAAATTTCATTTTTCTTACATGTAGGTTTGGTTTTTTTTCTATCTGCTCTTTTGTTACTTTTTTTTTAGTAAAATGCATATTTCACGATTTAAATACAATGTTTGATTAAAATAATATAATTTGATTAAGACCTATTTAAAACGTCGAATGATTAATAGCTACCAATAAAATATAATTAAGTATTAAGTTACAAAGAAAAACGCTTAAAACTTTTTAATTTTATGAATAAGAAATTTTATGGAATGACGAAATATATCCTTATGCATTTTAAGATATAATTCAATGAATAAAGATAAATGATTCTTCGTGCTATAACCATGTATGTATAAAACCCCATAACATTTCACTAGGAATTACTATTACATTATGCCATTTTCTACAGATATCATTTTCTTTCAAAGATATAAACTAACAGATATAATGGCTATTCATAAAATGACTGAATGTTGGAAATTTGGCGCTGGTAGTAGTTTCATTGTATATCGTCTTTTCCCTTGGTGTACAAATATTATCTATTTGAATAAAAGAAATGATTTCTTGAATTTCGGTAAGCAGATATTACTTTTAAACATTACTTTATCATCGCAGTATGGTAATGTGCAAAAAAGATATTTCCACTCATTCAATATTGTTAAGAAGATTTAAATATAAGAACGTTTACTTTCTAAGCTATATAAAAAGATATTGTATTTCACTGCCATTTATAAGGAAGTGCTTTTATTCCAAAGACGGCCAGAAGATTTAAAAAAAACGCCTTTATATATTTTTAATACCTTTATACGCGCATTTGTTAAAGCACATATCTTTATGTTCAGTTGATGACTCAAAATATTTGATTTTAGTAAGTAAATACATTTGATATACCCTTTGTTTAATGAATCTTATATTTATAAAATGGTGTACTTATTACAACAACTAAATACAATATTGAATATTCCGGAAATCATATTGGAAATAAGAAATTTAAACATAGACAAATAATTTTTCTAAAGATTTTAAGATCAATTTACTTAGCACTTAAATAAATGACTTTTATTTAAGAAATGTGTGAAAAGCTATTAGAATACATAAAGAATTCAACTTCTATTGTACTAGTGCATTTTTGTAAAGAAGCCACTAAGTTTCATATATGTGAATTTCGATTTTTAATGACCATTCGTTTCAAATCTTTCCCATTGAGTGCAGGTGGTTTTATTACTTTTCATACTTTTCTTACAGACAAGCTGTTATGATAATAAGTAAAAAAAATGTTACCTATGTATTATGATAAAGTCCCTTTTGAGATAACTGTGGTAAACTAATTTGTAGTCGATAACATTTCCATCCGTTTTAAGTTTTTACAAAGCTTTAATTATAATATTACTAAAGTTTCCGCTCCAAGCGCGATGAAAATGTCTGAACGATTCAACGATTTAAAAAAAATTTTAAAACACCTATTGTTTAAAAACAATGTTTTTAATGCAGTATTAAAATTATTTAAGCGGGTACGGTACAAAAAAAACTGCTTTCATTTTGTAAAATGTTTTTATTGCTCTTTTTTTCTGCTTAAAATTATATTTAAATGATCTTTCTATCTTAATTAGAACAGGAAATATGGCTTATTTTCTTTATGGCTTAGGTTTTGGCTTATTTTCAAAAACTAGCTTTCGAGTAATGATTATTATGGGAACGACTTCTTTTGAGAATGCATTTTTCTTTGTCATGGGTTTTTTCACTATTTCTTCTATTTAAATTGTTGTAGCTTGAAAATCGTTTAATAAACCGTTTAGATAAAAGGTTCAAACTTAGAACATGTCTTTTTGAATTGTTTTACTTTAATTTTGATTCAACAAATTTCAATAAAACATTTACCTTTAAAGATATGATTTTTTTTAAAGTTACATAATTTAGTTTCCCTTTTTTACTTTTTTAAAAGTTTTATCATGTGATTTTATTTAAAAATGATATAGATAACCATTACAAAATATTTCAAAATTATAACTCAATAAAGAAAATAAATTTATTTTAAAATGAGACCCGGGCCCCCAAAATGGAGTATATAGAAATAAAATACTCAATATTTTCACAATTGTAGTATCATATTCTAAAATGTTTTAAGTTAAAATTTTACTTTCCTACCAATTAAAAGAAATTATTTTTAAGTAAGATTTCTGGTAAGATTTCTAGTAAGATCAATATTGTATGAAATTTCAACTTTTTCCATTACAATGAAATTTCAACTTCTGTAATTTAAAGTCTTTTTCCAAACTTACCATTTGACTTCAAATGTGTGAAATTTTCATCTTAATAGCTATTCGAAAATCGATAAGATGTTGTTTTTTTTACTGAAGGTGATTTCATTATTGTCAATTTTATTAACAAGCAAAGTGTACGGAGGTGTACTAAATTGAAAAGAAAAACTAAATTAAAAGAAGTAGCAAGCAGGGGGGTGCCATTTCCCTCTAGTTTCGGGATCAAGGTTTCGGTGCTTATGACGTCACTGCGAGTGCAAATGGGAGTTATATTCTCGCAATAGAAAAAAGGCCTATTTTTCCATTTATAATCAAATTTCTGCTTAAAAACTTTTTGTTTTTGGTCAGAGCCGAACATATTTCTTCACAGTAGAATATTTGTCACTAGCGAAAATATATTTTTCGAAGAATAAAGCAATTCTAGAGGATTTTTGCCCTTTAAATGGAATAGTTGTGTTATTATTATTAGTATTGTGCTAAGATAAGGGTTTTTATTGTTTGTTATCTTTAATCGTTTATTAAAAATAGATATGTGTGTATGTGGAGAGAGCTAGGACATTTATTGTGATTTCCTTTGACGCTCAGGACAATTTGTTTGTCCGTCAAAGTTTAAATTGCTTAGCGCTTTCCAATTATTTTTACTAAATATTATGGTGCAGATATTTCCCAGACTTTTTCAATGATACATCATTTGGAAAAGTTTTAAAATAGCATATTATTCGTAGTGCTTTGTTTAAAAATCTAATAAAAATATAATTAAAACAATTGTGAAAATCAGAACTTTCATTCATTTGAGATAGATTGGCTACTTCACCTACGTGAAAACACCCGCTCGCTGATGTTAATTCTGTGGCAGAAATTTAAAAAATATCTCGTTTGCATTCTTTTTTTAATATTTGCATTGGATTGCTGAGGACGAACTCTACAAAGGCTTTTTTTTTTTTTTTTTTTTTTACTTTTTAAAGATTTTGTTTGCAGTATTTTTATTATGATATTTTTGCCAATCTAAAGTATCATAATCCTCATAAAAAAAACAAATAAAATTGAAAAGTAAAAACTGCTTTTGTAAATATATATATCAATTATCCAATGTAAATATATGTATATATATATTAATGGCTTCCAAATAAAAACGAAATATTAAAAAAAAAAAAAAAATATGCTGTCAAACAAAGGAAAAACTGGAGTAAATCAACTGTAACTGCATGATAAAATAGCAAATAATTCAGCTCAGATCTGTAAAACTTCTACAAAACGTATCTCCTGATGAAATCATATCCTTGAAATTAAAATATAGTCGGAGCATAAAAACCTAAAATATATTAATTGTTAAATATTTTTTAATATTTTTATGATAATGAATCATTAAAATATAATAAGCCTTCCGGACGGCATTTTTTACTCTGAATAATAAAATTAAAATTTTTATAGCCTATAAATCCTTTAGTATTACGAATTCTGCAATTTAATAATTAAAATTTTTATTTTATTTGTGTTTTAAATCTATTTATAAATACCGCTTGGCTTAATTTTTCTTCTATAAAAAAATCAGCGTCATATTCAATCGCGTCAAATATTTAAATGGGACCCGAATGAAAACAACAATAAATTTTAAAAAGCTGAAAAGATACGATATTTTAAAATTCAAATGTGGCACATTATTTTGATGTAAAAAATATTAAAATGTTAAACTCTCTTTCGCGCAAAAATTTACTTTAATTTCTTTCACTTATGTGTGTACGTTTATATTAATTGTCATAATAAAATATTAAAACGTTGTTTCCAATAGCCTTTTCGGAATGTTTTTGTAAAATATATAACACTGAATTTCAAATTTTATTTTCAAAAAATGATATAATTAAATTACATAGTATAAATGTTTTAGTTTAATAATATTAAAAATTCAACTATTTACGCATGAAAATTTCTATTTAATTTACTTCTGTAATCTTATTATGTAAAGCTCAAACTGGCGTGTGAGAAAGGATACAGTAAAAGTTAGTTTTATTTTTTAAACATTTTTTATGACTATTTAGTATTTACGAAAAACATACCGAAACAATAACATTAAAATTCAGTTATCTTAGATTTCAAATTAATTACCGATAAATTATTATAAATATAAAAAAATATTAACAAAACATTCACTGCAGTCATGTAAAAATCAAATTTGCTGCTTTTATAGGTCTTTTTACTTATAAAAATTACTATTTTACATTCATTTAATGTAGATTAATTTTTTCATATTGAATTGCGAACGAAACTTAACGTAAAAGACAGCAAATTTAACAGGTAAATTTAAAAGAGTTAAAAAGAGATAATAGTTTAAAATTTAGATGTGATGTTTCTCCTATGTATGAAGAATATATTTTAATCATGAAACTTCTTTTCACACTAAAATTTCTATTGATATTTTTCAATTAAAAATAGCGCGTTTCTAATGCAAAGTCAATTGGAAAATGATTTCTGCACTCGCGGTGACGTCAAGCCGCGAGTCCCTCCCTATTGGCTAAGGGGTGAAATGGCGCAACCTTTAGATATAGTAACCTTGGTAGCAAGTAGACTGTAAATTTAATGGGATGTTTATTTTGTTAGAAACGCAGCAAGTTGCTGCATTCAGAGCTTGTTGCTAAGAGACCGTTTCTCTGAACCAACTGCGTCACACAACACGCGAGCATGGTTACACTAAATTGCCGATTGGCGTATAATTGGCGTGGGCTGTGTTTGTTGCCAAGGCGATGTTACAAAGTTACAATACAGGAGCGGAACACAAAGATTATTTATATGAGTAAAACATGCGTTTTCTTTTATTGTGGAAAATTAGTAGTTCTAAATTATCGTCGCTTTGCAAACAATTCTGTTTATTTAAATTTGTATTTTTAAAGAATTGACATTATATTATTACGAAGATTGTCTTTCTATGCGCTACAAAAACATCTTAGTATTTTAATGTAAAACAGTATCGGAACCATCGATTCTTTAAAAATTGGTTTGTTAAAATATGATATTGAATATATAAAAGTAACACTTAATATACACTCATGTCCAAATTTAAGGTCGCAAACATGAAATTTGTGAAAACTCATGAAATATTCATTGTGTTACTAAGAAATTTGGCACAGACTTAAATTATAATGGGAGAAAGGATGCAGTAATCTAACAATATGAATAGATTTTAATTGCTAATTAAGATACAGAATGCATCAAAAAGTGTTTAATCCTGAATCATAGATAAATTATATATTTTGGGAAAAGTCTATCTATTATGGGGAACGACCACCGTACATTGCACTACAAACTCTCATACTATTTATGAAGGTATCAATAAATGTTGGTGGTAACAAAGCCCATTCTTCCAACAGCGCGGCTTTAATCCTGGGGAAAGGACTGCTGAGATGGGGATTGCGCTGCTCAATTGCTCTTTTTAGACCATCTCAAACATATTCAATAAGACTGAGATCCGGAGTTCTAGGACCAATTCATACGACTAATATTTTTTTCTTAAAAAAATCGTCAATAATGTGAGCTTTGTTGCTTCGCATTTTCCTCTATGAACATGAAATCCCGGCCTACAGCGTAACATACCCCAAAAAATCGGCTTTTTGACTAATTTTCAAGTAAACTGTCCCTTTAAACATTTTCAAAAAAACATTGCATTTTTAATATCATTATTAAAATTAAATAGTCCTATTACTAAAATCATTGATGCATGAAACCACATTATATTGCATCAATAATTAAACTTCGATTGTTTTTACGTGCTTTTACACAAATGACATCTACTTTTAAAAATGTGACTATCTAACTCTAACGACTTTTTAATGGTTAAATGTTCCACTTGAAACAGATGGCTTGATTACTTCTACCCATTTTTCGTACCGAGCAAAAATTATTTGAATGCATAAAATTAATGTTTTGTAAATTTTAATAAATTACAGTTTTTTTTTTTTTTTTTTTTTTTTTTTTTTTTTTATAATCAACACCGTATGTTTTTGCGCAAATGATGGAAACCTCAGCATTTTATATTTTTATGAAGTTGCAATCATACATTTGTAAAAGTATACTTTTAAATTAAAATATTATCAAACTTTTCTTCGCTATTCATAGCTTAAATTTTATTTACAGCATTTCAAATATGGTTTTAGACTTTTATTTAATGTATGTATCACCGCATTTGTAGAAGAGCACATCTAGATATTTAGCTGATTACACTGCAGTATTGTATGTGTAAGTAAAAAAAAATAAAGGTTATTACATGTATATCCTGAAATTCAAAAATATGTTTGTTTCATCTATGACTTAAGCATTAACTTAATCTGTTTCTTATTAAATTAGTTGTAGTAAATGAATAACAATGTGCTGTTTTGTATAATTCAAATGATTCTAGAATTCTATTCAGTTTCTACTTTTTATCGCCAATAATTACTTTTTTCGAAATCTTAATTAATTACTAAGTTTTATAAGAATATCATAATTGTAAATGATTTACCAGTATATTCCGTTATATCAAAGTTTTTTCTGAACTGCTAAAAATCTGCAGTAAAACGTCCAGCCATCTGAACATTATTCAAATAACCTCTACCAGACTACATTATGAAAGTATTATGACCATATTATTGTCCATATTAGAATAAGTATCCTTTAAAAAAACGTTAAAGAAGTCGTTCTCTACATAGATAATGAAATGAGAGAACAGTTTCCAGCAAACTTTTAACATAGTTCCACGTGCGATCACACAATTCGTAACAAAAAACTTTATTAGAATAATCTAATACTTTTCATAAGAAAACAATTTTACCATGTATGTCTACATTACCAGTTACATAACTTTGAAGTTAACTAATAACTTCAATGTTACATCCAATTCAATGCATACAGAGTTCGAATTTTATAACAAAGTGTTCAGTTCGTTCGTCGTTCAAGATCGTTTTAAAAGGTAACGGTTAGTCTATTGCTATTTCAATCGTTCCTGATCAATAAAAAATTTCAAAACCTGGTCAAGTAACCATTATTTACTAAATTGATTCAATGGATTTATAGTCTGCTGCAATTTTTATACAGTGCAAAAAATTCGAGTTTTCCATTTATGATTGTTAATATATTAATTTTATTTATCTTAATAACACAGTCAGTTGATGTCGCGTCAGTATTATGCCAGAAAACCGTACCAATTTATAAATGGATGAACTAAAATTCAGTTTTGTAAAAAAAAAAAAAAAAAAAAAAAAAAAAAATGTTTCATTTTATTTTTATTAATTTTCCTTTATTATATTAATAATTAAATATTATACAAGTAATTAAAGTTGATTTAATTTTATTGATAAAACTGAAAATAAATTGCAAATTGTTTCATGTTACTGCCAGATTAATCATGTAACTAAACAGTTGTTTTCCGTTTCCCTCTATATTTTTCCCCTAATTAAGCTTTTCTAAATACCAAGCTCGAAAATGACTAATCAATAATGTCAAATATCCGGTGAAAAACATAATACATTAAATTTTCACCCTTCAAAAATCATTTTAATAATCATTAAACTTTTCATTCGTCTTTTTCTCTTGGCGTCAAATTTCTTTCACTGTCTTTTGACAGCGTTATTTCTGACACATATTTTAGAGATTTCAGATTTAGATATTAAACGAGTATTATTTTAATGGTTGAAATATACAATACCAATAGAGAAAACTCTTATAAATTCACCTTTCTGAAATGTTTTCACTTGAAAATAGGATGAAATATTTCTGTGCTAAAATTTGAAATTTAGGGTTTCATTGATGAGTTATATGTACTTAAACTAAGAAAAGTTTAAATCGTTATTGTAACTGTAACTATTAATTAAAATTTGAGTGCAGTTTTTTTTACCTGAATGTCTGTACATAAACTATTTATGTGTTTATGATGGAATTTGCAGTGTTTGCAAAATTTGAGTCAATCTGATTTTTATTGTCTTCTATCTTGACAAGAAAAAATTTTTGAATTCGTAAAATTTTTCGCATTCCGTTTTTCGACGGATTTAAACATTTTAGGAGTTAGAATTTCCCATAAACATGCTTTTACAAAATGTCTGTGAGTCTGTGACTCTGTGTGTCTGTATGTGATATAAATATTGTTGGCGTTATATCTCAAGAAGTATTGCACGGAATTTAATAAAAAAATTATATTCAGGTAGTCCTGGGTATAGATTAATGCTGATTAGTTTTTGGTGTAAATCGCTCAACAGGTATCGCTGCTATGCTGCACTTTTTACGATTTCCACAATCGCTTTATGTCAAGAAATAATGTGTGGAGTTTTTTCAAATTTCAGATCCAATTAATCCTTCATATGAACTAGTTATGCATAAGTTTTGGTACTAATCGCCCAAGAGGTGACACTGCTCTGCTGAATTTTTTCCAATTCCTGCAATAGCTCTATCTCTAGAACTAATGCACGAATTTTCATAAAACTTCGGATTCATCTATATCTTGATAACCATTATTGCATATTATGTTTTGATGCAAATCACCTAATCGGTGGCGATTTTATGTTGCATTTTTCCCAATATTCACAATAGTCCTAGTGCAAGAGCTGAATTTTCTATTTCAAAAACGAGGAATTTTATATCTCAAGAATCCTCACGATGAGTATAGATGGCACTGAATTTTGTTACTGTGGCAATGAATTTTGAAGAATTAACATGTTTGAATCAAAAGAAAGTTTTAGTATTGCATCATGCGACTAGTTATAAAATAGGTATAAGACATAAATCGAATGATGCGTAATATTTTTTATTTTATTTGCATGAAATATAAGATTGAGATTAAAAAAAAAAAAACACTCTTTTATATGCACAAGGGGATGTACTACACGGGCTTGCCGGAAAACGGAATATAGGTGAAAACCATTTATTTGATTGATAATTATATTAGAATATGTAAATTATATATATATATATATATATATATATATATATATATATATATATATATATATATTGTTTTCAAAATCCACTAGCAATCATATATACAAAAAAACTTTTTTTTGCGGGTAATAATTTCTCGTTTAAATAACGCTTTGAAACTTATTAAAAGCAATTATTTTGTATTGACCTTGCGCCATGAATTGACTCCCGAAGAAATTGCTAAAGATCATTATTTAAAAGAGCTCTTTTTTAGTCTGATTGTTTAAGTGGTTTAAATGGACATAGTACCTTGAAATTAGTCGAAATTTGGATTATATATATATATATATATATGTATATATATATATATATATATATATGTGTATATATATTAACAGAAAGCTTCTTTAATTGTGAATATTTTCACACTTCATTCTTACCTCTACGGCAATTATATCGCGAGATACTGTAAATTTTTGTTAATAGATTGAATTAAAAAAATTTCTAAATTGATTTCTCAATGTATAATCGTAAATTAATTAATATTTAAATAATAATTGATATAATCTATTTCTATAATTTTCTTTATTCTTTTAAAGCTTTAATGTTTCATTGCTGCAGTTTCCTAGGGGTTTGACATATTTTGGCTGCTTTTTTTGGCATATAATTAAATTCTTTTTTTTTTCAACTTCCATCCATTTATGATCATTTCCATAAAAACTTGTCATGTCAAATCGCTACGTTTGTTAGCCACCGTTATTTTCGAAAAGTTTGCTTCTATCTATTCAGCTGATGAGATATCTCCGGTAAAATAAGTCACATTTTTCCGTTCTAAAATACTGGTAGCCAAAAGTCGTCTTATGTGGCAGAATGACAAATTTTCATGGAATTTGCCTTATACGACTTGCAGAGAATATTTGGCGATTGCTCGACTGAGACGGGTTAATAGGAAAAGGCCTTAACATTAATGTAATCATTAGTAATTAAGGTGTAAAAATTTAAAAATCTTATATTGTTATCTAAAACGCGTCTGAGAAAACACTTTTATTTCTTGTTTATAAAGAAATGAATAAAAAGCTTATTTAAACATTTGAACTTTACTTAGAGATTGAATTAAAGTCGATAGAGGTTTTGAGTTAAATAAAATACTTAAAAAAATTGGGATAAAAAATTCTTTAAAAAATTAAAAGATTCTCCATAAGTATATTAAGTGTTCTAAAGAATTACAATTTTACTTTATTTGATAAAAAATTATTTCCGAATAGAAAAAATATTTTCAATTTTCCATTATTAAAAAATCATTTCAAAATTATTTTCAACTGACGAAGTATTTTAAATGAAAGAACTACAGAATTAGAGATTTACATAAAAACACACGTTCTTGTTCTTCTTCTTTTTTTTTTTTTTTTTTTTTTGTAAATGCATTTGTTTAGATAGTTTCATTACAAGAAATAATAAATTAATCGTCTGTGACAAAACATTATCCGCTTTAAATAAAAAATATGTTTTTTTATCTTCATTAAGAACAAAAACAAAAAAAATTCCTATTATATCCAGCAATGATCAAAAGTTACATACATTCATTTATTCTTCGTTTAATTAGTTTGTATTGTATTTCGAACATAAATTACATTTTAAAATTGAATCTACTGTAATGTTGCATTAAGATAGAAAATTAAGGTAATTTCTATATTTCCAGATTGTTTAATTTATTGCATTAAAGATGAAAGAAACTGGAACACTGTAAATTAAATTAAAGAATTTTTTGTGTGCTTTTAAAAACACAGTAACTGAATCGATGCATATATATCTGCTAATTAAAAATATGATTATAAATTTATAGTAGTGATTATTTTGTGTCATTTTATATTTTTAAATTATAGGTAATAAAAAAAAACAAAATTCCATTTACTTAAGCATAAAAAAGATTTATAATTATCAAACATAGTAATTAATTATAAAAAATGTTTAAAAAATCCTTAGAGCTTTTAAAAAATCGGTATTCTTACAAACTCAATGTTTAAAAACATTACCAGTCGTTCACTGGAAAAAAAAAATAGTATTTTAAATAAGAATATAATTACAGCATTGAGTTCTTTAAAGTGATAGGCGCGATAATTTTGTTTTTCAAAAAATCACGACAACAAAGAACTTTTTTCTAATACGATAAAAACGCTTTATTATAAAAAGTGAATTTTGAAAAAAAGAAGTACATTTGAAAAAATTTCAGGATTTTTAAAAAGGACAGATCATAAAATTTTCCGAGTAATTATTCAAAACACTTCATACACTTTTTTTGTGTGAAAGGAAAGAGTAGAAGGGACCAGTTTTTGTGTTCTGTCCAATTGTATATATGATATCCTTTAATTGTAATATTAATAATTCTAAACTTATGAATGTGATGAAAGTCCCTTTTTTAAGTTATATAATCAATCAGTGAATGACTATCACGATTGCAAATTATATTTTCTAACCAGGGGACTGTTTTTGACTATTGATTTGTATCCGTCGGGATGCGCAATGTATACTGAGGAGTGTAGGTAATCGGAGAGTAAATTACGTACGTCAGCTGTCAGTGTTGTTTCTAGACGTATACAGTGTTGTCGCTGTCGCTCGCCATTGCGCCAAATTGTGACTAAATTCTTCATTTGGCGAGTAAACAAGCTATTAGATTAGCCAAATTGCTAACGCTCAATTTGTGCTTTTTCTTTCTTTTCTTTTTCTTACATATGCATGTATGTTTTAATATATAAATGTTTTTAATGTATACATATTTTTAATATATACATGTTTTTAGTACATACATATTCTTAATATATTTGCAGCGGATAGTTGAAATTAGATTAATAGCAATCGTTGTCGCAGTTACAAAATCTTAGGTTACTTTAGAACATATTGAAAAAAACGAGATACATTAAAGTATTAAAAATAATTTTTCTTGTGCTACACGGCGAATCTATTTTGCTAATACTTTTTTTCATTTGGCGAATGTTTTTTTATTTTTAATTAGCCAAATTACTAACGTTGGTCGAATGTCAGAGAGAACACTGGACGTATATAAGGTGTCATATCATGCCAATTGCGCAATTCCTATAGAATTACTGGGGATACATTGGCTTGAACCAATAAGTAGTTTGTGGATATATCAAGTCTATGAATTCATGGGGTTGTCTCCATCAGGGTTGCGGAGTCGCTGGGAAAAACGGCCGACTCCAACTCCGACTCCGACTCCTGGCAAGCTAATATAATAATGTTGATTTTAATTAAAGTTATGAGAGAACGAAAGAAAAATAAGGCAAAAAGTCATTATTTCGGTATTAATTTAGTTTTTAGAACTTTGGAAAAAATATTTTCCTCTTTGCAAATTCTTTAATTTCACGTACCACAAACCTAAAAAATCAAATTACTGAAATCTAAAAGGGATAATAAAACGGAAACTCTGTAAAATTGTGAAGGGGAACTCAGTACAATTTTCATGTTAATAAGTGTTCTCCAGTGCAGAAAAATTTCGATGGAAAGGAAAAAAAAACTAGTCAGATATGTTAATCTTAAAATTATCTTCAATATCATACATCTCAATACTTCCTGGAAAATGCAGCATAGCAGCGCCACCTCTCAGGTGATTTACATCATAAACTAGTTAACAACTTATATCCTCTTCTAACTGAATTTTAAATTTGGTGACCATCAGTACATTAATTTCTGAGGTAGGGATGTTGTGGAAATCTTAAAATTTTACATAGCAGCGCTATATGTTGGGTGATGTACATAAAAAACGAATCAGGATCGATTTCTATCGAATACTAACTGAATCTAAAATTTAATGAACATCCATGCATTAGTGATTGAGCCACACCTAATACAAAATCGTGAAAAATGCAGCATAGTAGTGTTACCTGTAGGGCGATTTACACTAGACACTAAACTACACAAATCTAGATTACAAACTAATTAAATATAAAGTTTGATGAAAATTCGAGCATTTGTTTTAGAGATAGCGCTGTTGGAATATTATGAACATAGCAGCATAGCAGCGCCACCTGTAGAGCGATTTGCACCAACACATTTACAGCACCTAATTACATCAAGGACTAACTGAATCTAAAGTTTTATAAGAATCCGTGCATTATTTTTTAAAGATATAGTTACTGAGAAAATTGTGAATAATGCATCTTAACGACGCCACCTGTCGAGTTATATACACTAAAAATCAATCAGATAAGGTTTCTATCAAGATCTAACAGAATGCAAAGTTTTGTGAAGCTCCATTCATTAGTTCTTGAGATAGAAGCGCTCCAAAATTTTTGTCGATCAGACTCACGGAGTGACAGATTCTCACACAGACTTTTTCGAAAAACTATCTAATTGTGTTCAGTTCAGGATCTTCCAAAACATATACATCCATCGATTACCGAAAAACGAAATTTTTCACGAATCCAATACTTTATTCTTGTAAAGATATAAGAAAAAGAATTTGAAGATGAAAATTTTACTAGTTCGCAAATAATCTGGGATCTATTAGAGCTTTTAATTAAAAAACAGTTTTTCATCTCCTGTATACGCTGGGCAGTATATTGGGAATCTTTAACTTGGGTAGTCAGATATAATCCAAAAATAACAATAATAATTCCTCTCATGGATTTAAAATTACATTTTATTGGTTTAATTTCACTTCAAACTGTCTAAGAAAAAAAGCCGGAGTCGGAGTGGGAGTCGGGTTGTTTTTTAACGACTCCGACTCCGACTCCACAGCTCTGGTCTCCATACCCGTATACGTCATCTAAGTGATATAATTGGAAACGAGATTCGTCGGACCAATTGACGTGCTTCCAGTTATCAAGAGTCCAATGAAAATGTTGACGAGCAAAGCAAGGTGTAATCATTTTCAATGCAGTTATAAATGGTAAACGAGTTGGCTCGTGTCTCTAAAAGCAATTACAATGGCGGTCCATTAAACTGTTTACACACTGACGCAAATTGATTCTCAAGCATACACACAGAAATCCACAGCAGTTTGAGGAAATGTTAAAGTTTATCTAATTTAAGGATTCTCGTCGTTGGGGTTTAGTAGTCGGTGATCAGACTATTTAAAGGTGATTTTCCGATCGCACCCCTGTCAGAGGTATGATGATTTTCTGGTTGCTTGATATTCACGACACACTCGTGAAGCAGTCGCTAGTGAAAATCCAAATTCTATTGCTACCTTGTGAAATTCCAAACTGCATTTATTTGAAAATCCAAATTGCATTACGGCAGGGCATTTAGAGTACGGGCTAAGGGCCTTTGTTTTTTAGGAGCCCCCAAACTCTACTGAAGGTTTTTCAATTATTGCCCAAAATTTGATGTAGTTTTAATATGCAATGAAATTTAAAATTTCATTCTTACATTCTATTATGTTCATATTGCTTTTTTATAACGTTGTACATTTTGTCTGTAACAATCGCTTATTACTTTATTATGTTGAATATTTTCTTTTATCTTTATCACTTTGAAAATATATTGTAGTCTTAATTCTTGTTTCATCCTTTTAATGTTATTGTCAGATTATTTGAGTGTTGATGAGCGTACCTTGCAGGCAGTAGAGCCTCCTAATATTTTAAATAATTGTAGCTTAGGCTTGTCAAAATTTATTAGTTGTCGCATATTTTATCATTCCAGATATAAAGACATGCATAGGAACACATAATTAGCACCACACAGTTAATTATAAAACGTCTATTCATTTAAATTTCATAATTGTGAAATAAGTATTTTAGAGTAAGTTATTAATTAACATAATTATTTTGATAGATAGTTTAAAGTCGATAATGGTTATTTTAGTAACTATCTTTTCCCCTTTTTTTAGTTAACCCCCCCTGTAAGTTTCAGTGCATGGACGGGCCCCTTAAGCATCTGTGCCCCAAGCTCCCAAATTTGTAAATGGGTACCTGTTGCTGCCTTGAAGAATCTATGCTCCATCTCTAAATCGTTGACTATAACACTACGTTCAAAGTTACTTAAATTGTAATAACCTACCATAGCTGCAAAAGAAACTAACTAATACCTTCCGAGGCACCCATTGCCTTAAATTAGCTCTGGATACCACATGGCGTTAAGCATATTAGTTGCATACCTCCTTTATTTACATACGCACAACTATACCAGTTTTTCTGGCTGTTCAATATATATGTTACAGGCCAAACCCGATTTTAGGCCAAACTAGATTGGCCTAGTCCAAACTAGTCTATCCTAACGCCCATCGGATAAACTAGTTTTTCCTAGGCCAAACTAGTCTATCCTAACGCCCACCGGATAAACTAGTTTTTCCTAGACTAAACTAGTCTATCCGAACGCCCATCGGATAAACTAGTTTTTCCTAGGCCAAACTAGTCTATCCGAACGCCCATCGGATAAACTAGATTTTCCTTGCCAAACAGTTTGGCCGAACGGTTATTAGGATGAACTAGTTTAGCCTGCTATTCATTGGTTTGAACTAGTTTATCCTAGGCCGAACTAGATTGTCCTAGGCCAATTCAATTTGGCGTGATTTTATTGAATTTAAAGACCGCCATGGCGCCAACTTTCTTGTTTTGATCTAATTTAGCCTAGGCCGATGCAATTCGACGCGATCTTAGCTCACAGACTATCAAAGCCTGAGAGCTAATGTGCTCGCAGATTCTGTGTGTGTGTATGTAACCATGTGCGTACGTATGTACATACTTATGTACGTACATATGTAGGACTAATATAACGGACTAATGTGTAACTAATGTAACGCGAGCACTCTGGTGTTGGAATTTGGACGCGATTTAGTTCAAGCCAGCCGGCTTCGCCCGCTATCGGGCCCCTTCTTTTATATAAAATCTTGAAACGGACGTATGTTGCAGCGAACGAACTTCGAAGTGGAAAAAACATGATGATAAATATTTTAGAAAAAGGATTTTGCATCGAAATACCACTATTTTCTAATAGTAATTTTTGTAAAAATGTTATATTCTTGCTGGAACTTTTTGAAACTTTGTGATAGTTTATCGCATATGATATAATTTTATTAAAAAAAAAAAAAAAAAAAAAAAAAAAAAAAAAAAAAAAAGAGTTACATTTCGGCGTGAAAGAGGATGTGGTTGCGAACAAAATCAGGAAATATAACGGAAATTCTATGTTTTAAAGCACCGCGACCTCAAGTAACACATCTACTAATAGGTTGTTTAACGGAGTTTCATTCAAATACAGTTTTGTTAATAATAGAGTACGCTCCCTGGTGTTGGAACGAGGAACTAATATAACGTGGCTTAGTTAAAACTTGCTGGCTTTGCAGGCTATCGGACTGGCGTGGGCAGCGGGGATATGGTTCGAATTTCGTTCGCTTCGAGGTTCTTTCGAAAAGGAGAGTTACATTCGGTGGTGCGTGCTTAGCATGCTTGCTACGATTTAAATTTTGTTCGCTTCGAAGTTCATTTGAAAAGGAAGAGCGCATTCGGCTGTACGCGTGCAGCAAACCTGCTATACGCTGCCGCAGTCTGTGGGGACGCTACTGAAGAACTAATGCACGAAATTAAATAAAAAATTATATTCAGGTAGTCTCTGATCTAAATTGATGCTGATTAGTTTTTGGTGTAAATCGTTCATCAGGTGGAGTACTGTTTGACATTTTTTACTATTTACGCATCAGCTTTATCTTAATAGCTAATACAATCAAATTTCTATCGAACTTTAGATACAGTTCGTCCATGACATGAGTTGGTGTTGTTTTTATTTTGAAGTAAATCACTCAACATGGCTATGATATGCTGCATTTTTCACAATTTTCACAATAGCTGTATCTCGAGAACTAATAGACGGAATTTAATAAAAATTTATATTCAGATAGTCCCTGATATAAATCGATACTGATTGCTTTTTCATGTAAATAGTTCAACAGATGGCGCTTCTAAAGTGCGTTTTTACTGATTTGCATTAACACTATTTCAATAATTAATTTACGGATTTTCATCAAACTTCCGAATCAGTAAACCCGTGATATGAACTAAATCTTTTTACGTATTCCTGTTAATTGCTCAATAGGTGGCGCTGTTGTGCTCAATTTTCCCGATTCCTGAAATAGTTTTGTTGCAAGAATTAATGCACGAATTTTCATCAAACTTTAGATTCAGTAATTCCCTGATACAAATTAGTATTCTGTAGTTTTGGAGTAAATCTCTTGAAAGGTAGCGCCGCTATACAGTATTATTCGTGATTATTGCAATAGCTCTATCTCAGGATCTAATGCATGGATTTTCATGAAACTCCAGATTCTGTTAGTCCTTGATATAAAAAAGTACAAAAGTACTTTTAGTTTTTGGAGTAAATCGTGCAACAGGTGGCGCTGCTATGTGGCATTATTCATGATTATCGCAATATCTCTAGAAGAATTGCACGGATTTTTATCAAACTTCAAATTCAGTTAGTCCCTGATATAAATTAATATTCTTTTGTTTTTAGAGTAAATGGCTCAATAGGTAGCGCTTCTATCCAGTTTTTTTATGACTTCTGCGATAGTTCAAATATCTGAAATAGTACTATTTACACAGATTTTCACCAAATTTCAGCTTGAATTAGAATTTGAAAGACGTTGTTACGGATTTTTCAAAAAGTTCCGGCAAGAATTTAACATTTTTACAAAAATTGCTATTAGAAAGTAGTGGTATTTCGATGCGGAATTCTTTTTCTTAAGTATTTATCATCATGTTTCTTTCTTTTCGATTCAACATTCGTAAATACCTAAATCGCGTTGTATTAGTTCCAAATTCCAACACCAGGGTGCTGGCATTAGTTCCACATTCCATCACCAGGAAGCGCACCTTATTACTAACAAAACTGTATCTTAAGAAAACTCCGTTAAAGAATCTACCAGTAGATATGTTACTCGATGTCGCGGTGCTTCAAAACAAGAATTTAAGATTTTTGAAAAAATCACTATTCTTCAATAGTGGCATTAAATGCGAAATATATTTTTATAAATTTATATCATATGTCATAAACTATCTTAAAGTTTCAAACAGATCAACCTAGAATTTCCGTTATATTTCCTGCTTTTGTTTGCCCCCTTCTCTTTCCCTTTCGTAATGGGACTTTTTATACAATTTTTTATCAGATGTTATAAACTATCACAAAGTTTCAACAATTCCAACAAGAATTTAACATTTTTACAAAAATTACTAATAGAAAATAGTGGTATTTGATGCGGCATCTTTTTTCCTAAATATTTAACATCATGTTATATTATGTTTCAAAAAGTTTCACAAAATTGGTAATATTTAATTAGCAGCTAAAACTTAAAAAAACGCTGAGCTTTAAAAAAAAAAAATCTAGCGTCCTCTTACTCTACCTCTCCGCCGTATCCTAAATTTCAAGTGTCATGCTTTATTTAAGCTTTTTCTTATTTTTAAAAGGATTCGGATATTTACTTTTTTAATATGAATAATTTCGCATGAAGTGATGTGTGTGAAAACCAATATCTCATACGAATTAAAAATCTTTTCCAAAAACCAATAGTTTCTATCCGATTGAAAAAATAATCCGCTCTATCTTTATATTTAAACTCAGAACCCCCAAAATTAATAAGGTAAACGCCTCATCAGAAGAAACCTACATCCAAAATTTGAAACAAATCGGTAAATTATCCTTGAAAAATCTATTTACATAAATTAAGAGTGTTACCCCCCATTCCTCCTTTCTTTATATGTAAACAATGAACACCCACAACTAATCATGGATGTACCTTATCAAACTGATATTGTACCTATAATTTTAATAAAATCTGATACTTTTGCATGAAAACTGACTTAACGAAATTAAGGAGTGGGGGCGGGGGGTGCGGTTTAGCCTTTTGTTCCCCTTCCCTTATTCTTATCCAATGAACCCCTGAAACTAATCAGGAAAGTTCGTTATCAGGATAAATATATGTCCAAATTTTGAAGCAAATTGGATATTTCTATCAGGAGTTATCGCATTACGTACATACGTACGTACATACGTACATACATACGTACATGGTTACATACACACACACAGAATCTGCGAGCACATTAGCTCTCATACTTTGATAGTCTGTGAGCTAAAATCGCGTCAAACTGCATTGGCCTAGGCTAAATTAGATCAAAACTAGAAAGTTGGCGCCGTGGCGGTCTTTAAATTCAATAAAATCACGCCAAATTGAATTGGCCTGGGACAATCTAGTTCGGCCTAGGATAAACTAATTCAAACCAATGAATAGCAGGCTAAACTAGTTCATCCTAATGACCGTTCGGCCAAACTAATTTGGCCTAGGAAAATCTAGTTTATCCGATGGGCGTTCGGATAGACTAGTTTGGCCTAGGAAAAACTAGTTTATCCGATGGGCATTCGGATAGACTAGTTTAGCCTAGGAAAAACTAGTTTATCCTGTGGGCGTTCGGATAGACTAGTTTGGCCTAGGAAAAACTAGTTTATCCGATGGGCGTTAGGATAGACTAGTTTGGACTAGGCCAATCTAGTTTGGCCTAAAATCGGGTTTGACCTGTAACATATATATTAATCATTTTTTAAGCCTGGATAACTGTTTTTATGATGGTATTAACAACTGAACTGATCAATATTTTAGAAAATAGCTATTCTTTTCTTTTTGGCATAGTTTTAAACACGTAGGTCTTAAATGCTTTAGCTGCAAATGTCATCTAGACGTAACACATATTTACCTCTATTAACCACTCAACTGATTAATACCTTTCGAAAAAACTTTCAAACAATGCCTATTTTTTTTCTTGTCTTTTACGGAATTTTTTTTTTTTTTTTTTTTACCGGTTTTTTAAAACAGAAATTTTTGTCTAATTGAATTAGAAAAATTGTCAGATTAAATTATACAAATTTTTCAATAAAAATTTACTGGTGAAAATAATAAATCATGATTGGAATATAGATGCCCATACGTGGCACGGACAAATCATGATTGGAAAAAACGCGTTGCCCGCATACCGTACGGGCAAATCAGATAAGCTGTTCATCTACAATTAAGCATTCGTAACTGCGTCCATGAATTTATAAACATAATTACGGTTGCCATAGGCGACTATTTTTTAATTCTAACCCGCACCGCTTTCTCAAACAGAAATCTTCAACAAACTGTTCCATTATATTTAAAAGATAATATGCTTCAAAATTTAAATTGTAAAAATACTGGTAAAAACACAATATAAAAATAGTTTAAAATAGCAAATAAAGCCTTTGTGCACAAATGTTTAAAGATAGAAAACCAACGATTATAAATGCACAAATAAAGTATGAGAAGGTAGCAAATAGCTATTTCGAATCTACTATGGAGATTCTTCATCAGTGCAAAACTCAGCGAGCTAAAAAATAGCAAAACTGAAGCTATTTTTTAGTTTTGTTTTTGCTATTTTTTAGCTCGCTGAGTTTTGCACTAATGAAGAATCTCGATAGCAGATTCGAAATAGCTATTTGCTACCTTCTCATACTTTATTTATGCATTTATAATCGTTGGTTTTCTATCTTTAAATAAAAAAAAGTTGCCTGTGACTGTCCTGTACAATGTAAGAAAACAAAATAATTTTAATGTCAAAGTTAATTTATCAAGTTTACATGAAATAGTTTTTTGTAAAGCAAGATGATGTTTACTAGCGAATGAATAGCTCTGATAAACCTATATTACATGTTGAGAAAACTAAGTGATACACTAAAAACTACGAGTAAAACAAAAAATCTGAAAATCCGTGACATCGAAATAATTCTTGTTTTTATAAATGCGTCTTTAAATCTCGAAATATATTGGTTCCATAAGTTTTTAAAGATAAAAAAAGCTTTTTTGGAACTATGCACAACCCAGAAAAGTTTATAGTATAATTCCAGTTACTGTCATATTACAGTCGACTCTCGTTAATTCGAACTCGTCGGGACCACAAGAAATGTTCGAATTATCCGAAGTTCAAATTAAGAAAAACATGCTTAATATGGTACTATTACAAAGGAATTAATTTTATAGTGTTTTTTAAACTTGTTTCATCTTTTATTATTAGAATATGACTTAATATTAAATTAGAATTTATAAATACATAAACTAATTAAAAGATTAGAAACAAGCACGATGGGAGAAAAAATTAAAGCGTCACTGATGGACAGACGGGGCTGTAAGAAAGTGGATATCAAATGCATTGTATTGTATGTATACTCGTTCGAAACAATTTTCACAAAAATCAAAGAAAGAAAGTTATTCAAATGATCTGAAATCCGTAAGAAAGAAAAGAAAAATGAAAAATCGGAATTCTCGTTAGTTCGAATTAAACGAAGTCAAGAGAAAATGAGTTCGAATTAATGAAATTTTTTAACTTATTCTGCCATTGAAAATTTCGGGACTTTATGTTTAGTTCGAATTAAGCGAAGATTCGAATTATCCGATTTCGAATTAACGAGAGTCGACTGTATATATTTCTAGATTAAGAATAATGTATCTATACAATTTGGCAGAATCTATTTTTCTATTAAATTTCTTCTTTGTTTGTTTCTATTAGTTAAGAGAATCCGGGGCATAAAATTCCTCAAATTCTCTAAATGAGTTTTATAGCAGTAATACATTTTTCTTTTTTTTCTGCTTAAAATAACAGTTAAATCTTGTTTCTATCTCAATTGGTACAGGACTTATTATTTTTTATGTCAGTTTGGTTTGTTTTCAAAATCTAGCTTTCGAGTAATGGCTTTCAGTGAAACGACTTTTTGTCAAAATGCGTTTTTGTTTATGATGGGTTTTCTTAGCATTTCTCTATTTAAATTGTTATAAGTTGAGAACATTTAAAGATAAAAGATTCAAACTTGGAACATATATTTTTCAAATGTTTTATTTTATTTTTAATCCTAGAAATTAAAAAAAAAAAGCTGCATATTTTTTTCTTAATTTTTATTTTAATTATTTTGAATTATTATTTAAATAAATATTTTTAAAAATGCTTAATCAAAAAAGCTTATATATTTCTGTTACTTTACATGAAAAACAATTAAAATTCTACAAATACTATTTCGAGTGATAACGATTTCAAATTACACCACATTTTGAACAAAATTTAAAAATTAAATTTTTTAAATGTCTATACAGTTTTATCATGTGATTTTGTTTAAAAATAATATAGTTAACCACTACAAAAAGTTCAAAATTTTAACTCAATAAATAAAAATTTTTTTTAAATGTGTCCCGATATCTCTTAATTTTTTTCTCCGTAGTAAGTGACATGGTTCAAGATTATCAGCCAAAATATCCTGGTCGGGTATACGATAACAGAAAAACTGTTTGATTTACCATAATATGTAATAAAGTGTCTACGTCTCCACTTCTGATTGGCTATTTCCTTACAGCAAACGCCATCTGTCGCATTCTTTGTAAATGTCCTTTGTCTGTTCTTTCCGACAAATGGTTACTTTGTCTGGTGCCGGGCTGCTAAAATTTCTATCCTCCAACGCATCTTGAGTGTTGTATCGTATTTTATAGAAATTTTAACAAACTTTTATTTTTCTAATTTCTAATTATTATTCTGTATTTATAAGACATACATAAAGGAAAACTACGTTTCTATTTTACAGAATTTGTTGATGAAACAGTTCCTTAAAAACTGGTAATCAATCACAATTAAAAAACTAAATTTTATATAAATCGCCCAGCCCCCCAAAAAGAAACAAAAAAAAAAAAAGAAAAGAAAAAAAACAGGCCGCGTTTTGGAGCAAAAATTTTAATAGCTATTCAACTGCCAATAATGATGGCCGTTTGGCTGGTAACAGCTGTTAGAAAAAAAGGGGGAGGGGGGTTGTAATTTTTTGCTATTGTCGTTGTTATATTTTTATGATGTTTCAAACAAAATATTATTTTTTTATTTAAACTGCTTTACTGTTTTTTAAAACAATATACAAATTATAACTAAGAAAATCTAGAGAAATAATGGGGAATATATAAAAATGTATACCTACATATTTATTTATTTACAGCATTTCTATCAAAATGGAATATTATTATTTAAGAAAATATTAAATATATACGTTTAAAAATGATAACAAACATCAATACATTATTCGATGCTTTAAAGAAATATAATTTTAAAACAATATATTTAGCTCCCATATGTTTGGCGAAAAAACATAAACCAAAAAACATTTTCTTTTTAAATTGTCTTTTGTCTTATATCTGCTGACTAATTTTGCGTTAACAAATTATAATAGTATCGTTTAATATTCAATCAGAATCATTTTAAAGAAAAGAAAATGATTTCAATGTATTTGTTCAAACTTTACTTTTCTTTGGGTGTTAAACATTGTTTAAATATAATACGCAACAGAAAGAAATATTACAGAATAAGTCTTGCACTTTCCCCAAATTTTTTTACAACGATACCTGATGCTAATAAGCCTTTATTTTTTTATTTTATTGCTTTTTAAAAATAATGTATAGTTTTAGAACTTACGGATTTTTTTTTCCAGAAATTGTGATGCCATATGGTACGATCATTTACAAAACAAGAAAATTGAAATGCAATTACATTTCAATAGGTATTTTTGTTATCAAAATTTTGTTTTGAAAGATTTAATGACCTTTTAACGCAATTTTGCAAATATGCTCCGTAAATATATATGTATACTTATATATATAAATCTGTTTTCTTTCATAGTTCAATACAAACATTGTTACAAATTTTAGATTTCAGAAATGAACATGTATAGAAGAGGAAAAAATTTTAACAGTGACCCATTATAAATTAGTTGTAAAGTTTTGTAATAACTTCTTATATTTCTTGGACATTTTGGCTAGTAAAAAATCATAATATGACGTATGATTAAATATATTAAGAAATTAAATAAATCAGTAACTTGTAAATGATGATGCACATAATTATTAATCGAACTAAAAAATTATTATAATAATAGTTCGTGCAAAAATTGCTCTGTAAAAAATTTCAGCAGATTGTCTAGTTATTCGACTGTTTATATAGAGAAGGTTTATTAAATCGTAATTTTAATTTTCCCTAACCGTAGTATTTTCAATTATTGCATATGAATGACTGCATGGTTTAACCAGGTTTCTATACTTATTTCTATTAGAATCATATAATTTCAGTTTTTATAATGGAAAGTCTCACACAACTCACATCAAGTTGACAAAAAAATGGATAGATCATAGGACCACTAATCATGGGGCACTTTCTATATTACACGTTTTGTCACATACTGCCTATAGAAATCCTTGGCAGATTCCTCTGGAACTTAATACAAAGAACATATCCTATGAGCAGAGAACACTATAATATGACTAAGAACCAAATGGGCAATTCAAAAACTTGAAGTTTTTAAAGTTTGAAATTTTGCTTTAGTTCTATTTTGTGGTAGGATATAAAGTTTGAAATTTTGCTTTAATACTATTTTGAGGTAGGATATTACGTATAATACAAAGATTAAGCTAATGGCAAAAACTTTTTTTCAATGAGAGGTAAATTCGGATACCAGAAATATATGATTAAAAAAAATAGTGTCGTTTTGAAAATTACTTTAAAAATTAAATTAGCTTCTTCTAAAAAAGACTACTGCACTATGAATTAATATGGTAGACGAAACAAATGAAATATATCTAAATAAGTTTTAGCGTCAATAAAAATCTTACCCTCCCCCTATTTAACACCCCCAGCACACACAAAAAGCTAAAGCTAAATACATTAACGTTTTTTAGGTATAGTGTACACTACTACCATTTGAGGTTAATAATCAGAACTATACACATTAAGTGTGAAAGAAGTTGACATATTTTTTTCTATACAATTCAGTAAAAAAAATATGAATTATTTTTTAGATATTACCATAGATACTAACGAGCATTGTTTAAAAACTATTTTTTGGATTCTAGGGTAGATATTAAAAGCAATATCTAAGCGAGATATTCAATATTGCAGTCACGGGCGAAAAACCCTCTTTTTTTTTTTTTTTTTTTTTTTTTTTTTTTTGTCTAGGGCGTTACGTTCTTTCTGATTATTAATACCGGAATGTTGACTATACGGTTTTCGATATCTATGTAAATATTTTAATCGTAAAAGTAAAATAATCCTTATTAAGGAATTTAGAATTACACTAGTTAAATTGGAGCACAATATTTTCCTTATATTGTATTAAATTAAAAAATATCCAATTAAGTTTTCATATTGTTCAAAGGCCTTCTGTATCAAAATTACCGCTGAAAAATGCTGCAATTTATCATTTAAAAGACGTCCATAGAATATAAAAATATTTTCTGTAAGTGGGACCACTATATCCAGTTACACAACATATTTTAAGCCCTTTTTGTGATTTAATGTGTTGATTACAGCAGTTTTTTTTCCTTTTTACGTTAATTTTTAGTGCTTTGTGATTATTGATAATAGAAAAATTAGTTGTACAAAGACTTTCTTTTAATCTTGCGTAGAAAATAAAAACAAGAAAATGGCTGAGATAGCTAAAGACAATTAAAAATGTACGGAGGGTTATGCCAAACAATGTATAGTTGTATATTGATCTCTATAGTGACTATTTTAAAGGCGACAAAATAAATTTTGTAAATTGGTTCATGTTCTTGTGTTCTATTTAACAATTTTAGATACTTTTTACACAATATGTATGTATTTTACATCCAAAACATTTGCATCAATGGAACTGGTATATATATAGACTTTACATTGATAATATGTACAGTAAAACACCAATAATACAGAGACATGAGTATTACATGCAATTCATTCAATGTTTCATGTCAGTATTGTGCAGAAAGTCCAATATTTCTCTTTAATTCAAACAATTTTACTCAATATGTTGCTTATTAAAAATAAACTTTCTTCTTCTACTTCTTTTTTTTTCTTGATGTAAGGAATGAGAAAATTTTATTTGTATCGATACAAATTATTTGTTTTCAATGATTGTCACGAAAAAGAAAATGCTGAATTAAGCATGATCTATCCTTATTCAAATTTTCTTCATAGGTACAGTAAAACCTTTCATTATATGTTTGAACAGCTTAACAGCTTCATGATAATTACAAAAATGTATTTGAAAAAAAAAGTGCCATAAAAAGGTTTATTATCCAAACATTATGCTTAAAATAAAAAGTATGTTGAACAGTTATTGTTCAGTTTATCATTTTTAATTGACAGTAAAAAGTCTAATTTATTGAAAAACGAAATAATTTGAACTATACCTTATTCTAAGCTTTGTACACAACATTTAGCGTCAAAGCTATTGAAACTTCTTTTTTCCTACAGCAAACTTAAAACACGCATAATAATGCTGACGATATAACTATAAAAAATATTCTGAAAGTTTTTATGTGTGTATAGTGGTTTTTCGTTCAAGTCACTAAATTTAAGCGCATGAAGAATTTAATGTTGTTTTAATCAATTTACACGAAAATCAAAAGAGTTTATTGCCCCATAAGATTTAGTAAACATTATCATTTCTGTCCGAAAATAAATGATATGGTTTATGAGGCATAAATAACACTATTAAATATGTTAATTCTGTCGCAAAATAATGTGGCATAAAAAAATAAAATCTGTTTATATAAGTTAGCATTTTATGAGGCATTTCAAAACATACGGCCAAAAGTTTATTATATTTATAAGCAGTGGTGTTTTTTTTTTTTTTTTTTTTTTTTCATATAGTCGTCTAATAGAATTTTGAAAAATGTACAATAAAAATAACATTAATCAACATGTGTTAATACATATACAAAGTTTAAAAATTCCGTAATCCTTTATTTAAAAGTATCAGTAGCTTGTTCTTATTAATCGTTAAAAAACTTAGTTCTAGGAACACACAATGAAAGAGAAAAAAGTAAGAAAAAAAAGTTTATTTTTAATGCATCAATTTCAAAATTCATAATTTGTTTTTTGTTTTTTTCATTAATTGTAAGAGCAGTATTATAATTGATAAAAGGGCAAGGCAAAAATGAGAATAAAAACTGAAAGATATTAATTTTAACATTTAAAAGATAAGTATTCCTGAAAAATAGTTTTTTATTCAAGTTTATTTTTTTAACTCACAGTGAATGTGAGGCACTTTTTAACAGATTTTCGCTAGAATAAAAATGGATTTATTTAATAAATTATTCTGTCATGCAACATGTTCAGTTTTTCAATACATGTTTTAAATAAATGTTTTTCCTCGAAAAAAGTCTTAGAATTTGTGATTGTTTCATGCTCTATAATTATATTCCGAGTTATTTGTATCACATCTTTCTCCACTATTATGTAATGTTTTATAATTCTGTTCAAATTAAAAAAAAAATCTGTGAATGGAGTTTTAGCTCTGTTAAGTAACAATTAGAATGCTCGTGTTAAATCCCACACATAAAAAAAAATGCATTTTCTAATAATAATAATAATTTCTTAATTCTAATAATATTACAATAAATATACATATAATCTAATATTTCTTGTAATATGCTTAGGTAAATATTATGTAGTTTTAATATAACTATGTTACAAATATTATTCCCGTGAAATTATTCTTAGAATCAACATTTATTATTTTTCGGAAAGCTAAAGATTAAAATTAGTTTCATTAATCTTCTCTAAAAGCAAAATATCCTACTTTTCTTAAAATAAATTCAGAATATTGAAATTTCAAGATTGCGAACATTTCTTCTAAATTAAGAAGCAAAAAACCACATCACTTCCTCTATCTATCTAACATAAGCAAAGAAAGGGAAATATAAATAATTCACCAAAAAAACATTATGTAAACACATTGTCGTCGCATTCTTTTATAACCAGAAACCAAAATAAATCCTTATAAACTTTCGAGATCGGAACATAAATTGAAAAAGAAAAAAAAAACTTAATAAAAAATGAACAAAAGCTAACATAATAAATTTCAAAGTTTCTTTGTTTACTTGAAGCTTATAGTAGATAGCGATACCGCGGAATGTAAATGCATTATTTTAACATATTTGTGCTTAATAATAGATTATATTTTAAAAATTACTCTGAGAAGCAATCAACATTGATTTTATGAACCGAATATTTTTTATAGTACCACAAGCTAATGATTGAAATAGAAAACAAAATGAAATAGTAATAATATAAAAAAACATGCAGTTACAAACAGGGTTACGGTTTTTATCCTGTGCATTGCTTTATATTTTAAAATTAGCATCGATATCAATAATGCACACAATGTCATAAGATATTTAATATATTTATTTTTGAACATTATTCTTGATGATATGTTTACAAATTCGATGTCTGATATTATTTACGGGAAAAATTATTATTTCTTTCTTGATTTAAAACTAAGCGACAAATAAAATCCATTTTCTCAAGAATGAAAATCGTGTTCAAAAATATCGATTGTATAAAACCGTTAATATCTTATCCTTAACGGACAAAGAACATCTTTTTGAATTCTAGATACTATAAAGAAGAATTTTTAAACAACAGGGAATCGATTTTAAAATCCTTTTATGGTAAGACATCACCTTTATCTGGATTACGTAAAATAAATATCATTATTAAAATTAAGGATGGGCTAAATATTACCTTATTTTGCGGCATTTCGAATTCAAATCCCATTGTTTAAAATATCATTTTCTGTAGATGACCTTTATTTTAGCTATGTAGATTGAAACGTTAATGATTATTCACAGAACAATTCAATGTTGTTTATCTGCTTCAGATGGCATCATTAAATCTAATCTTTTGTATTAGAACGCATTAGCTCTAATAAATGTAAAAGAAATTCTAAAGAATTTGGTGAAACCATAATATGTTTACATGTAAATGACAACGTGTCTTTCCAAATATTTCTACTTTTATATTGACATAATAATTATTAGCAGATTAAGTAATATTAAGACCATTTATATTTTATTCATAGAAATGACGACTCTTTAACAATCTCAGTGAGAGAGATTTATGTAAAAATAAATTGACCGGGAGGTGGCAGCACAGACAACCACCTCATCGAGTTCGTGGGCGAAAATCTAGGATTAGTTAAATCTCGATTCTCATATTAAAACACAATACGTCTGCCAAGTCATATGTTGGTAGAATACACCTAAAAACACGATTTTACTGGTTGTCTCATAGGTTCCTCTTTAAGCTTTCCTGCATTCAAAAGTATGAAATCATAAAGGCTTCGAAACAGGAAAACATAACGATAAACCTATGCGTCAACCGCTAAAATCAGTTTTTTAGATGTTTAGCAACAAAATATGACTGGCAGTCCGATTGTGTTTAAATATGCGAATCAAGATATAACAAATTTCATCATGTTTTCACCATGAACTGATGAGGCGATTGTGTGTGTTGCCGCCTCCTGGCCTAAAAGGCAATCGAATGACACTTTTGTGCTTCTAAGGTTTCTGTGTGAGTAATCTGTGACTTGAACGTATGTTTTGCTGATAACTTGGCAATTTATTTTACGATTCCATGAAATGTATTTATCACAAAATTCGTTTGCTTAAAGGATTTCTAAGAACATTTTATCAGAGTTTTCGTAAAGTAATATTTGCCTTATTTGATGGAAAAAAATCTATATTCACATATTCACATCTACTAGACAAAATTTCTGGCACTAAAGCAGTTCAAATCCTCTTAAACTCTTGACGCGCACGAATCCGGTATCGCGTACGCGTACAAAATACACAAACATAGTAAAGCGTTTAAGGAGAAATTAAACTTTATCGTGATTGCTTTATAATTAAGATGAAATTAATATCATTATGCACTTCATTCGTGAGTTAATACTATTTTTTAAGATTATTTTTTTAAAATTTCTAACACGATAAGCACCATGTCGGTCACCAGTGACTGACACTGAAATTTCAATTTAGAAAGCGACATTCATCGACGACTGACGGTCTAAAATATGATGTAAAACTAAAAAAGTATACATCGTTTTAAGTAATTACTGCAAATTTATTTAAAGATTTATTAACTTTTATTAATTGCAGGATTGTACTTTCTTAAATATTACTTAAATCATTGTTAATTTTTCAGCTTAATGTCAGTTACAGTGACACTCAACATGTTAACACATTCGCTGCCAATCACGCGCCAGAGCGTGATACATGTACTCGCCAACGTTAAGGGGCCAATCAAGCGCCAGTGCGCGATGTGGGGTGATGTCCAATAGCCAGTCATGCGCGGGCGTGGGAAAATCTTTCACTGATTCTTTGTTGTAAAAAGTAAATCGGCTTCTGGGAAAAACCCACTTCTACAAGTGCGGCATTAACTATCATCACATCCTCACGTAAGCGGCAGCGAACGTGTTAATGAATGATACTATAAACAAATTCAATCACTTTCTTTCCCTTAAGTGTAAATCCTTATTATTAAGAAGACTTTGCATTTTAGGCCTCAAATTGAAACAAATTAGTGCAAATGCTTTAATTTCAGTTGTTTTGATAGATTCTATTTTAAAATATAATCAATATATAACTTAATAAAACAAATTAATTTCGTAAAATTTTGTTTTTCATGGAAATTGCTCCCAATCTACAAAAAAGTCGTTAGATTTTTGGGTATCCTTGAATGTATTCTACATAGGAAAGTGAAATATTTAAATGCTTTGCCACTCTGTAGTATACAGAGGTATAAGTATACAGAAGGCAATTTGCACCGTGAATCTTTCAAAGCAGTCTACATATCCATAATAGTGGAAGGTAGGGAATATCTCTTCTGAGCAGCAAGTTGCACTTAAGATATTCTCAATAATGCTCATCATATTGGGGGATTTAAAGCGCCGATGAAAGTGTCTAAAGTCAAAATAAAGTTGTTGGAATTGCCCAAAATCCACCAGAATGCACAATGTTAATGAATGGCCGTAGATATGACAAGGATTGTCAAGTAACCATAAACTATCAGAGACATCTCAAAGCGAATCAAGGCTCCCATATCAAACAAACTGTACACCATCGTAGAGACTCCAATAACTTTAACAATTTCTTTTTTACATGTAGGATCCATTGATTCGTGAGGTTATCTCCATGCCCATTCACGTCCATTCTCTTGAAAGAAATGAAAACAAGACTCGTCAGACTAAGAAATGGTTGCTAGGCAACGGAAATCAAATTAAAGTGTTAATGGTCACAGTCGTGAGATAAACCTTTGTGCTATTAAAAAAATATATTAGAGATTACAAAATGTAATTGTAATCTGCAATTATTAATCTCAATATAATTTTATCAAGACCCTGGGATATAAGAAATTTGATACAGTTATCTGACAAAATTCAACAGGATGACAAAGGAGATGGAATAAAATAAGCCAGTGAAGACATATGACAAGACCTTGTTTGATATGTTCTTGTAAAAATTTTAGATTTCTTTGAATGTAAATAGATAATAATCAGTTTATATATAATTTTCGGTAATGCAGTTTCCTTTTAATAATACTCTGACTTGTGTTTTAAAGTCAACTTGTTTTAATATCCATAAATAATTCAAGAATAAAAATTGATAGTATCTTAATACATTTATGCTTTTCGTGTTTAAAAATTGCAATTAAGAGTTATTCAGTTCCATTAGACATTATTAATTTGCTCAGTCCTGAATAAAATATTACGAAGAAATACAAAAACTAGAAAAAAATACTACAAAAACATCTCCGAAGATGTATCCGCATATACAACAATGATTATGATATACACACATTTATTAAAAATGTCTAGAAGTAATTTAACAATTCTAGATGCATTTAAATGAATTTAAAGGGTGTTCTTTAGAGTTGCCTACAATTGACATCAGGACTAAGGAAGTTAAAAAAATATGTGGAATTGCTATTTATTATACTTGTGAAATAAATGTAAAAGTAATAAATATTCTTGAAATTATTTAAGTAGAATGTATTTTACAGTGTTGGGCACGTTCACAAAATAAACGAACTAACTCAAACTCACGTTCAATTTCTGAAAAGTGATTTAAGTTCACGTTCAAATTCAAAAATTTTCAAACGAACTCGTTCAAATCAAACTCATTTGTAAAAGTGAACGAAGTTCACTAAAAAGTTCACTTTTTTTTATGTTTGGATATTACTGTCCAAATTTACAAAATTTTGTGAACTAATCATTTAATTATTCGATATGTAAGATAGAGGTATGCACGGACGGAAATTTCCAGGCCCGATCCATAGAAAAAAAAATTTCCGGCCCGATATTAAAATAAAAATTTCGGCCCGAGCCCAGCCCGACTCGTAGAGAAAATTTAGCGGCCCGACCCCGCCCGATATAATAGCTAAAAACAAGGCCCGAGCTTGTTTTTGCTTTTTTGCCCGGCTCGAAAAAAAAAGTTGAAATTTCGCACCGAACTCGGCCCGACCCCGAGTACATTTCTACAGGACATTGATATTTACCCTTACGGAAGAGTTCTGGCCAAAAAAAACTTACCTTACTCTGTTTATAATCTCCATTTATGCAGAAGTGGCGTAGGTTGCGATGTTTATGCTTTCTTTTAAAATCTTTCCGATTTCTTTAAAATCCTTCCGATTTAGACATATTTCCGCCTTACACAGTCCACCTTGTACAGAGAGTTTACTGTATATATCTATTTTCGGCGAAATTGTATAATGCCTAGGTCCGGTTCGGCGCGACCCGAGTCTGCAGAAGAAGTAAGACTAGGATACTACCCAGAGAAGTGATATCCAGACTTAACCCGTCCTGAGGCTCGTGTAGGCCTCTAAATGGCATTTGAAGGAAGGAAAAAGTGTACTAAGGTCTGGAAAAATTTTAAATAAATTATCAAAAAATTGAACGTAAATTTCGTTTAAACTCGTCTATTTTTTGAGTTTCCGTTCAGTTCAAACTCGTTTATAAAATAGTGAGCGAAGTTCAGTTCAAAGTTCACAAATAGTGAACTAAACTCGTGAGTTTTCGTTTAGTGAGCGCGTTCATACCCAACACTGGTATTTTATATGCTAAACTGCATTGATTTACAACAAGATCATGATCGGAACAGTCCGTAAATCTAATAAAGTTGGGATAAAAAGGAAAAATTATTGAAGAAATGAGATAGTATTACATAATTAAAAAGGAAAGGAAAAGATCGTCTAATAGTAATAAGTAAAGATGGTTAGATATAAAATAGATGGAAATTGTTTTAATGAGAATTGTTTAGTAGTGAATGCATTCTCATATAACTTCTGCATAACTACTTTTGTGTGTTTTACGATGACGTAAAACTAAACTTGCTTTTCTATACTAATAAAAATGCAGTAAAAAGGCAGCAGGATCGAATAGCAGAATATATTTAAAATAAAAGCTTCTTACATTTGAATTCATAAATAAGAAATGAGAATTTTATTATATCAGAAAAAGGATTTATTATATATGATTTATTTGAAGACGCATTTAATCAGTTTATCAAGACGAAAATATTTTTATATGTTCTCGTACTTGAACAACATAAATAACGCACAACAGTGGAAAACAAACAGGATTATTAAAATGTGAATAAGAAACGAATATAACTATTAATATGTATATGAATAAATGCATAGTAACTATTAATTATGTTTCGCAAAACGCGATTTAAAGTGTTCGCTATTATTAAGACACATGTTAGTTTAAAAAAAAAATTCTAAATTACTTGAACCAAGAATTTACAGTTTCACAGTTATACCACTTTTTTGTGCAGTTATATAAATAATATTAAATTTAAGAGACATTTATCTTTTAAAATATATTAAAATCAATAACGAATTTTACGTTCGTGATGCACATATTTTACAAATATAATACATCAGTGCTATATTTCATTGTTATGAAATAATTAATAAATTATTATTTTAAAATAAAAGATTTTCTCAGATTAAGAAAAGTTGCACAATAGTAATAGCCAGTTTTATCACGGTTATATATATATTTTTAATACGACTTCCCTCACTGAAGTACGAGGAAGATTTGGTGCTTTCAGATAGTACAAAAAATATTTAAAAAATATTCATAAATACTTTTTTCAAGCTTCTATTAATTTTCCTTATGTGACCGTTCTTTTGTATTGAAATCAAAACATACATTCAAATTTAAAAGACTTAATTTTTGATAATGTGAGGTATTTCCGTAGATAATATAATATTCTGTTAATTCATATATATGTATATGTATATATATAAGGTATCTGGGGTAATAACGCCACGTTAAGGTTCTACGAAATTTCATGACTTAATTTTAGATTGTATTTTTCAAACAAATATACGATTTTATGCAACAACTCATTGTCTATCTATAGAAAAAAATTTATAGATATGCATTCATAATTAAGTAAATAAGATTTCCCTTTTATGAATATCCCTGTGAGATCCCTCATAATATTTTACACATGACTCATGTGGTTATATTTCAATATCTCTATATTAGCAACAAAATTAACCTTTAACTGCTGTTAGAAATCTCACTAAACGTTGATTTTTTTTTTGTGTGTGTGTATGTGGGGGGAGGGGGGGGGGGTCAAATTCTAGATTATAACTTGTAGTTTCCAATTTAACTATAGGTACACCTGAAATTCTCTTTCGTTTGAAGTCCTCGTACTATTGTTAGAAATATTTAAATAGATTAAATTTAATTAGACTGAATCCTGCATAAAAAGTTCAGTGCAGAAATAGTACTCTATGAGTTTTAATCATTGATCGCCTTTTAACCTTTAACTAATGTTACCGGTTTCACAGACCATTTCTTTTTGCAATTTTTATAAGGTACCCTGGGGTAATAACGCCACGTTAAGGTTCTACCAATTTTCACGGCTCAGTTTTAGTTTGTATTTTTCAAACAAACATATGATTTGATACAGCAACTCATTGACTATCTATATAAAAAAAATAATTTAACAGATATGTATTCATAAAATGTAATGGGGTGATTTCTTGACCAATGCTATTTGACGTTATTACCCACCTATATGGATAATAACGCCATGCAAACAAAACTATGAAAAAAGATGGAATAATTGCATGTAGATTGCCCAATTCTAAAGATACAAACTCTACAAACTTAGAAAATGACAAATTGCATTCTAAGCTATTGAAAATGTTAATTTTTTGTGAAAGTGTAAGGAAAATAAAGGTGTGGTGTGGGGGGGGGGGGGGAGGATGAGGCAAAAGAATATCAGACCATTAGCTTCTTTTTGCTTAAAAAGGACCGCTTAAATAGAATTATTAGAAACATTGCACGGTTTTAACTGTGTTTATTTGAATCAGTATTTAGGATGTAGCTCGGCCACTGTAGGGAATCAACCGGGATATTAATGCCAAGGATTGGCGTTACTACCCCGTTATAGTTATTGCGCTGTACATTTTAAATTACAAATTATCTCGAGAAGATATCCAAAATCTTCAACAACATTTTGAAAGTCCATGAAATGTACTACAAATTTATGTAATTAACAAAGTATTTCCGGATTAAAAAAAATAGTCTTCACATCACAAAACGTATCTAGAAAATTTTAAATCAAGCGTTAATTTTAGTTGCTTGTAAAAACAATAAGACCTAAAAATGAAACAAATTAACTTGAAGCTGTTTTTTGCGATTTATATGACTCAAAACCCTTCTGCGCAGAGCACATGGGTGTCATTTACCAGATTATTTCATAATTATGCAAAATATTTTCTCTTGGCGTTATTACACCGCCTGGCGTTATTACACCAGACCACCTTAGTTTAACTTGTAATTTTCAATTTAACTACAAACACTACCAAAATTTGTTTCATCTGGAACTTTAATACTATTACCAGATACTTTTATATAGATGAATATTAATTATAATCGTCTTGTACAAAACGTTTAGTACAAAATTCCATCCTATGAGTTAATCATGCCTTTTATTTATCTTTTGATCTTACGGTCTAACAGACCCCTTCACATTAATTACGTTACAATTTATATCATATTAGTTAAAGGTTAAATTTTGATTTTTTTGAAAAAAAGAGAATACGGAGAAAGCGGACAGTTAAATTTTAGAATTCAGTTGAACAATCAATTGGGAATTTAATAGAAACCTGATTTTGAAAATGTATGAATTAGAATATCGAAAACATTTTGATATCGTTTTATTTATGAGAGTTGAAAATAGTTTTTACATTAGTATTAAAAAAGAAAGATCAGTTATGGGTACCGGACCACCTCCCCCTTTAATCTAACCATTTCTAAAATGACAATAATGCTGTCTCATACGTGAAGTAAAAAATAAACCCCATTCGGATGTAGTCCCGTCACTGTAACGAATCAACCGGGGTATTATCGCCATGGAATGGCGTTGTTACCCCGATATACTTATTGCTCAGTTTATATTAAACTAAATATCCAAAATCTTCTACAACATTTTGAAAGTATATGAAATGCTCTACCAATTTAAATAATAATAAAAAAATTCCTGGTAAATATGTAATATAGTCTTCACATCACAGAATTTAAAATCGCAAATTTTAGATCAAGCAATTATTTTAGTTGTTTTTAAAAGCGATAAGACCTACAAATGGAACAAATTAACTTTAAGCTGTTGTTTGTTTTTTACATGACTCATAGTCCTTCTGCGCAGATCCCACAGGTTCCATTTTCCGAATTATTTCATAATTATGCGTAATATTAGCACTTGGCGTTATTATCCCACCTAGCGTTATTACACCAGAACACCTTATTTAAAATTTTCCGCTAATTTTAGCACAAAAACATTTATTCAATGAAGGCACGTAAATGTCATAAATTGATTAACAAATATGCTGATCTTTTACAATTGTACCATGATATAGCTCGTAAATGCGCCATCATTTAAGTTCCGAGCATTTTGGTGAATAGATAAGTATTTTATCCTCAGGAGGACGTTTAACATTATTACCAACAAGCTGGATTTAAACTTATTTATATATTCTGTTTTTTGAAAAAGAAAACTGAAAAGCAAACAACTAGGAATTTTATTTTTTCAATTGAACTTACTGCAATCAAATCTGTTTTTTTTTTTTTTTTGTTTGTTTGTTTTTTTGTAGTATGTTATGAAAAAATCGTTTTTATTTTGTTTAATATAGGGTAATATCCACAGTAATTGGCACATTAAGGATTTGTCTTTGAACTTACTTCTATTTTCATTATCAAGAAATAAAATATTTACTTGCAAATATTTTTAAATCAAAGAGTGCATATCTTTGCATCTATTTTGCCCACTAAAAGCAAAAATATTTGAAAAAGTATTTTTATAAAAATATATTTATAAAAAGTTGCTGAAATCACCAGTAATTGGCACTTAGACTTTTACACAATTAAAGTAACCCTTTTCAACTAAACAAAACTGTTGTCAATTAAAATTTAAAATATACTATAAATCAGATAATAATAAATTGAAATGCATCCTTTTTTTAAGCCAGAGAAGAAGCATTTGCAACAAAAATGGCTAATTTGATACAAGCCATAATTGTTTCTCTTTCCTAGGCACTATTGTCATTTAGTAGCATAAATCAAAGTTATAATCTGTAAAGTAAATGAGCATATAACTGATATATGGTCTTGCATTTTTAAAAGACTGGATATAAATCTTATTTTAGGACATTTTTTTAGGATCTGCCAATCACTGGTGCCTTCCACTTACTGGGGATGTTACCTTATAATTTATTTCTTGGTAAAATATATCGTGGAAAATCAATATAGAAAAATAAAAAGTATTTAGTAGAAATTCAACTTTTAACCTTATATCTCCCTATCCAAATTATTTTAGGAATCTTTTATATAGAGTTGAGCTCTTTATTGAAAAAAAAAATCAAAATGGAATACAAAAGAACTAAGCTAATACTCACATTATTCAAACAAACTAACATGGATAATATTTTTTTAAATAGAAAATTGTGTGTAGCAAAAGTATATTTTAAAAAGAAATAAAAACATTTTCTTTAATTAGTGATTGTTATTTTTCAATTAATTTTCATATATTTTGTAGTTCAAATACATCGGAGTCGAAAACTGCTGCAGCTGACTGCTGTATTAACAGCTGTCAATGTTTTAAAATTTTAAAAATTACATTTACCCCCGGATCAGCCCTACTACAGTTACTGGTAGACTTCATGTGCTGGGTTCGAACCCAATCGCGGCCGTCGGCCATTTCGTTCAAAATTTTCCATGGTTTTCTTCAAGCCTTGGATTCCCTTGCGTAAATACGTCTTAGTTCACCTTAGAAAGACCCCTCATGGAGGGCTTTCCCCCCTTCCCCTCTTCCCCCCCCCTAGGTCCCATATCCCTTGTGTTGATAATTGGCCGTCATAAACGCAATCAACGTATTACCGTTAACGACACGCTGTTCTGTGAGTAGCGGTGGTATAAAACAAAAGAAAAACTAAATCAATAATTTTAGTAAATTTTACTGTTGACATAAATTATAAATAAAATTTACATGGGAAAAAATTTTTAATCTTTAACATAAAATGTGAAGTAAAGAAATATAGGCTTTCATATATATATAAATCATTATTTCTAAGATACTTTAATATATATATATATATATATATATATATATATATATAAACCGAGTGTCTGTCCCAAAAATGACCGATGGATTTTAAAATTCAATAACTTGCAAACGGCGACAGCTATTTTAAAATTTTTTGCAGGAGGGTAATGTATAATGTCAGGAGTTTTTACCGTAATTTTTTATTTTAGTTCGCATCTCAAACAATAGGTGGCGCTGGCGGCGATTGAAGGCCAGGTCGACGCTTGACTCAGCACTGATGACCTGGCCTTCAATCGCCGTCAGCGCCACCTATTGTTTGAGATGCGAACTAAAATAAAAAATTACGGTAAAAAACTCCTGACATTATACATAACCCTCGTGCAAAAATTTTTGAAATAGCATATATATATATATCAAACAGATAATTTTATTATAAACTGTTCATAATCGAAAAAAAAATTAGTATAAATGCTTACTCGAAAACAAAAAGATTACAGAAAGCTAATTACAATTAATTTTTATATTAGATGAATATGCACTCCTAGATTTGGCAACTGATTATTATTCAAACTTTTCTTTCTCAAACTTTCATTATTAAATCTCAAACTTTCATTATTAAACAAACCAAAAAAAGATGTAAAAATTTCTCTGAACTTTCTTTTCAAATCCTGCACATATTAAAGCAATTCTCATGTGACAAATCCCAAAAAGAAAGTATAAATAAACGAAAAAAAAGGAGAAACTCCAAAGTATTTATTTTTCCAAAGACAAATAGCATCAATCACTTGAGAATGTGATACGCCGTAAAATGTTGTTGTCATATAAGCCGATTTAGTAGGAAATGCGAGAAAATCAGCAATTCTTCGCAAGGTTGTCAATAGTAGAAAAAATCATTGAAACATCTAGTGATTTGAGTGACGCTTGTCAATTAATAGTATATATTTTCGACCAATCCATCTTCATTCATCAGTAATTGTAGAATTACTGTGTCAAAAAATAATAATAAAGTGAAATAAAATAGGACTTTGGCTTTTCACTGCATTCTTTCTGGAAAAACGTGAATAACATTTAATTTTATAAATTGAACATATTTGTATGTTTAAGAAAATAAGAAAGATAGTTGATAATGATAGAGAATGTAATTTTTTTAAGAATAAATTTTTATTTGATGTATCAAAATATGTCTCTTAAACTTTAAAATAACGCAAGATTTGCACAAAAACATTACTGAGACATTAAGAAAACAATATATACAGTTTTTTCTATCCAAATCGTGTGTTTTCAGAGAAATATGGAATTGTTCTATAGAATTATCTGCAATGGAGCATTTTATTCTCTTTTTTTTTTGTTGGCGTCGTGGAAAATCCCGTACCACGATGACAATTTATCGGCTAAACACATGTCTATCCGAACCATGGAATTTTTTAAATCGTGATTTATTTTCGGATCGAGCTTTTGAAACACTTGGAATATTACAAAAATAATAAACAAAAACTAAAACAAAAATCCGATTTAAAATTATTAATTTTATCAAAAAATAATAAATGTTTTAAAATAACGTATAATCATTAATAAATCGATCGGCTGTGACATGGAATCATATCTATAAAATTTATTTATCAAATCATTATTAACTTTTATTTTATTTTCTATTTTCGATCACTTCGCCAAAACTTATTTGACGAACAAAAATATTGCTCGAAGCTAGCGAACAATTATCTAATTTCATCCCACCTCCTTTAAATTAGTTTTGCTTTACGCTTTATCGAAAACTACATTAAAATCCAATTTAAATTTTTTGAGAACAGTGTAATTTTAAAAAAGAGGAAAAGTATTTTTTAGTTTACAAATATTTTTCTTACATAGAAAAGCACATTAATTGAACGCATATATGTGCTTCCTTAATTGAAAATTTAATGTTGTAATTTAAATATATATAAATGACAGGATACTTATTACGAAATATTTAATTATCTTTAATTATCGGGAACAAAACAAAACGGGATGTTTTTTTAACTCAGTGTAAACATTAATTATAAAATTTGTTCAAAGTTGCAACGCATCAGGCACTGAAGTATAGTACACAAATGGATCTATTAAAAACATCAAATAATTAATGTATTAAAAATTGTTTATCTATAGATTTTTGTTGGTATATTTTTTGTTGTTGTTCTTGGGGATAAAATTATAACATTAATGTTTTTAGTACTTGTTTACAATAATACTTGTTTTTAATACTTGTTAAATCTTATTTTTCGAAATTAAAAGCAGGTTAGAAAAAAAGTATATTTTTATGAAAAATAAATTAAAAAGGCTTTGAGCTTAAACATATTAAGTTTTTTAAATTATTTGTAAACAGTATTAAACGCGAATGCAAAAGATTATGCTTTAATTTAGAATATTTTTCATGTTAAAATAAATATTTTCTTTTTTATTTTCTTTTTTTTTCTTTTCAACTAAGAATAAATTGAAACCGTGCGAAATCAGCTGTGCCTTATTAAAGATCTCTGTTCCCAATTTCCGAAGATTTTGTATTTAGAAAGTCCGAATTCCTACCAGAAAATATTTTTTTTTTAATTCTAGAAATAATCTGTCTTTACATCAATGAAGATTAATTTCTCAATCTTGTAATTACTTATTCTCATTGTCCGTTTGTTTTTGTTTCATTAAAAATGTTTTTTATTATCTTTTTAAATTACATATCTTTTTACACTTATTTTCTTACTTTTATGTTCTCTGTATAGTTCTGTGTTTAAAAATTTTCCTCGGAGTTATTAGACTATGCGGTTGCTGTCCACCTTTCTTGCTTTATACTCTCTCCATACTTGTTTAATTGTTTTGGTAGTTTTAAATCTCCTCATTTAAATTTATTATTGTTAATTTTCTCGATTTGTTGTATTCTCATGCTTAAATCTAAATTTTCTATATTTTTTTCTTCCCTTCTTTAGAATTTTTTAAACCTTAATGTATGGTCTCTGTAAAGAGTCTTTTTTCATGCCGCGGCGTATCTTCGGTAGCATATTTTCACCTGTTTTTTGCCTGTTTAAATCTAGTGGATTTTTTTCTTTTTTTCTCTCTTTTCATGTTGTTAAAATTTTATAACACATTTTTGTTATTTTTTTACTATTTTCTGAATATTTTTTAATTATAATTTTAATATTTGTGGCTACCAGCTCGTTAAAATATTCTTCAAATCATCCCCTATGGCTCCCATTGAATTGACAAGCAACTCATCATTCTACTGGAAATAAAGTCAATGTGGCAATTAGGGAATCTGAAACATACCTACATCGCTCCATTTCTATCTATACAGGGTATCTCAGAATTATTGGGACAAACTTTAAGGAGAGGTAGAGGACAGCACACGTTAAGATTTGTATAGCATGGTCCAAAACGTTTTCTGGCACTGAAGAGACGACAAGGAGAAACAAAGGACACGAAGAGAAAGAGAAAATATGCTTATTATTCCTAATGCCGCGCAGGGCCTGACTAAGACAGGGACATGCGGGGCAGTTGTCCCGCCCCCCCCCCCCCCCCAAGGACAGATATAAGTTTTGGTTAAAGAGCATCAATTGATAAAAAATGGTCAAAAGTGACCAAAATTCTTTTTTTTTTCAATTTTAAGGGTCTTTCTTCTCCTACCCCGTCTGTTTAGTACCCATTGCCTCCTTAAGGCCTCACCTTTATCCTCATATTTCTGTAATCTAAAAAAAAATTTGTATTCTATAATTTCTTAAAGTTGTCTTTCTTCTGCTATTATATATAAATGTGAATAGTATTTGGTAAGAAATTTATGTACACATACAATAGTTATGAATTTCAGTTTTAGTCACTTCAAGTATAATTTACGAAAAATTTTAAGATAGAAGGGGGCCCCCCCTAATAATGTTTGCCCCAGGGCACCCCTCTGTCTAAGTCGGGCCCTGATGCCGCGACAATGATTGAAAATGCTGACAAACTTGTTGCACCACCGTGGAAACTGTTGGGGCAGTTCGGTACTTTCCCGTTATTTTCCATACCATTAGATCTTCCATGCGCCGGAGTTGCGCTTCCATGCTTCACGGTCCGGGGACGTAATTTTGAACATTGGTTTCATTGACGATCGTTTTCTCTTTAATGTTATTTTCTTCTTTTACTGCATTATCTTTTACTGCACTAAATATAATAAAGACGTAATTTCCTCTTATTCGTGTCCTGTCTTTCTTGTGCTTTGTATCATCACTACCACGCTAAGAAAGTGTTTCCTACCATGGAGTGCTATGCAAATCTCAATCGTTGTAATGTCCGCTCCCTTCCCTTAAACTTTGTCCCAATATTTCTGAGACACCCTGCATAAATTAAAAATATTTCTCCAATTTTTCTGAAGAAATTGAAAATAAAGATTTAAATTTAAAAAAAAATGTGGCAATATTAGTTGAAATATATTTTATTACATTTATTTAGAACAAGGTGGAAAAAACAGAATTTCTATACAAAAATGTTTTTTTTTTTTCAGTTGTAGAAAATGAATTAAAACTTACCCTTATTTTTACTTTTAAAACAGCATTAGAATGCTTACCTGCAAAGAGAGAAAAAAGTTTTAATGGTGTAAATACAAATCAGTAACACCCATTTTACAGTTTATTTAAGTAATACAATTTTTTACACACATTACTTATTTTTTAAGTGATAAATAATCTACCTATTTACGTTTTTTAAAACTATAAATTCCAACTGATACTTACCTGGTTAGAAGTAATTTTTTAACTCAAAAACATTTTTTATTTAATATATTTTTTGTGATGTCAAATTACAACGGCATAAATGATTTTTGAACAAAAAATGATCATTTATACATTCAAATGAAATTTTGAAAATTTATAAAAGCGAAATCTTCGCATTCGCCAGCAAGCCAGTGGTTTAAAATAAATAAATAAATTATAGTCAAACATTTCACTGCATGTAACAGTTTTTTTTATGATTTCAGTCGTTTAAGCACCTAGTTTAATTACACATCTGTTGAATTTGTATTTTATGTAATATATTTAGTAATTGATGAAGTTCTGATTTCGTTTCGCTACATAAGCTGGAGAAAAATGTTGAACTTTTTATATATAGTTTTTAAATTGAAAAAAATTAAATTTAAAAAACCGCGCTGAATCGAAATTATTTTCGGTTTATTTAAATACGGTATGTGTGTTATCTAATAAAGCAAATATTGGTATTTTAAATATCACTTGTAATTTTAAAATCCGAATATCGCAAAAACCGAATTAATTATGGTAGCATACATTCTACCATAGACATTAAAGGGCTCAAATAAATTATTGTACATGAAACTTAATCAGTATTTCATAATCTTTTGACAATATGCTGTATTTTTCAGAACAAATGACTCGTGTAAAAAGGGCCGTGCTGTATATTACAATATACTTAAAACAAATAAATTTTAAATGCATCAATACAAGTTTTTTAGTAATTTCTCTAAACCGAATTTTCTAATATTCAAAGTTATGTATGTCAAAAAGAATATATCCATTGTATGCTTCTAATTAAAGTAAAAGTTTACAAAAAGAAATGCAAGAAAAAAATTCGCGTTCACGCATTATCTAAGCTGTTTTTATGACCAGAAGCAAACATAAATCATCCAACAAAGTTTAGTAGAAATACACAACTCTTCTTTGAGTTTTTCCCCCCAGAAAGTAAAATAATGATGCTTGAACTTTTCTTGGCTTATTTGGTTTTTATGATACATAGCGAATGTTTGAACTGTAATTTTTTATTATACTTTTTTAATTTGTTTTTAAACAGGTTTACGCTAGATAAAGTAAAAAAAGTAATTTCGAAAGCTTGTTTCAGATTTTATGTTCTTTACAATCACTATTCCATTATTGTATTAAATGCAAAATAAGAATCGATAAATGTGGGTGCACTTTCAAAAATGCTTCTTCATTTTTCTTTCTTTTTTCTTTTTTTGTGTTACATTTGCATGGGTATTTTTTAAAAAAGCGAATAAGTGCATTGCTTGACACATTTAATAACAGAATTAAAAAAAAAAAAATGTTTTAATGTTTTATTATATTCGTGATTTCGTAAAAATATGTTTTATTGTTATTGTTATTTTTATTTTTAGTATTTTTTTAAGTTTCTACTCACATTCAATTGATCCTGACTATGATAAAACAACACAGGAAAATAAAAATGCTTTAACAGTAAATTGATAAAATAGAACTAGACAAATTTAAAGCGAACAAATGCATTTTCTTTCTTTACTCATAAAAGTGTTTCAAGACGAAATAAAATATTTTATACATTACGTAAATGAACGTCGAAGGTTCTTAAATATAAGCTAAAAGTAATAGCGGATATAAGATGCCATTGAAAAAATATTCTTATTTCAAAAAAGAAAAAAATAGAATTGATTTAGCATATTTCTGTAAAATACATTTTTAGTGTATATATACAGTATAACATTTGAAAAATGCTGATAAATAAGTATGAAAGGTAATTAAAGCAATTTACAGAATTTTACATTTATTATTTTAGATATTTATAGAAATGAAATTGATTCCATCACTCATTTAAGTTTATTTATAGGAATATTATGACTATAAGCCAGTCAGAACTCAAGCCCTTCTTGTTTATGTTAAAACAGTCAGTATGAAATAGATTTCATTTTTTACACAATCTGGTTTTTGCATGGGAACATGCTATACCGTAATCGATTTTTCACCAATTTACATTATCGCTACATATTGAATATTTTATTGTAAACATCAATAACACATTAATGACCTCTTTTATCGCAGTTACGAAAAACAGAAACTGAGATACATTTAAAATATAACAGAGAATAAAAATGACACTTGTTGAATTATCGATACCGAATGTGGATAAAATAGGAGTGGAATTACAAATACCGAAAACAGCAGCGATACAATAGCATCGCCTGCTGGAAGATATATGCATGCATGATTATATTCTTCTTCGCCTTATGCCACGGTCAAATTAAATATGGAGTTTTTTTTAGAATCAGCTGCTTTAATTCTTGAGAAACAAACGACAAAATATGTGGGTAATACGATTATATAAAGACTTAAAAAAAGTCGAATATTTATCAAGCCTGTCATATTCTGAAGTATTCAAGTCTGTCTTATATATAAAAAAAATAAAAACTGAATGCTATAACTAGTGGTATCCCTACATTGGAAAATATATAAAATGTGAATCTTCGCTTGATATCTCCAGACGTTATACGGCATTTCTGACATATATTCATTTAAATTAACCATGGGTTTAAATAATATAAAGTCCAAGTAACATTTGGACTATACACTTTTATATTTAACTGAACTTTTGTCAATTAGCATCGATTTTTTTAAAGTTTGTCCTCATACTAATTTTAATTGCTAAAAAATGTATAATTAAAACATAAAAACTGCAAAAATAGATTTATTCGACTGTTTACATGTTTCAAATTTACCCAAGTCTTTTTCTAAACTAATAAATAAAAATATTATAAAATTACACGGCCTAAGAAAATCTATCATTCAATTACTCTTCCATATTTTGCACAATATACAGGGTGTCCCTAAACAAATGGTATATACGCTAGGGGGTGATAGAACACATCAAGACGAGTAATAGTAAATAGGAAAACAAGGGTCCCGAACGTTTTCCAAAGGAGATAGCCGCCATTAAAGTTTGGAGTCCAAAATTTCAAATACATATAAAAAACGGAAAAATTGGTCGATTGATTTGATTGATAAATTTCGAAAAATGCCGATAAAGGGCGCTTTAGACTTTGAAGTAATGAAAAACTATTTTTTGCCGTGATTTTTTGCATCTCATTAAATGGTTTCGTAAGCTTAGACTGAAACTTAAATTTTGAGCTCAAAATTTGAATAGTTGGAAGCGATTAAGTAGCACAAACTTAACTGTGTTCAGAGGGTTTAAATTTCAAATGATTATAAAAAAGGAAAAATTGATTTGCGTTTTTCACTAACACTATTCTTTATATCGGTATTTTATTGAAATTAAAATATAAAGATAAATTTCAAAAATGCCAATAGAGGGCGCTTTAGACTTTGGATTAACTAAATAATCCATCCTAATACTATTTTTTGCATCTTATTAAATGGTTCGTAGGTTTAGATTTAAACTTAAATTTTGAACTCAAAATCTGAATAGTTGGGAGTGGTTAAGTAGCACAAACTGAACTGTGTTCAGAGGGTTTAAATTTCAAACGAAACGGAAAACTATAAAAAAACGGAAAAATTAGTCAATTCGTTTGCGGTTTTTGCTAAAACTACTCTTTAAATCAGTGTTTTCTTGAAAATAAATTTTAAAGATAAATTTCACAAAATAACGATAGAGGGCGTCTTAGACATTGGAGTAGCGTACAACTATTTTTATCTGTTATTTTTTTTAAATCTCATTAAATGCTTTTAAATGCTTAGAATAAAATTTTGAGATCAAATTCTGAGCCGTTGCGAGTGTTTAAGTAGCGCAAAAGTGAATTGTGTTCGAGGGGGGGGGGGATTAAATTTCAACTCCTGAACACATTTCAGTTTGGGCTTCTTAACCCCTCCCAATGATTCAGAATTTGAGTTCAAAATTTAAGTTTAAGATTTCGAAAACATTTAACAAGTTTTGGAAAACATTTAATTAGATACAAAAAATAACGGTTAAAATTTGTTGTTGGTTACTCTGAAGTTTAAGGCGCCCTCTAGAGGAATTTTTTGAAATTTATCTTTAAAATTCATTTTCAAAAAGATACTGACTTAAGGAATAGTTTTATTTTAAACCGCAAACGGATCGACCAATTTTTCCGTTTTTATTATCATTTGAAATTTGAACTCTCTGAACACAGTTCAGTTTGTGCTGCTTAACCACTCCCAACTATTCAGGTTTTGAGCTCAAAATTTAAGTTTAAGTCTATGTTTACGAAAACATTTAATCAGGTGCAAAAAATAACGTAAAAAGTAGTTGTTCGTTACTCCAAAGTTTAAAGCGCCCTCTATTGGCATTTTTTGAAATTTATCTTTATAATTCATTTTCAATAAAATACCGACATAAAGAATAGTTTTAGTGAAAACCGCAAATCAATCGACCAATTTTTCCGTTTTTTATAATCATTTGAAATTTAAACCCTCTGAACACAGTTAAGTTTGTGGTACTTAACCGCTTCCAACTATTCAGATTTTGAGCTCAAAATTTAAGTTTAAGTCTAAGCTTACGAAACCATTTAATGAGATGCAAAAAATCATGGCAAAAAATAGTTTTTCATTACTTCAAAGTCTAAAGCGCCCTCTATCGGTATTTTTCGAAATTTATGTTTATAATTTATTTTCAAGAAAATACCAACATAAAGAATAATTTTAGTGAAAACACCAAATTTGTCGACCAATTGTTTCCGTTTTTTATGTGTATTTGAAATTCTGGACCCCAAACTTTAATGGCGGCTATCTCCTTTGGAAAACGTTTGGGACCCTTGGTTCCCTATTTACTATTACTCGTCTTGATGTGTTCTATCACCCCCTTGCGTATATACCATTTGTTTAGGGACACCCTGTATATGTATTTTTCACATGAATGTTTATTTTTATTTTTCGTAACCATTGAGTAACTCAAGTCATTCTTTTGGTATCAATTCATCCCCACTTAACATACCATTAAAATTACGTGTATAATATGAAGGAGTCGTGAAAGTTGAATGATGTTATTTCACAGATAGTGCATTTAAAGAATACTTTATTTGTTTTCCTGGCTAGCGTAGAGTAGAAATATGTAAAATGTCGAATAAACCAATTTTTAATATTTTGCTTGTTTTGAACATAAAATATTAGCAACAATATTTTTTTTTTCTATATGAAAATATTTTTTTAGAATTTGGTGATGAAACATTATAACAGATTGGTTAAATATAGAAACATTAAAGTTTAATGTTTAAGTTTGAAATCATTTATGTACAAAACTAATTTTGATGGAAACGTGTTCAATATCTTCTTCAGGAAGAATGACAGAGTATTTATTTTGAATCTCGGTTTCAAAATTATTTCTTAACAGGAAAAGCAATCACACAAATTTTACTGAATAATATTATGAAAGTATTATATCTTACATTCTGCTAAGTACATAATAATCAAATTAAATCTTTGATAAGTGACACATTGACTGTCTCAGCTTCATTAATTTCTCTAACTTTCAAAATCGTGAGTGACACAAATTGTTTCTAAAAGTTTTTTCACGTTGATTTCCTTACAAGTAAAGATGGTACTCCGAATTCTATTTGTGGTTTGATGATAAAAATATTTTCGACAATGCGAATATCTCTTAAATTTGATGATCAAATAATGTAATATCTTTATAATTATTGAGTAGATTTTATTTTCCATTCCTAAATGCTATTTCAATGTAACTTCGCGGTGTTTGTTAAACATCAAATTGAAGTATGTGTTTTATTTTATTTAAAATTGTATACATATAATTTAAAATGAATTGGAGATGTAAATAAGACATAAAAAATCTTAAAAAAGAGGAAAACTAATATCGTATCAAGAGCTTTGTAATTTTTCACCACATGAAGTTTAAAAATTGTGATATGATTTCCGGGTAGTATGTGATACGTTTGTATTGTATAATTTTTTTTTAAATTAAATTTATGTACCACCAGCAGTAAAATTTACAAAATATATTTAAATACACCACGTAGTTAAGAAATAGCTACAAAGAAATACAATTTACAGTTTAAATCGACATTCCCGTGAACTCATAAAGATAAAATCTTATAAATTGCATTAGAAGTTCACATTACTTTTTAATGGTGATAGCTCTTCAATTATTATATATCAAATGAACAGAGACACTCACAAAAGTATATTTGAATCTTGAGTTGGAATAAATAATATTAAATATCAGTTTCTCATTTTGTGAACTAAAGATATTCATAATAAAACTATTTTAAACATCCAATGATCAATGACTACTTTTTAAATAAAATTGAGTATTATGCTCCAAAGATAAACGCACATTTGCCAATATTATTTTACAACTTCCTGAAAAGGGAACGATAAAGAATGCAAAACATTACATTATCTATTTTAAGATGTAATTTTGGTTTTCGATCACGAAAAATAAATGATTCTTACTGTGAAAATCATGAATGTGTGAAACCTTTTTACATTATACAGCGAATTCAAACTTCAATTGTATTTACAGATACCATTTTCTTTCAAAGCTGCAAAATTGCAGCTATAATGGCCATTCATAAACTGACTGAATATTTTAAATTTCGCGCAAGTGGTTTCATTATATCTCGTCACATTTCCTAATGTGCATATACTATCTATTTGAATAAAAGAAATGTTTTCTTGTCTTTGGGTAGGTTCATAATAGTTTTCCCACTAGTTTAATATTACTGTATGGAGATGTAATGATGGTACTTCCATTCATTCGATATTGTTATGGAGCTGTAATCATAAGAAAGTTTACTTTCTAAGCTTAATAAATATATCTTTATTTATTGCTATTTATGGCAAAAGGCCTTTTGTTTAAAGACTGTCAATAGAATTCTAAAAAGCTGTTAATGTCTTTATATATGCTTTAAAGTCTTTATGTGAACATTCGTTGAAATACCTATCTTTATGTTCAGATTACTTTGGAAATATTTGATTTTAATAATAAAATATAATTTAAAATATAATTTGTTTAAAAGATCATGTTTTTATAAAATGGGATACTGATTATACGATGACTAAAGATAACATACATAGATCCTAAAATAATCGAAAAAAATTTTGAAATATAGATAAATAATTTCTTAAAGAAATTTAGATAAACCATGATTTATTAGCGATTAAATAAATGACTTTTACGCCTAGAATACGTGAAAAGAAATTACGATACGTTGCAAATCCAATATGCATTGTTTTTTTTTTTTTTTTTTTTTTTTTTTTTTTTTTTTTTTGTAACAAAGCCATTAGCTTTCATGTGAATTTTTAGTCTGAATAACTATTCATAAACTGACTAAATATCTTCTATTAGGTGTAGGTTGTCTTATTACACCTCATACTTTTTCTTACATAGAAATTATTACGTTAATAAGTAAAATAAATTATACCTATGTATACTGATAAAGTGCGTTTTCAGAATATTATAGCTGTATGCTTATGTGTAAGCTATGACATTTCCACCCATTTTAGTTGTTACTAGGCTGTACTTAGCTGTAATATTACAAAACGATTACGAAATTTTATTTTCTAAGCACAATAAAAATAGCTTAACGATTCAATCATTAACAAAAAATAAATTTAAAATACGTATCGTTTAATCACTAGTATTTTCTTTATGTCTTTATGAACCTACGATATTTTAAAGTACGATTATTTTATATCTTGTTATAAAATTATTTTAATCAATCGATTAGTAGTAACACAGTTTAGAATATTTTGTAGATAATTAAATTTATCTTGCTCTAAAACCATTACTGGTTGCACAAACAAAATATTTTTTAAAGGATGATTTCTTTTTTATTTGCATTTCTTTAGCTTTTTTTTTATGTTGAAAAGTTGATGTTCTGCCGGAAATGTTTTAGATAGGAAATATTCCTACATTTTTATATTAAAAACATCATTATATTAGTATATTTATCAACTCTATAAAATGCTAAAAAATATTTTAAATAAAATATTTGAATGAAGTTTTAAATATTGCACAAAGTCCCTATAAAGGCGCAAATGTAATGAATAAAATTTTACTTATAAAATTCTTTTGAAATTTATTAAATGATTGTGTAAACCTTCAAACTCAGTTTACCAACATATTCTTTTAAACAAAAATTAACAATCTGCAGTAAAATGTCTTTTCATTCAATCTTTTACAAACATCTTCTACCCGAGTGTATTGTGAAAGTATTATGAGTATATTATCGTTCATATGAAAGTTCCATTAAAATTACGGTTATTCAGCCGTTATCTATCAAAATGGTCAAATAAGACGACAGTTTCGGCAGACATTGAACAGTGCAGTGTTTATAAAATAATTGTGATGAAATGCACAAGAAAAAAAATATTATTAAAAAAACTCTCATTAAAAATAAACATTTCCACATATGATTACACAGCTAGCAATAAAACTTTAATCAGAATAAATCCTAAAATTTTTATGCATCAATAGTTGCATAACTTTAGTGTTACCCATTATGTATTGTTAAAATTTTATTACAAACTGTTCCGCCATTGGAAGGTTTTCAAAGTTACTTAACCACAATAACCAAAGTTTCAAAATCTGGTCAAACAAATATTGTTTAGAATGTCTGTTGATTGGACGTAAAGTTTTATGCAGTTTTTTTCCAAAGAAGGTAATTGGAATATTCTAAATTTAATCTATAGGTGTTAATACTTTCATTTTATTTAGCCTAATAAGACAGCATAGATTTGATGCCCCAAAGAATCATATTGTTAGTATTTGTAATAAATTTCTGTTTTGTAAAGGAAAGAAAAATATTTAATTTTCTTTTTTTTTTTCATGTTTATTTTTAGATTATTAATAATACATAAATAATCATATTATTATTTCATTTTAGTGACAAAACTGAAAGTAAAAGGCAAATAGTTTCAAGAAACCATGAAGAGGTTAATCATGTAATTTAAGATCTATTTTTCGTTAACTTGTGTTTATTTTACGCTACTTATTTTTTTAATATGAAATTTTGAAAAGTAAATGGTCAATAAGGCCACAAATCCGGTGAAAATCTCGACGTCTTAGCTATTCATCTGTGAAAAACACTTTTTATAATCATTAAACGTATAATTCGTCTTTTTCCTTCACGTTAGATTTCTTTCATTGTCTTTTGGCTGCTATTTATGACACCTGTTTTAAAGATTTCAGATCTAGACTTCAAATGGGAACTATTTTAACGTTGACGTGTACAATAGTTCATACTTTAGTACATGTCTTAGTACATGTCCTATAGTACTATAATCTAGTTGACATGTACTATAGAGGTAGCGAAAACGATTTCAAATTAAATTTTCTGGAATATTTTCGTCCGAAAATATTTTATCATAGGGTGAAATTGAAAATAATTTCTGCTGAAATGGTAAAGTTTTAAATTTATAATTTCATTAGTGAGTTATATATTTAAACTAAGAAAAGTTGAATTCATGATTGTAGCTCTAGCTATTAATTAAATTTGAATACAGTCGTGGTCTCTTAACCCCTTGGGTGTAAGATTACTTTGTCATATAGGCACCATGTTACTACTGATGACCTTGTACTGAAGGAGTTGATATGTATATACAAACTATTTATAGGTTTATGTTGAAATCTAAGTGTTTGCGGATATATGAGTCTATGAAATTAGAATGTCTTTATGTACAAATGTACGGATAGATAACAAAAAATACGGAAATTGCAGTCTGTACAGTAAAATTCCTATTAAAAAGTTTATAAAGCAACTTCTTTTGGTATACTCTAATAAAAAATATCCTTAGAAGTATTTTCAAGAGTGTTTAGATTTCTAATAGTATTAAGAAAGGAATTAAAATACTTAGAATTTCAGATTGTCATTTTCCTGGCATGTCACTCTGTGATTTATGCAAAGTAATAGTTCTTCTTAATCGCGTTTTAGTTTAGCACCGATTTTTTTAAACACCTGAAATATTACTAAGGTAATAGATAAAACTAAAATAAACATAAAAAAAAATCCCATTTATGCTTAATAATTTTATTTCAAACATATTAAATGATTTAAAATAATATATATTCACAAAATCAATCGGTTGTGATTTGAAATTATACATTTAAAATTTATTACCCAATTAGTCAACGTTTCTTTTCAATTTTAAAACACTTCTCCAAAACTTATTTGACGAAAAAAAATATTGTTCAATATTACAGATCAATTATTTAATTTCACCGCTTCTAGATTTAATAAGTTTATTTTTCGTATTATCTAAAATAACATTAAAATTGAATTTACATTTCTTTGAGATAATACTAACTTTTAAAAAGCGTAAAAATATTTGTTGATTTAAAAATTTTATTTTTACATACAAAAACTTATTAATTGATCAGATATACGTGCTTCGGTAATTGAAAAACGAATGTGTAAATGTATATAAGGTACCTTGGGGTAATAACGCCAGGCGGGGTAATAACGCCAAGTGTTTATATTTTGCATAATTATGAAATAATCAGGTAAATGACACCCATGTGCTCTGTGCAGAAGGGTTTTGAGTCATATAAATCGCAAAAAACAGCTTCAAGTTAGTTTGTTTTGTTTTGAAGTTTTATTGTTTTTACAAGCAACTAAAATTAACGCTTGATCTAAAATTTGCGAGATAAGTTTTGTGATGTGAAGACTATATTTTTTATCCGGAAATACTGTGTTAATTACATAAATTTGTAGTACATTTTATGGACTTTCAAAATGTTATTGAAGATTTTGGATATCTTCTCGAGATAATTTGTAATTTAAAATATACAGCGCAATAACTATAACGGGGTAATAACGCCAATCCTTGGCATTAATACCCCAGTTGATTCCCTACAGTGGCCGCGCTACATTCTAAATACTGATTCAAATAAACACAGTTAAAACTGTGCAATGTTTCTAATAATTCTATGTAAGCGGTTATTTTTAAGCAAAAAGAAGCTCACGGTCTGATATTATTTTGCCTCATCCTCGCCCCCCACACCACACCTTTATTTTTCGTACACTTTCACAAAAAATTGAACATTTTCAATAGCTTAGAATGCAATTTGTCAATTTCTAAGTTTGTAGAGTTTGTATTTTTAGAATTAGGCAATCTACATGCAATTATTCCATCTTATTTCGTAGTTTTGTTTGCATTGCGTTATTACCCATATAGGTGGGTAATAACGCCAAACAACATGGGTCAAGAAATCACGCCATTACATTTTATGAATAAATATCTGTTAAATTATTTTATTTTATATAGATAGTCATCGAGTTGCTGTATCAGATCCTATATTTGTTTGAAAAATACAATCTAAAACTAAGCCGTGAAAATTGGTAGAACCTTAACGTGGCGTTATTACCCCAGGGTACCTTATACATAAATGAAAAAATACTTACTAAGAAATATTTTAATACCTTTAATTATCGTAAACAACACAAAATAGTATATAGATATATTTTTTATAACATAGTGTAAACATTCATTATAATTTTTTTTCAAAATTACAACTCATCACACATTTAATTATAATACTCAAAATGATCTATTAAAATCATCAAATAATTAATTCATAAAAAAATGTTTATCTATAGATTCTTGTTGGTAAAATTGTTGTTGTTGTTGAGGATAAAATGTTTTTAATTATGATAATAATGTTTTTAATACTTGTTTACATAAATTGTATTTTTATACATTAAATGAATACATAAAAAATGTACTTTCTACTTTTACATGAAAAATAAATTAAAAAAGCTTTGGGCTTAGGCATACTAAGTTTTTAAATTGATTTGTAAACAGAATTAAATGCAAATGCAAAAAAAAAAACATGCATTAATTTAGAATATTTTTTATGTTAAAATAAATAGTTTATTTTTTATGGTTATCATTAATTGAACTAAGAATAAATTGCAACCGTGCAAATCAGCTGTGCCTTATTTAAGATCGCTATTGCCAGCGTATGACGATTTTGTGCGTAAAAATTCCAAACTCATACCAGAAAATGCCCCCTAGGGGGATGCCTTCTTTAGGTATTCACGGGCTTCACGACCCCGGGGCACCCGAGTGATCTTTCTCTTTTCTATTTCCTCTTACTCCTCTTGCCTTCCTTTCATCTTTGTTTCACTCTCGTTGTGGTTTCTTTTTCGGAGATAAGGGCAATTCTGTATGAGCCGATATCATCCTGTATATGGACTCATGGAGAATTGTAAACCACCCACGTGTTGGCCGTGCGTAGCGACCCGTGTCCCTGGAAAGAGGGATCCTGGCAGTTGATGGAAACCAACACACTGCTTTGGCCTCTGCTTCAGGTAGACGGGCGGTGCATATTGGTCCCGTATGTACCAATCGGCTGGTCAGCTGACTTTTGTCACTGGCTTTAGGGATCAAGCGAGCGAACAATTACTAGTCATCTCGTTAAGGGTGGAGACTGACATAGGATTGTCTTGTGACCGTATAGACCCTGGTTAGCACTGGTGCACGAATGTGCATCCCCTTGTTGGGCTCGGGAGTCTGTGGTGCGGCCGGGGTCTGAATTGTATTTTTTCAATTATGGATGGAAAATCTCTATTTCCTTCTAACTCTCTCCCAAGTGGAGAGCAACAAACAGTACAGAAAATTGCATTCTCACGTTTTTTCGTCATCAAACGCCTTGATAACCAATCTGATTGTTTTTTCTGATTGTTTTTAGAACTTCACCATTTGTTATTGCTAAAAGATTTCAGTCTGTTTTGGGGGATGGTCATTCACTCAAGAAATTACAATCCGGGGATTTACTTGTTGAGATCTCTTCATATAAACAGTCACAACTTCTTTCAAATAGCTCTAAAATAGGTCCTTTTTCTGTTTCTATTCAAGTGCATAAAACTTTAAACACCAGTCGTGGAGTAATATCTGAACCAGAACTTTTATTTTCTACGAAAGAAGAACTTTTGGAAAACTTAAAAGAGCAAGATGTCATAGATGTAAGACGTATAACAATTCGTCGGAATGAAAAAGTGCTTCCCACAAAGCACATCATTCTGACTTTCAATAGCCCTAATCTACCTACTAGAATTAAAGATGCTTACCTAAGCTGCCCCGTCCGACCATATATTCCTAACCCCCTACGATGTTTTAAATGTCAGCGCTATGGACATACAAATACTAACTGTCGTGGCACTAAAACATGTGCACGATGTTCAGAAGTAGGCCATGACTATAAAACATGTGAAAACGCTGAATGCTGCGTTAACTGCAAAGGTGACCATACAGCTTACTCCCGCTCTTGTCCAAATTGGATTCGCGAAAAAGAAATCATGACAGTTAAAATCACCCTCTCATATCCGAAAGCCCGCAAAATTGTTGAATCCCGAACACCATCAGTTGGAGTTTCCTACTCAAGTTTAATCAAACAACTTTTAAAAACTGTAAGACACATCAGCACCCAGACTGACGTTTCTATGTCATCAAATAATTCAGCCAAAACACAATCAACAAACACCCCAATCAAAGAATCCCGTGATATCTGTCTTCCAACCAAATGTTCTGGGAATCCGCAACTAGAACGACGGCTACCATCTTCTGAACCTGTTAAAATAATTGATCTTGCTAATATTGGTCGAAATGTTACACCAAGCCTAAAAACATCTACCCTGTAAGACAGGACCAAGGCTGTTACAAGTCCAAATACATCATCTAATGCTCTCAGAAAACAAAATTTACAAAAAAAAAAAAACTTTGCCCACAAACCAATAAGAAGAAATCCTCAACTCCAGCTTCTCCACAGTGGAAAACTGCGGGGAAAGGAAAGAAAAACTCTTCTCTATACCCGTTTAAGAAAAATGTGAAAAACCCTAAGGAATTGCAACAATATGTAGAAGAGGCTATGGAATCCGAGTCATATAGCAATGACTCGGATGCTGATGATGAAAATACAATGTTACAAGAGTTTGAACCTAATTGACCTATTGGAGTTTTTATTACTGTGAGTTTTAGTCAATTTAAATTTTATATACGCTATGTTGTTTATATTACTCTGTTGACTGTACAGTTTTTAACTTGTTACATCTCCTTTATGGTTCCTATTTTACCTTTGACTGATTTTAATTTTATCATGACATTGCATTCTTCTATTTTTAATCTTGTCTTTGTCATATTCACTCATCATATTCATTGTTTATATTTTACCATTTATTACCAAGTTCTATGTTTTTTTTATCACTTAGTGTTTTTTATGATTTTTGTTCCTCTTTTAGTCTGTTTTTTATCATACATTTCATTGCTGTCTGATTTTAAATAACCTTATGTTTTTATTTCATCCTTGTCTTGGCGCAGCATGTCCCTAAAGGGACCTTGCGCCATAAAACCCAATACAACCAACCATCCAACCATACCAAAAAATTTTAATTTTTTTTTTTTTTTTTTTTTTTTTTTTTTTTTTTTTTTTTTCAAATTCTAGAAATAATGTATCATTACATCAATAAAGATTCATTTCTCAATTTTGTAGTTGCTTATTTTCTTTACCTATTTTGTCTGTTTTGTTTAAAAAATGTTTTACCTTTTTTAATTAGATAACTTTTAATACTTCTTTTCTTGGTATACTATTTTTTAAGTTCTCAGTATAAAAGTTTTTCTCGGCGTTACCAGTCTATGCTGTCGTTGTCCACTTATCTTGTTTTATACTGTTTTAAATTATCTTGGTAGTTTGAATTCTCCTTCTTTTAATTTTTTACTGTTAATATTATCATTCTCAAATTTAAGTTTTTTAATTTTTTTAAATAAAATTAATTGCATTTCTTTTTCACTGTTCGGCCTTTTTATCACTTTTTTAACTTATTAAAATTTAATGTATGATCTCTGCAAAGAAGCATTTTTTCATACTGTGGCATCCCTTCGGTAGTTTTATTCGCCTGTTTTTCGTCTGTTTGAATCAATTGGATTTTTTTTTCTTTTTTTCTTTCCAATTGTGTTAAATTTTGCAACACATAGAACGGTATTTTCATTATTTTGTAAGATTTTCTGTCTATTTTTTAATTATAATCTTAACGTTTGTGGCTACCAGCACGTCCAAACATTCTTCAATGTCTATCATACCATTGAAAACAAATCACCATTCTACTGTAAATAAAGTTGCACGGTACCTATGGAATCTAAAATATATCTACATCGTTCCATTTCTATCTATACAAATTATAAACTAGTCAGATTTGGTAATCCCAAAACTTTCTTCTGTCTTATGCATGTTAATATTTCCTGAAAAATGCATAATAATATTTTACCGGTTAGGTGGTTTAAACCGAAATCTAGTCAGCAATAACTTACGTCAACTTATAAATAAATCTGACGTTTGATGGAAATACGTGCATTAGTTTTTGAGATAAGCTATTAAAAAATCTTAAAAAAAAAAAAATGCACACAATGCCACATGTTGGGTGATGTATACCTAAAACTAATCGGGATATTTTTTTTTATCAGGTATTAACTGAATCTGGAGTTTGAAGAAAATCCATGCATTAGTTCTTGATATACATTTATTACGAAACCGTCAAAAATGCAACATAGCAGGGCAATCTGTACCAAAAATTAAACAACACTAATCTACATCAGGAACAAACAGAATTTGAATTTTTTGAAAATTTAGTGCTTTAGTTCTTAAGATAGAGCTATTGCAATAATGGCGGACAACGCACCATGACATTGTCACCTGTTCAGCAATTTGTACCAAATCGTAATTAGCATCATGCTATATCAAATATTAATTATATTTAAAGTTTTATGAAAATCAATGCACTAGTTCTTGAGATATGGCTATTGTGGAAATTGTAAATAATGCAGCATAGCAGCGCAATCTGTTAAGCGATGTATGCCAAAAACTAATAAGATCTAGTTTATACTAAGGTCCAACGGAATCTAAAAATTTGTGAATTTCGTACGTTAGTTTTTAAGATAGGACACCCACAAAATTTTTATGACATGCAGACAGAACGACAGACAGAATGACAGACAGACTCACAGACAGACATATTGTAAAATTATGTTTTTCGGATTCTTTGATCCCTCAAACGTGTAAATCCGACGAAAACGGGATTTCAAAAATTTTCAATAATCCAATACTTTTCCTTGTAACGATAGAAAAAAATAATAATTCTTCTAATTTTCTGAAGTGTATTTGAAAGATTTGAAAAAAATATAATATATATATATATATATATATATATATATATATATATATATATATATATATATATATATATATATATATATATATATATATATATATATATATATATATATATATATATATATATATATATATATATATATATATATATATAAATTAAAAAATGTGGCAATGTTAGTTAAAATATTTTTTTGCATTTTTTATAACACGATGGATAAGGTTATAATTTTTTTTTCGCAATGGTATGTTTTTTTAATTATTAATTTATTTTTTCTGCAGTTGCATAAATAAAATTAAAGTTGACTCCGATTTTTAGCTTTAAAACAGCGTCAGAATTCTTACCTGCAAAAAGAGAAAAGTTTCTTAATGTTATAAATACAAATCAGTTGCAATCATTCTAAGTAATACAATTTATTTGTTTTTTAAACCCTTTTTTGAAATTTTAAAGTAGTAATCCAAGTGTTAAGCACCATCTATTTCTTTGCGTCACTGATACTAAAAAATCCAACTTATGCTTATCTGTTTACAAAGTTTTTTTTTTTAACGATAAAAAACTTTTTTATTTAATGTATGTTTTGTGATGCCAATTAACAACGCCAAAAAATAATCTTTAAATAAAAAAAGTACCGTTTATACATTCAAAAAAGTTCAAAAAATTTTTTAAAGCGACATTTTCGCGATTTTTTTAAAGCGACATTTTTGACATTTTCTAATATTCAAAGATGCATATATGAAAAAAAGAATATGCCCATTTTATGTTTCTAGATGCAGTAAATGCTTGCAGAAAGAAATGCATGAAAATAAATTTATGTTCTGGCATTATCTACACTATTTTTATGACGTAAGCAAGCATAAATTATCCAACAAAGTTTAGGAAAAATGCATTACCCACTTTTCTTTTAGTAAGTATTTTTTAAAAAGATAAAATAATATTGCTTGAATTTTTTTTTGGCCGATTTGTTCTTTATGATGCATAGCAAAAGTTTGAGCTGTAATTTTCTAATCCTTTGTATCACAGTGTTGCAGATCTGCAACAGACCCAAAAGTTTACAGTGCTTACACAGTAAGATTTAAAACGAAATTTTACTAGTTGTTCCTATTTTCCAACACATCACACCAGTTAATAAAAATTGTTTATTAAAATTGCCAATAGACGATATGATATTGATATTGAGATAATTTCTCATATCGAAGCTATGTTTATCATTTGAGAAGCTTCAGTTCAATATTACAAAAATAAATTTAGTGAATGTTGTCAAATTAAAAAAAAAAAAAGCTGTAGAATTCCGAAAGCAGATTTTTTAAAGGTAATTTTGTATATTTTAAAATTTGTATTAGAAAAAAAAATTTATGCTACTTATGTCAATTAGTGCTTATTATATATGTGATAAAAAAAATATTTTAGGCAATAATTATTTTAGTTTTATGTTCCAATTTTTTTAATTATTTCTTAAATGCTTAAAATGATGTATTATGACATCTGAGTCAATATTTTTTAAATTGGAGTGTTTGAGCCACAAAGGGTTAATATACTTTCTTCATTTGTTTTTAAACTGGCTTACGAAAGATTAAGTGAATTTTTTTTATTTAAGGTTTTCCCTTCTTCACAATCACTTTTCCTTTGCAGTAAGAAATACAAACTGTATTAATTAAAATAAAAAAATGTGGTTTCACTTAAAATAAATGCTACTTTTTGTATTACGTTTGAAAAGTTTCATGAATGTATTTTAAAAATTCGATTAAAGTGCATTGCTTGATATATTTTAAATAAGATTTTTTTTTATTGATTTTAATGTTTTACTAAATTTGTAATTTTCAAAGTGTATTGTTTTATTTTTTTTTTTTTAAGTTTCTACGCACATTTATTTAATTCATACTATCACAGAAGCACAAAGAAAACTAAAAATGCTTTTAACAGTAAATTGATAAAATAGCAAGGCAAATTTAAAGCAAAGAAATGTATTTTGTTTCTTTGCATATAAAAGTGTTTCACGACGAAATAAAGCAATTTATACTTTAGATAAATTAAAATCAAAGTTTCGAAAATGTATTCTATAAAAATAGTGGACATACGATGCCGTTCGAAAAACATATTTCTCATTACATATATACAGAGAGAGAGTAGATTTAGTCTACTGCTGTAACACACTTTATTTCATATTTTTACCGTATAATAATTGTCAAACGCAGTAAAATAAATACAAAACATATTTAAACGTATTTTAGAGAAATTTTACATTCACTATATGATTTATATATATCGAAATAAAATTGATTTCAGTACTATTTAACTTCGTTTATAAGAATATTAAGGCGGTTAGCTCGTCAGATCTCAAGCTCTCCTCGATAATTTTTAATAAGTCAGATTATAATAAAATAGATTCTTTTTTTTCTCAATATTGTTTTTATATGTGAATATTGAATTTCGTAGTATCTTTTTTCTCTTTACTTTATATTACTGCTTTATGTTTCATTTTTAATTCAGAAAATGTTATAGTAAACTTCAATAACACATTCATGAACTCTATTTCTTACTTATATGCAACAGAAACAGAGATTTGACTGCGCTAAAACGTTTATCACAAAAAAGCACAAAACAAAAAGACACTTGTTCATTTAGAAAAAACTATTATGGACGAAATAGGAAAACTTTTGCAAATACCAAAAATAGAAGGGATTCAGTATCGCCTACTGAAAGATAGACACAGAGATATAACAAACATAATTGAAAGTGCAAAAATTTTCAATACATTCGAAATGCATAAACAATCAAATAAAACTATTAAAACCATCATACATATACATTAAAACCATCACTATCATCCATCAATCATCATCATTAAATATATTAAGCACCTTTTAACCGTTAAAATTAGTATGCACCCGTAAGACATGGTGACGTCACTGCAACGTCGTTGTGAAGTCACATTGTGACTTTGTGACCAGCGATTGTCGATGTGACGTCACGTGACGTCGATGTGAAGTCACAGTGACTAAAATCTGAAGTCGTTATGGCCGTTTTAGGGCTTTTTGTGACGTCACATTGTGACCACTTTGTGACTTCACAATGTGACCAATTTGTGAAAAGTGTCATTTGTGACTATTTTGACATTAACATTGTGACGAACTGTGAAAATTTTTTTAGAAAGTCACATCTTAGTCACAATGTGACGTCACTGAGTGGTGGCATTTTCGTCACAGATGTGATGTGACCAAAGTGACTCACAGTGACGTCATTGTGACGTCACTGTGAACATGCATGCTATGAGGGCAGGGAGGCAAGTGGTCAAGGTAAAATACTGTAAAAAAAGAGGAAACTACCAGTATTTTTTATAGAGAATACTAATAGTACAAATAATATAAAGGGTGTAAAGAAAGCAAATTTCTCTTTAATAAAATACTGGTATTTTGACTTTTTTGACTGTATTAACCATTCGTCATCCTGGTATGTTATTAGAAGATGAAGGGATACTTACGTTATTTTCACAGTTTCAATAAGATATACAATAAGATTTTTTTCCAATGTTTTAGAAATAGATGATGTTACACTAAGACAGATTGGCTAAATATATAAAAAATTAAGCTAAATGTTTAAGTTTTAAGTCTTTTATGTGCAAAACTAATTTAGAGGAAAACGTATCAAATGTCTTCTGCAGGAAAAATGACAGGGCATTTATTTTGATTCATGATTTCATAATTCTTTCTCTATAGGAATAAAACACAATCACATAACGTTTAATGACGAATATGAAGAAAATATTTAATTTTTCGTTAAACTAAGTACATACTACGCAGAAAATCTTTTAAATAAATGAACTCATTGACTATCTCAGCATCATTAACTTCATTAACTTTCGAAATCGTAACTCAAGATGTCCCTAGCTAATTCTTTTATTTTGATTTCTTAACAAGTAAGGATGACATTTCGAATCTTCTTTGTGAGGTGATAAGAGAAAATATTTTTAATAATGAGGTATTTTTGTAGAACTCGATGATCGAATAATAAAATATATTTATGAATATTGAATAAACTATCCCTTGTATTTTCAAACGCTAAAACGCACTCTATTTTTAAAATACCAAATTAAAAAACCATGTAATTTTATTTAAAATTATATACATATCATTAAAAAAGAAATGAAGATGTAAATTAAAATATATTAAAAAAAGAACAGTTAATATTCTATAAACAAGATTTGCAAATTTTGTTACACAATATCCTAAAATTTTGCTTTGATTTCTGCATAGAACATGACATGTTTCTATTGTATAAGTTTAATTTAGATTAAACATACCTATCAAACTCAATAAAATTAACTTGCAAAATTAAATTTAAATACACAGTATAATTATAACGTGGCAAATAATTTATTTAATTTAAAGTTAAATCAACATTAACATGGACTCATTATGAGATAGGTGATAATTTGCTTTAGAGGTTCTAATAATTTTTATTGTAGACAGCACATCAGTTATTATATATCAGATGAACAGATACACTTACAAATATATATTCCACTCTTGAATGGAATACACAATACTGCACATCATTTCAACTTTCTCTAAGCTAAAGATATTCATAATAGAATTATTTTAAACACAGAAGGATTAATAGCTACAGCTTAAATACAATTGATAATGCACACTTAATATTTTAAATTTTTCTAAATCATGAATGTTACAGAACGACGAAACATTTCCTTATATATTTTTAAATACAGTTTGTTTTTCAATCAATAAAAATAAATGATCATTTCTATGAATGTGTGAAACACCATTACATGACATTACGAAGTCCAATTTCGGTTGTTATTATGCTGCTTTCGATAGATGCCATTTTCTTTCAAAACTAAATTTTACAGCTTTAATGACTATTCATAAAGCGACTGAAAGTTTGAAATTTGGTGCAGATGGTTTCATTATAACTCGCCATTTTTGCTAATGGACAAATATTATGTGTTTGAATAAAAGAAATTCTTTGTTGAATTTTAGTAGGTAGACACTATTCTTTCCTTTAGTTCATTATTGCACTATGTTTTTTTCTTTAGTTCATTATGGCACTATGTTAAGGTAACGGTGATATTTCGATTCATTCAATATTGTTACGAAACTATAATCATAAGAAAAGTTACTTTCCAAACTTGATAAAAGGATCTTCTTTTACTGTTATTTATAACAAAGTACTTTCATTTTAAAGGTAGTCAATAACGTCTAAAATGTCTTTAATGACTTTATAAATGCGACCGTTAAAGCACATGTCTTTATATTTAGTTGATGTCATTGAACAAATTATTTTCATAAAGATTTTTAAGACAAACAGTATTTTACAGCAATTAACCCTTTGCTTACGGGGTTGGGATATATGTCGTCCCAGAGAAGATTGCTTTATTATATTCGCACCACTTTTTTCAACTAATAAGTGCCATACATTTGCACCAGAAAAATTTCAAGACAAATCTATGACAAACATTTTTTTTCGTAAATTGTGGTACGAATGAATATATAAAAATCGCTATTTCTATCCCGTAATCAAAAGGTTAAATAAATGACTTTTACTGTTGAAAAGTGTGAAAAGAAATTACAAATCATTGCGAATCCAATTTCTGTTGTTCTTGAAGCTTTTCAAAAGGAGCCATTAACTTCCATGGATATGAGTAGCTTTTAAGACTGGAATTTCCAGTCTTAAAAGCTACTCATGAACCGACTAAATCTTTCTCATTTAGTGCAAGTGGTTTTATTGCATTTCATACATTTCCTCACAAATAATCTATTATATTAATAAGGAAAATGAATGTTACTTATGGGTATTGATTAAGTAATACAGTCCTTTTTAGACCATCATTGGAGTATGCACATGTGTTAACGATAACATTTTTATTCATTTTAAGTTATTACGAAGGTGTAATCATATTTTGGAAAGTTTACTTTCTACATGCAATAAAAATATTCTGTTTACATTACATATTGTTATGAAAAAATCCCTTTATATGAGTAAAATACATGTTTTCTGGACCTTAGTAACATTTTTATATTTAAATATTTTTTTAAGTTTTCTAATCTGAAAATACGACTGTAATTTATTATAAAGTGCAAGAAATTTGTAATTATAATAAATAAAAAAGTATTCTTTCCATGAGCAATACAATCTTACAAAGGAATTTGTTTTCGTGTTTCGCACCTAGCTTTGAGACTTGGTGTATTTTAAAGCCTTATATTAGATTGAGAATCGAAAACAGTTTTTTGTTTAAGTCATATTTTTGATTTTGCAACACCATAACTATCTGAAAATACTATTTTTGAAGCCACTTATCGGACTATTAATATGGCTTTTTTTCTAAGAGAAATATTTAAAAACATAAATGAGTTAACAATAAATATAAAATACTAAAAAACCTAAAATTTTCTTAAAAACGCGCAAAATATGACATTATATTAATATTTTTGCAGGGAAAATTTGGTTTATTATCATAAATAGATTTTTCCGGTAATCCTAGCCGAATGTCATAGCCCCAAACTAAGGCAAGCGATAAAATTGTATCGCCATATTAGATTTAAGTCACTTTTTGAATAAAATAAACAAACAAAAATATAAAATAAAGTATAAGATATATATATATATATATATATATATATATATATATATATATATATATATATATATATATGTATCTATCTATCTATATATATATATATATATATATATATACAATGTGATTTTAACAAAGAATTTTTATCGTTTCTCTGACTTTTATGTATAGGGCTAGAGGTGCTCCAGGTTTCGATGTTAGATGTAGGAAACACTAAAAAAAGTTCCCTTCTTAGTATATTAATGTTAAACAATATTTAAAACATAATTTTTTAAAACTCAATTACTAGTATACAAAAACTTAATAACCCTCAAGTACATATTTCTGATTTTATATATCGCTCAAGAAGTTATATTGTCATGATGAAATACATTTTAAAGCAATTATGTTGAAAGACCCCTGCTCTCGTATTAGGGAGTAATGAAAATAGGAATTATTAAGCAACAATGAATGCTAATAAAACTGTTGAGAAAATTTTTTTACGAATGCGAAACTCTTAAATATTTTGAAATAAATAATTGCATTTCTAGTAATTAAAACAGTCTTAGTATTCAAAACATCAATGTGTGAAGCCTCATTATTTTACATTAAAAATTGAACTTCTATTTTTTTTCACACCATTTTCAACAAATGCAATGTGATTTTTTAAATATTAATATCTAATCTTAATGAATCCTCAATGGCTAAATGTTTGATGCAGATGGCTTGGCTATCTCTAACCATTTTTTCATAACGAGCAACGATTGAAACAGAAAAATAAACATTTCTGAGAATTTTTGCAAATGCTACATTTTATTTTTTGGATCAACATAATCATATGCTTATGTGCATATGATAACATTTCAACGCTTTCATATATATATATATATATACATGATCTAATAATTAATTAAAACTTTGCGTAAAAAAGTACATAAAATATAAGAATAAAAATATAAAAATGTAAAAAATATATAAAAAAATGTATATAATAGGTTGGTTGGGTGGGTAGATGTTAGAATACGGAGGAGGGCGGTGTTGTCTGGATAATACGCAAAGGTTAATTTAATATATTTATTTAAAATAAATAAATAAATAAAAAGTGAGAGTGGGGAAATTCATTTGTTAATTTGGTACAAAATTTCTATGGAGTTTAAATAACACCAATGTATGGATTATTGTTTAGTTATATCAATTATATTAGTAATTTTAATCATTTACATTATTAAATTGCATTTCACTTTTAATAAATGACTGCACTATATCACTATAAATGTATAGGGCACATTTCTTAATAAGCTATTTTTTAATTTTTAATCTTTCTTAATTAAGATATTGAGTTCAGCCTAGCATAGTCAAAATAAATCTTGTTGATTTAAATAATAATAAGGTAAACTATGGTGTATGGTTTAATTTTTCTGTTGCTACATTATTCTGCTTTTAATTAATTTATTAATTTAATATTATGGTGTGTACGATAAGTCGTTTTTGTTTTTATTATTTTATTATCTCCATTTTTCTGTCATATGATATATGAATACTTCATGTTTTAATCTACCACGTGCGATACCATTATTAAGGTTCTGCATTTGGGATTCATTCTACTTTATAGCTCATAACTTTATTATTTTCTCCATATCCACTATAGATTACTTGGTATTTCTTTAATTAATTTTGGTTTTATGTGTGTTGGTAGTCCCAAATTTGTATTGTTTTGCTTTCTCATGGCAAATACGAAGATGAAACCACACACTCCATTTGTAGTTCCAAAGTATTTGGAGCCTGAAGATTCTGCTTTGATTCTACAAATTCCATTTGTATTCATATTATTCTTTTTCCTTTCATGTTCAATGTTTTATAAGTTATTAAATTAAGTTGTTAATTTGAAATGGTTATATTACCGGGTTATATAGGTTTACCATTAATGGTCTTATATACATACATACATATATATATATATATATATATTTATTTATTTATTTATTTATTTATTGAACACATATATTTGACTTGTGTGCTATATGTGAAAGCCCACTTATAAGTCATCGTCAATATAGAAGGACGAGATAGCGCAAGAAAATTTACAACACTAGAGTATTACAACCTGGAGCTCCACAAAGAGTGTGCAATGGAGTCCGTAGAAGTCAAACCTACAAGCCTTCTATGCTCACAAACGATCAGTGGCGTGGTGCCTTAACCACTTGGCCACGGAGGGTCCTTTTATTTTTTACGAAGCTGTAGTGATACAATTACAAGAATTTATTTTTGAATGAAAAATAAATCAAATTTATGGAATCGCGACTCAAAAAGTCTCCAAAAATTTCGTTTATTTTTTAAAATCCATACAAATAACGATGACATACCAAATCATAATTTTGAGGTGATAAATTAAGAAATTTTAACAATGGGAAATATCTTTTGAATTTGGTATTTAAATAATTGAATATCTTTACAATTATTTGCTAAAGTATACAAGTTCGTAAGAAACTCATCTACCAAATATAGAGGATTTGTAATACACATGAAAAAAAAATGATAACTTACTTAAAAAAAAAAAAAAAAAAAAAGAGTTTGAAAACCATTCATTGAGTCACAAACGCAGGGTGTTTAACCCTAACGGAACTTTAGTTCACGGTAATAATTTTAAGAAAACAAAATTGTAATTTAACAAATTAGAACGACCATTTAGAAAAATATTCTTTTTAACGAATCCTAAGATTTTCAAAGAGTTGAAATTTTTATCCACGAAAAAAATTTAAATTTCTAAGAAAAAAATATATTGTGAAATATTAACTTTGTTTTTAAAAGTTATATTTCATGTTTTTAAAAGCTATTTTCTGACCAATCAGAGTGCTCCATAGGCGATTCTTGTTTGTCAGAAAATTGATCATCTTAAAAATCAGATTTAAATTTTCACTATATTTTAAACAGTGTACTAATTCTTATGTACAAAAGGAAACCAATTTTAATCATATGTAACTCAATAAATAAAATTAGTTCAATTACTTGGATATTCAATCTAAAAATAATCTGCAAAAAATAAAATAAAATAAAATAAATAAAATGCGGACATTCATTGCCTAAAGCAAAATGTTTGAATGTTTCCCTTTGAGTTAATAAAAAACAGTAAAAGCATCAGTTTTATGATGGTGAAAACAAGATTATAACAGAGACATATATTACATATGTCATAGTTTGAACATTAATATTCCTGTTCCAATGATGAATAAAAATGTGGACATCACACGTATTCAGATATGTTGAGATATCTCTATACTTAACAGAAAACAACAACCATTTTTCAAATAGTTAATAAAAATATTGCAATAAATATGTAACTATATGCACCTCCGGTCTGAAATGAGCTAACATAGCGAAAAGTTTTGGAAATACAGGGTGCTTATACAATCGATGATACCGTATGGAACTGGTAATTGCAATGCAAAATGTGAAACGTTAAGTGAATTCATCTGACGCGTATAATAGAAATGTCTACCTCTTTTTTATGCTATCACACTAAAAAAAAACTTGAGCCTGTCTATTAAATGTTTTATTATAATATACTTCAAATTTCGGAAAGTTATTACATTCATGCATGTTGAATTAGGCTGAAACTCCCGGTATTTTCGATTAAACACACGGTTTTCGACCCTATGTTCTATGGTAAGTTCCATCCTCTTTATGCCTGCTATCATCCCTCTTAATTTGTCGGTCGAATTTTGCAACAGGCTGTATATTCCATTTCTAAAAGATTTAAGCTAGAGAACTCACAGCATTTTTAATATATTAAATTGAAGCAGCTGTGTTATTTTGTTTAAAAATATATTCATCTAATTTAAAAGTTTATAGAGAAAGGAAGAAAAAGTATTTCTTCCTTGAATTTGAATAAATTAGATTGAATGCCATTTTCTTCTAAAAATATTTCTGTGAAATTAAAAAGAATATATGGGTAATCCATTATAATAAGCCTTATGTAAAATAACAGAGATTAGAAAAACCGAGATTCTGTCTACAGAATTGGCGCTAGAATTAATCTTCGAAGGCTTTAAATTAAAGTTTAAAATAATAAAAGTATTTACAATATCGAATAATTAATAGCGATCAGTTATATATATAGTATTATGTTACAAAAAATAGCACTTAATATTTTTCAATTTTTTGAAAAGAAAGGTTAAATAATCTCAAAATATGTCCTTACTATTTTTAAATACAATTTAGATTTTCTGTCTAAAAAAGTAAATGATTCTTAATGTTAAAACGATGAATACGTGAAAACCCATTACATTGCACTACGAATTCAAGCGACTATTGTACTTACGCCACTTTCTATAGATACCATCTTATTTCAAAACCGTAAATTTGAAGTTATAATGGCTATTCATAAACGACTGAATGTGTGAAATTTTGTGCCGATGATTTCATTGTACCTCGTCACTTTTCTTAATGTATAAATATTATCTATTTGAATAAAAGAAATGTTTTCTTGAATTTTAGTAAATTTATATTACCCCACCATCATATCACTATGGTAATGCGCAAATGATAACATTTCCATTCTTTCGATATTGTTACGAAACTGTAATGATAAAGAAATTTATTTTCTACGCTAAATAAAAAGATATTGTATTTTACTATCATTGATAACCTAGTGCATCCATTTAAAAAACGGTCAATAAATTTATAAAATGTTGGTATGTCATTATATGTACTTTAAAGACTTTATGTGTATATTTCTCAAAGGATTTTTCTTTATATATAGTTGATGACTCTGAAACTATTTCATTTTAATGATAAAATACATTTAAAATATATTTGGTTTAAAGGCTGTTGTTTTCATAAAATAGGGTACTGTTTATACGATTAGTAAACATGGCACTCAATAATTTTTAAATTGTCGGAAAAAAAACTTTAAACATAGATATTTATTTTAATAGAGATTTTAAGATTTTCCAGCAATTTTCCGTGTTTTTCAACAATTAAATAAATGATTTTTACAGTTAAAATGTGTTAAAACAAATTACGATACATTGCGGATTCAATTTCTATTGTTTCTGCGTCATTTTGTAAAGAAGCCATTATCTTTCATATACGTGAATTTGCAGTCCTAAAAGCTATTCACAAATAAACAGAATCTTTTCCGTTTAGTGCAGGTGGTTTTATTACACCTCATACTTTTTCTTGCAGATAATTTATTATGCTAATAAGTAAAATAAATATTTTGTATGCATACTGATGAAATCTCTTTTCAGATTATTAATGCATATGGTAATGTGTAAGCAATGACATTTCCATATAATTTATACTGCTGTCAAGCTGTATTTTGTTGCATTATTACAAAGCTATTGCAATACTTTGCTTTCTAAGCACAATAAAAACATCTTAGCGTTTCTATCATCAAAAAAAAAAGAAAGAAAAAACATTTAAAATACTTTTTGCTTAAACACTAGCATTTTCTTTACCTTTTTATAGCTCAACTGTATCTTCTAAGTGCCATTAAAACAAATTATTATAAATTTATTTAAAACATCGATTTGCAAAATACAGTTTAGAATGAATTTTAGATATTTTGCTTTATCTTATTCTATTAGTATTATTCGTTGAACCAACAAAATATTTTACCAAGGAAGATTTTTTAACCAATTGCATCAATTATTCATACATTGCAATATTGTAAGCGCATTATATTTGTATATTTTCTAATTCGATAAAATTCTAAAAAGAATATTATAAAGAAGAGATTTAAATTAGTTATTAACATTACACAAAAACACAATAAATTCAAATGTAATTAAATAAATTTAATTGGAAAATTCTTTTGAAATTTATTAAATTATTGCGTGGAACTTTCAATGTAGTTTCAAAAACTTACAAAGATCCTTCAGCAGATGTATTCCATGGTTTCATAATTTCGGTTACAAAGGGTATTCAATATGCAACTAAAACACCCAATCTTCTCAAAATTTTCGAACAATTATTTCCTACCAATTAATCACTTGACTTATCAGTATGATGGCTGCCAACTTCTACACTTTCTTAAAGTCAAACATATGTATTCGAACCAGAAATGTTTCTTATTTATTAACAATATATATTTGAATACATTACATTTAATCAATTTGACATTTTACTGCGAAAAAATTTGTGCTTCAAAATATACTTATATGATGTAAATATGCGTAGATGTTGGGAGCTCTGCAATATTTTTGAAACATTTTTTCAAATAATGCCTATTTTATGGCGCCTTTTACAGAAATTTTTATCTTTTGTCCCTGTTTTTTTTTTTTTAACCGAATATTTTGCCTTATTGGATCTAAAATATGCTTGGATTAAATAATGCAAAATTTACAATAGAAAATTACTGGTGAGAAAAATAAATCATGATTAGAATATGGATGCTCGTACCACGTACGGATAAATCATGATTGGCAAAAACACGTTACCCGTATGACGTACGGGCAAATCAGGGGTGCAGTTAAAAGATTTTTTTCCCCACTAAGATTATAGAAATATGGAGCCTTATCTTTTAAGATTACAGTAGAAGTTCAAGTTCTATTATTTTGATACTATTTTACGCAAATGCCATTCGATTTCAAAGATATAACCCAAGTAGCCAAACAATATTGGACCAATATTGGCTACATCTTGGAGAAATATTGGCACATTGACACAGTATTGGCATGAAATATTGCTCCATTATTGGGATGTTTACATTTTGCCCTTATTTAGCCAATATTTGCAGCCAATATTATGCCAATATTGAGATTTCATTGGAAATAATGCCAATAAAACGCCAATATTGGTTAAATATTGCAATTTCATTGGAAATATTTCCAATGAAACGCCAACATTTGTACAATATTGTTTTATTGGCAATATTTTCAATGAAACCCCAACATTGGTACAATATTGGCGTTTTATTGGCAATATTTCCAATGAAACCCCAATATTGGCATAATATTGGCTGCAAATATTGGCTAAATAAGGGCAAAATGTAAACATCCCAATACTGGAGCAATATTGGCAATATTTCAAATAGATGAAATATTGGCGCAACGTTGGACCAATATTGGTTTGCTACTAGGGAAATTTTTAATCTTTATGGCTATTCAGAAACAAAGAAATTTTTCCCTATTTGGTGAAGGTGGTTTGGTGATCATCAGTTTTTTCAACAAGCAAATATTAATCATACGTGCAAAAGGCGTTTTTTCTTGAATGCTGGAAAATTCCTAATTTCTGCTTATCATCGCAGTGTGCCAATCCATAAACGTAACAATTCAATCATTTCATATTGTTAAAAGCTTGTAAATAGACTATTACAAAGTTTTTATTTGTGTGTGATGTAAAAATACCTTAGTATTTTAATGTTAAAGAATATGTGAAACACCTATTTTTTACAAGCAATTACTGATTTGATAAATTGTGATATCGACTACAAAAAAAATCTCATTTAATGTACTTAAAGTACACTGTTCTGATTGTATTCTTCAGCACGCTACATTTTAAAGGTGAAATAATTTTTAAACATTCTTTGTTTAAAGAACCTGTTTTCATAAATTGTGGTACTGAAAATATGAATTCTGAAAATGAATGGTATTACAACTTTGGAAAAAAAACTTTTAACAAAAGCAAAATATTTTCTTAATGGGACATTTTCCCTTTTCAATAATTTTGTTTATTTTTAAAAAACATGGTTCAAATAGTGAACACACTGAATTTCAATGTTCAACTAAAAGTCCATTAAAAATAACTGCATATTCAATTAAAAATTTAAAAGGTTTTTAAAAATTTTAATAAAAGTTTTTTAAAAGGTTTTTATTTTTGAAAATCTTGCGATTTATTTGAATAGCGATATTTTTCCCATTTTAAATTTTTGAAATATGTATTTCACAAGAATGTGCAAGAATTTTTAAATGCATCTAATATTACAGGGTTCTTATAATTGAACATCTCCTAAAAATAGTCTCCTACAGTGCAAACGGGTTAACGGAATGAAACAAAATTTGGTATATGGGATATATAAGAGATGCGATCACGGAATTTTAAAAAAAAAGTTCTAAAAGGTTCTTCTTTCTTCTATATTTCTACAGGGCTCCTTTTCCTGAAAAAAAACATTAAATTTAAACAATAAACGTCCAAAGGAGAAAACAGAAACAGTATTAACAATCCAGAACAAGAATTACGAGTAATAAAATGTAAAACTGGGTAAACTGTCAGTTCTAAGAAAAAAAAATATTCGAGATTTTCATGCTTGCAAAGAACAGAAAGAGTTACGAAAGCAGTTTTCACTGTTTTAAAAAAATCTGTGAATTCACGGAATTTTCAAGAAATATGGTGAAATTTTCAGATTTTTTACGGAAAATGTCCTTTTGTTGAGAAAATGGAGTTCTTCTGGTAAATTTAGGTAAAAATATATCCGTGAATTTCAGATTTTTTTTAACAGTGTAAGGTTAAAAACGTTTGCGAACGCTGGCATGTTTTATGTGGATGTTTTTGGTTGTAATGATAACGGTATTTTTAGTTGAACGTGCGTTATTGACAAAGCTGGCTTACGCAAACAAGGGGAATCATTCTGCTGCAAATCGTGAGATTAATCGTCGTATAAAGAACTTTCGGTATGGACCAATGCCTGCAGAAGATATCATCACCATTCAAAAAAAATTTGAATAGACGGAGAAATTAGGAGTTCAACCTGAAAGCGGCAGTAAACCTAGCTCACCGGTACTTGATGCCAACAAGACTGTTACCCCGCAGTCAGAGATGTTCGAATTTGGAAGCATTAGTGCAAGTGCAGTTTCTCGCCAGAGAGGCTATTCTTACAGCATTGTCCAAAAAACGCTGTGTAATGTACCACTTCCCATATAAAATCCACCACACCCAAGCGCTATATACCGATGTTAAGAATTAAATTTTTGTTGTTTTTGCACCATTCTCCACAGAAGTCATCTTCTTTTTAAAATGCTAACATCTAGACTTAATGGCTCTTCAATAACTAAATGTTTTCCTTTTCATGCAGGTGGTTTGATTATTTGTAACTTTTTGTACCAAACAAAGATTATTTAAATGAGAAAAATAAATGTTTCTGTGATTTTTGAAAAAGTCACAGTTTTATTTTTAGATATGCATCAGTATTCTTATGCGTATATAATGAAAACTTCTTGTATTTTATATTTTTATGAAACTGTTATCGCACATTTAGGAAATTTTACTTAAATAATAAATAATCGAACATTTAATGGCAAGTCATAACAAAATTTATATTCTTTTTTAAAAAAAAGGTTAGACTTCTATTTAATGTATTTATCTCTGCATCCTAAGAAATGTACATCTTGGTCTTCAATGGTTACACCGCAATATTTCCCGTTTAAGTAAGAAAATAAAGGTTATTATAATTAAATCATAAAATTCAAAAATATATACAGGGTTGTTATAATTAAAGTTCGCCTATTCAGAAGGCTCTAGAGCCGGTTCTATGGCTCCAAACGAATCAGAATTTCACTAGTACGTAGTTGAAGACATGCGCTCTGCGAAAATCGAAAAAAAAATTAGTTAAATTTTTTGCCAGTAGGTGGCGCTGCGCCAATATTTAAGCCAATATTTGCAGATTCCTTTATTTTTTCGGGATTTTTGAAAGATTCTGTATTTAAAAACAGATGTCAGACAATCTCTGATCTGAAATACAGCATTAGACTTCACATTCGCTCAATCTTACAGGACAGTTTACGCAATGCTGTAGAAAGCACAATTCTGAGAATGGAATGCATTATTAAAAATGGCGGAGGATTCATTGAGCATGCATCATGTTATTCTTCGTTATTTCCTCACTGCCGAGCGACATGTTTTATTATTGTTGATGCAGATTACATCACATGAAATGATATTCATTTTTCTGTATTGTTTGGAGTCATAGGTCAGGCTTTAGAGCTGTCTGATTAGGTGAACTTAATTATAACAATTCGCAGCTCGTTGAAGATTGTTGAAACTTTTAAATTTGTGTGTTTCGTCTGGATTGACTGATATTGATATAATGAATCTGCAAACATCGCCTTAAATATTGGCGCAGCGCCACCTAGTGATAAAAATTTTAACTAATTTTTTTTCGATTTTCGCAGAGCGCATCTCTTTAACTATGTACTAGCGGAATTTTGTTTCGTTTGGAGCAATAGAACCAACTCCAGAGCCTTCTGAATAGGCGAACTTTAATTATAACAACCCTGTATGTCTCATATCTGATCCTAGAAGCAAATAACATGGAGAAGGCTGCAGCTTAAACAATACTTTCTAAATTAGTTGTAGTATATAAATAACAAATATCACAAATATCTATTTTGTATAATTAAAATGGTTTAAGGGTTCTATTAATTTTTATTTTTTATCGCCTGTAATTGCTTCGTTTTTAAAATCTTGAGTAATTGTAAATGATTTATCAAGATAGTACTTTAAATGAAAATATTTTCTACACTGAGAAAAAAAATATGCCGCCTTCACCTAGAATGAATAGTTAGTCACTTTCTGAATCTCTACTCTCTTAAAACGTCAGCCACCAAATAACTGAAGTTGAGCTGAAATCCACTCATCTCAATGTTGAAAGGCAGCTTCTCAAAAAAGAGTTGAAATGACTCGAGTTTTAACCAATTTAAATGAAGTTGAGCTATTTAAATAACCAATTTAGATCAAGAAGATTTAATCGTTTGAAAAACAACTCTTTTATGATCGAAAAAATTACAGCTCTTTCATGAGAAGCAAAATCAGCTCTTTCGTTTTAAGAGTGTAAACTAGAAATATAGATGTCCAAACTATGCCAGTAGGGTAAACAACTAAGCTGAATAGGCTAAAGGACTTGACATTTCTAGTCTCTTGTTTTCTTGGAGACGAAACGACATTGAACCATTTCAGTAGCGAGAAATTATCGCTTGATTTTAGGAATGGTTTCTTAAGCTATAATTCTAGTTACTAAATCAAATCTCTTGTGTTCGCATTTATTTGAAGAGATTTTTAGATAAATTTGACCGCAAAAATATAGGAAAACGCTCTTGAATTCTAGTAAGAGACTCAGGAACTCTCTAAGAAATGGAACTAAAATTTATAAGGATGACATGGAACTATTTTTTCTAGAGCCATTATTTAGATTCTATATGCCAGAACCATATTTTTTTCTCAGTGTACGCTGTTCATAATCCGCAGTAAATTGAAAGGCTATTAGAGCGTTTTACAAATAAAGTTTACACAACTGTATTATGAAATCGTTTTGCCTATATTAGTGAACAGATCTATTAAAATTACGGTTACTCAGTTATCATTTATATTAAAAAATCAAATAAGACGATGTTTCCCTGCAAGCTTTTAACAATGTAGTGTTTCTTAAAATAATTCTGATGAAATCCTTAAAAAAATAGAATAAAAAATGTTCTTATTAAAAATACACAATTTCATATACAATCACACTGTTCGAAACAAAAAATTAATTATAATAATCTAAAGTTTTTCATAAGCATGAATTTCTATGCGTAAATAGTTGTACAACTTAGTAGTTATCCAATATATATTGTTAAAAAATTGTAATGAACTGTTCAGTTATAATACCGTTTCTAAAAGTGAGATCTGACAAATGAGAACATTTTAAAATTGGTCAAAGTACCCATTATTTGCATAATCGGTTGGATGAATGTAAAGTTTATCGTATTTTTTATTTGCTAGTAAAGGTAATTTTCTGAATTTCTACATATAATTTTTAATATATTAATTTTGTTTACCTTACTAACACAGCCATTCGATGTAGCGTCGGCACAAATCAAAATGAATTTGTTAATTGATGAATTACAATTCAGTTTTGTAAGAGAAAGAAAAATGTTTAATTTTCTTTTTCTATTCTTTCGTACTTTTTTATATTAATAATTATATATTATAAAAGTAATCATATTTTTATTTGATTTTAGTGACAAAATTGAAAATAAATGACAATTTTTTTTCCAAATAACTTCAAGGTTAATTATGTAATTCAACACTTACTGTCCATTTTATTTCTTTTCTCCTAATTAAGATAATTTAATCACCATGTTTCAATAAATAAATAAAGCCACAGATCCGGTGAAAAGCTCGACATTTTAACTTTTCATCTGTCAAAAACAACTTTAATAATCATTAGAAGTTTAATTCGTCTTTATCTTTGGCGTCAAATTTCTTTCACTGCCTTTTGACTGCATTATTTCTGACACCTACTTAAAAGATTTGAGATCTAAACTTTAAACGGAGACTATTTTAACGGATGAAATATATTATGCAGATAGTGAAAATGCTTCCAAATTAAACTTTCTGAAGTATTTTCGCCTGAAAAATATCCTTTCATGGGATGAAATTGCAAATATCTCTGTTAAAGTGCTAAAATTTCAAATGTATAATTAAATTAATAAGTGATGTATTCAAACTAAGAAAATTTGAAATCGTTATTCTAACTGTAACTATTAATTAAACTTTGAATGCAGTCATGTTTTCTCAACCCTTTGGGTCCCAGATTACGTTTACTGTTTGTATACGCATAAACTATTTATAGGTTTATGTTGAAATTTAAGTGTTTGCGGTAAAATGAGTATACTTGATTTTTAAGAAATAATAATCCCAGTAGCCAAACAATATTGGACCAATATTGGCTACATCTTGGAGCAATATTGGCACATTGGCACAGTACTGGCATGAAATATTGTTCCAATATTGGCATGAAATATTGTTCCAATATTGGGTTGTTTACATTTTCCCTTATTTAGCCAATATTATGCCAAAATTGGCGTTTCATTGGAAATATTGCCAATAAAACGCTAATATTGGTTAAATATTGGAATTTCATTGCAAATATTTCCAATGAAACGCCACCATTTGTACAATATTGTCGTTTTATTGGCAATATTTCCAATGAAACACCAATATTGGCATAATATGGGCTGCCAATATTGGCTAAATAAGAGCAAAATGTAAACATCCCAACATTGGAGCAATATTGATGGTTTATTGGCAATATTTCCATTAAATAAAATATTGGCGCAACGTTGGACCAATATTGGTTTGCTACTAGGGAATGTACATATATCGAAAAAGATATGTATTTTTCATTTTATTTAGAGAAAAATAATAAGAAAAGAACATAAAATGAAATTTTTATATAAAAAACCTTTTTATAAGCATACATTAGTCATCTTGAAAATACTGCCTAATTCTTTGACTGAAATACAGGTTTCTCCTTAAAAATACCTGTTACAATATATTAATTTAGCTTGAGCAATGGAACACATTTATATTGCACAGTTGTATTACAGGTTTTCAGCTCACAAGATATTATCTGAGAACTTTTGAACCCACAGATTCTATGTGGGTATAAATGCGAATATAAGCACGTCACTTGAGGTCTATAAATAGAAATATCCGACCGGATTCATGACATGGAAATCCGAGAATATTTATTGAAGTTAAAACCACGAACAGACAGACGGACAGGAAGACATACGGATAGATAAATCTAACAGTTTTAAAGTATGTTGCAAAGCGTTAAAAAGAAAAAACGTAAATATAATTAAGCAAAAGAAAGTGGTGCTATTTTTATTTAAAGTTTACACATTTGATTGCATAGCAAGACAATATTATATAAATTTTACACCAAATAATACTTAAAGAATGCATATCTGAATTTCGAAATAAAGTAAAATAGATTCAATTGGAATCAGCAGTAGCGATGTTCATTTTATCAAAGATAGCAAGTAAAATCGTTATTAGTCTAGGAATCAAAGACATCTTTTGCTTAAGGTTTTTATAAAATCTGATCTTCAAATTTGTAATTAATCTTACTTAAACATTCACGAAAACAGTCGTGAGCTGTCGTTACAGTGGTAGATGCGATCTCATGCGTCAGAACATTCTTATGTCAATTTCAGTTGAAATAAATTGCAACTCGATCAAGAATGATTCGAGCATATTAGTGGAATCTCTCACGATCTTATGTAATAAGTTGCAACTCTTTTCCCTTTTAATCAGTTGATAGTGTAGTGAGAAAGGTAGCATCCACTGGTACTTCATCGCATCGACCCATGTTTAAAATATCTATTTGATAGAAATTCATTAAAGCTGTTAATAACTCAACTTTCGAAATCCCGTTGCTAATGAGTGTAGAATGCATTCGTATATTTAAAATATCACCTCGGGAAATTAATATTTGTAACCCCTTTTTCCTATGCCCTCTTCTTTAAAAAAGTTTATTTTCGCCAAATTCTGAAGATATTTATAAAATATATTCTTAATTTAATATTTTATGCGTTAAAAGCTGAAGAACTGTAAATGAGATACTAATGTTTCATATAAAATTAAGAGTATATTTTAGAAATAGTTTCACTACTAAGAAATAGTCGAATGTTCCAATTCCAAAACTTTCGGGCCCTTCTAAAAAGTATAAATGCACCTAAAATTTGACGTCGAAATTTTTAACAAATCCAATAACTGAAAAAAAAAATGAAGAACGTAAAAAAGACACATGTTTTTAGAAGAATGTACGTTTCTTCTTGTAAGAATACAAGAAAGTAAAAACACATAATTTAACTTTTTAAACGCTTTTTTTTTACTAATTTATTCAGAAGTTATTTTAAATAGTTGAATGCATCACATGCCCATAGTCTCAACATTAATGGAAAGAGTTATGTAATAGTGTGACTAATAATCTTAACTAAACATTGTACAACATGTTCATTTTTTAAATACATACATATATGTATGTACATTTAACTTTAATTAAGTGTATTAAGTATATTATATGAAAATCAACAGCAATTGTTTTAAATTTAAAACATTTAAAAAAATAATTTTAGCCAGAATTTTGGGTCAAATACTTCACTGTGCGCCGCCGTTTCATAACTTAAAATGTGAATATCGTGCCGGCGTGAACGTGATTTTATGAGGATTTAGTTATGAGTTTTTTAAGATATAATCGTAAATAAATTAAAATTTAAGTAATAACAGATGAAATATAATGGATATTTTTTTTATATTGAATTTATAATTTAGTTTTTACTATTAAGTCTTAAAACGTTTCATAGTAGCAGTTTCATCGCACTTTGTCATATTTTGACAGCATTTACAGACATATATATATATATATATAAAGTCGACTCTCGTTAATTCGAAATCGGATAATTCGAATCTTCGTTTAATTCGAACTAAACATGAAGTCCCGAAATTTTCAATGGCAAAATAAAGTTAAACTTTTTCCTTAATTCGAACTCATTTTCTCTTGACATCGTTTAATTCGAACTAACGAGAATTCCGAATTTTCATCCTTTCTTTCTTTCTCACGGATTTCAGATCATTTAAAGAACTTTCTTTTTTGATTTTTGTGAAAATCGTTCCGAACGAGTATACATATAAGCCCACGCATTTGATATCCACTTTCTAAGTGCCCCATCTGTCTATCAGTGACTCTTCAATTTTTTCTTTCATTGTGCTTGTTTCTAATCTTTTAATTAGTTTATGTATTTACACATTATAATTTATTATTAAGTCATATTCTGATGATAACAAATATAATAAATAAAAAAAACCACTATAACATAATTACTTTGTAATAGTACCATATTAAGTATATTCTCATTTTATACTTTCCATAATTCGAACTTCGGATAATTCGAACATTTCTGGTGGTCCCTACGAGTTCGAATTAACGAGAGCCGACTGTATATATAATGCCATTGCTTTTCCATTCGTGTACACTGCACGAGTAACAGAGAATACCTGCTGATCAATCACATACGGCGGACAAAATGGGAAATGTCGTAAAATGAACATTGTAACTATTGATTAAGATGTAATTATTTTTAAATCATTCATTGTTGTTCGAAAAATACCTATGAATGTTTCTTTTCTTTTTTTAATAATTCCAGAATATCAAGAAGAGGATAAAAATGTATTTCAAAATTCAATCTTTAATTACTAAATCTAAATGAAGTTTAATAAAATATTTTATAAAACAAATTTGGCTGAAATATCTTCTTTTAAAAATTAAACGTTTCTCAAAAACATTACAAAAAATACTAAAGAATAAAAATTTAAAGGAAACCTGTAAGAAAAAACCCAAAACTTTTATTATTGATTTTAAAGTAATGAATTTTGGTAATTCTTAATTACTATTTAAGAATCTTTTTCTAAGAAATAATTAGCAAAAAAATCACTTTTTATTAAAAAGTGTATTTTTTACAGGGATTTTTATGATTTTTTTTTTGGTCGAAAAATACACTTTTTAAAATTACTGCTCCTCATTCAATTTTCAATATTTTGGTATTACTAAAATTTCTTAAATAGTGTTACAGTGTATGGAAAAGACTTAGATATTTTTAATTAGAGATATTTTTAATTTTCTATTTTAATCAGCTAAAAAAATAAATAAAAATAAGCATGGTAAATTTCCTTAAATTCGTTATAATTTTCATGTTTACCAATTTATGTAAAATTTTCAGAAATAGTTAAAAAAATATATCTCCTTACTTTTGTTGCAATTTTTTTTTTAAGATTCTTAAAACATAAACACTTTGTTTCTAAATAATTTTACCTCTGAGCCTTAGTACTTTGAACTTAGGCAAAATATGAAAAAAATCATTTTCAGGAAAACACATTTTAAATGGCCGCTAGTCCTTTAAACTCTATAGTGACTACAATTAAAAACGCTCATTTGCTACCAAGTGTCCCAGTGTTCTGAAATTCTGCATGGATATTCGCAAATATGTATCTTATCGTTTTCTGAGATAAAAAAAAATTCTGAACTTTTGATGATTTTTGGCCGAAAATGGGGTTCAACTCTCCCTTAATTTTAATCTAATAATTTTTGTTTCAGGTAATTAATTACCAGTTAATGCAGTAGATTAAATGAACCAAAATATCCAATTAAAAATTTACATATTTTTTTTCTTTTTTTTTTGTAAATGTATTTATTTAGATAGTTTAATTACAAGAAATAATGAATTTCTAATCTGTAACAAAAAATATCCTTAAAAAAATATGCCATCTATTTTTTTTAAATGACATTTAAAAAAGAAACGAAAAAAAATTCCATCATATCCAAGACTAATCAAAATTTACATATATTCATTTTCCTTTCTGTTATGTAGTTTGTATTATATTTCAAACAGAAAAACATTAATTATATTGCTTCATATTTTGTAATGTTGCATTAAGATAGAAAATTAAGGTAATTCTATTTTCTTTAATTTAAAACAATAAAAATTAAACGATCTGGAACATGAAAGAAAATTAAAAAGATTTTTTGCGTGTTTTTTATAACGCAGTAATTGAATCGTTGTATATAAATCCGCTAATTAAAAATAAACATTTTATAAATTTGCAATTACAGATTTGTTTTCTTTTTAAATTATAGGGAATAAGACAATAAATATTTTTTCCCTTTACTTAAGTATAAAGAATAAAATATAATTATCAAACATAATAATTAATTATAAAACATGTTTGAAAAATCTTTAGATCTTTTTAAGATTTGATAATCTTTCAAACTCATCGTTTAGAAACATTAACTGTTGTTTAATTCTACAAAATAATAATAATAATAATAATAATAATATGTTTTTATCCGTAATTAAAGAGCATAATTAAAGCATTGATTTTGTTTAAAATAATAGCCGAGATATTTTATTTTTCAAAGAAGCAAGACAACAAATAACTTTTTTTCTAATGTGACAAAAAATGCTTTATTATAAAAATAAAAGATTTTTTTAAGTAAAAAGCTTTAATAAAGCACAGTATTTTATAAAAAGGTTAAATGGTTAAATTTTTTGATTCATTATCTATAACACTTTTTTTGGTACGAAAAAACTGTTAGAAGGGAATTAATTTTTGCGCTGTGTATGTACTGGCATTTATTAATTTTAATATTAATGAATATCAATTGTTAAATGTCATAAATGCGAATTACGAAAGTTGTGATATCATCCAATTAATAAGAATCAAATTTGAAAGCGTTTGACAGAATCATATTAGACAGTCAACCCGCTTTTTACAAATATGATATTATTATTGTTCCAGCGTATATAAGGTTCTTTTGATCTTATGGTTAGACAACTCTTGTCTCTTAGAAAAGTAGAAAATAATTTATTTACAGATCTTCAGAACAACAGAGTCTTCGAAACTCACAAATATTACTAGCTATTCAAAAATAGGTGTTCAAATCTATCGTACAAGTACAGATATAGGTCCCAGAGACTCTTTATACAACGTCTGAACACTAAAATCCCATTCGCATTCAAAATAGCGTTGGTAAAACTCAAGCAAACTTGTTTAAACAATAGCCTAGAAGTTCACTCAATGACTGACTGGTAAATAATAACCACAACAGCTCGTATCGGATCTCCTATATATAGTCTCGCCGCATGCGCTGGAAATTTCTACAATCTTCTCGAAAAATCCAGAAAACCACGGAGCAACATTCAATGTATCAGTATATCTATATGGGGTTACCATAGAGAGGGAAGGGTTTCCATTGAAAACAATCGCCAAGTTTGTCGCCAACTTGGCGATATATCGTGAAATTTGGCGACCAAAATTAGTCGTCAAAAGTGACGCCAACTTGGAGATTTCTTTAATATTTCGCCAATCTGCCGTAGACATACACTGAAAAATATTAGACAAGTTTGCTTGATAACAGAGACAATGTAACAAAAATTAATATTAGTAAAGGAATGGAGCTTAATAAGATTATTTACATTATTTTACAGTACAAACACTAACTATTTACAAAATCCGTAACATTATGTTTCCACGATCAATAGGCTGATATAAAAGGCATATATTGATGCATTTGCTCGTTATACGGTAAAAAAGACTACTAATAGTCTCGAAGTTTTCTGCCGTCATTTGGTAGCAAGCCCTCCCTTCCAGCTTTTTCGTGTCTTTAATATGTGTAATTTTACTGTTAATTTTGTTCGGTATCAGTTTTTAAAACATTTTCCTCCTTACTTCAGAGTCTTGAGCATACGGGTCGCGCATAGGGACGTTGGACGTAAAGAGGCGGTTCACACAGGCAGGTTTAAAGTTTCTTAATTAAAAAACTATAATATAACCACGAACGGAAATTTATAATAACCATTTCTGAGTTACGCACGCTTCCGAATAGAATTATTTATTATTAAATACATCAATAACCAGTAAATGTCCGAAAATTTAAAATTCATGAATAAAATCAAAGATTCTTTTTTCCGTCCTTGATTTTCGACAAAAAATTCCGAGTTCATTTTATCGTAGCATGTTGAACTCTTGCACTCGAGAGGTGTTTCTCACTGACCACTAGTGTCCCGCGTAAATGGGTGCTGCAAATGCTCTGGATACAGTATTTTTAAACTAATTTTTCTCCCCTTATCTAAGGGGTCGTCCATAAATGATGTCAAGCTTGAAGGGGGGGGGGGGAGGGGGTTCATGAAATTGTAATAGTTTGCGAAAAATAATTGGAAGGGGATAAGAAGAAATGTGATATCACAAATTTTGGTTAAAATAAAAACATTAAAATTCTCCGTTTTAACTTATGAAGTATGAAGTTATTTTAAAATTAAAATACTTTGTGTTCATAAAAAAAATTAAAGACAAACATATTCGAATTCTAAAATATTACTATTTATAATTGCTCTTTCATATTAATGTTTTATTACTGTTCTATATTAATTATTATTATTATTATTTTGTTGTAATCCTTATTTCATACAAAATAAGCAAACAAATCATGCTTAATGTTCAGCTCACAAATGCAATTAAAACACATAGTTAAAGTTTAAAAATAAAATTTTAAATATGATCTAAAACGTAGTACTTTGTTTCTGATCTGCAAGTATACATTTACGTAACATAGCGTGACATGTGACAAGGCGGGGGGGGGGGGGGGTTAAAGTGAAGTGTGACACTTTGTGAAAAGGGGGAGGGGAGTCAAAAATAGGGAAAAAAACGTGTGACATCATTTATGGACGGCCCTTAATGGTACGATAATCCGTGATAAAAGATGGTGAAATATACTGTAAGATATTAGTGGCGTCCAATGCATTTGGCGTCCCGATTTACGCCTGACAACACTAGTGGTGAGGAGAGTCACCTCTCGATTGCAAAGGTTTAATAAGATTTTTTAAAACGGAATAACGTTTTTTTTTAAGATGCCATCAACCCGCAAATAAACATCTTTAGATCCACAATTTAAAAAAAAAAATTCAAAATGTATGTATCGGAATTTCTAACTTGTAGTTTTTGCAAGGTCTACAATTAAAACAATTTATATTTAAGCAACCTATATCAAACGTTTTAATGTAAAATTAATTGATGAAAAATGTTACCAAAAAGGAGTATTAAATTTTTCTCGTGTCCATTCGTAAAAGATGTAACTATCAACACAAAAGCTGTTTGATTTACCCTAAGAGGTGATAAAGTTGCCCAAACAGAAACACAAATCAACAACGTCATTATCAAGAAATAGATCTGTAGCTCAGCTAATCTTGCTTACGCTTAACTTTTTGCAGAATAAGAATGTAGATTAAAAAAATAAATAAATAACAACAGAAATCACATCAAAAGGAGTGATATAAAATTATTTAATGACATATGTTCACAAAAAAAACTTTTTAATTTCTACAGTCAGTCCGTAAAACATGCCATCTTCATTTCTCGTAGTAAAACATACTTTATTGAATTATTTTTTTAACGTGTGAATCTGTATTTACCAATGATTTACGCATTGATTCAAAAGTGCATAGGGAAACTTTAAGAGATGGTGGAACACAGTACAATAAATAATGTTTCCAATGGAAATCAAGAAATTATTTATTCATTTAAAAATAAAGTTTTCACTTGAATCTGGTACTGGATATTTGTTTGTAACTTTAACATTAATAAGCTGATAAATGTTATACAAACTCCGTAAAACATGTCATCTTTATTTTACAGGACAAAATATATTTTATCAAATTTAATTTTACTGCCTGTGAAAATAAGCTTACGTGTAAAACTAAAGTCAAAGTTTTTTTAAAACCTTCCATCTGCCGCGACTGGATATATCCGTTCACTAGGCTGCAGGTTTCACTGCAGTTGAAACTTTATTTAAATTAATATAATTCTACAAATTTGATCCAGTTTTTAGAAATTAAGTTATGGTTGATACTTTCAAGGCTTATAAGCATATACATAACAAAAAAAATTATACCATAATAGAAAATCTCTCTTTTATTAACATTTAAAATTAATTGCAGAGAAAAAAAACATTACAATTTTGCCCTTTTGCTCGGCGATCAGGTGGTCTCAACTGATCTGCTCAACAAGCGAAAAACGTTTTGACACATTTACAAAATCATTTTTTAACAGAAAGTTATAAAATTTTAATGCCTGACTAGGAAAGCGATTTCGAATTGAACTTATTTTTCCATTTTATGACAATTAAATTACTTATCGAGTTGCAAGCTATGTCGATGACGCAATCACCCGTTTTTCTCCTCCTTTTCGGCCGTTTTTTCTGCTTTCGTCGGGAAATAGGCTCAAAAGTGTCAATTTTGAAAGCTTGTTATGAACAATCTATTGTGTTTTTTAAAAAACAAAAGAATAAGTGCCATTAGACAGTTTCTGTCTAACAACACCTGCTGTTTTCATGCAATTCCGAACAAAAATAAATTAATGCATGTGTCACAAAGTTGCCCTTTTTGATTTAAGAACACCCTTAAGGAAAATTACAAGAATACTTCAGTTCGTAAAAAATATAAAACAAACATAAGCAAATCTGAAGCAAACATAAATTTTGCAACAGACTCGATCAATTTAGATCTTTTTCTCGGAACATTCAGTTGAAGAATCTACATTAATAACTAGAAAACCAAAATGAGAAACAATCTCAAAGAAGAATAACAAATGTTTGAAAGAAATTCATGCAACATGTGTCTTATATAATTTGAGATTCTGGGTGAGAACAAACCAGTAAATGTCATTCAAAGTGTCCATATGCATTAATTATGCATATTTACAAATCATCCAATTTAATATTAGATTAATTGGTAATACTCTGTTATCCCGTCAACCAATTTCACCAAACTAATTGCCAAATATATTTTATTTTATTTTTTTATTTTTATTTTAAATAACGAAAAAACAAATAATTAGAAGAATATTAATACAAATATTAATAAAAAGTTGAAATAAAAATCATTTATAAAAATTTTAAACACGTGAATCGTATTTAATGTCATTTACGAATGTGACATTCACGATCATCCATTATTGGGAATCAATCTTATAGTTTGGCGATAATTTTTTGGTCGACGGGATAACCTAGTAGTACCGATTAATTTTAAGCACTTGATAAATATTCAAGTAATTCTAGTTTCAATATGTTATGTACTTACATTGTATTCCATAATTTTGGGAACAGTTTTAACGCATTATTATAAAAGTTTTAGTTATAATAAAAACTGAGATTCGATACCGCACCTCTAATGCACTGCCATTGGTAAATACTACTTATATTATTATTTTCTAAACCAATTTTCCCAAACAAAAATATTATACAGTAAAAATTATCAGAAGTCTACTGTAATAATTATTATTTGGAAATAGATAATGTAATAAAACAATAGAAGATACTGCAGATTGTTTATACTCAATTCTAACGCCCTTCAATTACGGTGATTTTTTTGTCTCTAAATATAATTGGTGTCATTAGTTGTTTTGAAATAGAGATAATCTATTAAGATCGATCATAATATTCTAATGCTGTTAAAAAATAACAATAATAAGAATTATGTTATGTCATTTTTTAGGGTTTCCTTCATCTGACGAAACCCTATTCGTCTCTGTCCTTTGTCTCTCTGTCCGTCACAGAGTTCGTACACAAAGATTGTATAAGTTAGAGACTTCAAATTTTGTATACCTAAAACTGAATACCCCGTGTCACACGAAAAATCATAAAAATTTGAAAAAGTCTGTTAATTAAGCTAAATTACTCTCTTTATTGTCATCCGATCATTTTTCCAATTTAAATTTCAAAAGAAAACCTTAATTTCAACATTTTTCGTGTAGACATCATAGCTTGGGAGTAAATTAGCTCGCTTGTAAATAGGATATTCTTAGTTCAAATGTGGAACTTGAAACTTAAAAAAAAAATTGGATTTAAAAAAGCAAATTTTTTTAACCAATTTAAATGTTTGTATTATTAGGATTTCGTTTATTAGGCATATCATAATACTTTTGAAATTTAATTTCTTTGAAATTAAAAAAAAAATTGCGAATTTTTAATGATTTAACATTTAAATTTAATTGTAAACAATTTTTTTTCGCTTTTAGAAATTTAAAATGTTATTTATATCTTTGCTATTTTTTTTTTCGAATTTTCAAAAAAATTAGAATTTTGGATTCTATTTCAATAATTTTTTTGAACATTTTTAATTTGAATAAAGTAAACAACTTCCTTTTATCGTTATTTTAAAATTAAATTTATTGCTACTGGTATAAATGTAAGAACTTAATAATTATAAATTAACAATCCGGCTTTATTGATTAAAGGATAAATTGTTTTGAAAAAAAAATGTGAAAAGAAACCCTCTGTGCGATCTCCAATCACACTTACCCAGTCTTTTCAATTAGCTCCCAAAGAAAATCAAAGGTGTAGTATTTAAATAATATATATATATATATATATATATATATATATACCGGGTGTCCCAAAAATGACTGATGGATTTAAAAATTCAATAACTTCCAGACGGTGACAGCTGTTTAAAAAAATTTTGCAGGAGGGTTATGTTTAATGTCAGGAGTTTTTTTACCGTAATTTTTTTTATTTTAGTTCGCATCTCAAACAATAAGTGGCGCTGACGGCAACTGAAGGCCAGGTCGACGCTTCACTCAGCACTGATCACCTGGCCTTCAATCGCCGTCAGCGCCACCAATCGTTTGAGATGCGAACTACAATAAAAAACTACGGTAAAAAAAAAAAAAAAAAAAAAAAAAAAAAAAAAAAAAAAAAACTCCTGACATTAAACATAACTCTCCTGCAAATTTTTTTTAAATAGCTATCACCGTTTGCAAGTTATAGAATTTAAAAACCCATCAGTCATTTTTGGGACACCCGGTATATATATAAGGTGGTCTGTTGTAAAAACGCCAGGCGGGGTAATAACGCCAAGTGCTAATATTATGCATAATTATGAAATAATCTGGTAAATGACACCCATGTGCTCTGCGCAGAAGGGTTTTGAGTCATATAAATCGCAAAAAACAGTTTCAAGTTAATTTGTTTCATTTTTAGGTCTTATTGTTTTTACAAGCAACTAAAATTAAGGCTTGATCTAAAATTTGGGAGATGCGTTTCGTGATTTGAAGACTATTTTTTTTATCCGGAAATACTTCGTTAATTACATAAATTTGTAGTACATTTCATGGACTTTCAAAATGTTGCTGAAGATTTTGGATATCTTCTCAAGATAATTTGTAATTTAAAATGTACAGCGTAATAACTATATCGGGGTAATAACGCCAATCCTTGGCATTAATACCCCGGTTGATTCCCTACATTGGCCGAGCTACATACTAAATACTGATTCAAATAAACACAGTTAAAACTGTGCAATGTTTCTAATAATTCTATTTAAGCGGTCCTTTTTAAGCAAAAAGAAGCTCACCGTCTGATATTCTTTTGCCTCAACCTCCCCCCCCCCCCCACAAACACACCACATCTTTATTTTTCTGCCTGTTAATAGCTTAGAATGCACTTTGTCAATTTCTAAGTTCGTAGAGTTTGTATTTTTAGAATTGGGCAATCTACATGTAATTATTCCATCGTATTTCATAGTTTTATTTGCATGGCGTTATTACCCATATAGGTGGGTAATAACGCCAAATAGCACAGGTCAAGAAATCACGCCATTACATTTTATAAATACATATCTGTTAAATTATTCTTTTATACAGATAGTCAATGAGTTGCTGTATCAAATCATATATTTGTTTGAAAAATACAATTTAAAACTGAGCCGTGAAAATTAGTAGAACCTTAACGTGGCGTTATTACCCCAGGGTACCTTATATATGTGTGTGTGTATATATATATGTATATATGTAATAAAAATAAATTAAATTGGATTTTTCTATTTCTTTTGAAAATAAAATTACCATATTTAAAGATGTAAAAAACATAAAGCTGATGTTTTATATACTTAGATAAACTTCCTGAAAAAGAGGTCATGAAAATATATTTGTCTAAGCATGCTATCTTGTCTGCTTTTATGACTGGAAGCGGATATAAATCATTTAATACATTTTACGATCAGAAAATAACATAAAACTTTACCGAGAAAAAAGTCTCTTTCAAAAAGCAAAAAGGTATTTATTTTCATGTTGCTGGAACTTTATTCTGTTTACATTGTGTTTATGGCGCATGAAGATAGTTTTGACTATAAATCTTATACTTCGTTATTTTTTACGTAACAGTATGTCTATATTTGGGAAAAAGAGATTTGCCCGTTCCTGATTTACCCGTTGCTCACACAGGCAACGTGTTTTTGCCAATGATGGTTTGCCCCCGTATCACGTACGGGTATCCATATTAAAATCATGGTTTATTATTTTCCCCAGTAAATTTTTATTGTAAATATTCATTATTCAATCCATGCCTTTTTTTCTGGATAGTCAAAATTTTCTGTTAAAGAATACCGCTGATAAAAGATTAAAAATACTGTAAAAGGCATGAAAAAGTTTTTTTTTTTATATTGATCAGTTAAGTGGTTACTTATGAGTTAATATTTACTTTGTCGATTACACAAGTTAAGCAAGGTAAAAAATAATAAATAAATTTATAAAATAAGTACAATTATTTTAAAATAATGCAATTATTAATAAATATATGTTATGCACTTTATTTCGTATTGTTTTTACTTCTGAGGGATACATTTGTTAACACATTCACTGCCGGTCACGCGCTAACGCGTGAAATTCTCAATCACCTATCACCTATTTCCTACCAAGAATTTGGCAGAATTCACATGGAATTTTTCCTCAAAGGCTTAATTAATCTCCCATCTATCTTCATTCTTAACCCGTCAGTAGTCGCGTGTCGGTCTTTTCGCCGCCCGTATAACGTATCTTCTCCTAACTTGTATCACATTACAAATACAACGGAGATCTACCATATAGCTGACTTTGAAGGTTTCTCGACCACCTTAGTGAAGTAACAGGACACCTCTGATTTTCTTTCTGGTACATTTTTAGAAACAAAGCTGAAATTGGCGAAAAAGTCTATGGAACAATCACTAACGTCAGTTCATTTTTACATTTTCCAATTACTCCAGATCTCATAAATAAAATGCATAATTTGAGAAAACTGCAAATTTATATCTTCATTGAAATGTTATTTTCGTATATTAGGTGAAAAATGTTTCTTATTTTACATTTTTGGTATGTGGGGGGTCAGCGGCGAAAAGACCGAGCGCGACTAATGACGTTGTGAAAAAAGTTGCGACTACTCGCGGGTTAAAAGGAAATATATTAAAGTTAATATAACAAAAAATGCAAATTTAGTTGCTTTTAGATGCATTTATCTCTTTAATGTTCATGTTTTAGCTCAAGTTCTGTAATAAAGAAAATATATATGCTGCCTTTCATACTTTTTGTATACTAAAAAGAAAAAAAAAATATTTTCGCTAAAACTTTTTAAAGTTCGGATTAACATGCACAGCTTGTTTCATAAGCAATGATTTTACGATATCAGGAGATAATATCCGTAAACTTTATTTTATGAAAAAATATTTATCAGGCGTAAATATTCTATAAATCGAAATTTCAAAGAAAGTTTTAATCATCAAGATCATCATTTGAGCAGTTAGAATGTATCCTGATAGAATTCCAAGTTTTATTTCTTTCATATTCCTGCAGATTTCATGCAGATAAACAACTGTGGAAGAATTTAGAAATCAAGTGGAAACCAGATTTTAACTTTTAATGTTTATTAAAGTTGTTTCGGTCAGATTAAATATTATGTGCAAAGTTTTCAGTAGAAGCTATTTCTATAGTTGTTAGTTTGGTCTTCACAATTTGAATTGCTATCATATTAATAAAAAAACAAAAAAACAAAAAAAATACTGAATATACAATAGAATTTCATTACAACGAATGTCAGTTTAATGAATTTTCTAGCATGGCGAATATTATTTGAATTGTTAAAAAATTCTATTATGCTTTTAAAAGATAAATAAATAACTTAGCGAATTTCTCAGTATAGCAAAATTAATAAATGCTCTTCAGAAATTACTTGTAATGATTTTTTACTGTATATGAAGATCAATTATTCATTCAATTATTTCAGATTTCAGTGTAGCGAAATCAACCAGTTCTCTTTAGAGGTTCCTTGTAAAGATATTTTATTTTCCCAACAATAAATTGTTTATTAATTCCGTTATTTAGAATTTTAATTCTGCATCGTGTCCGGTACACCATTTTCCCTTAGTTCAAACCGATCCACGATTCACGTCGAGTTGACTTAACTCTAAATGATTTCATTAAACGGTCGAGTTCAGTTTCTTTCTTTTTTTTTTTCGATTCTGGATGGGTTCTGATTGCAATTTGATTCTTTAGGCTTCCTTGTTGGATTCAAGAAAAAAAAAACAAATGTACGAACTCATTATTAATACAGGGAAACCTACAAATAACGGACACATCGGGAGTGAAGAAATTGTTCGCTATTCGGATGTGTCCGTTATTGGGAAAAATTCAGATATTCAAAAATCGCTAAGAATTGCTTAATGTTTTATTGATTGACCTTTGTATGTCCTAAAAAAAGTATTATATGATTAATCAGAAATTAAAATTATTTTTTAATCAATTAAGCTGAAATAAAATTGCGCATACACCTTTATCCCCTGTTTATTATACTCGTAAAAAACCTGTTACAAAAATTCCGGGTATATTTAATTATTTCACTTTATTCTTCATTTGTGTCGGAAATTTGTGTTTCAGTTTCTTTTAATATAACGCCTGATTTACTAAAGCACGGTGCATTTTCTTGTTTTATGATTTTTCCAAATTACATTCGAAAATCCAAATTACATTCGAAAGCTTTAACTAATTTTAGGGACTTCTCAAGTGCAGTCATAGAATCTAACTTTAAAAGAATGTAGCACACTAAAAGCTTTTTGTACCAGGATTTAAAACTGTGTACTGCACCTTGATCAAGTGGTTGATATATTGAAGTTATACTTCGGGGAATGGATGGAAACACAAATTGAGCATTGTCGAATTTCAAACGTAGAGAATGAGACTTTGTATTCTTAGCTCACCGCTACTTGTTATCACAAAAATTGTGACATATTACCCTGATAAATGTAGAGGCTTTTTTTATTTAATTTTTCCATTTTTTTCACGTTAAAAAGTAATTTTTCATTCTTTATCGCCAAAATTACTGTCCGCTATTCGGAATGTCCGTTGTTCAGAGGTTAAACTTATAAAAATTTAAGTTTTGGGAGCAGGGATTAGAAAAGTGCCCTGAGGTATCCGCTATTCAGGAGTGTTCGTTATGGAGGTTTTACTGTATATGTATATATATGTTTGTGCTTATTTTCTAACACAAAATGTAAAATTCATATCTTAGAGACGACTTAGACTTGCCATCAATTTTTCCATAAATGTATTAAAATATGGATTTTTTTTCATTTCACGTATAAATATTTGACTTTGTAAATGGTTGCAAGCTGGAACTACACTTTGACTTTTTCATGGTGAAAGCGTGTTTGATCGGAATCAGTTTTCGCATTGAAATGAAGTAGAATTTTGAGGTTGAGACGCTATTCAATATAAAGTAATATAGGTTGTTTTATGTACACATTTCGAAATTTTTATATGATTATTTGTACTAATAAATGGTAACAAAGTGAAATACCTTAAATTGCAGACCTAATTTATTCTTATAATTCGAGGAATGACAATTTTGTATGCCAATGGTGAAAAAAAATTAATTTTCGGAAGAATGAAAATTTTCGGATTGTAGTGAAACAAAAAGAAGTTCACCATCCTTTGCAACCAAAAAAGAATTACGGAAATCTGAGTATATATTAACAACTATGCTTTGAAGACAAGTCAAGAATTGTACGCCAATTGTCGAAAATGAAGTGCGTTAGTGCTATAACTAGTTTTATAAATATTCAGAGCTTAAAAGATAGAAAACCAACGATTATAAATGCACAAATAAAGTATGAAAGGGGGGAGCAAACAACTGTTTCGAATCTACTATCGAGATTCTTCTTCAGTGCAAAAACTCAGCGAGCTAGCAAAGCATCGTTAGTTTTCTATCTTTTAACATTTTTGCACAAAGGCTTTAATTGCTATTTTAATATATTCAGAGCTTGGTGCAATAGAGTTGCACTCGAATGCAAAAATGCATAAATATAAAATTTATTATGATTATATACACATTAAATTCAGTAATAAAGAAGTAATAGTTTTTCATATTTAATAGAACGTCATCACCATGGCAACCTAGAATTCTTACCAATCGCGGAATACCATTAAATTCATTATGTACGATAGAATTTAATAGCATGGAGAAACTTTTATTAATACTTTTTTAAGTTACTTTTTTCAATGTTTATATTGAATTTCAAATCATTTGATTGGGTAGTTTTATCGCTATTATTGTGGACAGAAGGACGGGCCAGACGACAACTATAGGTTCTACACTACGAGCGCACCTAAAAATAACTAATTTCAAACGGATTATATATAAACTTCCTTGTGGGAATCAGATTTAAAAATTAAATTATATCATTAATATTGCATATAGTAAACTGAGCAATAAGTGTTACAGAAGTATCATTATATTTTGTTAAAAAACACAATAGAGAAATTTCACATCAAATAATAATATACTATTCATGTTCCTTAATCTGTATTAAATTAAATTATTAATGCATTAAAAGCAAATTTTTTGAAGGAAGTTATTAAATTACCCTTTTTCTTGCTTGTAATAGATTTGCTTCATGTCAAATTTATTAATATTCCTGGAATTAGTTACACGTGAGGATTTTTTCCCTTAATATAGTAACCTGCTTCGATTACTTATAAAATTAGGATAGAAAGGTTACATAAATCTGCTTAAGCAAAAATGTGCTCCTAGCATACAATATAATGATGCATAGTTAAAAAAATAATAACAATTAAAAAAAAATATCCCAGGAAACTTTATTAGATATGAAAAAGATTTGATCATATTTAGAGATATTCTTTTTATCAAATACTGTACCATAATCTTTTACATAATAAATATTGAGAGTTTCAAAATGACAGTGAAATTAGTTCCCTCCCCCCTTTTATAAAGGACTAAAATGTATGAGAACTAAATGTAAGCGAAACATAAGAATGTAAAAGAAGAAAATAAGATTTTAAACTATAATAAATTTAAATGCAATGTATATATTGCTAAGTGTATTTGATATGAAAATTATATATTTAAGGCTGTTCTTAATGCACAAAGGGCAAACTTATGACAAAAGTTTTAATTTATTTTTGTTCAGTGATGCATGAAACTAGTAAATGTTGTTCAGAAACTATCTAATCGCACTCAGCTTTCCGTTTTTTTTTTTTTTTTTTTTTTTTTTTTTTTTTTTTTTTTTTTAACAAACACAATAGATTTTTCAGAAAATAGTGTCAAAGTGGGAGATTTGAGCTGACTTTCCGCGCGAGAGAAGAAAAAACAGTCTAAACTGGGGTAGAAATCGTCTTCTCACGTGATAAAAAAAACTTACAACTAAATAGGTAATTTATTAATTGAAAAATGGTAAACTCAGTTAGATTCTAAGATTACGAAACAAATATATAAACAAATATAAACAAACACCAGAAAAATTAAAAAAGCACACTTTAAACCTTTTAGAACAAGATGTTCTTTTGTTTATATGATTAAAGGAATTAGAATGTATAAATAAAATAAATTGAAAATAAAGAAAAGCTTTACTTTCACTACTCTATAATAGATAAAATTTCATTCTAAAGTTCTGGTGTTAATGTGTTATTCCGGTATTAAAATAAAGTAGTCTAAAAGCAATCTAATGCTTTTCAAGAGGTTAATCAGAAAATAAATATTTCGTGCTGCCGTTATTCGCAGATCATTTACGATAAAATCCCACAGAAATTATATACACATAACAAAATATTCGTCTTTTTATCCTATTTTACTGTGAAAACTCAAATAATAAATTATTCTAAATAACTTTCATCTTAATCATGCAATTCAGAAATAGTCATACAGTAATTATCCTAATCATGTTTTTTTAAGCATCAGTTTTGAAAGAATAAGTAATAAATAAACTTCACTCACGGTGAAAAGTTCGACACCTTAACTTTTCATCTGTCAAAAACACCTTTAATAATCATTAAAAATTTAATTCGTCTTTTCCTTTGACGTCAAATTTCTTTCATCGTCTGCTTTCTAAGTTATTTCTGACATAAATGTGAAAGTTTTGAGAATCAAAATTTACGAGGGAAATGTGTTACAGGTTGAAGCATTCTATGCCGATTGTGAAAAACATTTAAAATTAAAATTTCAGAAAGGTTTTCACTTATTAAATATTCTTTCGCTGAACAAAATTCAAAATATTTTAAACGAAGTAACAAAATTTTAAATTTTTGGTTTGTGTAATGTGCTTAACGATTTTTGAACGGAGTAAAGTTAAATTATTAATTATTAATTCTACGAAGCTCTTGTACTTAGAATTTAAATAAGAATGATGAAACAGCAAACTTTAACATTTTATAAAAGCTTGTTATCAGTACAGAATTTAATCTTTTATAAAATGTTTATTGGTGTATAGATACACTTTATAACTTTCTGATTAAATATTAATTCTTTGTGAGTCTAATTGAAAAGAAATGCCGTTCGAATTGAAATAAAATAGACAAGGAGACACATATAAAGTCTTGTATGTTTTATGTTCTGTTTTTACACAAAAAAGTAAAATAAAACAGAGTGTTAGTTACGAAAAATTCCCAAAATAATTGTATGAATAAATATAAAAAACTCCAGCTAAATTAAAAAAAAACACACTTGAACTCTTTTAGGACATGGTACTTCTTTTGTTTATAAGATAAAAGAAACCAGAAATCGTACACAAATTTAATTAAAAATAAATTAAAGCTTTTTTTTTATATTTATTGTTTAACAATAGAAAAAAAAATCATTTCAAATTTCTGGTGTCAATGTTTCATTTACATATTAAATTAAATTAGCTCAAAAATGATCTACCGCCTTTCAAGATGTTAATTATAAAATAAATATTTCGTGTTATGAATAGCCAGTATTAAGAAAAAAAAGATATATCTGCCATTATTTTCAGATCGATAAAATCACACAAAAGCTATATATATATATATATATATATATATATATATCAAACAATAGGTGGCGCTGACGGCCATTGAAGGCCAGGTGATCAGTGCTGAGCGAAGCGTCGACTTGGCCCTCAATCGCCGTCAGCGCCACCTATTGTTTGAAATTCGAACTGGAAAGGATGTGGAAAGGTGTGTGGGAGGTGGGATGAACTCGCTGGATAAAGAATAAGAAGAGAAGTAATATTTATAAAAAACTCAGTACTGAACGATAAAGGATAAGTGATAACGAGAAGTGATGGAAAATTGATTCCATATGATTTCGAAGCTTTTTTAAAACTGAATAAATTAAGATCAATTTATGAAAAATTCGTTATATGGAGATAGATATTTCGCTATATAGAGACTGTTTTTAATGTAATCATGCGAAAAGGGGACCGTTCCTACTAAAACATCGTTATATAGAGAAATTCGATGTATGGAGTTTCGTTATAAAGAGACTCGACTGTATATATATAACTTGTAAATGTAATAATTGTAATAATTGCAAATGTTTATATTTTTATCTAAAAATATTCTAGCATTTATGTTTTCAAATACTTCATTTTGAAAATCAAGTTTTTGTTTTGTGAAAATGACTCAGTCAAATGATCAGTGAAATTGACTATTTTGTTAAAAGGCATACTTATGATGATAATTTTTCTTTATATCATTTTGCCTTGATGAATATTTAGATTTCCTGATTTAAAAACCATTTTAGAAATGAATTTCACTTTTTAATTTATTTTTGTTGATAAGTTTCGAATTATATAGACAACATTATACGTAATAGAGCAAAATAATGGAAATTTTTTGCACATTCTTGAAAGTAGAACCCCGTATAATTTTAAAACATAGAAGCCATATTATCTTAATTATCTTAAATTATTATCAAATGCATCGGGTACACAATTGATTATTAATCTTAATATTTAATTTTTGTACACTGAAATTAAATTAAATAAAAATAAATTAAATTATTATCAAATGCATGAGGTACACAATTGATTATTAAACTTCATACTTAATTTTTATACACTAAAATTATATTTTAAAAAAGACTTAAACTTACCAGCATTTTACATGAAAGACATCATTAAATTTCTTACCTGCAAAAGAAGGATTCTTTAAATCTTTATGTAAACAAATTTACTTGTATCAATTAATGTATAGATTAAATACTTTTTATTTATAATAAACGCTTTTTCATTACTATTAAATGAAGTGATTAACATTCTTAACATCTTGAGAATTACATTCACTGAACAATGTATAAAAACATATTTAAAAGAATTCTTTCGAATAAAATTATGATGTAAAAAACTGTTATATATAAAAAAAACTACTGTTTTGCATTTTAAAAGATAAAAAATAAAATTTAAAAGTAAAAATTTTTAAAAAGGATGTCATGAAAATATATCCATTCTAAGCACGTTATCTTGACTGAAAACAGGCATAAATCATTAAACACGTTTTATGTTCAGAACATAAACCGCAGATTCAGGAATAAAAAGTCTCCTTAAAGAAGTATGATAGTGTTATTCGAAGCTGTTTTTTTTTTTCACATTGTGTTTATAATGCATGAATTTTGTCTATAAATCTTCAACACTGGTACTTTTCACACTGCATTAAACTGAGCTAGCTTCAAATATATTAAACAATAATTTATTCTATTCATGTGTATTTACATATTTTACGTTATGTTATGCACATGTAAAAAATGCGTCACGAATGAGCTGAGATGAATAGAAAAAAATTGCCAATTATTTTAAAATATTATTATCAAATAAAAGTAATCTGTACTTTCTAATGCATGTGGTATTCTTGAGAGAAGGTAATTGAGAGAATAAAATAACTGATCAGTTCTTTTAAATTTTATTATTCTTCGGTGAATTACTGCAATTATTAAGACGAATTTCGTTTTTCAATCGCTAAGTAGAATAAGTAATAATATTCGAGTAGTTTTATGTAGATCTACACACTAGTTTAAGCATTGTAGATTAAACATGCAACGCGCCATCTATTGACAAAAATATGAATTACTTTTAAAAATACAGTATACAAAATTTAAGAACCCCCAGCTATAAATGCCAATTTTTTCATCTCCATGTTTATCATAAATAATGAAATTACTTGTAACAACTTTCTATAAAAGTTTTCAGATACTGTGTACACTCTTAGCTGACGTAGTACGTTTTATGGTATTTTAGAACTATCATACATTTATAGAAATAAAAATTAAACTACTTGAAAACATTCAAAATTATACTATATCGGAACATACAGTGTAAATATTCATTTGATATGAACCCAATAGTATAACACAGGACCGTAGCTAGAAGTGAATAATAGAGGATGCTAAAGAAAATGTAAGGGGATCTCATATTTTTTTCTCTAAGTGACTCAGAAAGATAAATTAGTGCATATTCACACAGTAATTGTTATATTTTTATTAAATTGTTGTAATAACTTCATTTCATACTAAGAAGAGAATGTGATGATGAAAAATTCGAGTGTATAACAAGTATAACATTAAACACCATGTTAGCTTCATACGTGCAAATAAAATGAGCAAGATTTGAAAAACTTATTTTAGTTACAATTTAGTATTTTTGAAAATTGTGAAAGGTCGTTAAAACTAAATTAGATTTATGAAGAGAATTTCATTTGAATTTTCGGAGCATAAATTTATTTAATGACCTTGGACTTTTTTCCAGGAGAGATTCAAAAAGTTTAAGGGGGAGGATGAGCCGCCCGTAGCACCCCCTTAGCTACTTCCATGGCAGAAGATTGTGCACTCTCCATTAAAAAAATATTCTTGTGATACTGACGCAAACAGTCCGAATACAATTTTCAGCTTCAAAAAATAACAAAAACGTATTGCAACCATTTTTTTAGTGCGTCATGAGTTTGAAAATTCTGTCTTGCGGCATATTTTGAATGATTCGAGAGGACATTTCTGGGATGATTTAAGTGGCCTTTTGATTTATTTTTGTTGAGTGAGTTTACCTCATCGATATCAGCTCCTTTTTTACAACGTTATCTTCAAGTAATTTAAGTCAACTAGCCTCGCTAAAATGCAGTTATCTTTCATGCAATTATTTTTTTATTAGTTTTGTATTTGTATTTATATTTTGTCTTTACCGTCTCTTAAATTAAACAATGAAATACCAAGATCAGTTGCTTAACGTTTCAGCTACAATAATATGTATTCAAAACTTCAGTAGTAACATAACTAGAAGACCCATAGATGTCCTTTTTGAATGCCACTATTTTTAAAGAATAACTATCATGATACGAGATCGAAATTTAAAATGTAAATAAAGCTAAAGAGTTACGAGAATGTGCCATTGCGAGCCATTATAAGAATGAACTCCACTGAAAAACAAAACAACATATGAAAACTGACTTATCTATTCAAAATTTATGCATGGATATACGGAAAATATGCTACTAAAATGTATAACCTCTTTTGTTGGAAATCGGATAAAATCAACAACAGCAAAAAACTTAACAAGTCGTCCAAAAAACAGATCTTACGGGAATAAGCCTACATTTTGATAATAGCAAATAAATTAATCAATAAATAGCAGCACAGATAAAAAAGTTTCGCTTCTATCATAATATATTTATGCACATACGTAAAAGAATTAATGAATTTAAAAGAAAATTTTATGGACAACAGTATTAAATTCCCTTACTTTTTTATTCCAGCGTGTAATAGATATGCTTTGTGTTAAGGTTATTAAAATTGCTGACATTAGTTATACATATATTTTTTATCCTTATATAGTAACTAGCTTTGATTTTCTACGTAATTAGAACAGAAATACTGCGTAAATCTAATTAGATAAAAAGGTTATTTTGGAAACGAGACACTATTGCATAAATCTAGAAAAAAAAAAAAAAAAAAAAATGATCATTATGAATAATCTATAAAGAGATGTAAAGAGAGTGGATACTATTACATAATTTTTTAAGAACTAATTTTTACAAAATAGATAATGAGTGAAACAAAAAAAGCTTTTATGCTAATTATTAATTAATGAAAAAATATAAAAAGAGAGACATTTAGACGTTTCAGCAGGGAAAAAAATAATTTTTTATCGGAATAAAAACAGCGTATTATTATCTACTGCGTCCAACATTTGTTAAATTTGATTGTTTGCGTTATTTAATCGTTGAAAATAAATTACGAACTCTGCGTGTAATAAGGCGGTAACCATCTCTGTTCTTTAATTAAGAATTCAAAAAGTTCTAATCTCAAATAATCGTACCATATTCATTGGAAATTTTAACGATTGATTATTTCACGTTGATTATTTTGAATGAAAATAAAATATACATTTAAAATGTTGAAAAATGTCAATTGTTGAATTTATTCAGATTGATATTTTTATTTACAGGATATTTATATTTAAATAGCAAATAAAGCCTTTATTCAAAAATGCTTAAAGATAGAAAATCAACGATTATAAATGCACAAATAATGTATGAAAAGGTAACAAACAGCTGTTTCGAATCTAATATCGAGATTCTTATTCAATGAAAAACTCATCGAGCTAGAAAAAGCAAAACTGAGACTTTTTTGATTTTTCTCGCTGGCTGATTTTTGTACTGATAAGGAATCTCGATAGTAGATTCGAAACAGCTGTTTGCTACCTTTTCATACATTATTTGTGCATTTATAATCGTTGGTTTTCTATCTTTAGGCAATTTATATCTCCAAAAACATTCTTTATACACAAAGGTATAAATAGAAGATATCGCATTAAACATTTCAAACACAGTTTCATCGAAAATTCGTATTCTTATTATGTAACAAATCACTAAGAAAAGAAATAAAGACTATGAATAACAGAAACCTTAAATATAATTATTTTTGCTAAGACAAACAACATCAATCACTTCAAAATGTGATAGGCGTTTAAAACTTCTTCGTCACAAATAATTTAGCAATTCTTCTCAAGTCTGTCAATAGTTGAAAAATCATTTGATTAATTAAGTGATTTGAGTGACATTCAGCAATTAATAGTGAATATCATGCACCGATTCATCTTCATTCATCAACATTGCTACAATTATGGTGTAAAAAATACTTTTGTACATAATCTTAACTATGCATTTATGAAACTTTTGCGAATTAATCTTGATATATGAAATATTTCACATATTTGTATTCATTTATGTCAATGTCTAAAAATTATATAATAAACAGGTTTGCCAAAATTCGTTCGACAAATTCAAAAAGCTGATTATAAGCATCAAGATAATGAAAATTTGACATTGAACATGGAGTAGCAAGCCAATTCTTTAGCCACAAATAGAGGGTGTTTCACCCTGATTGAACTCGGTTTACGGTAATAATTTTGAGAAAAATTAAAAGCAATGCACTGAAAATGCAACTATCTGTATATTCATTTGTTTGAAATGTCATAACATCAAGAAAAGTTCTGGTAAAACATGATATATATGCCAATCGATAATACCGTATGAACTGATAATCACAATCTAAAATATGTGAGCGTCAAATGAATATTGCTCGTGATGGAGGTAGATGTCGTAAAGAAATGTCACGACATCGCTTAGAATAAAATAAAATAAAAGAAAAGAAAAAACAAAGAGAGAGAAAGAATAATAATAAATAAATAAATAAATAAATAAATAAATAAATAATCTAGAAAGAGATAGAAAATGAAATGATATTAATGTATATAAAAGTATTAAAATAAATTTTTATTTTAGCTTTCGTAATCAAGAAATGATAACAATAATATGTGTTGTTTGTTCGGAAGTTTTATTATACTATAAGCTCTCCTTTAGTCAAAGCCTGGGAATAGCAAAATCACATGAACGAAGGGATTTTCTCACCATTAGTTACAAAAGGAACAAATGTTTACGAGAAGCAATAAAACCTAGAGTCGCCATTCGTGACATTAACGTACACAAGCAACAATGAAAGATTTACAATCAAATTTATGACTCCCACGTGTGGTCTACTTGGGCGGAAGGCTCGGAATCGTAGCTCCGGCAAGAAATAATGGAGGAACAATTTCTAAAAATCCAACCCCGTTTTCTTTTACCTGACCAATGGACAGTGAAACATATTCAAAGCCAATTGGAGTCCTAATTTAATACCCAATGGGGTCAAAGGGGGCGTACAGGACCTGAAAAGAAAACCCCACATGAGTCAGTGCAGTTTTGGAATTGAAAGTGTAAAAGTAAAAAAAAAGATTTTTTTTCTCTCTGCTGCGAGTTTCCCGCTAAGATGAGAGGGGAAAGAGGAAATCGAAATAATCCGTGTCGTCGGAAGATGTGATCTTATGCCTCCCGGACGAAGTGATGAGAAGCGACGCTATGCTCTGCACATAGAGAACGAATCGTCGACTGATTTCCAATTCAAAAAGGAACACCTGAGTATTGCTGAGCGGACTATTTTTCATCGGATGATTTCTAAGTATTGCTGAGTGGAATTCATTTCTGCAAAACAAAACAAAAAAAAAACTTTGCCTGAAACTCCCAGTGAAATTTGAAAGTGCTTATTAGTGTGAAAAGGACCATACGTCTAACTGATGACTGGAAAGTGCGCAAAATTTTGAAAAGTTGCAAACTATTTGTGTTAATAAAAAAAAACAAAATGCCTTGGAACTCAGCACCTGGATTTAATTGTGTCAGTGTACTGATGAACTGTATGGACAGCTATAAGCCAACGACGACCAATACCAGGAACATACTTGTAAGGTGAGAAAATTTCATTGTTCATGTGACTGGCCAATTTATTTTATTGATATAATGTTGTGTTAAAAATTTTGGTTTTTGAAATTTGATTATTTAAAATTTGATTATTTTAAAATTTTAAAATTATTATTATCTTTGGGGCTCAAAATTATCAGAATTTAATGCTCAAACTTAATTAATAGTAAAATGAATAAACAAAAAAAATAATAATACCAGTAAAATAATACTAATAATAAGAACGGAGGATTCGATTTTATAAAATATGAAATTTTGGGGCTTTGCCTATAAGTTGTGTCGTGAACTTTAGTGTTATGAGCTGTGAGGATAGCAGAACAATAGGAAATGAATAAATAAACAAACAACAATAAAAAAAAAAAAAATGAAATAAAATATATTGTATATTTCACTATAACCATATTTCAGTAGTTATTGCCTTGCATATTATATTTTTATAGTGTTTGCATGATGCCAATTTATATGTTTTAATAAAATTTGTATATATGTACCTATTCTTGTCTTTATTCCAGTTTTCTCCTTTTATGTATTTTAAGGTAATTTCTAGATGCATATTAGGGAATGTTAACATTTAAATTTGTAGATTAATATCTCAAGTTTTTGATTGACTCATCAATCCCAATTTTCACAAATTCATACGTTAAATAAGGCGATCCTAATGTTATTGCAAAATGTTAATTTTATGTATGATATTAAGGAATTAATTTCAGTAAATTAATAATATCCGATCTTCGTTCACAACGCCGAAGGGATATTATTTTCATTTGTCTTCGTACTAACCACGTCACGTTTGCGTACCTAGTAGGAGGTGTTTATTTTCGTCACCACACTACTAAAAGTTTAATGGTGCTCATACCAGGTGTATGAATTTGTATTTGGGATTCAAAATTAAAAATTTTCTGCATTTAAATATAAATAAAGATAGCCAGTATTATGATTTTATTCTTAATTACCTATCTTCTCTTAGCTTTTTCTCCTTCTACTAACAAACATTATTTATCCATATTGTGTTTATAAATATTGTGTGTATATCTAAAAATTTACGAAATTGAAATATAATAGTTGAGAAGATGAAGCAAAAATATACAGAAGAGTTGGTTTAGTTCACGACACATTAGCTTGTAAGATTGTAAAGAATTTCGTTACTATATATATCCGTATTTCGGAAAATTTACTTTGTCATTATATTTATGTGTATTTATAAAAATATTTAGGGCTATTTCATAATTTCTATTATATATTATTCTTGAATGAGTATAAATTATAATAATTCATTACAAAACTCATATCTTGAGAGTATATGATATCATAATTTGAGGTGTGAAAGAGTTCAAAAAATAAAAATAAAGGAAAAAGTATTAAACATCAGTCTGTGCGAGATTTTCCAAATAAGTAAATAAATATGACAGGTAGAAATAAGGCAAGGCAGTCTTCTCCCGAAAGGGACACATTTAAAATTGGAATAGACACTCTATTGAACTCTTTACAAAATTTTGAGGACAAACCAGACCAAAATATATCATATTTTTTCGAAGAGTTCGAAGAATTAGCCGCAGCGGCACAATTTCCTGATGATTTAAAATTGGTGTTGGCAAAGTCAAAATTTAAAGGTCAAGCGAGAGAGATTCTAAAAAACACAGCCGAATTGCATAAAGCACAAAACTATAACACATTCAAAGAAAATGCGATAACACAATTTAAAAAAGAAAGATCGTTTGCTGACGCTCAGGCGCAATTCATAAACGCAAAACAAACACCCAACCAAACTATCGAAGAATTTACTAAACAATTCAACATTGAGGCACAAAAATACCTTGTCTCGTCAGGACATGAACAAAAGAATGGAGCTAAAGAATTATTAGAAACGATTAAATTGACTAAATACCTTGAAGCACTAAGACCGGACATCTCCTTTGAATTAAAAAATACCCACCCACAAAGTTTGATGAAGCAGTAAAAAAAGCTAAAAATATCGAAAGTGCTTTGAACAGTAAATGTGCAGGAGAAGTAAACAATTTAACTGAAAATAGCGAAAATAAATTATTCGAGGCACTTCTTAGCATGTCACAAGAACAAAAATCGGAAATACACCAATTAAAAGAACAAATAAAAGATTTAAAAATTCAAAAAAATGAAAGCGAACATAACAACGCCGAAGTAAATCAGATAACACATAAATTTTGTCATATCTGTAATAAATCCAACCACCAGACACAAAATTGTTATTTCAATCAAAAAAGTGCGAATTTTTTTCAACCAAGGGGAGCGCAAAACAATGTTCGGCCACGATTTCAAAAAAATTATTATCAAAATAATAATTATAGAGGCTTTCAAAGATTTCCACAAAATTATGCACAACATTTTCAAGCGCCACAAACATTGGATTTTACAAGACCTTATTACAATCAAACTAGATTTAATGATATCCAAATTCAAATGCCAAATTGGCAAAATTTGACCCAATCACAAATAGGACAGAATCAAATGCATCCTGGAAATTACAATATGCAAAATATGATTCCAATGCAAAACTTTGATCCAACACAAGGAAACAACACAAAAATTGCATATACAGGGCAGCATCAGGGTTTCGCAAATATGCAAAATAGCCAAAATCCTTTGCCGCAAAATAATGAGGGAAATAGGGAACATCAGCCCACAATTACTTTTCCTAACGAAAACAGAGACAGGCGAGGCAGACACAATAATAATAATAGGAACAGGGGGCAAAGTCATTTAAACCGGTAAGCGGGCCTACAAAATTGAGAGGAATACAAGCCCGTAGGTCCCGTAACATTGAGAAAAAACAGGGTTATAATATAAAAAATAAATCAAACAAGGAATTAAAATTATTGAAACAAAAGCAAACGAAAAAGACAATGATAAAAAAAAATGAGGAAGAAAAAAAAGATATAACACAAAAATTGATCGCAAGTTGTAACTCGGAAAAAAAACAATGAATTACCAATATGGGACTTAAAAATAAAGAAAGATTTAATTATACCCAGCCTTATTGACAGTGGGGCGAGTATAAGTTTAATATCTCCAGGGGTCTTTGAAAAAATAAAAGAGACGGATATAAAGATTAAATATTTAGCTAACGCTATAAAAATTACAACTTTATCAAACAAATCCATTCCTTTTAAACACTGTGTAAAATTTAAGTTTAGATTTAACAACACTTTCTTAAATGGCACATTTTATGTAACTAAAGATGAATTTGACCGTAATTACAAAATTATTTTAGGATATGATTTCTTAAAAAGTAATAAAATAATCATGGATTTTGAAAATAATACTTTTAAACTCAATAATTCAATTATACAATTAAACCCCAATGAAAATCAAATTACGGAGGTGAATAAAATTAAGCCCGTACAACAAAATGATGACTTTCAAACAATACCAAAACAAACCAAATCTTATCAACACAATAACATTCCGAAAATTAATACACGAGTATTTGTAAAGAAAAGCATTACTTTGAGACCTAGAGAATCGAAATTAGTAAATTTAATTTTTGATGGGAAATTAAGAAACAAGCAACAATTTTTTTTCCAACCTAAATATAACAACAGGAAATTAGCAATCCAAAATTCAGTTCATGAAAACAAGGAAACAGAAAATAATTCATTCACAATATTAGTACAAAATAAATCGAAAACGTATTTGAGACTTCATAAGGATCAGGAAATGGGAAAAATTACCACTGATTTTTTTATAAAAAAACAAAATAAACCAAATACTGATAATATTTACGAAGTAAATAACTTAAATATCACACAAATTAGAGAATTACGAAAAAAAAAACTTTCAGAGAAGGATTTTAAAATAGATCACTTAACACCGAAGGTACAAGAAGAAGTATTGAAAATTTTAATGAGACATGCTACTGCTTTCAGCAAATCATACAAAACTCTAGGAGAAACGGACGTAATAAAACCGAATTTTAAATTAATGCACGACTTTCCTATACAAACGAAACCATTCAAATTAGCGCATGATGTAAAAAAATTCGCGGAGAAAGAAATTCAAGATTTATTGGATGCAGGTATCATAGAGCCTACGAACTCAAGTTATGCTTTCCCAGTAATTTTCGTAAAAAAAAATTCTACGTCAAAAACCAATGATCAAAACTTAATAAAACTTAGAATGGCTATAGATTTTAGAGCTCTTAACGATATATTAGAAAGCGATCCGTATCCAGTCCCTAACACAAAGAGTATTTTACAAAGCATCGCTGGAAAAAAAATATTTACAGTTCTAGATTTACATTCTGCATTTTTTCAAATCAAATTACAAGAGCAGGACAAGCATAAACTAGCATTTATCACGGAGGATAACCATTTTCAAATAACACGAATGCCATTCGGAACTAAAATCTCAACAAATATATTTGCTCGTCTAATCGATATAGTTTTAGGTGATTTAAAAAAGAAATATAACATTCAATACTTTATCGATGACATTTTACTTGCTGCTGATAATATACAACAAATGCACACATTACTAGAAGAAGTACTAACACAATTAGAAAAATTTAATCTCACAATTGAACCAGCTAAAATAAAACTATACATGCAAGAAATAGACTTTCTGGGATATAAAATTAGTGAAAAAGGATATGCACCCTCAGAAAAAAATATAAAAAAAATAACAAGCTTTGCAGTCCCTACATCTCAGAAAACAGTGCGAGCATTCATTGGATTATGCACGTATTTTAAATCAACTATAAACAATTATGCAGAAATTATAGCGCCACTGACAGATCTCACTAAAGCGAATACAAAATTCAAATGGAATGACAAAGCACAGGAATCATTTGAAAAAATACAAAAAATTATCATGGAACAACCTACCATACATCCCCCAGATTTTAATAAAGATTTCTATATAATTACAGACGGATCAAAAATTGCAACATCAGGTATACTCGCGCAAAAACAAGGAGATAAAATGATACCAATTGAATTTACGGGCAGAAAATTAAAAGAATCGGAAAAGAGATATCCAAGCATGCAGATAGAGCTTTTGGCAATATACGAAACTATAACTTATTTTAGAAACATTTTATTAGGAAGAAAATTTTTTCTCCTAACAGATTCAAAAGCATTAACATACCACTTACACTTGGAAAAACAGCCGGAAATTGTAGCACGATGGTTACTTAAGCTACAGGATTATGATTTTGAAGTATCTCACATTGAAGGTATTCATAACCCAGCAGATTTCTGTAGTAGAGAAACAAATGCCTTAACTATAGCGGACGATTTAAACAAACATCTTTTTGCGGTAAATAAAAATTTGAATGCAGACAATATAAAAAAAGAACAATTAAAAGACCCTAAATTAAACGAAATTATTCAAGCTTTACAACAACAGAAAAAAGCAAAAAAATATGAAAAATACAATTTAAATAAAGAAGGAATATTAATTCTAAGAAAATCACGAAATTCAAATAATGATGATTTATATATTGCGCCACAGAATTTAAAAGAAGATATTATAAAAAGCGCACATGTCCCACACTTCGCTTTTCTAAAAACCTATGGCATAATAAAAGAAAGATTTTTTTGGTATAGAATGTATCAAGAGATAAAACAATTCTGTGCGAAATGTATAACATGCAATACATTTAAACAGCATAAAACGATAAAGATTCCACTGAAAACGATGGATAAAAATTACATACCTGGTCATAAATTAACTATTGACGTAGTAGGAAGTTTGGTTACATCTCTAAATAGGAATAAATTTGTTTTAACTATTGTCGATACAGCATCTCGCTTCCTACAAGCATTTCCACTTAGATCGACAGATACTAAGGTTATAATCAACGCATTAAATGGTTACTTCAGTACTTTTGGATTAGCGAAATATATCTCTACAGACAACGGAGCTTATTTTAAATCGAAGGATTTCAAAGATTATATGAAAAATTTAAATATTGAACTAATACCTTCGTCGGTGTACCACCCGGAATCGCAATCTGTACTTGAACGAATACACCGGGATTTAAAAGCTTCCATAGCCTCTATGTGTAATAAAACTTACGAATGGGATATAAAACTTCCATATTTCGTACTTATGCATAATTCAACTGTACATAGAATAACAAAATTTTCTCCAAGCATGTTATTTTTCGGTAGAGAGATAAAAACGCCATTCACGAATTTTGAAGCGCATAATATGGATTCTTACAGTACATATGTACAGAATAAGCTCAAACATATGCACGATATAAGATATGAAGTTATGAAGAATCAAGAAAAGGCGGATTTGGAACTGAATAAGAATTCGAAGTTAAAACACAAAGAATTAAAATTGGGTGACGAGGTCTACATGAAAATGCTGAGAAAACCTAAGGCATTACATCAGAAATTTTCAGGCCCATATTATATTGAGAGAATTTTCAGAAATGATAACTACCTCATAAAGAACAAACATAGGCCAGACCTGAGACCTATTAGAATTCATATTTCTAAATTATTTGCGCCCAATATAGCAAACAGAACAGAAAACAAATAATCATTCCTTAGAAAATATAAGTGTAAAAAAAAAAAAAAATAATAATAATGAAAAAAAATAAAAAATAAAAAAAAAAAAGTAAAAAAAAAGAATAAAACAAAATAAAAAAAAAATAAATAAAATTCCGAAATAAAAAAATTTTTTTAGACTTCAAGAATTTATTAAAATTGTTTTAAGCGTCTACTGAAACCGTCAAAATCTTTTAAATATACCGTATTTAACATATCAGCCAAACTTAAAAAAATTTTTACAATTAAACACAGAAAATTCTAAAAATGTTCGAATCTTGCAAATTACATACAAAATTAACGTTAAAAAAAATAAAATAAAATAAAATAAAATAAAATAAAATAAAAAAAATAATAAAATAAAATAAAACGGAGCTATATTATGGTCTCATCCGAAATATATTTCGTACTTCCCGGGATGTGAGTACTTATTGCTGGTCGATAACTTGCATGGTATGGAAAATATTTTTTAGGAGACTATACATAGACAAAATATATATGACAGAGACAAATAAATATTAAAAATAGGTATTACATGAATAGTCGTAATATATTACATAATATAAAAATAAACTAGATTCAAACAAAATATATATACATATATATAAAAATTATATTTACGAATTTTTCATAACACGGTATGTTATACAAAAAGGAAAATGAAGATAGAAAAGGTTTCAGAACAATAATACAATGGGATCGTGAAATAATGTATGATAAAAATAAAAACAGGAATGAAAATGAAGTCATAAACAGCAGCATGAACAGTAGTGAATTCTAGTGAGAATGCGTCTCAGTAGGAATTTCGAGCGAATAATATAGGTATCGCGGAGGTGAATATGTTTATATACATATTATATTTGGCAGTTTTCAAAGGCCAACACATGGCAATGATGATTTTCTCACATTTAATGTATTTGTGTATGTTATTTCAATTTTTGTATTACTATGTCCATTTGTCATTACATGTATATATTTATAATAATGGTATGGTATTCTTGCACATCTTTTAATTTTAAGTGATTAGATTATAAATCTGTATATATATTATAGCTTATTTTTGGATAGAATAATTTTTTTTTCTTAAAGTAAGAGGGGATAAGCTTGTCGTAAAGAAATGTCACGACATCGCTTAGAATAAAATAAAATAAAAGAAAAGAAAAAACAAAGAGAGAGAAAGAATAATAATAAATAAATAAATAAATAAATAAATAAATAAATAATCTAGAAAGAGATAGAAAATGAAATGATATTAATGTATATAAAAGTATTAAAATAAATTTTTATTTTAGCTTTCGTAATCAAGAAATGATAACAATAATATGTGTTGTTTGTTCGGAAGTTTTATTATACTATAAGCTCTCCTTTAGTCAAAGCCTGGGAATAGCAAAATCACATGAACGAAGGGATTTTCTCACCATTAGTTACAAAAGGAACAAATGTTTACGAGAAGCAATAAAACCTAGAGTCGCCATTCGTGACATTAACGTACACAAGCAACAATGAAAGATTTACAATCAAATTTATGACTCCCACGTGTGGTCTACTTGGGCGGTTGGCTCGGAATCGTAGCTCCGGCAAGAAATAATGGAGGAACAATTTCTAAAAACCCAACCCCGTTTTCTTTTACCTGACCAATGGACAGTGAAACATATTCAAAGCCAATTGGAGTCCTAATTTAATACCCAATGGGGTCAAAGGGGGCGTACAGGACCTGAAAAGAAAACCCCACATGAGTCAGTGCAGTTTTGGAATTGAAAGTGTAAAAGTAAAAAAAAAGATTTTTTTTCTCTCTGCTGCGAGTTTCCCGCTAAGATGAGAGGGGAAAGAGGAAATCGAAATAATCCGTGTCGTCGGAAGATGTGATCTTATGCCTCCCGGACGAAGTGATGAGAAGCGACGCTATGCTCTGCACATAGAGAACGAATCGTCGACTGATTTCCAATTCAAAAAGGAACACCTGAGTATTGCTGAGCGGACTATTTTTCATCGGATGATTTCTAAGTATTGCTGAGTGGAATTCATTTCTGCAAAACAAAAAAAAAAAAAAAAACTTTGCCTGAAACTCCCAGTGAAATTTGAAAGTGCTTATTAGTGTGAAAAGGACCATACGTCTAACTGATGACTGGAAAGTGCGCAAAATTTTGAAAAGTTGCAAACTATTTGTGTTAATAAAAAAAAAACAAAATGCCTTGGAACTCAGCACCTGGATTTAATTGTGTCAGTGTACTGATGAACTGTATGGACAGCTATAAGCCAACGACGACCAATACCAGGAACATACTTGTAAGGTGAGAAAATTTCATTGTTCATGTGACTGGCCAATTTATTTTATTGATATAATGTTGTGTTAAAAATTTTGGTTTTTGAAATTTGATTATTTAAAATTTGATTATTTTAAAATTTTAAAATTATTATTATCTTTGGGGCTCAAAATTATCAGAATTTAATGCTCAAACTTAATTAATAGTAAAATGAATAAACAAATAAAATAATAATACCAGTAAAATAATACTAATAATAAGAACGGAGGATTCGATTTTATAAAATATGAAATTTTGGGGCTTTGCCTATAAGTTGTGTCGTGAACTTTAGTGTTATGAGCTGTGAGGATAGCAGAACAATAGGAAATGAATAAATAAACAAACAACAATAAAAAAAAAAAAAAAATGAAATAAAATATATTGTATATTTCACTATAACCATATTTCAGTAGTTATTGCCTTGCATATTATATTTTTATAGTGTTTGCATGATGCCAATTTATATGTTTTAATAAAATTTGTATATATGTACCTATTCTTGTCTTTATTCCAGTTTTCTCCTTTTATGTATTTTAAGGTAATTTCTAGATGCATATTAGGGAATGTTAACATTTAAATTTGTAGATTAATATCTCAAGTTTTTGATTGACTCATCAATCCCAATTTTCACAAATTCATACGTTAAATAAGGCGATCCTAATGTTATTGCAAAATGTTAATTTTATGTATGATATTAAGGAATTAATTTCAGTAAATTAATAATATCCGATCTTCGTTCACAACGCCGAAGGGATATTATTTTCATTTGTCTTCGTACTAACCACGTCACGTTTGCGTACCTAGTAGGAGGTGTTTATTTTCGTCACCACAGTAGAGTTGCAAAAAGTCGGTTTATTCCCGGGTTTATTTCCAATAGACCAGGTTTATTCCCATGTTTATTCCCAAAAAACCGAATTATTTCAAAAAATCCCGGGGTTTTTCCAGGTTTATTCCTAAAAACCCGGTTTATTCCCGAGTTTAAACCGGGTTTTTTCTAACCTTTGCAACGCTAGATGGAGGTAGTGGAGGTATATAAGAGGGTACAAGTCGTATATCTTATGGATTTTTTAAAGACGACCATATACACTCTGTTTCTCAAGAAGGCTCTAAGATATACCCTATGATTTGAGCCTATACACTCTGCTTAGAGCTTATACCCTCTGTTTTTTCTAAGACTCCAACAGTGCACGAATAATGCAAACTTCTAACACATTTGTTTGGAGCTATGGCATATGCAACAAAGGTGAGAATTGTTTGTTAAGGGTGTATTTCGATTCAAACTGCTTTTTTTCCGATTTATTTTTTAATTCATTTTTGCTCTAAAATGCATCAAACTGGCAAAATGCGTTATTTAGAAAGTACAGGAGGTGCTGTGATTGCCGATTATTTGATAAATGCAGAAAATACTGCAAAAAAAATCAAAAACGGCATTTTGAACCGATTTTTCCAAAGCAGGAGATTTGGGGACGAAAAAAGAGTCATACTGAAAAGATAATTGTTTATAAATCTAATTCTAATGAATTGATAGTAAAATGACAGCACACGGCATCTTATACGCCTCCTCAAAAATCTCTCAGTAAGTTTCATATTTCTACTTTTAAAATGCGTTTGAAATTGTATCGGAAAATTTCGAGTTGTTGAAGGTAGAAAAGCTATTTTTTCGAATACACCCTTAAATATTTTATATTTTAATAATGTATATTTACATATATTTTTATTATATATTACTCCCTCTATCCCAAATTAGTTACGACATTTGAATACTTTTTTACTGATTATTGATATTTATGACTTTATGATTTTGTTTGAACATTTTTCAGAGAGCTATACTATCAATCAACAATATTTACGTACCTAACATTCCCTCCATAACTCCATAAATAAGTAATTAGTTATTTAAAAAAATCCCGGTTCACACGCTCTTAGGCCACGCCCTGTTAAGATTCTTTTAACAGTAATCACATAAAACTGCCTTCAATCTAATCAATCGTGAATATATTTAAGAAAATTTTATTCCGACTGTTACTTCTTTTTTCTTTTTTAGTATAAATTCAAAATTCTAGTATAATTTTACTGGTGTCGATCTACTAAACTGCATCAGAAATTATTTACGACTCCACTTACTTGAAATGTAGCAACTAATTTGGGACAAAATTTTCAACCTAAATGTCGCAACTAATTTGGGACAGAGGGAGTATTAAAATATAATATTCAGTTTTCTGAAAGTAATTACCGTCAACCAAAATAGAGGGAAGATAAAAAAATCCCTGTATTTGTGATTAAATACGTGATGTAACGCTTGATGAAGTCATTAGCCGGTACCTTTTAGTCACGTGACAGGTGGGGGGGCGAGGAAAGAAAAAAAATAGTCAGCGGCGTAGAAAAAAGAGAGCTCGTGCAGATGGCGGGCTGAGAATGGAAGACGAAAGTGTGTTTATTAAATGGTAGTAAATTCATTTAATGTAAAAATTTTGTAAAAAAATTATTTTTTTTCTTTCAGTGTAATGATTTTTATTTTCATTATCAAAATTAATGTATTTATAATTTAACATTAAAACACTTCACTTGTTTTATAGATTATCATGCCTATAATGTTTTCTTTTCAAGATAATATTTAAGAAATTATTTAATAATTTTAAAAATCTGTGTAATTATATTTTATCATTAGAGTATAAAACTTCGTTATTACATTATCATGCTTGTCATGTTGTCTTTTAAAAATTATATATCCTACTAACTACATAATAACTGCCTTTTTATTGGCTAAATAATTTAAAAAAATAGATAATAATTTTTTTATTTTAAAAAATTGATTAAATAAGAAAATTTTTTAAAGAAGATTCCTCTTTAATTTTGCTGAGATTTTTCTTTATTTAGAGTGAATTTTGTAGTGCTTACATGCGGCGAATTATTACAAAATTTAAAATAAAAAAATTAATTGCGTTTTTTAATTATTTCACAAAAAATACAAAAAAAAAAAATCGTACATGTAGAAAGCCTTTTAATTTTATTAAATTTCTTGAATGCAGTTTATTCATAAATATGAATAAAAACCAAATCTCCCTTTAATTGAATGTCTTAAACATTTCATTTTTTAAAGAAAAAAAATAGATTACAAATCTGTAACATAACGAAAACAAATTAAAACATAATTAAATGATGAATATTTTTTTTTAGTGAACTTAAAAAACAACAACATGGTAACGAAACTGGAGAATCTCAATCAGTTAATTAAAGGAAAATGTGTCTGAAAATTACAGTTACAGATTTGTTTATGTAATATATTTTATCTTAAATTACAGGCGATAAATCAGTAAAGATCTTTTAATTTCTTTATTAAAACATAAATAGTAAATATTATTAAATCTAAAATTTGAATAAAAAAAAGGGATTTTTTTTTATTTTTTAAAAAGAATTGACATATTTTGTTGCAAAAATGTTTTGCTAAATAATTTTATAAGAATTCTTTCACTTTAATTAGAAAGCATTAAATTTTTTTCGCTTATTTACAAACTTGCACTGGATAATTATGTACTTTAAAAGAAGATTAGACATTGCGTTTGAAATTTAATTCTCCAATTATTTAGCTTTTTTAATTAGTTATTTGAAAAGACGATCTTTGAAGAAAATTATTTAGAAAAAATGCCTTCCAACTTTCTTCTTTACTTTTTTGTTTTTTAATTAAAAAATAAGGAAAAAGATGTAATGCACTGTTTTAAACTCTAATTTATAATGTGTCATTTTATCGTGAAATTGAATGTGGAAAGGAATAAAATGTAATGCATTATTGCATTATTTTATAATTTAATCTATACTGTATTGTTTAATAATGAATGTAATGCAACATTTTACTCTAAATTAAAGCAAATAGGAATGAAATATTTCTTCAGACGTCTGCCTTTATATTATTATTAACTTCAATCTGAAATCCAAATAGCTTCGCTGATTTTTATTTCAGAGATATTGTTCATTTGATCTAAATAACAGAATTTGCGAAATACTTTCAAATTCTATAACGAAAATTCCTATGATAATTTCAAATAATCTAATTGATATTCATCTTAATCGTTGTCTGAATAAGTTAAACAACGAAAAATAGAATAATTATTACTATTTAAAATCCAATATGGATCCAACGAAACATCTAGATTTAACATATTTGAACTTGTTACTATTTTTGACATTCAAAAAGTGTAGCTATATATATCGAGCGATAGATATAGATAGATGACACTTTCTTATTGAAAAATCAAATTTATTGACATTTTATCTCACACGCAGATTTTTTACTACATTTTTAGAATGATTTATATTTCAATAACTTTAATCATTATTTTTAATTATCACTAAATAAAAATATTTAACCCCTCCGGGACAAGCTACCGGTATACGTGGCGCATAAGGTGCACAGAATCTTTGATTATTCTCACCAGTAAAATTTCACTGTAAATTTTCCCCTATTTAATCCAAGAATTTCCCCTAATCAATTGATAAATAATTCAAAACCCTGTAAAAGAAGTTCGTCCCGAAGGGGATAAATGCTCTGAACTTCAAAATATGTAGCCTTATACTCCAACTTTGCAAGTATATGCTTTTATGTAATCACATTTTCATAATAAATAAAATTAATTTTTATTAACACATGGGCTTAACTTTTACCTTTGTTCTTTTCAGTTCATATAGCTTGCCTATTTAACACTAGAACTACGCAACGGGTCATTTTGACCCGTACAAAATGGAGAGATAACGATTCGAACCAGAAAACTCTTAATGAAATAAGCTAAATATAAGCTAAGCAAAAATGTTTTCAATAAATAATTTAAACAGTTTTAAATGAAAATTCCGGTGAGAAATATTTTTATAAACCTTGAATGAATTTTCCTGCGGTTCTAGTGTTTAACAATAAAAATCAAATTACATATATAAAGTCTGTGTTCGGGAAAATAATGCATACACTTAAAATAAAATAAAAAAACTAGAAAAGAAAAGTAATAGTTTTTTTTATATTTCCATAAAAAAATAATGTAAATACATATCTGTATTATACACGCATCTAACGTTAACATCAATAAACTTAAAACTAATATGTCTTACAATTAATTTTAATTGGAAATACAGAAATGAAAAGGCCAAATTTAAAAGTCTGAAAGTTAAGAAAAAGGAATTCACATTACTGAAACATAAAAAAAGGCCAATAGCTCGATAAACAAAATTATTACTTTAATCAATTCAGATTAGTACTTTATTTTATAATAAATAAGAAAATTAATAATCCATTCTGTGACAGTTTTGCATTTACTTTTCTAAAATATAATAAAATATTTGCTAAAGCTCATTTTAAATAAAATCACGAAAATATTAAAAGCAGCTAACTTAGCAGTCTTATTTGTTTGATATCTCACATTATGCAAAGGAGTTTCTATAAAATTAGAACTTTTTTATTCCTTGAGAACACTAAATTTATATAGTTAATTAATGTAATAAAATACAAAACATGTCTAAAACAACTTCTAGATTGTTTGACCGAAAACGAAAATATTTTTGTAAAAAACGTGAAAGATAATGCTCATGTTACATAAAGTAAATATTTTTCGGTTACAGAAAAAATCTAAAATATTTTATCTTTATTTCCTTTTTCGCGTTAAAAGAAATTTTTTGTTTAATTTTATTTGTTTCAAAGAAGAATCCACGCAAATGGTTTTACGTAAAAATCCACCTCCCCCCTATTCATCCTTTTGCCAGTACAAAAATAAAAGAAACTACAATACAGAGATATGATATTTACTGTCTTTGTAAAGTGAAAAAAAACTTAGACAGGAAAAGATGTCAAATATATACAATTTTATATTATTACCAGGTTGAATTATTACTTACATAATATGTTAGTAGCTCTCTTGTTAAACATCTATTTTTGCATTTTATAATAGTTATTTATCTATTCGATGCATAAGTGTTTTATCGCCGATTGTGAAAAATCTGAAATTGTTATATCAAGATTTTTCTCCAAACTTATATCAAGAAACGCGAGCGAAAACTATAAAATTAAACCTGCTCCACAACAATACGTTAAAGATCATGGTTAACAGTGCTCAATAATCTTTTATTGACCATGAGGTCTGAGATGTCATACAGATTATGTCCCGAATGGTTTGCCAGCCTAACAGTAGATTCTCACAATTTAATTCCAAAGTACTCTTAAACCCATTTCATAAACCCCGACGGGATTTGTTTTTCGGATTTCTGTTTGTAGTTTGGAAATGAACTGTGAACCTATAGCGTGGTACAGAAATGCGCTGACTAAGGCAAATGACCCATTAACAAAAATGCTTCTAATGAAAATGCCAAACACAACTTATAGCAACATGTGGAATTCTTTTAGATATATGATAGGGTTATTTTTTAAATATTCAATTTATTCCATAAATCTTTGTTATTATAATGAAACTTACGGCAATATTTATAAAAACCAAGGAATAATAAAACATATTTCAATTAAAGCTTTCAGAGGATTTCGATGATGGATTGTATTTTAGCTTAGTTTAGTTTAGTTCTACTTTGGAAAAACATGTAACAGACTAGTAATTTTTTTATAGAGTCTAATAATTTGAATGTGAATGTGATGAAAATCATCTAAGCTGTGAACGCAATAGCGCCCTTCTCTATTTTATTTTACTATATTTTTTGTGTTTCCAGTTGGAATACATTGTTGTTAATTTTCACTGTAATTTTATGCAAATTAGGCTTAGTCGTTCAATCCATAGAAGTTAAATGGTGAAACAAGAGTTTGTGTCGTCTAATTTTAGTCGGGTACTGCTTCTATGGAATACAAGGCCTGCATTGAATGATACAAGAAGAAATATGCGGCACGTGTAAGCGAATTCAGAGCTTGTGGAATGGGCAGTTTTAAGTTTGTAAGATATTTTTAATATAATTTCCGAAAAAAAGTTTGTAAACGACCATGAGTTTTCAAGTTTAGCAAAGTTTGATTTATTGATTTGAGTAAGATTTGCTTTGCAGCTAGAAACAGTACATTGACTTGCGAAATTGCCAATACTTTGGATTAAAGTTTTGTTCTCAAATCCAAAGTACATAAGGTGAGTCTTAAAAATAATTTATGATTTTATGATACTATAAATACCCTATAGTAAAAGTATTCTTCGCGATTGTAGTGTATTTTCGGTGAAGGTTTACTAATTATACATAAATAAAGAAACGTAAGTTTCTTTCTTTCTTTTTTAACCATCTGAAAAGTGGTTGTCGTTTTTGATCGAGAATAGATATTGCAGTGTCCTCATTTTTTTTTTTTTTTGCCTTTTTAACGTCTGTAATCATGTAGCTCTTCTTTTTTTAACGTCCGTGATCCTGTAGTTCTTCTTCTTTGAAAGTCCGTGATCCTTTAGATTTTCTGGTCTTGTTGAAACTTTTTAGCGGAATCCAGGTTAAAAAAAATCCCGATCCACGTCCCAAATAGCCGAGTGTCTAGCGAGAAACAATCTAAAATTCAATCCCGGCAAATTTAAAAGGAAAATTGATTAAATCAATTACACTGAGATGGGGCTCGGGACTGTAAAGCTACCTAACGACCACAGCTTCTTCGAAATTATTATTATTAAACCACTAGTTATCATTTGCATTGGATAAGTTCAAATATGAATCTGGTATACTTAAATAAGCTAACTTTTCGATATCTGAATCTGAAACTAACATGTAAAATTGATCAGAATTTCAATTTTTAAAATCGTTGTTATAATTTGTTAAATTATTTTTTTTATGATAAGTCGACTTTTGAAACTCAAGTCTTTATTACATTTCCTTTATTTCTTTTTAAGATCACCTTTCCTTTATTTCTTTTAAAGTAACTTTTTGAATTTTATGATGTTATGAATTAGGACGTTTTACATTTTTATTTTTTCAGATTAATCTAGATAATGAAGAATAGTGGGTTTCGAAAATCATATCCTTAATTAATTCTGATGGTCTTCACGAAGTGCCGTGTGGTTCTTCCCCTATACATGTTATTTGTGTACATCGTTATATATGGGGCGCTAAGTATTTGAGTTCATTACGTCCTTTTTTTTTCACTTTCGAGATGCATTGAGTTAAGATTTCTCCTTGGTTGTAATTTTTCCAATTGACTAAAATATTTTTATGGCCTATCGAAAACCATCATAACTGGAGATTTTCTCCAAATTCGCCCTAAAAAGGTACAACTTACGGCGACTGTGGACATTCAAAATTATGAAATTTGACAAAAAATAGGTTTTTTTCATTCTAGAATTATGAAACGAGATGCTCAAAACTATCTTATTCATAAAGAATTTTTCGATTTTGAAACTTGTGTGTAGAGATATAAGCTACTATATTTGTAAAAATTGTATATATTTATGCCGTTTGTTTTACTTAAAATACTGTTTTCTCAAAATTAAAAATTTTGCACATTTCTAACATTTGAAACGTTTTATGTGCATTTCTAATTATCGGATTCTTTTAAAATTTATACTTTATATTCTTTATACAGTAATAAATAAATGTTAGCATAAAAAGATGCATTTTAGAAACATTTTAATGTTGAAATTTATGTGAATATTAAAACATATAGCTACTTTTTTTGGAAAAATGAAGCATATTTAACAAAATATTTTTTTTCCTTCTTATACTTTTAGTGAACGTTTATGATTCATGGAAACTTTCATAGTAATACCTAAAAAGTATCTCATAAATAACTATTGTTGTTTTTTATGCAAAGGTATGTCATGGGATATTTTAAAGAAATTAATTTTTCGTTATTTTAAAAATTAAAAAATTGAACAATTTTGAACATTTTATTAATTTATCATCAAATTTTCAATATAACTGTTTGAGTTTGCCATTAAAACTCTGAAAAGAAGTGTTTATAATTTTTAAGAGATATATCAATAATCTTAATATTTGTTATCGAAAACTACTGGAATCTTTTAAAAATATTTTTTCTGATAAAATATGTAACACATAACACACACACACAAACATATGTATATATATATATATATATATATATATTCGTGTAGCTTTACGACACGTAGTATCACGTAGTGTATTTTTTAAATATATAAGAAAATGCAAAATGCAAATTTATGCACAGAAATAAATTTCAGCACTCAGAAGAATATTTTATTAAGCTTTGAAAACATTACATGTGAAAACGTGGATACTGTATTAGTATTTAATAGAAAAAATACATAGATAAAAAATTAGGAATGGAAATAATCACTTACGAAAATTACTTAATGGAAATAAAATGGAAAATACATGTTTCCATTTTATCTATGCTTGAAATCATTTCACAATTACTGTTCTCTTTAAAAAGGTGCCTTAGCCCTGACAACCATTGAGCTGCTTGTTTGACAATCGGTCGTTGAATTATTTCATTTTCTTCCTGTTCAAAATCTGAAAATTCTTCTTCCTTTTCATTTATTGTGTCAGCAATAATTTGTTCATCTGATATTTCTTCCGTACAAATCTTGTCTGAATCCACATTCAAAAAGTTCTGGAATGAAATTTCAGGCAGCAGTAGATTTCTTTTGCGTAGTTCATTTATGAATAACTCATCTCCATTGATATCGTCGGCTACATTTTCTTGGTTTTCTTCAATTACGGTACTAAAACCCGCGTGTTGAAATGCTTTAGATATTGTAGTCGCTTGAACATCATTCCAAGCACGTATGGACAAATGCATCACACCTAGAACATCAATTTCCTATGGCTTATCTAACTCCAAGCCCATGACTACTCTTTGCAAAAGCACTCTTTGATATATGCGCTTGAAACTGTTAATCACACCCTGATCCATCGGCTGTAAAATTGAAGTTACATTCGTTGAAAAAAACTCCACACGAATAGATTTAAGATCTGAGACTTCAACTTGAGCTGAACAGTTATCCACAATTAGCAGAATTTTACGTTTTTCCAAAGCAAATTGACGATCCAAGTCTCTCAACCATTTTTCATAAATGTGCCCATTCATCCAAGCATTTTTGTTAGCATGGTATGCAGCTGGTAATTTGTTATTTTTTCCAATGAAAAGCAAGCGCAGTTTTTGTGTTCCATTTATGATGGCTGCCAACAAGATTGAGATTCTCTGCTTAGCCTTTTTGCCTCCGCTACAGTTTTCATCTTTGAAGGTGATTTTCCGACAGCATCTTATAAAACACACCTGTTTCGTCCGCGTTAATAACATCCTCTGGAGCATATTCAGTTAGCAATGCTTTTTAATTCTTCGTTCTTTCCATTCATTTGCCAAAGTCGTATTTGCTGTTCCACTTTCACCGCACAATTTTCTGAAGCTCAAACCGTGTCTGGACTTAAATTAAAATTTAAAAAAAAAAATAAAAATAAAAATGCAGAATTATAAAAGTTTAGTTCGCAAAAAAGAGATTTTCATAATTTGTAGTTCGTAAATGGGAGCGAAATTTTACATAGCGTCTATGAGAATGTATTCGGTACCAAGACCTAGTTAGCAAAATCGCAAGTGTTCGCAAAAAAGAGGTTCGTGAAAACGAGCGTCTACTGTATATATATATAAGACCATTAATAGTAAACAATATTAACCATTTGAAATTAACCATTGAATTTAATAACTTATATCACACTGAATATGAAAGGAAAAACGAATAAAATGAATACAAATGGAATTTGTAGAACCAAAGCAGAATCATCAGGTCCCAAATACTTTGGAATTACAAATGGAGTGTGTGGTTTCATTTTCGTATTTGCCATGAGAAAGCAAAACAATACGAATTTGGGACTACCAACACACAAGAAACCAAAATTATTAAAGAAATACCAAGTAATATAGTGGATATGGAGAAAATAAAACAGTGGTGAGCTATAAAGTAGAATGAATCCCAAATGCTCGACCTTAATCCTGATACCGCACGTGGTATAATAAAGCTTGAAGTATTCATATATCTTATGACAGAAAAATGGAGATAATATAATAATAAAAACAAAAAACGATTTATCGTACACATCATAATATTAAATTAATAATTAATTAAAAGCAGAATAATGTAAAAGTTAAACCATACATCATAGTGTACCCTATTATTATTTAAAGCAATAACATTTATTTTGACTATGCTAGGCTGAACTCAATATCTTAATTAAGGAAGATTAAATATTTTAAAAAAAGCTTATTAAGAAATGTACCCTATACATTTAGTAGTGATATTGAACACTCATTTACTAAAAGTGAAGTGCAATTTAATAATGTAAATGATTAACATTATTAATATAATAGATTTAACTAAACAATAATCCATATATTGGTGTTATTTAAACTCCATAGAAATTTTGTACCAAATTTACAAATAAATTTCCCACTCTTTTTTTAATTAAATTAACCTTTGCGTATTATCCAGACAACACCGCCCTCCTCCGTATTCTAACATCTACCCACCCAACCAACCTATTATATGCATTTTTCATATATTTTTTACATTTTTAATTTTTTATTCTTATTTTTTATGTTTTAATAATACTTTTTTTTACGCAATGTGTTAATTAATTATTAGATCATGGACTTACTAATTGTATATTAAAGAATATATGATTTTTTTAGGAAAACCATTAATTATAGCATCATAAACAAGCTTTTTAATATTTGTATTAATTAAATGAGAAGAACATAAACATTTTATTCTATATAAATGATTAAGGATTATATTACGATAGACATAATTATGAAGACAGGATTTAAAATTAGTAAATGTATTAACTTTAAAATTAAATTCTTTCCGTTTATCATATATATCAGTTATGAATTTGTTTTCTTTTAATATAATTTTAAGATCTAAAAAGTGAATGGTATTATTAAAAAGCAGGTTTTTTGTAATTTCTAGATTGGATGGATAATCAACGGGTAATTGAGATGTACTGGTATTATCATTATCAATTAAAATTATATCATCTATATATCGACATAAATGTATTTTATTATTAAAATAGTTACGTTCATAATGATACAAGTATAGGTCTGATAATATACTAGATGTACTACCACCTTGTGGTATACCAACTTTTTGAATATATATAATGTTATCTTCCATGATAAAATTATTATATATAATGAAATTATTTAAAGTATGAAAATAATCAGTATCAATGTTCGTTGGTAGATCCAAATCATGTTGATATTTTTTAAAAAGATTATTTATGATATTATATAAATCTAATAAATCAATATTATTAAAAATATCTTTGAAGTCATAAGTAGTTATATTTTTTATACATTTAAGATTTTTTCATAATATAGGAGATTTCAGACAGTGACATAACATGATTTATTTTTCTGTTAAATCAATCCATTTTAACATGCAATCAATTTGAAATATTTTATGTGTGTTTTAAAAAAATAAAAAGGATTTTTTTTAGATTAAAATGATAAAAAAAAAAAAAAATGGGTAAAACAAAAGTAATGAAACTTTGTTGTTTTATTTTATACCAATATTTCTGATAAATTTTCATTCCAGTAAAACTAAGAAACAAAATCAAAGAATAAATCGTTTGTCCCAATATTTGGAAATCACTGGAATGTGTAATGTTTATATTTATGATCCAAAATACACATATGTGAGTGCAACTCTAGACACTTTATTTTCATGCAAATGACCCATAAAACAAAGGCTTTCGTTAAAAAAAATGCTGCAAATAACCAATAAGAAAATATGGAATCGTTATAAATGATGGAAGATTTTAAAAAATAATCTATATTTATATTAAAAAAATATATTACTCTAATTTTTTCAATAAGTAGTTAAAGACTTTTATGAAAACTAAAGAATAATAAGATCGTACTTTAATTTAGCCTTTCTAAATGGTGTCTTTTTATTATTTTTACTGAAAATCTCTTGGCAAAATTATTTCCACATTAGTTTTGCCATATCATATTAGATGAGCAAACATACGTTTTATTAGAAGAAATTGGATTTAATTTTGATGCCATTCCTGAGAAAGAAAATTCTAAGCAAATCATGTTTGTCCTAAAATATAAAGATGCACATTTACTAAGATGTTGAACATTTTTATTGCATAAATTAGTAAGACATTTGGATTTAAAATGAAAAGAAATTTAAAATTGATTAAAAATTCTCTATGACATAAAAACGTGAAATGAATTTCTTTAAATAAAGTTTTTTTTTATTTTTTAAGTTATATCCGTATAAACACAGCATTTGTTTTTTAAACTTGTACTAGGATCATCTAAAACACTCTCCTTGATAAAATGATTCAGTAAGGAAAAATGTAAGATGATTTGAAAAAATTCTGCAACGATTATGTATACTAAATTTCTTATTATTCGATTGAGTATTTTTTTCGCTGTTATATACGTGCAGTCTGCATAGTGACAGAAAGATCAGAGACGACGACTGTAGATGCAACATACTAACATGATTACCACCCAGGTCCGTATCTAAGGTGGCACTATGGGCGGCTCAGCCTTCCCCCCCTGGAAAAGATCCCAAGGTCACTAAATGAATTTCTGCTTCGAAAATTTAAATGCAATTATGTTCAAAAATATAATTTAGTTTTGAGACTCTTTCACAGTTTTGCAGAATTACTAAATTACGTCTAAAATATGTAATTCAACCTTCCCTCATCCTATTTAAACATATGAAGCTAACATGATGTTTGCACCAGTTATATACTCAAAATTTTTATCATCATATACTTTTTTTTAGTATAAAATGAAGTTATTACAACAGTTTAATAAGTACCATAGTACCTACAATGTGAATATGCACCTATTTGTCTTTCTGCGTCAGAGAGAGAAAAAAAAATTATGAACTTCCTACAATCTCACAGCTCCCCCCCCCCCTTATAGATAACTTCTAGCTACGGCCCTGTTACGACTGCACCTAAAAATGTGTATCTCAATGTTATTTTTTCATTTATCATATACAGGCCTACTTTTATAATCTTAAAAAAATTCTTTGGATTTTTATCAGAAAAAAACAAAAGAAGACAATATAGCTTTGTTTAATATCAATCCATACATAAAACTTTTTAATGTATCTTTTACACATATGATAAGAGGATCTTGAAAGTAATCCATCTCATGAGAATTCAGACATCAAGCAAACCATTTTTCTGTTTCTGTCAAATCGATCCATTTTCAGACGCAATCTATCTAAAATCCGGATAAGATAATAAGGAGTTTAAAGTAATGGTATAAAACAAATATCAAGAAAAATTGTGTTTCCAAAGATTTTCTTTTCTTTCTTGGAGATTTTGACTGTGCATATGTGACTGGTGAGAGGGAAAGAACATGAATGTAAGTGGTCACAATTTTTTTTTTCAAACTGTCATTCGAATTGAATTACTTTTGGAACTATTACATTATGAATAGACAAAGCCTATTATTTTTTCCTTTTAGAATATTAACTTAATATAAGATTGTGATATATTAAATATTTTATTAACCCTTTGATCCATGATTTTTTATTTTTATCGAAAACATTATATTTGATGCGATTTTTGCTAACTATCCACAAGTAAAATTGTGAAAAAAAACTCTTTATATTTATGTTGGGAATAATAACATAACGTCACTCCTGATTTGCATAACGAAAAGGGCTCAAAATTTAATAATTTAAATTATATGCTTACTTTATTTTGTTTACATTGGCTAATAACAACTATTCAATGAAATAATAAACTTTATAATTCTTTTAATAATTTGTAGGAGTTTTAATGAGTAAGGGAAGAGTTCCATGTCCTGTTAAAATTGGCGTGATTGGCAACAAAAAAATGGCAACACAAAAGCCATTTTAGCTTATAAAATGGCTTTTTTAACTTATCACAATTCTCAAGATGGTAGAAAAACATGAATTTAAATAATTTATAGTCATAAATTTATTTAATAATTGTTATAAGTATAAGTCACATGTTAAAAAAACTATGTTTATAAAAATATTTTTATGAATATACATTTTTGTTAAATCTCTCTGTATATATGAAATTATATATAGAAATATACATACATAAATACATATTATATTCATTTATAAAATATCTATCTGTTACATACTTATGTATGTTTTTATAATTTTGTGTATTTCACATATTTATCCATATTTATTATATACGTCAAATTAAAACAAAAGCTATAATTTTTTTCGAAAAAATATTCAAAATACAAAAATATACATAAAAAATGAATTAAGTCCATTCCAGCAGTAAAAAAGCAACCCCAAATGCTGGAGATCTCGATTACATAAATTCATGTAACAAAACAGGATAAAGAACTCTTCCCATGAGAAATTTTTCAAATATAGGAAAAACAATCTAACACATTGCACGCAGCATAAACAAAAGATTGTATAACCTCCAAATGATAACAAATCAGATGGAAAACATGCATTTCGAAATGAAATGATGAATGCATGTTATTACGTGTAAATAGCACATAATCATTCACTAAAAGATCGATAAAAAATACCAAATAGCAATAAACGTTCATTAAACTCCTGAGTTACATTATGTATTTAAGGATTAAAAATTAAATTAAAGGTTAAATTTACAAATAGTGCCTGAAACTCTTCGATAAGATAAGCAGACTAAAACAAAAAGTTTTTGTATGAAATTCTACCGTTTAAATTATTTCATTAGGTTAGAATTTTCACTTCCATCCAAACCCGGCTTTTTATTTCTAATTTTAAAAATGGTTTAAATTATGTAAGGGCTATCTGTTTCATCAGAAATATAATTTTTATTTAATTTTTTATCAATAACTATTTATTGATAAAAAAATATTAAATAAAAGTTATATTTCTGTTGAGATAGATAACCCTCGCGTAATTTACAACATTTTAGAAATTAATTAATGCATTTATCTTTCAATTAGTGTCACGTACAAATATTTTTTACAGCACAATGGATATATAAATAAAATAACTTCGAAAATATTAAGATAAACGATTTCCAAATTGTATATTTTTCTCCTACATTTTTTCCCTAAAATTTTTTAAATTAGTATGTTATTACTCAACAACTCATGTTTAATCGAAAAGTAAAACCAGTCAGATGTGACAATCCCAAAATTTTCTTCTATCTCATAGATGTTTATACTTTTTGGAAAATGTAGCATAGCAGCGTCACCGGTTATGTGATTTCACCCTAAATCTTGTCATCATCAACTTATGTCAATTTTTAACTGAATCTGAAGTTTGATAAAAATCTGTGAATTAAATTCTGAAATAGAACTATTGCGGAAATCTTTTAAAAAAATCCCATAACATCTCCACCTGGTCGGTTATATACATAAAAAACTAATCAGAGTCATTTTTATTAAACACTAAGTCTGAAATTTGATGAATATCCATGCATTAGTTCTTATGATACAGCTATTGCGAAGTCGTGGAAATTGCAGCATAGTAGCTTCATTTGTATGGCGATTTGTACCAAAATCTAAACAACTGTATCAGGGACTAACTGAATCTGAAGTTTGATGAAAATTTGCACATTAGTTTTTGAGAGAGGGAGGTACTGCGACAATCATCCATACTGTAGTATAACGCACCAGATATTAGTAATCAGCAAGAAATTATGTAATGGATAAACGGAACCTTAAATTTTATGAAAATTCGTTCATTAGTTCTCGATATAGAGCTAATTTTGAATAATGCAGCATAACAGCGCCACCTGTTAAGCGATTCACATCAGAATGTAATGAGAACCAGTTGATATCAAAGTCTAATTGAATCTAGAATTTTCTGAAATTCCTTGCATTATCTCATGAGATAGAACGCCTCGCATACAGATTCACAGACAGATTCATAGACGCACATTTTCTAAAAACTACTCTTTTAAAAAGTCAGCCACAAAATAGCTCAAGTTGAGCTGAAATCCACTCATCTCAATGTTGAAAGGCATCTTTAAAAAAAAAGAGTTAAAATAACTCGAGTTTTAACCAATTGTTGAGCTATTTAAATAACCAATTTAGATCAAGAAGATTTAATTGTTTGAAAAACAACTCTTTTATGATCGAAAAAATTGCAGCTCTTTCAAGAGAAGCCAAATCAGCTCTTTTGTTTTAAGAGTGTATCAAATCGTGTTCAGGACTTCCTAAAACGCATAAAAAAATAGAGAAAACCGGAAGTCGAAATTTTTCACGAACCTAATAGTTTCTTCTTGTGGAAAAAAAAAAGTAAAAATAGTTATCTGTAACATTTAAAAATCTGTGAATACTTTTTCATCGAAAACAGAAGGAATTTATTAGGATTATTGGGATTTATCATATTGTGTCCATTTAAAATAAATAATGGGAATCTCCACTATAATTTCATAAGTTTAAAAGATAACTTTTACTTAGAAATTATATGAAGATTTCAAAAATACATTTTGTGCTTTAAAATAACATTTTAATACATGTTTATGCAATAGGTTTTGTAGCATATCATGACATTTTTGTCACACGTTACTTTTTCAAAAGTGGAAGAAAGTCAAGAAAAGGTATTTTTATAAGATATATGTTTCAATAAAAATTTTTTTTTAGTAATAAAATAAAATAAATGCATACACGTAACTTATCCTGTCATTTTCTTTATATTATACTATTATGAAGTATTAAGTAATACAAACCGTCAGCTGCTAAAGTGAATTTCGTTTCAAAAGTTTCGTAATTTTGAAGCTTTCAAAATAGAAAATTTACTGAAATGTATATTGAATTTCTTTAGAACTTTTGTACTGACTATGAATTGTGGAGAGAAAGGTACCACAAATAAAATTCAATAACTTTTTCTCTCCGAAAATTTTTATTTATCTAAACCTATTTATTTTCTTTCTTCAGAATGTTATGTGAAATTCAAAGGCATGTTTTGAAATATAGTAATGGCAAGATTAGTTTATGCTTTGCTTCAAATACGTATCGCTGATTATTTTATTTATCTTTCATATAATAACTTCAATTTTTATTGTTTGAAATGTAATAAAAGTAATGCTTCAATCTTCTGTTATGATAACATAATATTTTTATGATGATTAACAGAATTAAGTTGGACTTAAAGTCATGAATCAGCACAAAATGTCATTTAAGACACGTAACACACACAACAATATTAATTTATAGCTACAGTATCACAAATAAATTTTAATAAATATAGTTTAAAAAAACTAAAAAACACGCTTTTTAAGTATATCAAACTAAAAAGTGAAAAATAATTCGTACTATAAGCTGAAAACGAAAATAGATGAAAAATACTATATTACTATAAAATCATTGTTATTATAGAAATCAATTAATAAACAATAAATAAAATTATCGTGAAAAAAAAGCGTGGGGGGGGTCCATCTACAATGCTCCATCTATCAGTTCTTAAGAACCCCACCAGTGGCCGAGAGGGTCTGACCTCTCAACTGGTAGACGGCAGGTGCTGGGTTCGAACCCAATCGCGGCCGTCGGCCTAACCGTTCGGAGTTTTCGTGGTTTTCTTCGAACCTTGCGTAAATACGGGTTAGGTTCCCTTAGAAAGACCCCCACGAAGGGCATCCCTCCCCCTGGACCTATATCCCTGGCGTAGATAGTCGGCCGTCATAAAATACACATCAGTTCTTAAGAAGCACCCCACGCTTTTTTTCCACGATAATTTTATTTATAGCTTATTAATTGATTTCTATAATAACAATGATTTTATAGTAATGTAGTATTTTTCATCTATTTTCGTTTTCAGCTTATAGTACGAATTATTTTTCACATTTTAGTTTGATAAATTTAAAAAGCGTGTTTTTTTAGTTTTTTTAAACTATATTCATTTTTCACTTTTTAGTTTGATTACTTTAAAAGCGTGGTTTTTAGTTTTTTTCAACTATATTTATATTTAATACAAAAACCAAATTAATCGGTCTGATAGTTTCAGAGTAATGGGTGAACATACATAGAAAAAAAATACATACGCGTCGAATTGATAACTTCCTCTTCCTTTTCTGAAGCCGGTTAAAAATAAAAATTGTAATACGGAAATTTTTTTTTAAATTTTACATAGATGTAAATAATGTCAGGAGTGGGGTTCTAACCCACAATCTCTTTCAAAAAACAGAACTTCAATCCGGCGCCTTAGACCGCTCGGCCATGCTGTCTACACTCCATTCAGTGAACTTATTCAACACTTTTAATTAGCGAAAAATCACTAATTTTATTAGTTTTTGCCTAATTACTAAAAAAGTACTGAACCAATTTCGATGAAACTGAAGTGGTACCAATTCGAGAGCATCGTCTTTCATTTAACATCAAAACCAAGTTAATCAGTTGCATGGTTTGGGAGTAATCGGTGAATATACATAAAATAAGGAGAGTTACAAACTCACAAACTCACAAACATACAGGTGAAATTAATAAAAGCGTGGTATAAAGGCAGAAAATCTTGTTGGTAGATATATTGCTCTGTCTATGCGTTTGGGCGAGATTTAGGTAGGAAAGTCCAAAGTTCTATCCAGAGACGTCGACCGAGAATAAAAACAATTCCACAATACCGTCCACCTTTACTGGACAGTAGCGTAGGCTGAAAAAATGCATAAATTTTTCGAAGTCGTAATACCATATTCGGGAGACTAAAACTATGAGGAAAAAAAGAAATAAAATCGCTTTACATCTTTCGGTCGCACATGTGCTGTAATTTTTGTCTAAATGTAGAACAATTCACAATAATAATAATAATTAGCCTCATCACGATTGTAATTTGATTTGATTTAAATTGACATTGATTTGAGACCTGTAGTAGCTATGACTTTGGCCTCAAATAATCCATTACAACAGAGACAAAGACCATACAGAACTATTTTTTTCGCATATGCATTACATATTTATTTCACTACAAATAGACAATACACCATCCATATCTTGCCCGGATTCGAACCAGGACCCCTCGGCGTGAGAGTAGCTGCCGCTACTGATCACATTAGTGATGCGATCACGATTGTAATAGTTGAAATTCTTACGTATTAGAATAACAAAACACAATGTCCTGATACTATTTAAAACCATCAACATCTTCCGTTCGCGCATGTGCTCTAAAGTTGCAAAGAGCTATTACACTATATTGACAAGCTAAGTGAAATAAAAGTATATCGTAGAAATGTGATTGTTGCCAAAATTAATAGCACAAGCGCGACAGGAAGATATTGGTGGATTTCAATATTATTTCAAGATTATATTTTGTAATTCTAATATATATATACATATATATATATTACTCTAACGTATGTGGTACAAAAATCACGATTATTTTTTAATTGTTTAATGGCAATATCCAAATAAAACATATCTTATGGGTTACTATGCAAAAGTCCTTTGGTAAGATTTATGCTGTGTCAAATTGTATTTAATTATGCTTTATTCCTTCGCTGCAATTATGGAGCTTCAAAATATCATTACCTTTTTTCTGTTCTTTTTACTTAAAATATATAAATAAAAGTCACGAATTTTAAACTTTTCCGTTTCAAATTAAAGTTATGTATTATAAATGAAATTAGTGAAAGGATTACATTAGCATGTTTTTTTTTTTTTTTTTTTTTTTTTTTTTTTTTTTTTTTTTTTTAATAAAACGAAAAAATTCCACGGGTACTATATTTCGCGATTTATTATCTGCACTGAGCTAGCCTAGAAATACTGAGTTCTTGATTTATCAGCACAGATGTCATGTATGCACCACATTGGCGCGTAAGTTTTCTGACGCTAATTTGGCAAAAATGCCGTTTCCAAATACCAGTTATATGCATATTTTTAAACTAATTTCGATTAATTTAAGAGGGAAATAATAATTACAAAAAATTTAGTTAATAATTATAGAATAAAATAATTTATATCATTTTTAAAAAGAAAATAAAAGCAAACAGTTTATTAATAAACAAATGACAATATTTAAAGATAGAAAAACAACGATTATAAATGCACAAATAAAATATTAAAAAGTAGCAAACAGCTGTTTCGAATCTAGTATCGAGATTCTTCATCAGTGCAAAACTGAGCAAAGAGACAGAGAGACGCAGGCTTATACACCCACTACGGGAACGATCCTGCCTAAAGAAAAGCAACCAATGAGAAAAAAGCAGACAGACACACTGGGTGGACAAATAGCGACAAATAACAATAGCCGGGTTACCACGCGAGGATCATATAATTGCCATTTTGTTGCAATCGCTTCAATGTGGTGCACATATGGCATCTGTGTCTACGTCACTAGCAAAATCATGTAATTTGGCAAAAAAATGAGTAATTAAAATAAATCACGAATAAAAGCAATATGATTTAATGCTTAGTATATATTCAAGGGAGACTAAACTAGTCGCCAAGGGCGGCTAGTACATAAGAATTTCAGCTATTACATTCGTTATGAGACTAATTTTTTTAAAATTTATTTATTTATTTTAATAATGAGAATTTTTCCACATTTCGGCAAAATTTACACCATATGCGAGATTGGAACATATAAAAAGATTTTTCTTCTTTTTTTTACTAATTTTTAATCTTCTGAATTTGCAACTTTTCCGCAGTATTACCACTCGAAAAAGAATTTTTGCATTTTTTTGGCACACACTACTGCACAATCCAATTCTGGAACGATGACCAAAATAAAGTCCATTCAGCGAGTTCGAATGATGACTTGCCTGTATATATATATGCAGACACAATTTAAATTGTTTAGAGCGGTTCTGATAGTCCTTGAAACACGATAGAACTTATCGGATCGTATCTCTCTGATATAACATCAAATACAAGAACGTGGCTAAATTTATGATCTTTATATCGCTCACATTTGACCAACGTTAGTTATTTGGCTAATTAAAAATTAAAAACATTCGCCAAATGAAAAAAGTATTAGCCAAATAGATTCGCCCTTTAGCACTAAAAAAAATATCCTTAATCCTTTAATGTATCCCCCTTTTTTTCAACATGTTCTAGAAAATCTATAGTTCTTATAACTTCGACAACGTTTGTTATTAATCTAAATTCAAATATCCGTTAGAAATTCATATTTTAAATATCTTGCGTAATCAAGAAAAAAATTCTAAAACCGATTAAACTCATTAAAATGTTATGAAATAAAACTTCTTAAGTTAATTCAGAATTTTATGAAATTACACAGAAAGAATCTGAATAATCAAGCTGTTACACATCGTTTTTATGGATGAATTCGATGATATCTGCTAAATTCATTGTTTTGCAACGAGAGTTTAAGAAACTTTTAAATAGTTTCCATTCTGACAGTACGGTGCAATTAAACATGATAAGCCACACGCATACACACACAGAAAAACAAAAACAAACAAAAAAAGAAAGGAAAGATAAAGCAAAAATTAAGCACTAGCAATTTGGCGAATCTAATCGTTTATTTACTCGCCAAATAATGAATTTCGTCCCAATTTGGCGCAATGGCGAGCGACAGCAAGAACGCTGATCATAATCAATATATAACCGACGTCTTTGTAACAGTACTCTAAAGCAGAATAGATATGTAGCCTTAAAAAGAATCTACTAAAATTACAGATATCTTACTTAAACTTTATAAGTAACCTAAGTTGCAATAACATAAGCGGTTCTGGTCACTCCTGTTTTTTAAGATGTTCTTAGTAACCATACAGATATTTTTATTTACAGCGTAAATGTGTATGTGACCATTACATGAATTTTTATTTTTATAGTTAAAATTAAAAAAGCGTCCTAGTTCGTCAGAAACTTTTCGATGATTTTATAGATTTTTTTTTTATGTGTATACAAACAAAACAAGAATCAGAAAAAAATTAATAAATGCTTTCAACAATTTCACCAAAAGTTAAATTATTTCTGACGTAACAAATATCATATAAAAAGAATAAATAACGAGAATAAATGTAAGAGAAACTTCAAATGTATTTATTTTTCGAAAGACAAATAACATCAATCACTTGAGAATTTGATACGCGCTAAAATTTCGTTGTCATAGAAGCCGATTTCGCAGGAAATGGGAGAAATTCAGCAATTCTTCTCAAAGCTGTCAATAGCGTGAAAATTATATGATTGATTCAGTGATTTGAGTGACACTCGGCAATTAATAGTGTATATCATTGAACAATCCCTCTTCATTGATCAGCATTTCTACTACTATTATGTCAAGAAATACTTTCTCACTTTCGTTATTGTAATTCTTTATTTATACAAGAATATAGCGTTTTTCTAACATTTATAAAGTGTTAGAGAAACGATATAATTTTCAACACATAAGAAATATATAAAATATATTATAAATAATGATCACATTTTCACATTTTTATGCGAGTAGCTGGATTCATGATAAAATAATATGAAAGATATGAATATGTTTTGTTTTTATTTTTAGACATTAGAGTGTAATTTTGAAAATGTCTGTTTAATAGTGGGAACCAAACTGAACACACTTAGAGAGTTTCAGAGTTAAATTTAAATAAAAAATAGTTTTTGAAATCATGACCCAGTTGTCCCACTTAATCTCATAAAGTACATGTATATGCCATCTGTCTCAACACTAATTTGTGCTTTATAACATTTAAACAAATTTAATCATCAACTGTAAATAAGACAAAGATTGGCTGCTATTCGAAAAAGATGGTAACGACAAAACCAGAATTTTTTGCAAGCTGTTTTATGAGAAAATATTTTTCTAAAAATTCAAAGTTTATCGAAAGCTTGGAAAGAACAGCTTTAAAAAAATTATAGCAATTTTGTTTAAAGAATGATTAGTACAATGTTTTTTACAGTTTAAAATAAAAAATAAATTAAACAAAATGATACTAACTAAAATAAATACAATAGTAAAAAAAAATTTTAAAAAGCATGTCATGTTATTTTAGTTTTAAGATTAAAATTTTAGTGCATCATATTTTCTTTACTTTAGACACAAATATTATGCAATTCAAAATCTAAGAGAAAAAATTATTATCTTTATTTAAATCAATTGACAAAAAATAGTCACATACATATGATACAAATAAAAAGTTCTATATATTCCTTTAATTTTCTTGAATATTCATAATTTTTAATAAAAACCGACCTCATTTAAATAAAATTTTTTAGCATTCTTTCAATTTTTTTAATAAAAAATAATTTTAATTTCATTTTTAATGTGACAGAATATTTAATTAAATAGAAAGATGATGAAATAAAATAAAGGTTTTTTCGTGCATTAAAAAAAAAATCAGAATTAAATGTGGCATGAAATAAGCTTATTAAAGCGTAGATTTGTTATGTAATATCTTAATTCTTTTTAATTAGATTAATTTTTAATTTGGGTTTTTTTTTCTTTTGTTAAAAAATACACACTGGAAAAAAAATACTCTAAGATTTACTAAAAAATATTTTGAAAAAAGTATTTTAAATTCCATCTTAAATACTATTGACATATTTCAGTAGAAATTCTTTAATCTATTTATTATATAGATTTTAAAAATTTATAAAGCATTAAACATTTTCCCTTGTTCACAACAAACGCTAAACTCTGTATCTGCGCTCTTAAAAAATGACAATATATACTTTTGAACACTAATACCTAATACGAGATAATAAATATAGTTTTTGCTGAAATTAATTTTTTTAGTTTTATAAATTTTTTAATCAACATTTACAATATATATATATATATATATATATATATATATATATATATATATATATATATATATATATATATATATATATATATGTATATATATATACATATAAATATTATGGCAGGACGAAATTTAGCGGGAAAAGAAAAAAAATTAAACAACTTTTTAGGAATCTTTGTTTTATATTTTTAAACATTAGATTAATATATAATTATGAAACAAGTGCGAATGTAGTATACTAAAAAAAGTTTCCAAATTTCTACTATTTAATGCATACTACATGAAGCAAGTTATGTAACGTATACGACCATAATAATGTAACAGACAATTTATAATATATGGCTGTGCATAAATAATCATATAAAATTTGTAATTTTTTCATTGGTCACCGCTTTATTTTCATGACTATTTATAATATCGGGCAATAAATACCATTTTCTGTAGACTCTGTTAAAACATATGCTAAGGCTTGTGAAAAAAATGAAATACCAAATGTTTTTTTCCGCATTTTTATTTACTCTTAAAAAGCTTTTGGGAAAGAACTGAATTGTATGACTTCAATATTTTACTCTGTTGACGTGTGCCCGAAGTGTAGGAAGGTTTCTGGAGCTTCCTTTGAACTGAACTCAGGAGGTGAGAAGACAGACTTCTGCAGCGGAAGATGTTCGTCAAAGCCTCAATAGATGGCAACACCAAACATTGCCACCTCCTCAATATTGGTATGCCTCTGAAGGGGAGAGGAAGTTTCTCCAGAGATCATTACCCATGGTACCTGCTACGACCGACCACAGGACTGTCAGAAACCCTTTATTAAACGAGCGCGTACATTGCATACACTCGGTGGGTGATGCCAAGCATCGATCCCGGGACCTTTCAGTCTAAAGTTCGACGCTATGACCACTAGGCTAACACGGCTAGTGGCGGCTCTATTGCGGCTCTATTTCAAGAAAAAGTAGAACAACCAAAAGAAATTAAACAGAATAAAATATTGCATTACGGTTTTATACACTATATGGCCAAAGATGACCGTCCACTTGCGATTTCAAATATTTTGTTAAATATCTGGAAACATATACGAGGAATTATATTGAAACTCTAAATGTGTAAGCATAATAGTAAAACCATAAATTTCCGTGATGATTTTTTCCCGAAACTCCAAAGGGGACCGTCAACATATTATAAAAGAATTAATATCTTTTACATAACCCTGTCAAAACTAATGTAACAAACGCGATCAAACTGTAGATTATGATTAAATGGCTTATTGTTATAATCTGTGTTCATTTTTATGTCTATAGCAAGTAAACGTGTAGGGAAATTATGATTTTTATAAAAATAGTCCCAAATTTTTCAATATTTTTGCTTATAATTTGCAGAGTTTTTTATATAAAATAACATTCTTTTCTGAAAATATGAAAAATAATATTGCACAAATACCCTATAATCAGAAATAAAATATAATAAAAATTGTATGACAAATGAGTAGGGTTACTAAATAATTTTTTCTTACCCATGCGTCAAAGATATCAAAATTTCATTTGCATATTATGTTAGCTAAATGTGTAGAGCAACATTTGTGAAAGTCTCAAAATCATGGATAGACAATTCTGAAAGTGATCGTCTATAGAATAAGCACAAAATCCGTTATTCCTAAAATGATGCAAACACAACAGGGGTTGTATCCATACATTCAAAAAAGTTTTTTCCTCAATCCAATATGTACGGACAAATTGTTTACATTATTTACATAAGTAAGAATAAAAAATTTAGACAGACAAAGACATTTAGTTAAGGCAATAAGCAAAAAATTACATACGGAATATTTTTTATCATCAACACTATAGCTTAACACGTTGAGTGCTACGTCTGACACCGGTAAATGATAACCTAAAATATGATATAAAACTATAAAAAAATAAACTGTTTTAAGTAATTATTGTAAATTCATTTAAAATTTATTTAAATTTTATTACTTACATGATTATACTTTCTTAATAATTACTTAAAGCAATATAATTTTTCGAGTTCTATATGATACTTTACATGCGGTTTAAATGAAAAATTTAGTATTAGTCACTGTGGCACTCAGTGTGTTAAATACCATAACTTATTTGAGTCTAGAAGAGTAATTTTTTCCATACGTTTCAAAAAATTTCAACTTTTTTCATATATCGTTTTATAAAACTTTTTAGGATTTCAATTAGATGCTAAGATAGTAAATTTATTTTGTACCTTTATTTATAGATAAACCTTAAATAAGGTCACGTAAACTATAATTACTATTAGAAAATAATCAAATGCGTAAAAATTTAATAGAAAACTATACTTTTTAAGGTGTAAATATTGCAACACTACGCTTAAAAGCTTAAAAATAAAGGCAAAATTTATTTTACTTGGTGCATATAAACAATAAGCAGAATTTAAAAGGTGGAAAATTTTGCCAAAGCAGTTTACGTTACTGAAGTATAGAGAAGGAGAATTGCTTTAGGAACAAATTTATTCTTTTAATCAAAGCTTAGAGATATTTCGCTGCGTTGTAAATGAGAACTTATAACCCCATTTTGTTCAAGGTTTCCATTTTCTTTACTGAAATATAATAAAAGATTTTCAATAGAAAAGTCCCTAAAATATTAATAAGAGTTTACATCCATGACCCACTTTCTTTATTATCTCTTATAGCGTAAAACATTTTCTAGAAAATTTGCACTTTGGTAAGCTATATTTTTCATTAAAAAGTTAAAATTCTAGTGAATTATCTGCAGTAAAACACAAAAGCTAACACAAACTGAAAGTAGAATATGTCGTAAAAAAGTGAATATCATTTACCAAAATTTATAAGAAAGAAATAATTTTCCATTGTATAATGTTAACAACTAATAAGTTTAAAAGATTTTACAGGGACGTGTAATCAAATCGTAAAGTACCGATCTCAAATTTTTGGTTTTTTCATAGGGTTATTTTATTTTGAAAGAGTTTTATTTTCTTTATATAAGTAGGAGTTTTGAAACCATAGAGGGTTTTGAATAAAATTCCATTTCCCTCTAATTCATTACTTCGGCAAAGGAAGGAAATAAAAATTTAAAATAAGAAATATAGTATTAATTATTTTGTTTTTTATTTTAGAGAATAAAATTGTATTGAAGAAACAACGTTCGATAAATTTTGTATGTCAGACAATACCAGAGTTTTGATCCACTACTTTTATATCATTGAAATAATATATTTTTTTACTGGTATCACAAGTTGAAAGCATATATTAAACCTTATATACTAATAATGTTATTTTTCAGCAATCTGTAGTGACAATAACAATAATAATAATAATAATAAATAGTTAATTGTAGTAAGTAATGTACAATATTCCGACAAAAACATCAAATAATATTTTTCTTTTACCTACCTACTTCTAATCAATCTGTTTCTGCTTATTGTATTCGATTCGAACCAGAAATTTTATCATATACTTTTTTTAAATAAATGACACATACACCCACGTTTGATAAATCTGTTGAATAATTTTAAATAAAACTTTTAGTGTAGATGTTTTTAAGCAACATAAGAGTAGAGTTTCAACAGAGTAGTGAGTTCATTCAACTTCAATGAATGGGAACAGAAGTGACTACGACAAATGTAAAAAAGTTAAGAAAAGTGATTATCTGCTTATAGTAAGTTAATCTTAGTAAAACTGAAATGTGATGTTTGATTAAGCAAAAGTATATTACTTGAAGACAAAACCATAAATAACTTAAAATAATGAGGGAGAAAAATTAAGTGCGGGTCACAACTGACAAGTACTAGACATATAGAGCGGGCGGCAGCGACACAAATGACTACGTCATCGAGTTACACTGTTAAAAATCTGGTGCTAGGTTGAACCAATTTATGGTGCTGCAATAGCTGCCACCATAAGATGGTGAAATGTTGTTCCAACATTTGGTGCTAAGGTCGAGCCATAAATTGGTGAAATGTTGAACCATAAAGTGGTGAAAGGTTGAACCATTAACTTTAACAGAATGCATTTAATGGTTCAACCTTTCACCAACTTATGGTTCAACCTTTCACCTCTTTATGGTTCACCATTTCACCATTTTAAGGTTCGACCTTAGCACCAAATGTTAGAACAACCTTTCACCACCTTATGGTGGCAGCTACTGCAGCACCATAAATTGGTTCAACCTAGCACCAAATTTTTGACAATGTACTGCTAATAATTAAAATAAAACAACTTTTACTACATCTGAATTATAATAGAATAACTTTTTCTACAGGAAATTAATTCGTAAACATTTTTTTAAATAGGAACTTCTTAATCATTTTACCAATTAAAATACACTTTTTAAATTTATTATTAAATTTTAAAAACTTTTTTAAGCACAAAAAATTACGAAATTGCATTTTATCATTTTATTATAATATATATCAGATTCATTTTCTATAAGTTAGGTTAGTAAGTTATTTTGATTAAAATATAAAGAATTTACAAAAAGTTTATAATCAAACGATACTTTTATCCTTTTTTACATTCAAAATCAATAACATTCTTATAATTCATGAGAACATATTTTCTGAAATAATATTTAATTTAGTAAATTTTACTGCAGAGAATTTTTGTTCGTATTCATAAAAACATTTTTAAGAATGAGCTTGATCCGAAATCATTTTCTAAGCCCTAAGTTAAAAATTACTTTAAAACAAAAGATATGATTAAAGTAGAATACACATTTAACGAAAACTTTGATATTTAAACCAACACATACAATATTCCACTTATATAACAAGCACTAAAAGCATGTACAGAAACTGATAAGAACATTAATGAAGGAAGATGTTAATTAAACAATATATAGAACATAGTAATGTTACATATTAAAGCCAAAAATCATGCAAATAACTATACAAAATTGAAAACTATAGAATTAAAAAATATTTTGCTTAATACACACCAATATCGGCATCCATTACTGTTTTGCTTCTGTTCTTCACGAAAAGCGTCATAGATATGCGCAGAAATCTGTGTTTTGATTGGCTGTAAGTAGCACCATCTTTTGGTGCTACTTCTTATTTTTCAAACTTACTCCATAACATGGAGTTTTCGAAAAATAAGTAGTACCATATTTTGGTGCTTCTCTTTATTTTACTCCATAAATTGGTTCAACATTGAACGGAAATTTTTAACAGTGTACGGGATGAAATCATGATGTAGGACAAGATTATTAGGTGTACATTAAGGAATGACTGGTCTGCCTTGTCATTTTTTGCTACGATATGAGTAACAGCGGGCGCCAACTCGCCATTTTCGCGTCACTTTCACGTCATCGAGTTACGGGATGAAATTGGTGGCAAATTAAAGGTAAAATAAAGTGTTTTAAGAATATTTCGGTCTGCCCGCGCATATCCTGGTACAAACCTTCGGTGGACTGAAATTTATAACAAATTATGCTTCATAATGTACAATACAAAGTCTAAAGACGTATTTTACGTTACTTAACTTCGCAATCGACTTTCACGCTAATTTGATGGTTTAGGAAAAGATTCTTATTAGTAAACGAGAAAACGACCGATTGGGCATATCATGAATTGTATTGTATAGGATGATGCCTTTTTGTTATAAATTTCACTCTGCCGAGGGTTTTTCTAGGATATGCGCAGGCAGACCGAAATATTCTTAAAATACTTTATTTTACCTTTAATTTGGCACCAATTCCATCCCGTAACTCGATGACGTGAAAGTGACGCGAAAATGGCGAGTTGACGCCCGCTGCTACTCATATCGTACCAAGAAATGACGAGGCAGAGCAGTCATTCCTTAATCTACACCTAATAATCTTTCCTGCATCATGATTTCATCCCGTAACTCGATGACGTAGTCATATTGAATATTACATTATAACGTCATTTTTTGTTATATATTTCAGTCTGCCGGAGGGTTTGTACCAGGATATGCGCAGGCAGACCAAAATATTCTTAAAATACTTTATTTTACCTTTAATTTGGCACCAACTTCATCCCGTAACTCGATGACGTGAAAGTGACGACAAACGGGCGAGTTGGCGCCCGCTGTTACTCATATCGTACCAAGAAATGACGAGGCAGACCAGTCATTCCTTAATCTACACCCAATAATCTTGTCCTAAATCATGATTTCATCCCGTAACTCGATGACGTAGTCATTCGTGTCGCCGCCGCCCGGTCTAATATTCTTATCTTATCAACAACAACATATACGTCCTTATACCCTCCACTACATCTCTGTTTATAACTGCTTGTGAACTGTAGATATTCAAACCATGTGACGTTTTCAGCAATCAAGATTAATTTTTCAGCGAAATGTAGCTATCTTTCAAATTTTATCAATTCTCTTGATAGTTAAATGCGTAATTTTATACAAACAGTAGTGGCTTAAAAACTAGAGGACAGCATTTCTGTGGCCAGCATAAATATAGCACTATTGATAATTTAAAAATATATATTTAATATTTTCGAATGTAAATTTTTATTTTGCATAGTAAAGTTTCTATAAATAAGTTGTCATTATATTTAAATTTGTTCTACAGCTCATATTCAAAATATTAGAATAATTACCTTTTTTTTAGAAATTGAAAATATCGTTTGGTAATTTAATGTCTTTTAATGAAAATCTGCAAACGATATTTTTATTAAGAACTTATTGTTGATTAAACTTACTTGTTATCTTAAATTTAATATCATTTTTGAAAAGATTAATTGCAAAAAAAATTATTTTGAAAAGTCAAAATATTAGAATATTTATTCAAGTGGTTCAAAATATTAGAATATTTCACATTAATTCTCCTTTAATTATTACCAATTCTTAACTGGTGGCATCATTGATTAAATGCAGACTATTTTAATTAAAATCAGTATTCTTTTTTGCAGTTTGTTTCTTTTTCGTCTTAAAATGGGCCGTGTGAGTGATATTCCTGAATCTACTAAACTTCGTATGGTTGATTTGTATCGGCACGGTAAAAATCAATGTTTTATAGCGAATTATTTACATTGTTCGCAATCGAGCGTTAGTAAAATACTAACACAATATTCAAAAATTGGAAAATTTTAAAATAATCGCCGAAATGGTGGCCGAAAACCAAAAACATCTGCTAGAGATGACAGGAAACTGAAGCGTATAGTTAAGAAAAACCGTTTTAAAAGTGTGCGATTCTTGCACCGAAAATGGAAAGAAGAATGAGTTGAAGTTTCTACATCGACAACATTAAGACGTCTCCATAAATTTAAATTTGAATCTCGTGTACCGAAAACAAAACCTCTCATGACTGCAAGACAAAAGCGTATAAGATTGAATTGGTGTAAATCAAGACGTTTATGGAGCAATGAAGATTGGAAAAATATATTATTTAGTGATGAAAGTATGTTTTGTGTTTCATATGGTAATCAAGGTATTCGAGTTTGGAGAATGAAGCAAGAAGCATTTGATAAAGAATGCCTCAAACGTTCCGTAAAATTTGCTGCTAGTGTCATGGTTTGGGGTTGTATGAGTGCAGAAGGACCTGGAAAGTTATGCATCGTCTACGAAAAGGTTAACTCTCTGATATATCAAGAAATTTTAGAATATTACATGATTCCATCATCAGAAGATTTATTTGAAGATGATTTCATCTTTCAACAAGATTTAGCGTCCCCGCATACCTCGGTGTCAACTAAGAATTGGTTCCGCCAACGCAACATTAAGGTACTTCCTTGGCCACCAAATTCACCAGATCTTAATCCCATCGAAAACGTATGGTGTATAATGAAGAAAAAACTTCAAGAAAATCCTCCTTCAAGTAAAACTGAGTTAGTGGCACGTATAAAGTCTATTTGGGCTAATATTGATAGAAATGTTTGTAAACACCTTGTATATAGTATGCAAGATCGATTGTACGCTGTTATGTAAGCTAAAGGGGATGCTACAAAATATTAACTACCATTTACTTCATATTCATAAGGTAATATTGTTGCGTAAAATAAAATATTCTAATATTTTGAACCAATCTAAATTTTATTCTAATATTCTGGTGTGTTTAAGGAAGCTGTATATCTAATTTATTGTGCTGTATTTTATATTTTATAAATGTTAAAATCTTATCTAAACATTCCAGATTTAATTTATAAGAAATTTAATTGCATTTACTTAGTATAAAAAATAAATAAATGACAAATAATTTTTTCTTATTACTTTTTCTCAATTATTCTAATATTTTGAATATGAGCTGTAAGAGATCAATGCATGAAGTGGGAGACAACGGAGAGAAGAGATTAATTGAAAGTTTAAATTATTATTGTAGTAAAATTTAGTTATTTCTGTGAAGTCTTTTATAAATTTTAGAAAGGTATTACAGAACACATTTTTTATGTAACGAAAAATATATAAATGAAAAAATATAGCATATAACAGGAAAACACATAAATTGATAAATCAAATTCTTTAATTGAAAAAATCAAATATGTATGTAAAAATAAACAATTTAAAGAAATTTCTAAATTATATAGTTACTATAGACAGATTGTAAAACCTGTTATAGAAAAGAAATTAAATAAATTTTAGTACATATTTCATACACCAGAAGTTTTTATTCTTATTGAGAGTTAGAAAAATGGCTATTTTGTTGTCATTTCTCAATGATCAAATTTAGGATTTGTTTTAATATTTTAAAACATTATTTTGTATTATTTAAACAAAAGCAAACAAGGGCAATGCATCTTTCTCTTGTATGAAAACGATGCATCAAAATTTTCTTTGTAACTTTTACATGTTTGCTAAGAGGAACATAAAAATAAGACATCACATGAGACTTTCAAACGACAACACGCAAAGTATTTTTATTCTTATAAATCAATCCATTTTCATATTCGATCTATCAAAATTTTTGATAAGATAACAATTTGTTCCAGTTTTGGGATAAGAATTTTCAAGGAAGATGTAAACTGGGGTTTCACATTTGGATTTTAAAAATAAAATATTTTTATAAAACATTCTGGCATGTATACTTCTGACGAATTATCAATAACCCTATAAATATTACGGAGATATTGTTTGTCAATATAGTTTGAAAAAGAATTGTGATTTTTGACATCTATATATACATTTAGAAATTATAAAAATACAATTATTATGCTTCTATGTAAAACATTGTGAAATAGATAGATAAAATTATTAGAGTGAGGGGATATATTTAGAATTTATAAATTTCTCAGAATTTATACAGGTTGCAAAATATATGGCGAGGAGGGAGCTTATATTTGGAGGAGGCTTACTGTCAGTACTTTAGGGTGCATAAAGCACTGATTAACTAACAAGATTTGACACTATCATAGAGTATAATGGTAATTTGATGAAGAACACGAATCACCTCTATTGAAAAAAATGAAAGAAACTTGTCTCACGTGGAATATTTTTACTATTAAGTTTTTATCTTAAGATAATTTTTCTTTTTTTATTTTTATTTTATCTTACATGTTTGCACTTTCATCAAAAAGTTAAAGTTTTCTTCGAGTATTTTATTGTTATTTGTTGATTTCAGGACAATAAACAATAAATTTAAGAACAATAAATTTAAGATAAGAAATAAGCTAAAAAATATTCTTTAATATTATACATTTTACTGTCATATAAAAAAAAAAAAAAAAAAAAAAAAAAAAAAAAAAAAAAACGCGATTTTATGCTATAAAAATAAACGAAATAATGTGATTTGTAAGTCACAACAATAATGTAACGTAATAAGTGACAGATTATTTCTTATTACTCATTTTACTGGGAAATTAATGAAAAATCAAAATGTGAGAAAAAAACATATTTAGACAGAGTAAAAAACATTTTAGCGGATGTTTTGTTAGTTTATAAAGCGTATTCGATACAAAGGTTCCTAGCAGCATTTACTTTTAATGCAAAATAAGTAATAATTTTCAAAAAATCTTTTACGGAGGATTTTTTAAAATTCCATGTTGAATAAATAATGTGTATTGTTTTTACAAGTTGTACATTTTTATATTTATGTATTATTCGCTCTACACTAAGTTTCATACACATACTTTAATTGTAATGCGTAAATTTACCAAGCTTAGGTACAATATTTTTATAGTCGCACTAAAAAATGTAATGGACATTTTTATTTTCACGTATCAAGTATATAAACATTTAATTACATGTTGCATTCCATATTATTATCTTACAGTATCAACTTTATCACCACCGAAAAAAAAACATATAAAAGCAAATTTCAAGCTACATAAATTAATAAATGTTTTGAGTACTTTATTTTGTGAAAGCTGCTAAGCAAATTTTGCCAATTAAATTTAAAAAAGTGAAGTTCTTGGCGTCTTGAGTATATTTTTTACAAAAATTTGGAGACAAAAGTTCGAAATTCGCATACATGCACTCATCAAATTTTTAATGACATCTTTTTTTTTTCTTGCATGTTAAAAAAGTTCTAAAAAGAGCTTGCTTCAATAAAATTAAAAATTGAAAATGATAGTTCAAATATTTGTTCATGCACTCATCCAATTCTTAATGACGTCTATGATGTTTTTTCCTACATGTTAAAAGCTATTCTACTACTTCAATAAAACTACAAATAAATTACAATAAACAGAAGTGTCCAGAGAGAATTTAGAGGGAATGTTCAGCCTCGTAAAGACTAGAATAAAATCATAGAATAGATTTAACCGTTTTAGTGCCTAATGTATTTTTCGATGTTAGATAAGAGCGTGATGACGGTCTTTGGCACTATAATGGTTAAAAATATCGAACATAACTAAATTTCATGTACATTGATAATATAACGAAGCATGTTATTTTTACCTACTTGTCTAGAGTGCTATATTGTTGCCACCCATACTTTATTATATTAAAAAAAGAAATTTTGATAAATCACTATAAGTCACGAATAAATTTTGAAAAGTTTAAAAGAAATTACTTTTATTTTGGTAATCTTAACAAGTTTTTCATTTCCTAATTGTGAGATATGGCAAGTTGTTCAATACTGGTTCAATAATATTAATATATTGTTAGTAAATTTATAAACTAAAGATAATTTGTTAGAAAACTATCAAGGTAAATAATTTAATATTATTATCGGTTTAAAAGAAAGAATATTACTGACCATAAAAAGAAATCAAAACGTATAAAAACATTTCATATTTATTTACTTAGAAGGTGTCACAAATAAAAATTAAATTAAAGAGTTGACATGTTTCGGTTCATTAATAAGAACCGTATTCATAACATATAAAATCAGTAGAAAATTAGTCAATTCAGTGTCATTTAATTTTCTACTGATTTTATATGTTATGAATACGGTTCTTATGAATGAACCGAAACATGTCAACTCTTTAATTTAATTTTTATTTGTGACACCTTCTAAGTAAATAAATATGAAATGTTTTTATACGTGAATGAAAAAAGGTGAAGTGATTTTGTTTTAGTTTTTGAAAAAACGAAAGCTAACAACAGTTTTAACATTGAAATCAAAACGTATATTCATTTCCTATCGATCAGAATCAATCTTCGTCATCGAAAAAGCATATAAAAGGAAACTTTAAGTGACATAAATTAATAAATTTTTTAGGTATTCCATGTTGTGAAAGCTAAGCAAATTTTGCCGATGAAAATTTACAAATCTGAAATTCTTAGCGACTTGTGTATTCTCTTTAGGAAAAACTGAAAACGAAAGTTTCAAACTCCTATACATGCACTCATCAAATTTTTAATGACATCTATGTTATTTCTTCTTAAGTGTTAAAAAGTTCTAAAAAGAACTTGATTCAATAAGACTAAAAATTGAAAATGGTAGTTCAAATTTTTGTTCTTGCGCTCATCCGATTCTTAATGACATCTATGATGTTTTTTCTTACATTTTAAAAATGCTATTCTATTGCTTCAATAGAACTACAAATAAACTACAGTACACAGAAGCTCCTCAGAGAATTTAGTGGGAATCGTCAGCCTCGTAAAGACTAGAATAAAATGGTGGAAAATAGATATTTACCGTTTTAGTGCCTGATATATTTTTCGATGTTAGATAAGAGCGCGATGGTGGTCTTTACCACTATAATGGTTAAGAATATGGAGCATAATTTCATGTATATTGGTAATGTTAGGAATCGTGCTAGTTTTACCCAGTTGACTATATTGGGCTATTGTTATCGCCTTTATAAAATTTTGTATAAATTTACTACATAAAAAAATAATAATACAAATATGATAAACTACCATAAGACACAAAATATTTTTTTAAGTTTACAATAACTTATTTTTATTTATGTTGATTTTAATAAGTTTTATTTTCCTAATAGTGATTTATTGCAAATTTTCCAGTGTTTCTTCAAAAAAATATATATTTTTAGTAAATTTATAAAATAAAGAAGATGCTAAGTTAAAAAATTGCAAGGAAAATAAATGAATATCATTGTCGATTAAAAAGGAAGGATATTTCTGACAATAAGATAATTTAAAATATATATTTCATTTTCCATCGATTACAATCAAACTTAGTTTCAAGATTATAAAATATTATTTTGAATTGTTATCAGAAAAAAGTAGGCAGTTAAATTTATCTTTGTCTTGAGTCAAAACTATGTATCAAAAATTTCAATGTATCTTTGACACGCATGCTAGGAGGGTATTGAAGGTATCCAATCTCATAATACTTCAGACACTGACGCCACACAAACTTTTATTTATTTTTTATTATAAACAAATCCATATTTATGTGCAATCACTCTAAAATGCGGGTAACACAATTTTCTGTATGGATTTTATTGCAATAACATAAAAAGACTATCTAAAAGAATAAATATTTCGAACATTATTATACTTTTTTTATTGTTTCAGACTGTGCGTGTGGGGGGGGGGGGGATAAATGATATGGAGAAATAAAAGAACCGGAAGAAAGAGCTGTAAATGTTAGTGATCACAAAGATTTTTCTAACTGTCGTTTGAAATGGAATATTTAAAAATTTATTTCATCATTATTATTAATACATGAAATAAACTTTTTTAAGCATATTGCTTTTTAGGCATCAAATTGTCAGAAAAAAGGGCCGATAGATGCAAAAATTCTGCTAGACCATTTTATGTTTTTAAAATGTTGATGGGGATGCTAGTAACAAGAATTAATGGTTTTCCAATAAAATATCTCGAGGCTAAATTTTGTGGATCCAAAAATAAGCGAAATTTTCGGACTTTTTTCAGTTTGTTGCCTGTAATTTGAAAATTATAAACTTTTCGTATACCATAATCAATTACAAAAAGAAAGAACATTACATTCTCTACAAATTACATTATAAAAACGTTTTTCTAAACCGATAACTAAACGTGCTAATACTTTTTGAAAATTTTCCTTTTTTTTTATTTTACAGAAAGTGACCTATTTTTCGCCTCTCGCCCCAAAAAACTTTCTTTCATCACTAACAATGAAAATTAAATACACCTATTTATAGATGATAAGTCAAAGATTTAGGAAAGACAGGCAGAAGAAGCACCAATTCTGAAAATCCTATAAGAAAAAAAATTACGAAGGGAGAGTGGGCGGGGATAAAAAATGGAAATGCAGATAGCGGCCACATGACGTTCTTGATCCGATTTCATTCATACGCAAGTGATCTTTGTCAAAGACACACTCTTCTGATATCTTGCTATACAGTTTTTTGTGTGTCTTCTTCCCGTGCAGTAATGAAAAATGAGTGAGTCGACCCAAAATTGTGTTTCGTTTGCCAAACGGCTTCATATAACGATACTCGCGTTGTGAGTCAGAAAGGACTTGCCAACTCTTTGAATATAGCATAAAATGCCAAAATAATCTCTATAAATAAAAGGAATTCCGAGGATAATTAATTGAGGCACAGGGGAAAGCAAATCTTGGCAATGCGCCAACTCGGTCCAGAGGAAGCAAATCTTGGCAATGCGCCAACTCGGTCCAGAGGAAGCAAATCTTGGCAATGCGCCAACTCGGTCCAGAGGAATATCATTAAGAAATATAAAACAGATAATGTATTTATCACAAAAAATCGTCTGCTAAGAAAATATCAACACTTTAACACGAAACTAACGCAATCGTTGGATACATGTTCCCTCCCGTGTTTCTCATTGCTCATTTTAAGTATTTTTAGAGTTTAATATTAGTTGTTGTTTTTAAAACTGATTTTTCACAAAGTCAGCTGCGACGTATTTCAGACAATGCATTTCTGCATGCTTCCAGTTATTGATAAAATCATACAAATTTCAAGTTCGTTTAATATTGCTAATACGGACCCGGGCAACGCCGGGCGGGTCAGCTAGTATTCATTAACATTTTTTTGGAAAGTAGCAAGGAAGTTAGAGTACATGTTGAATGTCGAAGAACATATGAGAGTGAGAGAATGATAGAAGTATATATTCATCGGAGTGAAGATTCTATACAGGTTAGATTTTCCCTCCGATCGAGCACTTCTTTCAAGTTTCAAGATAATTGCTTCTTATGTGGAAAAGGTTATCCCGATGATTTCAACGAAAAACAGTAGAAAGATCCCTTCGCAAAGAGAAATTTGATTCACAAAGTAATGGAACTAGAAACTAAAATCACATTTTTGATAACTGCAGAGAAATGTTAGGATGAATGATCCCAGAAAGCAATTAAACATATTCAGCACGAACCTGACTTTGTAGCTGCAGATGCATGGTCTCATAGTTTTTGTCGCCTGAAACTACATCATTCTGTAACAGGTGGAGAGAAAAGAGAGCGTCGACCTGCAATACCCATTGACGGCGTCAATGATAGAAGTAAGAACCGCTTCTTCCCATTGCTTAAAACAGAATTTTGAAATAACAGAATTCAAGTTGACCAGGCAAAAGAAGCTGATATCATGATAGTTACCTCAGCCATTTCAAGAGCTGAATCTTTTGAAAGCGTCGTAATTGTCGGGATGGATACAAGAACCATTCTTTTTGGGAAAAGAAAGTCAAAGTTTTGTAACATAATCAGTTTGAAAAAACAGCCTGCGTGTTCAATAAGCCTGATTCTACCTGTCAAGAAATCATCAAGGCTGGAGATAAGTTCATTATTGCACTATACAGTGGATGCATAGATACCGCGCAGAAATTAAAAACCTTGAGGTTCCAGTTCTGCCATAAAAAATAAAGTTCATCTTGCAAGACTACCATCAAAGCAAGAGGCTGCGCAGCATCATTTTCTCAGATGTTATCATCAAGTACAAGCTTGGCTAGGAATCAACATCCCTCCTGAAGCATAGGGTGGGTTTGCAGGTCAGACGGTCTCTTTCAGTCAGTTCAAATGTGCCAAGACCAAGCACCTGAATCCTTACTCCATGTCGTGTCATGTAGTTGTAAAAAAGGGTTCTGCAAAGCATATTCTTTTCAAAAAATGAGGACTCAAATGCTCGAAAATTAGTAAAAACCGTAACGAGATCAACTGCAAAAATGTCGATGCCATTATTTATCTAGAAGAAGAGGATGTAAAGTTGTCCCCGTAAATATTTTTTTGCTTACATTCAGCTAAATACCTAATATTATTGTTCTCAGTTTAAGGCCGACGAAGCGCTCGCGAGCTAATGGTATTCTTGTTAGGAGGTTATTTTCTAATATCTGGTATTTCTGATATCTAATCTAATAATTTACATTATTATTATTATTATTATTATTATTATTATTATTATTATTATTATTATTATTATTATTATTATTATTTTGCATAGTCGAGGTGCATGCCGACATCGCTTCTTTTTTAATTTTTTGATTTTGGTTGTAAATATTTTTTGTAAAGTTAGTTTCCCTTTCGAAACCTGTTTTGAAAGTGAAAATAACTGATAAAAAATATCTGTATTCAAAATCGAAAAAACAAAATAAGAGCGATGTAGAAAAGCAACTAAGCTATGCAATGCGATAAAAATTGTTTAAAAAGGTCAAAATGCAAACCAGATATTAGAGAATAACCTCCCCATGGGAATAGCATTAACTCGCGAGCGCTTCGTCGGCCAGGGACAGAAGCATAAGCTCTAAATACAAAAAATGTTACAATGTTGTTAATTTTTTTTTACAATGTTAACTTTGTAATTAATCATGATTGTTATCATTCCAGTGCCTGCAATATAAATAAATTACATTAAAGAGGATAAAATAATGAAAAATGGTGTCAAATTTTCGTTTTTGTGATTATTCCACAAAGTTAAAAAAAAGAGTCTTTTTCACAAAGCTGTAGTACGCTTAATAACGGCTTTAGAAAAACAGTTTTATAATGAAATTTGTAGAGAATTTAACGTTCTTTCTTTGTCTAATTGAGTATGATACAATGTTTTTTATAATTTTCGAGTTATAGGCAAAAAAAAAAAAAAAGACCGAAAATTTTGTGGTGTTTTGGCTCCACAACGAGATATTTTGTTGGAAATACCATTGATTCTTGTTACTAGTACCCCCATAAACAGTTTTAAAACATAAAATCTTCTAGCAGAATTTTTGCATCTATCTATGACAATTTGACTAGCCTATTTGGTTTGCTAAATAATCCATTAAAATAGACTATTAAGTGCTGTATACAGGGTGTTCGGAGAACTCCTTGTACAAATTTTCAGAAAAAGTAGAGCCGACTATGATAGAGAATCTTGTATTAATACAAATAAAAAATGTATATGTAAACAATGATCGCAGTCCATTTATTAAGTCAAAAATACAAAATGACTAACTTCAGCGTAATTCAGATTTTTCTTTCATTACTTTAAAATTGAATTAAAATAAATTTATATTACTATAATTTAAAAAGTACACCGTTAAAAAATGTAAAATTATGATTTTTAAGTGTAAATTACTCCAGTACATTTACGGAAAATGTCACTATTTCTATATAAACTGCAATGTAAAATATATTTCTTTAAAATTATAGAGAATCTATGGATAATCCATTATCTTCAATCTTACGTAAAATTACAGAGAATAGAAAAACGGTTCTGTTAAATAACAGAGAAATTATTAGGTAAATTTGTAACAGACTCTGTAATTTAACGTCGTTAAAATACACTAGGCTCTATAAAATTATTTTCAATTACAATTGTTTATTTTCAAAATTATTGAATCATCCAATCTTTCTTGACTTCAAAAAATTTTAATTTTTCGAGTATATTTGAATCGGCGTATAATTAAATTTTTACACAATTTTGGATCACTCGGTATTTAGATTTTTTCTAGTGTAATAAATAATACCTTTGATGGTGCTAGTCACTCAGCGGCTGAATTTCCCTCGATAATGTTAAGTCTGTGGACGTTTGATGCATCTTATATTCAAAATATCTCCTCAGGGATTTCATATTTTAAAGTTCTTTTTCAAGTGATCTCTATTTAAAGGATGTCTCTTTTTTTTCTCAGTTGTGAAAATATTTCTAAAATATTTAATATTTCATGCTTTAAAAACTGACAAAGTGGGAGTAGAATCCTAACACTGCATATAAAATTATGCGTAGATTAAAAAAAAAAAAAAAAAAAAAAAAGGAGACATTCTTTAAAAAGAAAAGGAAAAAAACCGAAAAAAGAAGTTAAAAATAGATATTTCGTGAGAAGATATTTTGAATACAAAAATGCATCAAACGCTCATTGACATAACATTTCCAATGCGAATACGACCGCTAAATGACTTACAGGTATTATTTATTACACTAGAAAAATCTAAATGCAAAAAATATATGGCTATGAAACTCAGTGTAGACGGAATAATACATAAATATAAAAAAGTACTATATGGAAAAAAATATATACGTTATTTATTCAACATGAAATTGAAAAATTCCGCCTTAAATAATTATTAAAAATATATATTTAATTTACATTTAAAATAAACGCTGTTATAAACTTTTTTTTATCTAATACGCTTTATAAACTAACAAAACCTCCGCTAAAAAGTTTTTGCTCTGTGTAAAGATAATTTTTTCACACATTTTGAATTTCTCATTAATTTCCCAATAAAATGATGTATGACTTATTTGATCTATGAATTTGATTGAATTACTTAGTTAATTTGCATTATACAGAGGGAAGGTAGAAGAAGGTGCCCGACGAGGAGGGAAGGTCATAATATCCCCGACAAGGGGATCGAATTAGAGCCTCTTAACTCCCTTATAACACGCTAAATAACACCTTTAAGACAAACAACTTCAATGTATACCAGAAGTTGAAAAGATAAGTTTACTCTGAAATAAAAGAACAAATGAAAGATACATTTTGTATTTTTAAAATCTCATTTCAATCTAATATGTATGACAGCGTTACTTTCATAATTCCCGTTATCCAGAAAATCAAATTTTTAGGAAATTACGAATAACCTAATAGCGTGCATTGGTTTTTATTGTAAACTAAGATTTTAAAATGCCGGAAATCCACGGCAAAATCATTTTTTTAGTTTTGGATGCAGGTACAATAATAGAAACGACTGACAGAGAAAATTCAATTTTTTAAATTTCGAATAGGACCAATTTTCAAACTCCCGTCCTTGCATGTTCGCGATGGGAAATTTTTATAGCATCTGTGATGACATGGTTGTACAGGCTTATGCTTTACAAAAACGAAAAAAAAAATTCTTGTTTTTATAAGAAATATGTTTTAGTAAAAACGAATAAATATAACTAAAAAAATGTATACAAGTTACACAAACTGTCATTTATTTTAATATACTGTTACTTAATATGAAGCAAGTAAGCCTAAAATGATATTTGTTGAAAAAGTTTGGTAATTCGAAGCTTTCAAAGAAAAAAAATTATACAAATGTATATTGAATTTCTTCAGATCTTGTGTATACTCTACGAAATGTAAAAAAAAGAACCACAAATAAAATTCAATATACTTTTTCGAAAATGATTTATTTATCTAACTCTATTTATTTTCATTCTTTAGAATGTTTTGCAGAATTCAATGGCACATTTTGATTTATAAGAAGAGTAAGTTTAGTTTTCATTCTTGAAATACATATAATTGGTTATTTCATTCACCAATTCTTAAAAGCATTGGATTCTTATTTTTTAAAGTGTATTATATCTTATTATTATAAAATAAAATCAACTAAATTATGATTAACTATAGTTAAGTATTTGTCAAATAAGACTTAACATTAACATTTACTGCTTGTTTAACATAGGAAAGCGTCATTCACTATAGTATAAAGCCTCCTAAACTAAGGCATCTTCTCATATTTCATGTTGTACCATCATATATTTTGACAGTGAGACAATGTTTCACAGTCGCGTCAATATTGCACTGCTAAAAATCAGCAACAAACTGTTGGTCTTTCGGCTGTTTTTAAAGATCCTGTTAGAAAACCATATTCTGAAAATTATCTGATCATGTTATTGTCATAATGAAGGTAAATTACGGTTATATAACCGTTTATCTACAATAATCATCGAATGAAGGGATAGTTTGCTGCAAATTTTTAACAGTGTATAAGACATGTGACAAACTTCCTTATTCGGAGAAATTTTATGCTACAGTAATTGTACGCCTCTCTAAACCATATTAGTGATAAATTTAATTGTTTAGAAAACAAAATTAATAGTTTTGGAGGCAGCGCCCATTTTAATTTCAAGGATTTCGATACATATGATAGATTGCACGATATAGACAAAGGAACTACAAATCAAATTGCGCACCGTGCGATGCCCTTACAACATCCTACTGCCACTGAAATGTGAAAAAAAATTACACTCGATTACTGATGATGTATTTTCTTCAGATTAACATCATTGTTATGGGATTTCTATTATGTTCGTTTTATAGCAAGCTGTGTCATATTGCTCTAACCTTCCCTTTCCACGTTGATGAAAACTTTCGTCATGTATGCCCTTTGATACCTTATATATAGCGCAAAATCACGGGCGCTAAAATCAGTCTTGTCGTCAATCACAAGCAATGCACATAAGAATCAAACCTTCAATATCATTAAGATCACGAGTACGATGTATGATTTATATCACTCATAAACAACTTATAAGATTTTTTTCAAATATTTTTTTCTGGCCCTACCTTTATCCATGAAAGAATAAAACTGATGCAATTAATAAAAACAATTATACTGGTCTTACAATTCAAATTTTTTGAAAATGAAATCTCAATAATTGGTTTTTGTACTATTGTCGACGCTGAATCTGATGACGAAATAAACTTTTCTCCATCACATATTACATTTATGTTATAAAACTGCGAGATAAAAAGGCTGTCTCCGTATAAAAGCTTCAAAAACAAAACACGAATTTCGGGAGCATGTTTGAATTTTTCGGCAATTTTTATGTTCTGACACAAACGCGAAGTCCTTCGATCAAATAGTAACAATTGTAATTCAGAAAAACAACTTTTACAGAAGCTGTACAAACAAAACTGATAATATAAAACTTTAATAATATCAACAAAGTTGCTTTTTTATATTCTTGTGAAATACGAAAGGTTTTTAAATGATTTAACCATAACTAAAAAGATTTAGTACAGCGTTTTTGCACGCACTTTGGATTTGACTACTAATTGTCCTTTTAATTAATATACACTTTACATTATCCATTTTCAAGTTTTTTAAAAGGTTTTAAAGATTTTTGCAATTAACATAAACTTCTTAACAGTGCAACTTTCTCTACATTCGTAAAAAAATGTATCAATCAAAAATACTAAATCTATATGAAATAAAATATTCAATAAAGTAGAGTATTTTGTTGAATTAACGAAGAAAATTATTTTTATTAAAAGTAAACTGCCATGAATTTATATTCACTTTGATTTGAAAAATATTTCATTAAAAACTTATCGCCAGTCAACATGTACCACTCACCATTCCGTTTAATAATAACAATTATGAAATCCTCATTTGAATCTAAACTAAATTCTGTCAGATACTCACGTGAGAAAGACAATGGGAAAGTTTTGAATGAGGGTAGAAAGCTGTATTTAACTTTTCGTGTGTCAAGAAAACTTTTAATAAGTATTAAACTTCTGATACGAATATCTGAAAGAATTCTAATGCCACAGTGATTGCGTTTATGGAAATTTCTCTATAATTAAAATTTTATCAATTAATTTTATTTAAAATATAAATGCGAGGGCTATTTTTAAAGTAAGGATTGTTTATAAATTTAAAAAAAATGAAAAGACGCATTTGTTTTTACTTACATTTAAAAGGTATATTATGCAGCTACTTCTCAACATAATCGCCATATAAATTAAAACTTTTATCATAACGTACAGCAGCTTACTAATTCTATCTGCATAAAAATTCTGTCTCTCACAACACTTTCAAAACAGAATTTTTAACACTCTTTTGATAACATGTTCAAGAGATATATGCTACAAACTTATTTTTTTTTTAAATAATTATTCAAGTAGTACATAAAAATAGTCATTAGTGGCAGCCATAGGCGTCTGATTTCAATTACTTTTTTTCATAGAAATAGTGCAAGACAGGATTAAGGACTTGGAAGTTATCTTGTGGTATAAATCTATATAATTCACAAAATATGCCCACAATCAAATTCCCTCTAGGCTTGAGTGTCACAAGTTCTTGGTAGATGACCGGAGATAAATTGCATTAGTTGTTCAAGCAGCGGTCATGCATATTCAGGATATGCCAAAAAGGATTTTTTTATTCTCTGGATTGTTATTGAATAACACCTGAAATGTGCTCTGTCGGATTAAGATCCGTCGCGTAAGGCAATCAGGACGTTAATTGGATTTTAGTAGTATGTTCCTGGAAACAATCGAATACAATTCGAGTCATTTTCTATAGAGCGTTGTCTTGCACGAAGAGTCCATTTCTGAAGACAGTTACATGTAATGTTGCACATGATCCGCAATGATGTTTAGATAGTTCGTGACTTTCGTGATCTGTTTTACAACACCCACAGGTTCCAGGGACGCCCATGAGAACCTTTTCTATAGCTTAATATCCCTACAACTGGCCTGAGTATGACCTATTGTATTAGGTATGAGTAACAATTCGCATAGAATACGGTGTACCCAAATACGCTCATCGTCATGTTAAAACATGAATAACGTTTCATCCGACAAAGCAACTCTACCTCCATTGTCTAGTCATGACGTTCTCTGGCATATTGAAGAATTAACTGAGAATGCAAGGGATACATGTGTGGGACGTATCCTCGTATTGTTATTCAACAGTGTAAGCTGAAATGTGCATTCCGAAAAAAATACAATTGGATGTCTATTGTCTTGGAATGTAAATTGAGCCATTTTTTGATGCTGTTTTTGCTTTACCCGGTTGGAGAGTCTCCGACGTCTTTTTTATTTGATAACGCCTGGGCGTCCAACTCGATGGCTTCTGCCGAAGGTTTCACTATGTTTCATCCACATTGTACAAATACTAACAACGAGATGCCCCGAACAACGCAAGAGGTGTGAAGTTTTGAATTTACTCGTTCGGAGTCATCAGGCGATTCAAATCTGCCCTCTATTAAAGTAGCTTAGATCAGCAGTCTTTATCCTTACAAGGAAACACAAATGGAAAAATGATGTTTAAGGATCAGTAGCAGCATTTAAAAACAATTCCCACTTGATTATGTGCCTTCTACGAAATCAAAGCGAGTTCGTTGCAAAATGTGAAAATGGTCATAATGTATTGGCTCTCGAGTGTTTGAATGTGTGCGCGCGCATAAGTGTATGTTTATGTGCAGACTGAAAGAGACACATAAAAAAATGTAAATGCGAGATATTTGTTATATAACGCGATTTAAGGTATACAAAACATCAATTTTAAATTATTTTGAACGATTTTTAAAGTATCTAAAAATAAGTTATAAGCCAACAGCCTTTATTTCACAATATATATGTACACTTCTAAATGGTGTGGTGTATTTTTGTCGGCCGATTATCTACGCTATGGGATATAGGCCCTATGGGGTGGGTTGCCCTCCATGGGGGTCTTTCTAAGGGAACCTAACCCGTGTTTATGCAAGGTTCGAAGAAAACCACGGAAAACTTCGAACGGTTAGGCCGACGGTCCACTTCTAAATGACACACAATTTCAATCTTTGATTGACCCGCAAAATAGCTCCAAAGATATATGCAAAATTAAAGTGGAGGGAGATATGGTTAGTACTACCGTAAATTTATAACTGTGAAAAGCTCTTCTGCTAAATTTAAATAACACAGTATTTTTAACCCCCTGATTGCTTAGCAAAATTGCAAAATTTAAATTTTTTTTTCCTCCGCCATCTATTTAACTGCTAAATCAGATGTTTTTTCTAACATGATATAATAAAATTTTAATACGTATAATGATATATAAGCTTTGACACTATTAATCATAAGTTAATTTTTAAAACTAGATTATATATGTGGAATTATCTGAATTTAATTAATTATATTATTGCAGTGAAACCTTCAGCTTAGAGAATGGATTTCGCAACGGTTAGAAGTTTAATTTTATTAGAATTATGATTCGATTTGTATTTTATTGTTTTATCTGAGTTATTGTTTGCATGCAAATAAAATAATATTGTACATGAAAATGAGATATTTGTATTTCAAACATTGACTTCGGGAAATAAAAAACACGAACAAGCATAAAAATAAATACAGTCGAGTCTCTATATAACGAAATCCATCGTTCCAGTAAAATATTCGTTATATAGAGAAATTCGATGTATAGAGAATGATGTTAAAAATCGTATTTAATGTGTAAATTTTGACCAAATATTATTTGATCTTTTTAATTAAGAATTTGAAATATTTAAAAGTAAATATTAACCTAACACTTTATTTCTTAATTATTTAAGCTGTTTCAAAAAAGATAAGAGACATTAATTTGAAAGCTTAATGAAAATCAAATAAGGAAGACTTGCATTAATTTCAGACGAAGAAATCTGTATTTTTTTGCTGTTTTGATTTTAAAATTGTTACGCTCTCAAAAAAATACTCAAATTTTAGCAAGGAATGAAAAATTGTAGTTAACATTTTCCTCCATTTGAAGGCTTCTCTTATGTGCCTCTCATTGATTCCGCTCTTATACGTGTATCAATCCAATTGATTCTATTTTGAGAAGAATGTTGAAAAGTGTGAGGAAGGTGGGATGAACTCGATTGATTTAAAGAACAAGGAGAGAAATAATATAAAAAAAAAACTCAGCACTGAACGATAAATCAAAAATAAGTGATGGAAAATTGATTCCATATGATTTCGAAGCTTTTTTAAAACTGAACAAATTAAGACCAATTTATGAAAAAATTCGTTATATGGAGATAGATATTTCGCTATATAGAGACTGTTTTTAATGTAATCATGCGAAAAGGGGACCGTTCCTGCTAAAAATTCGCTATATAGAGAAATTCGATGTATGGAGTTTCGATATAGAGAGACTCGACTGTATCTAACACTATTGTTTTAGTGTAACGATAAAAAGGATAAGTAAGGAAATTAATCCTTATTTTTATCAGAAAGAGGAATGAAAAGGATAAATACATATCAATATTAAATTTTTGATTTTTTCCATGAATTTTATAATGCGAAAGATAATCGAACTGAATAATATTAACTTTTCAGTTTTTATCTCCTTAGATACGTTTCTTATATAATCTACTTAAGCGTAAAATTGTAACCATAATTCCGTAAAAAAGTTTAGAGGAAAATTGAAATTATTCTTGTGTGATTTATCCGCGACAGAACAAGATGAAAGAAAAACGTGAACAAATAAGGAAACTAAAGCGTATTTGTTTTTAAAAGATAAATATTATCAATCATTTAAAAAGAGTGGTACAACATAAAAGTTTCTTATCTTTTCAGCTTACGTGCAAAATATGGATGCTCTTCCAAAACTACATCAGCATTACAAGAAATAAAAAATATTTAAATGTATTAACGGGATGTTTTTTTAAATTATTGCTCGTTTTTCTTTGGAAATACTTAGAAGTAAAGAGCAACAAAAAATTTTACGAGAGTTTAATATTTTGAACATCATACTCAACAGTGCTGAGTATGCTACCTACATTAAGTTTTTAATCAACGTAATTAATCTTTAATTTTCTAATCAATTATTATTTCAATCAGTGTGATATTTTGAAAACTAATTGTCACACGTTTGTCTATTAAAATACGTAATATTTGTTTCTTGAAATACGAAGAATTCGTTGTTCTGCATAGCTTTCCTTACAAAACTCACAAAGTAATTTAATTAAATTAGAAATAAAATTTGAATTCGGATTAACTTTTTAATATGTTTTATTTTCTGCATACAAATAAATATAAATCGCTCATGAAAATGAAATATTTTTCTTTCAAACATTGACTTCGGGATGTAAAGAAACACGAAACAAACCTAAAAATCAATACCTAACAAAACTGTTTGATTGTAATCAGAAAAGCATATAAATAAGTAAATAAATCCATATTTTTTTCAGAATGAAAAATGAAAGATTATAAGTATATATCAGTATTTAAATTTCGCGAATTATGTAAAGTGAAAGATATTCAAACTCAAAAACATGAACTTTTCACTTTTTTATCTCCTTAGATACTTTCCTTAATTAATCCATCAAAGTGTAAAATTGTGACCATGATTCCGTAAAAGTATTTAGAGGAAAATTGAAATTATTCTTGCTTGATTTATCCGCGATAGAACAAGATGAAAGAAAATCAAGAACGAAAAAGGAAAATAAAACCTATTTGTTTTTAAAAGATAAGTATTATCCATCATTTAAAAATTGTAATGCAGAATAAAAGTTTCTTAACTTTGCGGCTTACTTGCAAAAAATGGATGTGTTTCCAAAACTACATCAGCATTACGGTAAGTAAAAAAGATCTAAATGGATTAACGGTGATAATTATTAAAGCAATTGTTGCATGTTTTTCCATTGACATACGAGGGCAATTCGTAAAGTAACCTCCATTTATGAATTTAAAAAAAACTAATGAAAGGAAACATGTTTTATTACTTACGTATGAAAGACACGTTCTTCAGCTACTTCTAAACATAATTGCCATATTAATTAAAACAATCATCATACCAGTAAATCAGCTTTGAAATTCCATCGTCACAGACTTCTGCCGCCGGCCTATTCAACTGCGATTATTTTAAAATTCAACTCGCACCACTCTTTCAATCCAAAGAATTTTAACATATTTTTCTATATAATTTGCTGATAAATGTACGACCAAAAATGTTTTAAAAATAGTGGGCCAAGTGAAATATTTCGAGAGCAATTCGGAATTTGTAAATTTGAATAAAAGAATATGTTAAAATTCTTTGGATTGAAAGAGTGGTGCGAGTTGGATTTAAAAATAATCGCAGTTGAATAGGCCGGCGGCAGAAGTCTGTGACGATGGAATTTCAAAGCTGAATTACCGTTGCGATAATTGTTTTAATTAATACAACAATTATGTTGCTAAGTAGCTGAAAAACGTGTCTTTCATGCGTAAATAATAAAACATGTTTCCTTTCATTAGTTTTTTTTTTAATTCATAAACGGAGGTTACTTTCCGAATTGCCCTCGTACTATAATTAAGCAGAAACGAAAAATTTAAGGGCTTTTAATAATTATAGCATCATATTTAAAATTGCTTGGATATGCTAACAACATTAAATTTTTAATCAACAAAATTAATCATTAATTTTGCAATCAATCGTTAATCCAATCAACGTGATATTTTAAAAACTAATTGACAGCGATTTGTGTATTAAAATACGTAAATGTTTTTCCTTAAATACCTAGAATTTGTTGTTATGGATAACTTTAAGTAACGACATTTGTGGCTGAAGATTTATATTTTACTTTGGATCAATGACATTTCATTATAATGCATTTTTTTGCAACGTATTTCAATAACTTTTCAACAGAAATATAATTCGTTTGTTACTTTTTTCTAAGTGAAGTGTTCATGATTTTTTTACACCATTTTCTTGATCATTTTTTTTTCAAATAACTTCTATGCATCAGCTGTCACATCGCAATCGTTTTTATAATCAAATTTGAAAACATAAGGTTTTTATCGTATTCCTCCGCATTAGATGGCATGCCGAAAAAAATCGAGGTACATTAACTTGCTAGAAAATATTAAGTTTCACTACTGGAAGACGGTCGACTGATTTATTTTGGTTTTTCTAGCATTTTTTTCCTTTTTAAGAAAAATCATTAGCACTTATTTTTCTCTTTGTCTCCCTATATAAAAATTCAGTTATATTTTAGTGATTATTAGATTTTATTTATCTTATTATTATGCAAAACAACGTTGCTATGAATTTTTACTCCATTATGACGACATTAAGTTAATTAAATTGTTATATAAAATTACTTTTTTAATACAAGGTAAGCACTTATTTTTATCTTTATATATTAAGATAATTGTTATGCTTTTCTTATTAGGTGCGTTCGTAATTACGTATATACCTATTGTTGTCGTTCAGTCTGTCCGTCCGCATATAACAACGCAAAAACTACCCAACTGAATCGTTTGAAATTTAAAATATATTATTATTACATAACTTTTTAGAGTCATTTCAAATTTTAAGCATAGATCAATTACAGGGACAATCAAAAGGATTCCGTTACATTACGGTCAATGGGGAAAAAGTTTCAAATGCATTTTAATCGTTTGAAATTTTAAATGCATAATTATTACATAATTTTGTCAAGTTATTTCAAATTTTATCAAAATCGGATACATAGTTAAATTACAGGGAGAATCAAAAGTATTCCGTTACATTACGGTTAATGGGGGAAAATGTTTCAAATGCATTTTAATGGTGTTACACATATTCGAACGTAATAAAACTGATATGCATCTATAAAATAGATATTATAATATACATTTTGCATAATCTGTGGTACAAAGAATATTTGTTATTGATTTACAAGGCCACACAAAAGTATTTTATTGTATAATGGTATAGGGAGAACATTGTTTGGTGCGCATTTTAATTGTAATTATTTACAGTTTTATGAGATTGATATATGAGAGTGATATTTTTAAAACTTCGTTATCGTACGAACGCACCTCATTTGCTACGCTTCACGTGCAATTTCCAACTTGTTTTATATAAAGTCAGAATGTTTCCGTTCATTTAATAATTTATGATAAAATCTATTTCTGAATTATAAATATTGGATGGCGCTGGGGGAAAAGCTTTGTGTGAAATGGTATGCGGCACATGATACACATATTTATTCCCTTGAATATGTAAAAAAAAATACACTAAATAATTAGAAAAATGAAAACAAACTCTTTATTGCCCCTCTCTTTCCCCAAACTAACCGCTGCTACAGAGTACAGCTAACGAACATCATTAGTTTAAAATAGCAATTTAAATCCATCCAGTGGTTTTAGCTCCTTTCTTCTCATTGGTTGCTTCTCTTTAGGCGGGATTGTTCCCATAGCGAGTATATTAGCCTGCGTCTCTCTGTCTCTTTGCTCAGTTTTGCTATTTTTAGCTCGCTGAGTTTTGCACTGATGAAGAATCTCGGTAGTAGATTCGAAATAGCTATTTGCTACGTTCTATCTTTGAACATCATTACTTTCTGTCATCGAAGATCCTCGCTTTTTCCGGCGTGCCGTAAAAGTACAAGGACTAATATTCAAAAATTAAGTCTCCCTCAATTTCTGCGGCATTTCAGCTAATGCTGGGGAATACGGTACTTTAATATATGCATTATAAATAAACGTAAAGGGATATTTGCAACTCTTTCTATATTTTTAAACGCATAAAAATCAGCATGTCATACATAAATTTTACTCAATTGGAATAATTTTTTAACAGCTTCCTTCACTTATTTAAATGTATTTGCTTTAATTAAATAAGTCTTTTAGGGAGTCAAAATGGTGATTGAAGTAAAGTATACAAATCCTTTAAAAAAAATCAGATTCTGTATGAATAAAAAGAAACATTAGCCTTCGAAAATACGAGAATCTTATAGTGTGTTGAAAGTAATAAATTGTATTCAACTTTAATCTATTTATGCATACAGTCTATTGTATTGTTTTGTAGTGAATTGCACTGTATTGTTTTCTTTTCTACTGTATTGAGTTTTATAAAGTAGTGCATTGAATTGTAGTGTTGTCTTTTGTTGTTTATTGAGTTTTATAAAGTAATGCATTGTATTATATTTTATCATCATATTCTATTGCAGTTCTAACAAAAAAAACCATAACCATTACTGCGTTTTTTTATTATTATTTTTTTATCATATATAAATCTCATAAATATAATGTTATACCATACCGTAATCAGAGAAATCTAATGTAATCACATGGTGTAAATCTCACAAATTTAATGCAATAATAATGTAAATCTCATCTCACAAGAAAATGTTTTAATGTCAATCACATAATTAATGCATCTGAAATACAGAAATAGACAAAACAGTCAATATCTTATTAACTATTCTGCATTCAACTATTCGTATAATACATGTATTATGTTCTGCGTCAGATCAATTTTTCAAAGAATTTTTGTTCTTGAATCTAAGCAGAAATATTACCAGATATTTTAACTTTTTAATTTACAATGATGTTTTCAAAACTCAAATTATCAAAAACACATTTTATAACAATCGTTTAATTTTTTTCGAGATTTGCAAATATTTAGAGTTGTTTGTGTTTTTTCAGTTATTATAATAGCATTTAAAACTAAACATTATTAAAGATAGTCTTCAGTTTTTATAACTATATTTATATATAAAATTATTGTTTTTATATGTAAATTTTTGTAACATTTATTCATAAAATATTACTATACGTATATTATAATATGAATATAAATATAATAATAAGCATAAAATCTCTTAATAATAATATTTAAATCTATTTCACGAGAAATTGTTTCAGTCCATATAAAAGTAATTAACGCTTTGAGAATTTAAGTGTATCTTTCGAATTATTTATAGTAAAAATTATACGTGCATATAGTCAAAATGGCATCTATTTAATGCTATAACTTCCCATTGTAGAATCAACTTTTATGGCAAAATACACATTCATGAAGCGAACACAAAGTCGATAGGGAGCATGTCATTTACACTTCATACTTCCCTTTCACAAATGAGTAATTAACATGCATTATGGGATTCATGCGATATCAAGTGAGTATCAAATGAATCCTAAATTGCACTTAATGATAAATGCTTCATAGTAAATGATAAGTTAATTACATTAAGGAGGACATAAGATTATAATATATGCATGTGTTATCCTGATTAGTAATTTTATTCAAACGAAAATAAGTCTTACAGTTATCAAAAATTCATTTATAAAACAAAGAAGCATATGAATTTACTTTGTAAAAAGGACATGCATATCTTTTAATCTTCAAAACTCAACACAATGGGAGATAGAGGTTGTTTTTAAAACTGTATTTATATACAAAAGAATTGAAATTATATGTAAAAATATGTAACATTTATGCATAAAAGTATTTATTACTATATTTGTATTATAATATAAATATAATTATAATAATAAGTATAAAATTTCTTAATAATTTAATTTAATGTATTTGAGGAAAATGTTTCCATATAAAAATAACTAACGCTTGGAGAATTTAAGTGCAGCATGCTAAGAATTAATATTCAACATTATACACGCTTACAGCCTAAATAGCATTTATATAATGCTATGACTTCCCAATCTAGAATACAGTCTTATCAATAATTACGTATTCATGAAGCGAGCACAAAGTCGAGAGGGAACATGTCATTCATTCTCCATACTTCCTTTTTACAAATGAGTAATTAACATGCATTCGGATTTATACGACATCAAGTGAGTATCAAATGAATCCTAAATTGCACTTGATGATAAATGCTTCATAGTAAATGATAAGTTGATTATATTAAGGGCTACATAAAGTTATACTACACGCATGTGTTAACCTGATTCGTAAGTTTATTCATATGAAAATGAGTTTTATTTTTGTCAAAAAATTATTTGTAAAACAAAGAAACACATGGACTTACTAAGTAAAAAGGACATATCTCACTTCAAAACTCAACTCTATGGGAGATAGTGTTTAGTTTTTAAAACTGTATTTATATACAAAGGCATTGAATTTATATGTAAAGATATGGAACATTTATACATAAAAGTATTTATTACTGTTTTTCTATTATAATACAAATATAATTATAATAATAAGTATAATATTTCTTAATAACCTTTTTAAGTTTACTTCATGAGAAAAATGTTTCCATATAAAAATAATTAATGCTTGGAGAATTTAGATGCATCTTGCTAAGAATTTATAATCAACATTATACACGCATTTAGCCTAAATGGCATTTATATAATACTACTTCCCACTTCAGAATCTATTCTTATCACTAAATAGTATTCAAGAAGCGAGCACAAAATAGTTAGGAACATGTCATTCACTCTTCATACTTTCCTTTTCACAAATGAGTAATTAACATGCTTTGGGATTCATACGACATCAAGTGAGTATCAAATGAATCCTAAATTGCACTTGATGATAAATGCTTCATAGTAAATAATAAGTTGATTGTATTAAGGGATACATAAAGTTATACTACACGCATGTGTTAATCTGATTCGTAAGTTTATTCATATGAAAATAAGTTTTATTGTTGTCAAAAAATTACTTGTAAAACAAAGAAACATATGGACTTACTAAGTAAAAAGGACATATCTCACTTCAAAACTCAACTCTATGGGAGATAGTGTTTAGTTTTTAAAACTGTATTTATATACAAAGGCATTGAATTTATATGTAAAGATATGGAACATTTATACATAAAAGTATTTATTACTGTTTTTCTATTATAATATAAATATAATTATAATAATAAGTATAATATTTCTTAATAATCTTTTTAAGTTTATTTCAAGAGAAAAATGTTTCCATATAAAAATAATTAACGCTTGGAGAATTTAGATGCATCATGCTAAGAATTTATAATCAACATTATGCACGCATTTAGCCTTTATATAATGCTACTTCCCACTTCAGAATCTATTCTTATCACTAAATAGTATTCATGAAGAAAGCACAAATTCGAGAGGGAACATGTCATTCACTCTTCATACTTTCCTTTCACAAATGAGTAATTAACATGCATTAGGATTCATACGCCATCAAGTTAGTGTCATATGATTCCTAAATTACATTTAATGCTTCATAGTAAATAATAAGTTGATTACATTAAGGAGGACATAAGATTATAATACTCGCATATGTTATCGTGATTCCTCACTTTATTCAAACGAAAATAGGTCTTACTGTTATCAAAAATTCATTTATAAAACAACGAAACATATGGATTTACTTTGTAAAAAGGACATGCATATTTTTTAATCTTCAAAACTCAACACAATGGGAGATAGTGTTTAGTTTTAAAAACTGTATTTATATACAAAAGAATTGAAGTTATATGTAAAGATATGCAATATTTATGCATAAAAGTATTTATTACTATATTTGTATTATAATATAAATATAATTATGATAATAAGTATAAAATTTCTTAATAATCTAATTTAATGTATTTGAGGACAATGTTTCCATATAAAAATAACTAACGCTTGGAGAATTTAAGTGCAGAATGCTAAGAATTAATAATCAACATTATACATGCATATAGCCTAAATGGCATTTATATAATTTTATAACTATCTACTTCAGTATCTATTCTTATCACTAAATACGTATTCATGAAGGGAGCACAAATCCGAGAGGGACCATTTCATTCACTCTTCATACTTCCCTTTCACAAATGAGTAATTAACTTGCATTAGGATTCACACGACATCAAGTGAGTATCAGATGATTCCTTAATTGCACTTGACCATCAATGCTCCGCAGTAAATGTTAAGTTAATTATATTAAGGAGGACATAAGGTTATAGTACACGCATGTGTTACCCTATTTCGTAAGTTTATTCAAATGAAAATTAGTCTTATTTTATCAAACATTTATCAATAAAACAAAGAAACACATGGATTTACTTTGCAAAAAAAGGCAGATATTACTTAATCTTCAAAAATATAATATAACCATGTAATAAAATACAAAATTACATCTTTCGACTTTCTACCATTTAAAAAATATTTATTTAGAACTGTATAAAACAATGTTTGAACACACAATATATACAACTCAAGAACTATGAAAATGAAGAGATGTATACTTTACGTGATTATTAGGACACGCATAATTCAGTATTTAAAATAAAACCAACATATCTCCCAATGCATGAAATTAAAGACGAAAACTCAGTTAATAAACAATACACTAAAAAACCACCAAGTTCCAACAACCAATGAGATTACAGAGGAAATGCACCATGCTGATATAACAAATCCTCCCAGAAAGTTGAGGTGTAAGTTACACTAGAAAAATCGTTTACCAGGAACTTTCTACATTTATGAATACGCGCGCAAAGAGAAAAAAAAGAAAAAAAAACCCTCTAAATTTGAAGGTTTATTTCATGTCTTGATACAAATGGCCGAATGACATTTGAAATTAAAACCCTCCCAAACAATTAAAACCAATAGAATTTTTAAGCTATTGCATAGATTTTATCGCGGGCTTTGAGCGCGGCGACCGAATCTAGAAATTCCGTAACGAGGAAAAACCTAACACTCCGGCTAACGTCGTTTCAGTTCGGCAGACTTCGGTACAATGTTTGTGTGCGTGCGACTACCATCTCGGCAAAGCCGAATCCAAAATTGGACGAGGTAGAGCATTTTATTCATCGCACTTTACTGGAGTACACTGAAGAAGGAAAATACTTGGTACAAATGGTAATAAACTTCCACTTATCTCGGCTGGCGATTTCAACATCAACTTCGCTGATAAAAAATCAGAGCGGTTGACAACTTTTCTTTAGGAAAAATTGAATTTAAAAATGAATAATGGTCCACAAGAATCCACAACAAAATATGGGACCACCATTGACGCGGTTTTTTTTCAGATATTTAGAGGATATCAATTCTCAAACTTATGTTTCTTATTTCAGTTACCATAAAAATATAGTTTCAATGATAAAAATTCCTGATTAACCTACATGCATTGTAAGATAATAAAAATATTTTAAACGATATTAACTTCTCATTTATTCAGTAAAAGAACAAAATGTGTTTTCTTATCGGTCATCACGCTCAAAAAGTATAACTTGAATTAATATCAAAGAAAAAGAAAAAACTTGAATTAATATCAAAAACAAAAAAAAATGCATAAATTAAAAATAAATAAATAATTATAATTGCATAAGTTGATTAAAAAAAAACTGCTATGCAATAGCTTTACCGCGGCAGTCCCCGAGTGCCACACGTATTTTTTGTAATTCTTCTTTCTTAACATAATTATGTGTTCATTGACTCTTTCGAATTCTTGTATTTGGGGAGTTGTTTATTTTATTTTCTACATTAAACATTCGAGTCACAGTACTCACTAAACATATGCATCTGTTCATTCTCATAGTGCTTGATTTGTATGTACTGTATGTTTAAATATTGGTTATTTAATAATTTAGTTTTCTACACACGTTTTTAGGTGAATTCGTAATTATGTAAATACGTACCACCGATAGTCGTAATTCAGTCCGTCCAGGTATAATAGAGCAAAAATTAACAAACCGAATCATTTGAAATTCAAAATATATATTTGTTGCATAATTTTTTCGAGCCATATCAAATTTTATGAAAATCGGATGCATAGTTTAATTGCAGAGACAATCAAAAGTACTCCGTTACATTACGGCCAATGGAAAAATGCATTTCAATGATATTACATTCTTACGAACATAATAAAATTACTATTTATCGATGAAGTATATACTGAAACGTACATTCTGTGCAATTTGTGGTGTAAAGAACATCTGTTATTAATTTACAGGTCAACGCAAATGTAATCCATTGCATAATGTTATAGACGAGAATTCATTGTTTGACTGCATTTTAATTATATTAAACTTGTTGCGATTTTATGAAAATGACATATGTTTCCAAATTTTATTACAAATTAAGACCTGTATAATAGAAAGCAGATAGCTATTACAGGGACACACTCAAGATTTCGGGTATTACACGGTATCCGAAGTACTGTATTATTACACCATCATATGAATATTTTTAAAATTCGTTATAGCACGAAAGCACCTCGTGTACCATGCTTGACGTGAAATTTCAGACTTGTTTTGTTTATTAAGAGTTCTTTAGGTTCAGAAACCTCAAATATAAAAATATTTTCGAAATTTAAAAAAAAAAACCTTTATAGCAACAAAGTTTTTTTATGTCTCAGATTTTGGGAAACGTCTCCAAGTAAGTTTTATAGAGCCCATATATAATTAAGATATGAGAAATTTTAAGAACACTATGCAATTTAAGTGTCATTATGTCTCAGATTTTGGGAAACGTCTCCAAGTAAGTTTTATAGAGCCCATATATAATTAAGATATGAGAAATTTTAAGAACACTATGCAATTTAAGTGTCATACTTACAATAATGCATCATACATGCACAATATAACCTAAATAACCGTTATATACTAATACAGCTTCTTAGTCTAAAACCTATTCTTGTCACAAAATCTGAATTAATCAAGCAAGTGAATAAAGTGAGAGGGATCAGACACTTCATACTTTTCGATAACAAATGAGTAATTAACATGCATTAAGATTCATACGACATAAAGTTAGTATTAAGTGAATTCTAAATTGCTATTGATGATAAATGTTTCGTAGCAAATGATAAGTTGATTATCTCAAGATGGACATAAGATTATAAAAAACGCATGTATCGCGCACATAGCTAAGGTATCTGCCTACATCAAATCGGCTGTTTTGGTGAAAATTTTCGATTTTTTTGTTTTATATGAAAGAGCAATCTTTTACGATTCCAAATCTGTTTTAATTTTATTCTTACTATTATTAGAAGAGGAGTTATAGCAATTTTAATACACATCAAGATGGCCATTTTTGTGAAATTGTTCCACTTTTTTTTATTGTTTTTTTTTTTTTTTTGAAAGAACAGTCTATTACGATTCTAAATCTTTTTTATTTATCAGTTTTAATGTATAATTCAGGATTTTTAGGATTTTTACCTGTATTTGAACAATTAGGAGTATCAGTTGAGCAAAATATGATCACAAACTATTTCAAATTGATGATGAGCGAATAAAAAATTCAAAACGTCACTCGATATCCTCTGCAAAACTTACCAGGAAAACGAAAAGAGCTACTAAGAAGTTAAAAATGGTTAAATATGAAGTTAAGAATGGGTTAGAGTTAAAATGTGGTGCATTTTAAGGGTATAAATTAAATATATTAGATTTGTATAAGAAAATACATGTATGCGATTTCTGGAAAATTATTTTTTTTCGTTATTTCTATGTTCAATAAGCTTCAATATATAAAAAGTTCTAAATATATTTCAGTGAAATTCGGTAAGTATGTTTTCAGTATCACTCACTATGCTCGGAAGTACAATTTAAGCTATATGTAATAATTTAATTATTTTATAGGCACTAAATTATGAAAAAGTGTCCTTTTTACTTTAAAACAAATATTTTTTATATATTTTGAAATTTTTCGGTTATTTTTCAAATTATTCCAAAACTTCTAGTTCAGTGCACAGATAAGTGTAATAGAAGTGTACAGCATAAAGGAAATTGAAATATTTTTATTTGAATTGAGTGTACGCTGTCTGGCGTAAGCATAATATTTTGCTAGGAATAAAAAAATCAAATCGTCCCTCGCTATACACAGCAAAACTTACCAGGGAAACAAAAAAAAAACTACTGAGAAGTTAAAAATGGTTAAAAATAAAATTAAGGAAGTGATAAAATATAAATGTAGTGGATTTTAATCGTAACAATTAAATATTGTAGTTTTTTATCTAAAAAGAAATCTTTAAATACGATTTCTGGAAAATCAATTTTTTCGTTATTTCCATGTGCGATAAACTTCATTACAAAAAAAGTTTTAAAGATATTTTAGTGAAATTTTTCAAGAATGCCTTCCATATCACTCACTATGCTCTGAAGTAGAATCTAAGCTATAAGTGATAGTTTAATTATTTTATAGGCACTCAAATATGAAAAAATGGTAATTTTTACTAAAAAAATGTGCTTTTTTACATATTTTGTAATTGTTCGGTTATTTTTTAATATATTGTAAAAATCCTAGTGTAGTGCACAGATAAGGGTAATAGAAGTGTGCAATATAAAGGAAAATGTAATATATTTATTTGAATTGACTGTACGCTGTCTGGCGTAAGCATGAAATTTTGCCAAAAAACACAAAAAAACTTCAATTTTTAAAAATATTAAAAAGATATTGCTAGGATTTTATGTTTTCTTATCATTCTGTAATACAATAGAACTAAAAATTATTATATTCTTTCAAAACTGTCCTTTTTCAAAAAAAAAAATGTGCTCCCCAAGTAGGCAGATACCTTAAGTTTATTGGAATGAAATTGGTGCTCATTATTACCAATAATGTATCTATAAAATGTATTTATAAGTTGTTTTGTTTATTAAGAGTTCTTTAAGTACAGAAACTCAGAAAAAGCATGTTTTCAAAATTTTAGAAAACATTTGAAAAATTGATTTTTTTTTTTTTTTTTTTTTTTTTTACTTTTTAGTGTTACAGATTTTTAGTAACGTTACCAAGAAGTTTCTATAGTTCCCATATATAATTTAGATATGAGAAATTTAAAGTGCACTGTTCGAAGTAAATATGATGTTTAGAAAAATGCATCATACATGCACAATATAACCTTATAACCTTTATATACTACTACAGCTTCTTAGTCTAGAATCTATTCTTGACGCAAAATGTAAATTAACGAAGCAAATAGATAAAATGAGAGTGTCAATGTCATCCACCCTTCAAGCTACTCTTCACAAATGAGAAATTAAGATACATTAAGATTCGTGCGATATAAGTAGGTATGAAGTGAATTCTAAATTGCACTAAATGATAAATGCTTTGTAGTATTTGATAAGTTAATATTCTCAAGAGGGACATAAGATTACACGCTTGTATCAGGTACGTAACTTATAAGTTTATTCGAATGAAAGTGAGGTTTATTATTACCGATCAAGCATTTATGAAACGCATAAATAAGTTTTTTTTTTTTTTTTTTTTTTTTTTTTTCTTATCAATTTCTTTTAAGTTTGAAACTTCAGAAATAACATGTTTTCAAAATTTTAGAAAACATTTGAAAATGCGATTTTTTTTTCTTTTTGCGTCACTGATTTTCGGTAACGTTACCGAGTAGGTTTTATAGTGACTATATATAATTCAGACATAAGAGATTTAAAGTGTGCTATTCAAAGTAAGTATGATGTTTACGAGAATGCAGCATACATACACAATATAACTTAAATAACATTTACTGTACATACTGTTGTACTTCTTAGTCCAGAATCTATTCTTGTCACAAAATGTGAATTAACGAAGCAAGTGAATAAAGTGAGAGGGACCATGTCAATCAGATTTCATGCTACTCTTCACAAATGAGTAATTAACATACATTAAGATTAATACGACATAAAGTGACTATTAAGAGCTCACAATAGTCACAGAAAAATTACTCAAAAAGACCCGGATGACCATGTAAAGTCTATGGGAGCGTTCTTTTCTAATATCTCGCTCAATTTTTAATATTTTTGCATGATTTTTTTGCACAATATAGCTGAGGGCAATCCACAACCGGGCTAGTTTTTACTTTTTCGATTTTTGTTTCAAATTTTCTTTAAAAAATTACTTTAACTTTCGAAACCGGTTTAAACCGGTTCTGAAACTGAAACTATCGTAATATAAAAAATATATAACCAAAATCGAAAAAGTAAAAACTAGCCCGGTTGTGGATTGCCCTCAGCTATCTTGTGCAAAAAAATCATGCAAAAATATTAAAATTGGAGCGAGATATTAGAAAAGATCGCTCCCATAGACTTTACATGGTCATCCGGGTCTTTTTGAGTAATTTTTCTGTGACTATTGTGGGCTCTTAAGTCTAAATTACACTTAGTGATAAATGCTTCGTAGTAATTGATAAGTTAATAATCTCAAGAGGGACATATGGTTATAATACAAGAATGTGACTCCTAAGTTTATTTAAATGAAACTAAGGTTTATTATAACCGATCATGTATTTATAAAATAAATAAACAGATGGATTGTTAAGAAGCCTATTAGTAAATATCCCCTTATTATTATTTTTGTTTCTAAATTTAGCTTCAGGGGTAGCTTGGGCACTTGTGTTTCCCTTGCTATGTTATTCATGAAAAAATTGCCATCGACAAGTACAGATCTATTTTTTTGGCTTTTTGAGGTACTTATGACGGTGATAATATTTTATCGATCCTTAGTGTTATAACCAGATGCTTTATTTTTAAATTTTCAAACTTTGTGGGATCTTTCTTTTAACTATCGACACTTACTAGAAACATGACAATTTAGTTCTAAGTGTAGCGTTTAGCATGGCATGTAAATAGTAAGTATATGCAGAAAAATGTTTCTTAAGTTAGAAAAAAATAACTTAACCATTAACGAAAATATGCAATATTCTCTTCCGAATTACTCACTGTTCTAAAAAACATTCTTTATCATAGAATTCAAGAGACCAGTATAATTTCGAGATTCAAAGAAAAAAATTAAAAAAATTTATTTTCCTATCATTGATTTCTAAAAATGTTTTTGAGTATGTTTTATAGTGTATTATTCAATATCTCAATCTGAAATGGGAATTTTTTGATGTCGTTCATCTCAATTAAACATTTTCATCTTCAATTGCCATATTTTACAGAATAAAATATTGAATAAAAGAATGACGTTAAAATGAATATTATTTTATTGCTCTTGCACGTAAAAATTTAATAACTTATCGAAAAATCTTTAGTTGAGGATTGATAGTATGCAGGGGATTCAAAACTTATCGTTCAAATTTCGTGGGGGAGGTGGAATACACCTAGACGACTCGAAATCAAATAGAAATAACCGGTTCGGAAACGTCTTTCTGGCCAACTAAGGGCAATGACAGTGTTGCTTGAGGTCTATTCTTTTAAAATTGAGATTCCATGAATGGCACCACTTTCCTTAAATGTTAAAATTGCGCTTCATTTCGTCTTAATTAATATGTCATTAAGTAAATAAAAATTTATGAATTAAAAAAAAAGGTGCTAATCAAGAAATCAGAATTAAAAAGAAACAGTCCACTGGTAACATTGGTTATTGAAAGAGCTGGATGACATAAAACTGATCTTTGGCGCTGGCAGAGTTCCAGTGCGCTACCTTTTTTAATTTCAATTTCTTAATTTTCACTATTATTTCAAAATGATAAAATTTTACTCGCATAATGGCATATTAAATAAATTTAAAACAAGGGAAATTTTACCATTTAAAAAAGTGGAACCAATCAAGAATTTCGAAATTTTTAAAAGTAGCTCACTGGAAACACTGTGAATGCCCATACAGGGCCAAAAAGGTGTTTCCGACCAGGCATTCCCATGTTATTCTGAGTTGTTTAGGTGTACCCTACCTCAACACATAATTTGAACGATACATTTAGAACTATCCTGTCTATATAAATAGACATTCTGAAAAGTGATCATTGCAGTTTAAAAACTGCTTAAAAATATTTTGTAAAATCACCGCTTGCAAATGAAACCTTGTATTTTTTAATATTTATTTTTTTAATCTTGAAAATAGATTGTTTTTTAAACATTAAGAACATAATTTGGATTCTTGTGAAATCGGAAAAATTTTACTATATTTTAGTTTGTAGTTATTTTATATTTTAATAGATTAAGAAACATTTATTAAGAAGTAAACTGACACTATAATATATGAGTAGATATATGTGCCATTTTCATAATGTTTACTTATTTTTTAATATATCGACACATAATTTAACCCTGTCCCATTTTAATTGAGAAACATTTGTCCTTCTTTTTACAATATACTGATATTTTTCAGTATTATTTGTTAGTACAGGATTCCCTTGATGTAAATCAAGGAAATCCTGTACTAACAGCGATTTGCGGTTTAAAATCCGTAACAGCCATTTGCGGTTTCGAATGTTGCGATTTTTTTCAGATGATCTTTCAAAAAATGTGAAGAACATTTCCAAATGTTCTTTCGACCAGTGCCGAGAGGAAAAGATAGCTTTCATATTTCACGGTTTTAAAATTTTGTGAGTTTCATTCGAAGGTAATTTTACTCAAATTTTAAGAAGCTAAAATGCAATGAACCCGATAAGAGAATATTCATCAAGTTGAATGAGAAATGTGTCAAATTAGTAAGCTTGCGCCAAGTTAACATATGTTTATTCATTATTGCTCGCCATATTTAATGATATTTCCCTAAGTGTCGCAAAGTTTGGCGATAATTTTATGCTAGCGGATATTAATAATATTTGAGCATTGCGCAGTCATGAACGGTGCAAATGTTCACCATTTTGAAACAAGATGGATAAGGCTGAATAACGAGCTCGGTCGAGACATTGGTATCAAAAATTATAATAAAAATTTTTCTATAACTAGCATATATACTTTTTTCTATATACTAGCAAATCTGTCAAATACAGAAAATACTTTAAAATAAATAAAAATGCATTTTTTTAAATCAAAAATTTCGATATCATATTGGAAATTATCAAAATTTCTGGTATAAATGACAAGTTTTGAAATAAAAAAAGGGTCATATTGGTATTTGTATGCGACGTTTGCGTTCCATATATTCCTATACAATAAATTATTGTTACAGTGTGCTGTGCCAAACTATAAAGTTTGTACCATAAATTTAGAATAACTCTTTGGTATGAATGACAAATTTCGAAATTAAAAAAGGGCCAAATTGGCCCCCTGGTGTTACTGTGCGTCGCTTGCGTCCAATATATTCTTGTACAATAAATGATTGTTATAGTGTCCTGTATCAAACGTTAAAGTTTGTACAATGATTTTAGAATCACCCTGTATTTAAAATGATATATGAATTTTATACGTGTATTACTATGTACAAATATCGCTAATGGTGTTGGCATTCTATTTATAAGTTTATAACTTTCTTTATGCCTTCTTTTCTTAAGAAAATCAACTCGCACTGTAAAGTCTGCTATCAGTTTTAAAACTTCGCATTATCGTAAAGGAAATCTCTAAACCATGATTTTTAAAGTGTCATGATGAAAACTGAATGATAAAATATCCCACTTATCCATAACAATGTATCCATTTATAATGCCGCGATAGGAGATTTTATGGTTAAATCAAGTATTATTTTTAGACATAATTTTCAAACAGGATTCAAAAATCGTTACATGAGCTAAATTGTGTTTTCGTGACAGGCTTAGCCATTCTCAAGATAAAAGTATTCAACGCACAAATTTAGAAATACAAAATAGAGAAGATATTGTAGAGGAAAATATTTAAATGTCATCATCAATTACTTTGTATAAAAATAGCAAGGTGCGAGATGAACATTTTATTGATAATCCATTTCATTAAAAAAAATCCTTGGTCAAGTGTGAGATTTAATTGTGAAAAAGGGTTCCGTACAATAAATATATGTAATATTAACTACAATATTGCGGAAAAACAATTCTTAACAATTTATTAAAATTTCGCAAAAACACTTTTTTAATTTAAAGAAAAATGTTTTATTAAAAAATTATTCTATGAATTGCTTTTTGATAAATGCCTAAAATGATTGAATTGAAATAAAAAAAACATTAGCTAATTAACCATATGAATACCCCGGCGTGCAGACGTAATAATAACAGAGGCTATACGCTCTACGCAGAAGGTATATGATGTGTGTATTTTAAGTGTGTATACTATGCTTTTCTTGAAAAACAGATGGTATTCGGTGTTACTTTAAAAAAATCCAGAAGGAAATGGCGTATACCCTCCTCTGCATCCCTCATTAGCCTTACCTAAAAAAAACCTCATAGTAAGTTTAAATTCGCACTGTGTCATGAACGTTTCGATAGGAGGTCGTAAAAATGCAACGTTACATTAGCTCTTAAGGCGTTTTCTACATTGGTATTTAAATAATATTTCGTTTCATTATTAATTTTTTTCGAAAATTTGGATAAAAAGTATTTGACTGATTCCGCGCCGGTGTGTACTTTGGACATCCTTTAATCACCTTGTCAGCCGGAAGTAAAAGAAAAGTTTGTCGGAAAAAATGTGATATTCTCAAAAACTAAGTGACCTAGGTTAATTGCTATAGTTTTCTGCAAGGTTTCTTTAAATCCCTACTTGCTCTCATTTTTTCATAACTTTATTTTTAGTATGTTTAGAAATGAGGGGTACATATTTTTTGTTGTACATTTTCGATGATACCTCTGAAAATATTACCTAAAATTTATATATATATATATATATATATATATATATACATTTGTAAATTCGGTGTTTCAACCAAGATGTCGCCACACTGCGGTGTAAAAATCTAGGCGACATTGGGACTATCGCCAGTAAAATTTAAAAATTTTATTCGTTGAAAATTAATAGTATTCAAGCAAAAATGTTACACGAAATATTAGATGAATAAATAAATAAATAAATTTATTGGTGAGAGAATACCTCCTGGTGCCTAGATTTTTGCCGACCTCTCCACATATAATATATAGTTATAGAAATATTTTCAAATAATTTAATTGCCCCCCTAAATATTCTTTAATTATATTTGTGAATAGCTAATAATCCATAAATATGGAAGCCAATATAATTTATGGCTATATCCAAGTCATAAATTTCTCAATGTCTTCCGATTAAATAAGTCAAATTTTCCTTTCTAAAATACAAAAGATCTCGAACTGAAGCCAAAAATCGTAGTATGTGACAGACATGACAAATATGCGTAGAAATATCCTTATAAAATTACCATGTCTCAACTTTTCAGATGGTTTATAATTTTTTGAGAAATACGACTATGATAAGCGGACAGACCCACGAATGTGGCTATAATGGTTCCATTTTTACTTTTTAAATATGAACCCTAAAATGGTATAACGTTGAAGTTCATTTAACTACACTGCTCAAAACAATTAAAGGATGTTTGAAGTTTTATATAAAATAAAGATATAAACGAATTTTTTTTTTGCCGAAAATAGAAGAAGAGAATCACAAATGCAAATTTTTCTGGTTTTCAAACTGTGGAGTACGCAAATTTTGAGTTCGACGTCAAAAACGTCGCTTCAGCGGCGGCGAATGAAATTTGACTTTCAACTGGATAAAAGAGAATGAAGACAAGGATGATCGGCATTCAGTGATTGCTTTGTTTCGATGAATACGATGTCTCAGCGAAGTCATTTGACAGATTCAGAAGCTTGGAGAATTGTTGGTAGGTTAGAAGGGGGCCAAACTCAAGCTGAAGTAGCGCAAGCCATTGGAGTGTCACAAAGTGTCATTTCCAGGATCTGGAACCGTTTTTTGGAGAGTGGATGTGCAGGCCGAAGACCAGGGCAAGGTCGTAGACGTGCAACAACGCCCAATGAAGATCGTTATTTAGCGTTAACAGCTCGGAGACACCGAAATATGAACGCTAATCTTCTCCAACAACACCTTCGATCGGCTACAGGCACCACGATTTCAACTCAGACTGTCCGAAACCAGCTCCATGCTGTAGGTCTGTATGCTCGCCGACCGATGGTATGTGTTAGTTTAACATCAAGGCATCGTCGCGACCGCAGGGAGTGGGCAACCGAGCATGTCAACTGGAGGAGAAATGAATGGAGCAATATTCTGTTTTCTGACGAGTCCCGTTTTTCTGTGCATCCGGATAATAGGCGTATTTTCATCTGGAGGAACCGTGGCAGTAGGAATAATCCTGCGTTCGTGCACGAAAGTGTCAGATTTGGCGGTGGAGGAGTGTTGGTGTATATGGTGGCATCTCCATTGACGAGCGCACTGACCTCTACATCATTCGAGATGGAGCTCTGACTGGTCGCCGATATAGGGATGAGATCCTCAGACCTATTGTAGTCCCTTATGCTGCAGCAATCGGAGATAACTTCATTTTAATGGACGATAACTGCAGGCCACATCATGCATACCTGGTGGAAGATTTCCTTTTCGAGGAAGGAATCGTTCGAATGGAATGGCCAGCGTGTTCTCCAGACATGAATCCAATTGAGCACGTTTGGTACGCTCTAGGAAGACGAGTTTCTGGCCGCCAACAACCCCCACAAACTCTTCAAGAACTGGAAAGAGCTCTTCTGGAATAGTGGGGGAGAATACCCCAACTCGTCATTAATAGCCTCATTGAGTCCATGTCTCAAAGGTGTTCAACGTTGCTGGCTGTCCGTGGAAACCATACCCCCTACTGCAAATGATTTTCTTTGAAGAAAACACCTTTTCTTATTCTTTTTTTCTCATATCCACAAATTGTGTTTTTTTCCTTTTGTGCACAAATACGCAATAAAATGCATTTTTTTTTTTTTTTTTTTTTTTTTTTGCCAAACATGTGTAATTTATCCTCATATAACCTACTATGTCTGTCGACCATGTATCAATCAGCTAAAAAGTTTCCCAGATACAAAATCCACCTAAAACTGCAATATCCTTTAATTGTTTTGAGCAGTGTATCATAATAATAATATTTAATTTCAATAATAAAGTATCATTAATTATAATATCCTAATTTTTAATAATATTTATTTTTATGCATAATATTTTTTACAGCACTGTAATTTATTTTGTATATATTTCAATGACAAATTTTGGAAAAAGATTGTCTAACTTAATTACTGAATTCCAATAGAAGCCTTACAAATAGATAAATTCTGACTTTGATATAAACGTGTCCTTCAAAAGTGAAGATTAAAATTTACATAGACGTAAGTTTCGTAAGATCGTTTGGTGACACAATCCTGTTAATTATATTCAAATTATACTTTTAACATTCTGGTCTATGAATAGCGACAAGTCATTTTTTATTTCCTACTTCGCTTTGTAGCTTTTTCAAATTAGAAACAGTTAAAAATCAACATTTAACAGAATTATTTAAAAAAATAAATAATTATAAAGAAGAACTAAAAACGGTCGTTTTTCTGAATTCGAGTAAGAACAACTCGGGCTCATGTAACTTATTTATTTTTATATTTTTTAAATGTTATTATTTATTGTTGTCTTATATTTTTGCTTGTTCTACATTTATTTCTAAATTTTTTTGCCCTATTGCAGTGGATTAAAATCCTGGGAATCATTAATGGATTTGCGGGACCTACACGAAAAAATATAGATTAACATTAATATAAACAATAGCAATATTATTACTTATTTATACACAAATGCTCCTTCTTCTTTTAAAGATTTGCATCTAAAAAACTAATATGTGTAATAACGAGACTACATTTAAAAGAACAACAACACTTCAAATATTATTTGGCATATATTGCTTAGAAAGTAACAGTGATCTTCTAGAAGTTTTTAGAATTTATTGCTTAGAAAAATATCATAAAAATGCGGGGTAAAATAACATGCGATATTTATGATCCCAAATACACATGTGCGGGTGCAAGTGACTCTAGGCAATTTATTTTAGTGCGAGTAAGTCATAAAACAAACACTTGCTTAATGAAAATGTCAAAAACACGCTGATGTAATATAGAATGGAATTAGATGTATGATGAGCGATATTTTAAAATTTATACTTATCTATCGTATTATTTATAGCGAAACTTATGCTAACTATTTAAAAAACAAAGAAAAAAAAGTACATTTATTTATACCTGAGATTTTTTTTTTTTTGGGAAAAGAAAGTTAAATCAAGATTTAAAGATATTAAAGAAACTACATTGCAATATACTAATATATACAGATGTCTTTTCTTATCGTTGAAAGATTGCTACCGTACTTTTACATTCCGAAGTAACTTTGTCACCTTGTTATCAGTTATTATTGTTTATTCATATGATCAATTCTCTCTTTTTTTACAAATCTTAAATAGTAAATAAAAAATGAGGACTTAAGAAAAATCACCGGGTGTCCGGCGTTATTGCTCTAACAATGAAGAGAATGTGGCAAATATAGTGGTTATTATCATTAACAGCATAAGAAAAAACTGCTGCAACATTCAAAATACCACGTAGTACTTTTCTATGACGTACCCTTGTCAATAGGGATATACACAAGTTTGTGGGTCGTTCGACAATCCTTACATAGAAAGAAGATCAGTTTATTTGCAAGTTCTTGAGAGTTGCAGCTAATCGGGTTTTTTTAATCAAGCAGGATGTGAAGATGGTATTTAAAAATCCCTTTACCGGAATATTGTCAATATCCTTATATTGACTAACAACACTCCATATGATAATATTATCAATGCTTTCATCCAGAGAAATGCTTTATCAATGGAAATATTAAATGATACCGATCCTCTGTTGAATAAGCCTAAAATAAAATCATTGATAAACCTCTAAGTGGTCTAACTGGTTACTTTTTTATATTATATCGATATCAGAGGTAATGTTTTTCTAACAATAACTATCGTGTACACTTTAATTCGCTTTGCTGTTGAAGTAAATCCTCAGGCCGATCGCCTATATTTTTTAAGATCCGGAATCAAAAAATAAAATATGTTATGTACAAAAATGTGTATAAATCTTGACAAAGTACCCCCGGTTTACGGGATTACGTACACAATCATCACTATCATCACAGGTAGACTTAAAATTGCAAAGTGCAGTCCTTTCGGTCTGCACTGGGAAGAAAAGATTGGTTTGCTATTCCTCTAGGCTAATTTTACACAGGCACAAGAAAATAAAAATGCATTGAAGAGCATTATTGAAGATTTCCTGTTTTTATTTTATATAAAATTTGCATAGTATTTTCGAAAAATTTGTCATCTGTAGTTAATTCGGCTTAATTTATAGCAGTCTATATTTTCTACCAAACTTTGCGATATTCCACAAAGTGTCGCCAGGCTGGGCGAGAATTTTACGGTAGTGGATATGACTACAGTTTTTAACGTAGGAGAATAACAAAAAATGCTTCAACAATAAAATTTGCAAGAAAACCACGTTTTCTAAATCTCATATATGAAACCTTTTTATGAAGAAATTAGACATCCTAGACATATAAACTGTTATACCTGAAACGTTTTTTAGGTTAGAAACAAAACGAAACATGCTCTGCAATCCTTGTATCAGGATACATCCTTGTATTTCGTTTTTTTTAGCTGGATATAAAAACTCTCTGGATTTCTAATATTTTTCTAAATCTATTGTGTTTTTAAATATTATGTCATGATCAGATTATGTCACATTATATAGTCATGATTGGAAAAAATATATCGAAATTTTCCGAACTCGTTTCCTTTCGAAACTGGTATCTTCTTACTTTTTGTAATGGGAACTACCTAAAACGTTTCAAGTGCTGTCCTTTATCATATCAAAAGCCATTGAAGTCAAAATATTTTTTTAAATAGGTTACAAAACTTAAGTCTTTATGCGTTTTAAGTCCTGTTAGTTACATTTAGAAAACTTTTTTTATATTTTAATGATGTATTTTTTTACCGATTCTGTCATTCTAAATGAAAACGCTAAAAAATATATAAAATTCAAAGTATTGTAACTTTTTCATTTTGAAAAAGAAAAACGGAAATTTTAATTTTTACTTTATAGGTTACAGATTTATTTTCTCTAGAAACTATGAAGAGTATAAAATTTTAAATTTCGTAACTGTAGAAAATAAAATGTTTAGAAAATCAACTAACTTTGGATTTACTTGGAATATTACGAGATAAACAATATTTAAAGTTATTTTCAATTAATAACACAGAACGAGCTCCGGAGTTCTGCGGTCATATGATCGAGTTAAATTTTGCTCTATCTGCCATTGAGGCACTTTTTTTCAGCGATCCCTAACGTTGTATAATTCTAACAGCAGGTTTTATACCCAATTGTTCATATATTTCATATAGCGGGAATATTCCCCATATAATGTTTACGAACACAATTTAATTAGCGGATTATTACCCCAAAAAAGCCAACTCATCTACATCTTTATTTTGATCTTAGTGTTGTGGACCGCTATTTATGTGTATTGTACTGTGTGATATAAACCAAATGAAAAAGAAAGCAAGCTTGGCTTCAATCTTAATTATACACATACAGTCTTCATAACCCAAAATCATATCATTAATATTTACCATTTAGGATTTTATTTTTGTTGAGTAATAAGAAATATTCTTCGATATATTTCTATACACCTACAAAGTAACAATATATAAATAAACTTCTTAAAAAAAAAAAAAAAAAAAAAAAAACATATTTTGATCACAAGCCAAATATTGATCATAATCAATTTTTATTTCAGCATCTAAAAAACTGCATTTTGGCTTCTTATCATTTCATGCAAATATTACAATAACTCATATCTTTGCGTATCTAAAAGATATATAAAAATTGATAAAAGCTAAGAGCATCTTCAAAATATTGATTCCCAAGATACCTCAAACGCATGCATCATACAAAATATTTTCTCATAAATCAATCCATTTTCAAAAGCTATTTCTCCAGATTCTAGACCAGATATTACTCGATATGGATTATAAGATAAAATGACAAAGACAGATTATGGTTAATAGTATATTTTTAAATTATTTGAAGTCTCATTTTTTTCTTTTCTATCATTTTCTTTACTTTATTTATGTATATGTGTGTTCTCTATTTATACATAAACGGTAAAATTGATATTAAATGTATATTTGCAATCTTTTTTCACAGTTGTATTGTAATATAAATTAATTTTCATAAATATATATAGGACAGTTGCACCATAAACTTTAACTAATAATAACACATTGCTCAGTGGTGCACAAAACAGGAATTTTAATATACATTAGTACATATTAAAATAAAATAAAATTTTCAACGTTTCGCGCCGTCTTCTGCGGGCGTCTTCAGGAAAATATGAAATGGAAGGACTACGTTTGCATCTTGTTCGAGAGATATTTCTACTAAATTAAAAATTAAATGAATTAAAATTTAAAAATGTTGCCAATTACACGTGAGTAAAAATTAAAATATTGCAAGGAAATAAAAATTTTAAGGTTTTATGATGTTATGCCACATTTTTGGTATATTGTAGGATAAATTATCATTACATGGTTTATTTTCACGTGCTATGATTTCGATGGATTCTATTATTTTACCTTGAACTGGGTTATTGCATGGAACTATGATTTTGGCTTCCTCAAAATTAATATGGCAACCCTTGTTCGCCAAATAGAAGCGAGCAAGGGCAGTATTCTGTTTATATTGTTCTGTATCTCTACGATGTTCTTTAATTCTAGTTAAAAGTTTCCGCGTTGTCATGCCGATGTAGACTTTTTTAAGATTATTAGATAAAGTGATGGGGATTTCATAAATACCAGATTTTTGATCTATTGGAATTTTGTCGATTTTATCTGTAACGAGGTCAATGAGATAAGGAGGAGGAATGGCGACAAGTTTTATGTTATATTTTTGTGCGATCTTTTTTATTTTTTCAAATATGTAAGGGATATAATGAAATTTTCTGTAAACTATAAGTTTATTCTGTCGTTGGCCAGATGTGGGAGGAGTATTGTACTGTTGAACTATTTTATTTATAAATTTTGCTGGAAAACCATGGTCAAAAGCTATTTTCTGTATAAAATCAATTTCTTTATTTAATGTGTCATCTGAACAAATCATAAAAGCTCTTTTAATAAATGACCTGAAAGCAGATATTTTGTATTCGAAAGGCATGTTGGCTGAAAATGGGATAACTGTATTTTCTTTTATTGGTTTTCTATAAACTGAAAATTTTAAACTTGAATTGCATCTATTAATTTGAGCATCTAAAAATGAAAGGGTGGCGTTTTCTTCGACTTCAAGGGTGAAATTAATACTATTGCTTAATTTATTGACATCTTGTAGAAAAACATATAAATCAGCTAAACTGTGGTTCCATAAGATGAAAACATCATCAACATAACGGAACCAACATTCAGGTTTTAAATTAAACGTATTAAAATTTTTTTGTTCTAGTGGTCTTAATGCGAATTCAGCAAACAAACCGGATACTGGTGACCCCATCGGCGCACCATGCAGCTGTCGGTAAATATTCTTATTAAAAATGAAAATGTTACTGAAAACTATTAGGTTTAGGCCAGATTTAAGGGAGGTTTTGATATCTTGAGATATATTTGAATTTTTATCTATTATCAAATTAATGTATTCTATGACTTCGTGCATATTGATGGAAGGATATAATGAAACTACGTCTAAACTAGCCATAATGGTGTTTGTATTAATTGGAATGACTTTAACTTTATCGATAAAATCTCTTGTAGATAAAATTGCAAATTCTGAAACAGGAAGTATCGATTTCAAGAAGATCACGAAAGCCTTTTCAAAAAGGTATGTGGGTGCAACACAGCGGGAAACTATGGGTCTCAGTGGTAAACCTGGCTTATGATCTTTCAGTCTCCCAGTCAACATCGGAGTAACACCAGTATGATTGATCTTAATAAGTGATTTCATACTATCTGGCCATTTTCCAGTGCGAACCAACTCTTCAACTTTACGGAAAATTTTCTTGTTTAAATCTTCCTTCAGAAGTTCACAATCCATATCAGCCATACACGCATTCATTTTATCAATGTAAGTTAATCTGTCCAAAACTGCTATTTTGTTTGATTTGTCTGTTTTGATAATGATAATGTTAGGGTCCTTTTTTAAATTATTTAATGTCCTCAAAATTACGTTCTGTTCTTTATTCTGCTGATATGAAATTTGTCTTACTAATCTGTACATTGCTGCCCGCTCTTCATCTCTATTACTTTCCGGGATGAATTAAGCAATAGTATTAATTTCACCCTTGAAGTCGAAGAAAACGCCACCCTTTCATTTTTAGATGCTCAAATTAATAGATGCAATTCAAGTTTAAAATTTTCAGTTTATAGAAAACCAATAAAAGAAAATACAGTTATCCCATTTTCAGCCAACATGCCTTTCGAATACAAAATATCTGCTTTCAGGTCATTTATTAAAAGAGCTTTTATGATTTGTTCAGATGACACATTAAATAAAGAAATTGATTTTATACAGAAAATAGCTTTTGACCATGGTTTTCCAGCAAAATTTATAAATAAAATAGTTCAACAGTACAATACTCCTCCCACATCTGGCCAACGACAGAATAAACTTATAGTTTACAGAAATTTCATTATATCCCTTACATATTTGAAAAAGTAAAAAAGATAGCACAAAAATATAACATAAAACTTGTCGCCATTCCTCCTCCTTATCTCATTGACCTCGTTACAGATAAAATCGACAAAATTCCAATAGATCAAAAATCTGGTATTTATGAAATCCCCATCACTTTATCTAATAATCTTAAAAAAGTCTACATCGGCATGACAACGCGGAAACTTTTAACTAGAATTAAAGAACATCGTAGAGATATAGAACAATCTAAACAGAATACTGCCCTTGCTCGCTTCTATTTGGCGAACAAGGGTTGCCATATTAATATTGAGGAAGCCAAAATCATAGTTCCATGCAGTAACCCAGTTCAAGGTAAAATAATAGAATCCATCGAAATCATAGCACGTGAAAAAAAACCATGTAATGATAATTTATCCTACAATATACCAAAAATATGGCATAACATCATAAAACCTTAAAATTTTTATTTTCTTGCAATATTTTAATTTTTACTCACGTGTAATTGGCAACATTTTTAAATTTTAATTCATTTAATTTTTAATTTAGTAGAAATATCTCTCGAACAAGATGCAAACGTAGTCCTTCCATTTCACATTTTCCTGAAGACGCCTGCAGAAGACGGCGCGAAACGTTGAAAATTTTATTTTATTTTAATATGTACTAATGTATATTAAAATTCCTGTTTTGTGCACCACTGAGCAATGTGTTATTATTAGTTAAATTAATTTTCTTTCACTTCAATATTGGAACAAGATAAGATTAAAAAATAGAAGGTAGTGTAGAGAAATTTTTAATAGATTGAACTAGTTTAATAGATAAAATTGAAATTTCATTTAAAAGTTGTTTATGATTGGTCCAGGAATATTAATGTTTAATCCATAGGGTACGTAATGTATGACTCTGTTATTACACAAACCGCGTTTTCATCATTATTAAAATGATGTTTATTATTTATTATTACTATTATTATTATTATTTTTCACGAAATTCTTTGCATTTAGAAGAATTTTTATTTGAATGGGGGGAAACTGTGGATGTTAATAAACAAGAAAATTAAAAAGTTACAAAATGAGTAGACACAAATTACCAGATATAGAAAAATAACGAATCCAAAGAAAGATGTGGCGTGAAAAATTTTGAAGCAAAAAAAAAAGACTATCAATCTAGCTGATTACGAAATGTGAAACGATCACGAAAAAGTAAACAATGTAATGTTGAACTAATTAATTGTAAAAAAAAAACATGTTTTTCTTTTTCTATGAAATTGATTTATAAGTTTTAAATTTTAGTCTTTGAAAAAATGACTTTCCAAGTGGTTGTTGTAATTTGTTAAATTACGTTTTTTTTTAATTTTTAAATTTTCTTTTGGCGTAAACGGGGATCTAGTTAAAGATTTCTTATTTTGGCAGAGAAAATGGCATTTCTTAAAAAAAGGTTTTGACACATTTTATCATTTATAAGCAGTTGTATTAATTTTTTTAAACTTTTAGTATACCCCAGCTAAAAAAAGTTTACACTTTGTTTGCAAAAAAGTTTAGATTGTACACAATTTGTACACAAAAAGTGAATATTTTTGAATACTCCGAAAAGTATGTACTTTTTGTGAAAAATATTTTCATGTTTTATGTATACAAAAAAGTGAACATTATAAGTTATCAAAAACGGTGCACTTTTTTTGCATAAAATAAATAAATATTCCGTGTGTGCAAAAATTTTGCAACTTTTTTTTTTTTTTTTTTTTTTTTAAATCAGATTCCAATTTTGCAAATATTATGTACTATTTTTTATGGATGTGAAAATTAGATTTTTTCATTACAGGGATTATTATATCCATGCGTGATGCCTTTTCTAAATTTGTGAAAATTTTCCAAGGTAAACTAATGTTGTATTTAACTTGCATTCGATCGGAAGGAATAAATTGGATTATGTCTTAATATGCCAAAATAAAATGAGTTAATTAAATTTCAAAATCGTGAGGTTGTGGGCCCTTTCTCAATAAAAGAAAATTCTCAGTTCGATTTTAATTTTAAGGTAAACAAATTAAATACACTTTAGTATGCTTATCAAATTTGAAGAAAAACAAATTTAATTATTTAAATTTTAAAATCCAGAAATGGGGGTTATGAAACTACCCCCCTCGCTTCATTACCGGAAACTTCCTTGAGATTATCTTATATTTTAAGTTGCTTAACAAAAATAAATTCTATCTTTTAACACATTCGCTGCCGCTTACTTGAAGATGTGATGACCGTTAATGCCGCACTGTAGAAGTGGGGTTTTCCCGGAAACCGATTTATTTTTTATAAGAAATAATCAGTGAAAGATTTTCCCGTACCAGCGCGTGACTGGCTATTTGACATCACCTCACATCACGCGCTGGCGCGTGAGCGGCCTTTTAACGTTGGCGCCATATCACGCGCTGGCGCGTGATCGGCAGCGAATGTGTTAAAAATAAGAAAAAATAGAAATTTTGATTAATTATAAATTTTTAAACTTAGGGGAGGGGTAATGTTTTTAGTAAAACCCTCTAACTTTACGGAAATATATAATTTCTCTTTTATTTTAAATTTCTCGAAAAGACATAATTTTACTATGTTTTGCAAAATCATTCAAAAATAAAATTCAATTGTATTTTAGACTAAATAATATTTAAATCAAACTTAAGGGAGGGGCAATGACTCTCATATGACCTCTTCCCCATAAAAATCGTTTAATTTTAAATTACTTGAAAAAAAAAAAACATATTTTATTGGGCATTTCAAAACGAAAAAAAAATAGTTAATTAATTTTCAAAATCCTGTTAAGGACAAAATGTGCCTACCCCTAGAAAGAATAAATTTTGCTGTGTTTTTCAAAATCGGAGAAAAACAAAACTTAGTTAAATTTCAAAATCGAGAGAGGGGCAAAAGCCATTCTATGCCCCCTTCCCCCATTGCAAAATTTTTAATTTTTTTCTTTTTTTTTTAAGTTTCTCGAAAATAGTAAATTCGACTACGAATTTCAAAATAAGAGAAAAAAAATTTTAATTAATCAAATTTTAAAAAGAAGGGGGGGGGGGCAATTGCTCTCACATGCTTTCATCCCCCTATCAGAAAATTTCTTACTTCCTCTTTTATTTTAAATTTCTCGAAAAGAATAAATTTTACGAAGTTTTTCAAAATTAAAAAAAATTAAATAATTAAGTTTCAAAATCGGGGGAAGTGAAGTGGACCCCCCCCCCACACACACACACACCCATGCTCACAACACGCGCGCAAAAACTCCACTTTTTCAACGAGCTTACAATTTGCCCTTTTCCCTTATCAGGTGTAGCTTCCAATTATTATGAAAATTACTTGCGCTTTCAAAAATCAGACGAATCCTGTTTAATAATTATTAATTAATTTATTATTCTCGCATGTACAGCTATAGCGATCTTTCCAACACCAGGAACCAGAAGCATTAATACTTCTCAACTCAGAGACTTGGAGCTGGTGTGTTTACATATGACGTCACTCGACCGCGAAGTTAGCTAGAGAAACGAACGTAACGGATACCGCGTGTCCCGTCGTTTTTTATTTTTATTATTTCTAATTTAGATTATAGCGCTTATACCAAAGTTAATTTTTCACAAGTATCTCTGTGAAAGTTTCAAATGACACAGTCATTTGTAAGCACAGGCAAACCCTGTAGAATCGGTCGGGATCGAAAAAAAATTTCGCCTTTTGCTGCAAGTTGATGAATTTGCAGCGACTTGAAAATCTTTCCGAATTAGACAGCTCTATTTTTAGCTTCCGAATTATCAGCGGTTATTGTTTGTAATAACAACCACACATTATTAATTTAATTGTTGATGTTAATTTATTCATTGATATTAATTTAATCATTGATATTAATTTAATTTGCTGATTATTTGACATTTACTACATGCTTAGATTGTTTTTCAAAACAAATAGAAATTCTTATGAAAAATGAAAATAAATTCCCCCTTAAATTATAAGTGTTTTCAAAACAAATGGAAATTCTTATGAAAAATAAAAATTAATTCCCCCTTAAATTGTGTTTTGTGAGCTAAAAGGGACGTGAGACGGGCATCACAGATTTTTTCTTTTTTGCAGATTCTTTATCATTAAACCTTTATTTTGTTTCATGTCATGTTTAGTTTTTATTACTTACTATATCAAAAAGTTAATATTGTTAATAAACATTTAAAAAATTAGGACTAAATACACCACAGGTAAGTGACTGTTTGATTAATAAATGCTTCAATTGTAAAAATATTTCACCTGCAGATTACTTTTTGGCCCTGAAGTATCTGCCGCAGATACTTGGAGAATTTTCTGCTGCTGGGTCGGACAGTAATTTTAAAAAAAAGGTTACACTGTTCTCAAAATGGGTTCTTTTATATCTTTTTGTTTATCTTATATGTTTTTCACATGATCGGTAAAATTCGCAATTTTTCCACAGCTGATCAACAAAATTATCGATTTTTTCTTGTTTGAAAACAAAAATAAGATTTTTAGAAAATGAATCGACAAAATGTGCGATTTTTATGAAGCTGGTCTATGGAATTTGTGATTTTTCGAGTATGGCCAACAAAATTATCTATTTTTACAAAGCCGATTAAGAAAATTTGCAATTTTTCTGCACCAATCAACAAAATTTGTGATTTTTACAAAGATAGTTGCCAAAATTCACAATTTTTTTGCATCTGATCAATAAAATTTCTGATGTTTATGAAACTGATTGACAAAAATCGCGATTTTTACAAAGCAATCGACAGAATTCGGGATTTTTACAGAGCCAATCGACGGAATTTGCAATTGTTTTTCACATGATTGGTAAAATTCACAATTTTTTCACAGCTGATCAACAAAATTATCGATTTTTTCTTGTTTGACAACAAAAATAAGATTTTTACAAAATGAATCGACAAAATGTGTGATTTTTATGAAGCTGATCGATGGAATTTGTGATTTTTCGAGTATGGTCAACAAAATTATCTATTTTTACAAAGCCGATTAAGAAAATTTGCAATTTTTCTGCACCAATCAACAAAATTCGTGATTTTTACAAAGACAGTTGCCAAAATTCACAATTTTTCTGCGTCTGATCAATAAAATTTCTGATGTTTATGAAACCGATTGACAAAAATCGCGATTTTTACAAAGCAATCGACAGAATTCGTGATTTTTACAGAGCCAATCAACGGAATTTGCAATTGTTTTTCACATGATTGTTAAAATTCGCAATTTTTTCACAGCTGATCAACAAAATTATCAATTTTTTCTTGTTTGACAACAAAAATAAGATTTTTACAAAATGAATCGACAAAATGTGCGATTTTTATGAAGCTGATCGATGGAATTTGTGATTTTTCGAGTCTGGTCAACAAAATTATCAATTTTTACAAAGCCGATTAAAAAAAATTGCAATTTTTCTGCACCAATCAACAAAATTCGTGATTTTTACAAAGACAGTTGCCAAAATTCACAATTTTTCTGCATCTGATCAATAAAATTTCTGATTTTTATGAAACCGATTAACGAAAATCGTGATTTTTACAAAGCAATCGACAAAATTCATGACTTTTAAAAAGCCAATCGATGAAATTTTCATTTTTTTTTTCACATGATCAGTAAAATTCGCAACTTTTCCACAGCCGATCAACAAAATTATTGATATTTTCTTGTTTGACAACAAAAATAAGATTTTCACGAAATAAATCGACAAAATGTGCGATTTTTACGAAGGCAATCTATGAAATTTGCAATTTTTCGAATCTGGTCGACAAAATTATCGATTTTTACAAAGGCAATCGCGAAAATTCGCAATTTTTCTGCACTTATCAACAAAATTCGTGATTTTTACAAAGACAGTTGCCAAAATTCACAATTTTTCTGCACCTAATCAATAAAATTTATGATTTTTACGAAACCGATTGATGAAAATCTCAAGTTTTACAAAGCTATATCGACATAATTCGTGACTTTTACAAAGCCAATTGATGAAATTTGCAATTTTTTTTCACACGACAGGTAAAATTCACAGCTTTTCCACAGCCGATCAACAAAATTATCGATTTTTTTCTTGTTTGACAACAAAAATAAGATTTTTACGAATTGGATCGACAAAATACGTGATTTTTACGAAGCCGATTGACGAAATTTATGATTTTTTGAATCTTGTCGACAAAATTATCGATTTTTACAAAGGCGATCGAGAAAATTCTCAAAATTTTTATAGTGTGGCGGCCATCTTGCGCGGTCAATAAAACGAGTTTCTCGCAGGAAGCGATCGAGCTAGCCTTTTGCTCGGCAGATAAGACGCTCGCTTTCTGGCCGTGGGATCTCCAGTTCGATCCCTGCCCGGGCACGTCACCTGCAATAGCTATAAACCAATGCAACTGTGCAAAAAATCTATAAATTTGTCAAACGATCCTGGAAAAAAAGAATTTTCTTCAAAGGAATGCGGGAGGTAACTCTTTCCATCGTACGATTTCAGAAAAGCGTGACTTCGGTCAAAGGATTATGGAAAAAGTTGCGGCTTTTGTTAAAGGATTACGAAAATACTCTAATTTTCTAAGATAATCGTGAAAAATACTCTACTTTTTGTCCAAGATCGTGGTAAAATACTGTACTTTTTGTGGAAAGATCGTGGAAAATACTCAAATTTTCTCAAAAAGTCAAAGAAATGTTGTAATTTTGTCAAAAAAATGAGGAAAATATATAGTTTGTCAAAAGATCAGGAGAAATATGCGAATTTTGCCAAAAGATTGCAGAAAATATGTGAATTTTTCCAAAGGATCGCAGTAAATATCCAAATTTTTCCTCAAAATCACAAAAAATATCCAAATTTTTCCGAAAGATCGCAGAAAATATGTAAATTTTGCCAAAAGATTATGAAAAATATGAGAAATTTGTTGTAAGATTGAGGTAAGTAGAAGTATTTTGTAGAAAGGTAGCGGAAAATCGCTAATTTTGATGAAAAGTCGGAGGAAAATCGTGAATTTTGTCAAAAGATGGAAGAAAAATCGCAATTTTGTTGAAAGATCACAGAAAATGAGAGAATTTTCTAGAAAGATCGTAAAAAATACGAGAGTTTTTTCGAAAGATCGCAGAAAAAAGTGTATTTTGACAAAACGTAGCAGAAAATACGAAAATTTTGAAGAAAGATCGTGGAAAATACACAAGTTTTGACGAAGGATTGCAGTAAATATGCAAATTTTCTCAAAAGATCATGGAAAATATTTGAATTTTGTCAAAAAAGGGTGAGAAAAACTATGAATATCTCTAAAGGATCATGGATAAATGCAAATTAAAAAGTTCACAAAAAACCGCTAATTTTGTTAAAAAAATTACAGAAAAGTGCTAATTTTGTCAAATGTCCTTGAAACTTCAGCTTTTTTTTTTCTGAGGCTGTACCAAGTCTGAATTTTTATCAAAAGTAGCAAATTTTGGCTAAAGATCGGGGGGGGGGGATTTCATCATAGGGTCGTGGGTAAAAATGCAAGCTATGTGTGTGTGTGTAGGTGTTCACTCAGGCCCAGTTAGGAGGGGGGAATTCAAAATATTTTCAGTCTTGGCAAAATTTCAAACTTGCACCCATGGTTCTTTATCTTAAAAGTATGGGACCAAAGCATTTTCGATTAACCGATGTTCCATAGGTTGTTTTGGATAACCGGCGTTCCATAGGATTTTTTTAATAACTGTGAAGCTTATGGTGAAAAGCTTGATAGTAAGTACAGTGCTGTAATAAAAATGTTGTAACATATTACAGATTATGTGCTAGATATGGAACAGGATTACACACAATGAAGCTACTGAGATAAAAAATGTGTCACTTTGATATATTGAAGTACAAGAAGATGCAACAACAAATGTGTTGTTATTTAAAAGGTGGCGTGATAAATCAGCATTGAAACCATACAAAGTTGAAAATCAAAAGAAAATCGCAACATATTATGTAAAATAATGAAGTATTTTACATATATATATATAATAAAGTGCTCAAAATTATGGAATTGACCAATTGAGTAAGTTAACTCTGTTTATTTTATAAAAAAAACATGTTTTTTTAACACTATTTCTACTAGTGTCCAAAAGCACCTTTCAAAGTTCTGATTTTTGCTTCTAATTTTTAAAGCTAATTAAAACAAATTTCAATGTATTAAAAATGATTCGGAATTGTTTTGGTGCAAAACTTACAACTAAAACAGTAATCATAAATCAAAATATGTTGAAAGGTGTCAATTGACATCGGTAAAAATAGTGTTGATAGTAAAATTTTTTACATTTAAAAAGGACTTGGAATTTTAAGATCTTTTGGTTAAGTCAATTTTCGGATAACCGGAGTGCTACTGTAAATATATGCATATGGGTCATTCTTAAAAAAAAGGTCCCTTTTGGGATTTTTTTTTTTTTCATTAAAAGCAAAGTAAAAAAATAAGAGAGGATTGTATGCATCTCCAAGAACAGAAATTGAATATCAGCAACATGCATTAAAAATAATATTTATTACACTTCAGTGCTGTAATCAGTATATACCGTTGTTTTTCATTTTTATATAGGGTTTTCATTCCTTTAACAGTATAAGGAAAATTCAGAAATAGGAGTACTACAAAAATAAGCACTTTTATGCACCCTGTGTATGAACTAGCTCAAGTTCTCACTAAGTCACTGAATCTAGATTAAATATTTTGATAAATTTCTATAAATATACATGTAATAGGTAAAATAAATGAAATAATTGCATGTTTACATTCAACAGTTTTTATTGTGGCCTATGAGCAAATATGATATTAATATCTGATAGCAATAAATAATTTTTAAAAGTTTCCAGTGAGTACTTGTTATGAAAGTGTTATACTAAGTGTTAAACACACAGTTTAACACTTAGATTTTTAAATATTTTTTTACCACAAAAGAGATGTGTGTGTGGTAGGGGGGGGGGCTTATATGTGAGTGTGGAAAATAAAAAATGCTTGAAAGCAGTGTTCTCGCTGACATTTGACCAAAATTAGTAATTTGGCGAATTAAAAATAAAATAAATTCGCCAAATGAAAAAAGTATTAGCAAAATAGATTCGTTGTGTAGCTCAAACTGTGACAGCGATTGTTATTAATCTAGTTTCAACTATGCGCTACAAATATGAAAAATATGTATATATATATATATATATACATACATACAGTAGACTTCCTGAAATCCACAAACCAGAAATCTGCAACTCTCTAAAATATTTTATGGATGTAAACAATGAAAATTTCAGTTTGGATATTGGGACAAAATGTGATTTTTTCTTAGTTTTGTATCAATTTCATATATTTTTTAATTTGTAATTTTCTTAATACTCTATTCATGTTTTTTTCATAAAGAAAATATTTTTTTTTTTTTTTGAAAAAATTCAAGATATTGCTGATATTATACTGGTAATTACAATCTTCTTACCAAGTATATTATGCATTATCAAGATATTTTGGTTATTAAGCTTGGCTAAACTTGAAAAAAAAATCGTTATTTTATGATTTTTATGCGAATTAGTAAGTTACTTTTATGAGGCAAGTTTTGTTGAATAATTTTGGAAGAATATTAATCTTTATAATGAATATTTAATCATACACTATTGATTATTAACTTCACCTTTGCTATTAGAACTTTAATCATTTAAAAAATTATCTAAATTTTTATTATTTTTAGTTCATTACTTATTTTAATATTTTATTATATTGTAAGCATTCATTATAGTTGCGAATGTACTATTAATTACATTCAAACTACTGTTTAAAAATGTAAACAAAGCAATGACCAGAAATCCGAAAAATTCTAAAATTCGCACAACCCCTGGTCCCAAGCTGTGCGGATTTGAGGGAGTCTACTGTATATGCATGTGTATGAAAAAACGAAAAAGAAAAAGCAAAAATTGAGCACTAGCAATTTGGCGAATCTAATTGCTTGTTTACTCGCCAAATTGAAAATTTAATCGCAATTCGACACATTGGCGAGCAACAGCGAGAAAACTGCTTGAAAGTATGAAGGGATGCTCACAATCAGGATTTTACAGTAATAATAGAGTTGGAGGAAAAAAAAAGAAAATGACCAGATAAAATTGTTAAACTAGGATTATGGCTAATCTTGATTTAGTTTTTGTTGATAAATTTAGTAGTTAGTACCTTCAAAATCTAGATCTACCTGCGGCTGTTAGGGCGGGGATTTTTTGGAATTATCCTGATGAGCCTACAACTAGTTATGTGACAACTCTTAAAATCTAATGTTAAACAAATAGAAGCATCCTTTACAAACTTTTTACTTGCATTTTTTTTTTTTTTTTTTTTTTTTTTTTTTTGCTATGTTTTGCATTTTAACAAGCACACACAGAATTATCATTCGATAACTAAAGTAAAATCAATTGTCACGTCCTTTTCAAAATTTTCTGCCAAACGATTTTTTTTCCCCTGTAGATTTGAAATAATTATTTGACTGAGCATTTTTTATGATATTTCAATTTTCATTGCAGGTTTATTTACTTAATGTATGCTTTTGTTCACACTAAAATTTGTATGCATTTTTATAGATATAAGTTTAATTTCTGCAGATTTTAATTATTTAGCAGAAAAAAAAACCTGCGTATATTTTTTCTTTGCACCTCTGATTATGTATAAAAAGTGTACAGTGTAAGACTATTTGGTATGTAAAAGGAAAAGTGCACAAAATCAGTGTATTTGGCATTTCCGATTATTCACATAATGTATACAATTTAGGGCTATTCAGTATGCAAAGAAGTGTACAAAAAAATGCGCACAAAATCTGAGCGTATTTGGCACCTCTGTGCATAAAAAGTGTACAATTTAGGTATACAAAAAAAATATACAAAAATAAGTGCACAAAAAGTGAGCGTATTTGGCGCCTCTGATTGTACATATAAAGTGAACAATTTAAGTATACAAAAATAGTATAAAAAAATAAGTGCACAAAAAGTGAGCATATTTGGCACCTCTGATTGTGCATAAAAAGTGAAAAATTTACGTATACACTTTTTGTCCACAATTCGGTTTGTACTTTTTGTGTATAAGCAGAGGTGCCAAATACGCTCACTTTTTGTGCACTTTTTTTTTACACTTTTTTTACAAACTTTTTCTAGCTGGGACATGATTTGAGAAAAAGTAATGTTTAAAGAAAATCCTGCTATTTACATATGTAAATGCATTGCTAAATATATATTACAAAATCTAATAGAAATGAAGATAAGTTGATAGTTTTATAGGATATATCTAAAAATTATTTTTTATAAATATATTTTGATCTCATACTCATGCCATATATCGATAATAATCAGTTTTTATTTCAGCATCTAAAAAACTGCATTTTGGCTTCTTATCATTTCATGCAAAATATCACAATAACTCATGCCTTTGCACATCCAAAAGATATATCAAAAACTCATAAAAGCTAAGCGCATCTTGAAAGTATTGACTCCCAAGAGGCTTCAAACGCAAGCATCACGCAAAATATTTTCTCATAAATCAACCCATTTTCCGAAGCTATTTCTCCAGATTCTAGACCAGATATTATACGATATGGATTATAAGATAAAATGAAAAAGAAAGATTACGGTTAATAGTATACTTTTACAATGTTTGAAGTTCCCTTTTTTCTTTACTTTCTTTGTGCATAGGTGTCTTCCCTATTTATACAGAAACAGTAAAAGTGATATTTGCTGTATATTTATAGTAAGTATGTACATTTGAGATGTATATTTGTAGTGTTTCTTTTTTTTTCATATTTCTATTATAATGTAAATTAATTTCTTTCTATTCAAGTTCGGTCCAAGTTAACTTAAAAAAAAGAGAATGTAACATGGAAAATTTTTAATAGATTTCTTCTTCGGTTGATTAAATGTTTTACCATTTCGTACGTAGAAAAGATACTAAAACTAAACCTTCATATTTTTGAGTATTTGCGCGAGATCGAAATCTTAGTTTTATTTAGCCATACAAAGATTTTGTACCGTTAATTAAAACATATATTTTATATTAGAAAAAATTTTAATAAAAATATTATTAGCAACTATGAAACGTACAAAATTTTCAATTTTGTATCGGTAGAAAATGAAATTTTTAGAAAATCATATATTTTTTCACATGTGGATTTTTATGTGATGAACAACATTTAAAATTATTTTGAACTGAAACAAAGCCATTGATGTTTACCATTTTTTATATTTTTATTGGTGAATGATAAAATATAACCCTGTATTTATTAATTTACGCATAGAATCTAACAATATATAAGTAAACTTTTTTTTAAATAAGCATATTTTGATCGCAAGCCATCTATCGATCATAATCAGTTTTATTTCAAGATCTAAAAAACTGCATTTTTGCTCCTTATCATTTCATGCAAATATTACAATAACTCATGTCTTTGTGCATCCAAAAGATACATCAAAAATTCATAAAAGCTAAGAGCATCTTGAAAGTATTGTCTCCCAAGAGACCTCAAACGCAAGCATCACACAAAATATTTTCTCATAAATCAATCCATTTTTGATTCTATTCCTCCAGATTCTAGACTAGATATTACTCGATATGGATTATAAGATAAAATGTCAAAGAAAGATTATGGTTAATAGTATGTTTTTAAAATATTTGAAGTCTTCTTTTTCTATATTTTTCTTTACTTCCTTAGTGTATATATGTGTTCTCTATTTATAGAAAAATGATACAATTGATATTAAATGTATATTTGCAGTCTAATTTTCCATAATTGTATTGTAATATTAATTAATTTTCTTTCACTTCAACATCGAGTTCAAATTAAAAAAATAGAAGGTAGCGTAGAGAAATTTTTAATAGATTAAACTAGTTTATAAATAAAATTGATATTTCACTTAAAATTCGTTTATGATTAGTCCAGAAATATTAATGTAGTACATAATGTATGATTCTGTTATTACGCAACTCATATTTTGATCATCATGAAAATGATGTTTATTATTATTATTAATATAATTATTATTATTCACGAAATCCTTTACATATAGAAAGTTTTTATTTGAATAGGGGGAAAATGTCGATGTTAATAAACAAGAAAATAAAAAAGTTACAAAATTAGTAGACACAAATTACCAGATATAGAAAAATATCGAATCTAAAGAAAGGAGTCGTATGAAACATTTTGAAGCAAAAAAAGAGATCTAATTATCGATCACGCCGATTACGAAATGTGAAACGATCACGAAAAAGGAAACAATGTAATGTTAAACTGATTAATTGTAAAAAAAAACATGTTTTTTTATTAATTTTATTTTATTTTTTAATTATAGAATTTATTTATAAGTCTTAAATTTTAATCTTATTTTTGGTAATAAAAGATGATTTCCAAAGCGGCTGTTGTAATTTGTTAAATTACATAAGAGAAAAAAATAATCTTGTTTTATCGGAAACGGCTGAACATTCAGAGAGGTCTCCTGCTGTGTGTCACCAAGTGTTACAGCGCGGTGTCGACGGATGCGTTGAATGTCTTGTCCGGGGTGATTCCCCTGGACCTCCGTGCTGGTATCGAACGCGACTTTGAGGTCCTCACAAGATGGTGTGAGAGTATTGATAGACCGAAATTTTCGCCAGAAATGGTGGAGGTTTGGAAGTACCAACCTCAACGATGCTATCCAGGTCGAATACCTTGGACGCCGGAACCCATCCGGAAGACTCCGTAATTTTACTAAACGGACGATTCCAAACTAGTTGGTGCGAGGGTGGGTTGCGCCTATCACCTCGCTACTAGGGACGGCATTGTTGCAGAGGGAAGGTTCTCTCCGATGGGTCGACTGTTTTCGCGACCGAGGTCCACGCGATCAAGGAAGCGATCTCTAACGCTCTTCGGAGAGGTCTCGGTGAACTCGATATCTACTCGTATTCGAGATCGGCGCTTCAAGCGCTTTACTCCTTGGTGCCTAGACACAAAGCAGTAGCCGAGATTAGACACGTGGTTTCCAACACAGGAATCAGGGTCCATATGCACTCGATTAAGGCTTATGTCGGATACGACTTTAACGAACATGCCGATGCTCAGGGTAAGGAGGCTGCGTGTCGACAATCGGTTTACATTCATATTTCTCTCTCAGGACGTCAGGTCAAGAGGAAGCTCCTTGACCGGTCACTTATCGATTGGCAGGAATGGTGGAACCGATCTGAGGACGGCCGGATGACATATGCGATTTTCCAGAGAGTCTCCACTCGAAGAATCCAGGGCGATTTCTTTCTAAACCAGGTTGCAACTGGACATGGTACCTTCGGTGACCATCAGACCCGCTTCTTCAAAGGCAACCCTACGTGCTTTTGCGGGAATGGGATTTGAACGGTTAGACTGCGTCTAACCCTGTGGAGGTCCATCAGGGAAAAGAGTTTTTTACATAACTTCCACACTCTAAAGCTTACCGATCTTTGCTTTGATCATTAAAGCAGGAAGGGAATCGTTGAGATAGTCAGCGATCTCTTGACAAAAACTTTAGATCGGGTGGGTCGCCGGGCCAATAGAGCTCTCGGCCGTATTGTTCTGCAGATTTCTCGAACGCAAAATTTTGAAATCGTTCGAACACAATACTCTATCAGAGGAATCCGAAGCCACTTGTGGGCACGATTCGGACGAAGCTACTATACAAGGTTTTCCAGGGTTTTCCTTGTACGTAACCATAATTCGAGTCGCTTTCCTGTCGACTCGAAGGCGAGTCCTCCCTGAAGGCTGGGTCAGCTAATCAACTGTGTGTTCTGGCAGCTTTTGCTACGTTGACTGTTACATTTGCTCCCCTCGGTGTCAACCTTGTGGGGCGCGAGCGGTGTCGTTTTGGTGGCATCGGTTTGGCGAGCCGCCGGGCTGCGACACTTGGGTCGTTGCCTGGTGTCCCTGCATGTTGTTCCTGGCCCGCAGCGGCGCTATCGCGAGGGCCGCGCCTCACTTGGTTCCCCTTGATTCGGGGGTCTCGTGACCTCCCTGTTTGGTCCGCATGGAGCCTCTCGGCTCTGGATCAGGAAAAACTCACAGTTTTATCGCAAACGGTTATCTATTTAAAGATTTCATCTTTTGGTAGAAAAAGTGGCGTTTTCTAAAAAAAAGATGTTTTGGCATTATATTATTATATATTATCATTTTATCATTTACATATTATCATTTATAAGCAGTTGTATAATCTTTTAAAAACTTTTAGTTAATATATTAGTTGAGAAAAAAAAATGTTTAATGAAAATCCTGCTAGCTACACCTATAAGTACATTGCTAAATATGTATTACAAAATCTAATAGAAATGAAGATTAGTTGATTGCTTTGTAGGATTTAACTGAAAATTATTTTTAATAAATATATTTTGATCTCATGCCATATATCGGTCATAATCCATTTTTATTTCAGCCTCTAAAAAACTGTATTTTGGCTTCTTATCAGTACATGCAAATATTACAATAACTCATGTCTTCGCATCCAGAAGATACAACAAAATTTCTTAAAACGAAGAGCATCTTGAAAGTATTGACTCCCGAGAGATCTCAAACGCAATCATCCCACAAAATATTTCCCCATAAATCAATCATTTTCAGATGCTAGAACAGATGTCATTCTATATGGTGTATATGGTAAAATGAGAAAGAAATATTATGATTAATAATGTATTTTTTAAATGTTTGAAATTTCTTTTTCTTCTTTAATTTTTTTGTGCAAATATCTATCTGTTCTCTGTTTATACAAAAACAGTAAAAGTGATATTATCTGTATATTTGTAGTAAGTATGTATATTTAAGATGTATGTTTGCAGTGTTTATTTTTTCATAATTCTATTTTAATATAAATTAATTTTCTTTCTATTCAAGTTCCGTTCGATTTCACTTTTAAAAAAAGGTAGCATGTAAAATTTTTAATAGACGTCATCTTCGGTTGATTAAATATCTTACCATTTCAGACATAGAAAAGATACTAAAACTAAACCTTCATATTTTTGAGTATTTGTGCGAGATCGAAATCTTTGTTTTATTTAGCCATACAAAGATTTTGTACCGCTAATTAAAACATATATTTCTTATCAGAAAAAGTTGTAATAAAAATAGTATTAGCAACTATATAACTGCCGAAACTATGAAACGTACAAAATTTTCCATTTTGTAAAGATAGAAAATGAAATTTTTAGAAAATCAACTATTTTTTCATATGTGGATTTTTATGTGATGAACAACATTTAAAATTATTTTGAATTGAAACAATTCTATTAATGTTTACGGTTTATTATTTTTTATTGGTGAATGATAAAAAATAATCCTGTATCTACTTCTTTACACATAGAATCTAACATTAAAGCTTTTTTTAAAAATATTTTTTTTTTATCTCAAGCCATACATCGATCATAATCAGTTTTTATTTCAGCATTTAAAAAACTGCATTTTCGCTTCTTATCATTTCATGCAAATATTACAACAACTCATGTCTTTGCATCCAAAAGATACTTCAAAAATTCATGAAAGCTAAGAGCATCTTGAAAGTATTGACTCCCAAGAGATCTCAAATGCATCCATCCCGCAAAATATTTTCTCATAAATCAATCCCATTTCGAATGTTTTTCCTCTAGATTCTAGACCAGATATCATACGCTATGGATTATAAAATAAAATGAGAAAGAACGATTATGGTTAATAATATGCTTTTACAATATTTGAAGTTTCCTTTTTTCCTTTTATTTCTTAGTGTATATATAAGTTTTCCCTATTAATACAATAACGGTAAAATTGATATTAATCTATATTTGTAGTCTATTTTTCCATAATTGTTTTATAATATGAATTGATTTTCTTTCACTTCATATTCGGGTTGGATTAACATTAATAAAAAGGAAGGTAGCATAGAGAAATTTTAATAGATTCTTTTTTCGTTTATGAAATTTGTTGCCATTTTGGATGTAGAAAAGATACTAATCTTTCTTATTTTTGAGTACGCCTGTTGGATTGAAGGATTAGTTTTATTTAGCTTCATAAGGATTTTGTACCGTTAAGTAAAGCGTATATTTCTTACCGGAAATAGTTGTAATCAAAAATCGATAGAATTAGCAACTATGAAGCTGCATAAAAATTCAGTTCATGATATCATAGATATTTCCGAATACATTCTGAATTATCGAGTAATTGAATAATTTTTCTTTGAGTGAAAATTCTGATCTATTCAAAGACTTTTTCTTTTGACACAGAAAGTTGTATTTCTAAAAAAAAATATTGGAAGTTTATTACAATTTATAAATAGTTGCATTAATAATTTTTAGACATCCACTATGTCAAAAGGAAAATGTTTAGCAAACATTTCCGATGGTTACATCTGTAAATACAATAATAAATATGTATTATAAAGTATTGCGCAAATGAAAATAAATTAATTGCATTGTAGCACACAGAAATAATCATTTTTAAAATAATTATATCACGATGTCGTACCATATAGATTATAATAAGTTTTAAATTCAGTATCTTAAAAACTATATATTGGATTCTTATTAGAATAAGTAAATATAACAACAACGTATGTCTTTGCCTCCATATGACTATACATAAAAAAAATCATGAAAGCTAGAAGCATACCGATTGCATTGACTCCCAAAAAACCTCAATCTCAAACATCACGGAAAATATTTTCTCATAAATCAATCCATTTTTAGATGCAATAACTCTAGACTCTCTATCAGATATTTTCGATAAGTGCTTTTAAAAAATGAGAAAGAAACATTATATCTAATAATATACTTTTAAAATATTTGCATTCTTCTTTTTCCTTTTGCATTTTTGTACTTTTTATTTGACTACGTGGTTGATCCAATATATTCCGAATTGTTATTCGAACTAGGAATTTTTTTGAAAACCATTTTATCTTAATGAATTTCAACACAAGTTATAAATTTGTTTTCGTAGTGTATAAAAAAAACCCTTAACTATATCTCATCGTTCAGCCGTTTATCACGTATATTAAATGCGTTTTCAATTAATTTTTTGAATTCATGCAAGCATATGAATATGCTTGCAGGTGTGTGTGTGTGTGTGTGTATGTGTATGTGCATGTATAGAAAAAGATTTTAGATAGACATATATAGAATATCCAGAAGGTAAGTTTCGTTTGTATTTTATGTCGCAGATATTCAGCAACTGCAGAAGTGAGCATGCGGGCAGTGTAATATAATAGTAAGAAAAAACTATATTTTGAGAACAGGAAAAATCTTCTCTGTGGTTTGAGATACTGTTTCAGAAAATTGAAAAGTCTCATTATAGTGGAAATGACCATGTGATATTGGCTAAAATACAAAACAAGAATTACTCAAAAACTACATGATTGTATTCTATTCATTCCAGACTTTATAGGAAATAAGAAAATGGCGCGAAAATAAAACATTACTTTTTTTAAATAAATCCATCCACTTTATGGAAATTTGCATAATTTTGAAGTTTTTCAAAATTCTTTAGTTAGAACTGGCAACTGATATTTTCTTGTTAAAAATTGTTATTATTATTATAATTGTTTTGTTGCAAAATATTCCATCAATTACAATTTAATTCTGGATTTTTTTTTTTTTTTTGGTTTTTAAAAATGGGTTTTGTAACAAAAAGGTTTTACAAAAAGAAACAAATCAGTTCCATGTTCTTTCAGAAAATGGGCTTTGTTGTCTATTTTCTCAGGTACTGGATGAGAGAAATTTATAATCATCACATCCGCTTTGATCCACTTTTGTTAGATAGACTCACAAAACTAATTAAAACTCTTTAACACTAAAGAAGTTGATTTTGTAGTTGAATTTTGAAAACACAATCTATAAGCAATATATTTTTTACTGTCATCAATTTTTCATAGAAATGTTCCAATTCAGACCTAATTTTTTTTCTTTCTCCACCACATTTACCAACATTCAGTTAACAAATATCAAGTTATTTCGAGGTAGTTTTCGAGTGCTTCATCCATGTCTACAAGAACATGTTTTCGTCCTAAGTTCGCATGTCGCGTGTACATTTTACTTAATCGTTTAGTTTTTAAATGCATAAAATGTATCAGCATTTGTAATTTATCGCCAGAGTGACAACATGGGGAATGAGTCATCATATGTCACTGAGTCGGGGGTGAATGCGACGGTTTATGAGGATCCCAAGTGTTCGGCCATTTCTTTACACCAGCGGTTCCTAATCTATGGGTCGCGACCGACTGGTGGGCCGCGGCAATTGTTTTGGTGGGTCGCGGAACAATCTAAGTTTGTCTTCAAAATATCTTTTATTTCATCTGTTTACAAAGATATGATAATTTAAAGAGCAAATAATATTCCAAGTGAAATCCTTAATTTCCTTTTAGATCAGTATACGAACAGAATATCCAGAAATATTTAAATCAGCCTCGAGGTACTTGATGAAATTCAACACTTCGTGTTTATGAGAACATGCTTTTTCTACTTTTCTGTTTTTGAAAGACAAGTACTGAGACAAACTGCATGTTAACATATGTTCCTACAATGGTAAACATCAGTGCCAGAGTTAATTGATTATAAAGTTATCTTTTAATAATAATTAAACGTATTTTTAACTATGTTTGTAGTTTGTGCATTGTTTTAATTACTATTCACTCATACACATTGAGATTACTGACGCTTGTTTTTGTTGATGATGTATTTTCCGTACGAAAATTTGCGTTTTTCGTAGGATAGGATAGCCGAGCGTATAGAGATCGCAAAAAAATTGTTATACTGATATACAACTTCATCTGGGTGGGTCTACGGTGGTCGCGTGGTGGGTCGCGAATTTTTTTTCATTGAAAGGTGGGTTGCATACCAAGAAAATTTGGGAACCGCTGCTTTACACCATTCTTTTGTATGGGGTTACGAAGTATGATGCGTCGTTTTTACAATTTATAACCAAGAAATTCTGATGATAAGTATTTTGCCGCAGGAACTTATATTTTTTAACGACTGATAATCGGCTCTTTTTCAGTTACGTAATTTTAATTTGATAGACACTTATTTCAATTTTGCGTATGTAAACAAATTTCAAGTTACCTGCATTGTATATTAAACTGACTAAGTTTACATATTATTTAAAAAAGATATATAATCAGATAATATTACATTGGTATTCATATACATTACAAAAATATACCCTATAATGAGGAATGATAAAAAATTAGGACCATCATAATAATTGAAAAAATTAACATATTTTTAAAAATCTATCTACATTTCTAATAGATATTATAAATGATGTTTAAATATTTGAAGGACTTAATTTTAACTTTATTGGAATAATACCATATATACTTACTCATGAATTCTTTAAATACTTTAGAATTTTGAATGTCTGCATGTTCATTATCTGTGTATTTTCAATTATAAAAATGTTTTGATGTACCGTATATTCATGCATAAAATGCGCAAATATTCAGTTTTACGCGCATCGCATCTCAAATAAACATTTTCAATTGTATAATGCAACAAAATAATATTTATTTAAACATTAATGGTCAAATCTGTTAATTTAGCATGTTTGTCTGTTTAATATGCTTGTTGATCATGAAATGTTTAACTCAGTTATGATAACATCGGAAAAATCAATATTTAATCTTGCGACAACTGATTAATGCAATTTAAAAACTTTGAAAATGATATACTCGAAACCACACACACACACACAAAAATCATACTTGATATCAAACTTACAAAAAAAATTTCAAAAAATATACATATTGCTTAGACACAAATTACATTTTTTTTCAGTGTGAATAAAAAACTGCATGAAAAAAAGTTTTAATGTATAATACTTTCTTTTTGAGATTTAGTTGCAATGTTTGTCCCATTTCTTTCATCCCATTGGCAGTTATTACGTGACTTTGTTGTAAATGTAGAAAGGGAAGAAAAAAATAGTTTTTCAGAATACATAGAAGTGATATTTATACTTGTTTGAAAGAATGTTTTCCATTTATATATATATGCTTCCATTTCACTGTTTATTATTTTTTCTCTTTTTGATTTTTTATTTCAAAAGTTTCATAGATTTCTGTCATTTCAATGGAAAACTACTAATTCTTCTTGTTATAGATGTGAAAGTAGAAAAACAATAGAAAGTTCTTAAAAATAATTTGAAATTATTTTTTATTTAATTAAAGGCAAAATATAAAGCACCAACATTTCATTAAGTACTACCTTTTTTTCTACATTTGAATTTCTGACTTTTGGAGGAAATATAATTCATATTTGTTCTTTAAAGTCATATTTAAATGAATCATGTTTAAATGAGAAATAAAAATGCGTATGCATATTTGTAGCATACAGTTCGATCAATTTCTTGACAAATTTTACTAGAATAGAATAAAGTGGCAAATGTCATTTAGATGTTTTTGTAAGATATGCTTTAGAGAACTTTGCGAATTTTAAAAAAGAAAAAATATTTAAACAAAGAATTTGACTTAAATTAAGCATTTCAAACAAAATTTCGTGTGCCGAATATCTTAAAATGACTTAGACGATAAGTGATCAAGGCTGCCACAGGCGACTCCTTTTACATTTTATTCGCATCAGTATTTTAAGAGAGTAAATTTTGTAGTATATTTCTCTAGTAAATGTTGTCAAAGTGTATGTCGAAGATTTTTGTTTAGGAAAATTGATGCGAGTAGAATTAAAAAATAGTCGGCTGTGGCAGTGTGAATCGTTCATGTCAAAAACACAGCCATATGAAATTTATAAACCATATAAATCTTTGAAGGAGGGCCGAGAAGTAGTAGATAACTTTCCTCGTTTTGGTTGAACTTTAAAGTCTATGAATGATTCTACATCGACAGGAACTAATAGCTTGTTCTCAAAAAAGTCCCATGTGTCATAAAAAGTAGATACGATATAAGTCCGTTTTGACATGAAATGCGTTGCCGTAGAATTGTTCCCGAAAAAGTTTAATTTTGTTCTGTGTGCAATAATTTGTCCAACACTCAATGAATGGCATTGACCAAACACTTTACTAGCCTGGTATGTCACCATGTGACTTTATCCTGTGCCCGGTTATAAAATTACCAACTTTATGCAAAGCGAGTTGAGTCGAATTGGACAGAAAGAAATTCGCTGAAGAAGCGAAATATCCCAATCTCTCTTTCAAAAACACATGAATGACTACGTCTTGCGCTCGCTTAATTCTACTGAACTCGATAGGGTTTACATTTAAAGCGGCAAAATAAATTTTTGAAAATAAATAATTTTGTGTTCTTTATTTAACAATTCCGAATACTTTCTATACAGAATGTGCATGTTAATTATCGAGGTATTTTCTTATGTTGTTTAATTATGTTTGTGTATTTAATGTATAATCATGTAAGAACTATTAGTATGATCAAAACTATTGAAATAAAAATAATTAAAGTGATAAACTCAACATATAAATTCATTTTAAGAATTTCTTGCAAGATCATCTATTAGACAAAATTATTATTAACTAAAATATATAAATTATCAATACTCACTTTGCCGCTTATTTGACACACATAGTTTTCCTTAAAATACTGGAACATAATTATTCTTGACTAATATTATAAATTACTTGTCCTTTCCACTTTCTTTTTTTTTATGTTTCCCTTCTTATAAATATGCATGCAAATTTTATCTAATAAAGCACTAGGGAAATCAAACAGCATTGACAAATAAAAAATCACAAGCTTAGGAGACATTATGTTCGTCACTTTTGGCAGAAGCCCCATAATTTCGAAGAATAATAAAAAAAGAATGAAAAGTGGGTGTTTCCGCCACAAAACACATTTATGATGAAGAAAAAAAGCCATATACTGAATCCTGTAATATCAACACCGTAATTTTATTATGATACGCGCCAAACTTTTTTATGTGTGGTAATTTTTCTTCGAAACTTAATTATATCTCTGTAATAACCGTTATTAGGATTGAGTTACGGCGATATTTTTTTATGAAAAACATTAAAAAATGTTTTGATTGAGGAGAAAATATGATAGCATTACTTAGCATTTTGAGAACATTAAATATATTGTACAGATGTTTATAATAAAAAACCCAGACATGTTTATAAAATTTATGAAAGAAAGAGGTAATAATAAATTAAAATAAAAAAATTTAATCACATTTAAAAAAAAGTTTTTGTTTTCAATACTGATTATATGGTTTGACTAAATAGTTAATACTCGTTATAATAATAGATATTTTCAATTATTAACATTAGAGTGCCAATTGAAAATTATACAAAAAAAAAAATAAAAGCTTCCGTCAATTTTAATATTTTGAAAAAATATTTGCTATTTCTATAAAACTTTTTCACATTTATAGAAAAATTTTACCGTCTCTACAGTTAAATCAAGCTTTAGACATCATGCTGTAAATATACCATAGTTTCATTTGAAATGAGAAATTCATTGAAAAAGAAACTTTATTTTTTTATTAGAGGATTTCGAGTTTCAAAATTTATTATCAATTTTCAAATGCATTATATAAAAACGATTCTAAATACCAAGATGTCTAATCCGTTATTTCTATGAAATATTCGATGACGCTTGAACTATCAAATATTTTGTCGGTAATGAAATTAAGTGAGCCACCTACCAGAAAAACTCCAGGATATTTATTGGAGTATGAAAGATGTTCGATGATTCTATATGAAAGTGGTGACATATGCATAATTTGCATGCTTAGAGTATGCGTAGACAAACATCTATTTCCAAACTATGGCAAATCTACTTTCTAGAATTCAATAATAATAATATATAGATAATGATAATACGAGCAAGACGTTAACATGTGTTTATTTGGCGATGATGCCCGACCTGCCATGATCCTTTGCGATTTCTTTTGGTCCAGAATCGTCAATATCAATTAAATCTTATAGCTCGCATGTTTCCACGCTTACATGGAGGTATATGTGGTATGTATATCCTATGAGGCTTTGGCTGCAAAACCATTTGTTATTAGCGGTTAATAGTATTATGTGTAAGTAAAATCGTGAGAAAAATTGGACCAAGTGGAATTCAGATTGAAAATGTCTAATAGATTGTAAGGATTCCTTGAATTATTAACAAACAAACAACAACAACAAAAAAACATTGTAAGTATTTGTAAATAATATTGTTTCAACCAGAATGTTTAAATATGTTGAACTGTAGACAAAGAAGCGTCCCTGGTAGCAAAAGTAGGTAGATCAAGGAAAGGGTTTTTTAGGCGATTAGCAAAATATCAATAAACAATCAAATATAAACTCAACAAGTAACATGAATTTTTATTCAATAAAGCAATACATCGTGCCGAGATGCCCTGTATATACTCGGTATGCCTTCTATGTCTCCGATTGTAATTTCGTGAATGATTAGAGTCCAAATACCCTACTTGAATAACAGCCTTACTTGTGTAACATACTTTTTAGTGTCTTGAATAAATCTTTTTTACATCATACAAGAAAATTTTACACAATTTTAAAAATTATTTATTAATAAATCTTTTTAAAAATTTAAATGCGAAACGAAAATTTTACCTATTTGTTGTTTACTCTCTCTTCCGAATTGTAGTAAATACATTTGTAACGACATCCATAAAATACAATTTCAATTTTCATTCATAATAATACAAGGCTCACACGTTAAAGCAATAATATTAGTGATATTCGGAATGATAATCAAAAAGTTGATTAAGAATATATGAGATATTATTATTTAAAAAATACCGTATTTTTTTAAAATTACGGGTGTTAATCATTCTTGTAACCTAACTTGAAATTTAAGATGCATTAGAAATCTTAATATAGACTAATTTAACATAAAGTATATTTAAAATGCATTAAAAATCTTAATATAGCCAAATTTAACATAAATGTATATTCTTATTTTTTATTTATTTCTTTTAACAAAATATAAAAACTTAAGTTTGTTTCAAAAAAAAAAACTCAAATTAAAAAAAAATATGTAAATAAATAAAATAGAAGAAAGAAAGAAAGAAAGAAAAAAGAAAAACAACGAAAAAAACATGATTTGCCTTTTCATTGCTGTAGACATATTTCTGTAAATTTATGTGTTTCGACAAGCAAATATTGGAAAAAATTTCCGAAAAGGTTTGCTGTGTCAACATTTATACTGTATTTTCTTTTCAGGAAATATCATTTCATTTACATTTATTAGCAGTTTAGGTGGGCCCATGATATTATTTCTTGCAATTTAAGCACTTTAAAATATTGTCCTTCATTGAACTAACTATTTCTGTTTTCGGCTATCGACCATAGTATGGTTGAAACTCTTTCAAATCTTTGGAGTCGGAGTTCAACCAAAGCTTCAAATATTGATACAAGGTTTGAACAAGTTATTTCTGCAGTTACTACAGTACATAAATTCATTCAGCCCTGCACAATGTGCTATCTAAAGTCATTCTTTAGTAACCAATCTTAAAAATCATAAAATGCACAACTTGCCAAAAAATTGCTTTTTCTTGAAAATAATTTCGAAAAGCAAGTTAAAATAGTTGGATGTGCCAATCCCAAAACTTTCTTCTATCTCATACGTAAATTTTAATATTTAAAAAAATAGTTACTCATTTTAATGCTTTAATAATTTTAATTCAATACCATACGAACTTTGGTTTTCATCTTAAATTTCTGCTTCAATCAATTAATTATTTCCGTCTCTAAACGAGCCGATGAACAATAGAATGATAGGCAGATTTTTTTTTTTTTTCAAATTCAGGGAGGACCTACTTGCCTTACCAAAAAATAATCATATACAAAAAAATTAGTTCAGTTCTAGAACTAACTTCATACACTTTTATGCGTTGCAATATTGAAAATGGCATAAAATTCGCTATTGCAGCGCCCCCTTCCGTTGAATTTTTTTCAGATTCAGGGCGATCTAACTAGTCATAGCCATACTCAAAATTTCGTTCAATTCGATGCATAATTTCATGTACTTTTGGTCGGTACAATATTGAAAATGGCACAAAAATCACGATTACAGCACCCCCTTCCGGCGGAATATTTTCAAATTCAGGGAGGACCAACTAGCCATAGTCATACACATACACAAAAAATTTGGTTCAAATCGATGCATAACTTCATATACTTTTGGTCGGTACAATATTTAAAATGGCACAGAAATCGCGATTACAGCAACCCCTTCCGGCGGATTATTTTTAAATTCAGGGAGGACCAACTAGCCATAGTCATACACTTCTACAAAAAATTTGGTTAAATTCCGTGCATAACTTCATAAACTTTTGGTCGGTACAATATTGAAAATGGCACAAAAATTGCGATTGCAGCGCCCTCTTCTGGCGGAATATTTCAAAACAGAAGGAAGATCTGCTTGCCACAACCAAAAACATTCACAAAAAATTTGGTTCAATTCTATGCATAACTTCGTTCACTTTTTGAAGGTAGAATGGCGACATACATACAGACAGACACACAGACACACAGACACACGGACAGACAGACATTTTGTAAAAACATGTTTTTTGGAATCTCTGACGTCTAAAACGTGTAAATCCGTCGAAAACTGGAAGTCGAAAAAAATTTCGATTACAATACTTTCTTCTATTGAAGATAGAAGAAAGTAAAAATGGAAATGACTAACTGTAATTTGAGAGTATCGTTTTATAGAGTAGTAAAGTAAAAAGTCCAAATATAAAACGCATAATTTAAAAAAATTAATAAAATATTTAATTGTAAATGTACATAAATATTTTTAAATACTTATAATAGAAATTAAAAGTATCAAATTAACTTTCTTCATTGATTTACATGTTTTGTGGTATAAAAGCAATGTACGTGGTAAAAATGCATAGATAGAAATTATATGAAGATGATAGAAAATACAAAATCCGTATGATAATATCTTGAAGAGGGATTTTACTAATAATATGTAAAATGTCTTCAATCTTGAAAGCCTTTACTAAACTTTAACATGTTTAAAGGCATTTTTACAGTGCCACAAAATATTTAACCACTGTCATTTGTGACACAATCTAAACGATTGTTTCTACACCATTTTCCATACGTTACACTTATACAGGGTGAGTCATAAATATCGAAACAATAGGCTATCTCCTTAAATATTGCCTCTAGACCCATACTTCCAATTGCAAAGTTTCACCAAAAAAGGTAAATTTCTTGATAAGATAAGTTGCAACTCCATGGGGGGTCTATTTAAAAAAATACAAAAATTAAATTTTTATACGGACCCCAGAGGATAAAACTTCCAATTAGAACAGTTTTCCATATCCATTCCTGAATTGAACAAAAAAAATTCTATCTTGATATCTCCAAAACTCAGAGAGTTATGACAATTTTAATAAATCGTGAGGTTTCCAGGGATCAGACACAAATTGAAATGCGTGTAATTGAAGAAACAATGTTGCTGTATGTTGTCCAGGAAACATTTATTTTATTTATTTATTTATAGGGTTTGAATTTTGAATGTTTTATGATGGTTAACCACATAATTTGTAAGCACTATCACATCATAAGCTTTCTTAATAATTTTTTTTTTTCAAAAAAATTAGAGTAAATTAAAATTGTCATAACTCAAATTATTGTTTGTCACGTTGAATTTTTTTCTTTTAATTAAATGAAAATGTTTAATTTTCAATTTGATTCAGCATTTTAAAAAATATTTTCAAAAAATAAAAGTATTTAAAATAGCAATTTAAAAAAAGATGCAATTTTTTGTGAACAAATTATATTTTTTAAAGTAAATTTTCTGAGGTAAAAACATCTTTCGGCAATTTTTTTTTTTTTTTTTTTTTTTTTTTTTTTTTTTTTTTTTTTTTAATTGAGGTGTTAAAAAACTATTGAATTGTTACCGTAACCAGCGGTTACTGACTTATGATGTAAGTTTAAAAATGAGAAATACTGAAATAAAAAATTCTGATGAAGAAAAGTGCATTTAGTTTTAAACAAAGATTGGCTCCTAACGTTTAAATGCTTTTTTAAAAGTGTCTAGGTGATTAACTCCTTCTTGTGTAGTTTCGATTTCAGATTTTGTTTAAGTTTTGCCATTTTCGCCTTCTTTAATTACTATTTAAATGAGTCAGCTTATTTAAACTTAATTTTTTTATCACGCCGACTTCAATTTTTTTCATTGTTTTATCCCTGTCAACTTCATATTTTTCTTTTTAAAATTGCCACTACACGATGCGTAAAAGATGCCTCTAATTACGGGCCTCCAAACTGGTAGACGGTAGGAACTGGGTTCGAACCCAATCGCAACCATCGGCCTAACCGTTCGAAGTTTTCCGTGGAATTTTTCGAACCCTGTATTTCCTATTGCAGATAATTGGCCGAAATAGAAAAAAAAAAAAAAAAAAAAAAAACAATCCCCAACGTGTTAACCGCTGTAAGCGGACTCAAAGGCCGCTGCGCTTTTTTTTTTTCATTTTTTAGAGTTTAACATACAGTTTTCAGTTCAAATACAAATACATTTTTAATTTTGTTTAACTTGCGAATCAGTTATCTTTTTAAAACAAGAACAGGTGTTTAATGAATCTTCAGCATATTTCATTTAAACGTTTTAAGTTGAAATTATTCAATTGAATTTCTTAAATGATGTTTGGTTCGAACGCATTAAACCTTGGTCAATTAAATACACTTAGAATGAAATATTAGTGGGAGCTTAGCATAAAAAAAATACGCAACAGAAACGTTATACTCTTCGACTTTAACATTCGAATAAATATTTTTTTTAATGCCGTTTGGAATAAATAAACTACTCGGATGTAGCAATCGGAAGACTCTAAAGATACGAAATTCCGTGGATTAGTACAAGATATCACTGAAATCGTGTAAACTATACAAAATTTATTATGAAAACGCCATCCGAAAGATGATTGATACAAAAACGTAAACAAAACCAATTAATGTCAAGAAGTAACTGCATCTGACTTTTTATGGAAATTCCTGCATTAGTTCTTAAAGTAGAGCTATTGCAGAAATCGTAACAAATTCAGTGTTGCAGCGCCTCTCGTGGAGCCATATACAACAAAATATAAATAACATCAATTCATGTCAAGGAATAACTGAATCTGAAGATTGATGATATTCCTTGCATTCTGGAGATACAGCGATCGCGGAAATCGCACAAAAGCCTTTACAGTAGGGTCACCTGTTAAGCGATTCACACCAAAAACTAATTAGCATCAATGTATATCAAGAACTAAGTAAATATATTTTTTTATTAAATTTTGTGTATTAGTTCTTGAGATAGCGCGCTCACAAAATGTATATCATATACAGAGATACAGAAGCATTGACTCAAAGACAGACATTTTGTAAAAACATGTTTTTTGGTATCTCTGAGCCCTAAAATGTGTGAATCCGTCGAAAACTGGAATTCAAAATTTTCATGAATCCAATACTTTTCTCTTGTAAAGATAGAAAAAAGTAAAAATATGTTTAAAACCACATAAATTTTGAAACTGAATAATACAAACTAGATTTTTGAGAAAAATTCCATGTAATTTATTAAAATATATTTCCATTAACATTAAAATGTACAATAACATTAAAATATATTCCATATGATCCAGTTAATAGAAGGGTCATTATCGCTATTACTATTTTTACTAAACTTATTGCCTGCGACAATAAGTTTTAAACATACGGTTAATGAGAGTTTAATTAATATCACTTAATTTAATAACACTTTTAATAAGTGTTTAATAAGACGGTCCGGCCAATGGGTCGTGCCAATTACGAGCCTGGCGCCAAGCTCGAGATATTGCAGACATCTAGTATATGTCAAGGAAGTTTAAAGCAAAAAGCTATACGCTTTTATTTTATATTTTATATTTAAAAGTTAAAGTATTGTCTTGGGTCTACATTTAACAATGCGTAAATTAATGGTCGATCCCTAAATTGTATTTCAAATGAACTGATATCGCTGCACTCAGATGTATGCTAAAGTGGTGTAAGTCACGAATTTTGAAAAATTTTGGATTTTAATATCATCCAGGGATTTGCAGATATAGAGATGAATTTTTTTTTGTTCGATTCAGAAGAGGATAAGGAAAAAGTTTCTAATTGGAAGTTTTATTCTCTGGGGGTTGTATAAAAATTTAATTTTCGTATTTTTTAAAATAGACCCCCCATGGAGTTGCAACTTATCTTATCAAAAAATTTACCTTTTTTGATGAAACTTTGCAATTGGAAGTATGGGTCTAGGGGCAATATTTAAGGAGATAGCCTATTGTTTCGATATTTATGACTCACCCTGTATTAATAGGTAAACATACATAAGTGCGATACTTTATCAAGGAAGTGTGGTTTGATTATGGCTCATTTATTTCTTTTAATGACTGTTTTATCAGAAAACAACTACTAAGATGGAAGTAATTTGAAGCTATGCTTCGAAAACAATGTTTTTCTGAACTTTACGATAATGTTTTTGTTTCAAAGCGCATTATTTATATGCAGGTTTATAGATAAAGAGATACAAACAACTAACAAAACTGTTTTGGAAGTTTTTTATACAAAGCAGTTATGAGGGACATTAGAATGATATTAACTAATCTATTTTAGAAAAGTGAAAGTTAAAAGTAATTGCTTTGCAAAAAAAATAATAGAATCATATATTTTCTTGCTTCGGGTTATAAAAATGCTCTTGAAACATTAATGAAATTTTGTATGTCTGTTTACATATATCTTCAGCTATCTTTTTAAATTATTAATAGAAATAAAACTCGGTGCGACAGATAAAAGCCGATATTCGGACATTGGCAAAACCTCTAAGGAATGGGCAGCCAATTAGTGAAAATACCAATTATTGGAATATTGTCGTAACATTATATATATTTCAATGGAAGAAAACAAATGTGAAAAGGTAGCAATGTAAAAATCAGAACTGCAAATTTAAAAGTAAATTTTAAAAATTCAATGCTTTTTTTTTTGGAATAAACAGTTTTAATCAATGGTGAAAGTTATAGATTTTATCACCATTACTTCTGAATACATGCTATTATTGGTAAGATAACTTTCAAGAAAGTTTACAGCTGATTTATGATCAAATTATTTTAATCTGTTGTAAAGATTTTTCTGTTTTAATAGTTTACTTTGGCACATCATTTTATACTTTAATTTCACACATCTCTCATTTAGATATCAGTAAACCCACATTGACCATTTGTATTCCTTTTGTAACTGCCGTCATCCGTTGATGTAAAAGAAAATGGGTCAAAGGTACCATCAAATTGTAAGAAACATATGATATTATAATCATATATGATGTGTATGACATTTCATGACCTATAAATTATAAGGATATCAGATGTATATATACAACATACGTATAAAAGAAATTTGGCGCATGTATGACATAAAAATCATAAGTATTACACATCTATGAACATGTATTTGACATATATATACGTATGTATAATAGGGTGGGCCGAAAAAAACTTTTTTTCGATTTTCGATAATGGCGGGTGCGGAAAAGTGGCCACTGGTGGCACTCAGTTCACACAAAAAATTTGAGATTTTTTGGACAATTCCTTACCTTGCCGCAAATGGCTTGAAGTTTTGCCAAAATGCTGATTTTTGAACTTTTTTAGTAAAAACTTTTAAAATATTAAACTAAGTTTATTTTGGCTGTATTTACTTGGAAAGGCATATTAAACGTATCTAATGTTTAAATAAATTCTGATAATGCATTATTTAATTGCTATGTGTATTTTAAATCAGTCGATTTTTATAGGCGAGTAAAACTCGGCGTGCAGCTACGACATCCACGCGAGGAGTTCTCGGTTGTTTCGCGTTTGTATGGAACGCAAAACAAGTTAAAATCTGTACATTTTTAAAGAACATAGCACTAAACTAACGCATAATTAGAGGTTATTTAAACATTTGGCACATTAAATACATCTTTTAAACTAAATACCACCAAAAAAAACTTAATTTAATATTTAAATTTTTTTTGCTAAAAAAATTCAAAAATCAGCATTTTTTCTAAATTTTAAGCCATTTGCGGCAGGGTAAGGAATTGCCCAAAAAATCTCAAATTTTTTGTGTGAACTGAGTGCCACCAGTGGCCACTTTTCCGCACCCGCCATTATCGAAAATCGAAAAAAAGTTTTTTTCGGCCCACCCTAATGTATAAGGCATTTATAAGGTTGAGAAAGACCTTGGAAAAATTAAAACGGCAATTTTTAGAAAGCCGTATTTGTGGGTATGCCACTGCAATAAATATGTACCGATTTCTGCAGTATTGTACCTCTTTAGACAAGAATAAAATTTATTTTTCATTTTGACAGAGCAGTGTACACTTTGTTTCAAAGGAAAATAATGTGAGATATGTGTTCTACTAAGGGAAATGCTTTTTTGTTGGATATTCCCAACATACCTAAATATTCAATTTTATAATTTTCGTATGAGTTTCAAATTTCAAGTTTCTTATGTCCGCCTGAGAATAAAAAATTTGAATTTCTTGTTATATTTTTTTTTTCAAGATTAAACTGCAATCTTTAAATGAAAATTTCTAAAAAAGTCTTTTAGAAATAATCAAAATGGATTGTCTTCATTAGGTCGTTTCCTGCAATTGGTTAGTTCTCCAACTGCTACAGAAGACACTTTTTAGCACTTTCCAAGAAAGTTGAAAAGTCGTGAAATCGTTTTAAAGGAATTTTAAAGATGTTATACCCTGTCAAACATATTAAATTTATATGATTTTACGAGGTACATTAAAATATGCATTCTATTAAATATAAGGTGAAAATGTAGCTATTATTCATTTAAAGACCCACACAAAAGAATTCCATTAGATAATGGTATAAGGGGGAAAATCGTGTGTGACATATTTTAAACATATTAAACTGTTTCATGTATAATAAAATTGATGTATGTCAATGAGGCTTAGTATAAATTATACGATAGTGCCTTCCCTAATATAAAGTGTATAGTATTTACAGGGACACACAAAAAATTTCAACTTGTACATTCTTTTCGAAGTACTGTATATGTATCCGAAGATAGCTGATGGATGGATGAAATGCATTTTAATTATGATATGCCTGTATAAGTTTCACTAAATTTATGCATATTATATGTATATAAATGGTTAATATACAGGGCTACACAAAAGAACTCGACAATGTTACTGAATATGAGCATAAATTACTAAAAAATTGATTCTTAAATAAATTATGCATTTTTACGCTGAACTGCATTAAATTTACTAAGAAATGTTAGCAGAATATAGATAAAATGATATACAGGGCCACACAAAGAATTGGGTACATGAAGCCTATGAATGATAATTTATGAGAAAGTGATTTCAGTTGTTTTAAGAGTGTTTTAGTTTAAAATAAATTTTATCTTAATACTGTTGTGTAATAAAGGTATGGTACTAGGCAAACTATAAGGCTAAACAAAGTATTCCAATATGTTTCCATCTATTAGTATAAATTGCTGAAAGAGAAATTTCAAGCTACTAAGCATTTTTTGCTAAACTAAATGCAGGGCTGTTCAGTAGTACTGGAATACATATTTTGCTATATGTGGCTTTATATCCTTATATACCTAAATACGAAGTTTTGTTAAAGATTTCATGAAGCGTTGGAAAGTGCTTCATAATCTATGCTTAACTCATGATTTTCCTTACTTGTTGTAGAAGGCGTTAGATACTGAAAATGCTTGTTTTTTTCCTATTTTATGAGATGCTGAGTTTGTTTTGTCCTTTTAAAACGAATTTTCCTAAATTATGAAACTAGCTAGACAGTTTTCGCTTGGACAAACCAGCATTGGATGTAAGTTTCGTTAAAGTCAGTGGAGCCTTTTGGAGGTCTTGCAGACACCCAAATTTGTTTCCTTCTTTAATATACGACAACTTCATATGATAAAGATGGTAAGTTAAACGATCAACATTTTGTAAAAAGGAGCTGTAAGCTTCCAAATATCTGCTTGACTATATTGCCAAATGCCGCTTTTAACAATTAAAATCTGTATTAGTATTGGGTTTCTTAATAAGTAATTTATCATATGATAGAAGGGCCGTTTCACACTAAAAAATTTCTGTAGAAAATCTGCAGATATTTTGCCCAAAATTCTGAATGAAATATGTAGGTATTTTCTCATTCTGCAGTTATTTTTGAGAATATCTTAGAAAATTCTGCAGTTATTTTCAAAATAAAGCTAAATTTGCGAAATTTCTTCAGATTTCTGTAAAATTTTTGAACAAAGTGGATATTTCTTCAGATAATCTTAAGATTATTTTTAGTTGGGTTGTTTATTCCTCATCATATGATAAAATATGGTTTTCATAACGCATAGCACCTTTAACTTCTGAGCTCTCTTCATGTATGATTTGGAAATTATTTACATATTAGTGAAGTCAATACTTTGTAAAATAGTTTTTTACATATTCAAATTAATTAGGAGAAACTTAGCTCATGAAAAACAATGACAAAAAATATTTTAAATAAACCCCAAAGTAACGAATTTAAAATAGTTATAAAAAAACTTATTTAAATGAATATTTTCCATGCGTAGCTAAGCAGATATTTCTATCAAAACTTACACCACATGAGACTATTTCATTTCAACTGGCATCAATTGATTTAAAAATTTATCTTCATATAAAATTGTAATGAAGAGCATATTTTATCCTTCCAAATAATACTATATTCCCTTGATAAAACCGTAAATTCTAACTGTGCTGAACTTTGCCAGACGTTATACAGACTACAAACAATGGAAAAGTTTTCGGTAAAACCTGGGTTTGTGTATTAAAATTTTGATCTGCCAAGAAAACTTTTAATAAATTCCAAACTTCTGATATCAAGTGTCTCAATGGAATTCTACGCTACAAAGATTGCATTTATGAGGACGTGTCTATAATTGACAGTTTTTTCGGAAAAAGTATTAAAAAAATAATCTACACAAAGAAAACTGTACCTAGAGTAAGAAAAATGGATATTTCATTTCTGTCATAACAATAATAAAGGAATAATAACTCTAAAATATTTTTAAATAAATGTTTAAATCGTAATTTAAATTAAATTCATTTCTTCCTATTTGTTTTAATATGACATCTAAAGTCATACCAGAGACAATAATTAAAAACGTTTAGAATTGCTGCATGCATTTTTGCGTTCTACATGTATGTGAGCCACAAATAGACAAAATTGCCTAGTTTTATGTTTAAATTAGACATTTATAATTAATAATATTAAAAAATAATGATAATAGACAAGAACCAAATATTTTTAATTTCTTGATAATATTTATAAATTTAAACCATATATATTCCTAACATTGGCTTTTTAAGGAAAACTTTTCTCTTTGTTTCCCTTTTTCGCTGTATATATATACATATATATATATATATATATATATATATATATAAGGTGGTCTGGTGTAATATCGCCAAGTGCTAATGTTTTGCATAATTATGAAATAATCTGGTAAATGACACCCATGTGTTCTGCGCAGAAGGGTTTTGAGTCATATAAATTGCAAAAAACATCTTCAAGTTAATTTCTTTAATTTTTACGTCTTATTGTTTTTACAAGCAACTAAAAATTAAAGCTTGATCTAAAATTTGCGAGATACGTTTTGTGATGTGAAGACTATTTTTTTTTATCCGGAAATACTTTGTTAATTACATAAATTTGTAGTACATTTCATGGACTTTCAAAATGTTTTTGAAGATTTTGGATATGTTCTCGAGGTAATTTGTAATTTAAAATGTACAGTGCAATAACTATAACGGAGTAATAACGCCAATCCTTGGCATTAATACCCCGGTTGATTCCCTACAGTGGCCGAGCTACATCCTAAATACTGATTCAAATAAACACAGTTAAAACTGTGCAATGTTTCTAATTCTATTTAAGCGGTCCTTTTTAAGCAAAAAGGAGCTCACGGTCTGATATTCTTTTGCCTCATCCTCCCCCCAACCCACATCACACCACTTTCACAAAAAAATGAACATTTTCAATAGCTTAGAATGCAATTTGTCAATTTCTAAGTTTGTAGAGTTTGTATTTTTAGAATTGGGCAATCTACATGCAATTATTCTATCTTATTTCATAGTTTTGTTTGCATGGCGTTATTACCCATATAGGTGGGTAATAACGCCAAATAGCATTAATCAAGAAACCACGCCATTACATTTTATGAATACATATCTGTTAAATTATTTTTTTATATAGATAGTCAATGAGTTGCTGTATCAAATCATATGTTTGTTTGAAAAATACAAACTAAAACTGAGCCGTGAAAATTGGTAGAACGTTAACGTGGCGTTATTACCCCAGGGTACCTTATATATATGTACTTCTCTTTTAATTAGTAAGATTTTTTTTCTAATTTCGATTAGTACTATAAATATATTTTAAATAGGTATTTTGTTGCAAAAGTTTGCGCGATAATTTTTTATATGTTTGCCAATTATATTAATTAACATCTTAGAAATCTAAAATAAGATGTATAAAGTCACTTAAAACATGAGCTTTAAACTTCAATTATATAAAGTAGCTATTGGTAAATTCTACGTTTATAAAAGAAAACGGGCTTAAAAATGAAGCTCCACGGTTAATTGATTATAAAGTGAAATCCGAACAGCAACTGCAAACAGTAACCCTATTGCAGTGCTTTACTACAGATGGTCCAAACCCATTAGGTCATTTATGTTAGGCTATCCTTTGGTTTGTGTTTATTATTATTTTTTTAACTATGCTACATAAAACTTTGAACGAATGAACACATGCCACTATGTCACAAGTTTTTTAAATGTCCAGAACTGCTAAAATGTTTTACACTTTGCCAAAGTATGTTGCATAGCTCTGTTTAAATATAAATTAAATCTCTTTATTAAATTTTATTAAAATCGGTTGCTATGGAGCTTCGACTTTTTTCTTTATTTTTTGCTCATTTTGTATGGAATGATTAAATACTGAAAATTAAACAGGCAATACATTATTTCCTTCGTTCTATGATATGAAGCTTTTTACAGATACATCAAAATGAGCAATATTTTTATTTGAAGTGAATTGATTTACTGTAAAACAACCCTGTACGAAAACTATTAAGCAAAATCTTATCTATGAATTTGTAGCAAGAAATCTAATTAAGAACATTCAATTATTGAAACAAATTTTACAATTTTTTTCTGTTTTCTCTACTTCTTAATTGACTGGCTTAGTTTTAGAATAAAAACTAACATTTTCCTTACAAAGATTATTTCTTATTAAAATTTATCATTTTCTTCTGCACAAATTTTTCTTCTATATAATATTGAATGATAGTGCTGTGCGAAAACTATTCAACAAACATCCTTAGTTATCCATGAAAATTAATTTTTCCATTCTTGGTGAAAAAGTCATCTAAAAAATCCAGTCAATAAGAAAAATATGCAACCTTATTTCCGGTTTCTTTACTGCTCAATTAACAGACTTTATTTTGATATACATGAAATTACACATTTTTTTCGATATTATTCCTTATGATTTACAGAAACTTTTTCCATCCATGTTATCTAGTTTAATATAATATTATTTCGATTATAAATAAATTTTTGACAAGAATTTTATGTAACAACATTCAATTATTAAAAAATGTCGAAACTTGTTTCTGTTTTCTTTACTGCTCAATTAACAAACATAATTTTGAAAGACATAAAAATAAACATTTTCTTTGCTAGGATTATTATTGCTTTACGCTTTGCCGAAACTTTTTCTAACCATGTTATCTAATTTAATATAATATTATTTCGCTGATAATTATAACTTTTGGCATAAGTCCTATGTAAGAACATTCAATTATTGAAAAAATGCATAAATTTGTTTCTCATTTCTTTACTGCTTAATTGACTGACTAATTTTGGATGACATAAAAATAAACATTTCTTTCGCTAAGATCATTATTGCTTGGAGCTTCTCACTTACTTGTGTGAAAACTTTGACTAACAACTTTATCTAATTTAATATACAGTTTATTTCATATATAATTACAAGATCAGCCTACAAAAAAAAATCATAAAATTGTCGTTACATTTGATTAAATCCACATGTTCTTGAAATGTAGAAATATGAAAAATCGAACGAAAAGTTGCTTTTGACATAAATAAATATTTTTTTATCGAAAAAGCATCAAATGATCTACTGAATAATGTTTCTTTAATATTATAGATCGGGAGTCGGCAGCACAGTAAGTAATCTAACAAAATTGGATTCTGAAATTCCAGAATTATTTAAAAATCAATTAGTATTTTAAAACGCAATTGGGCTTCAAAATCATATATTGGTGGAAAACACATGAAAACACATTTTAGTAGGGGACTCGTAGGTTTATAAATGTGTTTTCCTGCGCTCGATGGTATGAAAACATAGAGGACTCGAAGCAAAAATACCCAATGGTAAACCTATGAACAGAACGCTAAAATTAGATTTTTAGGTATTTTAACTGGACAGACCAATTGCATTTCAATATGCTAACTGGCTTTTAACTAATTCTTGAATTTCAAGATATAACTCGATGAGGTGGCTGTTTGTGCTGCCGCCTCCTGGTCAATTAACTACATAACATTATTTTAAAAAGCACCTATTATTTAGGAATTATACTACATTAATAGCAGTTGTAAACACGGGATTACTGAGCTATTTTTTATCATTCCTATTGCTAGAAGAATGCTAAAGATTGTTGTTTGTAAAGATATTTTAAACAATGTTACTTTAAATTATAAATTAAAACATTTCTTTTCTTTAGAAGAATAAATAAAAAGTTAACGGTATGAAATAATTCTAATTACTCATAACACACCATATCTATATTTTTAAAAGTATGTAATACGTGATATTTTTCAGATGTTTGAAACATTTTAAAAGTGTAAGAAACTTTTTTTTCGTTTGAATACTTTGCGTTCACATAAAAATGTACCTGTTTTTTATACATAATACATAAAACAGAATATATACCCTATAAATAATACTGATAAATGCCAGTGATATATCCATAAATAGTAAATGTGTGTTCTAAAATTTCTGAAATGGATCTGTTCTTGTATCATCTTATCTAATTCAATAAATTACATATTATTTCTCTTATAATTTTAACAAAATCAAGTCAACCTGAATAAAAATATATAAAACTTTTTTTTTTGCTTAAACCAACATACACATAGAACAAGATGTAATTGCCTTCCCGATAAAAAAGTTTTTGGAAAGATTTGTCAAATTTATATTATTTTTTAAATTAACAGCGTAATTTTAATCTTTTGATATGCACCAGACATTTCTTTGATAATAAATTTATGTATTTTTTCCATGCTAGAAAAAATGTACTTTGTTTATAGCCAGATTTTATGCATTATTTTTAATTTTAAATAAAAAAAACAAGTAAGAAAAATCATGCATTAAGCATAGATTATGAAGCACTTTCCAAGACTTCATGAAATCTTTAACAAAACTTAGTTATTTTGAAAAATATGTGTATATAGCCAAATATGTATTCCAATACTTTTAAACAGCCCTGTGTTTGAGCTGTCAGTTGATATATTTTTAGTATACAATGGGAAAATTTAGTTTAGCAAGAAAATGCCTTGTAGATTGAAATTTCCTTTTCAGCAATTTATACTAATAAATGGAAACATACTTGAATACTTTTGTTTAGCCATCTAGTTTACCTTGTACCTTTATTACACGTCAGTAATAAGCTAAAATTTATTTTAAACTAAAACCCTCTTAAAGCAACTGAAATCACATTCTCATAAATTACCATTCATAGGCTTCCGTGTGTCCAATTCTTTGTGTGTCCCTGTATATTATTTTATCTATATTCTGCAAACATTTCTTTAGTAAATTGAATGCAATTCGGCATAAAAACGAATACTTTGTTTAAGTAATTTAAGCTCATAGTCAGTAACGTTGCGAGCTCTTTTGGGTAGCCCTGTATATCAACTATAACATTTATACACACCCTATAATGTGCATAGATTTAGTGAAACTTAAACGAGCATAACATAATTAAAATGCATTTCATCCATCCATCAGTCATCATCAGATACATATACAGTACTTCCGAAAGAATATACTATTAGAAATCTTTTGTGTGTCCCTGTAAATGCTATGTTCTTCATATTATGCAAGACAGTAACGTATAATTTGTATTAAGCCTCAGTGACATACATGAATTTTGTCATACATGTAACAGTTTAATATATTTAAAATGTGTCGCACACAATTCCCTTCCTCACCATTATCTAATGGAATTCTTCTCTGAAGCCCTGTAGCTGAATAATAGCAATATTTTCATCACATATTTTTGTGCAACTCGTAAACGCATATAAGTTTTAATATGTTTGACATGGTGTAACATCTTTAAAATTCATTTGAAACGATGTTTCCCCGTAGACCGTAATGTAATGGAAAACTTTTGACTGTCCCTGTAAATAAACTAATAATAGTAGGAACTTCATTTCCAATACGATTCGTGCTAGGGTAAACATCAATAACTGCCAAAAGTTTCAGGTCAATCGGAGTGTATTTACAGGAGTTAAAGTGCGGACAGACTGACAGAAGGCCAGACGGCCAGACAAACCGAATGCGTAAGCACTTTTCAACTTTGTTGCAAAGTGTTAAAAAGAACTGCTAGTATTTTATAAATAATTAAATGACAATATCTCTATGCTGAAAGCTAAACAGATACTTTCTTTGATCAATGATACCGTATTTATTCGTGTATAAGGCGCACTTTTTTTCCAAAAAATTAGGGCAAAACTCCTAGGTGCGCCTTATACACGGAATAATTTTTTATTGTTGGATGCATTCGAACGATATACATATGAAACAAGAAATTACTCAAAGAAGATATTAAAACTCGGAATTAATTGAAGTATTACTGCATATTTATTTCATTCCTTGCAGTTTTTTATATAACAGAGCTAATGACATTATCTAAACGCTAATTAGCAATTCTCTTTACCATCTCTCATTCCTATTTCCCGTCATTCTCTTACAACCCGAAGTCTAAAAATGCATTTTTGTCTTGTTTTCTGGTCTGGTGTAATGTTTGTTTCGACTTTTTTCTTACTGAAATTCATTTGGTCATTCTTCATTAGCGTATCAAATTTATGGTGCGCCTTATATGCGAGATTTTAAGAAATCGCCATTTTTACTTGTAAAATAGGGGTGCGCCTTATACACGCGTGCGCCCTATACACGAGTAAATACGGTATAAGGGATTTTACGTAAACATCTAATTAAAAAGTTTGCTTACTTTTCTTTCATTGCTTTACAGTAAAAAAATAACATTTCTGTGCGAAAACTATTAAACCGTCTTAATCATCCATGAAAGTTAATTCCTTGAATTTCTGGCAATAAATTCATTTAAGAAAATTTAATGATTAGCAAAATCTTATAAACTCGTTCGTTTTCTTTACTGTTAAACTAACTGACTTGATTTCGGAAGGTATAAAAAACAAACATTTTCGTCGCTTAGATTATTATTGCTTTGGGCTGGCTTCTGATTTTATTTGCACACGAACTTTTCCTAACCATGTTATATAATTTAACACGAATATTTTTTCGATTGTAATTATAAGAAATTGACTTAGCCTGATAATGGATAAAAAAAAGTCATTGCTTTTGAATTAAGACACATCTTTTTGTGTATTCATATATCATTTTTTGGGGGGTGGGGGAAAGCCTCAAAAGTATATATATATATATATATATATATATATATATATATATATATATATATATATATATATATATATATATATATATATATATATATATATATATATATATATATATATATATATATATACACTAAATTACGCTTCTTTAATACTAACTACATAATTTTATTTTGATAAGCACCAAATTATTTTATAGGTGCTTATATTTCTTCCAAATCTGATTACACCACAGTAATGGTAGTAATTATAGTAGAGTTCTGATTCTTTTTTTTTATTCGTGGTAATAGAAGAAGAAAAAATTTTTTTGATGATAAACATAAATTGTGTAATCTTATTTAAATCTTATATTTACAAATATGTGTTTAAAAATTAAAAAAGAAAATGACGGTATGAAAGAAACATAATTATTAGTAATGCTTCATATCTATATTTTTAAAGCTGAAAAATATATTTTTGCTCAGATATTTAAAATTTTTCAAAAGTTTACAGAAAAAAATGTATGTTTTTCTTTCGAAAGCTTTGCATTTACACAAAAATGCATTAGTTTTTTCTATACAATACATAAAATAGAGGAGCTTTTTTATCCATATTACAAATAATATTTAAGATATAGGCTCTGTTTTTTTGTCTTTTTCTATCAATTTATTTAATTTAATGTACATACTACTAATATTATGCCTTTTTTAAAATCAAAGAAGCCGGGAAAATATATGTAGTCGTTATTTTTGGCAAAAATTACACCTAAAATAATTACAAACGATGAAAAATATATTAGAATTTTGTATCGTATGTATATTACTTTAATATTAGAAGCATATTTTTTCATGACATGCACCAAAGTTTCTTTTTATGGAGAGCAATATTTCTTCGAAAGTTGATTACATTATCATAATAACAGCTATTAGGATTGGGGTATATTTTTTTAGAGCTGGAAAAAATGTCTTTCCCTATAACCAGAATTAAGGGATATTTTTAATTTTACAAAGAAATTGATCATTATTTCAAAAGAAATAAATGGCAATATCTGTATACTTAAAATTAAAGACATAATATTTTTTTCTCTATGGTATACGAGATTTTATAGAAAGATCTAAATAAAAAGCTTGCTTATTTTCTTTAATTACTTTACTGTAAACAAATAAAATTACTGTGCGAAAACCATTAAGACGTCTTACTTGTTTATGAAAGTTAATTTTTTCAATTTCAGGCAAGAATTTCACGCAAAAATATCCCATTATTAGCAAAAATGTACAAACTTGCTTCTGTTTTCTTTACCACTCAATCGATTTAATTTTGAAAGACATAAAAATAAGCATTTTCTTCACTGAAACTGTTATTGTTTTAGGCTTTGAGGAAACTTTTTCTACATGTATTATGTAATTTAATATAAAAGTATTTCGATTATAATTATAAAAAAAATAAAATCAGTATTGCGACTAAAAAATGCAATTATTGTCGTTAATTCTGACCAAGCCAAAGTTTATGAATAATATAAATATAAGAAACAGAATGAAAGTTAGTCGTTTGATTAGCTAAACTTTTTCTTAAAATTTGCATCAAATGCGTATATCTACTAAATGGCGCTCCTTTCATAAATCTTTTTTTTCTAAGGGCGTGCTTAACTTTTTTTTTTGTAGGTGTTTATATTTCTTAAAAATCTCACTATGCCACAGTAAATTAAGCTATTACAGTAGCGTTAATGAACTCCATTTTTTTGTTTCGATTTGCAGAAGAAAAAAAACATTTTCTTTCAGACAAGAAACTTAATATTTTTTTTAATAATACTCATAAACGTACGCTTAAAAAATAAATAAGAAGAAAAAAACTGCATGAAATAATTATAATTAATAGTAACCCAGAATATCGTTTTTAATACCTCGTAATAAATTATAATTTATATCATAAGCAAATATATATATATTTTTTAAATAACCGGCAATGTCTAATGTCGAAAATGAAAGAGATACTAGTAATTTCGATTCTATAAAGATATTTATAAGCTTATTTGCATTTATTTGCTTTCCTGTAAAAAGAAAAATAAATATTCTGTGTGAAAACTGTTAAACAAACCTCTTTATCGATGAAAGTTAATGCTTTCAATTTCTGACAAGTATACCATACAAGAACATTTGATTATTAGAAAAAAAAGTACAAACCTATTTCTGTTTTCTTTAATGTCTTTTCGCAATTGACTAACTAAATTTTGGAGGACAAAAACAAACATATTCTTCTCTAAGATCATTATTGCTTTAGACTTCCCACTTTCTTGTACACGAACTTTATCTAACAATGTTATTTAATTTAATATACATATTATGTCGATTAAAATTATAAGATAATCAAATTAGAATTCGGAAAAAATTAAAAATAAACCCTTACTGTATTTATATTTGGCACGAGCCGCATATTTTCGTACAGTATAAATATGAGGAAAAGAATGAAAATCAGAAGATATCATAGTTAAATATTTTTTAAAGCATCAAATGTATTATATATTTACTGAATGATGTTTTTTAATATTATTTATGAATTTTATTTTGATAACTACCAAACTTTTTTTAAAGAAGCTTAAGTTTATTATAAATCTAATCGTATCATAGTTATGGTAGTTATTAGTGTAGAGTTACTCAATTTTTTTTCCATTCGTAGTGGTCTAAGAAAAAACATTTTTTGATTATGAACAGAATTTTAATAGTGTCATTTTAAAACGAATTAACTAATGTGTCTTATAAAGAATAAATAGAAAGGTAATGTCATGAAATAATTCGAATTATCTGTGAGCAGCATACCTATATTGTTTAAAACTGTGCAATAAATGAGATTGTAATTTTATAAGCAATGCGATAATTTCTTTAAGGAAAAAAGTTACAACGTCTATATGCTGAAAATTAAACAGATGATACTTTCATTTCTGTATGGTATAAACCATTTTATCAATGCATTTTAATGAAAAGCTTGCTTACTTGCATTTAAATGCTTTACTCTAATAGAGTAATATATATTCTGTGCAAAACCTATTAGACCAACTTAATTATCTATTAAAGTTAATTCTTATTCCTGACAAAAATTTCCTGATGGAACATTTAATTATCAGCAAAAGTGTATAAACTTGTTTCTGTTTCCTGTACTGCCCTATTGACTGAGATATTACTGTAATAAAAAAATTTCTTTGCTAAGATTATTATTGCTTTAGAATTCTCACTTTCTTGCACATGAACTTCTTCTGATGATGTTGTCTAATTTAACATATACATGTTATTTCGATTATAATTATAAGATAATCAAATCAGAATTTCAAAAAAATAAAAATAGCACATTTTGATTGTTATGTTTGACATAAGCCATATCTTTTCGATACGGAAAAAAACATATACAGTCGATTCTCGTTAATTCGAAATCGGATAATTCGATTCTTCGCTTAATTCGAACTAAACATGAAGTCCCAAAATGATCAATGGCAGAATAAGGTTAAAACTTTCATTAATTCGAACTCATTTTCTCTTGAATTCGTTTAATTCGAACTAACGATAATTCCGATTTTTCATTTTTCTTTTCTTTCTCACAGATTTCAGAAGTTATGTTAAACGTAAAAAGTTATTCAAATATAACTTTTTTCTTTGATTTTTGTGAAAATTGTTCTGAATGAGTATACATATAATCCAATGCATTTGATATGCACTTTCTTAGTGCCCTGTCTGTCAATCAGTGACACCTCAAAATTTTCTTCCATTGTGCTTGTTTCTAATCATTTAATTAGTTTATGTATTTATACATTCTAATTTATTATTAAGTCATATTCTAATGACAACAGACGAAATATATTTAAAAACACTATTACATTAATTATTTTGTAATAGTACCATATTAAGCATGTTTTTATTTCACATTTTCCTTAATTCCATTTTCAGATATTTCGAACATTTCTTGTGTTCTCGACGAGTTCGAATTAACGAGAGCCGAATGTAGATATGTATATTTTATATATATGTATCAGAAAAAACGAAAATTAGAATTTTCCTTGGTTTAATATTTTTTTAAGCATAAGATATATATATTTATTGAATGCTACTCATTAATATTTACTGAGCAATTTTATTTTGATATAAGCACTAGACTTTTTATGGGTGCTTATATTTCTTCATAATCTGATTATACCACAGTAGTGACTGTTACTAGGGAAGAATTAGTGAACTATACTTTTTCTTTTAGTCGTATTAGTTGAAGATGTTTTATTTATTTATTTGGTACTACTTGGTTATCCCGTCAACCAAAAAACTATCGCCAAAGAATAAGATTAAATGCCAATAATGGATGATATGTGAATGTCACACTCCATGTCATTAAATACGATACGCGTGTTTAAAACGTCATTAAGTTATTTTTATTTCGACATTTTATTTGTATTTCATAGTATTCATAGTATTTGTTTTTTCGTTGTTTAAAATAAAAATTATGTCAACATGTATAATTTGACTATTAGTTTGGCGATTTGTATAATCTGGCAAAATTGGTCGACGGGATAACCAAGTAGTACCATTTATTTTTAGTCTGGCCGGAAATACAATAGTGTTGTTTTAAATCTTATTAATAAAAATAAGATTTTAAAAAGTATAAACAGAAATATAACTGCAATAAATAACTATAATTAAGGATGATACATTATACCTATATATTGAAAGCAGTGCAATATATCATGTTTCATCCTATGTTTAAAACATTTGAAACATCAAATTAAATTTTTTAAAAATATTATTTGCTGACACTCAAAAATGCTTTTTTATTTAATATATAGCATATAAAATACAGAAGAATTCTTATCCACATATCGGGGATATTGCTTATTTTCTGAGTTGGATCTTTTATTGTATCATATTACATAATTTAATATATATACAGTCGAGTCTCTCTATAACGAAACTCCATACATCGAATTTCTCTATATAACGAATATTTAGTAGGAACAGTCCCCTTTTCGCATGATTACATTAAAAACAGTCTCTATATAGCGAAATATCGATCTCCATATAACGAATTTTTTCATAAATTGGTCTTAATTTATTCAGTTTTAAAAAAGCTCCGAAATCATAAGGAATCAATTTTCCATCACTTATTTTTGATTTATCGTTCAGTGCTGAGTTTTTTTTTTAAATTATTATTATTACTTCTGTCCTTGTTCTTTAAATCCAACGAGTTCATCCCACCTCCCCCACATGTTTCAACATCCTTCTCAAAACAGAGTCAGTTGGATTGTTACACATACAAGAGAGGAATCAATCAGAGGCACATAAAAGAGGCCTTCAAATGGAGGAAAATGTGAACTGCAATTTTTCATTCCTTGCTAAAATTTGAGCATTTTTTTTTAAGAGCGTAACAATTTTAAAATCAAAACAACAAAAAATTACAGATTTCTTCGTCTGTCTGTTCTTTTTTTTTAACTGCTTAAATAATTAAGAAATGTTAGGCTTACTTTTAAACATTACAAATTCTTAATTAAAAAGATAAAAAATAATATTTGTTCAAAATTTAGACATTAAATACGATTTTTAACATCATTCTCTATACATCGAATTTTTCTATATAACGAATTTTTTACTGGAAAGATGGATTTCGTTATATAGAGACTAGACTGTATTATTGTTATTGTAATATTAAGGGAAAAACTCCGTCTTATAAATATACATATAACCGTTGCTTTTGATATAGACATGAACTTTCTTCAGCAGATTTTTTTTCTAATCGTGTTAAGTAATTTAATATACATATAATTTCAATTATAATCATAAGAAAATCAAATTAGACTAATGAAAGAGAGAGACAAAAAAAGGCACGTTACTATCTTTACATTTCATCTGAGCTATGTCTTTTTCAAGTGTAAAAATGTGAAAAACAGAAAAAAAGTAGACATTTGCATTAATAAATATCTTTTGGAAAAGTACCAATTATATGTATATATCTAAATGAATAATGCTTCTTTAATATTAACAAGATAACTTTATTTTAATAAGCTCTATTACTTACCCATCATACGTAGTATAGGGTAAGTCTTGCAATCGTTTTGAAAATCGAAAAGAAAATTTTGACGGATTTACACGTTTTAGATAGTAGAGATTCCGAAAAACATATTTTTAGAAAAAAAATTTTGCCGTCCGTCTGTCTGTCTGTCTGTAAACGCTCTATCTCCGAATAAATTGAGATAGAGACTTGAAATTTTGTATGTAGTTAGTATGTAAGAATGGGACGAAGCCTATTTAATATCAGTAATCTCGATTATCCGGAACTATTTTTTTCGGATTCTCGAAAAATTCGTTCTGATGAAAGGTCTATAAAAATTTTCGAATTTTTTTGTTCTAAGGCATGGACGTAAAAGGCAATAAAATAACACGCATTTTGCATATAGAACGAAGTCGATCGGGTTATTAGTGGTCGAGATATTTGTAACCCTGTTTTCCACATTCTTCGATTTTTCATGATCCTGCATTTCATTCAAAGTTCAATTCAGAGGTATATTTTAATTGGAAATGAAACGCTAAGACGCTTAATCTGACGCAGTTAATTGTTAGCTAATAGAATTATTATTTTTGGAGTTATAAGGATGTTTCTTTTACGCAGTTCGGTACTACTTGAGTAGTTTGGCGTTTAATATAACTTGTCGAATTTGGTAATCAGCAGTTCTTTAATAGAGCATTACTATGCACATTAACAATATTTAAATTTTGTTTATGAATTGCAATGCATTGTATAAATAGTTTTCACATGTTTTATTTTCATATACATATCCATGATGGGTAAGTATTACGGTGGCCCCCAACGACTACTTTTTTATTGTTACTCACATTTCTTTCGAATTTGATTAAACTACAGTAACGCCAGTTATAAGCATGTAGTTACTGAATTATTTTTTTTTCATTCTTAATGCTGTCAAAAATCAAATTCTTTTTGATTATAAACATAAATTAAACAATATAATTTTTTCACTTAAATGCATGTTTTCTTTAAAAAACAAATATAAACTTAATGGTATGAAATAATTCTAAGTACGGATGATGCATCATGTCTATCTCTTTAAAGTTGTGTAATAAGTGGTGTTTTTCAGATGTTTAAAACGTTTCAAAAGTTTCTAGAAAAATTGAATTCATTTTCATTTGAATTCTTTACGTTCACATAAAAATATGACTGTCTTTTTATACATAATACATAAAGCAGAGAAAATTTTCCATACGTAATACAGATAACACCCAAGTTCCATATAAATAGGTACTATTCATAAATTGTAAATTTCCAGAGATTGAGCTGTTCTTGTATCTTGTAAGAAATTTAATATACATATTAATTCTATTATATACGTATTATTTTCTATTATCTATTTTATCTATTTAAAATTCATATTATTTCCACTATGATATATTTTATTAAAAACGAATCAGCCAAAAAATAATTGTAAGGATTTTTTTTTTTTTTTTCAGAAACCACATTTTTTAGACGCACATGGAAAAAAGAAGAATGCGTTACTTCGACGAACAATCTTTTAAAAAGATCGATTAAAATATTATTACTTTAATATTAATAGCGTAATTTTTTACTCTACGCACTGAACTTTCTTTTTTTGAGAGCAATACTTGTTGAAACTTTGTTTGATGCTACAAACAAACCCACTTTGATTAAAAATAGACTTTTTAAGAGATATTTATAACTTTATAAACAAATTAATCAATTTTTAGAAAGAAATAAATGAAAATATTATTGCTTCAAATTAAAAAGACAACATTTTCTTTGCTCTATATTAAAAAGGATTTTCTATAATATCTAAATAAAAAGCTTGCATTTTTTCTATTTCATTCATTTAGTGCAAAAATAAACCGCATATTCTGTGCGAAAACTATTAAGAGAACCTAATTATCCATGAAAGTTAATTCTTTGAATTTGTGACAAGAATTCCATGTAAGAACATTCGATTACTAGCAAAAATGTGTAAACTTGTTTTTGTTTTTTTACTGTTCAATTGACTGACTTAATTTTCGGAGACATAAAAATAAACATTTCCTTCGCTATGATTATTATTGCTTTGGGCTTCTTCCTTACTTGTGCAGAAACTTTTTCTAATTATGACAACAAATTTGATATACATATTATTTCGATTATAATTATAAGATAATTAAATCAGAATTGCAAAAATTGGGAGCACATTAGGGTCGTTATATTTAGCGCTATCCCATATCTTTTTTTCTGTATATTAATAATATGAGAAACAAAACGAAAATTGTAAGTTTCCATAACAATTTCTTTAATTGCTTTAAATGTAAAAATGCTCCTTAATATTAACTACATAAATTATTTTTGATAAGCTCCAAACTTTTTTATGATTGCTTGTATTTTTAGAAGTATGACTATATCATAGTAATATTAATCCTTAGTAAAGAATGGCTCATCTATATTTTTTCGTTCATAGTGGAAGAAGAAAGCAAAAACTTTTTTATTATAACCAAAAATTAAGTAACGTTATTTTAAACTTTATATTTAAATGCATTTTTTAAAAGAATAAAGAGACAAATAACGGTATGAAATAATGCTAATTATTAGCGATACAAGATACCTATAATTTTAAAATTGTGTAATAAATGATGTTTCCCAGATGTTTAAAGTATTTCAAAAGTTTACAGAAAAATGTTTAGAGTATTTTTTCGTTTGACTGCTTAAAAGTTAGGTACTTAAAACAGCATCTGTTTTCTACATACAATACATAAAATAGAGAAAATTTTCTGGACATAATTCAGAAAATATACAAGATATAGATCTAATTTTTCTGAGCTAGATCAGTTCTTGTATTATATTAAAATTTAAATTACTATACATATTTTTTTCCTTTTTTGTTATAATTTTAAGAAAATAAATTCAGCCTGAAAAAACATATACATAGCCATTGCTTTTGACATAAATTAGATCGTTTAGAAGTACTCTCTTAAAACGAAAAAGCTGAAATAACTCAAGTTGAGCTGAAATCCACTCTTTTCCCATGTTGAAAGGAACCTTCTCAAGAAGAGCTGAAACAACTCAAGTGAATGAGTTGTTTTTAATCAACTCATGATTGAGTGATCTCCATTTTACTCATACTTGAGTGAAATCAAATCAATAAAGGTTAAATCCAGTAGTACTTGAGTGATTTATAATCAAGTCATACTTGAGTGAAATGAAGTCATTTAAGACTGAATCTCGTAGCACTTGAGCGATTTGTAACGAAATCATACTTGAGTGAAATGAAGTCTTTAGGATTAAATCGAGTAGCACTTGAGTTAGATGCAGCCAACTCGTATTTGAGTGAAGTGAACTAATTTAAGGCAAATCCAGTAGCACTTGAGAGATTTGTTATCACTTCAAGTTGGAGTGAAATGTTGTCATTTTTGATTTAATCGAGTAGCACTTAGGCGATTTGTAACCAATTCATACATGAATGAAATCAACTCATTTAAGAGTTAATCCAAAACTCTTTGAATTTGTAGAATTGAATAAATTCTCTCTTAAGAAAAGCAAAATTGCTTAAAATTACAAAAATCTTCAAGTGATTTCTAAATCGTCTAAATAAAATCACATCATTTAAAACTAAATTCAGTAATCCTCGATTAATTTTTATCAATGAAATTCAATATAACATGGAATTATTGCCACATTTTCAAGTGTTGCAATTAAATTCTCATTTCGGATTTAAATTTCTGTTTATTGACATTACAAGGGTATATATATATATATATATATAGAGAGAGAGAGAGAGAGAGAGATTGGAAAACTGTAACATGGATTCTCCAATATTTCTTCCAAGTCTTTAATTAACAAGACTTAAAACAATTCTAATTTACATGACTGAAAGTTCTCTAATGAATCATAAAAACATTATTTTTCTTTCTAATTCAATGAAACTGTTTCCTATATCAATTTAGGGGAAAAGGCAACTGAATCGTTATACAAAATTAAATAGAGCTTACATGAATTTTTTATTATTCTGTCAAATCAGAAATTTTTAACATCAGTATTTTCTTTTGTTAAATTTAAAAGTACATATATTCATTAAATTAAAAATACTGGTGATCTCAAAATTGTAAATTTGAAAACACTTATTCATGCAAACTACCTAAATTTGCATAACTGTACAACAGCACCCGAACAATATTAAACAGAATATCAGCTTCTGATGCTGTGGTGCTAATGGGATTTTTCCTTTCCTTTCTTGGACAATTTCAAGTTTACATATTTTCCAATGATACTTATAGCTTCAGATATGCTTATATACAATTTTAATTTTTTCATTCGCTTCTGATTTAATTGTAAATAACAATTATTTTTTTATTAAAAATTTATGATTTCAATCAAATAAACCAATCTTAGGCATCTTACTAAAAAAATATTGAAAAAATAAACTTGATATCAGCCCAACGACTCAACTTCAGCACCACAATGTCAGAAGCTGATTGTTCCCCTTAAGAGTTTAGATAATCCTATGCAGAGGTTATTTTCAAATATCTTGCTTGGATTTTAAAATGTTTACCTTTTTTTGGGGGGGGGGGGCATAGAATATTTGAGGATGATCTGTAAGTGGGTTAGTTTTTATTTTTGCAATTTTGGTTAGTTTTTTTTTTTTTAAACCTTCCGTCTACCAGACAAAACACCCATTTATCTACGGCAACACCTAATTTTAATTCCAAACTTGCAAACGGCACCAGTAATATTTTAATATAATTTTGCTTTTACAATGAAAGCTTAAATTAAGGAATTCGTAATATCTAGACAAGTCCTTTATAAATTCCGGTGTCAATCGACAATTTCTCATTTTACCATTGACACCAGAAATATTGCTGTCGGGTCCAATGGACCCGTCTGGTAGACGGAAGGTTAATATTAATACGAGTTCCAGAACCAGTTTTGAAAAAGAAAGTATTAAAAAACATAAAACCTAAATTTAAAAAAGTATTCCCCCCCCTCCCCCCCCCACACGCACACACGGCCAGCGCAGGGTTTAAATAAATGAAATTGAAAATATTTTAAATGGATAAAAATCAACCCATGATACCTTGTAATTATTCCTAGATTTAAATCTCAATCAAAATCTTATATTTCTTAAACTGACTAAATTAAAAAAAATATTTTAATTGTTTAGTTTGAAATCTGAAATGGCTTTGAAATCTTAGATAAAATAATTGTTACCCATAGCATTTATATAAGCACATTGCAATTGGGAAATGTGGAGGAATACCATTAAAAAACTTGTATATCTAAAATTTTGATTGTGGACAATTATTTTATTGTATGAAGAACCTTCCACTAAATATTGTAGTACAAAAGTTAAATGCAGAAATAACTGAGAAATGGATTTATTGACCATGTGCAATTATTCTTTATATCATTTAAAACATTTGTTAAAACTTGAATTTATATTCAAGAATAACTTATTTCTTCTTAATTAATCTTTTAATTTTTGATTTTATTCAATGTTTCTTAAATCAACTAACTTTTAAATAAATATAAAAGCATAAGACTGCAGCATTTTGTGTCAAAAGTTAGAGGGAAGAAATAAAAGGGAAGAACATATAAAAGATGAGCCTTGATAAAATGACGTAATTTTGAAGTTTTTTGACTTGCATAAGCCCTTCTTCCGAGGTAAACGCAACGTCTCCCAACTGCCAGACCGCCCACAAACGTACTGCACCATAAAAAGAAGAATATATATATATAAAAAAGAGCTTTAATTAAATGACGCAATTTTGAAATTTTTTGACCTGTATAACCCTTTCTTCCACTGTTAAGCACAACGTCTCCCGACTGCCAGACCACCCACAAACGTTTTAAACCATTAAGGGGAAGAACATATAAAAAATGAGCCTTGATAAAATGACGTAATTTGAAGTTTTTTGATCTGCACAACCCCTTCTGCCACAGGTTAACGCAACGTCTCCGGAATGCCAGACCGCCTGCAAACGTACTACACCATAAAAGGGGAGAACATATAAAAAACTGAGCGTTGATAAAATCAGGTGACGAAAACGTTGCTAGCTCTTAGACTATTACTAGACAACCGAAATTAAGCCATGGACATATGGTTACCTATAATTAAACTTATTTCATGCCGCTATACATCTATTTTTGGATGCATTTATTAATACATTAAAATAAAATTGTTGAATTCCCTTTCTTAATCGAAATATCTTTTTTTTCTTTCTCCCACTACGAAAGAAAAAAAAAAATATGTTCAGAAACCCCACTCTAACAATTGCAATTACTGCATTATTATCATATTACGAAAAAATATAAGAACCCATAAAAAAATTATGCTTACGAAAATAAGATTTCGTTAATATTAAGGTAACATCATTTAATAGAAATGTACATTCGATGCTTTTTACAAAAAAAAAGAAAACATTTAATTAAGAAGTTCATTGGGTCTTTCATATTTATGCTCTTTAGAGAAATGTGGGCTAAGCCAAAAGTAACAACGATAATGTTTTTTTCGCAGGCTTATTTGATTTTGCAATAATTATTATAAAAATAATATGTACATTAAAATAGATAACTTGGTTAAAAAAGTTTCTGCACAAGTAAGTGAGAAACCCAAAGCACTAATGATCTTAGCGAAGAAAATGTTTATTTTTATGTCTCTCGAAAATAAGTCAGTCAATTAAGCAGAAAAGAAAATTGTAGCAAAGGAAATTTTTGGTAACAAGAGAACTTTCTTGCGTGGAATTCTTGCCAGAAATACATGGAATTAACTTTTATGGGTAATTAGGTTAGATTTATGTTTTTCGCATAGGAAATAATTATCGCACACGATTTTTTATATAAAAAATTGATTGTAAACAAATGAACATATTTATTAAATGTCTAAGATCCTAAAGTAAAGAAAGTACTTCCGAACTTAGCTTTAAAAAATGCGAAAAATAACATTCATGTAATTGAAGATGTAATCAGTTTTAAAAAATATTGTTATTTTTTCTTTTTTTAAAAGGCTGATTTGATTTTGCTATAATTATAATTGAGATAATATGTACATTAAATTAGATAACATGGTTAGAAAAGGTTTTTGCAGAAGCAAGTGAGAATCCCAAAGTAATAATGATCTTAGCGAAGCAAATGTTTATTTTTGTGTCTTCCGAAATTAAGTCAGTCAGTTAAGCAATAAAAAAAATAAAAGCAAATTACGTTTTTTTTTTTTTTTTTTTTTGTTATAAGAGAGTTTTCTAGTATGAATTCGTACCAGAAACACATGGAATAAACTTTTAAGTGAAATTAGGTGAGCTTTATGTTTTTCGCATATAAGATAAGTATCCTACACGATTTTTTATATAATAAATTGATTGTAAACAAGCTAATATATTTATTAATTGCGTAAAACAATAGATTGAACAATGTACATTTGAAATTAACTAAAAATTGCTAAAAGTAACTTTTTTCTAACCGATGGTGTAATCATTTTTTTTAACAATATATATGAATTTTAATCGTTTCAAATACTCCTCTGAGAAAATATTTTTTCTACGCTAAAAGTAACTAGGAGTCCGAAACTAAGCCATAGCCATATGGTTATCTATAATTATAGTTATTTCATGCCGTTATACATCTATTTTTAGATGCATTTTTTAATAAATTTAAAATTAACACTGTTGAATTTCCATTCTTAATCGATTTTTTTTCTATCACTACAAAAGAAAAAAATGTTAAGAATATTTAAGATTAAGAATATTTAAGATTTTATAGGGAATATTTAAGATTTTATTTTTGTGGGATATTTAAGATACCCCACACTAACAATTGTCATTACTGTGATGTAATCATATTTCGAAGAAATATAAGAACCCATAAAGAAGCTTACGCTTACGAAAATGAATTTGCATTAATATTGAAGAAACGTTTTGTAACCCGGGAAGACGAGCGTAGGGCCTAAAAGACCCGGAGTGCGTATGGCTTTACAATTGTAACCACTATTTTTTTTTAAGTAATCTAAAAAAGTTTACGCTTACGAAAATAAGATTGCATTAATATTAATGTAACGTCATTTAATAGAAATATACATTCGATTTTTTTTTTTTTACAAAAAACTATTTACTTAAGAAAACTTCTACGATTCGTTTGGTCTTTCATATTTATGCTCTTTAGAAAAATGTGATCTAAGACAAAAGTAACGACCATAATGTTTCCTATTTTTTTAGGCTGATTTTATTTTGCTATAATTATAATCGAAATAATATGTTTATTAGACAACATGATTAGAAAAAGTTTCTGCACAAGTAAGTGAGAAACCCAAAGCTATGATGAGCTTAGCGAAGCAACTGTTTATTTTTATGTTTTGCGAAATTAAGTCAGTCAAGTAAGCAGTAAGGAAAATAGTAAAGGATATTTTTGGTAAGACGAGAGTTTTCTTGCATGGAATTTTTGCCAGAAATACAGGGAATTAACGTTTAAGGGTAATTAGGTTAATTTTATGCTTGTCGCAAAAAAATGTGTAACACACACGATTTTTTTTAATATGTTAATTGAAAAAAATAAACATATTTATTAAATGTCTAATCCCATGAAGTAAACAAAGTACTCCCGAACTTAGCTAAAAACTGCTAAAAGTAACCTACTTCCAATCGACGGTGTAACCAGTTTTTAAATCAAATTTAATCTTTTAAACACACCGCTCAAATCAGGTCACTTCGCGCCTCAAAGAGACGATGTTTTTCTTACGATCTGACGATCTTAATAGTAACTAAACATTCGTATTTTGAGACAATATTTTGAGAGAATCTCAGTATATAAAATTAAAATCATTAAAATAATGAAAGTAACACACTTTGTAAAAAAATCACCATAGAGTAAAATAATGAAGAATGTGTTTCGAGTTAAATCATTAACAGCTCGTCATCAGCTGAAGCATACTGGTATCCGTAAGGGTGGTACAAGTGGAAAGAACACATGCGGAAGACGTAAGTGATGCCAAAATAATGAAGAGAAAAATATATAAAAAGGTGAAAAAATAAAATATAAATAAATAAATAGAATAAAAATAACAATAAAAATAAATAAATTGAAATAAGAATAATTGAAAAATATTAAAATAACAAAATATGTGCAAGTTAAAATAATATAATATAGCTTTTTGTACATATAAAATGAAAACAGACAAAAAAAATGTATTCAACAAAATCAAGGTTCATTTAGGAGTTATTCATCACGAGCTCCGATGATGCCAGGAAGATCAGCTATTATGTATATATATATACATATACATATACACTCTCTGGCCATTGATTATCGTTCACTTCAGATTTTAGACATTTTGTTAAATATCTAGAAAAATACATGAGAAATCATCTCGAAACTCTCAGTGTATAAATAGTATAGTGTAAGTCATACATCTCCGTGAAGATTTTTTCCCGAAACTCCATAGGGGACCATCAACAAATTAAAAAAGAATGAATATCTTTTTAATAACCCTGTCAAAACTAATGTAGCAAAAGCGCTCAAACTCTAGATTATGGTTGAGTGCCTTATTATAATACACTGTGTTCATTTTTATGCAAACAGCATGCATACTCGCAGAGTAATTAAGGTTTTTATAAAAATGGTCTCAAATTTTTCCAAGTTCTTTCCTTATAATTTCCAGAGTTCTTAATATAAAATAATATTTTTTTCTGAAAATATGACAAACAACATTGCACACAATACCCTATACAGTAAAACCTTCATAACGGACACTCCCGAATAGCGGACACCTCTATTTAACGGACAGTTTTCAAATCCCCACTCCCAAAACTTAAATTTTTGTATGTTTAACCTCTGAATAACGGACATTCCGAATAGCGGATAGTAATTTGGGCAAAAAATAATGAAAAATCATTTTTTAACGAGGAAAATAAAATAAAAATCCTCTAAATTTATCAGGGCAATGTGTCACAAATTTTGTGATCACAGATAAATGTGGGGATGAGCAAGAGAAAATCCCCTCTCCCCCTACATTTATCTGTGATCACCCCCACCACACTCGGATGATTTGAGCTTGTATGCTTTAAAGAAGCAGAATAATACAATAAACAGTTATACAATTTTTTTTTTTTTTTTTTTTTTTTGAGAAAAAGATGATTCAAAAAGATTAAAACTACTGACAGAGTTAAAACTTCACATTGAAAAACAAATTACATGTAATCACAAGTAAAAGCAAATTTTTGTAACATTTTTTTTTCGTAAGAATACAATAAACAAAGGATAAAAGTACGAACAATCTTATTTCATTTTTATTAGCTCACAGGCTATCATAGCCTGAGAGCTTATGTGCCCGTCCGTTCTGTATGTACGTGCGTTCGTGCGTAACGCGATAACTCATGATAAAAATATCCGATCCACTTGAAATTTTGTATGTAGGTATATCCTGACAAGGCGCTTCCCTGATTAGTTTTTGGAGTTCATTCGATGTGTATAAGAGGGGGAACGGGGGGCTGATGCTCCCCGTTAGTTGATATAAATGGGATTTTCATGCAGAATTAAGTTTTCGTTCAAAATTTAGATTAGGATCATTCTGATGAGGCGATTCCGTGACTGTTATTAGGTGTTCATTGAATAAGTATAAATAGGGGGAACAGGGGTTCTAATGCCCCCCCCCTTTAATTTATATAAATGGGTTTTTCAAGCAGAATTTTCAGATTTCGTTCAAATCTCTGAATAGTTTTGGAAGTTTAATGGTTAAGTATAAAAGAGGTGGATAACTCCTCTTAAATTATATAAATGCTAAATGGGTTTTTATTAAGAATTATCTCATTTGCTCTGAATTTTGGATATAGATTTTTTGTATGATAAAGCATGTCTTTGATAGTATATGAGGTTCTATGATTAAGTATAAAAAAAAGAGGAAAGGGGAGAGCTGTTTCCCCTTCTTAATTTTTTTTTCGAACTGAATTAACTCTTGAAAATATAAGGCTTTAATGTACAATTAGTATTTGTAGCCTGTGAGCTCAATGCCATCAGTTTAACTGGGCAGTATTCTTTATTGCTTTAAAAATTATTTTAATTTCTGGTTAATCATATAATAGAGGTTTTTTGACATATTAAAGTCGACTAATCAAACATTAAGCATTTATTAACGATTTTTCTATCCCTGAGGTTTTCCCAATAGCGGACACCTCCGAATAATGGACAATTTCTGCGCTCCCAAGGTGTCCGTTATTTAGAGGTTTTACTGTAATCAGATATAAAAATAATAAAAATTGTATGAAAAATGAGTAGGTTTACTAAATAATTTTTTACTGCGCATGCGTCAACGATATCAAAATTTCATTTGCATATTATGTTAGCTAAATATATAGAGCAACTTTTGTGAAAGTCTCAAAATCATAGCTTGAAAATTCTGAAAGTAATCGTCTATAGAAAAAGGACAAAATCCGTTGTTTCCAAAATGAAGCAAAACTAGTTGGATGTGTCAATCCCAAAACTTTCTTCTATCTCATAAGTACATTTTAATATTTAAAAAAAAACGTGGTGACCCTAAAGTTACCCACTATCGAATTTCCTCGAACATTTGACCTAGCCTAATGAGATTCTGGTATCCGAAAAGCCTAAAATGCAAAATTTAATTAATATTCTGAGAAAATGAGCTTAGTAGTGCCTCATGTTGGGTAATTTATACTAAAACCTAATAAGCATCTATTTATGTCAAGACCTAACAGAATCTGAAATTTGATGGAATTTCGTCCATTAATTCTTGAGATATAGTTATAACAAAAAATTTGCAAAACGTAGCACAGCAACACCATATCTTGGACAATTTAAACCAAAACGTAAAAAAGCGTCTAATTATGTTATGGTGTAAAAGACTCTAAAGTTTGATGAAATTCTGTGCATTAGTTCTTCAGGTATAGCTAGTTTAAAAAAAACCGTGTAAAATATAGCACAGCAGCACCATCAATTGAAGGATTTATAACAAAACGTAATCATCGTGTAATTATGTTATATGCCACTTTGTAACAAAATCTGAAGTTGGATGAAATTCTATGCGTTGGTTGTTGAGATATAGCTATCGAAAAAATCGTGCAAAATGCAGCATAGCTGCACCACCTGTTACAAGGTTGATACCAAAATGTAATCAGCGTCTAATTGTGTTATATATTCTAGTGTAAAAGAATCTAAAATTTGATGAAGTTTTCTGCATTAGTTCTTGAGATATAGCTATCTCAAAAATCATGCAAAATGTAGCATAGCAGCGCCACTTATAGGGCTGTTCATACCAAAACCTTATCGGCGGCTATGTATCTCAAGGTATCGCGGAATCTGAAGTTTGGTGAAATTCTGAGCATTTGTTCTTGAGATATAGCTATCATGAAAATCATGAAAAACGTGGCATAGCAGCGCTACCTGCTGGCCAATTTACATCAAAACTTAATCAGCGTCTATGTATATCAAAGGGTCACAGAATCTGAAGTTTAGTGAAATTCTGTGTATTAGTTCTTGAGATATAGCAATCTTGAAAATCATGAAAAACGTAGGAGCGGCACCTGCAGGTCAATTTTCACCAAAAACCAATAGGCACTAATTCATATCAAGGTCTAACTGAATATAAAATTTTATTAAATTTCGAGCATTAGTTCTTGAGATAGAGAGCCCACAAATTTTTTGTCGTATACAGACAGACAGACAAACAGACAGATAGACAGACGGACAGACTCACAGACAGACATTTTCTAAAAATAGTCAAAACGTGTTCAGGACCTTCTAAAACGTATGAATCCGTCGAAAACCGGAAGTTGAAAATTTTCATGAATCCAATACTTTCTTCTTGTAAAGATAGAAGAAAGTAAAAATGAGGGATTTTATCCAGATGTAGAAGTACATCCCGTATTGTGTATTCTATATGACAATAATCAATGAATATATGGATACAACTCCTCTTGTTTTTGCTTCATTTTGAAAATAACGGATTTTTAACTTATTCAATTGACGATTATTATGATTACGATTATTTTCAAGTTATGATTTTGCGACTTTCACAAAAGTTGCTCTATACATTTAGCTAACATAATATGCAAATGAAATTTTAATATCGTTGACGCACGCGCAGTGAAAAATTATTTAGTAAACCCACTCATTTTTCATACAATTTTTATTATTTTTTAATTCTGATTACAGGGTATTGTGTGCAATGTTGTTTGTCATAATTTCAGAAACAAATATTATTTTATATTAAGAACTCTGAAAATTATAAGGAAAAAACTTGGAAAAATTTAGAAACATTTTTATAAAAACCTTAATTACTTTGCGAGTATGCATGCTATTTGCATAAACATGATCACAGTATATTACAAAATGACACTCAATCATAATCTAGAGTTTGAGCGCTTTTGCTACATTAGTTTTGACAGGGTTATTCAAAAGTATTCATTCTTTTATAATTTGTTGACGGTCTCCTATAGAGTTTCGGGAAAACACCTTCGCGGAGATGTATGACTTATACTATTATTTAATTATAATATTATTTAATTAATTTAATTATTCATTTACGTATGAAGAGTTAGTTTCGTTTCCACACTGAGAGTTGTCATTAGTGTGATATAATCAGATATCTTAAAAACATACGTTCCAATAAAAAAGTTTACGCTTGCGTAAAGAAAATTCCGTTAATATTAAAGGAGCATCATTTAGTATAAATATGCATTCGTTGCTTTTTACGAAAAAAAAATTATTAAAAAAGTTTCTACTATTCACTTACTCCTCATATTTATGCTCTTTAGAAAAATATGATCTAAGGCAAAATTAACGACCATAATGTTTATTTATTTTTTATTTTTTCGCAGGCTGATTTGATTTTGCTATAATTATAATCGAAATAACATGTACATTAAATTATCTAACATGGTTAGAAAAAGTTTCTGCCCAAGTAAGTGAGAAACCCAAAACTATGATGATCTTAGCGAAGAAAATGTTTATTTTTATGTCTTCTGAAAATAAGTCATTCAATTAAGCAGTAAAGAAAATGTAGTAGCAAAGGAAATTTTTGGTAATAAGAGAACTTCCTTGCCTGGAATTCTTGCCAGAAGTACATGGAATGAACTTTTATGGGAAATTAGGTTAGCTTTATGATTTTTGCATACAAAATAAATATCACACACAATTTTTATAATAAGTTAATTGAAAACAAGTAAAAATAATTCTTAGATGCATAAGATCATAAAGTAAACAAGTTACTTTAGAACTTAGCTAATACAATTTTGATTGTTTGCGTATTAACATTTGACCATAACTTTTGAATGAAAACTGTAACTTTTAACGGAATGTCAAGAAATACTTTTCAGTCACATTAATGCAAATTTATCTTTCAATTACGTCTTGAAACAAACATTTATATTTATAATACAAATAAAATAAATAAAAATGTATAAACGAATATATATTAGCTTTTAAAATTGAGTAAAATTATATTTAAATTGTAATATTCATTTTAGCAACACTGATCATCAAAATTAATTGATAATGAGAAAGAAAAAATGTTTACTAAGTTAATGTTGCAATCAATGTATACAGTTGCTACCATTTGTGTTAATTAAATGCAACTGAAGACAAAAGGCACTTCCGCGTATGCTTTAGCACCGGAAATATACAAATTTGGTAATTCATAATGGACGCATGTTCGAAGTCTGTTCTATAATGTATTTAAAGTGAATGTGGTGTCAGAGACTGATCAATATTCATTAATTAGCTCTCAAAGGCTCAAGTGAATGTCGAAAGTGGCGAATAATTTGTAGAGTCGAAGAAGGTGAAAGTCAAATGGAAGTCACCCAGGATTTTAATATCCCTAAAATGTCACATGAAGAGCTTGCAACCGATCTCTAACAATATGATCCATTGATTGATAGCCTGATGATGGATGATCAAAAGCAACAATTCTATTCGAAGACAGTTTTCTGTCATTGTCGGTTTTAAGAAACCGGGAAACGAGTACAAAAGATTTGGTTTTAGAACTTCAATCAACTACAGGAACTCAAATTAATTGTTCTACTATTGCACGAAGTTTTAACGAGTATAAACTGTATGCGAGAAAATCAATAGTTTATGCCCCACTCATTCCGTCTTCAAAGGTGCCGTTTAAGCTGGTGACTTCGTCTTGTTCAATAAAGCAAAGCAGACTGGGCCCGAGTATTATTTACTGACAACCCTTATATAGTCTGAATATTTATTTAAGATGTGTTTGACCTGCATAGAGGAAAGAACATGCAACTTACCTTTTCTTGTCCGTGAAATATTCCGTTTCTGTGACCGCGGTTTAATATTTTGGGGTGAAATGAAGTCAACGGACTACATTGAGCTGCATATTTTAAAAAGAGATTTTGTAACCCCTCGGAGTATATAGAGACGATATTTGTGCATAATGTTAGATTGTAACGGGTGCTACTGACCCACCGTATTTTTAATGCATGAATATGCTTGGACTTATCCAGCACATGTGCTCATAGAACGATTGTATAGAAACAACATCAAGCTAATGTACTGGCCACTTTACTTATTCATTTGAATCCGGTTGAGCAGTTGTAGAATGACTCAGACCCCGATTTTCAGCTCACCAAAATCTTCTCCAGACAATCCAGAAATTTAAAAGTGGTTGAAATTTCACAACATTTGATCCTCACTTTGGTAAAGTCGATGAGATCAAGATGTGATATACGCATGTCTGTCCCTAGGTGTATTTCAGAAACTTTTTTTCGCAAGACGTTACTTAATCTTTCCATCATTTTCCAATTTCTATAAATTTGTTTTTAATTTCAATATTTTGAGAATCACCAATAGTTAAACATTCTAATTCATATTAACTAATGTTATTATTTAAATTTCTATTAATATGTTTTCATTAAATAATAGTTACGTCATATTTCTTTTATTATCCTGTAACTTTGATGACCAGTGTATATATTTTTAAAAGTGCATATTTACACTATATAAACGAAGATTTTATAAATTGATGCAGTATTACACTCTTACGTCTTGCATTGTTTTTGATTAAAAAAAACCATAACATCATTATATTGATAATCGATAGAAGACTTCAAAATAATGTTGGTTTGTTTATATCGGGTTATGTGTAACAGATAGTTATCCGTTTTTTTTAAATTTATAATTTGGACATTATAATCGGATATTTTTTTTAAGTTTTAGAGAAAAAAGGAAACGTATAGATATGGTTCAAAGAAAATTCATTCAAAAGTTGAACAGCCAGTATAGTTACGACATTAAAATACTTATTCCTAACTTGGCCGCAATAACTTGCTTTCCTCCAAGATAAGCAAGAACCGGAACTACTTAAGCGTATTATAACAAATAGATTTATTTTAAAATTTCTATATTCAAGGAAAAATAAAATTCTTGCACGAAAAGTTGAAAAAAAGTGTTAACATTTTCTTCTTTTTGATATTTATGTAGAGAAATGAAGCAGAATGAAATGGAGAAAATTGTAAAAGTCCATTAGTTGTTCATGCATGCAACAATGGTCATATAAAGTGCATAAATGAATAAATTATCAAATAAAACTAATACTTTGATCCATGTATTCTTTTTATCAACGTTTACAGCAAAAGAAATACAATCCGAACGAGAATGAGTATACATTAATATTAAAATTTTTAATATCATCTTTTTTTCCTTCTTCCATGCGAGAAATCTTCAAATAAAATGTTATCAAATGGATTTTTTTCACTTATATTGCAACTTTTTTTCATTTGTAAATAAGCTAACAAACTGTAAAATTCTCAAAATTGTCTCATAAAAATTTTATAGGAAAGTCAAAATCTTTCTTCTGTAATTAATTCGCAGCAAAATACAATGAAAGAAAAATAATTTCAAAAGTATTTATTTTTAAAAGATAAATATTATCAAACATTTAAAAAGTGTGATAGTGCATAAACATTTCTTAGCTACGTACTTGAGCAGTTTATCTGAGATATGCTTCCGGAACAATAGTTGCACCCAAGTAACGTAAACTTGTTAAATAAATTTCTAATTTTTACTACAGTTCGCTGCTTTTACAATGCTAAGCGAAGCAAAAGTTCTTAAAGGAAAAACTATATTTTAAAGATTTTTTTTTTTTTTTTTATTGATATGCATACTCAAAATTTCCGTAATTATTTATAAATAAAAGCGAGGAAAAATCATGCATTAGACATAACTTTGAAACGCCTTCGAACATCATCTAAGGTATTTTTAAGATTTTCCTGTATTGAACGTAAATTTTTAACTAAGCAGTTTACAAAACAACATACTGTAGGCAGGCTCAAAATAATTTACAGCAGTTTCATATTTTAAAATATTGATTTCTCGCAGTTATGACTTTTAATATATTTTTATTTCTTCTCAGAATGCACATAACAAATATACCGGCACAAAACACAAAATATATACTACATAGCGTTTTTAACATATCATGTTACGCAAAACGAAAACAAAACATGAACTCACTATTTGCTTCCAACAGAATTACCTATATTTCTTGCTCATCATAGCTCACGCCACATGGTGCGAGAGAGTCTATTTTTGGAGCGGGTCGTGCGCGTTACATCACTATTTTTAAAATAAAAATTTCAAAATTTAATGCTCATAATCAGTCATGTTTTAGGATAATTTTGCGCTATCCTGTAGCGTACAATGTAGTGTACAAAAATTTAATTCAGATAGACATCAATATACCTAAATTATTTGCAAAAACCATAATATATTTAAAATACTAATTTCAACATTTAGCGCTAATAATCAGTAATGTATTAGAATATTTTTGCGCTGTTCTCTATATGATATGTAGAATTACGTGCGAACAATATTGTGTATAAACAATTAATTCAGATACAAAACCCATACATTAATCAAAAAACATTTCCGGCAATTACCAACTACTGGTGGCTGTCTATTTATATATTTTTCGCAGGTCTTAATCTGTATTTATATTTTGATAACACAAATTTAAACACATAAAAGACCAAAATCGATTTGTTTTTCATTTATATTATATTAGAAAACAACAGCATTAGGAATGTTTCGGAATGGCTATGAATGTCCAGTTTTTTAGAATCGACAGCCTTGATAATTCATCCGAAAGCCCATTTAATGCAAATTTTTCTTTCGATATATTTTCTCCTTGTAACGTTTTGCTGCAAGCAAGATATTTATTTGGAAAAATTACTAGAGTTTTACGAACCTTATATAAACTTAGAAAAAATATTTGTATCAAAAATATCAAAGCAGAATGTAAACTCAGCATGTTTTATAAATATGTTTTCAAAAGATTGGGTGATTTAAAAAAAACTATAAAAATATATCCGAAAATTATTTAATAAACTTAATTTATATTCTAATAAATAATAGATATAATGCATGTAAATTATAAATAAACAATGCAAAATACATAGTTCAATAGATTAAAAAATATTCTGCAAAATATTATAAGGAATATATATTTTCATTTAAGTAAAAATATTGATTTAATACATACATTTTTTACTATTTTCAATACAACCTGGAGTACTATCTGCTTAGAAATTATTACTTTTTTAATATGTTATGCAATAACTACTTCAAAACACCATAAAATTACAAAAATGAGCAAAACTTTTCAAAACAACATACTCACTTCTTGATTTAGTCCTTCTTTATCAGCTGCAAAGTGTTAAGAACACGTGCTTCTATTTTGAAAGCAGGGGCAAGACATTAGTAGAAGCAAGCTTCAAAATAGAAGCACGTGTTTTTTTTCCGCACCTGATGAAGGGATACTATCCAAAGAAGTAACACCTAAATCTTCGTATTGTTCGCAAGCTCTTGATTAAGAAATGTAAGCAAACTATACTCCCGAATCCAATAATTTGGGAAATATGGACCCTTTTCTGCTTCTGAAGAATGAAATAAAAAATGAACAAACAGAATGAGATACTTTCTAAAGGCACGACTACTGAAGGCACGATTTTGCTTTTCCATGTAAGAATGTTAAAAATAGAATTTTTCCAAAGCTAGCAACGAAGAATGAAGCGCCGTTTGAATCTCAGCGCACGTGTGTCTAAGAAAAATGAATCATGTGTGTTTTACTGGTGAGAAGACTGAATCAGTGTTTTGCAGTAAGATTTTTGGAAACCATACTCACGAACTGCAATGAAAATCAGTGACCAAATGATGTACTTTTAGAATAGTGTTAACAATTCAACAACTACTTTGATAGGTTTTTATATATTATCTTATTTCATGTAACAAATACTTGTAGTCTTTGAAAAAGTAAACGTACTATGCCTGAAATTGCATTGTTGATTCATAAGGCGGAAAGCCTGGCTATATATAATAACTTAGTTTTTTAGCTCACAGGCTAGCATAGCCTGAGAGCTTATGTGCCCGCCCGTTCTGTATGTATGTTCGTTCGTGTGTAACGCGATAACTCATGATAAAAATAACCAATCCACTTGAAATTTTGTATATAGGTATATCCTGATAAGGCGCTTCCCTGATTAGTTTTTGGAGTTCATTGGATATGTATAAGAGGAGGAACAGGGGACTCATGCCCCTCCCCTTAATTGATGTAAATGGGGTTTTCATGCAGAATTAACAGTTTTTGTTCAAAATTTAGGTTTATTTTAGGTTTTTACATTAGGTTTATTTTAATTATTACGATCATTCTGATGAGGCGATTCCATGATTGTTATTAGGTGTTCATTGAATAAGTATAAACAGGGGGAACGGGAGTTCTAATGCCCCTCCCCTTAATTTATATAAATGGGTTTTTCAAGCAGAATTGTCAGATTTCGTTCAAATCTCTGAATAGTTTTGGAAGTTTAATGGTTAAGTATAAAAGAGGGGTATAACTCCTCTTAAATTATACATATGCTTAATGGGTTTTTATTAAGAATTATCCGATTTGCTCTGAATTTTGGATATAGATTTTTTATATGATAAAGCATGTCCTTGATGGTTTAGGAGGTTCAATGATTAAGTATAAAAAAGGGGAAAGGGGAGAGCCGTTTCCCCTTCTTAATTTTTTTTTCGAATGGAATTAACCCTTGAAAATATAAGGCTGTAATGTACAAGTAGTATTCGTAGCCTGTGAGCTCAATGCCATCAGTTTAACTGGGCAATATTCTTTTTATTGATACTTTAATTTATATTTCTTTGACACTTTATTTGTTGAATACTAAGACAGCATACTAAATAACACATTATGAAGATACATTATGATAAAAACACTATCAGGATGAATTATATCACAAACTTTCAGCATTCAGTATCTTTAAAAGGAATCTCATGCTGTTTTCTCTTCTTTATTTCTCTTTTTCAACATTAAAGATTAATTTAGTTTTATAAAATGTAGGACAAAATTAACAAGCTTAAAATAATTCATATTAATAAAACTTGCATACAACGCTTTCTGTGTTTCTTTAAAATATGAAACTATGATTTAAAGAGATAATACCTTCATTAACAGATACACTATTAAAAAAAATCTCAAAACTTAACTTTTTCTAGAATTTTTTTTATTCCTAGAAATTTTTATGTAACAGTAACAGCAAAACTTGATGTAACAGAATCAGTTATATGCAATTTTGCTGATGCCGTAAATTGAAAATTTATTGAAATCGCAATTTCCTATAAAAACTTTAACTTAACGGATTTTTTTACATTGTATTAAATTGTATCACTTAAAAAGAATCCGCCTTTTTTATAGAACTACAGCTCTTCCGAAATTCAAATATATTGATAATTGGAAAACTAAGAATAAAGAAATTATGTTTCAGAATTAGTGAAAATGCTGTTTTTCCATAAAGAAATATATGTTTAACTGTTCTTCCCAGTCCTTTTCCAATCAATTATGTAGGATAAAATAATTATAATTCTTTTTTTACTCACTATATAACCACATTTCCCGAATAAAGAACCAAAGACTAATCTAGCTTTAAAAATCTGACGGGCTTTCAGTCAATCCTAGCTTTCCTTCCTTTAGAATATTTGCAATGTATATTTTATCTCTCCTTTTTTTTAACAAATCAACAAAAAGTATATTATACATTTTATACGCCAAGGAAAACAAATTGAACTGCTTTAATCAGCAGGCAAGATGGTCATTTTGTCGTGGCAAGTTTAAAAAAATATAAGAATACTTCTAAGCTATAAAATTCCAAGAAGCAAATATCAGACTGCTTACTTACACGAGATTACATTCCATACTAATATGATTAAGCATGCTAGATGGAGAAACATCATGTATCAATAAAACCAAATATCGCAGAAAAAAAGTTGAATTATTACTAAAGCAATTCTTTAATTTGAGAATTGACTGAAAATAAATTTGTTTTTTTTCGTCCTTTCCATTTAAAAACAATATGGAGATTTAAAAAATATACCTAAAAAATAAGGTTTCTATTTTTAGACAAGTAATTACTTAAACTGCGTGTTCTCGTAATATTCGACTAGAATATTATTTAATTTTAACTAACAAAAATCTTCTTACTCACACTAAAATTTAAAAAGTCCGCCTAAAGAACAATAGAATTTCCACGGGTAAAATTGAATTTGTCGCTGTAAATATTGGTGTTGAAAACCTTAAGAATTATTAATTAGTGTAAATTTTATAAGGCAGGGAAATGATTCAAAATACACATTGTGGAAAAATGTTTCAATATTAAGCAACCAATTTCCAAATGAAAAAATATATATATACATGTAAAATCATACACGTGTGCATGATATATATAAGAAATTTGTAACTAAACAAACACTTAAAATGTACATATTAAACCGCATTTATACATTTCAGTATATTTCACAATCTCTCCATATTGTAAATTATAAATTAATGGAAGGTTTTCAAAAGACGAGAGTGTCACTCTTCATGTTCTCTTTCATAATGAGTAATTTACATCCATTATGATTTATGTGACATCTAGGATACCATTTGAATTCTAAATTGAATTTAATGATAAATGCCTCGTAATAAATGACGAGTTGATAGCTTGGTGAGCATACGGTCATCATCAACTATGTTAGCTTTTATTCATAAGCTTATTAAAGAGCGTATAAATTCTGTTATTATCAAATAATATTATAATACTAATGAACAATCACTAAATACATTAGGAAACGAGAATGATTAAAAATAGAACATAATTATATTTTAGTGCCAATCAAACGTAGTTTTTCAATAAACTGTCATTTTTAGATTCAATCCAATGTTGAAAAAAACACTCCATCGTTAATTTTCATAATCTTTTGAAGTTTCGTTATCTGTAATTTATCATACATATCTAAATTACTGACGCTGAAATAGGCATTTATAAAGTGGCGCTGCCTCGCGGACTATTATATTTATATCACGTCTTTTAAAACAATGGAGCTCGTCGAACACATAAGGCTTATATTTATCATCTATCTGACCAGTTGCGTACAAAAAACTGGGTCAAATACCAAAATCAGATTTGCGATTAGCACCTAATATGACTTTGATCGAGGTCATGTTCAATTATATTAATTCTGAATATCATTTGAGCGTTTGATCGAGGTTTCCGTATTTATTAATTACTTGAAGAAGATGCTGAATATAAGCATAAGACTAAAATCAATTTTCAAACACTTCACCGATATATTTTGATTTACATGTTGCACATTCAAAATTGTTACAAAGTGAAAATAAAACTATGAGGAAAGAACACATCCTTTTCACACTAATCTCATTTCATAACAACGCGGAAAACAATGGAAGCCATAATTAGCCTATTAAATGTTACTTGTGGTTACATCAACAAAATAATGCAGTTCACAATCTTAAAGGAAATAAAGAAAATTAATCTACTTTAATAAGTATTCTTTTAATTATTTTATTTCATTTATGAAAAGTTTAAAACCTTTTATGTGTTTCATCACAATTAGTAAAATATCAATAAAAATCAAACGTGATTAATATATGGACAGCACAGAACACAAATAAAGAATGAGAAATATCATTGCCAGATTTATTAGAAGAAAGTAGTAATAAGTGTTAAGATTTCATTATGTAGTACAAAAAATCTTTATTATGCCATTAAGTTTTTCTTAGACACTATGCAGATTAGGCTTTTAAAGTGCATAACTATTGTATGATTATTAATGCTACAGATGCAAATGCTAACAAAGATGATATTATTGTAATTAGTGTATTAATGAAAGTGTATGAATTGCCTTATTTTTAAGATAAAGAAATCCTGACAAACATTTATGCTTTCCATCTTTCTATTGCACTTTATATAAACTGATTAGTTTATTTTCGTTATTATTCGTAAAATTTATAAGAAACTTTCGCATTATCCCTGCTTGAAAAATAATAATTTTTTTTTTTAAATAAAACTTTTTTTGTCATTACATGGTCAACTATTTTCTGCTGCAGTGTTAAGAAATGCTATTTACACTGCAGTTATTCTTAAATTTATGAAGATAATTGAATTAAGCAGTTTTAAAAAAGATCAACGTGTAGCCACAAAACTTACAAACAGTTACAGCCAGTTAAAGTCAACGGTTACGGTTACGGTTATTTTGCAACTTTGTGATTCACAGATGTTTGAATTTTTAGTAACGTATTACAAGTCGGAAGGCGACCACATCCTCCATTTCCAAATCTTGACAATGAAAATTATGATCGATTTAAAAATCATTGAAAATCAAAAATTTATTGATGCAAAATGTCTAGAAATAATCAAATCTGTGTACTAGTGTTGGTCCTGTAATCCTTTCTCCTGGTTGGTAGTGTAATCCTTCAATAAATCGAAGGATTCGATTATTCTGTTGAGCTGATCCAGAGTATCAGACCAGATAAAGTGATCGTTGAGGTTAATTGTGTGAAATAGTCCTCCAGTGTTCCTGTCCGGGATAGCTCAGTTGGTAGAGCATTGGCGGCTTCAGCCAATACATCCCTGGTTCGAATACTGGCCCGGACTTTTTTCACCCAAAAATGGAAAAATTACATCTGTTATAATTAATTTACCGATTTGAATAATCGTGTTTCAAAATTAATATAAATCTCCTCATCATTTTCCAACCTTTTCACGGCATTTCTGCAGCATTACTAATATTAAACATGTTTTCTCTCCTTGTCCATGTCCTTCCTTTTTGTATTTTGTGTCGTAACTACCGCATCAGGAAAACGTTTCGGGCCATTGTTTGCTGTGCAATTCTAAAACCTTTTGATGTCCCATGCCTCCCCTTAAAGTTTGTAACAGTATTTTTCGATCGCCTTGTATGCATATTTACATATAGCATACCTCAAATATTTGGCAAATGCACAATATTTTATAAATCGCTAAAAGAAATATATTTTAAAACTAATTATGACAATATAAAAAAATGAAAGAAAATAGAATGTTTATTAGATTTTGCATAAAATTTAAATTATTGACGTAAAATTCCATTTATTTTAAATTTTGATCAATCTGACTTCAAATATGCTTGTTCAATCAAGATTGTTATATCAGAAAAGCATATTCATATTCTACTTTTAAAAAAAGAACTTAACATGTTCATCAAATCACAAAAAAATACTTTCTTCTGTCCTAATAGTAATCAGAAATTTTTAATAAGATACATTTTGGAATTAATTATCTAAAAGAAATTTCTGGGAACAAATAATAAATAAAAAAGCACGGTTTATTAAAATTTCATTAAAAGAAATCAGTATGTTTATGCAAATATATTACTTTCGCCAGAAAAAATGTTTTGGAGAAAATTTTTGCTTATTCGCATACATTAAAATAGATTAATAACATCGGTGCATACATTTTTAAAGATAACAAGAATACTTTCACAATAAAGAGATGTTAAATTTTTGCCTGTTTCAGTTTAACTTTTAAAAAAAAATAAAGGAAAGAAAAACAATATAATTCTTTAAACTTGGTTCTAAAAAAAGTAAAAATAATTTAAAGGAAATTCTTCTACCAAATTTTCAAATTATTATTGAAAGATTTAAAATTCATTAAATATTGATCAAAGTGACATAAAATACATTTCGCTAAAATGGTTATAAAAGAAAGAAAATAGTGAGGGAGGGAAAAAGAAGACATTGCTAAAAAATTGTACGAAATATATCATTAATGTTACAACATAAATATTATTGGTTTTTTTCCCTAATTATTTATAAATGTTTTTTGGTTTTAGTTATTTCAATGCTGAGGTTATATCATACAATAATAGATTTAAAGCAATTTTCTATGCTTGATAAATAATAACTGATATTAGATAAGTTAAATATTAACAGATTTTAGATTATAAAATAAAAACTCTTTTTTTCAAAGTTTATCCCACTTTCTTAATTAATACTGATTTTATTATTTTTCCATTTATTTCATATGTATATTGAAGAAAATAATGTAAGTATGAATGTTAGCATAAAACAAATTTATAATTTGCTCAATTAAAAAATATGTATGCAGATTTTTCAGCAAATTAAAGCTGCTTGAACATAATTAATAACTGGATTTAAAACATGTTTTCTATGAAAATTTCATTCCAGAAAACTGAACACAGAAATATCAAGATTAGACTACTCAACATTAATAGTTTTATCGTAAGATATCTGAAAATCTTATCTTGAAATTTTTACCTTCCGAAAGAACAATCTGTTCTTTATAAACGCTATCATTAATTTCTTAATAAATAAATTATTGAAAAATTCTTCCCCTTTTATTTCGGAATCTACTGAAAGTAGAATTGTGAAAAAATAGGGGGAGGGTGTAGGAGTTTATTTACATTTTTAAGTAAAATTATAGGGATTGTGTCAAGTCACATACTTTTGGAGAAAACCGTACTTTACCATTATACACAAATTTTATTTTTAGGACACTCTAAGTTGGAGTCAAGAGGCACTCAAGATATCAAGCGATGAAAAGTCAATCATTGCTTTTTCATATGGGATTTTCGGAAAATTATTGTTGGCATTTGGCCAATATATTTATCCTACCTAGTAAAACGCGGCAATGACCAAGTCAATATTGCAGCTTTGCGACGTCCTTTCGAAGCGTAGTTGGATCAATATAAAATTTAAAATTCGTATAAGATGTTCATTGAGGTTCTATTAATCTTAGTGATAAATAGACAGCGTTTATCACCGAGTTTTTGTAAAACTACAGCTAATAAATAGTAAATTTATCTTACTAAGCCCCTTATGCATTAACAAAGTTCAAACTTGGCCGATGATTTTTTTAATACTTTTATCTTCATATTTACTTTATTTAAATGCATATATAAACTGAAATAATAGACGCATAATGAATATTTGAAAAAAACTCATTACAGAAACTTAACACTAAAATATAAAATTAGAACTTTTTTTTTTATCATATCCATCAAGGAAAGATTTATTAAAAAATATTCAAAAAGTACAATTTTTATAAAAACGATATTATTCTGTATATTACAAATAGAGTTTGTAATATAGAGAAATATATATATATGTATATTTACTAAATTTACAAATATATATCTATATTTTTTTTACAAAGTGGAAAGATTCATTACATAATATTCGAAAACAGTATGCAAACTGAAACAATAGCTTCATAACAAATATTTGAAAAAAAATTATTACAAAAACATAACAATAAAATATATAATTAGAACTTTTTTATCTTTACGACATTAATCAAGGAAAGATTTATTAAAAAATATTCAAAAAAGTACAATTTTTATAAAACCTATTACCTTGAAAACTATATTACTCTGTATATTACAAATGGAGGTTTAATAAGAAAGACACCGAAAACAGCTGCAAGGCGCGCTACAGAGCATCGTTAATTTCCACTGTTAAATGAACCTTATAATGATCTTGCCTGCAGACGCGTCAAAAATGTACAACTTTGAAAGTTTAAGCAATTCCCTAAGTTTCCCGTTGCAAAAATATGTGTCAAATTCGTCGTTTCTGTGAACCATGATAAATGTAATAGAGCAAAAATCTGTATTTAATATTTTAAACTCATATCATGTTTTAAAAATGTTATATGATATAAATTATGGATGTAGATTTATATTTCTAAAGGAATGTATTTCTCTGGTTCGCATTTTTCTTGTTTTTTAATATCTGCAAAAATGAAATTTTTAATACCTTTGAACTGGTATGGACCTCTAGTATTTATAACTACTACTAGAATATTACCTAATAAAGACTTAATTACCATTAATTGCATGTGATGACACCTATGTGGAAAATGTGTAATCAAAATAAAAGTTTTAGTTTCTCCGATCTGTATTGTAATCAGAGATTAGTGTACTGACTCTGCGTTATATGCAAATTTCCTCCTTGCGCCCCAATCGAGTTTTTTCTAAGGGGGGGGGGAGGATTCCCAGAACGGTTTTTTGTGCGTGCATAACATGTCCGTTTCTTGCAATACATGTACGGTTCCAACGCTCTTTAGGGTTTTCGCATGCGCTGAGCAGTTTGCGATGAAAAAAAAATGGGTGTTGCCATTGGAAATTTTCGAGTTTCTGTAACTCTAACCTTAACCGTGAGCGGCATTTTTTTTGTCGTTCACAGAATCTCGAGCTCATATCTCTGAGTAGCTATATCTGAAATTTCACCTCGATCGGTTGAGCGGACTGGCCGCTAGAGCTCCATATATCGGCAAAGTTTTTTTTATGACTACCCTGTACTATAATATGCTTTATAAATTATTATGTATTTATATTTCTAAAGATATATATTTTTTATGCAGTTCATCCGTTAGTACCATATTGTTTATACAATTTTGTGAGCATTTTAATAAATATGGAATATTGCACGAGTATAATAAATATACTCACATGTAAAAATGAATTGAAAAAATAATTTGAATTATAATATTTTTAATATAGAATATTTTAATAGAAAATTCAATATATACAGTAGAGTCTCTCTATAACGAAACTCCATAGGAACGGTTCCCTTTTCGCATGATTACATTAAAAACAGTCTCTATATAGCGAAATATCGATCTCCATATAACGATTTTTTTCTTAAATAGATCTTAATTTACTCAGTTTTAAAAGGCTTCGAAATCATATGGAATCAATTTTCCATCACTTATTTTTGATTTATTGTCAATGCTGAGGTTTTTTTATTACTTCTCTCCTTGTTCTTTAAATCCAACGAATTCATCCCATTTCCCACACATCTTTCCACATCCTTCTATAAACAGAGTCAATTGGATTGATGAATATGTAAGAGAATCATGAATCAATGAGAGGCACATAAGAGAGGCTTTCAAATGGAGGAAAATGTTAACTACAATTTTTCATTTGATGCTAAAATTTGAGCATTTTTTGAGAGCGTAATAATTTTAAAATCAAAACAACAAAAAATCACCGATTTTTTCGTCTAAAATTAATGCAACTCTTCCTTATTTGATTTTCATTAAGCTTTCAAATAAATGTCTGTTCTCTTTTTTGAAACAGCTTAAATAATTAAGAAATAAAATGTTTGGTTAATATTTACTTTTAAACATTTCACATTATTAATTCAAAAGATCCAAAATAATATTTGTTAAATTTCACACATTAAATACAATTTTTAACATTATTCTCTATACATCGAATTTTTCTATATAACGAATTTTTTACTGGAACGGTGGATTTCGTTATATAGAGACTCGACTGTATACACATATATGTAAGATGTCGGTGTGATCATAGAAAGAACATCTGGTGTAACGACAGTAGGATCGGATTATTTCATAATATAGCTGGCTAATTTAAATTTTTTATTCTCAGTTAAAGAATAATTGAACTCCATCCATGTCGTGGCTTGCACACAAAGGCAGATGGGCGAATCCACTTGGTGGTTTCTCCAGTAGGTTGAAAGATATACAAGAATACGTGGAATCAATCTTTATTATTTTCCAATTTCACTTGCTACTCCACACATCATTCCAATCTGCATCTTTCGAGAATAAATACAAAAATGTTTCTATTTCAAACATTTCCGTCTAAAAAGCATTATAACAGATAATCAGATTCTTTCCAACTCAGTGTCACGGCAGTTAATAAGGAAACTAAATGGGGTCTTTGAAAGTGCATCGCAACTCAAAATAACATTCGAAAATAATCTCATATTCGCGGGAGTTGTTTAACAGTTACAATGTCAGTCAATTCAGCTCCTTTTCCTACCCGTCTTCCAGTTTTGATCGCAAATCATACAATCCTGCCCGGGCTAAGGCTGACGTAAGCATGTAACGTAAGCATGGAAAGTCTAATCAACGAAATCAGAAGGCGTAGATAGAAAGTTACCAATCACTTCATTGGTCAGTAGGAAGAGCTTCATGCCCGGATTCTTTTCCCAATCGCAGTAGTTTGCAAAATTAAACAGAAGTGAAAAGCCCGCAAGCGCAATCTTTATGGAATTGCCCAAACGATATTTCAATAGAATAAATAAAACAAAACTTTTGAAAAATGTTTTTTATTCTAAAAAGGGGACATGGACTAATAGAATAAATTTAATATTTCGAAATAAGATATTGCCATATAAGTAATAAATTTGAGTTCTTTTTAAGAAAATGAATAATATATTACGCTGAATTAAGGAAAAAAGGCAACTTTATCCGATAATTAAATATTAGTAAATTGCTGAAATAATAATGAAAGTATATTCTTATAAGAATTTATAGCGAAATCGAAACGAGAAAATGGCGAAATAATTTTCATTATTACATATATATATGTATTAATCTTAGTCTTATGTAATAAGGACCCTGGGGTAATAACGCCACGTTAAGGTTCTACCAATTTTCACGACTTAGTTTTAGATTGTATTTTTCAAACAAATATAGGATCTGATACAGCTATTCATTGACTATCTATATAAAATAAAATAATTTAACAGATATGTATTCATAAAATGTAATGGCGTTTTTTCTTGACCAATGCTATTTGGCGTTAATACCCACCTATATGGGTAATAACGCCATGCAAACGAAACTATAAAATAAGATGGAATAATGGCATGTAGATTGCCCAATTCTAAAAATACAAACTCTACAGCTCTAGAAATTGACAAATTGCAATCTAAGCTATTGAAAATGTATAATTATTTTGTGACTCTGAAAGAAAAAGAAAGCTGCGGTGGTGGCGGGGGGGAGGAGGCAAAAGAATATCAGATTCTAAGCTACGTTTTGCTTAAAAATGACCATTTAAATAGAATTATTAGAAACATTGCACGGATTATTTAAATCAGTATTTATATTCCCATGTATGCATTCTATGCGAAAAAAAATATTGATTTTTTTGTGAAAGTGAAAGAAAAAGGAGTGAGGGGGAGCTTCAACAGAATATAACACCCTGTGTCTCTCTTTGCTTAAAAAGTCCCGCTTAAATATGATTATAAGAAACATTGCATGGTTTTAACCATTCATAATGTAATATTTTAATCATGTGAAGTTTTATAATAACTAGAGTTATTTATAATAAATATTTTTGTTAAACCTTAACTGCTGTTGGCGTCTCACATACTGCTGAGTTTTTCAAGTTTCAGAGTTTAACTTGCAATTTTTAGTCTAACTATAGATACCGGGAAAATTTCGTTTCATTTGGAATCCTATTACTATCTCTAGAAACTTTTGAATAGCTGAATTTTATTTATAATAGTCCTGCATATAAGGTTCAATACAAAAATAATATTCTAAAAGTTAATTTAACATTTTATTCATCGATTGATTAAGCGGTCAGACAGGCCGCTCACAGTAAATTATGCGACAATTTTTGTCACAGCAGTTAAGGGTTAATACTATTATAGTAATCTAGTAAATAGTTTTTAACCTATAACTCCACATTAATGAGGATTCTCCAAACCTACAGTTAAATTGTCGACGATTTAGAGAGCATGTTTTAATAATTTTTTAATAAATTGAATAAAATTTTTGATTAAAAAATATTATCCCAAAGAGATCTCTTATTCAATTTTATACATAATTCATATGGTTATACATCATTATCTCTATATTAGCAACAAAATTGACCTTTAACTGCTGTTAGCAATCTGACCGAACACTGTACCCCCCCCCCCAAAAAAAAATAGCGTTTTACTATAGTTACAACTGAAATTCTCTTTCGTTTGGAGTTCTCGTAATATTGTTCGAAATATTTGAATAGATTAAATTTAATTAGAATTAATTCTGTACAAAAAGTTTAGCGCAGGAACAGTATTCTATGATTTTTAATCATTTTAACCTTTAACTAATGTTACCGGTCTCGTAGACCACTATTTTTCTTTTAATTTTTTAGTTTAACTTGTAATTTTCAGTTTAACTGCAAACACTACCGAAATTTTGTTTCATTTGGAATTTCAGTACTATCACCAGAGACTAACTATGTGAATATTAAGTATAATACTCTTGTATAAAAAGTTTAGTACAAAAACACAATCCTATGAGTTATTCCTGCCTTTTATTCTTCTTTCAATTTTGTGGTCTCACAAACCGCATCGCATTCATACGTTACAATTTCTGTCACACCAGTTAAAGGTTAAATTTATAAAGTTTTGAAAAACCGAACGCTGAGAAAGCGGACAGTTAAAATTTCGAACTCAATTGAACATCCAGTGGAAATTTAATGGAAACCTGATTTTGAAGATGCTCGAATTTGAATCTCGAAAACATTTTGATATAGTTTTATTTACAAGAGTTAAAAATTATTTTTTACATTAGTAAAAAAATAATAATAATATAATAAAAAATAAAATAGAGAGATTATTTTTAAGTATTGGCTACCCCCCCCCTTAATCTTACCATTTCAACAATGATGATAATGCTGTCCCATATTAATATATAAACCCAATCCGGATATAGTTCGGCCACTGTTGGGAATCAACCGGGGTAATAACGCCAATCCCTGGCGTTATTACCCCGGGATACTTATTGTGCTGTAAATCCTAAACTACAAATTATCTCAAGAAGATATCCAAAATCTTCTACAACAATTTGAAAGTACATGAAATACACTACAAATTTATGTAATAAACAAAGTATTTCTAGATAAAAAATATAGTCTTCAGATCAAAAACCTTATCTCGCAAATTTTAGATCAAGCGTTAATTTTAGTTGCTTGTAAAAACAATAAGACCTAAAAATGAAACAAATTAACTTGAAGCTGTTTTTTGGGATTTATATGACTCAAAACCCTTCTGCGCAGAGCACACGGGTGTCATTTACCTGATAATTTCATAATTATGCAAAATATAAGCACTTGGCGTTATTACCCCGCCTGGCGTTATTACCCCAGGGTACCTTATATTATTTTCCGTTTTTCGTTACGAAAACTATTAAGCAACTCCGAAAAATAAATATTGATTTCGTAGAAAGATATACATTTAAATATATAGTAGACACATTATAAATAGAGATATAAATATAAATAGTATCAGGTCCCATGTGTATAGTTTCATCAGGTATCGATATATATATATAGAACATTTAATATATTACGATGCATTAAAAATATATAAATAGAACTTTAAATTCGACAATTTGATGGTAACTTTAGATATTCTAAAGTGGTGATTTTCGATTACACAACGTCAGACAGGGTTTTTTAAAGCGCACAACATTTATCCCAAAAGGTTTTATTAAGGAATGCGAAAGACATTATAAATCGAAAAACCGTCATATACATGCATACAATTTCTTCATAGGTATTCATAAATATAGTTTATATATACGATGTGAAATAATAATTTAAATATACTATGTGAAATAATAATTGATAAATATAACGCTAATTTAGACAGAATGATGAGAGATTAGTATTTCTAAAGCGGTGACTCTCGTTCGAACAACGATAAGCAAGATACAGCACTAAATTTATCATAAAAAGTTTTATTAAAAAATATTTAAAACATGCATTTTCTCGAATGACTATCACATTATAAGATTAAAATAATAATTCTTTGTTAAAAAAAAAAAAAAAAAAAAAAAAAAAAAAAAAAAACATAAAATCAAATTAATACACAGTCTTATGTATAGTTTTGATTTTATGGTAATTTTTTACACCGCATAATTTGATTTTATGTTTTTTTTTTCTTTTGTCGAAGTTTTTGCATTATTTGTTATTTATCGCCGAGTGCTATTTCCACCTTGTAAGATATTATTGTATTCAGTACGTCGGATTTTGATAAATAATTCAAAAAATGGCACGCACATTGTTAATTTTCTCAGCTATGTGAACTGGAAAATAATCTGCCTGCAAGTACGTCAAAATTAATCAAGTTTACAAACTTCTGTAAGCTTCACGTAACAAATATGCGTCAAAAATTTCGTATTTAAGACTTTCGATAAATGTTCTGGAGTGAAATTATGTGGTGATATTTTGTTTGTGGTTTAAAATAGGGTGTATGGTCATAAGTGTAATTGTTCTAAAGCGGTGTTTCTCGATCAGAAAACATTACACAGCATTTTTTTTTTAACTAAACTACATTTATCACCAAAAAGAAATTACTAAAAATTAGAAATTGATATTTGTTAGAAAAATATTCAAAACATGCATTTTTCCTGAAAATAATTATTATGTGAACTACGTCTTTTTCATAATGCGTTGGATTTTCAGAAGGAATAATACAAAAATAAGTGACTCAAAACAGCATTGTTACTTTCCGTATTTAAATTAACCTGAAAATCATGTGCTTGCAGGTACGTCAAAAATTATATAATTTTGAAAGTTGGAGAGACCCAGAAAATGAATGTCTCATATTTGTCGTTTTTAAGTTCTTCTGTAAGATTTCTGTTGTGATTTCTAAACGTTGTTTCTCTATCTTTACACACTTTTGTACAGAGACTTCATTTGCTATTTGAAAAATAAAAGAAATTAATCATAAGCAATTAATGCAAATTATTTTTTAGCAAGCTACAGAGAAATACGCAAAAAAATATTATCTTTACTTTAGATCAATGTATGTGTGTGCTTTTTTCAAAGTAGTTTCAGTGATTTTTTTTACTTTTAATTTCAGTGAAAGAGAAAAGATAAATTGAAACGTCTTTAAAAAGTTAAAAGATGCATTAAGTATTTCGAAGTACATGTATGTATGGCGAAATTGCGAGAATTATGCAATTTTTTACACTTCATCTACAAATAAAAATCTTCAATGATACGAAATACCAAAAATCGATCACTTTTCACACTTAAGAAATTTTTTATGCATATATGTAAGTAAAATAAACGTGCCAGGATTTATATTAATAATGTATACCTCAGATGAATATTAACAAACCTTATTTTTATTGTATTCGTAACTATTAATTTCATTACTGTTTCTATCATAAGCTTATTACGTTAATAATATTAGCATTAAGTACATGCTCTATTGAATGTATAATTTTCTCAGTAATTTTATTAACATATGCTTCTTAAGTAATATTACTACAGAAAATAACGCATAAGAAACTCTTCTTCATTTTGCTAGAATTAAAACTCGAGTCATAATTACATCTAATTTTATAAAATGTAAAAAATATAAAAAAAAAATTTTCCCAAATGATTTTAATTTATATTAAAAGAACATGAAAGGTTTCAAATGACGCAGTTTCACTAAAGTTCGATCATGGATTAGAAACTATGTAATTAACTTAGACTCTTAATACTTTAATTAATTAATCTATCTATATATTTCATGAAATAAAAAAAAATATTGTTGTTATATTATAACAAAATTTTTAGTATTGTACGTAATATTGGAGCATCTGGAAAGCATCCGTGTTTAAACATATAATTAACGAATCTGTGTTTCCGTACTAAAATTACACTTATACATTTAAAAAATATTAATAAAATTAAATTGAAGTAAAAAAATTTTTATTATAAAAAATCTATATACTTTCCATCTCTATCAAACAAATCGATTACATAAAAACATAACATTACTAATATAAAAAAATTACATAAAAAAATTTCATAGCAAAAAGGAATACTTACCAAAATTTTAATAAAAAATTAGCAGTTGACTTACCTGCAAAAAAATAAAGAAAATGTATTAACAAAAAATATAGTTTTAATTCTTTTAAAATAACATACGAGTTATCAGTATTCATAAATTCACTCTCAGTGTAATATTATCATATCGCTTATCCATACTAACTCCTCTTTCTTCTCATTGGAAAAAAATCCTTTATCGTTTTTGGTAATTTTGTTTTTCAAGATAGTACATTTTGATTTAATTATTGCTTTTTTCGCAAGATAACTATTTAAAAAATCGCTTTGATTGTTTTTAAAAATTCCATTTGTTGCAGTTACTGTTTCCGTGCAAATGTAACTTTCTGTTACACACAAAACAAGAATTATTTTTGCTCTAATATAAGTTACGGTATAAGTTGTATGATCATTTATTATTTGTTTTCTTATTTCTCCTTTGAGTGAACAGAGTAAAAAAGTATGAACAACAAAATTTCAATTTTATCGGTTTATTTCATTTTTGACAATTGCACTAATCTATTTAAAACACAGTAATTTTTTTATGATGCGTTTTTGAAAATAATATTTTGATAAACTAAATTTCAAAACTTAAGCAATATCGTTGATCTGGTTATTTTCTAATATATATATAAAACGAAATATACCGGGTGTCACAAAAATGACAGATGGATTTTAAAATTCAATAACTTGCAAACGGTGACAGCTATTAAAAAAGTTTTTGCAGGAGGGTTATGTATAATGTCAGGAGTTTTTTTACCGTAATTTTTTATTTTAGTTCGAATCTCATCTAATAGGTGGCGCTGATGGCGATTGAAGGCCAGGTGATTAATGCTGAGTGAAGCGTCGACTAGAAGTATTATTAGTCAGGTATATCATTGAACAAATTACGCATGTCACTATTTAATTGAATAATCACTATGGCAACCTTGAATCATTAAACCAGTCATAGGATATCATTGAATTATTTCCGTATAGTAGGATTTAGTAGGATGTAGAAAACTTTTATTAATATCTTTTTAGCTTTTGATTCAATCTTCAAAACTTTTGAAATGACTTGAAAAAATTCTGCAACCGTTGTATGCTTTACATTTCAAGCCAATGGCTTGAGTAGTTTTTAGGTTGTTATGAGCGAACAGACAGACAGACAGACAAACGAACGAACCAGACTACGGCTATAGATACTACGTATTTATAAAATTATGAACAACCTTAAAAACAAAGTTAATAGTTGAGAAGATAAAAATATCAAACTAATCTAAATCTGTTATAATGATAATCTTTTATAATAACTAAATCTTTTACAATAAGATCCAGGCAAATATTTTGTGTGTCATTTAAACTTAATTTTACTAGTAGACTTTTTAAATGCATTTAAAAAAACTCTTTAATGGTACTTAAAAGCATACAAAAAGAGAATAAAGTTCTAGATAATCATCAATAAATTGCTAAAGAGTTAGTGAATTTAATTTGGATGCTCTCAACTTTAACTATATCCATAACTATTAAGATTTCATAATTATTGTACAGATATTTATTTTACAAAAGCAGTTTTTTTGTGAATTTTAAGTAAAATAAATATATTTCTTGCATAAGGAATTTAAAAAAAAATATTATTTATTCACTATAATAACAAGCCGTCTTCAATTTTCACAAATTATTTTTTTATTGCGAAGGAAACCAACCGTCTCAGCAATTTTAAAATCTGTTTTTAAATATTCAACGCATGGTTAAACTTTATGAATCGTGAAAAAAGCTTTGAAAGTAATTTATACGCTATTGAAAAATAAAAAATAATGTTTCGGAATAGTTAAATAAATGAAATAAAATCTATTTATTTACATAAAGGAGTGTTTTTGTTAAATATAATTATTTACGCATTAGAAGCATTTATTTAGTTTAATTTAATTTTTTAATGCTCTGTAAGTCTTGGTTTAAATTAGACAGAAATAAATCCGATTTTATTAGAAAGTACTAGTACCCGTTCTGAAAAGCATAAATGGCTGCCAGACCCAGCTTCTTCACGTCAGTCTGGGTACCGGAGCCTTGCCTTTCGCCACCTAACCCTTACCTTGGGGTAAGGTTTCGAAATGCAATGCCTTACAAAAACAAAATTTTTGATTCTTTCTATAATATGTATAAAATGAAATATGTTTTTAAATCCTACATAAGAATGCAAACTTTAACAAGAAATCAATGAATAACAAATAAAATCAACTGTCGTTTTTTAAAACCATTAAACTTGGCGAAAAAAACTACCGCATCTTAAATCGATTTACACTACACGTCATGCGCTACCCCTGGAAGCCATACTGTAAAGTATTTGAAACGGGTAGTATAGTCTGTCTCAAAAGTTTAAGCACAAGCATAAAATATCGATTTTTAATGAATTATAAAAAGTTAGAATTAATAACATTTTTTTTATTTACATATTTCGCAATATTATTTAAGTAAACGATATCAAAAATAGAAAAAAATAAATTACATAATTTTAAAAAATACAATTTAAAAAAAAAAGTTATAAAAAAACTGTCTCAAAAGTTTATGCACAATGTCAAAAACAACCATATTTATAATTTTTACAGAGCTTTTAGTAACAATTTTTTTTTCCATGTTTTCGGATTAGTTCAAATAAACGTGCTTTCGTCGAAATTATTAGTTTTTGTGGGGTTTCTGATGGCAAAGAATACCATGCTTTCTCAATAGCCTCTTGGACTTCTTCAATGGAGTCATACTGCTTTCCATTGCCTAAACTTGGCGGGTTAAAGTATTCCAGACATTCTCAATCGGGTTTAAGTCTGGTAAGTACTAGTCAAGTACTTTATCATTTTTCTGAAAAATCCAAAGTTTTGTAGAATGGGATACGTAGATTGAGGCATTGTCTTGCAGAAAAGTTCATTCAAAACCCTCCAAAATGTCACCGAATGAAAGCAAATGGTGGTTTAGTGTCTCTTGAAACTTTTTTCACTCTTCTCTTCTTTTTAGAAAAGCTAGAGAGGGCTGGCAAATGTCCCAAATGCCCCCTAAACCATAATGGATTTACCGCCTTGCTGCCTGCTGAAAAATGTCCTTCGGTTCTTGCGTAACTCATACCAATACGCCTCCCAACCATCAGAGCCATCTAAGTTCCACTTTTTCTCATCGCTGAATAAAACAGTAAGCCATTTGTCCCGGTAGGTCATGTGTTTTTTAGCCCAGTTCATTCTTACCTGTTTGTGATGTAATTTAAGAGACGGTTTGCGAGCCAATTTCTTTTACATGATGTAATCACACGCTTTAATACGTCTATTTACAGTGTCTTTGGACATCTGTACTCTGAAATTATTTTTAATTTGCCGTATGGGAACATATTTTGTCTAAATACCAATCTCCGTATTTTCCGATCAGTCTGAACAGTCGTCATACGTGGTCGTCTGCATCTTGGTTTCCGCCTAAAATTATCATTTCTAGAAAGTACTTGATATATACATAGCTTTGATCAATTTAAAGCTTTTGCAATTTCAGAAACAGTTTTATTTTGAGATTTCAATTTAAAATCTTTCAAAATCTCACATTTTGTGAATTCTTTACCCTTTGTCATGTTTAAAACATTAGGAAATAATTTCACCACCTTTTATACTTGTATAAAAGTGCAATATGATGTCATACAACGTCAGTACACAATACCAATCCCGCGTTTCTAAAAAAATTTGCACAAAGTGCTTAAACTTTTGAGACAGCGTTTCTTCAAGAAAAAAGAAAAAGAAAATAAAAATAAATATATTTTTTATTTTACTTACCCAAAATGGCTTATTTTATTTTATTTTGATTAAATGTTGCGTATTTATTGTAAATTAGCATACAATATTTTCTTCTTCAATTATTTTAAACGAGATTTGCAGAGTGCTTAAACTTTTGAGACAGACTATAATAACACAATTTGTGTCGGAGTGTGAATTAGTAGCTACAGTTAAATACCCATTGGAAGTATCATCGTTTATACCGGTACAGTTATTTTCTAGGTTAAATACCAGTATTTAAAGTAAATAAAATAAATTTGTTTCAAACTCGCGAATTATCGCCTTATTTAATCAGAGATTATCTTTAAAAAAATAAATAATAAAGGAAGAATTTTCTGGTCTTGAAATTACAGGGAAACCATACGAATCAAGGTTGTGAACTCGGTTTTGTACATTACTAATAAAAACAATTCACTTAATAATATTTTTCGCAAAACACGGAAGTGAGACTCATAAAAGAAATTTAAATAAAATAATTAATAAATTTCATCAAAATGACGGTAAAATATGCATTTCAAATTTCACATATTCTTTTTATCAACTAAATATATAATTTTTTTTATTTTTTTATGTGAAGCCCCTTTTACATATTTTTCTCTTTACCCTAAGGGTATGCGGAGATTTTACTTCATAGCCTGAATAACTTTTATCAGTTGAATAAATGTTCCTTCAAGCACCTTTATAATTTTTTGCTATAGTCGGTATGCTTCCAAATCCAACTGAAATATGACAGCTTATTTTAAAAGAAAGTTAAAGCAAGAATGTATGTAATGGTTTGATATTTTTATATTTTCCATTTAAATACCTTTTTTCATAGTAGATTCGATTTATGCAGGATATTCAAACACTCTATTTATTTATCATTTCAGTACATTTTATTCGGATTTGAAAAAAATTCTAATATGCCTGAATTTTGCATTAGATTTTGGGGAAAATCTTCTTTTGGGTCTTAAATTTAAATTGAAATTTTCTCGGCATTAATTCTAAAAATATTCAACATATTTTTACGGTACAATTCCTTAAGTGCATATAGTTATGCATGAATGTCAGCATGTCTTAAGGCTATTTTAATGCAGATGTTTTTTAAAATTGGTTTTCCTTGTTGGTAGGTGATTTTAGTATTTATAATGGGTATTAAAATATTTTTTATAGAGTAATTATTTTCGAATTTCATAGTATCCATTTCTGTAATATCGATTAATGCTGATTAAGGTAATATTCCATATCGATTGGTACAGGATTACTCTAATCGGCTATTTGTTTTTACAATAGTTCAGAAGTTCCTACCAGTGTTCTGCAGATTACGAATGACTAAGCATGCACTTTTTAAAAGCTCCGAAACACTTTAAAAATGTACATAATTTCAATGAAACTAACATATATCAAGCGGTGGCTTTAAAAAATATTTTTGTAATAAATATGATTGCAAATTAAAAACATATTACAATTTATTTTCGGTTGTGTTGAAAATGTTGTTACATTGTGCTGTCAAAAACTTGCAGGATGTCCTCGTAAAGTAACACAGATTACATTATATCTGCAAAGCCGGTGAAATAACCTTCAACCATACTTTCAAGTGACTGCAGTAATTTTTAAAAAATTGTAAATAATAGCTTTATAATTAATTTGGTACTGTTCATTTCTCTAAAGCATGTGTGTGCGCCATTGAAAAAACATGATGATATGAAACATGGATTAATGAAAGAACAACAATTTTTGAAAAAAAACAAATTAGGAAAATCGGCGGCAGAAACATACGGAATGATTAAATCTGAATATGGTGAAGATGCTAGGAGTCGTTTACGAGTATTAGAGTGTTTTTCAAAGTCTCAAGTTAAAAAAGAGACAAGCAAAGACAGTGAGAGGTGTGGTCGTTCATATTCAAGTCGAAATGAGAAAAATGTTCACCATGTACACAGTGTTTAAAATCTGTCGCTATCACAGCGTAGTTACTTTACCGCTTTTACATAATATCTCTATTCTGACCAATAAGAATATTTCATAATATCGAGAAGTAACCTTCTGTATAGAAACGCGGAAGTAAATACACAAGAAAAGTTGCAAATTTTCAAAAATGGAACTGTTGATGATATAAGAATGCCAACTGTGACTGGTGCAGATGTACAACATTTCGATCCCAGCCGAAATTTCACGGGACCGAAATGTCTAGGGACCGAAATGTCTGGGGACCGAAATGTCTAGGCAATCAAAGGGACAGTGTCCTAAACGCTTGGACCAAAATGTCCCTCTTCCGGCTGGTGCATTCCACAAAAATGCCTTGCATTGGTTTTTGAAACGAATGTGGCTTGTGATGTCCAGTTTGCTGACAGCGGAAATTTGTGCCTCTTGCACGGCAACGCATTGTTTCACAAAGTCTATCCTTGTGTGGTAATTTTAGGTGGGATGGCTATGTGCATCAACTACCCACCGTACCCACCAGATATGTCCATTCATTCATTATACTTCATAAGTTGAATTTAAAGATTAAAGGGCAGTTGTAAGCGTCTATATATGACACTGAAGCGGCGGTGGCATCAGAACTTAAGAATAGTTGGAATCGTGATATTACAGAAAATGTATATTAACTTATACAGTCGTTCCAAATATTGTATGGAATTGGGAGAAGACTAAGTAGAAGCTTAATATCAAATGCAATTATATGGTCTCAGAACGTTTAATCCTGAAACTTTTTGAATACACTTAAAAAAAACATGCTGTTTTTTTATAAATGCATTTTTTGATATAAATTCTTTGTTGCAAACATTATTTTTTCTTACTACTATATTATTACTTTTCTCGCGTAGAAATAAAGAGAAATAAATTTTAGATCTTAAAAAAGAGAGATAGAAACTATATTCTAAGTAAAAATTTTGGTTAAATCCAATTTCGCATCCGCTCTTTTATTGCAAGTTATTTTTGAGAAAATGTTAATCAAAAGCTACATTTTTCCTATTAAACAGAAGTATTATTTCGAAAAAAATCTTGATTTAAAAAAATCGCCTGATAAACGCCTTGAATACATTTCTAAAAACTTGCTGTTTTTTTTTTAAATGCATTCTTATGTATAAAATTAATGGTGCAAACATAATTTTCTCTTACTACTATATTATCGATTTTCTCGCATGCAGTATGTGATAAAAAAGATAAAAAAAATTAGATATAAAAAAAGAAAGATAGAAACTGTATTCTAAACAATAATTTTGATTAAATCCAATTTTGCATCCGCTCTTTTATCTCAAGTTATTTTTTGAAAAAGTGTTAAGCAAAAACTACTTTTTTTCTGTTAAACAGAAGTCTTATTTCGAAAAAAAATCTTCATTTTTAAAATGAATCACCTGATTTTATAAATAAGGAAACACAAGCACATTTTTGTTTTTAAAGGAAACGTGATAACACTTGTTAAACGAAATAATAATCAAGGAATGAAAATATGCTTCAAGAATAGGTTAACAAACATTTAATAACATTTCCAAAAGATTTTACGAAACTCCATCGGTTAATAGGGTATATCTAAGTAAACAAGGGTATTACAAGGGATGACCAAACCCAGAACTATTTAAAAAAACTATTTAGGAAACGCATTGCAAATAAAAAATCCAGATTTCAGTAATTAGAGTTAATAGCCTAAAAGGTACGCAGTTTCTTTTGTGTAGCCCTATACATGTTTTATAGATTCCTTTATACGCAATTCTAAATTTTACATTAGGATACATATACAGCAATTTAAAGTTTACTTACAGCAATTTTCGCCGATAGACGAATATGTCCTTGAATTGTTTTGGGGTGCGCTATACATTATCTACATAGTATTATATATATCACATATTCTTTTTTTATCACTGTACACATAAATATTTCTTGACGCATGTATGAGTCATAATTTAATTTTAAAAGGATGTTATTCTGCATGAATCAACTTTTGTTCCATATTTGCGATATTTTAGAGTCCAAAAATAACCGTCTAAAATTCCCCATGAATATTCAAACGTAAAAGGGTTTGCCGTATTAATCAAAGGAGAGTTTCACAAGAAAAAAAAAGAAATCCAGGCGCATATGACTTATATCGCATATAGAATGGTTGTGTTGATAAATATCTCAAAAACCCTCTGTTACTTAGGTTAAGGGGACATACTACCTTTAAAACCATCTTTTAATTTTTGAATAATACTTCAATAATATTCCGTGAAACAATACTTAATACTTAAACTTAGATACAGGTTTTAAAAAAATCTTGTAGAATAGCATATTTTACTAAAGTTTTATTAAAAAAAATTATTATTTCAATTTCTACTAAGGTGGTCTGGGGTAATAACGCCAAGTGCTAATTTTATGCATAATTATGAAATAATCTGATAAATGATACCCATGTTCTGTGCGCAGAAGGGTTTTGAGTCATATAAATTGCAAAAAAACAGCTTCAAGTTAATTTGTTTCATTTTTAGCTCTTATTGTTTTCACAAGCAACTAAAATTAACGCTTGATCTAAAATTTGCGAGATACGTTTTGTGATGTGAAGACTATTTTTTTTATCCGGAAATACTTTGTTAATTACATAAATTTGTAGTACATTTCATGGACTTTTAAAATGTTGTTGAAGATTTTGGATATCTTCTCGAGATGATTTACAATTTAAAATTTACAGCGCAATAACTATAACGGGGTAATAACGCCAATCCTTGGCATTAATACCCGGTTGATTCCCTACAGTGGCCGAGCTACATCCTAAATACTGATTCAGATAAACACAGTTAAAACTGTGCAATGTTTCTAATAATTCTAATTAAGCGGTCCTTTTCAAGCAAAAAGAAGCTCATGGTCTGATATTATTTTGCCTCATCCTCCCCCCCACCACCACCACCACACCTTTATTATGTTTACACTTTCACAAAAAATTGAACATTTTCAATAGCTTAGAATGCAATTTGTCAATTTCTAAGTTTGTAGAGTTTGTATTTTTAGAATTGGGCAATCTACATGCAATTGTTCCATGTTATTTCATATTTTAATTGCATGGCGTTATTACCCATATAGGTGGGTAATAATGCCAAATAACATTGGTCAAGAAATCACGCCATTACATTTTATGAATACATATCTGTTAAATAATTTTTTTATATAGATGGTCAATGAGTTGCTGTATCAAATCACATATTTGTTTGAAAAATACAATCTAAAACTGAGCCGTGAAAATTGGAAGAACCTTAACGTGGCGTTATTACCCCAGGGTACCTTATATTTATAAATATGAATATTTTTGCTTGAAATTTTTTTCATATTCATTCGAATATACTATATAAATTTGTGCATGGATTTTTAGATGTACAAAATTTGAGAAAACGAAAACTTTATTCCGTATAATTGGAAAAAAGAACTGTCAACATTTTCGCAGGAATAGAGCGACATAAAAAAAATGAAGTAAAGCATTCGCATGGAATTATGTAACTAATACAAAATATAAATATATATATATTTAACCTCACCTAAATAATTCCATTTGTTTTGGAAGTACATTGGTAGAATTTCCGGTCATTTGGATCAGTGTTTCTTTTGTGATAGGATAATACTTTCACAACTTTCAAAAGAAAACCTTGCATAACAAATACTTAAAAATGATTTTAATTCTGTAATAAAATATATAGAAAAATATAGTTTTTTATAATTTCGTAGAAATTTTAGTTTAAATCCAAATAGTAAGAAAAAGAAAATCGAGGCTCGAAATCTATAGTTCAAGAAAGAATCTTACATTACGAGAATATATTTTGCATTTCGTCGAACGTACACCAAAAACCTTTGTATTCCCTTATGTCGTCCAACAAAGCAAGGCTTGTCAAAATCAAGTCAATTGAAGTAGAATTACAGCTATGAAAACGAAAATTAAAAAAAATGGGAAAAATCAATATATATTTTGCTGATTTGTAAACATACACTTTGCTTCACACAGCCGGGCTATTTTATATTTTATCGAAGTTTTTCCATTTCTTTAAACTTCCCAAAATTCACACTTTTGTGAGCTACATTTTGATGAAATTATCGCTTTTTGTGCGATCCTTTGTCAAAGTTATCGTTTTTCTCGCAATTCTTAAACGAAATACACTTTTTCTCGCAATTCCTTGGATAAAATTCGCGTTTTTTTCTTTGTGTATGTGTGAGAACGATTGATGAACTTTTTCGGCTGTAAATTGTTGAAATTCGAGATACTTTTTACGCCTGAATTTTCTGATTCATGACATCAAAAATAATTGGAGACGAATGTTTTCAATTTTTGGAAATTTCGGAACAAAGTCACCCTTGGTTGGAAAAAAACAAAATTATTTTTCTTATATTTTTCCTCTCTTTTAATCAATTTTATTTTATTGGTGCAGGATCTTTTTGGATCAGAAGGCATCGTATCATCAACTGGGAATTTGTCTTTAACAACCTTGAACCATCAAAGACTTGTCTATTGTGGCACACTTTGAGATCTCATGACCCTAAGTATATGAATAAGAAGACAACAATCATGTGTGCATTCAGTACGAACGCGACAGCAGTAAGCCCTGTGTTTTTTCAAATGAAGAGAAAGAAGGACGCTATTTTTTGTATGAGCGGCAAGGAGGGCGCTAATTTTTAGATGAGGGGCAAGAGGGGCGCTATTATTTAAACTGAAGTGCAGGAGGAACGCGGCGCCCCCTGAAACCCTTTGGGGGAAACTCTGAAATATGTATATATATGTATATATATACATATATATATAAATGTATATGGTTATACATATATATATATTAACCATGCCAAAAAAATTCCCATTGCTTTGGAAACAAATTGGTGAAATTTCACTTCATTTAGATGAAGGATTCTTTTGGAATAGGTTTTTACTTTCACGACTTTAAAAAGAGCAGATTCTTTTTTTTTAATTCAGTATAAAATAAAGAGAAAAATATAGTCTTTTATAATATAGTATTCATATATATATATAGTATTTTATAAAGATTTTCGTTTGCATCTAAACAATGATAATAAGTCTAAGCCCGAAATGTACAGTTCAAGAAAGAATCTTAGATCAGGAGAATATATTTTGCATTTCCGTGAATGTATACGAAAAACTTTTTTCCATATGTCATCAAACAAAGCAAAGCATGTCAAAATCAAGTCAATTGAAGTAGAATTACAGCTATGGCAATGAAAATAGAAAAATGGAAAAAGTCAATATATACTTTGTCCTTTATATGAAAATATATTATGTTCTCTTTTCTATTTTACCTATTTTCTTGACGTCTCAAAAATTGAAACCCTTTCCAGTTATATAAATGTTTCATTTAAAATATATTTATTTAAAATGTTTTTTATAATATTTCAAAACACATTTTAACTTCAAAACTTGACTTTTAACTTGAGCTTTAAGAAGCCCTCTGTTTTTTTCAAAAGGCGACAAAATGATAATAATATATGTGTTACAATTTTAAAATACATAGGGTAACATCCCCAGTAAATGACATGCACCAGTGATTGGCACATCCTACAAACATGTCCTAAAATAAGATTTATATCCAGTCTTTTAAAAATGCAAGATGATATACCAGTTATATGCTCATTTACGTTAAAGATTATAACTTTGATTTATATTACTAGATGACAATAGCACCCAGGAAAGAGAAACAATTATGACTTGTATAAAATTAGCCATTTTTGTTGCAAATGCTTCTTCTTTGGCTTAAGGAAGGCATGTTTTTCAATTCATTATTATCTTATTTATAATATATTTTAAATTTTAATTGAGAACAGTTTTGTTTAGTTAAAAAGGGTTACTTTAATTGTGTAAAAATATTTTCGACACAAATATTTGGATTTCCAAATTAATGATAGATGCCAATTAATGGTGCTTCAATTTTTCTAGTTCCATGTAATTGGCACCTATTTCAATTACAAGGAATTCGTATTCCAATTACCTATTCCAATTACAAGAAATTTGAGGTTAAACCACTTATTTTGGAAGTACTTTTAATGTTATAGACTAATTTTGTTTATCATTTGTTTTTATTTGAAAATATGAAATATTACCAGCAATTAGAATCCATTAAAGCTTTATATGACAATTACTGGGGACAGCATGGCATTTACCGGGTATTAATATAAGTATATTGTATTGTTTTAAAGTGTTCACATTTGAGACTAATATGCTGATTTCTTACTCTCAAAAACTTGAAATATGGGATATTCATCTACAGTAAATTCATTTAAAGCGATTAAACCCAATGCAAAATGTAAAGTTTTTTTTAAAATATAAACTTGTGCCAATTACTGAATCACAAGGTGTCATACATTGGTGCTCTAGGTGCCAATTACTGGTGATTTTAACAACTTTTTATAAAGATATTTTTATAAAAATACTTTTTAATTTTTTTTTGCTTTTAGTGGGCAAAATAGATGCACAGTTATGCATTCTTTGATTTAAAAATACTCCCAAGTAAATATCTTATTTCTTTGTAATGAAAATTGAACTAAGTTTAAAGACGATTTCTTAATGTGCCAATTACTGGGGATGTTACCCTACATTTTATTACAGTTTTACACAATATTACACAATATTAAAAGATTAAAAAGCTTTATTAATTGTCCAGGAAAAATACATTAATGTTAGCTGTCTTACATGTAAACCCAGCTGTTACAACATTTCAGTTAAAAGCAACATTTTTTCAATGCACAAACTTTTTAAATTATCAATTACCTTACTTATTTGAAAAATGAAATAACTACGGGAATTAATCCTGATACTGACAGTTGTTTATGAAGATTTTTTAAAAATTTCTTGCCATTTAGTGCAACTTTTTAACAAGTTAAGAAAAAAGGAAGGAGAAATACATACTGAACTAAGTATGTACACTAGGGTGGTGCGAAAAAAACAAAAGTTTTTATTTCCGAATCGCTATAGTGCGGAAAAGTTGCGATTGGTAAATACAAGAAAAACTAAAAAAAAAAAATTAAATCGGACATTATCTTCCGATCGCGCAAACCACCTAAAAATTAAAAAAAATTGAAAATTTTCGATTTTTTCAGAATTTTTTAAAAAATATTACATATACATGTATTTTATCACTATAGTGAAAATTATTTACATATTGTACAATTTAATAATAATAAAAAAATAAATTGCGATTAAAGAATATCTTCCGATCGCGCAAGCTCATTAAAAATCGGGAAAAATTCAATTTTCAGTGATTTTTGATATATTAAGAAAATAATTAAATAAGCTGAGTTTGCAGTCTCATGTTAAAATTTAAATGTAAATTAATACTATTGAGCATGTTATGCTATTTTTGAACAACCGAGATCTTATCACAACGAGATCGCTGCAAGGTTCTTCATGGTTTAGAGTTTAGCGCACATCCTGTTAGCCACTTTGCGAAAAATCGTTGATGTCGCCTTACGTGTCCACATGCTTCTGCCCCCAACCTCGTCTACTTGCACAGAGCGCCATTTCGTATCAGAAAGCCCGTGAACGAATTTCGTTTGGTAATTGGATGTATTGTGTTATTAAAAATACATTAACATGTGACAGGGACACGGATCTGAATACGTCGTTGACAAAGAAAATTACTAGACAATCTTTTAATTGTCCTATATTCGATCATCCAAGAGATTTTCTGCCAAATATTCTTCCAACACACGAAGATGTTCTTCAATGCTACCTTGAGGAGAGGTCGCTATTAGCAAGTAAATACAACATCATTAAAGTGAGTTTCTCATTTGTCAGCAATACAGTGGCACAAAAAATAAAATATATTTATTAAAAGGCGTCAATCCCAAAGGTGTTTGATTGTAGAATCATTTAGCTAATTAATGCCTACTACGATAATATTCTAAACTAACGAAATATTTTATTCGAGACAAGGAATAGCCAAACCTTATAAAAAAGTTTGATGAATTTAAAAAACAAGAAACTCAACTGTGTGATATTTCAGCCTGCAAACGTGTAATGAATTTATACTGCTCCTGTAAAAAGTCACCAGATGTGAGGGAGTGTCCAATTGAGACTGATTGTACGTCTCAAAAACACAACAAAATTCCAGTCATTGAGCATAGATTTATCTACCTCCAGAGAAAGGACGGAATGGGAAAAATTGGTACTAAAGTTTAAAAAAAAGAAAAAACTGAGTACAAGACTTGGAAGACGAAACTATATATTGAAAAGGCAACCTTCCAAATTTGTTGAACGAAAATAAAAGACCTTGAGCATTTAGATGAAATACATGAGAATTTTGATGCTAATGTAGGTATATGTAAAATATCATTACCATGACGGATACAGCCTATCAGATTTAAGAAGAAGAAATTACCATGGCAAATGAATGTGGAGTTACAATTTACATCTTTACATTGCGATCGTAATGGTGTATCTGAAAGTGCAGGTGCTGTTAAAGCGTTGAGTGTACTAGAAGATATCCCTGTAATAACTAAAACAGACGATTTTCAAGTTATTGACCTATACAAAATTAGAAGAAAACAAACAGAAAGAAAAAAAATTACGCAAAGTCAAGTGGAATCAGAAGAACCACATGACATACATTTTGATGGAAAAAAGGGCGATTATTTAGTTATCCTCCTCAGTCCTGAGACAAATATCACGATGGACAACATACACTGTTTAAAATAACTATAAACCATCTTCAAACATGTATCATTCTACATATCAATGCGTGTTATATGGACGCATTTATTGAAAAAGTCTAGAAGTATTTTAAATGATTTTAGAAGTATTTAAATTCTTTTAAAGGATTTTCTTTAGTTTCTCGTATACAGGCGCTATATTCGTGAAGAATATTTGACAAAAAATCTCTTGGGGATGACAAAATATAGGACAATGAAAAGATTGTCTAGTAATTTTCTTTGTGAACGACGTGTGCAGATCCGTGTACCTGTCACATGTGAATGTGTTTTAAATAACACAATACATCTAATTAACAAACGAAATTCGTTCACGGGCTCACTGATACGAAATGGCGCACTGTGCAAGTGGACGAGATTAGGGAGAGAAAAGGATGTGGACACATAGGGCGACTTCAACGCTGTTTCGCAACGTGGCTAACAGGAGTTGCGCGAACTACTAAACCTTTTCGCCTTGCAGCGATCTCGTCGTGGTAAGATCTCGATTGTTCAAAAATAGCATAACATGCACAATAGTATTAATTTACATTTAAATTTTAACATGAGACGCAAATTGAACTTATTTAATTATTTTCTTAGTGCATCAAAAAACACTGAAAATTGAATTTTTCCCGATTTTTAATGAGTTTGCGCGATTGGAAGATATTCTCTAAACGCAATTTATTTTTTTATTATTATTAAATAGTACAATATGTAAATATTTTTCACTATAGGGATAAAATATATGTATATATAATATTTTTTTTTAAATTCTGAAAAAACCGAATTTTTTCAATTTTTTTTAATTTTTAGGTGGTTTGCGCGATCGGAAGATAATGTCCGATTTCAAAAAAAATTTTTTAGTTTTTCTTGTATTTACCAATCGCAACTTTTCCGCACTATAGCGATTCGGAAATAAAAACTTTTGTTTTTTCGCACCACCCTAATGTACACGTACAGTTTTTTTTTTAAGTAGGGAAAGTAAAACTCTATGAAAAAAATACTAATGTCCTGAAATTTCAGCAATATGCTGCCAGTACAATGGTAATATTTTATGTATTTAGCTACTTATTTTTTTTAAGTAAAAAATTCAAACTGGCTGATGGCGTTGTGTATGCAGTAGAGTCAAGAGATGAGTTTAAGCACGACACACGGGCATTGCATAAACAAGTGAAGCATGCACACATGATGATCATTATTCGACAGATATCCTGTGCAATGACTGTGCCATTCACGCTGATAAGAAGAACAAATATTGAAAATATCCTGCTTAGTTCCGTACGATGCTAAGATGTTCGCAGTCTGTTTTCATAATTACTGCATTCTGGAAAACAATGGCGGAACTTTGAGAAAACGAAAGCTTTATTGCACATATCAAAAATATACAATAATTGGAAAAAAGAAATGTGAACATTTTCGCAGAAACAGAGTGAATAAAAATTCAGAGCAAAGGATTCTAATGCAATTTCGCAACTAATTCAAAATATGTATATATATATATTAACGACGCTTCCACGTCTAAAAAATTCCCATTGCTTTGGAAGCAAATTGGTGAATTTTAAAGTCATTTAGATCAGCGATTCTTTTGTAATAGGGTTTTACTTTCACGATATTAAAAAAAATTCTTAGGTTTTTTTTTTTAATTCAGTATAAAATAAAGAGACGAATATATTATTTTATAATATAGTACTCATATAAATAATGTATTTTATAAAGTTTTTGATTTAAATCCAAAAATTAATAATAATTCGAAACTCGAAATGTACATTTCAAGAAAGAATCTTACATAAGCAGAATATATATTTTGTATTTCGTTGAAATTATACAAATTCTTTCGTCTTTCTATATGTCATCCAACAAGGCAAAACATATCAAAATCAAGTCAATTGAAGTAGAATTACAGTTATGAAAACGAAAATAGAAAAATGGAAAAAGTCAATATATATTTTGCAGGTCCTGCATACATTTATTTTGTTTCGCGCAGCAGGACTATTTTATATGAAAAATTATTATGTGCATTTTTCTATTTTATATCTTTTCTTTGAGTCTCAGAAATGGAAATTCTTTCCATTTATGTAAATGTTTTCATTTAAAGCATATTTAAAATGTTTTAAAAATATTTTTAATCGTATTTTAACTTTAAAAAAACTATAAGACTTTTAAAAAGTTAAAAAGCGACCCAATTTTAAATATATACTTTTTTTTCAGAGGATTCGCGATAGGGGGATATGCAAAGGGAAGCCTTCTCTATTCAATATATCTGAATTTGAGAAATTTGTGTTTCAAGTGCGAAATTCTAGTTTTTGAAAGACTTTTCTTCTTTAAAATAGTAAAAAAATATGAAATTTTTATTTTTTGCTAATTACATTATGATCACTACATATCACACAATGTGTATTTCATTTCAGTTGGAAAAGAGGGCAATTTTTTTTCAAATAGGAAAAATCCTCATCCTCTAGTCCCCGCCCCCCCCCCCCCCCAAAAAAAAAAATTACTTGCAGCAAAATAAATAAACAAGAACAGATTATTATTATTATTATTATTATTATTATTATTATTATTATTATTGCGGTCATTGTCAGCGAACAATTTTATTATTAGTTATTGTTCCATGCATACATCAGTTTGTTTGAAATGAGGGAGTATATAATTATAAAGGTAGCTGAAAATAGTAGTAACAATGTCTTGGATTGAACTTATTTAGAGAAAAATATTTTTACTTATTAATATCAAATACTACATAGACTCTCCCATTTCAATTGAATTGACGTATTTGTATGAATGAAACCGCAATTAATCAAATTTCTATAATTTATAAAATCCGAAAAGTTCCATTTAAGGTTTAAAGTATTGTATGATGATATGAATGTTGATATAACTGTGTTCCGATGTTCTAATCCATTAAAACCCATTATAATTTTCCATTATTCTGTGAAAGTAATTTTTTAAAAAGAAATGGTAATCAGGAGTAATACATTACGCTTTTCAAACTTTGCAGTTCATTTCAAGAATTTTTACATTTTCATGTTATTTTTATATAATAAATTATGCACTGTAAAAATTATGTAAAATTGCAAAACTATTTTTGTAAAGCTCCAGAAATTTTCATACTTACTAAAATTTTATCAGTAATACGGAACATAGTTTTTTTAACTGTATAAATGTGAATCTGTTATCTGAATGTTTTGTATTGTAGTTGCATAAACAGTTTTAGAGATGCACTCTAGGCATGTTAGTTTCCTAAAAAATTCTTTAAAATCTTACAGATTTTTTTTTTCAGAGTAAATGTGAATCTGTTACCTGAGTTTTTTCTGTTGCAGTTACATAAAAACATCTGGATTGATTAGTTTCCTAAACAATTCTTAAAAACCTTACATTTTTATTTTTATTTATTTATTTATTTTTACAGTGCAAACGTGAATCTTTTACTTGACTTTTTTGTGTTGCAGATACATAAAAAGTTCTTGTCATATTAGTTTCCTAGAAAATTCTTAAAAACCTTACAGATTGTCATTTAAACTTTTTATTTTTTACAGTGTAAACGTGAATCTGTTGCTTGAATTTATTCTATTGTGGTTACATAAAAATATCTAGCCACCTCAGTTTTCTAGAAAATACTTACTAACTTTATTGTTTTTTTTTACAGTGTGTTTATTAAATTTAAAATTAAAAGTTCTGCCAGTAAAGCATATTTTTGTATCTCGTGTACGTTCTAACAACAAGCCATAAAGTGCGTAAGAAAGAGAACTAACTCGTGTATAATTACTGTACCTCAGATCTAATAAAATTGATTGCATTTCAACAATATAGTGTCAAATATCGCTTAGCTTTATCCCTGTTTCAACTGAAAAGAATCTACAATACACACACACACACACCTAAGAAAAGGAAAGAAAGAACGAAACTCGAAGAACAGATATCTTATAAAATACTAAAGATGAAGAGAAATTTCCTTTAACGTGTAATCTCAAGCACGAACTAGACATAAACGCAATTGTTTTTCTGTTGCATTGATAATAAAGAAAAAATATTGTACAGTTAAAGTTATTTGGAATAAATTTACGCTTTTCCAGGATTACTTTAGATACAATGCGACACTCTTTTGGGCAATAACTGAAACACTTACGATAAAGTATATTTATGTGATTTTCAACGAGAATAAGTTTGTTTAAATTTCACTTTGGATCAGCAGCGATGGAAAATACAATCTTGCATAATGGAATAACTTTGGTAACATTTCAGAGTTTGCCTTACTTAGAGAAAACTAGAAAAGATTTAGAAAACTATTTACTATGCAGTTGAAGATATTTTTAAAAAGAATAAATGTCCTGTTACTAACATTAAAAGTTCATTATTTTGAAATACAAACAAAAAAGTAATATTGAGATAGTTGTATTGTTTAATTGTCTTGATATTTTTTTTATATTGATGTAAATGATAGTTAATGAATATTATAGACATAAAAAAAAGGTATGAAAACTACAAAACGAAATTTATATATAACATTTTATTTAACGACATTTATATTTAACACAGGCTATAAATGAAATAAACAAATATAATGCAGGATGAAATAAGTCGTCTTAAGAAACATCGAAGATAAATAATAAAGGATACAAAACGAAAGCGTTTTAAAAGAAATAATTTTTTCTGTCAGCATAATAAAATAAAAATTTTATATTATACACAAAAGAACATATTTCCTACACATACAATAAAGCTGTGGGAAATTCTAAAGGATATTTATATTACACTACATTTATATAGCGACAGTTATACTCTACACACGCTAGCTATAAACGAAATAAACAATATGCAGAGTGTAACAAAACGTCTTAACCAAACATAAAAAAATAATAATAAAGTTATAAAAAAGATAAAAGCTGTATTTATTATAAATGTGAACAAAATCCAAGTAAAAAAAAAACACGGTTTAAATTAAAATAAATTATACAATAAAATAAATTACATATAAATAAACATATTATAATTAACAATGGATATAGATATTAAATCTATGCATATATATCCCCAAAAAGATTCAAACGATGGTCACTACTCTAATTTTAAAAGCCGCAAAGAAATACATAAACAGTCATATTTCTATAAAACTTTTATTGTTAAATTAATTTTCAATCGCTCCAAAGCACGTTGAAATGAGAGTGATTTTTTTAATACAAAACTGAAAACAACTTGGCGAATTTTTTTAATTAACACAATTAACGTTTCTAAATATCCACTTCTGTGAAAAATGCAAAATGTAGCGATTCCTTTTTTCCCCGAAAATAACTGAAAATGTTAAATATGTTATTGCCTGCAAAATAAAATTGGATTTTTACTGGATCTTATATTTTAAATATATAATTGAATTTAATAAATAAATGTTTACAATAAATACATTTAACAAAACAAATCCCTTTCGTATACTTTATCACAAAATGATAAATAACTTTAACTTTTTTTTATTTTTTCTCTGGTTTTTTTCATTTCTTTTATTTTTTTCTTTTATTTTTTTTATTATTTGATATGATTTAGAGTACAATCATAATCTAAAAAATCTTTCTTAAATTACAATAAATAAATAAGTAAATAAATAAATAAATAACAGCAGTAAACAGGGGTATTATAGCATTAACAAATAGTGAACAAAAAATAATTATAAAAATTTAAAGAACATACTTATCCATTACATAGAATATTTTTAAATGATTCGATTAAAAATAATGAATATAGAGATTAAATTAAAGTCCTTGCAAATATTTTTTCCCTGCCTACTTCAAAAAAATTGTTTTCGAAGAATGCCCGTTTAGAATTATCTTACGCTTTTTAATCTCATAATTTTTTCTACAAATACAATATCATTTAATTCTTAAATTTCATAAAAGAATAATAATATTTTTGAAACAATCATTTGGGGTTATCAAACTGTTCTATTTTTATTTTTTGTATAGAAAAGCAAGTAGAATCATCTTAAATAGCTTAGAGTAATTTGAATTTTTTATTAGAATTTTTAAATTAAGTTTCAACTTTCTTAATCATGATCAAATTATCAAAATAATATTATTTTAATTTAATTCTATTGAGAATTCACCATAAATGTTAAGAGTATCTCTTTTAAACTTTTTGTTTTCGATTAACCCCTGTTATACCTGAATAACTAACGAAAGATTTTCCAAACACATAGCTGTTAGCATCTCTTTTTTCAAGTCAAATAAAGATATTGCAGCAATAAAATTCATTTAATTAATCAAATTATTCAACTTCGTATAAAAAGAAAATAATATTTAATTAGAAAAATGTTCTAAATATGTATATATGTTATTTTTCATGTAAGGTTGGTACTCATGTAAACACAAAAAATATCGTTACGGAATTCCTTTAAACAACAAATTCTTTTAAAACGACATACACCTCATTACATTCTCCGGACAAGAATCGCGCTGAATGCAGCAGTTTCAAATGCATCAGAAAATACATTTAATGAATCGAAACATTCAACTTCGCATAGAAGAAAAATAATATTTAATTTTTTTAAAAAATGTTCAAAGTATATATATCTGAAGTTTTTCATGTAAGGTTGGTACTCATGCAAACACAAAAGTTATCATCACGAAACTCCATCAAAACAGGGTTTTGGAAATTTTTTGATCAACATTAGCATTTTGGCGAATAGTTAATGAAAAAACAGTAGTCAAATGACAATTCAGAATCAATTTTTTTTCTGCTGCTACACAAAAAAGAGCAGTAATTCTACTCTAACAACTGTAATCATTGTAATATAATCAATTTTTAAAGAAATATAAGCATGCGAAAAAAACTTTTATGTTTATGAAAATAATATCACCCCTGTTAATCAGGAGCATCATTCATCAGAGATATACATTTGATCCTAATTAAAAAAAGAAAATAATTACAGTTAATTCAAACTTTTACTTTTTCTTCGGTTTCTAATATTTATACTAATTAAGAAAATGTGGTCTAAGCCAAAAGTAGTGATCATAATGTCCTTTTTCTCCTTTTAGCTGGCTGATTTCATTTTTCTGTAATCTTAATTGAAATAATATGTATATTAAGTTAAATAAAAAAATTTGAAAAAGTTTCAGTACGAGTAAGTGAGAAACTCAATGCAATAATGATCATCTTAGCTAACCAAATGCTTATTTTTATGTTTTGTAAAATTAAATCGGTAAATTAAGCAGTAAAGAAAACAGAGAAAAATAGATTTTTTGGTAATAAGTCATTTTTCCTTCATGGAATCTTGCTAGAAATGTATGGAATTAATTATCTTTCGGTAAATTGTGTTAGCTTTAAGTTTATGGCATAGAAAATAAATATAGCAGACGATTTATTTTTACAGTAAATTAATTGAAAACAAATAAGCAGAAATTAAATAACACTGGTCAACAGCCATTTTGGTGCCTAGGTATTTGGAGCTGATTTTATATGAATTTGATGTCCTGAATTCAAATATGGCACCAGTTTTTCCCTAGCAGCTCAAATTATTAAGATAATCAACTTTTTGTGATATGTATTTTGCATTATTTTAAGATAAATCTATGTGTTAAAAAACATACATATAAATAAAATAAATGCAGAATTTTTATTTTTATTCTATACAAATGTTAATTTTTACTATGATGATAAACACATATTCAAATAATAATCTTTAAAACTACATTATACAAATATTTTTACTCACAAAGGTAGAGAAAAATGTCACCGATACACCGACTGAACGCTTCGGAAGCCTCTTTTCCGTAACACTCTCGAATTTATTTTTGAACAATTCCTTTTTAAAACTCAAACAGTAATCTGCCATTATATGCTTATCCCATCTTTCTTGGTAGTGGTCCTCCTTAGATTTAATATTATGATGAAATCTTTCACCCTGTTCCTCACGTGTGTCTCTTAAATTTTCAAAAATTTCCCTAAGTGGCTATGAAAAAATGCACTTTAATGCTCACATTATACCCAAGAAATATAAAACTATTATACATTTCATTTACCAGTTCTACATAGTTTCCTGCTTTGTATTTGCGAAGAAAGTTTTGATAGTTGCCATAAAAGAAGTGCAGGCTTTTCGTTCAGCCTCATTCATCAAATTTACGAAGACAGGATCTGTAATCATTGTCTTACTTGTGGTCTGTCAAATATTCCTGATTTAATTTTTTCATAACTCAATTAGGGCATTTTCTCTCCTTAAATGCAAAGGCATGATCCGTTCTTATCAAGAGCCTTTACAATCTTCTTCATAAAACCGAGCTTGATATGCACTGGAAGAATTATCATTTTCTTTTGTACGATGTACGACTAAAAGGGTTATTAATAACATTCCTTTCCCTCAAAAACAAGCTTTCTCTCTTAGGCAAATCTTTTCTAATCAAGTGGTGTTTCTTATCACTGCTATCCAAAAAGCACAAGAAGTAAGAATATTTAGTGTAACCACTTTACTGTCTAAGGCAAAAGTTTACCATTTTTAAAATTCACAAAAATCACCCATTGATGTTCATAGTACTTTATTTTGTCAAAGACCAAAGCTATTGTGTTATATTCATCTTTCTTTTTTGTTAAGTGAGCAATTGGCATGGAGCCATATTTGTTCCCATTGTGTAAAAAGATACGATTCAAACCCCGCTTTGAGTCGCCAACAAATAAGGGCTAATCATCTGGAAAATAGTCAGAAAGACATATTTTTTCCAGACGTCCACTAGTTTCACGACAAAATACAATATTTCTTGGAAAAATAAGGGTAGTAGATTCTTTTTTCTTGTGGGGTAAAAGGTAACTTTGGTTCCTTGTTCCAGTAAATCTTTGTCTTTCAATCTTGAAGTCAGCAATTCAGACCCTTCTTTTGATATATTGAGATCTCTAGTGAGATCATTTAACTCATCCTGGTTCAAACGTTGAGGCATTAAGGACATCTCCTCATAATCACCTTCATAACTATAGGAAGGATGATCAGTATGACAGCATTCATCCTTACTGAGCTCTGGTAGCTGGTAAAACATTGGAATCGGCACTTCCTCTTATTAAAAGAGGAAGTGCCGAGACTTTTTCTTGAAGAACCTCAATTTTTCTTGCATATCTGTTATATTCAAGGTGTTCTGATATTTCAACGCCTTACCGATCGTCTTGAGCATCGCGGCAGGCCCATGTGTCAAAAGGTCAGTTTAAGCATTCATGGTCGTTTTAGTTCTAAAAGATTTTTAGTTCTCTTCGTATATCTAAAAAAGTAGAGCTGATGGAGAAAAACTGATTTTATATTTGGATTCAGAATCCTAAAAATACCTAAAATCAGTTGTAAAATCTTAGGCACCAAAAAAAAAAAAAAAATTTTTTTTTGTAGGCCTGTGTAATAAATGCGTAAAAACCTAGTATAAAAAGCATTTTCAAACAAAGGTAAAAACTGCTAAACCATCTTTCCTAATCCATGGTGTAAACGGTTTTAAAAATATGTATTTTAACTCTTTTCAAAAAACTGTCAAAAATAGGTCACTTCGTATTTTACGGAGACGATATTTTTTCTATGCTAAATGTAACTAAACCTTCCTATTTAAACTCATTTTTAATAGAATTTCAATAGACCAGATATATATCACTATCAAATTTTTTTTAACTTTTGTTTGGATAGAAATACCCTTTACAAAATAAAATGTTTGAAAATTCGACGAAATCTGCAAAAACCAGTGTGTCTCTACGGGGTTTCGCTTCTTTTGATACGCATAGATAAAGTACTAAATAGCATACACTTTCAACTCAGTATTTTTTAGCGAATTTTTGAATTCAAAGATATACAAACAACAAAATTGGGAATCATTCAAAGGTCATTCATCAATGAATGAACTTTAACGCCGAGCTGATCAACTAGCTTATTAATAAGATTAAATGTAACAAACACTGTATAATTTCTGCTCAGAATTTAAAAAAAACTTTTTCTGCTACGACCACGAAAGAAAGACTTCCCTATCTCGGCACTAATAACTGTTATTACATTGATATAATTTGATTTCGAAGAAGTATAAGCACCCATACAAAAAGTTTGGCATTTATTAAAACTAGTACACCGAACCCGGGGTTTCCGGGTCACAAAGTAAAGGTGAAAAACTTTTTTAAAATTTAAAATTGGAAAGTCTATTAAATTTTTTAGGCTTTTTAAACTGCCAACTATTTCCAAACAGCAATTTTATATGAAACATATTATTTATGTAATCATATACAGCTTTAAAAATTATAGGTAATTCCGTATTAGACGCCAGATAGAAGTTATTAGCCAAAGTTTTCGCCAAAGAATATAATTGCATTCTCAGTTTTTAAAAACAACTAAGAAAATATGACACCCAGATATTCTTTAAAATACATTTTTGTAAAGGTTAATTGATGTACATTTTGTAAAGTAAGTCTACAACGAACTAAAAGTCATTAAATTCATAGATAAAAACCAAATAAAACCAACAACATTCGCCGGGTTTTATAGCCGACGTATATTGACATAACAGGTTTTTAAGTACTATTTTTTTTTCAGTTGCTATGAAAAAATGACAACTAAAATATAATGATCTGTTATTTTCCATGGAGAAAAGAGATAGATGGAGGTGCAGTATGCGATTAAAACGGTTTGATGGGCGTTATTCTTCCAATTTAAATCTCTCATTCGACCCAAACAAAACAATCACGTGGAAGAGAGACCGAATTTTTTAACATAATTTTTTCTCTAAACGAAAAAGATCTGATTATATTTTAGCATTATAAAATAGCATTTCATTGTATTATTAAAATTGCATCGCTAAAAGTTTTCCTTTTTTCTGAAAGCATGCGGTTGTGTTTGATGCAATGAAGCGAATTTTAGGGTTACATTTTTGGCGTTACCTCCAGCCACTAAACTGCATCTCTATTTATTTTTCTTTTTTACTCTATGGCTATTTTTCCTCTCTTTCCCACATAAATGCGATACTCAAGTTGCCACCATTAGAGAAATTGAACAAAAAACTACAAAAAAATTAATATCTCAAAAACAAATTGAGTTACAGTTTTCTGACAAACGGCATTTAAAAGTGCATTTTTTTCTCTAAACGATGGTATAAAAATTGAAAACGTGCAATGTCTAGAAGTTTAAAAATTTACAATAAAGAAAATTGCAAAACCGAAATTTCATCGAAAATGTTGCCATTTAAAACATGACGTATGCGTTACGCACAGATACGTTTGGCCTTTATTATATAGATAAAAGTACGTATTTATTTATTAAAGAAGCATAATACAGTAGTATATACATTTAATGCAATATATATATATATATATATACAGGGTGATTCATAAAAGATGTTCAGAACTTTAAGGGGTTATAGTACACTTAAAGACAAATAATATTAAATAGGAGACTAAGGGTCCCAGACGTATTCCCAAGGAGATAGAGGGCATTAAAGTTTAGGGTCCGAAATTTCAAATGATTATAAAAAATGGAAAAATTGGTCGATTCGTTTGCGGTTTTTGCAAAAAATTTTCTTTATGCCAGTATTTTCTTGAAATAAAATTTTAAAGTTCAATTTCAAAAAATGCCGATAGGGGGCGCTTTAGACTTTGGAGTAACAAAGAACTAATTTTTAACGTTATTTTTTGTATTTCTTTAAATGATTTCGAAAGCTTAGACTTAAACTTAAATTTTGATCTAAAAATCTGAGTCCTAACGAGTAGTTAAGTAGCGTAAACTGAAATTTGAAACCCTTCTCCCCCCAGAACAAAAATCAGTTATTCCCGATCTTTGTGTCGTAGATTAGGCTCTAACTACTGCCGCGTTTTGCTAAAATTATTCTTTATGTCAGTATTTTCTTGAAAATAAATTTTAAAGAAAAGTTTCAAAAAATTCCGATAGAGGGCGCTTTAGACTTTGGAGTAACGAACAACTATTTAATATCCGTTATTTTTTGTGTCTCATTAAATGCTTTCTAAAGCTTAGACTTAAATTTTCAGCCCAAAATCTAAATCGTTAGACGTGGTTAAGTTTCTGGGGAGAGGGGTTTGAAATTTCTACTCCTGAGCACAGTTCAGTTTACCATGTCCACACATTGTGTGCTGTGATACGAGGTAAAAAGACACAAATTAGGATTATGTTACCAAAGCATATTTATTAACATGTAATTACAATAAATGTTCAAAATTGTGACCACCAGAGGTTATGAACGCAGAACAACGGCGAAGAATGGAACGGCGAACATTCGCGAAAACATCAGGCTTTTCGAGCACTTCCCCTACAGCGGCGGAAAGTCTGGCGACCAGTTCCTCGGGGGATTCAATGGGTGTCTAATACATAAGAGCCTTCAATTGTCCTCAAAAAAAGAAATCGAGGGGTGAAAGATCTGGCGAGCGAGCAGGCCAAGCAACAGGACCACCTCGACCAATCCATCTGTTCGGAAATGTGATGTCCAGATAGTTGCGGACGTCTCGTACGTAATGGGCTGGCACTCCATCGTGCTGGAACCACATGACCCGCCGGATGCGTGGAGGAACAACGTTTAACAGGTCTGGCAGCACATGTTGCAGAAATGTGAGGTATGTTTTACCGTTGAGGCGTTCAGGAAGAAGGTACGGTCCGATTAGGTGGTCTCCGAGGATTCCTGTCCAAACATTGATGGAAAAGCGTCTCTGATGAGCATGTGGATACGTAGCATGTGGATTGACATCCGCCCATACATGTGCATTGTGTGTGTTAAATGTACCTTCACGTGTGAAGGTACATTCATCGGTGAAAAGCACAGTTCGTCCAAAATGTGGATTTAGCGCGTTCTGCTGCAGAAGCCAGCGGGCGAATTCAATACGATTTGGATAATCCCCTGGAGACAGTTTCTGGACTCGTTGCACATGAAACGGGAGCAAATGTTCATCCTTCAGTACCCTCCAAGTCATGGACTGTGAGGTATCCACCTGCCTAGCCACTGTTCGTGTACTTGTACTTGGCTGCGCCGCTACTACATCCAGAATGGCTTCTGCAACAACTACTGATTCGTCCTTTTTTGCACGACCTGCATTCGACCGGGAAGCGAGAAATGATCCCGTCTCACACAACTGTCTGTGCAAGCGCTCGAAAGTTTTGCGGTTAGGCAACCGCCTGTTGGGAAATCGCTCTCCGTACATTCGTTGTGCCTCTGCACCATTTCCATGTGCCGCTCCGTAAATTAAATGCATCTCAGCCTTTTCCTTATTCGTGAAGGGCACCATCTTCCGATTCATTACTACAGCGACTTACACTTGACTCACCGTTCAGTGGTTTTTATGCCTGAATCGTGTCGAAATTTTGCATACGTGTTCTTCTTCTTCCCCATTTGACATTTGCATACTTTCTGTCTCCTTCTTCACCCGGTGACTAGCGTCAGGAATGGAGCTTTAACGTTTGCATGAGCGACGTTTCCAACTGTGCCAGTGCCTTTATGAGTGAATTCCGACTATGCAGTCCTTGACGAAAGTTGTACTTTTGCCTCGTATCACAGCACAGAATCGTTGGGCATGGTTAAGTAGTGCAAACTGAACTATGTTCAGAAATTGAAATTTGAACCCCCTCCCCTCGCTTCTGAACCACGCTCAGCGATTCAGATTTTGAGCTGAAAATTTAAGTTTAAGTCTAAGCTTTAGAAAGCATTTAATGAGACACAAAAAATAACGGTATAAAATAGTTGTTCGTTACTCCAAAGTCTAAAGCGCCCTCTATCGGAATTTTTTGAAACTTTTCTTTAAAATTTATTTTCAAGAAAATACTGACATAAAGAATAATTTTAGCAAAACGCGGCAGTAGTTAGAGCCTAATCTACGACACAAAGATCGGGAATAACTGATTTTTGTTCTGGGGGGAGAAGGGCTTCAAATTTCAAATTTCAGTTTACGCTACTTAACTACTCGTTAGGACTCAGATTTTCAGATCAAAATTTAAGTTTAAGTCTAAGCTTTCGAAATCATTTAAAGAAATACAAAAAATAACGTTAAAAAATAGTTGTTTGTTACTCCAAAGTCTAAAGCGCCCCCTATCGGCATTTTTTGAAATTAAACTTTAAAATTTTATTTCAAGAAAATACTGGCATAAAGAAAATTTTTTGCAAAAACCGCAAACGAATCGACCAATTTTTCCATTTTTTATAATCATTTGAAATTTCTGACCCTAAACTTTAATGCCCCCTATCTCCTTGGGAATACGTCTGGGACCCTTAGTCTCCTATTTAATATTATTTGTCTTTAAGTGTACTATAACCCCTTAAAGTTCTGCCCATCTTTTATGAATCACCCTGTATATATATTAATGTGCAGTTAAGAAACTTCAACTTTTCGCTCTGTTTCTGATATTTGTATCGTTTTGGAAGATGTGACATTATCCAAAAGTATTGACCGTAATGTTTTTTTTTTTTTTTTTTTTTTTTTTTTTTTTTTTTTTTTTTTTGACAGACTGATTTAATTTTCTTATAATTTTTATCGAAATATTTTGTATACTAAATTAGCATAGTTCTAAAAATCTGAAATAGAAAGTATGAAGCCGAAAGCAATAGTGATGTTTGGGAAGAAAATGTGTATTTTTATGTCTTCTAGAATAAAGTCACTCCATTAAGCAGCAAAAGAAAACAGAAGCATGTTTGCAGGTTTGGGGTAATAACAGAATTTTGTAACGTAGAATTATTGCCAAAAATACTTGGTCTTAACTATCACGGATAATTAGATTATCCAATCGTTTGATCGCACATAACATGTATGATTCTTTTACAACATTTCAACTAAAAACAAATAAAGATAAATATTTATATTATAAATAATAATATTGATAAATATTTATATTATTTATATTATATTTAAATATGGAATAATACAAAGAAAATATTTTCTTCTTAAATTTCAATATACAGAAGGCATAATAATTAATGGTACAATTATTTATGTGTTATAAAACACATTAAGAAACATAATTTTATGTAGGAAATGTTTCTTCAGTACCTGGTTAAAAAGTATTGGGTGTTTCCTACAAGTTACTTCATCAGTATATTATTTACGCGTTATTGACTTTTGTAAAGTAGTATCGAAAATACTATCTCGCTTATATATTTCGATTTTTCTCTCGGTTCAATAACCTACACATTCGCAGTTTTGATAGAACATTAGTTGAATTAACTCAATGATTGCAAGAGAACACAAATGAGAATCATTTAGTTTTTAATTGGAAACTCTAATAGATATTTTTTACATTTAATATATTTTCTGATTACCTACTATGAACAATAAAGTATAGTAAAAATATTCATTATGCATTGAAATAAACTTTTAAAATTCATTAAAGTGATTCTTTTGCATCATCCACGTGCAAGAGATGAATTGCCGAAGAAATCTCAAAGATTTTGCTGCTTAGTGTCGTATTTTTTATTTTCATTATTTCAAAGTTTTAGCACTCATTTTGATTACATGTCTGTAATAATTTGTTTTAATTAAATTATTTTATTTCATTATTTATTTAGTGGTTATATGTTAGTTTCTTTTGTTTGAAAGATTTTTCTTCAGTTTTATGCTTGAAGTTAGGAATAAACTCTGGATTATTTACATTGTTTTAAGTGTAAACAAACGGATTAATCATTTTAATCACAATTTTAATTTTTCTTAAGAAAGGTGTTATAGTAAAAATAAAATACATTGACATGTTTCGGAACCGTCAAATAAGTTCCATAGTAATAATATAAATAAAACAAAATTTCAAAATATTTCTCGGACAATAAAATGTCATCTTCGTCCAGAATCGACAAAAAACTATGATAAAAAGTTAATTAAATCCAATTGATTTTTTAAAACATCAGATTTTAAAATATTCACCTTTTATATAAACATTTTAATAACAATTTTAATTTTTCTTAAGAAAGGTGTTATAGTAAAAATAAAATAATTAATTAATAAATTAATAATAATAATATTTAATAATAAATTATTTTATTTTTACTATAACACCTTTCTTAAGAAAAATTCAAATTGTTATTAAAATCTATACTAATAAAAGAACAAAACGCTCTGTCTGTCTGTGTGTGTGTCTGTGTGTCTGCGATGGCTAGCAAAATCTGCAGCACGTACGAAGCTCAAAATTTTTTTGAGAGTAGCCCCAAATCTCTCATGATGCACCTGAGCTTCAGAATTTTGAAATTCCAATTATTAACTGAGTAATTAATTAAAATCGAGAGGTCACTCTCATAAAAAAAATCATCTTTTTCCCATTTTTTTCTCTTTCGTTTGTTTACGGTTGGTTGGTTGTGTAAAAATTTTCGCAGAAGTGATAAGAAAGCTGAGACATATTTAAAGAAACCCATGGAGGAATGAGATAAGTGGAGGTGAATTAAGCCTCAAAAAAGGTTTGCAATATGATTGCTCAAATTTTAACGCTCAAATTTTAATGTGCCAAATAAAAGGACGTGGAAGGGATTTTGTATTATAAGACGAATTGAAAGAAATGAATTACAATTGAAGCATATTTTAAGAGGAAATACCGAATTCTTAAAATGGTCTTTGTTCTATTATTATTTATTAAAATAAATGTTCGTTTTTAAAATGAAGGAAATTGGAAAATTATCAATAATTAAATATCAAATTAAAATTAAATAAGATATTGAAAACATTTGATACGAACTAAAAATTGTATAACTAAAAGTTTCCTTCATTAATGCAATTTTAAATACTTTATAACGTAGATGAAAAATGTTTATGACTTAATAATTGCATGTAAATAAATATTTAAAATATAATGATGAAAACATTCTTTTAAAATCATGTATGAAAACTTAAGTAATAAATATCTATCTAAAATATAGATTTTTGACTGCAGACGATTTTTATGTATTAAGAAAAGAATGTTCTATTTTAAAGCAAAACGTTAAAATAATTCTCTACAGGGTGTTTCAGCGAAGTGCGGACAAATTGTACGGGGTGATAGAAGGCATGATGATAAACATTAGGACATAAGGAACCATGGGGTGCAAACGTCTTCTGTAGGAGCCAGGGGGCATCAAAGTTTAGCGTCCAAAAGATCAAGCGATGATAAAAAACGGAAAAAAGGTCGATTCATTTCCAGTTTTCGCTGTAAACTTTGTTTATATCGAAAGTTTGTCCAAAAAAATTTTTTAAGGGAACTGTCAAAAAATGACGGTAGAGGGCGCTGTGGACTTTGGAGTACGAACAACTACGTTTTACTGATTTCTTTTTTATTTTGTTAACAGTTTTCTAAAGATTAGACCTTAACTTAAATTTTGAGTACAAAATTGGAATCATCCCAAACGGTTAAGATGTGCAAATTGAGCTGTGAACAAGGGGGGGGGGGTTAAAACGCTCATAATCAATGAGCAAAGTAATCGATTTTGTTGCGGTTTGAGTGCAGGTAATAGTAATTGATTAGTAATTGATTTATTCAAAATGACGTACAGTTTTGGTGTCCTCATTTTTAGATACAGGGCGCCGCCGATACTTTTCCGACATTTCATCGATATTATCCCTGGGTGTTTTACTAACAGACCAGCATACTTGCAGGAAAAGTTAGGGATGTAAAAACTACTTGTAATCGCATGGGAATGTAATGTTGGAAATGCTTTGTTTGCGAGTTATGGTTAAAAGAAACGGAAAAAATAGCAACAGAAAGAAGCAGAAAAACAGCAAAAGGTGAATGTGATACAAAATATTTTATTGTAATGTTTTACTGTAAAAGGCGATTGCAAAACGTTCTTCAAACTTTGGAGTAATGAACAACCAGTATTTTTTGACGGGATATTTGTAGTTATGTTGAATGTTTAGCAAAGTTTGAACATTCACTTAAATGTTTATCTCAAAATCGGAATCGTCCAGAATGAATAAGTAGCGAAATTTCACGTTTGTGTTGAATTGCTTTTTTTTACACTCAGGTGGTACGGGGGTCGAAATTTTGAGCACTTACTTTGATGATAACGTCTCTTGAAGTTGTTTATGCCTTGTTTTGGCTGTACTTAGAATAATAAATGTATTCTAATCCTGTTCGTGTCATTTCTTTGGGTTTTGTGCTGCCCGTACCACCTAAGTGTAAAAAAAAGCAATTCAATACATACGTGAAATTCGCCACTTATTCATTCTGGACGATTCCGATTTTTAGATAAACATTTAAGTGAATGTTCAAACTTTGCTAAACATTCAACATAACTACAATTCCCGTCAAAAAATACTGGTTGTTCATTACTCCAAAGTTTGAAGACATTTTGCAATCGCCTTTTGCAGTAAAACCTTACAATAAAATGTTTTGTATCACATTCACCTTTTGCTGATTTTCTGCTTCTTTCTGTTGCTATTTTTTCCGTTTCTTTTAACCATAACTCGCAAACAAAGCATTTCCACCATTACATTCCCATGCGATTACAAGTAGTTTTTACATCACTAACACTTCCTGCAAGTATGCTGGTCTGTTAGTAAAACACCCAGGGATAATGCCGATGAAATGTCGGAAAAGTATCGGCGGCGCCCTGTATCTAAAAATGAGGGTACCAAAACTGTACGTCATTTTGAATAAATCAATTACTAAGAGAATGACCAGCACTCAAACAAAATCGATTACTTTGCTCATTGATTATGGGCATTTTAACCCCCCCCCCTTGTTCACAGCTCAATTTGCACATCTTAACCGTTTGGGATGATTCCAATTTTGTACTCAAAATTTAAGTTAAGGTCCAATTTTTAGAAAAGTGTTAACAGAATAAAAAAGAAATCAGTAAAACGTAGTTGTTCGTACTCCAAAGCTCCCTCAGCGCCCTCTACCGTCATTTTTTGACAGTTCCCTTTAAAATATTTTTTGGACAAACTTTCGATATAAACAAAGTTTACAGCGAAAACTGGAAATGAATCGACCTTTTTTCCGTGTTTTATCATCGCTTGATCTTTTCAACGCTAAATTTTGATGCCCCCTGGCTCCTACAGAAGACGTTTGCGCCCCATGAATTTGCTATGTCTTAATGTTTGTCATCAAGCCTTCTATCACCCCTAACAATTTGTCCGCACTTCACTGAAACACCCTGCATATTGATATTTAAAACACATATGATAAAATAATTAACAAATTTTTTCCAGTGGAGCGATAGATTAGTTCTTTAAAAAAAAAAAAAAAAAAAAAAAAAAAAAAAAAAAAGAGAGAAAAAAATATGAGTTTAAACCTGTTTCAATTGATAGGCGTGTCAAATCACGTGCTTTTGTTGGTACTCAATTGGATTTAATGTAGGGTTACATTTTTAGCACCTCCAGTGATAATACTTCCACTCTATTAATTTCTTTTTACTCTATGAAAGAAACCAATTTAGATTTTGACATTTCAAAAGTGACTGTTTTTTCCCCCAAAGACCTTTAAAATTCATAGACTGGCAAAATATCAGTTTAACTTAGGATTTTTGAACACAGCTGTTGTGTCAGATCGTTGGTACTTCGTACATTAGAATGTATGTGTGGTTAGCTGTTTTGCAGTAAATATATGTATATGTATATATGAGGCTTTTTTAGCAGTTTTTTTAAATCATTGATTAAATTTGAATGCATTTTATTTAAGTTAATATTTTATTAAGACTTTAATTTGTTTTTAAAAGAAAAATGAAATGGCTGTTTGAGGTACAATTGTTCGAATAGGCAGACGATTCATACACAGTAATAAATTATCAAATAGCAAAATAAATTATATGTCAAAAATAGTCACTGAAAAAATAATAGCAAAACATAATTTTTAGGCGTATTAACACATAACCCGATCCCAACCAGAAAAAAACAGACCATACTCCGATCCAAGCAAGACAAAAATTTCATAAGCATAAACCGACCGGAACATAAAAATTCCATTTGAAAAAAAAAACTATGGATTTGATATCTGACCCGAATCAAGTCTGAATCTCACAAAAATATTCAAATGAAGCATGCTTCAATCCTATCAAGGAAAAATAATGTTCGTGTATATGCAACCCCACTCGAACCTAAAAATTGTCTTTGAAAAAACCCGAAAAATGACCAGAACGAAAACTGAAATCGATAAAAATATGCCAAAGAACTATAACCCGATAAGAGCAAAATAAAATAATTTCCGTGAACATAAACCTGACTCGAACCTAAAAAATTCCATTTGAAAAAAGACCTGAAATTTTATGCAAACTACATCTGAATCCGATCAAAATATTCGAAAGAACCATAACCGGATTCGAATAAGAGAAAATAATTTCAGTGAACATGAACCCGATCCGAACCTAAAATTCCATTTGAAAAAAATACCTGAAATTTGAATCGAACCAAATATGAAACTGACAAAAATATTCCACAGAACCATACCCGGCTCTGAACATGACAAAAAATTTCCATGAAGATAAACCTAATCCGAACCTAAAAAACTGAACTAAACCTGAATCTGACAAAAACATTCCAGAGAAGCATATCCTTATTCGAACAATGCAGAATAATTTCCGTTGATGCGCAACCCAACCTGAGCCTAAAAATTCCATTAAAAAACCGAAATCTGAATTGAACGATCATCTGAACCCGAAAAAAATATTCCAAAGACCCAAAACCGGATGCGAGAAAAACAAAATAATTTCCCTGGGCATGAATCCGACCAGAAACTTAAAATTAAATATGAAAAAATACCTGAAATCTGATCGAAACAAATCTGAATCCGATGAAAATATTCCAAATAACTATAACCAGATACGAACCAGACAATAAAATTTCCATGAACATAAACCCAATCCGAACCAAAAAATTTCAAAAAAAAAATCCCCAAATTTGTACCAAACCTAATCTGAACCTAACAAAAATATTTCAGTTTAGTATAACCTCCTTGGAGCTAGGTAAAATAATTTCCATGGAAGTACAACCCGACCCGAACTTAAAAATCCCTCTTGAAGGGAAAAAAACCCCACGAAATCTGAACTGAACCAAATCTAAACTGAACAAAAATATTCCAAACAACCATAACCGTATCCGAAGAAGACAAAATAATTTCCATGAACATGAATCCAATCCGAACCTAAAATTCGGATGTTCTACAAAACATAATGCGCTCCATAGCGGTGGAATGTGAAATTAAGTACTTAGCGCGAGATGGTTAAGATATTTCGTTTATAGTTAGAGTTAAATTATAACTTGGTTACTGTTAGGTAACAGTTAGGTTGCAATTGCGTTCCGGTGAGCCTTATGTTATATTTAATTTCCGGTAAGGTTACAGTTAGGTCATGGTTAAGTTACAGTTAGGTTAAGGTTAAGTTTCGGTTAGGTTGTGGTTAGATTATGGGTAGGTTATGATAAGGTGACGACCAGGTTACATTATTTATGGTTTATTTAAGTTACAGTTAGGTGACTGTTAAAATACAGCTAGGTTACAGACAAGTTATGATTACAATACAATTAGGTTACGGTTAGGATTTTGTTCACAGAATGAAAATTACGCATGTTTGATAAAATATATACACCTATTTTTGTAAAATGGCTCTGAAATTATAATACTATATACTAACCTTTTAGCTATTCATCGAGAATCGATTTCATTCACGGTATAGTCGGATTTAAGAGTGATATAATTAGTTTGAAATTCAAAATATTTCACTTGGAATATCTGTGTGACAAAAGTATTTAGTTAAGTCACGTAACAGTAACTTTAAGGATAAATATCAACACTTTAACAGGAAAATCACGCAATCGTTGCACACATATTCCCTCCTGCGTTTCCCATTGCAGTCATTTTGGGTATTTTTGGAGCTAAATATTAGTTTTTTTTAAAACCAATTTTTGACACAGTCAGGGGGTACATATTTAATATAATGTACACTGTAAAAAATTTGACCCTTTTGCTGCATCATCACTCCCCCGCTTTTATAGAATATCTCTTTTTTGACCTATGAGAATGCTCCATAATAAGCTGAAGTAATCATTTTCTATAAAAGCGGTGGAGTGACGATGCAGCAAAAGGGTCAAATTTTTAACAGTGTATTTACACGTATTTCGAGTTAAAGACAAAATCATAAAAATTTCAAGTTCCTTTAATATTATTATTACGGACCCGGGCATAGCCGGGCGGGTCAGCTAGTGTTTATATAAAAGGTGAATATTTTAAAATCTGATGATTTAGAAAATCAATTGGATTTAATTAACTTTTTATCAAACGGATTAATCTTCAATAATCGAGGTGCAGAAGATGGCAGAGATTTATAAAAATATATGTTTTAAAACTATTTTCACAACTATAAAGCGTCGGTAAATTGAGATCTAGTTTTAAATAAACTGCAATTCAAAATATTTTTTTTTTACTGATGAAAATTATGGGGTGTATATTTCCTATCAGAAATAAAGGTCGAAACGATGCACTTACAATTTCAATGTTTTGTCTATAGTAAAGACTTTTATCTAAATAATTAATTTCGTACGTTATTAATTTGCATTTAAGTTATGTTTTATTAACGATAAAAAAAGAACGAAATGAAGAATGACATATTATATATTTTTTCATGCATTTTTATTTCTGACATTCAACTAACATTTACAGAAAAAAAAATAAAAAAAATTAATGCGTTAGTTTTATTTAAAAATAGAAAACAGCGTGTATTTTTATAAAATAAACTTTTCAAGACTGAATGAACATCAACACTATTACATTTATTTAAAACTGAAAATTTTAAACATGGCGAAAAAAATGAGATGTACACACCAAGCATTATACACTATGTCTTTCAAAAACTTGTTTCTCCTTGTAAATACAAACATTATTTTGATATATTTTTCAAACATCAAGCGTTTTATAGATTTTATTTCCACATTTACAGCAAAAAAATGTAATATTTGCACTGGCATGAAATACATGGATCAAACAGCTGGAACTAAATCTCAAAAATGAAAAAAAATCTATTCATGATTTTTAATGCACTTTTCACATTTTGTTTTAGATTGAAAGGATACTACATCTATTTATGTAAAATAGTCATTTCATATACTATGTATTATTTTGTGAAATCCAGTACGGTGTTTAATATTGAGAAAATAGAGAAATGCTTTAGATTATAGGATCCTGAACTTTTATTAGAAAATCTCAAAAAGCGCATCGCTGAGCTTAGTTTACTGTGCATTTTATTTAATTTTTTACTAGCCTATCGGCAAGGCATTGCTCGGGTCTTAATAAATTCGAATCAATTTAAGATTTGCACAAATTTATATCTTTTATCCGATTTCGTAGAAATTCAAACTATTAAATGTGAATCATTCAAAACGAACCTCGTAACAGTTTTTTTTCCTCCAAATATAATTTTTTAATATTTCAAGTGAAATAGGTCTTATTGTCCAAACTCCATGAAATAGTTCTGCGTTATAAATTTTATGTTACAGCAGTCTGGCTACGATTGGTAAAAATATAGATGTTTTCTTGTACAAACATGAAAAAAGGCAACCGCGTATTATTATTCTGGGGGAAAATTTTTGAGATTTACTTTTTTAAAATACTCCTAACAGTCTGAATGTTCAAAATTTATATACATGATGTAGGTCAAGTTTTCAAAAGTCTTATAAAAAGGTTGTGTAAAAATACCGACAGTTATATTTAAAACAGATAAAGAATAACTCTATATGGTGTAGAATGACTTCTGCTTAAATTAAAGAAATAATAATGTTTATAATTTTATGTACGAACTACACTGTGGTAAAGAAGAAAATTTCGAAATTAAAGATGGTACTTTTCTTTTTTTCCCTATCTTTAAAATTGAGCCCACTGTAAGTCACAGGAAACTTGTTTCAAAAACACAAATCTAAAATTAAAGGAAATAAATGTAAAAATATATGACGGAATGAAATTTTTTCCTTACTTTTAACACAAAATATGTAATATTAATTTTTAAATGTTCAGGTTTGCTTAAAAGGTGATTAAAATAATCAAATATAGATGTTAATAGTTAATTTTTACTTAAAAAACATCTTAGTATATTCAAGAGTTTAATCAACTTCTTCCTCAGTGAATATTTTCTTTATTGATACAAATACATGATTCCGTTTTCAAAATGCATTTATTTATTAATTATTTTCTTAATTTAACTTTTTTTATTTAATTCCATTTTCAAACCGAAATCATGTATTTGTACAAATGAAGAAAATATTCTCTGAGGAAGAACTTGATTAAAGGTTTGAAAGAACTAAAATGTTTTTAAATAAAATTAACTATTAACATCTATATTTGATTATTTTAATCGTCTATTAAGCAAACCCGAACATTTTCAAGCTGATATTATATATTTTGTGTTAAAATTAAAGGTTTGAAATTTGTATTCTTTTACTCGTGATTAGCGGACATCGGAAGTACAAAGTTCAGAATGTAAGAGTATGTTTTTAGTTTTTCTGTATTTCATACGACTCATACAATGGAAGTTAACAAAAGTGGGTGAAAAAATAATAGCCCTTTCTTCTTTCGTTTCTTCTCTGCATCGAGATATGCAGAAGTGTGTTACTGAGCAGACGCTAGCATTGGTCAAGAAATGACGTAACTACCTTTTACAATACATACCTGCTAAAATATACCTTTTTGCGCACATAGTCAATATAGTGCTGCATCAAATCCTATATTTGTTTGGAAAAACAAATCAAGCCATCAAAATTGGTGGAACGTTAATATGGCTTTATCACCCCAGTATACATCATTTAATACATTACATCGTTTCCGATATTTAGTGGCAATAAAAGGTTTTTTCTTCTTAGAAATGCATCTTTATAAAAATTGTTCACTAAAACTAAATTTCAAAAATTCATTGCTTTCTGCATTTCCTAAAGATAAAGAATGCTTTTCAGAATCGTGGATAACTCACAAGAGGTTAATGCATACATTCCTACCTTACAAAAACATTTTTTACAGTGCATTTGTTACATAAATTAATCTTCGTGTATCACCAATTCTAAATTTATTTAGTATTTAAATTAATTAAAATTATGATTCAGCATTTGTCTTTTTTATAAAAAAAAATGTTTTATTATTTCTAGATAGAATGGAAAATAAAATTATTGTATGAGAAAGTCTTAAAATGGGAAAATTTTCGTCTTTATGACATTTATTTTGATGGATAAGGCAGAATAAAATGATTTAAAATATAAAAATCCCTAATTATTCATGCATACAACAACTGTCGTAAAAAAATAAGCGAATAACTTACCAAATAAAACTAATACACAAATTATCTATTCCTTTATCTATGTTTACTACAAAGGAAAAACAGTCGGAACTAAAATAAATATATATTAACTTTAAAGTTTCTGTTATTATCTTTTTCCTTCTCCAACCGTTTCATGCGAGAAATCTTGAAATAAAATGTAATAAAAAATATTTATGTAGAAACTTTTTTTATTTGTAAATAAGCTAACAAACTGTAAAATTCTGAAAATTTTTGTGCAAAAATTTTATAGGAAAGTCAAAATCTTTCTAGTGTAATTAATCTGTAATAAAATACAATGAAATAAAGCTTTAAATTAAAAAGAAACTAAAATGTATTATTTTTGAAAGATAAATACCATCAAACATTTAAAAAGTGCGATACAGCATAAAAATTCTTAACTTTATACTTGAATAGTATATTTGAGATTTGTTTCCAGAAAAATTGCTCTATCCAAGTAACGTAAATTTGTTAAATGATTTTTTTATTTCTGCTACAGTTCGCTGGTTTTAAAATGCTATATGAAGCAAAGATTTTAAAGGAAAAATATATTTTGATAATAATTGATTATTTAAAAGCAGGGATTTTCGATTTGTTTGTATTTCTAGATTTCCGGTAGTTATTTATAATAAAAGGTAAGAAAGAAATTCATGCTTTAGACATGCACATTGAAACTCCATCCAAAACTATCGTTTACTTTTTTTTATATTCAAAGCAGATATCTAAATGAGCAGTTTATAAAACTACATAATATGTTATATAAATATCATTTTCAATATTTAGCGCTCATAATCAGTAATGCTATTCTGTGTATGATACATGGATTCAAATTTGTATAAATAGTTCAGAAAAAATTAACTCAGATATAAAACCCATAAATTAATTTACAACCATTTCCCGGTCACGGTTAAAAATTTAAAACTTTTGCTGGATCGTCACTCCACCGCTTTTATAGAAAACGATTAATTTACTGCATTATGGAGCATTGCCATTTGTCAAAATAGAGATGTTCTATAAAAGCGGTGGAGTAATCATGCAACAAAAGTTGCAAATTTTTTAACAGTGTAATGATAGTCTATCTGCATAACTAAGCAATTTACAAAACAACATACCGTATTTACTATGTATAAGGCGCACCTCTACTTTACAAGTAAAAATGACGATTTCTTAAAATCTCGTGTATAACGCGCACCATAAATTTGATACGCTAAAGAAGAATGACCAAATGAATTTCAGTAAAAAAAAGTCGAAACAAACATTACACCAGACCAGAAAACAAGACGAAAATGCATTTTTAGACTTCAGGTTGTAAGAGAATGACGGGAAATATAAATGAGTGGCGGTAAAGAGAATAGCTATTTAGCGTTTAGATAATGTCACTAGCTCTGTTGTATAAAGAACTGCAAGGAGTGAAATAAATATGCAGTAATACTTCAATTAAGTAACATTTTCCGAGTTTTAATATCTTCTTTGAATAATTTCTTGTTTCATATGTATATAGTTGGACTGCATCCAACAGTAAAAAATTATTCCGTGTATAAGGCGCACCTAGGAGTTTTGCCCTAACTTTTTGAAAAAAAAAAGTACGCCTTGTACACCAGTAAATACAGTAATATATTTAAAATACCAATTTCAACATAACCCCCTGACCGCCGAGCAAAAGGGAAAAATTGTAAATTTTTTTTCTATGCAATTTATTTTGAATTTTAATAAAAGAGGGATTTTCTATCAAGGTACAATTTTTTTGTTACGTATATGTTTATAACTTTGAAAGTATGAATCATAATTTAATTTCTTAAAACTGGATTATATTTGTAGAATTGCATTAATTTAAATAAACTTCAAGTGCAGTGAAACCTGCAGCCCAGTGAACGGATATATCCGGTCGCAGCAGTGCGAAGGGTGCTCATAATCAGTAATGTAATAGAATGCTATGTTCTGTATATATTTATAATTATATGCTAACAATATCGTGTCTTAAAAATTAATTCAGATAGAAAATCCATAAATTAATTAAAAACCATTTCCAATTACCATCCACTAATGACAGTCTATTTATATAGTTTTGCGCACGTCTGAATATGAATTAATATTATGGTCGTACAAATTTAACAATAGAAATCATCACGATTGATCTGTTTTTATTTATTTTATATTTCAACACAACAACATTAGAAATTTTTGGATAAATCCAGTTTTCCATAATCGACAGCCTCGATATTGCGTCTGAAATCTTTTATAATGCAAATTTTTCTTTGGATATATTTTCGTTTTGAAACATTTTGCTCGAATAAAGATACTTCCTTTGAAAAATTACTAGACATTGCGAATTTTATACAAACTTGGAAATAAATGTGTGTAACGAAAATTTCAAAACAGAATACGAAGTCAGCATATTTTAAACATATGTTCTTTAAAACTTACACGTTTTGCATAAATTTATAAAACTATGTTTGAAAATGGTTTACTAAATATATTTTATATTCTAATAATGTATATATATGCACTTAATGAGTGTAAAATATAAGTAAATAATAAAATATACACAATTTAATGGATTAAAAAGTGTTCCGCAAAATTTTTCAAAAAGTGTAATTTTTCATTTAAGCAAAAATACTCAATAAATTAATATATTTTTAATTTTGTTTAGATAAATTATATCATACTGTATGCATTGGAGTCGTTATTTTTTGTTATTTATTATATAATTAGAATTTGTTAAATACGCAGTTAGGAATTAATAAATTAATATTTAATTTATATGCATAGCTTTCATAATTTTGCCACTGTGATATTTTATTTATTAAACGCGACTTGTTACTGTAGCAAGGATTTTTTTTCTTTTTTTTTTAAATTTTTTTAATATTACGGGAAGAGGTTAAATTGGAAAAAAAAGTTGGCATCGGCTTTTTTTGAGCAGTTAAAAAAGAATTTTTTTTAAAATGTTTTAGTTTTTTCTTATGGTCTGTGTCTAATTTTTTAGAAGAATTCCGTTAATTTTCCTGAAAAGCATAAAAAGAATTCAAGATAGTGTAGATAGAAAACTTACCAAGGATTATTTCTTTTTTGTGTTAAGTAGAATGATCCAAATTTAAGGTAAAATTAATGTATATTTTGTACTCATGTATATACTTTCAATTTAATATCTGTTCGTATATTCCATTTATACGAATTTCGACGTATGAATAATAAAATTTATGATAGAAAAAATCCCTGTCTGGGCCTATAGGCGGAGGTAGATTTCGAAGAGTGCTCATTTCAACAGAATATATATATATATATATATATATATATATATATATATATATATGTATATATATATATGTATATATATATATGTATATATATATATGTATATATATATATATATATATATATATATATATATATATATATATGAGTGATTAGAGGTAAACCCAGTTTAATAACTTCATTTGGCCGTTTATAAAAAAATTTTAATTTCATTTTTCTGCAAAAACTGGTTTTATCAGAATCATCTTAAGAAAAATTCAGCTCAAATGCCCATTTTGGCAACATATTTTGAAATAAATTCTGAATTTATTAAAAAAAATCGACCAAAACAGTACATTATACAGTTCCTAAATAACAAGAAACTGTCAGTTGAATGCATTTGAGAAAAAAATTGAATTTAAAAATGAGTCATAAAATAACCGATTTGTTGTTTGAATACATCCTTAATTCTTTAATCATGATTGCTTCGAAATATTTTGTGCAAATACTCACTTTGACAGCATTTTTAAAAATATATTCTATCTTTATCAAAAAACTGGCCAATGCGTCACAGTATATAGTTCCTAAATAAGAGGATCTGTAATTGGATGCGTTTCAGAGCGAAAATGGATTTTAAAACGAGTCATAAAAAACGCAATTTGTTATGTGAAAACTTCCTTAAATTTTCAAATCACGAAGACCTCGGGAAATTCTGTTCAAAATACCCTTTTTGGTGGCCTTTTTCGAAATATATTCTGTCTTTATCAAAAAATCGATCAATGCATCATATAATATAGTTCCTAAATAAGAGGATCTGTAAATTGGATGCGTTTGAGAACAAAAATGGATTTAAAAACGAGTCAGAAAGAAACGCAATTTCTTATTTGAATACTTCCTTAAATTTTTAGTCTCGATGACTTTGAGAAATTCTGTTCAAAACACCCTTTTTGGTAGCATTTTTTGAAATAAATTCTATCTTTATCAGAAAATTGACCAATGCGTCACTTTATACAGTTTCTAAATAAGAGGATCTACCATTTGGATGCGTTTAAAATCAAAAATGAATTTAAAAATGAGTCAGAATATAAGTAGTTTGGATTTGAGGTTTTTTCTCCAACTCCTATTTCTGTTTAATTTCTTTTTGCTATACGAATTGGTCCTATGAAAAACTTGTCAATATAAAAGTTGTAGATATTTTTGAGAAGATGTAAAATAAATTTAATCAGATTTGATATCTTAAAAATTGACGGAGTTATGGGTTTTTCTCTTTTTTCATCGCGCTTTTTCTTTTCGTTTTTAATTTTTTTCATCGGTAAAAGTTGGTCCTATCAAAAACGTGTAAATACAAAAGTTTTAGATAATTTTAAGAACATTTACAAAAAATTTAGTTGGACTTGATATCTTAAAAATTGACGAAGTTATGCATTTTTTTCTCTCAAAACCGCTGTTTTTTTCCTCTCTTGAGCCCACTTCTAAATTTATCAAAAATCTGTCATGCATAAACTTTTGGCCCATTTTTAAGAAGTAATATAAACATTAAACCGATTCGATATCTACTTTAATTAAGAAATTATGGCTTTTTTTGGTTTTCACAAAAACGCCCCCTATTCCGACCCCCTTGGTCCATATATATATATATATATATATATATATTTACTTTATTTAATTTTTTTTTTTTTTTTTTTTTTTTTTTTTTTTTTTTTTTTTTTTTTTCATGTTGTACAAGCTGAAAAAGTGGTAATAAAAAAATATTTGAAAACATAATGAAACACCTTAAAGCTATTCATTACAAAAATTCAACACTAAAATATCAATATTAGACTCTTTTTTTACGTTTACAATATTCACCATAGAGCAAAATATTTAAAAATATTTAAAAAAAAAATAAAAGTTTTATGAAAACCATTGTCTTTTAAAGCATATTCTTCTCTATATTGCGAACAGAATTTAATAAGAAAGATTTAGAAAACTGCTGCAAGGAACGCAACAGAGTGCATCGTTAATTTCCATTGTTAAATGAACCTGAAAATAATCTTACTTACAAACACTTTTAAAAATATAAAACTTTGAAAGTTTAAGCAAGCTTCACGTACCAAATATTTGGCAAATTTGTCGTTTCTGAGATCTCTGATAAATATAATAGAGTAAAAATATGTGTTTATTATTTTCGACTTATATTTTATTCTTAAAAATTCTATGTAATATAATTATACGTTATATACTGTGCACACAAAATTTATGCAGATTAAAGTACTGCTACAAAATTGTTTTGGAAAAAATATGACTGCAGCTCTGAATATTTCATTAAATAATATATTCAAGATGTACATTAAACGTTTGTAAGTAATCTTTTCAAAATAATTTTCACTTTTATAACTATTTTATTTAATTTTTTTCCATCTATTCAATGAACTGCAATAGCAGCAGTGAGCCAAACATTTGAATAGATAAAAAAATTCCTTAAACATATTCATTCCAGAATTGCAACATTCTTTTAAAGTTCATCATGTAAAGTTTTATTACAAATAATTAAAAAAGTGAAATTTTAATGCAAACTAAATTATTTTTTACATTACGAATGGGATTCAGTCAGAAAAATTCTAAAAACGCCTATCGAGACACCATCTTTAATATCTGCTGTTCAACGAACTTGAATATGATCTGCATATAAAAGCGTCAAAATTATAACTCTTCAAAATTTTAAGTAACTCACTAAAGCTACACGTAGCACATTATGCATCAATTTTGTCACTATTGAGAAATCCGAGAAATTTAAATAGATTGAAATAAGTGTTAAATATTTTTAATTTATGCAATGTTTTAAAAAAGGTATATAACATAATTATATGTTGTAAATTATGCATGTAGATTTATATACGAACTCAAGTATTTTAATGTCATTTTTTGGAAAAATTATGAATTTAATGTCAATAATTTCAAAAATAAGATTTTCGACGTTTTTAAATAAATGTCTTTAAAATATCGAGGTTTTTTTTTGCATTTGTTTTATTTAAATTTATACTTATTGGCCTGTTGTGAAACTTGAAAAGTAGTGACACAACAAATATTTGAATGCATAACAAAATTCATTAAAAATATTCATTCCAAAAACTCAGTACTAAAATATCAAAATTAGACTATTTTTATTGTAACAACATTCATCACTGAAAAATTTATTTAAAATTACCGTATTTTCTCGTGTACTTGCGCACTTTTTTTCCAAAAAATTAGAGCAAAACTCCTAGGTGCGCTTTATACACGGAATAATTTTTTACTGTTGAATGCAGTCGAGCGATATACACATGAAACAAGAAATTATTCAAAGAAGATATTAAAACACGGAAAATGTTACTTAATTGAAGTATTACTGCATATTTATTTCATTCCTTGCAGTTTTTATACAACAGAGCTAATGACATTATCTAAACGCTAATTAGCAATTCTCTTTACCGTCACTCGTTCCTATTTCTCGTCATTCTCTTACATCCCGAAGTCTAAAAATGCATTTTCGTCTTGTTTTCTGGTCTGGTGTAATGTTTGTTTCGACTTTTTTTTTTTTTACTGAAATTCATTTGGTCATTCTTCATTAGCGTATCAAATTTATGGTGCGCCTTATATGCGAGATTTTAAGAAATCGCCATTTTTACTTGTAAAGTAGGGGTGCGCCTTATACACGCGTGCGCCCTATACATGAGTAAATACGGTATTTAAAAAATACAATTTTTCTGAAAACTATTATCTTAACCATATTCTTCTCTATATTTCGAACGAAGTTAATAAGAAAGATTCCAAAAATTACTGCAAGGAAAGTATTTCAAGAGAAAGTATCGTTAATTTCCGCTGTTAGGTGAATCTGAAAATGATCTTACCTACAAACAAGTCAAAATTTTATAACTTTGAAATTTTAAGCAATTCAGTGAGCTTCACGTAACAAGTATTTGACTAATTTGCCGTTTCTGAGATCTCTGATAAATGTAATAGAGTGTAAATATGTGTTTAATATTTAGAACTTATATTATATTTTTTAAAGTTCTATATAATAAAATTATGCGATATAAATTTTGCAAATAGGTTTGTACAGAAAATAATATAGTGCTACGATACAATTTTGATAAATTAGGAATTGCAGCTTTGAATATTCCATGAAACAATACCTTCCATATAAACATGAAACGTTTGTAAAATAATCTTTTCGAAATATTTTTTACTTTTAAAATGATTTTTTTTAAATAAATTTTTTTGTGTCTTCTACAAACTGAAAAATGAATAACGGACCGGACAGTTGAATGTATAACATAATTCATCAAACTTATTCATTTCAAAATTGCAAAACTGAAATAACAAAGTTACATTTTTTTACCATCACTAAGTTCATCATGTAAAATTTTATAACAAATAATTAAAAAAGTCCAATTTTTTCTGAAAACTATATTATTCCGTATATTACGAACGGGATTTAACAAGAATGTCTGCAAAAATGCCTGCAATGTACACAAAACAGAATCTATAATTGTCTGTGGTTAAATGAACCGGAAAATGATCTGCCTACAAATACTTCAAACTTGTAACACTTTCAAAGTTTAAGTAATTAACTAAGCTTCACATAGCAAATTTGTCTCCTCTGAGAATTACGAGAAGTGTAAATAGTGTTAAATGTTAAATATTTTTAATTTATTTAATGTGTTAAAAAAGGTATATGATATAATCATACATCATAAATTATTCATGTAGATTTTGTATAGGAATTAAAGTATATTCATGATTTTGTTTAGAAAAATTATGAATTGAAGCCCAACAATTTTATAAATTACCATTTTTGAGGTGAATATTTAATGTTTTAAAATGAATGTTATTAATTTTTTTATATTTACTTTGTTTAAATTTATATCTTTCGACTGTTAAGGAAGCTGAAAAATTAGTAATAGAAAAATATTTGAATTCATAACAAAATTCATGAAAAATAATGGCACATTGAATGGCACATAAAATTAATCATATTATAATACAATTGTGAACAAAGACTGCAAATATACACTTAAAATCAGTTTTACCATTTTTGTATAGCTAGGAAACACACATACATACAAAGAAATTAAAGAAAAGATGTAAATAAAAAAAGAGACTTCAAATATTTTAAAAGTGTATTATTAACCATAATCTTTCTTTGTCATTTTATCTTATAATCTATATCGACTAATATATGGTATAGAATCTAGAGTAATAGCATCTGAAAATGGATTGATTTATGCGAAAATATTTTGCGGGATGGTTGCGTTTGAGGTCTCTTCGGAGTCAATATTTTGAAATGCTCTTAGCTTTTATGAATTTTTTATGTATCTTTTGGATGCAAAGACATGAGTTATTATAATATTTGCATGAAATGATAAAAAGCCAAAATGCAGTTTTTTAGATACTGAAATAAAAGCTGATTATGATGGATATAGAGCTTGAGATCAAAAAATTTTTATTAAAAAAATACTTTTATAATGTTACTTCTATGTGTATAGAAATATATACATATAGAGTATAAATAGATATTAAATAGAAATAAAAATATAATTAGATACATATAGAAATATATCTAATATATATTTTCTATCACTGGCTAATAACAAAATCCTATGCGGTAAACATTAATTGTATGGTTTGAATTCAAAATAATTTTAAATGTTGTTCATCACATAAAAATCCAAATACGAAAAAAATAGTTGATTTTCTAAACATTTAGTTTTCCATAGTTACAAAATTTAAAATTTTGTACGTTCCATGGTTTCTGTAGAAAATATTTCTCGGCGTTTTATAAAGTAAAAATTAAAGTCTGTTTTTGTTTTTCAAAACGAAAGAGTTACAATACTTTGAATTGTAAGCTTTTTTAGATTTATCTGCATTAAAAACACATTATGTTGTTCACAGTTTTGTTTACATTGACAACAAATCGGAAGTTGCACGTCAAACGTTGCAAATGAGGTGCACTTGTAGTATATATATTTTTTAAAATATTCGAATCTTGGCATAATAGTTGCAGCACATCGGATACGGTATAGTGGCCGAATTTTTTTGTGTGTCCCTGTAAATACTGTTTGCTTTCTATTATAAAGGAAGAAACTTGTATTAAATTTCAGCAACATATATCACTTTCATAAAATGTGAAATAGTTTAATAGTATTAAAACGCGTTCCAAATATTGTTTCTCTTATACCATTTGTAATAGAACACTTTTGTGTGGTCCTTTAAATTAATAACACATATTCTTTGCACCACAGATTCTGAGAAATGCATTTTTTAGTATATACTTCATTGACAGATATCATGTCTCTTATGTTTGAAAGAGTATAACATCAATAAAATTCGCTCGAATCTATTTTTCCCATTCACCGTGAAGTAATGGAATATCTTTGATTGTCCCTGTAAAGAAACTATGTATCCTATTTTCATAAAATTTGAAATGACTCGGCGAAATTATGCAACATTTATATATTTTAAATTTTAAACGATTCTATAGGGTAGTTTTTGCTCTGCTTTATGCGGATTGACGAACAAAAGGACGGACTGACAACAATTATAGGTGCTACGTATTTATATAACTACGAACACAAGCAAAAAGGATAACGGTCCTCTTAAGTATTTCGAACTATATATATATACATATGCCGAAATTGATAGCATTGTGCAATCTTTCACATTTCGTCTAGAGATAAAAATCTTCAAATATAATTAATAAGTAATAAAACAGATTCCTCGTTAAGACATTTTTTTACGTATACCTGAGTAAATTATACGTGCCTAGACTTTCACTGACTACGTACACCTCGGATTAATATAGAATAATCTTATTTATACTGTATTCTTAACTATTAATATTATTACCGTTTATATCATAAGCTTATTACATTAATAGAATTAACATTAAGTACATTGTTCCCGTGAAAGGAAATTTTTCTCAATAATTTTATTAACATATGCAGCTCAAGCAACAAAAAGGAATACATAAAAAGGCATTATTTTATTCAGCTAGAATTAAAATTAGAAACATAATCACATCTACTTCCATACAATTAAAAAATATGTTTATCAAATTTTCCTAATTGCTTTTAATCTGCGTTAAAAAAGGCTGAAAGTCCTGAAATAATGCAAATCAACTTAATTTTAACCATAGACTAGAAAATGTAATTAGTTTAGACTGTTAATAATTTTGCATTTATTTATTTATATTTCATAGAAATAAAAAGCATATGCCTGTTAAATTGGAGAAGAAAAATAGCCGCGATTGTATAGTGCAGTTTCAATATTTTAAAATCGTTCTTTCCTTTTTGTGTTATCTTTTTATTATCGCTGAAAAATTAAAAAAACTTTAAATAAATAATAAAAATTTAAACGTCCATTAAAATTTTAATTGTACGTTTTGCAATAAATTGGAAAAACAATTTTTTCATCTGTAATTTCTAGAGAATTGAATTACATTTATATCAGATATAAATTTCCAATTAATCCAAATATATCCAGGCAAATTGTTGAATTTGAATAAAACCACAGATGGAAGCATCGTTATATTTAGTTTTTTTTAATAATATTATTCAGATATTTTTTAATCAAATTAAAATTATACAAGAATTGTTTCTCAGACAATTGAAACATTATATGTCTGCATATGAGAAAAGCACATTTAATTACATGGTTTAATTTTAGCTAGAAAGAAATGAAACTCTTAAATTTTGGAAAAAATACGTAGGTTTTTCAATTTAATCCCTCGTAAAAAGTAATTCAGTCAACTTAAAATTCCACAAAGAACGAATTTTTTAATTTAAAAAATAATAAAAAAAAGCAATTTGCAATAACTTTCGCCATTAAAATGGCAAGAAACTACACATAAATTCCGTAAAATTAAATCTATAAGATAAGGAAATTTATTCCGAAGAAAAAATTTCAAACTTTGAACCGGGTACCACAAATAAATGCGATACATATGAGATATCTAGCTCATGCGAAAAATACTGATATAAATATTATGTTTTACAATCTACGTCACAAAAATGGTCCGGTGTCATTCATTTAATTTATTTACTTTAAATAGTAAAAGACCACTTTAAAATTTTATGATTTGTCATATAATCGGAGGCATTCTGCTAGAAGTATGCAAAATTTTAAAAGTATGGATAAAAGTATTTGTATATAACAAATACGTATCCATAAGTCTCTGACTTACACAGTTTCTGAGAACGAATTACTAACGAAAGCACTAATTCAAAAAGCTCTAGAAAGGTTTTAGAAAAGTCTCTAAACTTCATTCGTAAGTCTGAAGAAAATATTAATTTAAAAAAACGATGAGAATTTAACCGAGACTTTTGTAGTTTTAAGCTGAGAATTAATATCGAAAACATATAACGAACAAATATATAAATTAAAATACAATATTATATGAAAACATTTCACTAGAAAAATAAGTACTTACCAAACTTTTAATAAAAAATCAGCAATCATTGACTTACCTATAAGAAATAAAGAAAATATATTAACAGGAAAATTTATTTTAAAAGTTTTTATAATAACATACAGGTACTCAATAATGATAAATTCACTCTCAGTATAATATTATCATGGATTGCCTTTTCTAACTACTCTTTCTTCTGATTAAAAAATACCAATCATGCTAAATAAATTAGAAAAACCAGAGGTTTATCTTCTTTTTACTTAATACCTGTAATTATAACTATATATTCATATATTTATAAATTATTCCAGATAATATAAAAGTTTCAAATGGGCTCATATATGCATGCTTTTTTTCAGTATTTAAAAATTTTTATATTTTTTTAAGTGTAGTGAGTGCACAAACATAAAATGAAATTTCAGATGCTTTATAATAAATTTATAAAGTTTTTATGTAAATTTAAATACTTTATAATAAGTTGTGCGAATCATGAATACTATAAATATATGGATTACAAACCTCACTGAATATTGAAAGGTTTTTATACCAGTACCATTTTCACATAACATTTATAAAAAAGGGAAAACGACGGCACTGTAAATTGTTAAAAAATAAAATTTTCAAACTATATTTAGCTTCAACTATTTTGCTGTTCTATTAAAATCCAGCGAAAAATTTTGTGAACCCAAGAAACTATATTTTATGCGTCATAAAAAATCCAATTTTATTAGTAAACTATTTAAATACATTTTACTTTAATGGTTGTTTAAAATATACCAAGGTAGAATAAAATTCTTGACAATTGTCCATAATATACCAGAAAAGCTAGTAAACTAAATTTTCATGCTTTTAACATTAACTATATCCATAACTGTTAACTTTTGAATTTCAAAAATATTGTACAGATATTTCTTTTTAAAAGCAGCTTTTTTACTGATTCATGTAAAATAAATATTTTTCTTGCACAATAATATATAAAAAAAGTTTATTCCCTGTAATAACAAAACGTGTTCAATTTTCATAAAATATTTTTTATTACGGTGGAAACTTACCATCTCAGTAATTTAAATTCTATATTTAAATATCCAACGCACGGTTAAACTTTTTGAATTGTGAAAAGGGTTAGAAAGTAATTTATATGCTAATAGAAAATGCATGATAGTGTTTAGAAATAATTTAAGGAATGAATGAAAATCTGTTTATTTACATAAAAGAGTTTTTCAAATTAATATAATTATTTACGCATTAAAAGACATTAATTTTGTTTTATTTTAAATTCATCTAAATATTTTCACTGTAATTATCGTTTTTTCAGCATTGGAGGCTTTTAAGTTTTAGACTTAGACCGTTTACATAGCATCTTAACCCCCCTGATAACTGAGCAAACAGGCAAAATTGTAATGCTGTTTTCTCTGTTCTTTTTTTCTTTTTAAAACGCTAAAAAATAAGTTTTTTAACATGATATGACGATAAGATGTGACGTCACAGTGACGTCATTGTGAGTCACATCGGTCACATCACAACTGTGACCAAAATGCCACAACTCAGTGATTGTCACATCGTGATTGAGATGTGACTTTCTTAAAAATCTTTAGAAATTTATAAATATCTTTCAAAACATGTTATTTACTTTAAAAAACATGTTTCTGGCAATTTAAATAACGTCGCTTTTGTCACAGTTTCGTCTCAATGCTAATGTCAAATTAGTCACAAATGACACATTTTTCACAAATTTGTCACATTGTGACCACTTTGTGAAACGTCACAAAAGAGCTCTAAAACGGCCATAACGACTTCCCATTTTAGTCACTGTGACATCACATCGACAATCGATGGTCACAATGTGACTTCACAACGACGTTGCAGTGACGTCACCATGCTTTACGGGCGTTATTTTATGGAAGAGTAGCAGTAGAGAAATCTAATGATCCATGTCTGCCGGAAGCGAAATGGTGGATAGGCTAAAAATTAATACCACTAGTGGTTGACTCATAAGTTTAGCACTGTGTCTTTCTGCACCCAGTTTTCCTTGTTTTCATACATTTGATTGCACGGCAAACACAATGATAAACCTACGAGTCAGCCAGGAGGGATATCAATTTTTGGATGCACCACTTTGCTTCCGGCAGACATGGATCATTACATTCCTTTATTAATACTCTTTTATAAAATAAAGGATTTTTTCTTGTGCTCAATGACTTTGGGTTTTGTGCGGTCGGTTCTTGGACTATTATGGATATGTATATAAAACTAAAGAGTATAAATCATAACTTATTTTCTTAAAACTAGATTATATCTGTCAATTTAATTATTTAAATAATGCTACTATTGCAGTGAAACCTGTAACTTAGTGAACGAGTATATAATTTTGGGGCGGTAAAAAAGTTAAAATGGCTAAGTGTTTATAAACTTCTCTAACTTATAAATAATGACAACTATTGAACTCATTCCTGGTAGTTAGGAATTTATTTTCTATAGTTTGTTGTTTCAGATAAAAACATCAACGATACAGGGCACTACGTTGCCTCAAATTTTTAAAATTCTTGAAACAACATATAGTAATGCCGGAATAATCCCCACAAACTACAAGGAAACACTAAAATCCCTGTCGGCTTGGCGTATAGACGGAGATATCCCCTGTTTAACAACTTTATTTGGTTGCTTTTGAAAAAAAATCATTTTTCTGTAAGAACCGGTTTTATCAGAATCACCTTAAGCGAAATTCGACTCAAATGCCAATTTTGACAACATATTTTAAAATATATTCTGACTTTATTAAAAAAACGACCAATACGGCACATTATATACTTCCTAAATACCAAAAAACTGTCAATTGAATGAGTTTAGAACAAAATTAATTTAAAAATGAATCATAAAATAACCAGTTAGTTATTTGAATACATCCTCAATTCTTTAATCATGATCGCTTTGGGAAATTTTGTACGAAGTGCCCACTTTTATAGCTTGTTTTGAAATATATTCACCCTTTATCAGAAAACTGACAAATACGGCGCATTATATAGTTCCTAAATAAAAGAAACTGTCAATTGGATGCGTTTGAGAGCAAAATTGAATTTAAAAATGAGTTATAAAATAACTAATTTGTTATTTAAAGTCATCCTCAATCACGATCACATCGGGAAATTTTGTGCGAAGTTCCCATTTTGACAGCTTTTTTTTTTTAATTTATTCTACTTTTATCAAAAATCTGGCCAACACGTTACATTATATAGTTCCTAAATAAGAGGATCTGTAAATTGAATGCGTTTGAGAGCAAAAATGGAATTAAAAATGAGTCAGAAAACACGCAATTTGTTATTTGAATATTATTGTTTTCTCCCTTATTGTTTTCATTTTTTTTTTTTTTTTTTTTTTTTTTTTTTAAGAAATAGATAGGGTTTCATATATTACAAAAATTATTTTTACTGAAAATATTTTCTCAATCCGTATGTACTGAACACTTGCACGCTATAGTTTGACTGAGGCGACAAATGCAATATAAAAATGCTTCAAAACACTTTGAAACTACACCACTGCAATTCAACCAGCCTGTCGTGTGACACTACTGGAAGTCACATTGTAATGCAGCTGTGACGGGCAGTGATGTCGCAATTTTGTTGGAAAGAGTAAACTAAGTATATTTAAATACATATTATTATAATCTCGATTTTGTAATAAAAAACAAATAGCTTAATACTATTTTTCACAAAACATAGGAGTGAGATTAATGAAAGAAATTTAAATAAAATTAGTTATCTATTTTTCAAAATCAAAGTAAAAATATTGATTTCAGATTACGCAGAACCTTTTTACCAACTGAATAAATTATTAAAAGATTATATGAAACCACTTTTACATATTTTTCGTTTTACCCTAAGGGAATGCGGAAATTTTACTTCATAGACTGAATAACTTTTATCAGCTGAATAAATGTCCCTGAAATTACCTTTACAATTTTTTACAGTATTCGATTTGCTACTAAATTCAACTGAAATATAACAGTTTATTTTAAAAGAATGTCACGCAAAAACTGTTGTATTAATTTGCTATTTTTAGGTTTCCCATATGAATTGCCTTTTTTTCATTATAGATTCGACTTATTAATAGGGTTCAACACTCAATTTATTTATTATTTAAGTATATTTTATTGGGGATTTTTAAAAATATCTAGTATTCCTAAACCTTTCATTAGATTACGGGAAAAATATTTTTTTTAGCTGTCAAATTTAAATTTAAGGTTTTCTCAACATCAAATCTAAAAATATTTTTACGGTATAGATTTCTTACGGTATAGATTTATGCATTTTCCTTAAGGCTACATTAATGCAGATGTCGCTTTTGTGTTAGTTTTTCTTTTTTCTTAGATGTTAGTATTTCTTAAGGGCATTAAAATATTTTTATGGGGTTATTCTTTTCTAATTTCATAGTATCTATTAACGTTTAGAATACTGATATTCGACATCAGTCGATACAACATTTTCGAAGTCACTGCTTGTTTTTAATTTTTTCTACAAATCAGCGGTTCCCAGTTGCAGATCCCTAACGGCAACGCGTACGTTTTTAAGAATCTCCGATACATTATAAGAATAAGTAAAGTTTTAACACAATTAACATACTGAAAACATTACCTTTTCAGAAAGTTTATTTTTATAACAAACATCACTGTAAATTGAAAACTAATTACATTAATTTTCCGTTAGAATAACGTTGTTGTTGTTTTATGGATAAAATTTTCGATGCAAACACTATATTCTATTTGATTTTTCCCGCATAAAATAAAAATTAGAAATAAAAATTAGATCAAAATAAGACAGCTACAAATTGTATTCTGAAAAAAGAAATTTCATTAATACCCAATTTCTCATCGTACTTTTTCATTACCTTCTTAAGCGAATTTAAAAAATGTGTTGAGCAAATGTTACTTTTACACTGTAAGACTGCAGCATTTTAAAAAAAGAAACTGACTTGACTTAAAAGAAGAATTATCTGATTTATTTAAAATGGAAATACAGCGACATTTTAGTTTCTAAAGAAAATTCTTATTAAACCAACCAAAAAAAAAAAATACTTATTAACTAAAAAAAGGAAAAAAACATGCGTTAGTCATACATTTGATGAAATATTTTACATTTCCAGAAGACTGTGCAAAGTTTCCCCATTTAATCAGTTTGTGAGGGAGTGACCTTTAGTCATAAAGGCACTCTAGTGTTTCTAAGATCGTGACGTCAATAATTTAACATTTTGTAGGCGTAAAAGTGACATCTATCCTCTCTTTTACTTTAACTTTCTAGAGTGTGTGTGCTCTTTCGAATTCCGCAGTTAGCTCGCGGTTATTAGTATTATGTTAATGAGAAGTATCTCAGTTTGTCGCGTATAAAAGCTTGGGTGTGAGTTTGTGGTGTGTGTGTTTCTGGCCTTAGCCAGCAGCCAGCGTCTGTGTGTTTCTGGCCTTAGCCAGCAGCCAGCGTCTGTGTGTTTCTGGCAGTAGCCAGCAGCCTCTGTGTGTTTCTGGCCTGTGTGTTCCTGGCCTTGGCCAGTAGCCAGCGTCTGTGTGTTTCTGGCAGTAGCCAGCAGCCTCTGTGTGTTTCTGGCCTGTGTGTTCCTGGCCTTGGCCAGTAGCCAGCGTCTGTGTGTTTCTGGCAGTAGCCAGCAGCCAGCAGCCTCTGTGTGTATTCCGCCATTGGACAACGAAGTTGATGATTGTTTAGTAAGGTGCTGACGATTAGAGAATAGCTACGGCCTCCAGTATAGCGGAAAGGAGTTCAGATAGTGGATTAAAGATTCGGCCTGGGTAAGAAAGTTTAGAATCGTTCCGTTTTGATTATTTGAGCAAATAAAGAAATATCCACAGCCACGGGCTGTGAAATTAAGATTTGTTTAATAGAGCAGCCAGGAAAGAGTGTCAAGTGTTAGACGGTGCCCCGGCTGAGCTAGACCGACGCCTGTGAGTATGATTTAGCTTTTCATAGTGTTCTCAGTGAGTGAAATTATAGACTGGCTCCACTTTCCTTTAGCCCTTATCATTTTAATAAACTGTGTTGTTTTAACCTAAATTAATGAGTATGTCTGCATATAACGTGACAAATGACACCCAGCATGAATATACCGTCACAAATGGCGCCCAACGAAATGTCGGACATTTTGAGATTGTGCCACGAGTGTATTTCACCGGTGAGGGTGATATTAGTGAATTTTTAGTGAAATTAGATGATTATATTTTGTTCAATAATATACCTGAGAAAAACAGGTACGTAGTGCTTAAATGCTCGTTAAAGGGCGAAGCACTTTTGTGGTTAGAAAATATAGGAAAGTTTTTAATTACTGATGAAGCGAAAAGATTTGAACAAACTGTAATTGAGTTAAAGAAGGCATTTCCTCCCGTTACAGATAAAAGTATTTTGAGAAAAGAGTTCTATTGTAATAAGCAGAATATTTATGAGTCGGCGTCAAAATTTTATCTTCGTAAGCTGGAACAAAAAAATAAATTAAATTTGGATATTACATTTGAGGAATTGTTGGACATTGTTTTTCCTCTTTTTAATCCAAATATACAGGACTTTATTGAAGTTAGAGCACCGAAGAATTTTGCAGAAATGCACCAGATATTATCGAAGTATGAGTCTCGGCATAGCTCGGATCAACGGGATTTGCGTAGCCCTCGGCAGAGACCTGTCACGGATGGTAATTTGAGAAATGAGGGGGAACGTAATTTTGTGAGGGGGGGACAGCGATTTCCGGATAGTAATGTGCGTAATAGAAGTGATGGATTTGGTCGTAATATGTCGAATACGAGTAATGGTAATAGGAATGGTGGTGGTGCTAATAATTTTAGAAGTAGTGAGAGAAATATGCATGGAAATAGACAGAATAGTGGTTATGATCGTAGTGGGGGAGTACGGGACAGGAATGTTTCTTCGCAAGTAAGGAGATTAACTTCGGATGAGAATTTTGAAGGTAGATCAGTGCAAAGGAGAGGTGTGAGGAGGTCGGGTCAGTTAAACTGGTAAGTGACTGTATTTCGGAAGGTATGCAGTCACAGGTCAAATCGAAAAAGCCTTCTGTGAGTTTAAATAAAGTTACTATTAATCCGGTTGAGTTACCTGAAGTGTTAATTGTGTTAGATGGTATTGTCGTTAAAAGTGTCTTCGATACAGGGGCAGATAAGTCGTTCATTTCTTTTGATTGTTATCGGAAATATTTTTCGTATAAGAAGTTGAAAAGGTCAAGTCTGGTGGTTCAGTCAGCACAGGGAGTAGCTTGCGATAATAAAGGTTCAGTAGAATTGGAAGTTGAAATTCGTTCGGTTAAGACATGTTGGGAGTTTTGTGTGTTAGATGGATTAACAGTGCATTGTATAGTTGGTGTGGATTATATGAGGGATAGAGGAATTAGTTTGGATTTCTTTAAAAAGTCGTTAATCGTGAATAATGATGAGAATGTGAGTAAGAAAGAGCCTGTTTCAGTGTCAGTTAATTTGGAGGAGTCGGGTTTAAGTGTGGTTAAGAAAATGGAGGTTAATAAGTCTTTAGTCGATTGTGGTAAAGTTTTTTCAGATAAACCGAGTTTAACTAATGAAATTTATATTGGTTTTGACGCACTGGTTGCAAGTAAACCATTTCGTTATGATTTTATATTCAATATTTTTAAGTCTTTGTGTGAAAAGTTGCGGACTGAGGACGGTAGGGAACTTCCTCAGTCTAATATGGCTGAACGTGTAAATCGTACATTAATTCAAATGATTTCTTCTTATGTTGGTTCTCATCATGCAAATTGGGACCAGTTTCTTCAGCATTTTGCGTACGCACTTCGTACGGCAGTTCACGAGTCAACGGAGAAAACGCCTGCTGAATTGTTTTTGGGTAGAAAAGTTATTACTCCATTCCAAAGGTTAGTTATGGTGTCAGATGCAGAAAGTCAGTACATGTGTCAGGATATTGAGAGGTTGGTTAAGGAAGCTCAGATTCAAATGGGAAAAGCGCAAGAAAAGCAAGCTCAGTATTATAATATGCGTAGAAGGGAGTTAGAAGTGAAAGTTGGAGATTTTGTGTTAGTAGAAAAGCATTGGTTAAGTTCAAGTCGTCAAAAGAGAGTAGCTAAGTTTGGTCCGAAGTTTGTAGGTCCGTTCGAGGTTTTGGAAGTTCGAAATAATAATTTGGTTGTTGATGTCAATGGTGAAAGAATGACTGTTAATCTGGATCAGGTTAGAGTGTATAAGTTTAGAGAAAATGGTAGTGAAGGTTCTCATATGTCGAGTGGTGTTTCGCGAAATTCCCGATCCAATGAGTGTCCCGAGTCCAGCACTTCTTCGTCTAATTCTTTTCATCAATATTCAAGAAGAAAATTTGGTCAAACAGCTCCAAAGTCTGTTATTGAAAGTCGAAAGCCTAGCAATCCGAGAGCAAAGTATAATAAAAATAAGAGAACTGTGTCAAATACATCGGACTCTGTGTGTCATAAAAGACAAAAAATTATAAATTGTCCAGTTCCTCCATCTATTAGACAACAACCTCACAAGCATAAATTAACTAATAGTTCACCATCTTCAGTGATTAATCCCCAGAAAAGATTTCGTTTGGACACTCGTAAAACTGTTAAGCGAACTTTAAATGCCGAATCTTTGCCTAACAAGAAACTACATAGGTCCGGAAAGAAACGTGGCCTAGGATCTTCGGTAACTTCGGGTGCGTCTAGAAAGAGGAGGCAACTCTCAGATTACCGGCAACAACAGTGTGAGCCTCGCCATGGAGTGAACCCAGCGAACCGGCCGGAGCAGAGTCGTCGAGTGGAACCTACAAGTATCCCACGGCATCCATTCAGAACCAGGCTGCAGGCACGACAGTCAACTGTGGCGTCACCGTACAGTTCTGATGACGAGAGATCCTTCGTACAAGCCTTCTGGGACAGGAGGAGAAAGCCATCTTGCAGTATGAAGCCTGCCAGCAGCGAATCGTCTCTATGATTGGGTGATAATGTTCTTTATTAAATTTCTATTAGAGTGCATATATGTGGTAGCAATGTGAAGGAATAGAAAGCAGAGAGACTGTTTTGTACTTTTGGCCATTTTTGGAATTTTTTGACGGACTCACGTTTAGTGCTTAATTGTGTTCAAAATTTGTTTGCAAAATTGTTAGTTTTATGTATGTTGGAAATTTTGGTCTTAACTGCTTTTAAAAATTCTGGATCTATTGTTAAATTGTTATGTTATTTGTTAAAATGTTATTATATTGTTATATTGTTCATGTGTTATAAAATGTATGTTAATGTATGTTTAAATTTTCAGAAAGTACAGATAGTAATTTGAGTTATTTTGTACACGCGCCGCGGTTCAGGCGCGCACGTGTTTTGCGGTCAAGAAGTCCTTGACACGCGTTTCTATCTCTTATACTAACATTTAATGAATTAACTTTCTTCTTATCGTTCGTGTTTTATGAGTTGCGTTTTGTACTTTAGTTGAGAATGGTTTCCGCAAGTTGCGAAGTTTTAAGCTGCATTTGAATTTGAAATTGTATTGTATTAAAATTGAATGTTAATGTGATTTTCTTGCAGGGAAGTATACTTTTTGTTATGTATTGATTCTGCTATTTTTCTTTTAGTTAATACAGATGAAGAGATTGATGACGTCATTTTGTAAATTTTTGATATTTTTTGATTGTTGCATAAGCACAGCGATATGCCGCTGTACGTATGTGCCCCAATTATTGTTCAAGTGGAGTTAAGTCTGAAGAAGTTTGGGAGTTAGTTCATTGGCTAATGGGGATGTAGGTATTACGTAGTAGCAGAGTTATTTTTAGTATGAAGTAATTGTAATTCTAGATGAAGTCGGAATTTGGATGAGGAAAGTTTTTGCGCATTGGGTTTTTTGGACTTGGTGCGAATTCTAGTATATTAAAAGTTATGGAGAAATTTTTGGGTAAAGTTATAGTTGCATTGCAATATTGAGGAAAATTTCGGAAGGTTAGTGTTTTGAGAAATTTTAGCACTCCCAGTGGAGTGGGTTGTTTTGAGAGAAGAAGTAATTAGTTTTGAAAGTTTTACGAGTTTTTGGAAGTTTTACGGAGGCTATTTGTAAGATAGAAGAATGATTGGATTGAATATGTGATTATTTGAGGCAAACTGAGTTTTTTTTTTTTTTTTTGGTTGTGATGGGTTAAAGTTAATATTTTAAAAGTTATGTTTTGGCGTTAAATTTCACCCATCACTGTGTTTTATTACGGCTCTAAATTTATAACAAGAAAAAGTTCTGGGCATGCATTTAGCCCAGCCCTTTTTCTCTGCGGAGTTCGAGGGGGGGTTGTGAGGGAGTGACCTTTAGTCATAAAGGCACTCTAGTGTTTCTGAGATCGTGACGTCAATAATTTAACATTTTGTAGGCGTAAAAGTGACATCTATCCTCTCTTTTACTTTAACTTTCTAGAGTGTGTGTGCTCTTTCGAATTCCGCAGTTAGCTCGCGGTTATTAGTATTATGTTAATGAGAAGTATCTCAGTTTGTCGCGTATAAAAGCTTGGGTGTGAGTTTGTGGTGTGTGTGTTTCTGGCCTTAGCCAGCAGCCAGCGTCTGTGTGTTTCTGGCCTTAGCCAGCAGCCAGCGTCTGTGTGTTTCTGGCAGTAGCCAGCAGCCTCTGTGTGTTTCTGGCCTGTGTGTTCCTGGCCTTGGCCAGTAGCCAGCGTCTGTGTGTTTCTGGCAGTAGCCAGCAGCCTCTGTGTGTTTCTGGCCTGTGTGTTCCTGGCCTTGGCCAGTAGCCAGCGTCTGTGTGTTTCTGGCAGTAGCCAGCAGCCAGCAGCCTCTGTGTGTATTCCGCCATTGGACAACGAAGTTGATGATTGTTTAGTAAGGTGCTGACGATTAGAGAATAGCTACGGCCTCCAGTATAGCGGAAAGGAGTTCAGATAGTGGATTAAAGATTCGGCCTGGGTAAGAAAGTTTAGAATCGTTCCGTTTTGATTATTTGAGCAAATAAAGAAATATCCACAGCCACGGGCTGTGAAATTAAGATTTGTTTAATAGAGCAGCCAGGAAAGAGTGTCAAGTGTTAGACGGTGCCCCGGCTGAGCTAGACCGACGCCTGTGAGTATGATTTAGCTTTTCATAGTGTTCTCAGTGAGTGAAATTATAGACTGGCTCCACTTTCCTTTAGCCCTTATCATTTTAATAAACTGTGTTGTTTTAACCTAAATTAATGAGTATGTCTGCATATAACGTGACAAATGACACCCAGCATGAATATACCGTCACAAATGGCGCCCAACGAAATGTCGGACATTTTGAGATTGTGCCACGAGTGTATTTCACCGGTGAGGGTGATATTAGTGAATTTTTAGTGAAATTAGATGATTATATTTTGTTCAATAATATACCTGAGAAAAACAGGTACGTAGTGCTTAAATGCTCGTTAAAGGGCGAAGCACTTTTGTGGTTAGAAAATATAGGAAAGTTTTTAATTACTGATGAAGCGAAAAGATTTGAACAAACTGTAATTGAGTTAAAGAAGGCATTTCCTCCCGTTACAGATAAAAGTATTTTGAGAAAAGAGTTCTATTGTAATAAGCAGAATATTTATGAGTCGGCGTCAAAATTTTATCTTCGTAAGCTGGAACAAAAAAATAAATTAAATTTGGATATTACATTTGAGGAATTGTTGGACATTGTTTTTCCTCTTTTTAATCCAAATATACAGGACTTTATTGAAGTTAGAGCACCGAAGAATTTTGCAGAAATGCACCAGATATTATCGAAGTATGAGTCTCGGCATAGCTCGGATCAACGGGATTTGCGTAGCCCTCGGCAGAGACCTGTCACGGATGGTAATTTGAGAAATGAGGGGGAACGTAATTTTGTGAGGGGGGGACAGCGATTTCCGGATAGTAATGTGCGTAATAGAAGTGATGGATTTGGTCGTAATATGTCGAATACGAGTAATGGTAATAGGAATGGTGGTGGTGCTAATAATTTTAGAAGTAGTGAGAGAAATATGCATGGAAATAGACAGAATAGTGGTTATGATCGTAGTGGGGGAGTACGGGACAGGAATGTTTCTTCGCAAGTAAGGAGATTAACTTCGGATGAGAATTTTGAAGGTAGATCAGTGCAAAGGAGAGGTGTGAGGAGGTCGGGTCAGTTAAACTGGTAAGTGACTGTATTTCGGAAGGTATGCAGTCACAGGTCAAATCGAAAAAGCCTTCTGTGAGTTTAAATAAAGTTACTATTAATCCGGTTGAGTTACCTGAAGTGTTAATTGTGTTAGATGGTATTGTCGTTAAAAGTGTCTTCGATACAGGGGCAGATAAGTCGTTCATTTCTTTTGATTGTTATCGGAAATATTTTTCGTATAAGAAGTTGAAAAGGTCAAGTCTGGTGGTTCAGTCAGCACAGGGAGTAGCTTGCGATAATAAAGGTTCAGTAGAATTGGAAGTTGAAATTCGTTCGGTTAAGACATGTTGGGAGTTTTGTGTGTTAGATGGATTAACAGTGCATTGTATAGTTGGTGTGGATTATATGAGGGATAGAGGAATTAGTTTGGATTTCTTTAAAAAGTCGTTAATCGTGAATAATGATGAGAATGTGAGTAAGAAAGAGCCTGTTTCAGTGTCAGTTAATTTGGAGGAGTCGGGTTTAAGTGTGGTTAAGAAAATGGAGGTTAATAAGTCTTTAGTCGATTGTGGTAAAGTTTTTTCAGATAAACCGAGTTTAACTAATGAAATTTATATTGGTTTTGACGCACTGGTTGCAAGTAAACCATTTCGTTATGATTTTATATTCAATATTTTTAAGTCTTTGTGTGAAAAGTTGCGGACTGAGGACGGTAGGGAACTTCCTCAGTCTAATATGGCTGAACGTGTAAATCGTACATTAATTCAAATGATTTCTTCTTATGTTGGTTCTCATCATGCAAATTGGGACCAGTTTCTTCAGCATTTTGCGTACGCACTTCGTACGGCAGTTCACGAGTCAACGGAGAAAACGCCTGCTGAATTGTTTTTGGGTAGAAAAGTTATTACTCCATTCCAAAGGTTAGTTATGGTGTCAGATGCAGAAAGTCAGTACATGTGTCAGGATATTGAGAGGTTGGTTAAGGAAGCTCAGATTCAAATGGGAAAAGCGCAAGAAAAGCAAGCTCAGTATTATAATATGCGTAGAAGGGAGTTAGAAGTGAAAGTTGGAGATTTTGTGTTAGTAGAAAAGCATTGGTTAAGTTCAAGTCGTCAAAAGAGAGTAGCTAAGTTTGGTCCGAAGTTTGTAGGTCCGTTCGAGGTTTTGGAAGTTCGAAATAATAATTTGGTTGTTGATGTCAATGGTGAAAGAATGACTGTTAATCTGGATCAGGTTAGAGTGTATAAGTTTAGAGAAAATGGTAGTGAAGGTTCTCATATGTCGAGTGGTGTTTCGCGAAATTCCCGATCCAATGAGTGTCCCGAGTCCAGCACTTCTTCGTCTAATTCTTTTCATCAATATTCAAGAAGAAAATTTGGTCAAACAGCTCCAAAGTCTGTTATTGAAAGTCGAAAGCCTAGCAATCCGAGAGCAAAGTATAATAAAAATAAGAGAACTGTGTCAAATACATCGGACTCTGTGTGTCATAAAAGACAAAAAATTATAAATTGTCCAGTTCCTCCATCTATTAGACAACAACCTCACAAGCATAAATTAACTAATAGTTCACCATCTTCAGTGATTAATCCCCAGAAAAGATTTCGTTTGGACACTCGTAAAACTGTTAAGCGAACTTTAAATGCCGAATCTTTGCCTAACAAGAAACTACATAGGTCCGGAAAGAAACGTGGCCTAGGATCTTCGGTAACTTCGGGTGCGTCTAGAAAGAGGAGGCAACTCTCAGATTACCGGCAACAACAGTGTGAGCCTCGCCATGGAGTGAACCCAGCGAACCGGCCGGAGCAGAGTCGTCGAGTGGAACCTACAAGTATCCCACGGCATCCATTCAGAACCAGGCTGCAGGCACGACAGTCAACTGTGGCGTCACCGTACAGTTCTGATGACGAGAGATCCTTCGTACAAGCCTTCTGGGACAGGAGGAGAAAGCCATCTTGCAGTATGAAGCCTGCCAGCAGCGAATCGTCTCTATGATTGGGTGATAATGTTCTTTATTAAATTTCTATTAGAGTGCATATATGTGGTAGCAATGTGAAGGAATAGAAAGCAGAGAGACTGTTTTGTACTTTTGGCCATTTTTGGAATTTTTTGACGGACTCACGTTTAGTGCTTAATTGTGTTCAAAATTTGTTTGCAAAATTGTTAGTTTTATGTATGTTGGAAATTTTGGTCTTAACTGCTTTTAAAAATTCTGGATCTATTGTTAAATTGTTATGTTATTTGTTAAAATGTTATTATATTGTTATATTGTTCATGTGTTATAAAATGTATGTTAATGTATGTTTAAATTTTCAGAAAGTACAGATAGTAATTTGAGTTATTTTGTACACGCGCCGCGGTTCAGGCGCGCACGTGTTTTGCGGTCAAGAAGTCCTTGACACGCGTTTCTATCTCTTATACTAACATTTAATGAATTAACTTTCTTCTTATCGTTCGTGTTTTATGAGTTGCGTTTTGTACTTTAGTTGAGAATGGTTTCCGCAAGTTGCGAAGTTTTAAGCTGCATTTGAATTTGAAATTGTATTGTATTAAAATTGAATGTTAATGTGATTTTCTTGCAGGGAAGTATACTTTTTGTTATGTATTGATTCTGCTATTTTTCTTTTAGTTAATACAGATGAAGAGATTGATGACGTCATTTTGTAAATTTTTGATATTTTTTGATTGTTGCATAAGCACAGCGATATGCCGCTGTACGTATGTGCCCCAATTATTGTTCAAGTGGAGTTAAGTCTGAAGAAGTTTGGGAGTTAGTTCATTGGCTAATGGGGATGTAGGTATTACGTAGTAGCAGAGTTATTTTTAGTATGAAGTAATTGTAATTCTAGATGAAGTCGGAATTTGGATGAGGAAAGTTTTTGCGCATTGGGTTTTTTGGACTTGGTGCGAATTCTAGTATATTAAAAGTTATGGAGAAATTTTTGGGTAAAGTTATAGTTGCATTGCAATATTGAGGAAAATTTCGGAAGGTTAGTGTTTTGAGAAATTTTAGCACTCCCAGTGGAGTGGGTTGTTTTGAGAGAAGAAGTAATTAGTTTTGAAAGTTTTACGAGTTTTTGGAAGTTTTACGGAGGCTATTTGTAAGATAGAAGAATGATTGGATTGAATATGTGATTATTTGAGGCAAACTGAGTTTTTTTTTTTTTTTTGGTTGTGATGGGTTAAAGTTAATATTTTAAAAGTTATGTTTTGGCGTTAAATTTCACCCATCACTGTGTTTTATTACGGCTCTAAATTTATAACAAGAAAAAGTTCTGGGCATGCATTTAGCCCAGCCCTTTTTCTCTGCGGAGTTCGAGGGGGGGTTGTGAGGGAGTGACCTTTAGTCATAAAGGCACTCTAGTGTTTCTGAGATCGTGACGTCAATAATTTAACATTTTGTAGGCGTAAAAGTGACATCTATCCTCTCTTTTACTTTAACTTTCTAGAGTGTGTGTGCTCTTTCGAATTCCGCAGTTAGCTCGCGGTTATTAGTATTATGTTAATGAGAAGTATCTCAGTTTGTCGCGTATAAAAGCTTGGGTGTGAGTTTGTGGTGTGTGTGTTTCTGGCCTTAGCCAGCAGCCAGCGTCTGTGTGTTTCTGGCCTTAGCCAGCAGCCAGCGTCTGTGTGTTTCTGGCAGTAGCCAGCAGCCTCTGTGTGTTTCTGGCCTGTGTGTTCCTGGCCTTGGCCAGTAGCCAGCGTCTGTGTGTTTCTGGCAGTAGCCAGCAGCCTCTGTGTGTTTCTGGCCTGTGTGTTCCTGGCCTTGGCCAGTAGCCAGCGTCTGTGTGTTTCTGGCAGTAGCCAGCAGCCAGCAGCCTCTGTGTGTATTCCGCCATTGGACAACGAAGTTGATGATTGTTTAGTAAGGTGCTGACGATTAGAGAATAGCTACGGCCTCCAGTATAGCGGAAAGGAGTTCAGATAGTGGATTAAAGATTCGGCCTGGGTAAGAAAGTTTAGAATCGTTCCGTTTTGATTATTTGAGCAAATAAAGAAATATCCACAGCCACGGGCTGTGAAATTAAGATTTGTTTAATAGAGCAGCCAGGAAAGAGTGTCAAGTGTTAGACGGTGCCCCGGCTGAGCTAGACCGACGCCTGTGAGTATGATTTAGCTTTTCATAGTGTTCTCAGTGAGTGAAATTATAGACTGGCTCCACTTTCCTTTAGCCCTTATCATTTTAATAAACTGTGTTGTTTTAACCTAAATTAATGAGTATGTCTGCATATAACGTGACAAATGACACCCAGCATGAATATACCGTCACAAGTTGACAATATATATTTAAGTAAACTAAGGGATGATGAGTGGTGACCACCTCAGGGACTATCTTGGTAAACAATTTAAAACATTTCAAATTCATATTGTAGTAATTACGGTCAATAGGCTAAAAAGAACTCGAATAAAAATCCCTATAACAGACCTATTAATAAGAAATATTAATTAGTGTACTGAAACCTGTTTATGAAAATACTTCTAATTTTTTGGCCATTTATTGTGACTTTCTTTAACAAGTTAAGAGCACACACTAGTCACGCGGTAAAAGCCGAACGCTAATGATAAGTCTATGGGAGCGTTCTTTTCAAATACCTCGCTCAAATTTTAATATTTTTACATGATTTTTTTCCCGTAGGATAGCTGAGGACGATCCACAACCGGCCTAGTTTTTACTTTTTCAATTTTGGTTTCAGATTTTTTTTTAAAATACTTTAACTTTCAAAACCGGTTTAAACCGGTTCTGAAAATGAAACTATCATAATATAAAAAATATATAAGCAAAATCGAAAAAGTAAAAACTAGGCCGGTTGTGGATCGTCCTCAGGTATCCTATGCAAAAAAAATCACGTAAAAATATTAAAATTTAAGAGAGATATTTGAAAAGAACGCTCCCATAGACTTATCATTAGCGTTCGACTTTTATCGCGTGACTAGCGTGTGCTCTTAAAAAGAAAAAACATAAATTAACCTACATTAATTAGTATAAAATAAAGAGAAAAATATAGAATTTTATAAAGTTTTTAGTTTAAATCGAAATAGTCAAAAAATTCGAAGCCCAAAATATATTGTTAAATAAAGAATCTTATATAACGAGAATATATTTTGCATTTTGTTGAATATATACGAAAAACTTTCGTCTTGCCATATGTCATCCGACAAAGCAAGGCGTATTAAAATCAAGTCAATTGAAGTAGAATTACAGCTATGAAAACGAAAATAGAAAAAATGGAGAAAGTCAATACATATTTTGAAGTTTCTGTAAATATTCCCTTTGTTTTGGGCATCAGATATGAAAATGATGTTATATGAAAAAATGTGCACTATTTATTATTATATTTTCCTACCATTTCAGAAGTGAAAATTCTTTCCCTTTATATAAAAGTTTTCATCTAAAATTTATTTATTGAAAATATCTTTTGAAACATTTTGAAACATATTTTAACTGTTTCATTCTTTATAATACTTATGTTTCATTATAAATGTTTTATGAAAGCTGTAATTTTAAAGCTTTTTTAATAATTAACTGTTTCAGACCCGAATTTTTTATCGCACATTTATCACACATTTACCACACATGATTGATTCAGAAAAGTAATTTAAAGTAAGCTGGGGTAACTGGACCATTGATTGTTTTATAGAAAACCGTTGATGACTTTTAGTTTTTGTCAACAATGCATCCCCATCTGTACTTCCTAAAACAACATGTGTTAACTCAACCATAGCTCTTGTCTTTTCTGTGATAAGTTACCAAAACTTTAGACTACTTTTTAAAAAAAAACAACTTCAATTTGATTGAACTTCTTGAGATTTACTTTAAAATACGGTATGTGTGTTAGATAAACAATCATTTTTATTTACATTATTATTATTAACCGTCGAACTCGGTTAAGACGTCCACGGTTAATACAAGATTTTGTTTAAAGAGTATTACGATTTTTTCTAATTCCTTACACATCGCCATAAGACTAATTCAAAAATGTCACTTTGTTACGCGATCACAAGATATGAACTCCCCCTCTCTTCTTAACTGCTGCCAATTTAGAGATGGATTGTTTTTATTCAGATATTAATAATATTTCCTAATTGTATTTACTTTATTTAATAACAAATAAATTAAGACAAATATAAAGTAAATATTTGAATAAAACAAAAATACATTAAATTAGCTAAACTATAATTCTTCTTTTATCCTGCCTCACACTTTTCGCTCGCTTTTTAAACTTTTTTATTGTAGTACAGAGATTTAGACACATTCAAGTTACTCAGATATGTTATAAAATTTATTATAATTAGAGCTCTTTATATACATTAATGAGGTTTTAAATGTTCGTTATATAATTACTATGTTTTGTATAGTGTATTATAATCACAAAAGCGCTTATTAGTGGCAGAGAGGTTCTACTGATAGACGGGATGTGCCAGGTTCGAAACCAATTACTCCCGTCGCCCTAATCGTTCGGAGTTTTCCGTGGTTTTCTTCGAACCTTACATTTCCTTGCGTAAATTCGTTACCCACACGGTGAGAACTCGCACCCTTAGGGCCTATATCCCTCTTGTTGATAACTGGTCATCATAAGCATAACCAACAACCAGGTCGGAAAAGATGAAATTTGCAAACAAATATAACTGCGGTTAAATAATTTTTTTTATACTTTCTATGTTCTCGTTTGCTATACTAACAATATTTTTTTTACATAAAGATAAATTAGGATGTTTTTCACTTACATTATAAAGAAGTGCAGTTTGTAATGGTAATCATTTTACAAATTATGATTTTTAAAATTTAGTTATACTTCAAAGATTTTTTTGTTGTTGTTTCTTTCTGGTACAAAAAATTATTTTAGTACTAAAATCGTTTTTTTTTTTTTTTTTTTTTTTTTTTTTTTTTTTTTTTTTTTGCTTTATTTTTGGTTGTAATGTGTTTATTGCTCGTATTGCAACGAAAAAAAATTCTTAAGCTAAAAAAAGGAACAAAAACAAGTCAATACCAGTAAACAATGATATTAAAGCATTAATAAATATTTAAAAAATATATTTATAAAAATTTTAAGAATAAGTTTATGTATCATATCGACTACTTTGAAGTAATCTGATTAAAAATATAAAATAAGAATATGAAATCGAAATTCCGTAAATAATTTTTTTTCAAACTTATTAGAAAAGAAATTGTTTTAGAAAAATGTCCGCCTAGACTTATCTTAAGGTATTTAATCTAATAAATTTTTCTACAAATATGATCTTATTTAGTTCTTAAATTTCATAAAGGAATAATAATTTTAAAAAAAAAAACCATTAGGGAATATTAAGTTGTTCGGTTTTAATTTTTTGTTCAGAAATGTAAGTAGATCATTTTTACTAGCTTAGAGTAATTTAAACTTTTATTACTTTTTATAAAATAAAATCCATTGTTTTTACGCATGATAAATTTATAAAAATAATATTATTTTAAATTAATTCTACTGAGAATAACATAAGTGATTAATTTTCTGTTTTATTTATTTATTTATTTTTTTGTTTGTTTGTTTTAGATTAACTCTCGTTATATCCCCATGACTAAGACAAGATTTCCCAAACACATAGCTTTTATCATCTTTTTTTTAAGTCAAATAAAAATATCACAACCAGAATATGTATGTAATTATTCAACTTTCTACAGAAGGAAAATAAAATACAATTTAACGAAAGTTCTTGCTTAAAGTATGTATAGATTATATTTTTATGTAAGATTGGCCCTCGTGCAAATACAAAACTTATCACAAAATTAAGGGGACTCGGGGGTTGAAAACTTTTCAAAAAATCGATTTTTTTATGATCTAGTTTGATTATTCAATTAATTCTTAACTCAATGTAAAAAACCGCATAAAAATATTAGCATTTTTAACGGAGTTCTAAGCATTTATGTATCAATACTTACATAGCCTCATCCATATAATTTCAACTTTAAGTCATGTTTTCTCAAAACTTGATTTTTGACGACTAACGCCAAAATTAAAAAAAAAACTACTTGATGGAATGGCTTAAATTTTTTTGCATGCATATAACATCATAATCTAGATTATGAATTAAGGATATAACTATCACTTAATAAAAACAGTGTTAAAAAATCTCTTAAAGTTGAAAATTTAAAAAAAAAACCCTAAAAAATACAACTTTTTTTCCATTAAAAATACTCAAAATATTAAACTATCTAAAATATATTAATTCTTAATCTAGATAATGATGTTATATGCATGCAAAAAATAAATTTTAGGTTATTAAAGTATTTTTATTATTAAAATTTCGTTTCTTTAAACCTCTCTTTTTATGGATTTTAAAGAGGAAAATAATTTATTTTATAAAGTAGGGTAAAAAAACTACCCAGGTAAGAGTATTCAATTCATATAATGCCTATTTTTTAATTAATTTATGCGGCTGAGTTATCGCTTTCTTTGTACAGATGAATGATGGAATTTTATTTATTAATGTTAGCGAAATATCCAAGTCGGGTAAACTTTGATTGCTTAACTGGTTACTTTTAGGTAATGGTATGTAACATAAAATAAGTTCTCCATTTATTTCAATTTTGATGATTTATTTTTAATTATCTAAGTTTCACTTCGAAATTTAACTGAATTAATAAAAGAATTAAGGGGAAATTTTCTGCAGTTCGGAAGCATAACACGAAAATTTATCATTCGCCTCATTTATTAAAACTGTGTTAATTAGTTCTCATTAGCAGATAGAAAAGATTAATTGCGAAAATGTTCAGAAAATTATTTCAACTTCTGATTTTATTCCTTAATTGGCTGAATTTCTTAAATTTAGGTCTAAGAATCATAATTACGGGAACATCATGTCACCACCATGCTAGTTTGCTTTTAAAAAGTTCAGATTTGAATTTTACTTTCGATAGCTTGCATCTGGAATTGGCATTCATTTAGTTCTACTTAAACCAAAGGTGATAAGTGTTAAATTCGGCCTCTAACGTCAATTTCTAAAAAATATATCTTATTCATATGGTTCATTATTTACATAAAAAAAAGTTTTTTAAATTATTGTAATATATAATGCAATATCAAATCAATACTTGCAATAGTTATAAAATTTAGTTTAAGGAAATACGAAGCTATAAAATTATCAGTTTAATGATGGGTGAATGGTACGGTTTAATTAATTCTATATAAGTAACATACATACTGCATTAAAAAATAAAAAAATATAATATAAAATCCATAGTTTATTTTAAAAATGTATTTATGGGAATTTCTATTTATTTCATGGCTATGGAAATTTAATTCGACTTATATAAGATACAATTTTCACAGATATGTTACAAAAAATGAAAAATTAAAGTTTTATTGGTCCACATATATATAGTTGTAGTTTGGATACGTAGTTTTTATGAGATTGCCATCTATAACAGTACATCCCGTTATTCTGAATGGTATTTAAAAAAATACTTTCAGACACATGAAATTACTAAAGTTAAGGAATATTCGTTAAGGAAAAGAAAATAGATTAACCAAAATGTATTTTTTTTTAATCATTAAAGGGTTCAAAGGAAAAGCATTATAATTCAATCGCTTCGTTTATTAAAACTGTGTTGATTAGTTCTTATTAAGATATAAAAGATTAATTGCAAAAATGTTCAGAAAATTATTTCATCTTCTGATTTTCTTTCTCAATAGGTTGAATTTTTTAATTTTCGATCTTCGATTTTGGGAACCGTGCTATTTTGTTTTTAAAAAGCTTAGATTTGAGTTTTACTGTGTGTAGCTTGCATATGAGAATAGCATCTATTTTAGTTCTACTTAAAATAAAAAGGATAAGAATTTAGATTTTCTCTCTAACGTCAATTTATTAAAAATATATATCATGACATTGTTAATTATTTGCATCAAAAGAGTTTTTTAAATTATTTTAATATATAATGTAATACAAAAGAAATATTTACAGTAGTTATTATCTGTAGTTTTTGTCTAAATACGGAGTAATAAAAGAATCATTTGAATAATGGGTGAAAGGTAAAGTTTAATTAATTCTATATGAATAACATAAATACTGCAAAATGACAAATAAATGAAAAGATAAATTAGGAAAATGAAAAGTAAAAATTACAATTTATAATTTATAAATAAACTTGTTTTCTCGTAAACTTGTTGGGAACTCATAATTCTTTTAGTGCTATGAGAAATTTAATTTGAGTTCTATATAACATTGTATTCACAGATATGTTACGAAAAATGAAAATTTTTAATTTTACTAGTCTACATAAATGCACTATATGAGTCTAGTTATGATGAATACCATCCACAAAATGCAAAAGTCTACTCTAAATCACACCACTTAGGAAGATAATTCCATCAAGAACACTCGTGGATTTAGCAGTCGAGTGGCACCGGGTCGTAAAGCAATAAATAAATATCCTTTAGCATAATTCTCACTTAAATTTAACAAAAGCGTCGAAGATTTTAATTATATTTATTCATATTCCACAGCCCAGGAAAAAAAATCCACCGTACCCATTATAAGTAAAAGATGTTACTATCATAGAACTTTACCAGATAAATATACTTCTCAACAGCTGACAAGAGTTTTATTAGCACAAGAAAAACGTAGAAATCAAATTCCGAAGCCAATGTAATAAGGTTTTATCAGACTCTTCTCTAGAATACAAGATTTATTGCTTACTTCTAAGTTGCCAATTAATTAATTAAAAATAGTGATTTTAACCAATACGAAATTTCATCAGGCGAAAGAGAAAAAAGAATTATCTCAGTTCACTCGGAAGAATGTATAATCAACCCAGATTCTAGCGTCGCTTAGAACGGAATTGTAGGTAATCGAATGATTTTTTAGCAAAAAATAAATACAAAAGATGTCATGCAACAGATAAAGAATAAATTTAAGTAATGAGATTTTTAAGAAAGAATTCTTTTGAAAGATTGATGTTTTTTAGAATAAAATGAAATAAAGAAAACGTTGATTAAAGATATGAATTAAAGTAAATAGGTTAATATATTATAAAAAGGGGTGAGGAGTTAAAAATTATAAGAATTTGGAAATAATTAATTTAGAATTAAGGCAATTATTTTTATTATTGCATGCATATAATTGTATTTTGAACACGTAATTTTTATGTGGTTGTCCATCTATAAGAGTATATTCTGTGATTCTAAACAGTATTGAAAAAAGTACTTCCAGACATATGAAATTGCTAAAGTTAAGAAACATTCACTGGAGACAAAAGTAAGATATCCAAATTGCATTTTTTATCCTTAAAAATTAAAATGAAATGCATTATAATCCCTTAGAATATTTCGAATTTAACTGTTATAAGCTAGAACATGAGCCGTTATGCTTTTTGTGGCATCATTCCTTTAAAATATACACAGCATATACTTACCCCGTTAATCTCTATTTCCATTAAAAATAAATAAGTAAAATTATTTTTCTCTAGATTCATTTTTTAACAGCTCAAAAAGAAATATGAATCTTAAACTTTCCATTAAAAACCAACAAGAAAAACATATGATAAACAAAACATTACACATGAAAGGATTATGCATGATTTATTTAACAATAAAAAGCAGCCTGAATAAGTAAGACTTCCATTCTGTTATTTGGAACGTTATTCAAAACAGTATTTGTAGAAATAGGAAATTACTATTTAGCAGAATAAAGAAAAGGGGGGATTCGAAATGTTTACTTGAAACACATTATAATCTTACAATGAATACCGATTTCCTTCTAATAAGTAATATTCTTCATAGCTGAATATACTACATAAATGCCTTTTCCTTTTTTAAATCTTACATTTATTTTAACCAAAAAAGAAGAAATAAAAGAATAAAAATAGAAATATTTTTATTTTCTTTCCATATATCTTTGTTATTTTTAAGTTGCACAGTCTATGGACATTGAAACTCTAAATTAGAAATAGACAATGAAAAAGAATGTTAAAAAAAAGATTATCCGAGATTATGTTTGTATTATTTTAACAGTAGAAAGTAGACTGGTTAAGTAAAACTTTCATTATGTTATTCTGAATACCGTCATTCATAATTATACTTTCCGAAATATGAAATTATTAAAGATAAGAAATATTTATTACTTTTAAAAAATGCGAATTTTCAGATTTAGTCTTTTTTTTATCATTGAATCTTTAAAATTAAATACTTTATAATTCTGTATAAAATTTAAAGATTCAATTTAGTAAGTAAGAACAAAAGCTGTTGCACTTATTTATGGTATGTTTTATTAATAATAGACGTACCAAATAAACAAATCCCCATTTGCATCTAATTTTTATGAAGGAAGAAATGAAAAAAATTAAAAAAAAATTATTCATTAAATCTTTGTTTATTTTAAGCACCACAGGAATAATTATATAAATTTAAATCCTATATTAAAAATTTCTGAATGAGAAATATTCTAAATAAAATATTATACGAGATTGTACATGATTTATTTTAACAATAGAGAGTAGATGGAATAGATAAAACTCCCTATTGTGTAATTTAAACCGCTATTCATAAAAATGCATCCAAAAATAGGGAATTATTAAAGATAAGAAATATTTATTACCCTGAGAAACGAGGATATTCATAATGCATCTTATTTATCTTTATGGCGTTTATATGAAACACGTTGTAAGTCTGAATAATATTTCCAATTTTCTCCTAATAAAAGTTTTTATGTATTTATGGCATACTTTATTTACAATATAAGTACCAAATGTACAAACCTCCATTTGTCTTTATTTCCATCAAAGAAGAAATGAAAGTATACTTTTTTCTTTCAAAATATTTTTGTTTATTTTTAGCATCGCGAACAAATCTTTTTTTCAATTTAAATCGTGTATGATAAGATAAAATAATATGCTAAAAAAATATTACAAACGATTATGCATAATTTATTTTTAAAATAAAACGTAGGTCGAATAAGTAAAGTTCCCATTGTATTATTCTGAACACTATTTATAAAAGCATTTTAGGAAATCTCATGATTGCTAAATATGAGGAACATTTATTACCCTAAGTAAATGAGACATTCAAAATGCATCATGTTTATCTTTAATACTTTTATGTGAAATACGTTATGAGCCTAAATAATATTTGCAATCTCCTTCTAATAAGAATGGACAAAAGCTTTTATGAGCATTTACGAACTACTTTCTTAATAATTCAAACACAATATATATGTATACGATTTGTCTTCATTTATCCCACCTATCCCTGCGTACCTCTTTTAACCATTTTATCTCTTTTGATCATCAAGTAAAAAAAGAAAAAGAACAAAAAACATCATTTTACCTTTAAAAATACTTTTATTTATTTGAAACACTGTTGGCTATATACCCTAAATTAATAAATAAACAAATACAATACATTACTGGCCATTAAAATTGCTACACCACGATAGCTACATGCTACAAGCATGAAATTTAAACGACAAGAAGAAGATGCTGTGATATGCAAATGATTAACTTTTCGGCGCATTCTGACAAAGCAGGTGCCGGTAGCGACATCTACAATGTATTTAAATGAGGAAATTGTTCAGCCGGTTTCGCGTACAGAAATCGCATTTGAACATTGATGCCTGGTACAAAATTGTTGTGATGCCCCATGTAAGAAGGTGAAATGCGCATCAGCATGTTTCTGACTTTGACAATTGTAGCCTACCGGGATTGCCGTTTTTTCGTATCGCAGTATTGCTGCTCGCGTTGGTTGAGATTCAATGACTGTTCACAAAATATGGAATCGATGAATTCAGGACGGTAATACGGCACGCCGTACAGGATCTCAACGTCCGCCTATCAATAGCAGCCGAGAAGACAGGCATGTTATCCGCATGGCCGTGATAGATCGTGCAACCACGTCACGAGCCCTGAGTCAAGAAATGGATTTATTTTCAAGACAAATGTGTCTGCACGAACATTTCAACGACGTTTGCTGTAGCATGGACTCTCAGCTCGGAGACTATAGTTGCGACTTCCCTTGAAACGGCGTCATAGACAGGAGCGCCTTCAATTTTATGATCAAGGGTGAACCTGGGTGCACGAATGGCGAGGAGTCATTTTTTGAGATGAATCCAGATTCTTTTTACAACATCATGAGTGTCGCATTCGTGTTTGGCGGCATCGTGGTGAATGACCATTTGCAGCATGCATTCGTCATCGTCATACTGGCCCATCAACTGGCGTGATGGTGTGGGGCGCCGTTCGATACACGTCTCGGTTATCTCTCGTTCGCATTGATGGCACTTTGAATAGTGCACGTTATATTTCTGATATTTTACGACCCGTGGTTTTACCCTTTATTCGGGACCTGCGAAAACCAACGTTTGAGCAAGATAATGCCCGACCACATGTTTCCGGAATTGTACGGACCTTCCTTGATACGGAAATGTTCGGCTGTTGCCCTGTCTAGCACGTTTCCCAGGTCTCTCACCAATAGAAAACATCTGGTCAATGGTCGTCGAGCGACTGGCTCATAACTATAGGTCAGTCACCATGGTTTATGAACTGTGGAATCGTGTTGAAGCTGCATGGGCATCTGTACCTGTGCATGCCATCCAATCTCTGTTTGACTCATTACCCAGGCGTATAAGTGCTCTTATTACTGCCCCAGGTGGTTGTTATGGGTACTGATTTCTCAAGATCTATGCACCCAAATTTCTTGAATATTTAATCACTTGTTATTTCTGTCATAATATACTTGTCCAATAAATATCATTTTTTTATCTGCATTTCTTCCTGGTGTAGCAATTTTAATGGCCAGTAGTGTATATATTAAAGAAGGGATTAATTGAGGTTATGTTTATTTACTTTAACAGTCTAAAGAATGTTTAATATTTCAAAGTTACATTAAGGTATTTTGAACGCCCTTCATAATAGTATTTTCAGAAAATATTAACTTTCAAAAAATAAATAGCATTTACTAGTAAGGAGTGAAATTTTCAAAGTGTGTCATTTTTTATCAATAGAACTTTTAAATGAAATGGATTAGAATGCCGCCGAATATTTTAAATTCTTCTAGGTAATAAAAAATTTCTTTTCCTCAGTTATAGCATATTTTCATTACAGTATATACGATTCTAAAGCTGTTTAATTAGTTGTTTTATTTCGGAAAACAAAACAAAGCCATCATAAAATTTCAAAGATGAAAATACTCACATTGATGAAATGCATAAAATACCGATTAAATAAAGAATAAATATTAAAGTTTCTATTTCTGTAAAATAAGTTTGGTTTTTTTTAAGAAAAATTTTGTACATGGACAATAATATCTGTTTTATTATTTCATATAATCTAATTTTATAATCTGAAATAAATGTTATGCTTTATACTATATAAATAGTTCATAATTTTAAAAAAATCAAAATTGTTATTGTTTTATACAAATGCAGACCTGCCAACTCTTTTAAACAGCATAATATTTCAAATGCACTTTCGTTTTATTTCCAGCAACAATTAATAAAAACATACAAGTAATAGCAAAAATAAAGATAAAAACAAATTCGTAATAGCAAAAAAAATGATAAAATATAAAATTTATGATTTTTTAATACTTTTAAAATTATTACAAGTGAATTATTTTATACAAGTGAATAGTTGCTAGCCCTTTTAAAAAACACTATTTTTGAAAAAAAAATATAACTCTTTTTTTTGGGAGGGGGCAGAAATTTTGCGATTAAGTAAAACAACGATTTCCATTCGCAAATGTTGGGATTAAAGTTTGACATCGCTGAAATTTTAAAAAAACCTAATAAATTGAACGACGCACAATCTTTTTTGTTGGTGAAAAAACTTTGAATAAATATTTTGAAGATTATTTCTACATTTTAATATTTTATTGCCAACATTTTTTTGGTTAAATATCTTTAGAGATATCTTCTTAACGCCACATCAATATTTTATATTGCATATCCATTCACATTTTAAAACTCAGACTTCTGTAAAATAAAAAATAAAAAATAACGTATTTTCGTCTTGAAGATTTTCTCATATTTTATTGTTTGTTAAACTCACACTGTGAAACTGTGAATCTGCTGCTTACATTGTAGTTCATAATGTGGCAATCGAAAGGTACAAATCCGAACAGTTTAATGTGGGACTCTACCATCCATGCATATACACATTCTTGGAATTAAATGAATGTAAATATATATTAAATTCAACAGAATAAAAATCATATTTGCAAAACTTTATATATGTATCTTATAGCCCGGATGTCATTCTCATATATCCCTTTAATCACGTGTTCATCAACAATTTGAATCTTCGATAAAACGAATAAACGAGCCTTTAATAAAAACAATTTAATGTATGAAGAACTAGAAGAAAAAACTACAGAGATAATTTACATTTATCTTTTCAAACACATGGCCCCGCTTTAATCTTAAATAAAACAAAACAAACAAGCCTTTAATAAGACAGTTTTATGTATGAAGAATCAGAGGAAAAAGAAGGATAGACAGAGACAATTATTCTTATATTTCTAATCACGTGTCCCAACAACTTTGTTCTTAAATAAAACGAAACAAAAAAATATTTAATAAAGGCAAGTATTATATATGAAGAATCAAACGAAAAAGAATGTTAGACGGAGATAATTACACTTATCTTTTTAAACACGTATACCAACAACTTCAGTCTATAAAATCAAATAAGCAAGCCATTTTTTAATTCATTTTTTAATTCATTTTTAATTCATAATTAATTTAATTAATTTAATAAAAGCAGTTTTTTTAATTAAGCGACAGACGAAGAAAAACGATAGACAGAGATTATTTGCAAACCTTAAATTTTAAAACAGGATTTTAAGCTACGTTTTTATGTTTTAGAAACCATTTCATCATTCTTTTTCTTTTATACATATTTTCAGATCTATTTTTCAAGTTATTACCTCGCTTTCACTTTCCATTCGAAATTCCAATTCGATAGTAGACCTTTCAAGCTAACAGATTGCTGAGTCATTTCAAATTTTACAAAATTCCACTGTCATCGCCCCTGTCTAACCTTTCATATTTTTACAAATTTTCAAACGCTAAATAGGAATAAATTCAGTGTTTCTTAAGCAAGAAAATTCATTAAGTTATATTAATTAAAATACGTCGAATATTTCTCTGATTGTAAATAAAAATTAATAGCTTACATTTCACTACAAATGCTTTAATTTTAAATAATGAAAAAAACAAGATTCACTTTCTTTACAAGAAGTATTTTCCGAGTAAATGTAATTATCAATAGTAAAAATTAATTTAAATTAAGATTTTACTAAATTTGTACTTAATTATTTAATGAAATACATCCACACTGTTTTAATGAAAATCAAGTCTTTCATTTGAATAAAAAATATTCCATTCAACATTGTCAATACAGTTAATATAAAACTCAAAATTTTTGCTTGTTTTCGTAATTTCATTACATGACACTTTTACTAATAAGGTTTTTTCCCTTTAGGAATAATATAATTACTCTTTGAAATAAGAAAAAAGCAAATTTTAATTAAAATGTTGCTAATAAATTGAGCTACCTAGATTTAGTAAAAATTAAACATAAAGATTCCATTGAAAGGAAAATGTAAAACGTTATTATTATTATTAATTCTATTGTTACATCTAAAAAAGTAGGCAGATTTCAGCCATAATACTATTTGTATATCTTAAATGAAATGTATGTGTTAATTAAAACGTTAATAAATAATGCTTCCGTTTCGTTAATTGAAAGATACACTGTACAGTATTAAAATTATAAAGAATATCTTTAATAATCTAACAGTAACAATACAGTTTTAAATTTATAGAAATGCATTTTTATTCTCAAAAGATAAAACGAAATGAATAACAGTTGTAGAAATAACATAAAAACAATTCGTAGTGCACCTTTTCAATTAAATCCCTTGACTTTTAGTATTAACAGCAGAGTTAAAATTTGTTGTTTTAACCGATTTAGGATTTTTAAAATGCCACCAGATATGTTTGCTATTCTTTTAAAATACTTACGTTAATTACATCACATTTTTCATTATGGGATATTATGTCATCTGTACTTTTATAGGGATATTCTAATCTACAAATGAAATTTCCTAACTCTGTGCGGGATTATATTGCTCTGATTTGCTAACATAAAAAATCAAGAACTCTTATTTCTGCGCAGAAGGAGATTTTTAAATGAGAAAAATAATTTTCAAACAATAAATGTTATAAACAATTTTTTATAGCGTACTTTCAGAATAGTGCCTGGTGGGTCAGGTCTGATGACAAAAAATTGTTCGGACTCGGATTTCAAATCATCGGGACACGACTGCAAAATTAAAAGTCAAAAATCATCTCCAGGGACTATACATAGTGAGTTCTTACCAAAGAAAAAACTAACGCTACTATAGAATTTTTCTAAACAAGAACCCTTCATTAGATTTTTACGTACTAAAATGTTTTACGTACTAAAATGTGGGGAAAACAGATTTACTGCAAGACTGTGGCTGATGTTCAGAAGTTTTATTTTCGTTAACTTAGAATAAAATAATATTAACGCCCACAAATTTTATTTATTTAATAATAACTGCAGATTTGCTTCTTGCAAATTTAATTTTTAAAAAGCCTACAGGGCCAGAAAGAAATTAACAGTCATTTAAAAAATATTAAGTTTTCTGACAGATGGTCCTTACTTATGCATTCATTAGTAATGTTTACTTTTTATTTCGAAATTTGTAATAGTTGTTATTAACAGTACGTCACGATTTAATAAATTATCAGACACGGCTGAAATCTTTATGGGTCTCTTTTCATTTTGGTGTACTATTATAAGGTAAACCCGTCTTTTCTTTTTATAGGATATATATATCTTACGCTGATGCTTATAATTCTAAGGATTTATGACCTACAAGAACGTTTTCTTCTAATAAAGTCAAATTAAGATGCCTTTTTTCAACAATTGTAAGCTTTTAAAATTGATTATGTGCGCCAGATACGAATCTTTTTAAAGAGCAAATAATTTTAAATATCCCTTTTTCCTTTTTTTCAAACGACTACAAGTAAAAAAGAAAAAAAGGAAAAACTTTAAATTATAGTAAACTGCAAGGCCCTTCACTCCACATAAGGAAGGCGTGATAAAAACTCTCAACCGCCATTTCTATTCTGGAAAAAAATTAAAGTAAAGTATTCGAACATTAAGATATTTTAGCTTAAGTGTCAAAATTTTTTTCGCTGTCATTATAAATTAAAATATACTTTAATTTCCAGACCAATGGTTCTTTCCATATATTTCCTGCACAATTTTATTATTAAATCTATGGAATGTTGTACTTTTCATGTGATCAATTGTAATTTAACTATACATCTTATAAGAGTAAATATTTTATATTAGATAAATTTACATAAGTACGTATAAACTTATATACGTACATGCTCCAAAATAGAAGTTACACCTTTAAATACATTCAAACAAAAAATATTATAGATATATTTCAAAAATATATTTTTAAAATGAAATTTTAGCCTAGATGCCTTTTTTGAAAGGAAGAGTATTTGCTCATTAGAACTTTTCTGATGTTTCAAGAAAAAAAGGACTTTTTTCAGTTATAAGAGACCACTTTTGTTATTTTCACTTTTTTGCATTGTTAAAAAATGTTTTGACAGGGTAAAACAAAAAAAGAAAGAAGTTCGTTAAACCAGTGTGTTTTTCTTTTTTATACAAAGGTAGTTATTTAAGATTTTTTTTTTTTTGTCAGATTTTTTACCGAAACATATGCTTGATAATTTGAAAAAGTAACGAAAAATTACATCTCTTTTCCATTTTTTACAATCCTTCCAGCATTTTTTTTACAATTTTTCAAGTATTTCTTTAGAATCATTGGGATTAAAAAATATATATGTAAGAAAATCGCAAATTATTTTAAAATATAGTAAAACTGTGAAAACCGAATCTACATATAAAAATGTGTATTCTTTAATGTGGAAATAAAGCATCGTTTCAGTGAGTAAATGCGTTACAAATTGCAGTAGATGGTGCACCTTACAAGCATAAATGCCTCTAAAACAAAATACTCTCTGATACAGAATTTTTCCAGTTCCTTGAGATTATTTCTTACCATGATTTGTTGCATTGAAAGTGTTCGCAAACAAAAAATGATGTGGTGCTGGTGCATAGCAAGACAAATAGTTTTGTTTACAATGTGACTAATGATCGAAAGTCACTCAAGATATCAGAAAACCATAGAATAAATTGCTTACGTTGCATTTTCAACAGTGAAAAGAAGAGACATAAGGAAATCGTAAATTGCACAACCACGTACAGAACAGTTAAAGACTCAAACAACTGTCAAGTATGTGTCAATTTACAAATTGAACCAGCGAATAAAGTTTTCTTGCGTCATTTTGTGTAGTAACGATCTTTGTCGCTACAGCAAGGATTCTTAAAAGGAGATCTTTCATAGTCTACAAATGTCTCATTCAGTAATGGTTTCATGATTTCACAAGAAGTCCAGTGGACCTTAGGTACTTAGGCAACTTATAGGCCTACCACGGCCAATCCATATTTATAGACCTTAATCATGCAATCCGCTGGAATTGACGTTGATGCTGTTTCTAAAATTTATCATTTATCATCACCGGCTAAACTTTTGATGATGATATTTTTTGGAGAAAATTTGGTGAAATAATATAAGAAGTGAGCACTTGTGCTTTTTTTGGACATGTTCGTAAATTTCGTTTATCTGACATTGAGTGGAGGCAATGATGGGCTATCAATTTAAATATTGTTTGCCTTTATGGATACTATCATGCCCACTTACTGTTTCAAAGCAGTTCACAAACATACTGTTTATAAAATATGCATACTGATTATATTAATAAGACTGTACTGAAATCGCAAAATCGCAAAGCACTTTTTTTACATAATGTACTATTTTGGGATACCAAAACATAAATCTAAAACTATTCATAGAGATTTTATAATTTAGTAGTAATTTAATAGAGCTGGCATATACATTAGAATTAGGAAATACTGTAAAGCAATTTCTTCTGATCAGTCGAAATACAAGATATGCCAATAAAGTTCAGTAAGTGTGTTCATAAAGCGAAGGTTCTTATTTAAACAAGGAACCCTTTTTATAATCCTTGGAAATAATGCCTACTCTCTGATGAGATATCTGATGAGATACAAATGAAATATTTATTAGCGTATGAAGAAAAAGTGTAATAAGGTGCTAACATGAGCGAAAATTATAAAACGTGTTCCTTGTAAAATAAACAGATATGTTTATGAAAGAAAAAAAATATTCTAAAATGTAATGAATCTATATAAGGAAAACTAAGATTCCATGCATGGGATAGTGATGTTTTCAGATCAAATAGTAATATATATATACATATAATTTAAGGTAAAATAAATAAATTGTATGAGAAAATTATATAAATTTAACATATATATTATGCATTACCGAGGTGTCCGCTATTTAGAGAGTGAAAAGAAAAATGTATTTGTAAGTAAAACTGTTGAAATTTTACAGGTGTCCGCGCACTTGTAATATCCAATTTTTTACTTTATTTAATTAAAAACATTTAGAAAAATATATGTATACATATCAATATTGAATTGGATTCATATATTAACTTAAATAGATATACCAGGAAAATAGCTATTACAATGATTAAAAAAAGTGCTAAGTGAAAGTCATTGTCATAAAATCACAATTGTAACATCATAACCTAAAAAGTGAACATATAGAAAGATATTCAGTTTTAAAACCATATGCATTTAGTTAAATTAATTTTTAGCGTTAAAACATGTTTGGAGATCCCCGTTTCTTCACATCATCAACTGAAATTTTAAAAACCAAAAATTAACAGATGTTTTTATTATATACAGCTCAAACTGTTGATTGTGAAACAATTTCTTTTATCTTTATTATTTACTCAGTTTAAAGTTAATAAAAAACTAATTAATATACTTTATTATAAAATTAGAATTACTTTCAAATAATTCTATGAAAAGTTTTCTGCGTTGTAAAATTTATTGAACTAAATGTTCAATAAATTAATATTAAATAACTAAAGATTCAATCTTAACAAGCCACATAATATCAGCACTACAAAAAAAAAACATTTTATAGTTAAAATTTATGTATATTATTTTATTAGTTTAACAACATATAATGCATTAATCTTGTACAACAATAAGTTTATCATATCAATGTTATGGTTAAATGCTATATAGAAATGAAAATTTCCAGTAGTCGGTGCTGCATATTATATTTCCGTCTTTCATGTAAATATGTTAAATCTGTTTAAAATTAGCTGTAGACAAATAATTCTAAATAATCCTTTTTAGACGATGCAATGTTATGCAGCGTAATCCACATTACGTTAAGCTATACACAGAGTTCTGCCATTGAATGCATCGACAATTGAATATTTCATAGCATATAAGAGTGAATTGTTTCAATATAGTGGATTACGTTTGGTTACAAATCAAAACTTTAAAGGAACTTATACTCACATATCATATTTTTTTACATAAGATATATATATTTAATTTTATATAATATATAAATATATTATTCATTTACGTTACTTAAAAAAGTTATCTCAAACGACATTTTTTTGTTGTTGTTGTTGTAAAAAGACCTGTATTTTTATGTACATAATAACACAAAAATATGGAAATAGGAAAAAAAATTAGTTTGATTTATATTGAATTTGAGTAAGAGTTGCGAAAACGAAAAACGCCAAACGATTAACTAGTTTTCGTAATTTCATTAAATTACACTTTTTACTAATAAGGTTTTTTCCCTTTAGGAATAACATAATTACTCTTTGAAATGCGATAAGAGTAAATTTTAATTAAAATGTTACTAATAAACTGAACTACCTAGATTAAGTAAACAGAAAACATAAAAGTACCATTGAAGGAAAATGTAAAATGTGCTTATTATTATTTAATTTATTGTTAGATTAAAAAATAGTTAAATCTCAGAAGGAAATTTATATGTATAACTTGGATGTAATATATGTGTAAATTAGAATGTTAATAAATAACATTTTAGTTCCTTTAATTAAAAGATACACTGTACAGTATTAAAATTATAAAAATATATTTTTAATAATCTAACAATACAGTTTGAAACTTACAGAAATGTATTTTTATTCTCAAAAAATATAATGAAATGAATAACAGTTGTAGAATTAATATAAAAATAATCCGTAGTGTAACTTTGCAATTAAATCCCTTGATTTTTAATATTAACAACAGAGTTAAAACGTGTTATTTTTAATGACATGTATTTTTAAAATGTCTCAAGAAATGACTCTATAGATGCAATCAGTTTGCTACTCTTTCAAAATAATTACGTAATTTACATCACATTTTTCATTATGTAACATTGAGTCAGCTGCCCCTTTATATGGGTATTCTAGAAAACAAATGAGTTTGCTTTTATCTGCCGTTTAATTACGATGTTTTTATCATCCAACATTTGGGTGTGATTGAGAAAGCTATTCTGACTTTCATCAAGCTTTGGAAAGTACGAATGAATGTCCGAAATTCGTGATCACAGATTTTTAGCAAATATTATCTCGAACACAATTGAAAGCCCAATGTCAAGCCAAAAAAGAGTTCGTAAAAAATTTTCATACGGGTCATTGGGTTCAAATTGAAAACACTTAGCAATTTCACACTTAGTAAAATTGAAAAAAAGCAATGCTATTTAACAGATAAGAATGCTAAGTTTCTTCAAGCATTTTTCATTCATTCAAAAAACAGTTTGGAAAGGAATTAAATTTCTGTTGATGTGGTATAAGAAGAATTATATTTATTCAATTCTGAAGGTTTTGCACGGAAAGTTGTTACTAAATAAAGAAAGCATATCTGTTCTCAATCCCCACTTTTTATTTGAAATCGTTTTTCAAAATTACTCAAAAACAAAATTTATATCTCAGTGACCCTTTTTCACAATAATATTTGAAAAAGAAGAACTAGAATTGTAAACTTTCATATTTCTGACAGTAGTTGAGATATAAGTAATACATTTTCTAGTTAAAATAGTTATTGAGGGACATAAAAATTAAGAACATTTATTTCTATGCAGAATAAGATTGTTAAATGATAAAATTAATTTTAAAACAAAGCTATGGAGAAATTTCGACGCCGCACTTCCAAAATTGAGCCCATGTGGATCGAGTCTAATGGCACAAAATTGTTCGGACTCGGTTAAGGGGGCTCAGGGGTTGATCGATACGAAAAAACATGTAAACTGAGATCTCGCTTCGAGTCCATATAAAAACAGGAGTATTCAATGTAATTAATTTAAACTTTCTAATATTTTAAAGATATGTTTGTAGTCTTATGAAATTTTAAAATGAAGTACTTCAATGTAATATAATAAGAAATATAGCAAAATTTATGTAACACAATTTTCCGAAAACAAATTATGTGTTATATCAGCAACACCAAGATATCTTAACGTTGGATTGACATAAGAACCTAATTTTTGCTTTAAAATTATCCGGAAACTTTACTTTATAGAATGAATTAAGAATATAACTGTCACTCAAAAATTACATCATTTAAAAAACTCTCAAATTAAAAATATTAAAAAACTCTTAAAAAATACAAATTTTTTTCATTAAAAATACTCAAAATATTAAACTATCTAAACTATATCAATTCATTCTATAGATAATGATGTTATATGCATGCAAAAAAATTTAAGCCATTCATTCAAATAGTTTTTTGTTTTTAATCTTGGTGTTAGTCGTCAAAAATCAAGTTTTGAGAAAACGCGACTTAAATTTGAAATTATATGAGTGCGGCTATGGAAGTGTTGATACATAAATGCTTATAACTCCGTTAAAAAATGCAAATATTTTTATGCGGTTTTTTGCATTGAGTTCAGAATTAATTGAATAATAAAACAAGATCATGAGAAAAAATTGCAATTTTTTGAAAAGTTTTCAACCCCTGAGCCCCCTTAACAAATCATTGGGATTCGGCTAAAAAAAAAAAGTCTAAAAGCATCTCTAGCCCTCTGGCGGTGTTGCAAAAGCGTAAAATTTTACTGCTGTTTGCATCTTGTTTGTACTGCATCTTGTTTTAAATAATAAGAAAATATAATTCTTTCATCATAAAAAAACTTAATTTTAAATATGAATGTAATACTTGAGAGTATTATTCATTCTAAAATGCATTCAAAATTCATTAAATCTATAAAATCATACTATTTTAAAATATTGCTTATATTGCATTGAAACCTGGAGCTTAGTAAACGAAATATTACGTATCGGACAATTAGAGGGTTTGGGAACATTCCGAGTTCTTATTAAAGAAAAAATAGCTCTATAAAATTTTCCCAAATCATTCTTCAAAGCTTGACGTACTAAGGTTTTTGCTTAGTACGGAAAAACAGATTTAGTGCAAGACTGTGATTAATGTTAAGAAGTTTTTTTTCCTTAACTTAGAATAAAATATTTATTATGTTCACAAATTTCATTATATTAACATTGTGCTTCAAGAAAATGTAATTTTTTTAAAGCATACAGTGACAGAAAAAAAAATCTTGACACTTATTGTAAATTTTTTTGACAGATGGTCCTTACTTATACTTTCATTAGTAACGATTATTTTTTATTTGTGCAGTTATAATAGTTAATATTAACAAAATGTACGCTTTAAAGAAATGTTAGATCTGGTTGAAGTCTTTATCGATCTTTTAAACACTGTCCAACAAAGTTGAAAAGTGTTTAATGCATTCAGTTTGTCTGGCCGTCTGGCCGCGTGACTCCGTAAATATACTTGGATTGCAATGAAAGTTTTATATGTTATTGATGTTAACCCTAGCACAAACCCTATTGAAAATGAAGTTTCTACTATGATTAGTTTATTAACAGGGATAGTCAAAAATTTTCCAATACATTACAGCGTATAGGAAAAAATTATTTCAAATAAATTTTAAAGGTGTTAAACCTTGTCAAACATATTCAAATTTATATTCATTCGCAAAGTGCACTAAAATATGCATTCTGTAAAATATGCCTTGAAAATAATAGTTACTATTTATTTACAGGGCAACTCAAAGCAATTCCATTACACAATAATAAAGGGGAGAATTCTTTGCGACATATTTTAATTTGTTAAATTATTTCAAGTATCATAAAATTGATATACGCCGCTGAGATGTAATATTTAACGCATAATATATAGTGCATAGCATTTACAAGGACACACAAAATATTACAAATCTTATATTCTTATCTGAAGTACTGTATATTATCGATGATAGCTGATGGATGGATGAAATACATTTTCAATTATGATATGCATTTTTAAGTTTTACTAAATGTCTTCAAATTCTATGGTGTGTATAAATGTTATACTTGATATACAGGGTTACACAAAAGAGCTCATGAAGGTTACTGAATAGGACGGTAATTAACTTACAGGTGGTTTTTAAATAAGCTATGCATTTTTACGTAGAACTGCTTTTAGCTTACTAATAAATGTTTGTAGAATATAGATAAAATATCATACAGGGTCACGCAAAGTATTAGCTACATAGTCTCTCATTAATAATAATTTCTGGAAATGTGATTTAAGTAGTTTTAAGAGTGCTTTTGTTTGAATTAATTTTAACAAAATACTGGCGTGTAATAAATATACTAGGTAAATTACAGGGCTGAACAAAAGTATTCAAGTATCTTGCATCTATTGGAATAAAATGCTGAAATAGAAATTTCTACCAATTAGGCATTTTCTTGCTAAACTAAATTTTCCTATTATGTAATATATATATATGAACCGACGGAACAAATACAGGGCTGTTCAAAAGTCTTGGAATACTTATTTGGCTATGGACAGTAGCATCCTATTTCCCGAAATAACAGAGTTTTGTTAAAGATTTCAGGAAGTGTTGGAAAGTGTTTCATAATCTATGCTTAGCGGATGACTTTAGCTTAGACTTTTCTGACTTGTTTCGTTTTGGTGTACTAACATTTTCATGTGGTAAATCGCCCTTTTCTTTCTTAGGACATGGATGGTTTGCCCTGATGCTTGTAATTCTAAGACTTAATTTATAATAATAATTTTGATCTAATAAAGTCAAATCACGAGGTTGTTTAACAATAGTATACATTTAACGTCAATTATATGCACCAAAAGGATTTATTTATTAAGAGAAAAGAATTTAATTAGTCCCTCTTTTCAAACCACTACAAGAAAAAAATAATAAAGGGAGAACTCTAAATCATGTTAAGCTAAAACATGTTAAAGCCTACCACTTCATGTAACCAACGCGTAATAGAAACTCTTTCCGTCTTTTTTATTAAAAATTGGAAAAAATAAAAAAATATATTTGGACATTGAGAATGTAGTTTAAGTGTCAAGATATTTTTTTTAAAATCTTGACTACATATTAAAAAGTATAAATTATAAATTAAACAGATCACTATAAATTAAAGAATGACATTAATTTCTAGACGAACGGTTGTTTCGGTATATTTCTTGTGTAATTTTGTGATTAAAATGTATGGTGAGTATGTGTAGTGCAAAGATTTCGTTAAAACTCGATTTGCATAGCAAAACACAATCAGTCTGCGATGTCATGTCTTGATAAAAAACACATCAAGATCTGATTCTAGTGGATGACTCGTAGGTTTACCATTGTGTTTTCCTGCACCCATGATTAGAAAAGCATCGAGACTGGGAGCAGGAAAAGGCAGTGGTAAATCTACGAGCAAGCCGCTAAAATCGGTTTTTTAATAGTGTTTCACCAAGATATGACTTTCAGATCGATTGCGTTTTAATATAAGATACGAGTTTCTACTAATTCTGGAATTTCAGCCGTGAACTCAATGTGGTGATTGTTTGTTTTGCCGCCTCGCGGTCTATATACATCTTATGAAAATAAATATTCTATCTCACACAAGTTAGAAAATATACATAAGTACGTAAGTTTATACACATTATTCTTATCAATAATAATATTTTGCATATAAGTGCTAGGTGCAACTCATTCTTTTATTTTACTACTTCATAGAAGAAAGATTATATACAAGTAAATTGAAGTTATTTACCCAACTTCTTTTTTAAATTATATAAATTATTGTTGTACACATTGGTGTCATTCTGTCCTTATTTGAAGCTCATGGCGGTTTCTTGTAAATAATATATGAGGGAGGCTCACAACGACGAAAAACCAAGTCTATTTTAAAGAAGAAAAAGACAGTCCATTTAGAAAAATCATAAAATTTCTTTCATTCGCTCACACAATGAATGAAGTCTTAGACAGATACCATACATAAAAGCGGACTTGATTCCCTAGTTGAAAAGTGCTTATGCATTCGGTTTGTCTGTCCATCAGTCATTCTGGCCGTCTGTCCAATCTCTAACTCCCGTAATTATACTCGGATTTTCATGCAATTGAAACATGCGAGTTAAAACATAGCATTCATAGCATTTTTTATTAATTTACAGGGACACGCAATAAAAATCGGTTACAGTACTGTCTTTGCATAGTAATTGCTGGAGAGTACGTTTTAAAATTCAGTATGGTCTTTTAAATTTAAATAGTTTTTTTGCATATTGCTCGTTATAAATAAATTCTGTACTCACATGTAACATTACGCAAAAGCATTCGCATGCCATTCTCCTTATTTGAAGAAATTGCTGAAGGGGAATTTTCAACTGAAATATATGTGCATATTAAATGAAGTAAATTTTGAAATGCATATTTTTAATAGACATAAATCCCTATAATATCTATATCATATACAGCGCTGCTAAAAAGTTCGGAAATTTTTCCGATTGTAGATGGGAAGAGTGGAATTTCGGTTTTGAAATGAGTATATGAATTTCCTGCATTTCCATATGGTGAAATGAGAACTAATATTTTAATATTTTAAACGGTGCAGTTTTGTTACAATATATTTTAAATATATTGGAAAGTGCTTCATAATCTATGCTTAACGTATGATTTTTTTTCAAAATGGAATTTGTCTACAATGGTTGTGCTAGCGCCTCATAAAATTCAACAATCAACGTTTCAACGTTTTATTTTTTACAAAAAAATAACATTCTATCATTTATAAATTAGCAAATTTACAGAAGTATGTTGGTTTGTACTCTATTCTTATTAATAATTTTAATAATGTACTAAAATGTTGCATACGTGTGTATATCTATTCAAAGCAGTATTTTAGTTTCTTCTACAAGTTCATTAAACATAGAGTACACGCGAATTTCCAATAAACTTTCATAAATACATTTTCCAAAATACCAGTTACGTCTTTAAAAGCATTAAACTTATTTATTGAGATATTTTAAAAAAATCTTAGTTTTTTAAATAAAATGAAATGAAACCCAGACGTCTTTTTTCGAAAGGAAATGTTTTTGCTCATTAGAACTTTTGTAAAATTTCACAAAAAGAATTTTTATCAGTTATAAGAGACCACTTTTGTTATTTTGACTTTTTTTGCCTTTGTTAAAAAAATGTTTTGACAGGGTAAAATAAAAAAATTAAAAAGGACGTTCGTTAAACACGTATTTTTTCCTTTCTCATAGGAAAGTAGCTAGGTAAGTTTTTTTTGTCAGATTTTTTATCAAAATGTATGCTTGATAATTTGAGTAAAGATTGTAAAAGAACATTTCCTTTCCATTTTTTTAACAATTCTTATAGCATTTTTTTACAATCCTTCAGGTTATCACTCACTAAACTTTAGTAAGTGAATACGTTACAAATCGCAGTAGATGCTGTACCTTATCAGCATAAATGTCTCTAAAACAAAAAGCTATCTCGTACTATCTCTTTTTACAGTTCCTTGGAATTCTTTCTTAGCATAATTCATAACATTCAAAGTGTTCGCAAACTGTTTACAAAAAATGGAGTGGTGATGATACATAGCAAGACAAATAATGTTTGTTTAGAAAGGAACTATGATCGAAACTCACTCAGAATATCAGAAAACAATAAAATAAATTGCTTACGTTGTGTTTCGACAATGAAAAGAATAAACATGAGGAAATCGTAAGCTGCACTTTCACGTGCAGAACTGTTGAAGGCTCAACGAATTGTCCAAGTATATCAATTTACAAATTACGCCAGTGAATAAAAGATCGTTTCATCCTTTCGCATATTCGTAGTGTAGTAACGATCTTTCTCGATATAACAAGGATTCTTGAATCGAGATATTTTATAATCTACAAATGTCTCATTCAGAATGTTTTCATGTACCCTACTAGAAGAAGGCCAGTGGGCTTAAATACAGAGAGCGTGGAGGCTATTCACTGGTTCACCACGGCCCATCCATATTTAGACCTTAATCATTCAATCCGCTTGAATTTTCGCTGATGGGGATTCTAAAATTTATCATTTATCATCATCGGCTTAGATCTTGAATAATGATGTTTGAAAGAAAATTTGGTGAAATAATATAAGAAATGAAAACTTGTGTTTTTTTTAAACGTGTTCGTAAATTTCGTTTATCCGACATTGAGTGGATCGCGATGATAGGTTATCAATGTAAATATTGTTTGCCTTTGTCGATACTATCACGACCACCTATTGTTTCAGAACAGTTTACAAACATCCTGTTTATAAAATATGCATAGAGACTATATAAATAAGACTGTTTTGTAATCGCAAAATTAAAGATTTTTTATACATAATGTACTATTTTTAGGATACTAAAACATACATCTAAAATTATTCATAGAGTTTTGATAATTTGGTAGTAATTCCATAGAGCTGATATACATTAGAATTACAAAATATTTTAAAGCAATTTCTTCTTATAAGTCGATATAAAAGATATGTCAATGAAGTTCAATAAGTGTATTCATAATCCGAAGGTTCTATTTTAAACAAGGAACCAGATTTTATAATCCTTCGAAACAATACTCACTGTCTGATGTGTACATTTAGGAATGGTTATACAGTACATTAAGATACAATAAAAATGATTAATATAATATATTTTATTATAGAATTAGGAATTCTTTTAAAATAATTCTATGCTAGGTTTTCTTCGCTGTAAAATTTAATGAACTAAATATTCAATAAATTAATATTAAATAGCATGTACCTTATGTACCTTAGTACTTGTATTAGTACAAATACTTATGTACTTGTTAGTATGTACCTTATTACTGATCTTTATTAGTAATAAGGTACATAATATCAGCATTACAAAAAAATTATAGTTAAAAATTAATGCATATTTCTTTATTAGTTTAACAATATATAAAGCATTAAATGTAATGTTATACAACAATAAACTTACCATATCAATATTATGGTTAAATGCTACATAGAAATGAAATTTCTCAATGGTCAGTGCTGCATATTATATTTCCGTCTTTCATGTAAATTTGTTAAATCCGTTTAAAATTAACAGTTGACAAATAACAGTAAATAATCAGTTTTAGACGATTCACTGTTATTCAATGTAATCAAATTACATTAAGCTACACACCCTGAATTCGGCCATTGGATGTATCGACAATTGAATATTTCATAGTCTACAACAGTGAATTGTTCCAATATAGCAGATTACATTTGGTCACAGATCAAACCTTTAAAGAAACTTACAACCCACTTATATTATTTTTTACATAAGATATGTATATATATTTATTTTTATATGCATTATATATAAATATACTATTCAATTACATTATTATAAAATAATATCTCAAACGACCTTTTTTTGTTGTCGCTAAAAAAACCCGGATTTTTATGTACATAATAAGACATAATATAGGGAAAAAGAAAACCTTTTTAAGTTTGGTTAATAGTAAAGTAGAGTAAAAGATGTGAAAACCGAAAACGTCTACAATAAAGTCCTATCCTCAACAGAGAATATCATGATCCTAAAGAAAGAATTACCATTGAAATCTACCATATAAGACAGAAACTTCTTTAAGACAAAAAAAAGAAAAGAATTGGATGCACCAATCACGAAACTTTCTTCTATCTTATTCATGTGAGTATTTTAAAAAGTTTAATTTTTCTAAGTTCGCATTTTACAAACCAACATGTTTTAGAAATAGCAACTCTACAAAAGTATCCAGTGCAAAACAAAAATGCTTATAACGAAGTCCTATCTTTAACAGAAAATATCATGATCTTGACGAACGAACTACCTCTCAAATGTAAAACATAAGATAGAAACCTTTATTACACAAAAAAAGATAAAAATCGGATGAGCCAATTTCAAGACTTTTTTCTATCTGCTACATGTGAATACTTTGAAAAATTTAATTTTTCTAAGTCCGCATTTTAGAAACAAACAAGATGTAGAAGGATGCATCTCTAGACATGTATCTAGTCAAAGCATATCAATATTCTGATTCTCATTTCAAATTCCTGTTTTGTTTTAGTAATTGAAATAAATATGAGTTAATCTGCTGCCATCGAAATACTCTAGGCCAGGGACGCGAGTGTAACATTATCACTAATCGACTAACTTCTCACTAGTAATGGAATTCACGCAAGAAATTTTTGAATAGCAATTTTATTTTATTTTATTCGTGGAATATATGTCATCCTATAAAACAATAATAGTTATTTAAATTTATTGATGAGAATTCGGAATCTCTAAATAAAAATTCAGCCAGATACGAAATGCCACAGTGTTGTCACATCTGGCTGAAATTTTATTGGAGGGATCCAAAATTCTCACCAGTAAGTTTAAATAGTTATTAGTGTTTTATAAGATGATAGATATTCTACAAATAAAAAAAAAATCTATTCAAAATTTTCCATTATGAATTTTAATACTAAACAGAAGTCGGTCTATTTGTAATGATGTCCCATTTGTGTCTTCTGGCCTTCAGTATATCGACATCAAAGGTTAATCATAATCATATTTTTTTAATAATATCAATGCTGTATTCTGCTCCATGCTGTACTCATTATTCTGTAGTACGTCAGATGTTTGCGAAATGCTTGGTTGTGAAAAACCTTATATCCACGAGCAGCCAAAGTACAACAAAGCTACAATTATTTTTTAATTAAAAAATGTCTATATTATTATTTTAATATATTTATGAACAATATTATAATATTTTACATTAGTGCACATTTTCATATCTTATTATAATGCGACTTATGCTCAAAGAATATTCACATTTTCAATTGGGACATGGGCGTTCATATTCAAAAAACTTATGCAGGTTGTTGTCGAAATTGACCAAAAAATTAAGAGGCATCAAGAGAATAAAAAAATTGCTATAGAAGATAGGGTTCAAAAATCACCAATTAAAAAATATAATAATAATAATAATAATAATAATAATAATAATAATAATAATAATAATAATAATAATAATAATAATAATAATAATAATAATAATAATAATAATAAGAGGATGTTCTACTGTAATCCTACTTTAGTAGAAAACTACTTTAAAAAACATGAAGTATATTGTTATCTTTAATAGAAAGTGCTCATTTTTGTTCTAAGTATGATAACACCCAAAAAATGGGGAAGAAGTTTCCATTATACAGGCTAGCAGTATGTACTTCATTTTCAACATTTTGAATGAAGATCACCAGTTTATATGGTATCATCGATTGCGTAAACCCTGGCCCCCTGTTTTCCCAGAATTTCTTGAAATGGTATTGCATGTCATACAAAAGAAGTTACATATATTATCGTCAAGCCAAATTCAGTTAAAGTTAAACACCTTGTATTTGTGGCAAAATAAGTGAATGATCAGGACCTATGTTCTACGTAGATGTTTTCTATCACCCTTTTGAATTTGTCGGTCAAATTTGTCAACATCCTGTATAGGAAGTTTCGTTCAATTCTACGCATATTTCCATACACATTTTGATGATACAAAGTGGATACACGGGAAGACAGATATTTTATAAAAATGTCACTTTTAACTATTCCCAAAACGTGTAAAATTGTTGAATTCCGTAAATCGAAAACAAATTTCGATTACAACACTTCCTTGTATCTTAGATACCAGAAGAAAGTAAAAAACTAAAAAAACTTCATATTTAGACGACCAAAACCATATATCGACTTCATCTTAAGTTTACTAACAAAAAAATACAATAACAATTAATCCTCAAAACTTACGATGAGCAATAATTAAACAGTGGTTCTTTGATTATTTTCGAATTATAATATTTTCCAATTATAATATTTTTCGAATTATAATATTTTCAAGTGCACGTGGCCCACAGTGCGAAATCACATATTTTTAACGGGACCATGGCTCTTTAATTTACTTTTTTTTGTGCTTGAGGATTCGAACACCAAGACTTGCTTATTTAATGAATTTTTTTGCTTGTTATATACTGCTTAATACCGAGGTTCGTTTGGAAAAAGTGGCCCAGCTAGCGGGCGTAGCTCGCTAGTTTTTTTAATAAATTTTGTAAGATTTTTAATTTTCCCGCTTTTTTTCTATGCTAAAAGTTGCTTAGGCATTAAATTTACACATAAAAACGTAGAAAGAATAGAATTACATAATATTACATCGACAGAAAAAAAAAATTTAAAATAAAACCGAAGGATTATAAATTTTCTCGAAAAAAAATTAAATGAAAAATATAAATAAACACATATGTATAATTGAATCCATTCCAATAATAAACAAAACAACTGTAAAAGCTAATGATCTCATCGAAACATGCATCGCCAAGAAAAGCTCGCAAAAAATATAAGGTATTCTTCCCATAACATTAATAAAACACACTGCAAACGATTTCTTCCCATGACCCCTGCTGTAACAGAATTCTGTTGTGTGTTTATATAAACAAAATATGAATGCTACACACTTCATTTTTAATATAGAACATTCAATTGTGAAAGAAAATAACGTATAATGATCTTATAACAATCTGAGTACCTTTGCAAGAGTTATAGCACTGACGGACAAACAAACTGAATTCCTAAACTTTTTCTACTGTGTTTGAATTCATATACTTATTTTATTGGTACATGACAGAAATATTAAAAACGCAATAACATTGACGTTTCACAATCAATAAATTTTAAAATATTTCTCCTCTAATTTTTTTAATCTTTATAATCTCATCTGATTTTTTAATAATAACTATTAATACATTTTTAATTTTAAAAAATATTAATTTACAAGCAATATATTTTGCAAAAACATCAGTATAATTACTGCCTTACACAATTAATAACTATATCTACAACAGGCTACACTTAAGAACATTTTTATTCTTCATTAAACAATTTTATGCATATTTATTTTTATAACGAAATGTTATAATACCGAAAACCAAAACAAAGTTCCTACAACTAAAAAAATTAATGCAATCGAATTAATATCTTTTATGAATTTTAAACTATCAATTAATGAAATGGGCTCTGAAAACAATTACGGGGTTTCTTGATATTCTAAAAGCACCTGTATTTATTATGAAACAGAAAAAAGTACAAATTACCCATAAAAAAATTCTGGGCGAATGCAATAATTAAAGTTAATATTAAGCTCCCTAAAATAATCTAAGGAAGTGTTTAAAGAACATTTAAGCACTATTGATTTATAGAAGAGATAAAATTTGTTTTACTCGCTTTCACATCAAAACATTATTGGAGTAATTACTTAACAGCTTTTAAAAAAAAAAAACATGAAGCATATTTGTAATATTTGTAAATTTATATTTATAGTTACTGCGTAAATATTTTATAAAAGTTTTCTTTTAACATTAACGTCCACAATCAACAAATTAACGTAACTCAATGAATAATTTTCATATTTTAAATTTATCAAGTAACGAAAATGTTTCAGAAAACAATTATGATGTTTCAAATATTCTAAACGCACCAGTATTTATTACGAAATAGGAAAAAAGTACAAGTGACTTAAAAAAAAACTGACGAAAGACTCAGTAATTATAAGTAACTGTTTAATTCCATAAAATTAATTCAATGAAATGTTTAAAGAACATTTAATTAGTATTAGTTGATGGAAGAGATGAAAATTGTTTTGTTTTGCTCGCTTTCAGAGTAAAACATTATTGGAGTAATTACTTAACAGCTTTTTTTTTAAAACATGAAGTGATTATATTTGTAAATTTAGACATATTACTGCGTAAATACAGACATGCAGACAGACTACTGCTTAAATATTTTTAAAAAGTTTTCTTTTAACGTTAACGTTCACAAATAAGCAAATTAATCTAACTCAATTGATATTTTTCACATTTAAAAACTGTTAACTATGAAAAGGACTCTAAAATCAATTATGATCTTACATAATATTATACACGCATATGTATTTAAAACGAAACATTAAAAAGTACAAATCACTTAAAATTAAAATAAAACTCACGATAAACGCAATGATTGTAAGTAATTATTAAATTTCATAAATGTAATCCAATGAAGTATTTAAAGAATATTTAATCGTTATTGATTGATCGGAGATAAAATTTCTTTTTATCTTTTTATGGTTTTTAACTTGTATTTAGAACAAAACATTATTGAAGTAATTACTTAGCAACTTTTTTTTTAAATCATGAAGCTATTCTATCTGTTAATTTATATATGTAATTACCAATTAAATATTTTTTAACTTCTCTTCTAACTTTGACGTAATCAGAAAATAGTTTTTAATAATAACTTTAGAAGATAGCGATCTTTTGACAATATTTTAAACTCTATTTACTTTTATTTTATAATTTAGTGTTCCTTACTTTTTTTCCTTGTATGAAATGTGTCTTTTCGTCGATGTACGATGATACAGTTCAAATTATACTTTAAATAAGGTAAAAAGTATTTTAAAAGGGATTAGTCTCAATAAAAACTTTTTTTTTTAAGTTAGGAAATTTTAATAACGGCCCACTAGTGTTATAGTTAACAAAGCATATACCATTACACTAAGAAGTAAGATCGAAAAAATTCTTATTATTTTCTGATTAAAATTAGCCGAGTAATTGCTGTTTTAAATTTAGGATTTTTTTGGGGGGGTGCGAAATAAAAATTTATTATAAATGTAAATAATCGTCAGATATTTTTTAAAAAAAGTTGAGAGAAAAATTAACATTACACTATGAATTTGAAACCTATTTTTATTTTAATGTTTTAAAGAAAAAATACAACTTGTATTAAAAAACCAATCATGAGAGTGTGTAAAAGACGAAAATTCTGAAAATGCGCGTAAAAAACTCCAATTTTGTAAGCAACTAAAAACCACCCGCGTCACAATATTTTGCACAAAAAAATTATTTAATGAAAAAGAAAAGTGCCAAATTATGATATTTAGCTAACAGACTATTCAAGCTAATTGTATATTACACTATTATTTTGAGGCAAGAAATACTCGATAAGCTAAATTAAGAGTAGGGGATTATTACCCCCCCCCCTGTTTTTCCCTTTTATGCTTAACCAATGACCTCTAAATCAAATCAAAGATTCTTATCAGAATAAAAACCATTGTGCTAGATTTGAAAAAAAGTGGGATAATCCTGTCTAAAACACCCATTTGTCTAAACCAAGAGGGATAAGTCCTTGTTCTCCCCCTTTATATTTAACCAATGAACCACGAAAGCTAATCAGGACTTATAATGTTATTAGAATGAACCCATTACAATCGCATAATTCTGCACGAAAAACCCATTTATATAAAGTAAGGAGGAGGAGATTTGCCCATGTTCCTCCCTTTACACTTAGCCAATGTTCTTCTGAAACTAATCTCGGAAGAGCCTTATTAGAATTACCTATAATTAAAAATTGAAGCATATCTGATAATTTTGCATGAAAAATCCATGTATCTACTTTGAGGGGAGGGTAACTGCCGCTTCCTCCCCTTATAATTAAAAAGTGAACCCCCAAACTAACCAGGGAAATGTCTTATCAGAATGAACCTATACACAAAATTTTGAGCAAATCTATAATTCTGCATGGGAAATCCATTTATGTAATCCACATTTGTACTCAACCAATGGACCACTAAAACTTATCAGAAAACTGCCTTATCAGAATGAATCTAGATACAAAATAAATGTAAAGCAAATCGGCGCAAAATGTAAAACATAATAAAAATTGAAGTTATCTTAAAACTTACTCAACATATTCCTTCTGCAGAAATGCAGAATGTACACCCGCAATAAATCCTGTTAGTACTTTAAAATCTTTTTGCACGAATACTCGAACCTTGACTTGAATCCCCTTTATACAGTTGCTGAAAATCGTTTAAGTCATGCAATTGAAAGTTTTATAACTCGTCCAGTTTTAATGTTATGTAATATTATTTAATGTATGTATGTACTTAGAAGATCGGGAAACTGTATAAAAATAAAATTTTTCGTATTTTTTTAATAAATGTTTTTAATAACGACTCAAATCTGCTTTAAAATACTTCTCTACCTTATTAAAAACATTTTTGTTTTACAATAAAACCCCGATAATTCGGATTAATTGGGACCGGACCCAATCCGGATTTTCGAAAATCCGAATTAGAAAAAAAATGAAATAAAATAAAACAAGAATACATAAAATCACCTTTATGTTAAACTTATTGAATATTTACAGACAGTAAAAATGTTTACTTTGGTTAATTCTTCCGAAAAGATTTCTAGTTTTTTTTTTAATTCAGAATACCACGATAAAACAAGTTTATGTTATTGAAATTAGCCAATTGCTTCTCAAACTTGAAAGAAAATAACCAAACTGATCCGGATTATCCGGAGATCCGGATTAACGGGGTCCGAATTAGCGGGGTTCTAATGTATTTTAAGTATATGTCTATGACTAGTGATTTTGGAATTAGCCATTGTACATCGTGGAGAGTGGACACTTGTACATATTTATGTAATCGTGCATTAGGAAATATACTTGATTTCTCACAAAAACTAGTAACAAAAACTACCAAAAGTGCGCATTGATACCTACTATTTCTACATATCATGACTAAATTTAAAACTTTAAAAAGTTGAACTTAAATTTAAAACTATACTCCTTCAAGAGGTAATATAGAAAAATGTATACCTGTTTCTTTATGCGTTTACTCATTAAAACTTTTTTTTTATCTAAAAGAAAAACTTTTTAGAAAAAAGATCATATTTGTTACTGATGTTTTTTTTTTTTTTTTTTTTTTTTTTTTTTTTTTTTACGAGAATTTTTTTAATTTATTTATTTTATTTATTTTTTATTTTTTTTACGAGAAAGAGAAGTTAAATGACAGAAAATTCTTGTTTTGCCATACGGAAACGGAAAACCATTTTAAAAAATGTAAAAAACTTGTGATGTTGTTTTTTACTTATGAAGGATGAAGATGTTTGAAAACTACACTCCGCTCCCGCCAAGAAATGATGCAAAAATATAATATAAAATACATAAATTTAAGAGATTTTATTGCATTAGTCACGCGAAGAAAATCACAAACTAATAAGACAGCATCCTTTTGAAATTGCCTGTTTAAATAGCTACCCTAGTAGCAAACCAATATTGGTCCAACTCTGCGCCAATATTTCATTTATCGGAAATATTGCCAATAAAACGCCAATATTGTTCCAATATTGGGATGTTTACATTTTATCCTTATTTGCAGCCAATATTATGCCAATATTGGGGTTTCATTGGAAATATTGCCAATATTATGCCAATATTGCGGTTTCATTGGAAATATTGCCAATAAAACGCCAATATTGTACAAATGTTGGCTTTTCATTGGAAATATTTGCAATGAAATTCCAATATTTAACCAATATTGGCGTTTTATTGACAATATTTCCAATGAAACCCGAATATTGGTATAATATTGGCTGCAAATATTGACTAAATAAAGGCAAAATGTAAACATCCCAATAATGAAGCATTATTTCATGCCAATGTGCCAATATTGCTCCAAGATATAGCCAATATTGGTCCAATATTGTTTGCCTTCTGGGGTACTGCTTAAAAGTATTTGATAAAAATTCTTTTATTAGATAATTCATTCAACAATATTAATGTGTCCTTACACTTCCTTCCGCATGTAGAGAGCAGACACAGTGCCTTATTAATAAAACAAGTAGACAACATTTTTTTCTCTTTTATTTATTGGTAAACTCCAGTACACTTTCAAAGACATTTCGTATAAGATATCTCTAACAGCAGATTACATGCGCAGACACATATTAATGAGAAAATACGATAATGAGAAAATAATAAACTTAAATTTTGACTTAATAGTTTGATCCATCTGTTTTATTATTGGTTCGAATTTTAATTATATGCCAGATCTGGTACACGGTGCAGTAAATGGGTTAAAATTGGCAGCAACAAGCGGCTTTTTACTCCTTTTTAAAAAGAATCATGGATGAAAAGTTCAAATATTCACAAAAAATAAGTTTACTATGATTTATTTGAATAAAATAATGGCAAATTTGCACAAACAAAAGCTTTTCATTTTAAATTTACTTGTCTGGCAATTTTCGATAAAAGTTACAATATAATTCACAAAACTCATTTATTGATGTCAGTATATCTGTAATCCAAGTCTTCAAAATATTATTTAATTTTTCATATAAAATATAATTTCACAGCTTTTTTAATTAATTTTTTAACTTTTAGAAAAATTAGTTTAAATTGTTTAACTCAATACAACAGTATAAACTTACCATAGATAAAACTATTTTACTTTACTTTTATTAAAACAGACATCTACCCCGCAATTTTCGAATACGGTACTAATATAGCTGACATTTTTTTTATGTCCGCATGTTTTTATTACAAATTCTTAAAATACAAATTAGAACAATTTATGTTCAATTACAAAATACTAAAAATAGATTTCTATACATTATTAAATTCATTTTTCTCACTTTTAAATTTAAATTTTAATCTATTGGTTAACCAATTTTCAAGTTTAGAAAAACTAACAAAATTTTATTTTACTGATTTTGGTTTCAATACATATACGAATATTCCAAGAATAAAATGTTTTTATTTATCTTTTAAAAAGTAAACACATCTTCTCAAATTTTGAACAAGTTACAATATATTCTCAAAATTCATTTCTTTATCATAGTGTACCTTTATTCAAAACTCTATAAATGAAAAACCAGAAACTATTTCGCTTTTCTGGAAAAAAAAGGCACAAAATGCATATCTATATATTTTTAAATTAAATCTGCATTTGTTGTTTACAGTATTATGTAAAAAGATATTTTTAAAAGAGTTGCCTAGGGCTTAAAAGGAAACCGAAGATTTTTAGAACACTATTTCAATACAAGAACGCAAAATAGCTATTTTAAACACGATATCTTTATAGTTCTAGTTGCATTTTGCTTGAGAATATACCAGTTACACGATAATAAGTTATACATGCATTACGAAAAAGTTATTTTTTAAATCATGAAAGGTAAAATTCTTTAAGAAACATGAATGACAGACAAAATATATAAAAAGTTTCGACTAAAATATTTAAAATAGAACTAATATTTTTCAAACAGGAAAAAAAAGCTAGAAATATTTAAAATTTTTGAAGATTAAATAAACTTACTTGGTTTTTAAAATCTCTATTTTTAAATTGGTTAAATATCAGTTTGAGACATTGTTCACTTGTATAAAATTGAAATACAGAAAACAAATATTTTGAATGTCGACTGTAATTTCTTTCGTTTGTATGTTTTTCTGCATATAATTTTTAAAAGTATCTGTATAAAATAAAATATGTCCTGACAATAAAAATTAGCTGACGAACATAAAATGTCCGTAAAATAATAGGCATGTTTGTATTTTGTAAAATCTATATAAAAAATTTTTAAATTAAATTTTATACTTACAAATATTTAAATTAATGCATTAGGTCAATGACTTACCTATAAAAAGAAAAAGAAAATTATTTTTCATTATTAATAATATCACAAAACTAATGTGGATGTATACATCATTATTATTAAAGTACTAAGAGTTGCTCATAATTTTACTTCTTGTTGTCATATTAAGGTATTTGCCGAAGTCTACAATGAAATATTTTGTAAAAAAAGAATCTATTTTACATTTCTAATACAACAATAAATATTAATTTCTTACCCTTTTTTAGCACTTTCCAACAAAGTTGAAAAGTGCTTATGCATTCGGTTTGTCTGTCCGTCTGTCCGTCTGGCCGGATGGCCGTCTGTCCGTCTGTCCGTCTGTCCATCTGTCCGCGCTCTAACTCCCGTAAATATACTCGGATTGCTATGAAATTTTTATATGTTATTGATGTTTACGCTAGCACAAACCCTATTGAAAATGAAGTATCTACCATGATTAGTTTATCTACAGAGAGAATCAAAAGTTTCCCATTACATTACGGCCTATGGGGAAAAATCGTTAATATGCTCGGATTGCCATGAAATTTTAGGGCGTTATTGACGTTTACTCTAGCACGAATCGTATTGAAAATGAAGTTTCTACCATGATTAGTTTATCTACAGGGCGAATCAAAAGTTTCCCATTACATTACGGCCTATGGGGGAAAATCGTTAATATACACGGATTGCCATGAAATTTTAGGACGTTATTGAGGTTTACCCTAGCACGAACTCTATTGAAAATGAAGTATCTACCATGATTAGTTTATCTACAGAGAGAATCAAAAGTTTCCCATTACATTACGGCCTATGGGGAAAAGTCGTTAAAATGCTCGGATTGCCATGAAATTTTAGGACGTTATTGACGTTTACCCTAGCACAAGTCCTATCGAAAATGAAGTTCCTACCATGTTTAGTTTATCTACAGGGCGAATCAAAAGTTTCCCATTACATTACGGCCTATGGGGAAAAATCGTTTCAAAGGAATTTTAAAGATGTTATACCCTGTCAAATATATTAAAATATGCATTCTATAAAATATAAGGTGAAAATGTAGCTATTATTCATTTACAGGGCCACACAAAAGAATTCCATTAGATAATGGTAAAAGGTGAAATTGTGTGTGGCATATTTTAAATATATTAAGCTGTTTCATGTATAATAAAATTGATATATGTCACTGAAGCTTAATATAAATTATACGCTACTGTCTTGCATAATATGAAGTTCATAGCATTTACAGGGCCATACAAAAGATTTCAAATAGCATATTCTTTCCGAAGTACCGCATATGTGTCCGATGATGGCTGATGGAGGGATGAAATGCATTTTAATTATGATATGCGCGTTTATATTTCGCTAAAAATATGCACATTATATGGTGTGTATAAATGTTATAGTTGATATACAGGGCTACCCAAAAGAGCTCACCAACGTTACTGAATATGAGCATAGATTATTTAAACGTGGTTCTTAAATAAGCTATGCATTTTTACGCTGAGCTTCATTGAATTTACTGAGAAATGTTTGCAAAATATAGATAAAAGGATATACAGAGCCACGCCAAGAATTCGGTACATGGACGCCTATGAATGATAATTTATGAGAATGTGATTTCAGTTGTTTTAAAATGTTTTAGTTTACAATAAATTTTAGCCTAATGCTGACGTGTAATAAAGGTACAATGTAAACTACAGGGCTGAACAAAAGTTTTCAAGTATGTTTCCATCTGATATTATGAAAATGCTGAAAAATAAATTTCTAGCTACTGGGTATTTTCTTGCTAAACTAAATTTTCCCATTATATCAAGTGACATATGAAATACAGAGCTGTTCAAAAGTACTGGAATACATATTTGGGTATATTTGGCTATACACTATTATTTCCCTAAATAACAAAATTTTGTTAAAGATTTCATTAAGTGTTGGAAAGTGCTTCATAATCTATGCTTAACGCATGATTTTTCATACTTGTTTCATTTTAATCTCTCTTTCTTAGAATATAAGTTATAGGCAGTTTTATTATTAATAGGTTGCAATAATTATACAGAGGGTTGCGGAATTCAACCACCAAATACAGAGAAGAAAGAATAGGCTTTAAGAGGATAAAAAATGACCATAATACATGGAGTCGCAAACCACTTATTAAGTTTTAAAAATACGGTGTTTCACCCTAAGGAATTTGGGTTCACAGTAATAGTTTTGAGAATTAAATAAAAAAACACTGCAGCAAAAATACTTAATATGTACGTTATGTTGGGCATAATATGCATAATATGATGTTTTAAATGTTATATTATCAAAAAAGTTTGGGAAAAACAGTAGTCTCAAGCAATCAATGACACAGAATGAACTTATAATCACAGTCCAAAATGTTGTTTTGTAGTTGCAAAATTTTCGTATAATATTTTTTTATATGGTTAAGAAAAAAATTAGTCTAAAAATATTTAACTTCGGTTGTTTAATTGTGCTTTCAAAATACGATAGAGAATATTATGTTGTATGAAAAGTGAAACGCTGTTAAAAGTTTTGCTCTAGTTTGACCCAAATTTTGTGCTCCATAGCTGCCACCATAAGATGGTAAAATCTCGTATCAACATTTGGAGCTTCCTATTTCAACCTTGTTCCAACTATTGAAACTATGCTACAACAGGTAGCATAGTTCCTGTTGTAGTTCCATAGTTTTGAGAATTAAATGCAAAAACACTGCAGCAAAAATACTTATTATGTATGTTATGTTGTGCATAATATGCATATATGATGCGTTAAATGTTACATTATCAAAAAAGTTTGGGAAAAACCATAATCTCAAGCAATCAATGACACAGAATGAACTTATAATCACGGTCCAAAATGTTTTGTAGTTGCAAAATTTTCGTATAATATTTTTTTATATGGTTAAGAAAAAAATTAGTCTAAAAATATTTAACCTCAGTTGTTTAATTGTGCTTTCAAAATACGATAGAGAAAATTATGTTGTTTGAAACGTACAACGCTGTTAAAAGTTTTGCTCTAGTTTGACCCAAATTTTGTGCTCAGTAGCTGCCACCATAAGATGGTAAAATCTCGTACCAACATTTGAAGCTTCCTATTTCAATCTTGTTCCAACTATTGGAGCTATGCTACAACAGGTAGCATAGTTCCTGTTGTAGTTCCATAGTTTTGAGAATTAAATAAAAAAACACTGCAGCAAAAAACCTTAATATGTATGTTATGTTGTGCATAATATGCATAATATGATGCGTTAAATGTTATGTTATCAAGAAAGTTTGGGAAAAACACTAGACTCAAGCAATCAGTGACACAGAATGAACTTATAATCACAGTCCAAAATGTTGTTTTGTAGTTGCAAAATTTTCGTACAATATTTTTTAATATGGTTAAGAAAAAAATTAGTCTAAAAATATTTAACTTCGACTGTTTAATTGTGCTTTCAAAATACGATAGAGAAACTTATGTTGTATTAAAAGTGCAATGCTGTTAAAAGTTTTGCTCTAGTTTGACCCAAATTTTGTGCTCAATAGCTGCCACCATAAGATGGTAAAATCTCGTACCAACATTTGGAGCTTCATATTTCAACCTTGTTCCAACTATTGAAACTATGCTACAACAGGATCTCCAAATATTGGTACAAGATTTCATCATCTTACGGTAGCAGCTGCTGAGAACCAAAATTTGGTTCAAACTAGGACAAGATTTTTAACAGTGTATCTACTCTTATTAATAGATGAATTTAATATATTTTACACTGAATTTTCTTTCATAGTACTTTAAAATACCTTTATGCTGTAATGGGTTAAGGGAGACCCGTACCCCTTTTTGGCCAAAAATCATCAAAGTTCAAAAAACAATTTATCTCAGAAAACGATAAAATACATATTTGCGAATCTCCATGCAAAATTTCGGAACTCGGGGACACTTGGAACAGGTAGAAAATGAGCTTTTTAAATTGTACTCACTATACATTTTAAAGGACTAGCGGCCATTTAAAACGTGTTTTCCTGAAAATGACTTTTTTCATATTTTGCCTAAGTTCAAAGTACTAAGGCTCAGTGGTAAAATGATTTAGAAACAAAGTGTTTATGTTTTTAGAATCTTAAAAAAATTTGCAACAAAAGTAAGGAGAGATATTTTTGTAACTATTTCTGAAAATTTTACATAAATTGGTAAACATGAAAATTATAACGAATGTAAGGAAATTTACCATGCGTATTTTTTTTTTTTAGCCGATTAAAATAGAAAATTAAAAATATCTTTCCTTAGTTCTTTTCTATATACTATAACACTATTTAAGAAATTTTAGTAATGCCAAAATATTGAAAATTGAATGAGGAGTAGTAATTTTAAAAAGTGTATTTTTCGACAAAAAATACCATAAAAATCTCCATAAAAAATATGCTTTTTAATAAAAAGTGAATTTTTTTTTTTTTTTTTTTTTTTTTTGCTAAATATTCCTTACAAGAAGATTCTTAAATAGTACACCGAAATTCATTACTTTAAAATCAATAATAAAAATTTTGGGTTTTTTCTTACGAATCTCCCTTAAGGTAGATGCTCAATACGATGTTAGACATTTCTGTAAAAACAAGATTCTCTGTACACTAGTTCTCGGTTAAATGAATTTAATTGTGTTTCTCGGTCATTGTTTTACAGATATTATACTTATCTTATGTCTAATTCCTTGTAGTGATTTCTATACCTTCATTTAAAAACTTTTTTTATCTATGTTAAAACTTGTAATGCAAAAAACATATTCTTAAATTTCTTATTACAATTTTGTTAGATACATAAAAGAAAAATACTTAGTTTAAAAATTATTTTTGTTAAGGTTGAGAATAACTCAGTCAGGGAAAACGCATGTTCTTGGTTCATGTCAGTGGAGATTTTTAACGACAATAATGGGGGTTTTATCAAAAAAACTTCGTTCGCAATAACAGCTTCCATAGGTCAGTCAGTAAGGATTCCTACCGCTATCAAGAAGTCCCAAGTTCAAACTCCATTACAGCTAGCTACAAATTGTGTACAAATTAAAGGTTGCATCAATTCAAATTTACTCGAGAATTTAAAGTTTTTGAGTGACTAAAGAATGAATTGTTCTTTAATTTTAAAAACAAAATAAAGTTATTGTGATTAAAAGTAAGTTTACAGAACCTTGTGTATTTTTAATGATGTTAATTTACCGAGTCTATGATAAATTTTCCAAATAACGTCCCTGTTATTTAACAGAATCTCGTTTTTTTTTAATTATGATATTTTACACAAGATTTAAGATAATGGATTACCCATTGTCATTACGCATTTTTTTTCTTTTTTACAGTGTAGCACAAAAATTCAGTTTATAAAATATTTTTTTCACATGTTAAATAGAGAAGATGCGATTGTCATGGTGTTACCATTACATTTTTTGAAAATAAGCCTTCAATTTTGTTAATTAATCTGTACACTGTAAAAAAAAATTCAAGAGGTTACTAAAAATTTTTTAGTAATTTTGTATTCCACAGATTTTTTAGTAACCATTACAAACCTTTTTTTGCAAGTGAAACAAACATTTCTTTTGTAAACTGAACAAAAGAATTTATTGTATAACTAACTTAAAACTTTTTAGTATGAGCCACCAAGCATGTTTTAGTAATAGCTCAAAAATTATTTTTAATAACCAGTAGGTGTGCCCGAAAGGCAGGAGCTTCCTTCGAGCTGCATCCAGTGGGTAAAAAGACAGACTTCTGAAGCGGAAGAATTTCGGTTAAGCCGCAATAGATGGCAGCACCAAACATTGCTACCTGCTCCAACAGTATTTTCATAATCCCTTTATTTAACGGGTACTTACACTGCATATATTCGGTGCGTATTTGGTGGTGTCCAGCATCGAACCCGGGACCTTTCAGCCGGGAATTCGGTGCTATGACCACTAGACTATCACGGCCACACCAAGTGAGCTTTAGTAACAGCTATTAAAAATATAAAACTATTAACTCTATTCGTTGCTAGCTTTTTTCTAGTAATTCTTGCAGATTTTCTTGTAACTGAGTAAGATTACTAAAAATTTTTTACTAATTGCATGGATCACTAAAATATTTTTAGTAGATCGACCTTTTTTTTTTACAGTGTACTTCATCCTGATAAAAGTATAACAAAAAAGTAAAACTTCGGCAATATATTACATTCCAACCATACTCCATTAATTAAAGCAATGACAAAATCTTAATTTGACTACTTTCACATTTTATTTTACTCTAAATTATTCCTGATAAAAATGTTCAAGAAGGAAAGTTGCATAAAAACGGCATTGGCACACTTCTATCTCTTTTTATAAATAAATATTATTTTTATTTTCAAAATATTGTTGAAACCATTTTATTTAAATGCAGCGATTTTACGGTCGTTAAGTACAGTAAATATATTACTTTCACCAAAAGCCTAAATACAAAATTTATTCAAAATAATAAAACGGCAAATTCAATTTTCATAAATTATCCTTTTTTTTTATTATGAGCAAACTTTTTTTGCAATTGAAAATCTATTTTTTAATATTCTACGCACGGTTAAACTTTATGAGTACGGGGGATAAAAGTTTCAAAGCGATTTGCAGAGTGATGGAGAACACGCGATAATGTTTAAAATTGGTTTATGGTAAAAAGAAAAAAATATATTTACATAAACGGCATAAAGAACTTTTAATAGCCTTTTAAACACTAAAAGACATTAGCGTCCAATATAATCTTCTAAACATTAAAATATATTTATGTTAATTTATTTCTAAAATGTACTACGGCTGCTTTCATTGCAGTTTTTTTCGAGATAAAATAACAGTCAAGCAAGATTTTTAATTTAATAATATGTCAGAATTTACGGTTTTTATATCACGCTTACTGATTTATTGTCCACTATTGTATTTATTTTTAAACTTATTAAAACTTATTAAAATCTAAATTTCAAAAATAATGTACCATTGTAAACAGTGTTCTCACTGACATTTAACTAACGTTAGTAATTTGGCTAATTAAAAATAAAAAACATTCGCCAAATGGGAAAAGTATTAGCAAAATAGATTCGCCGGGTAGCACAAAAAAAAAAAAAAAAAAAAAAAAAAAAAAAAAAAAAAAAAAAATTAATGTATTCCTTTTTTTTCAATATGTTCTAAAATAACCCAAGTTTTTATAACTGTGACAGCGATTGTTATTAATCTCATTTCAAACAAATATAAAAAATACAACTTAATAAATTTCGCTACAAATATAAAAAATATGTATACACTAAATATATATGCATATGTATGAAAAACGAAAAAGAAAAAAAGAAAAAGAAAAAACTGAGCGCTAGCAATTTGGCGAATCTAATCTCTTGTTTACTCGCCAAATGAAGATTTTAGTCGCGATTTGGCGCATTGGCGAGCGACAGCGAGAACACTGATTGTAAATCTCAAAATGTGAATAATAAGGAATGTTTCTTTGAAATATGCACAATCCTTGCACTTATTCAAAATAGCAAAGTAATACGAATCAGGTGAAACCTGCGCGGACTCGCTGCGTTATCGTACATAAGGGCATGACTGTTTTCCGAGAATGAGTGACTTTAGCTTTGGCTGGCTGATTTCTGTTTTTTTTTTCTTTTTTTAAGATCTTAAAATAAAGGCTAGTGGGAGGGATATTTTTCTCTACAGACTTGGTTTCCTTGGTTTCCTGTGGTTCCTCTTAGGCAATAAAAATAAATGTATACGTTTGCATGTGTTCATGCATCAAGAAGGCATTGTTCATCACGAGAAGAAATTCATCGGAACACTTTTTTCCCAAAGAATATTTTAAACGAACGATATACGATGTCCTACAACAATACGAGAAGAAACTTCCGGCCAAATATCAACCGGAGTAAGCTCAGGTGATCCCAAAAATTCACTAAACCAAACTTACAGCTGCTAAAACAGCTGCTTGACAAAAATGACCAAATAAAAATCTGTCTAACGATTGCTAAAATCCTGCTACTCACATAAGACAAAGACGTTTAACATTAAGTATCATAAGAAAAGGATCATACAAAAACGAACAAAAAAGTAAATAGGTGCCGCTGGAAAAAAATGTGGTCTCAACTTCAGAAAGATCTCTGATCTAGCATTCATCTTGAATGACGTGTCATACTCCACGATCACTCATTCCATTATTAATGGTAATGGTGGATTACACATATGTGACATCTCCACGACACAACTTATAATCGAATTCACTACTTAAGTGGAAGTCGAAGGCAATATCCTTGTTTAAAATGTGATGTGTCCGAAAGGCTTGAGGCGTTCGTTCATTCAAAATTTTGGATCGCTACCAATGGGGACATGTGTTTCAATGAGTACATTCCCCAAATCCATGCTTATTACAACAACGGCGATTACGTCTTCTGACCAGACTTGGCCAGCCGTCATTACTGCAAAATCGCTCTAAACCTTTTGCGCCAGCAAAATATAACTTTCTTATAGAAGTCCAAAAATCCGGCCAACTTTCCTCAAATTTGACCAACTTACATATTCAAGACAAGTCTTTTCAAGACATATCTTTGGTCTTAAGTGTACTGCTAACGGTTGAAATGCAGATTACATCTGAAAATTGATCAGTCGAATCAAATTCTGCCTCCAAATTATAGACCCAAATTTTGTACCACATCTAGCAGTAAATTCAAAAGTAAAATCGATAGTATTTGATGAAACGGTTTAATTGAAACCCACAAACTGCTTTACAAAAAAATGGGGTTATTTAAATTAACTTATTGAACCCATTTGTGTCCTTTGTCACATTTTTATGGCTTCCCTATCAAGGGAAATTTCTGCAGATTTCTGGGAAATATACTAGTAAATTTAAAATCAAATTTAGTAAAGTTTGACTGTGTGTAAAATTTTGTATGAAAATTCACTCATAATTAGCCAAAATATGCTAAAAATTACAAAAAAAAAAAAAAAAAAAAAAAAAAAAGATTTCTTTAAGTACACTTAAAAGGCATATAAATAACGTTATTCAGATCGACATATGTTTCATCGCACAAATTGGCGACATTTAAAAAATCTTTTCCAAATTTTTTAAACAAGAAATGAGTAAATAAAATCACGAGATCTCTCATCTGTAATAAAAATCAAATTCAAACATAAAATAAATGAAAATGGATATTTGTGAGCATGAATTGTATTTTTTATCACTTGTAGCAGTCTTTAGCTTAGTTTTGACTTCATGTTTAAATTTAAATCTACTTTTCTTAGAAAATATCACGATCTGTAATAAAATTCGTACGCATTAAGAGATTCATGTTATTTTAGATGTTTTAATACCACAAATTTCGTAATGTACTGGTCGCCATATCTCAAGACATAATCTTTTTCATTAAATAAAGGAAACATTTCTTTTCGAACATTTTAGTAAAAAGTCCTTGAGACTCACTAGGGAAGTGCACGAAGTGTGAGTCATCGATTTTGACAAAAGTGATATCGTTGGAAAGATCTCATCGAGAGCAGCAAAAAACTCAATGAAACTACCCGTCGCAAATGAGTCGTTATTGAGATATCCGACAATATATGTGACGCAACTAGCGCATACTTAATGGGGAACCGTAAAAAAATTTTAGTCTCGATTTTAACAAAAGTGGTATCGTTGAAACGATATCATCGTGAGGATTAAAAAACTCAATAGAATCACCCGTCGGAAATGAATTGTTTTCGAAATATCCGACAATTTGTGTCACATTTTTAATACACACTTCTAGGAAACTGCATTAACTAGGGAAGTGCAAAAAGTATAAGTCACCGATTTTGACAAAAGTAATATCGTTGGAAAGATCTCATCGAGAGCAGTAAAAAACTCAATGGAACTACACGTCGCAAATGAGCCGTTATCCAGATAACCGGCAATTTATGTCACTTAACTAGTGTACACTTAATGGGGGACCGCAAAAAAAATGTTTTCTCGATTATAATGAAAATGGTGTCGTTGCAAAGATATCATTGTGAGAAGTAAAAAACTCAAAGGAACAAACCATCTGAAACGAGCGATTTTCGAGATATCCGACAATTTCTGTCACTTAATGCAGTTTCCTAGAAGTGTGTATTAAAAATTTGACACAAATCGTCGGATATCTCGAAAACAATTCATTTCCGACCGGTGATTCCATTGAGTTTTTTAATCCTTACGATGATATCTTTTCAACGATGCCACTTTAATTAAAATCGAGACTAAATTTTTTTACGGTGCCCCATTAAATATGCGCTAGTTGCGTCACATATATTGTCGGATATCTCGATAACGACTCATTTGCGACGGGTAGCTCCATTGAGTTTTTTGCTGCTCTCGATGAGATCTTTCCAACGATACCACTTTTGTCAAAATCGGTGACTCACACTTCGTGCACTTCCCTAGTCAGTGTAAAGAATTCTCATTCTTCATGAAGATTCAAGAATGCCAATAACAGCTCTTTAAATTTAAAAAATAAAATAAATTTTCGGTATGTCATTTTCTTCGTAATGTTTTATGGTATTCCTGCAATGTTTAAACTGATTAAAACTTCAGAAAGTTTGGACGATACATAAATATTATAAAGGTTTTTAAAGATGTTTGAACCAGTTCAAAAAAGTGAGAAAAAAGTATTTCTTTTTCAACTAGATATTTTTTTCACATAATTTTTGCATTTAATTTAAAACCGATAAAAATTTCAAAATGTTTAGGTAACAAAAATGGTTTTATATTTAAAATCATGAAACATTCCTACGTGAAGACAACAAGAAAATGACACCTTATGATCGCTTTTACCGCTATATAATTTTTTTCGTAATATTTTCAATTTTGAAAAACGTAATTATTTTTCAATTTATAAAAAACAACTGCATTTACATTTGTGATTTACTTAAAGTTATTATCAATGTCCTTACAAATCCAGGAGGATAAGCTAATAACAATTAAAATACACAAGTTAAGACTATAATAATAAAAATATTGATTTTGCGACATCAACGTTAATATAATATTAATTAGTCGCACAAAAATTCTTGATATACTTAATGATGTATGAATCAGGATGGCACAACAATCTCATCTCCCCTGAACAGAATATAAACAGTTACTAACAAATCTTACCAGTTTGGTTTTTTTGCTGGACTCAATCTCTTTCGTCTTATATTAATGAGGTCCCTGGTTCAATTTCTTCCAACCCCTATCCGACTCCTTCAACAACTAAGGTAGCCGGTAGTTCCATTACAAAAAAGGGAGATAAGAATAAGACTCTTTCTATATTGGCAATCGTGATTCTATTAGGCCTTAAAGTTTGTATGTGGAATTTTAAATTACCTGGGATATCAAAATCCACCTAATAATAATGAAAAATGAATTTTAAAATAAATGAACTAATATGTTTTACATGATATTACATCTCAATTTTAGAAAAGCTTAGAAATTTACTGGATCATTCATTAAATTCGTTATTTAATTAGCAATTCCCAAATCACTATTTTTCTACATAAGAAATAGTTGAAATTTTTTCATGAAACATTTTTATTAAAATAACTAATATTTGTTTAACTTTTTAAAAAATGACTCTGGGGAATATAGATATCGATGTTTATTCAAAGAGAAAAAAGAACTGATTCCATTTTTATATAAATAATCGTAAAAAAAAATTTTTATGATATTATAAAGATCTTTTTCTTCTATTGTCATAGGGAAAGTATTTTTTTTATTACATATTATTGTATTTTAACAAAATGTTTCTGCATCTTAATTAATGATTAAAGCGACATTATTTAGCAAAAAAAATCCATAGTTTTTTAAGGCAATGTATACTTTGCGGAAAAGTATATTCCCAAACGCATTATAATTTTGAAAATATACAGCTCATATTCAAAATATTAGAATAATTACCTTTTTTTTAGAAATTGAAAATATCGTTTGGTAATTTAATGTCTTTTAATGAAAATACGCAAACGATATTTTTATTAAGAACTTATTGTTGATTAAACTTACTTGTTATCTTAAATTTAATATCATTTTTGAAAAGATTAATTGCAAAAAAAATTATTTTGAAAAGTCAAAATATTAGAATATTTATTCAAGTGGTTCAAAATATTAGAATATTTCACATTAATTCTCCTTTAATTATTACCAATTCTTAACTGGTGGCATCATTGATTAAATGCAGACTATTTTAATTAAAATCAGTATTCTTTTTTGCAGTTTGTTTCTTTTTCGTCTTAAAATGGGCCGTGTGAGTGATATTCCTGAATCTACTAAACTTCGTATGGTTGATTTGTATCGGCACGGTAAAAATCAATGTTTTATAGCGAATTATTTACATTGTTCGCAATCGAGCGTTAGTAAAATACTAACACAATATTCAAAAATTGGAAAATTTCAAAATAATCGCCGAAATGGTGGCCGAAAACCAAAAACATCTGCTAGAGATGACAGGAAACTGAAGCGTATAGTTAAGAAAAACCGTTTTAATAGTGTGCGATTCTTGCACCGAAAATGGAAAGAAGAAGGAGTTGAAGTTTCTACATCGACAACATTAAGACGTCTCCATAAATTTAAATTTGAATCTTGTGTACCGAAAACAAAACCTCTCATAACTGCAAGACAAAAGCGTATAAGATTGAATTGGTGTAAATCAAGACGTTTATGGAGCAATGAAGATTGGAAAAATATATTATTTAGTGATGAAAGTATGTTTTGTGTTTCATATGGTAATCAAGGTATTTGAGTTTGGAGAATGAAGCAAGAAGCATTTGATAAAGAATGCCTTAAATGTTCCATAAAATTTGCTGCTAGTGTCATGGTTTGGGGTTGTATGAGTGCAGAAGGACCTGGAAAGTTATGCATCGTCTACAAAAAGGTTAACTCTCTGATATATCAAGAAATTTTAGAATATTACATGATTCCATCATCAGAAGATTTATTTGAAGATGATTTCATCTTTCAACAAGATTTAGCGTCCCCGCATACCTCGGTGTCAACTAAGAATTGGTACCGCCAACGCAACATTAAGGTACTTCCTTGGCCACCAAATTCACCAGATCTTAATCCCATTGAAAACTTATGGTGTATAATGAAGAAAAAACTTCAAGAAAATCCTCCTTCAAGTAAAACTGAGTTAGTGGCACGTATAAAGTCTATTTGGGCTAATATTGATAGAAATGTTTGTAAACACCTTGTATATAGTATGCAAGATCGATTGTACGCTGTTATGAAAGCTAAAGGGGATGCTACAAAATATTAACTACCATTTACTTCATATTCATAAGGTAATATTGTTGCGTAAAATAAAATATTCTAATATTTTGAACCAATTTAAATTTTATTCTAATATTCTGGTGTGTTTAAGGAAGCTGTATACCTAATTTATTGTGCTGTATTTTATATTTTATAAATGTTAAAATCTTATCTAAACATTCCAGATTTAATTTATAAGAAATTCAATTGCATTTACTTAGTATAAAAAATAAATAAATGACAAATAATTTTTCTTATTACTTTTTCTCAATTATTCTAATATTTTGAATATGAGCTGTATATATATACTTGGATAAATGGCTAGGAAAATCCTTAAATTTAAAGATAAAATAATTATACCCCAGACAGTTTATTATATATTTATTAATGTATTTATTCATAAAATAAACAAATCCAGACATTAATTTAAAAATACTCACATGCTTTTAGTAAAAGTTTATATATCGTTAAAATATTCAATGAATTGTTTCAAATGGCTAGTTAATATGAATTTTTTTAATTTAAATAATAATTTAAAAATAGATTACAGAGCATTTTTTTTTAATATTTACAAAGCATGAGTTTGCAGAAATATTTTATCCATTAAAACAACATAATCATACTATATATTTTTTTTGATTATGTTTTATTTGTTTCTAATAAATTGCATCATTAGTTTTTAATGTTCTTCAATTATGTTAATGTTTCCTGATTTTGCATTTTATGTATTATTTTTTCTCTCATTTCGAAAATATTATTTTGATTGTTGGCGCTTTAGACAGGTGAATTTTGAAATTGCATGTAAGTAAAAAAAAGTTTTGTTACAGGGTGTTTCACAAAGGACCCCTAACTTTAAAAATCTATAATTCGGAAACGGTGATAGATAGAAACATGAAACCAGTGGTGTGTTTATTAAAAAAATCGCAAGAATCTTATACATAAATCAGAAAATTTAGTTAAAAATAGCGCTCATAGATGGCGCTGATAGCGTTAAGACCTTTTAAAGAGACACTGTTTGAACAAATTGAACTATTCTTGCATCGTCACTCCATCGCTTTTATAGAATATCTCTATTTTGACCAATGAGAATCCTCCCTAATACACTAAAGTAATCGTTTTCTATGAAACTGGTGGAGTGACGATGCAGCAAAAGCTTCAAGTTTTTAACAGTGTCTCTTTAGAAGGTCTTAACGCTCTCAGCGCCATCTGTGAGCGCTATTTTTAACTAAATTTTCTGATTTATATATAAGATTCTTACGATTTTTTTAATAAGCACATCACTGGTTTCATGTTTCTATTTATCACCGTTTCCGAGTTATAGATTTTTAAAGTTAGAGGTCCTTTGTGAAACACCCTCTATTATGTTTTAAGTACGGTAATAACTTAACATTGCCAAAGGTTAAATTCCCAAAAACATTTTTTTGTGGAAAATAGCAATTGAAGTTCAAAAAATATATTTAAAAGACATTTTTCATTAAAACTGATGCTTTAAATAAATTTGAATAATTATAAACATATTATACAAGATTTATTTGCCAGTGCATAGTGAAAAAAAATTAGTGATGTGCGATTGTTTGACAGAACTGAACTTATGTTTATGAATTTACATATGAGTAAAAGTTGCCACCTTGTTTTTTATTTTAAGTTTGACTTCTCACCAATGAACCATGGCATTTTATTGATTTTTCAACAAGTTGCTGTTTGTATTTTTAAATTTCCCCCACAATTTTTTCAAAAAATTATTTCAGCTGCAATAAATATTTAAAAATTTAGAAAATTTAAAAAATGGCATAAAAAATAAGGGAAATTACTGATTTATATTTTCCTTCAATACAAAGGCTGAAATTCTCCCATAAAGTAATGCAGTGGGCTGTACAGTACATAATTGGCCAGTGTCACGTAGTTCATATAATTGGTAAAACAAAGTGAGTTTTCTTTGCAAAAAATATTCTTAATAAAACAAAATTCGTGAATAACCAAATACAGTCTTCGTGAGTGTTGAAATGCTCCGCATTTTACTTACCCATCATACGTAGTATAGGGTAAGTCTTGCAATCGTTTTGAAAATCGAAAAAACATTTTTGACGGATTTACACGTTTTAGATAGTGGAGATGCCGAAAAATATATTTTTAGAAAAAAAAATTTGCCGTCCGTCTGTCTGTCTGCCTGTCTGTAAACGCTCTATCTCCCGAACAAATTGAGATAGAGACTTGAAATTTTGTATGTGATTGGTATGTAAGAATGGGACGAAGCCCATTTAATATCAGCAACCTCAATCATCCGGAACTATTTTTTTCGGACCCTCGAAAAATTCGTTCTGATGAAAGGTACATAAAATTTTTCGGATTTTTTTGTTTTAAGGAATGGACGTAAAAGGCAATAGAATAACACACATTTTGCATATAGAACGAAGTCGATCGGATAATTAGTTGCCGAGATATTTGTAATCCTGTTTTCCACGTTCTTCGATTTTTCATGTCCCTGTATTTCATTCAAATTTCAATTCAGAAGTATATTTTAATTGGAAATGAGACGCTTAATCTGACACAGTTAATTGTTAGTTAATAGAATTATTATTTTTGGAGTTATAAGGATGTTTCTTTTACGCAGTTCGGTACTACTTGAGTAGTTTGGCGTTTTTATAATTTGTCGAAATTGGTACATCAGCAGTTCTTTAATAAAGCATTACTATGTATATTAACAATATTTAAATTTTGTTTATGAATTGCAATGCATTGTATAAATAGTTTTCGCATGTTTTATTTTCATATACATATCCATGATGGGTAAGTATTACGGTGGCCCACAACGACTAGTTTTATTTCGAGAATAATGAAAACTTGCGAATGTTAAGGAATTCCTGTATTGTATATTACATTTATTTTTATTACTAGCTAATTCATCCGACGTTGCCTGGGCCCGTAAGGAAGGAACCTCAAATTTGTATGATTTTATGCCTTTAATTCCATTTTGTCTAAATTCATATTTTTAAATGAAAAACATTGCAAGAACAATATTGAATTGAAGATACGTGCTATTTTGCGAAATTGGATTTTAGGAGTGTATAAGTACCGAAAACAAGTGACACCTCAATAAAATAATCAAATTTTTACTGATTTCGTGGACATTTTCATATATTTTATTTCGTTAAAAAAAAAAAAAAATCAGGCCGTCCTAACGCTTCAAATTTGTTGTAGGAAATATAAATTTGGTCTATGTAGATGCTTTGAAAAGATTTTGCTAAAATAAGGATGTTGAATGAAATAAAAAATTAAGAAATTTGCTTATATTTCTATTCGAAAATAGTGGTTAGTTCAACCTTTCACCAAAGATGCGCAATATGTTATGTACAAACATTGCATTATGAAACAGCGGTCAAAGGGTTGTTATAAACTATCTAAAAGTTTCAAGTGGATCGATTTTCGTTTTCCGATTTTTAACAAATTCGCGTACAATCTCTACTCAAAAATGTTTTTCTATTTAAAAATCGAATTTTTTTATGTAACAAAAAAGTTCTGAGTGAAACTTTTTGAAATTTACATTTTATTAATTGGCCTCGAAAGTTAGACCTAAATGCATAAGTTAAAAATCTTCTACAAAATTTGAACTTGATTGTTTTACATTCTACTAAACCGGAAACATGCGTTTTTCAAAAGAGACATAATGTCTTTAACTTCCTCGTCTAACAGCTATTGAGATTTCAATTGGAGCGTTTCGATTGTGCAGTCTTGTGCAAGCCCGGATTCAGGCTCAAATGTAGTCAACGTGATGACAAATACTTTTTTAATTGGGCCGTTTGACGAGTTTTTAATTAATTTCTCAGCTAATTTTTAAAATTTTAAAATTCTGAGACTCAGGTACATAAGAGAGGTCTTGGACAATCTTCACAAAAAATTTGAGCCTTGTATATACCGTAGTTTTTGCTAGCCGTCGCACAGACATACACACAGACAGAGGGATTTTTTCTTTTAAGGGCCCCGTCCACAAATGATGTCACTCTTGGAGGGGAGTTCGAGATATTGTGACAGTTTGTGACAAGGGGGTGGGAGGGAATAAGAAGTAATGTGACATCACACATTTTGGTTAAAATAAAAAGGATTTAAAATCAGCTGATTAAATTTTAAAATTATTTTGAAATAAAAGTACTTTGTGTTCATAAAGTAAATATCAAATTTAAAACCAAATATAATAAATTCTATTTCGAATTCTTGAATACTACTGTTTTCAGATGCTCTTTCATCTTAATTTTTCAATAAAATTGTATATTAATTACTATTTTTGTTGTAAACCTTGATATTGTTTAATACAAAATAAGACGAATTAAATATACGAATCATTTTTATTGTTATGCTCACAAACGTCATATAAATAAAATTTGAAATATGAACTATGACATAATGCTTTATTTCTGAACAGCAATTATATGCATATGAAATATAGCGTGACATGTGACAAGGGGAAGGGAGGGGATATGATGAAGTGTGACACTCTGTGACAAAGGGGGGGAGGGGGTTCAAAAATATTGAAAAAAAATCTGACATCATTTATAGACAACGCCTTATTAGTATAGATTCGAAGGTTTAATCATAAGGTAAATTTTATACGACATACATTCATTCTCTGTCGTTTCTGAATTTCACACTTCTCTAGTATATTTATGCTATTCTCAAGTAGCTTTATAAAATATAAAACCATTATAAACCATTGCAAATTACCAACGGAAATTGTGAATGTATAAAACAAAATCTGCATGAAACAAAAAATTAGAATTTGTTCTATAGAAACAAAAAAAAAATCGATTAAGCTATTAAGCCAAAATTTACTTTCATTATTTTTACTGAATATTTACAAATATTTATTAAAACTAATTGGATGTGCTAAATCTAAAACTTTCTTCTGTCTCATACGTACATTTTAATATTTCAAAATTTAGTTACACATCTTAATGAGTTAATATTATTAATTCAATTCTATACCAACGATGCTTTTTATCTTAAATTTCTGCTTCAGTCAACTAATCGGAGTAAAAACGAATTTCCGTCTCTGAACGAGTTGATGACCAATAGAATGAAAGACTGATATTTTTCAAGTTCAGGAAGAAGTTTCTCGTCATACCCAAAAATAATCATACACCAAATTTTTTTAGTTCTATACACAACTTCAAACACTTTTTGTTGTAAAATGATGAAAATGGCACAGACATCGTGATTATAGCGCCTCCTTCCGGCGGATTTTTTCAAAGTCAGGGAGGGTCTGCTGACCATTGCCAATCTCTTGTACAAAAAATTTCATTCAATTCTATGATAACTTCATACACTTATCTGTGGTAAAATATTGAAAATGGCACAAAAATTGCTATTGCAGAGCCCCCTTCCAGCGGAATTTTTCAAATTTAGAGAAGACCAACAAGCCATAGCGAAACACACAAAAAAATTTGGTTCAATTCGATGCATAACTCGACACACTTTTAGTCGGTAAAATATTGAAAATAGCACAAAAATCGTTATTGCAGCGCCCCCTTTCCAGCGGAATATTTCAAAATTGAAGGAGAACCTGTCTGCCACAGCCAAAAAACATTCACAAATAATTGGTTCAATTCTATGCACATCGTCATGCATTTTTTCATGGTAGAATAGCGATATACGGACACACGTACACACAGATAGACATTTTATAGAAACATATTTCTTGGAATCTCTGACCCTTAAAACGCGTAAATCCGTCGAAAATCGGAAATCGAAAAAACTTTCGATTACAATACTTTCTTCCCTTGAAGATAGAAGAAAGTAAAAAATTGCAGAAGTTAAGAAGTTAAAACTAATTTAAGTTTATTTAGTAGCAAAATATAGCAATGCAATATTTTACAAGACTTAGTGTACACAGGATATACGCCATGAAATATAAAATTTTAACTAAAAATTTGAAATTTATTTTTTTACTATTAAAAACAATTTTTAGAGCGATATATAGATTTCAAATATTTTTTTTTCATAAAAATAGAAACTATCGTTCATTGAAGGGTTAAAATTTTACACTGCCTCAACAAATGAAATACCAAAAATTACTATAAGGAATTAAAAATCACGAAACCGCTTAAAGCTCTTGAGATATGAAAAAATTAAAAATAATAAACGATTTTTTTACGTAAAGAAAGTAACCCTTTCTTAAAAGTTGGAATAATCTTACCTGTATATATTATGAAATAAAAGACATATCTTTACAAAAGAAATAGAAACAAAATCTTGTGAAATTGATGTTTATTTTTTCTCCAGTTCTATCTCGTATTTTCTTTTTAAAACTAAATTTGAAAAAGTTAACTTTTATTTAACTTTATAAGATTGTTCTGTTACCAAAGACTTTTACCATTTCACTTTTTCAAGAGCTTTTTTTTTAAAAAAACTAGCTACCTTTAATCTTAAAAATCTTTAGGTTCTTATTTATCAACAAATACATTTCTTTTATTTCATTCAAAAAAATCTATATAAAAAGAAAAGAAAAATGAAAGAGAAAAACTATTTAGTGAAGTACATGGATATAATGTTCGTAGTTAAGCATTTATATATATATATTCTTTTTAGCAAAAACAGCTACATACAAACAAAATTTTGGATAAAAAGGAAAATTAATGAACAATACGTAAAAACGTACACAGAACTAAGATATATTTGAAAAATAATACTTGTATTAATTATGTTGTATTAAAATGTATTTTGTATCGGAAGTTAATTAGTTAAAAATGTGTCGAAATCATTTTGTTATTCATCAATAAAAAAAAAAAAAAACAATACATAATAATTTATATTTAAACTGTAATTTATAAAGATATAAATATTTTTTATGTTTAAAAATAGTTTATTTAATATTACATTGTCAATCCTAAATTTTATTTTGCCATTCACTATGAATTCAGACATAAATATCATTAAAATTATAATTAAATAATGTTAAGATTCTACAGAAAATATTATGTCATTGCATTAAAAAAGCGTAAGTCAGTTTATCTTTATTTATAATGGTTTCCTCTTAAATGTTTAGAAATTAAAACTGAACACTTAAAAATGTTTTGAAAATCAATATATCCAGTTCATATCTCATATAAACAGAAAACACTGTATAAAAAGGTAAACGTTCATACTAAAGTTTCATTTAGTTAAGAACAAAAAATATACAATAACTTTTTCCAAGTTACTCATTATTACGAAAAGCATTCCTTATAAATTAGAAACCTCAGAATCCAGTATGTTTTCGAGATATAAGATATTCATTAGTCAATCAAAATTCCTGTTACTTCAGCACAAAATATACACAATTCCATGGGATCCATGTGGAATTCCATGAAAGTATTAATCAGTATTCTCTAACGTGTTATCGATTTTTAAGATGATATGGATTCTCAATTAAACATTATCAGCTGCGTAATTGAATTTATTGATATAAGAATAACAAAATAATATTAATAGCAACGTCAAAATTCTTTAATTATGATGTAGCATGCAAAACGTGTTGGTTAAACATGGAAATATTTTTTGATAGTTTATAGCAGTGTTTTCATTGCCGTTCGGCATTATATAAAATTGCAACAAAATCCTTCATTTAACGAGTAAGCGAAAACTCAAATTCACAAAGTTGTGAATGCTCAATTTATGCTTTTTTTTGTATGTGGTGTATCAATAGAGCCGAGATTCTCATCCGTGTTACTGAAAGTTTTATGTCGCTTTACATCTTCAATCGTACCGTGCCATTTTTATTGTTCTATTTTAAAAGACATTGGCCCAACAGCTTAATTTTTTTTCCGAGCACCTTCGTCGGTCCAAGCCCAAGCTCGCACTCTGATTGGTTGGTGCTCTCGGCACTGTTTTCATGTAACTTGGCGATAATCATACTTGGCGTAGCGATAGATGCTTTCGTCGAGAGTTTGATTTCCTTCCGAACCGAGTACAAAGTAACTTTTCTTACTGAAAGCTGTCTTACTGAAAGTTGTACTCTTTAAAAGTTTTTACACACATCACGAGGATAAGAATGAAGGAAGAATAAGAATGAGTACGATAAGTTTTAGGTTTACTCGTTCACTTACGAGCGCAGTACTTTTCGCCAAGCATGGTTATCGCCAAGTTAAGTGAAAACAGTGCCGAGAGCAACAACCAATCAGAGTGCGAGCTTGGGCTTGGAATGACGAAAGTGCTCGGGAAAAAAAATTTCGCGGCTCAACACCATTTCAGTTTAGAAACAGCCAAAGACATTATGCGATAAGTATTTCTCTGTCGACATTAATTGCCGGAAGTTGTGTCGCGCTGGCAAAAAAAAAAAAAAAAAAAAAAAAAAAAAAGCAAAATTACACGCATCAAGTGCCAAGTAGAGAAACCTTCTGCTGAAATGCAGTGTTGAAATTAGACACTTAACGTACATTTATTAATCTTACGCAAAATATCATTAACCTATAATTTTATTTTATAACTTTTAAGAGTCGAAATCTCAGAGAAACTTTTTGCATCATAGCTGTTTATAATTTATAATTAGTTTGCCATAAACAATGTCTGAAACATTCGGGAGACATTTGAAATGTACTTATTTTAAATAGTTTCTATAGTGGATGTTCAAATTTCTATTTTATATGCATTAGAAAAAAATAGGTTACTTTAGATCATAATGAAGAGAAATATTGATAAAATAAGGGTCTAATAATAGATTTTTCAGCGTTTCACGCCGAAATTATTTTGTTAACATTTCTTTTCATTTGGTTGAAGTTTTTATATCATACGTACCAAATCGCTAATATTGGTCAAGAGCCAGGGCAAACCCTGGTTGAGAATCATTGAAAAACTTACATTTTTGTTTGGGAAAATTTATTAGTTCATTGCTTTACGGGAAGGCATGGTGACGTCGCTGCAACGTCGTTGTGAAGTCACATTGTGACTTTGTGACCATCGATTGTCGATGTGACGTCACGTGACGTCGATGTGAAGTCACATAGATTAAAATGTGAAGTCGTTATGGTCGTTTTAAAGCTCTTTTGTGACGTTTCACAAAGTGGTCACAATGTGACAAATTTGGGAAAAATGTGTCATTTGTGACTAATTTGACATTAACATTGTGACGAAACTGTGACAAAAGCGACGACATTTAAATTGTTAGAAACATGTTTTTTTTTAAAGTAAATAACATGTTTTGAAGGATATTTATAAATTTCTAAAGATTTTTAAGAAAATCACATCTCAGTCACAATGTGACGTCACTGAGTTCTGGCATTTTGATGTGACCAAAGTGACTCACAGTGACGTCACTGAGACCATGCATGCTATTAGGGAATGATAATAATAAAACTTTACTTAATTCTCTTTACACACTTATTTGATACACATATTTCGCTCTTTAGAAAATCGCAATACCCCCTCAAATCCTGTTTTAATACGTAATTTTCCAAACACCTTCACAAATTCTTCTATATTCTATAATCATGTAAATATTAATTGAATAGTGCACAAAATATTTACATTCATCAGATTGAAGACAATAAGGTAATAACTTTATTAGTAAATTTTTATTAGTACATTAGTAAATATATTATATATTATATTAGTAAATTTAAAATTTTTTCCCTCGCTTTTTAGTTTTTGTTTTGTTTATTAACCGGTAGATGTCGCTACTTGTCCACCCAGTTCTTAGGCTGCTCTCTTCTCATTGGTTGCTTTCCTTTAGGCGGGATCGTTTCCGTAGCCGGTATATAAGCCTGCGTCTCTCTGTCTCTTTGCTCAGTTTTGCATTTTCTAGCTCGCTGAGTTTTGCACTGATGAAGAATCTCCATAGTAGATTCGAAACGGCTGTTTGCTACCTTTTCTTACTTTATTTGTGCATTTATAATCGTTGGTTTTCTATCTTTAAATAAGGTAATCTTTAAATTTCATTAAGTCTGTTTGGATAGCTATCATTAATATTATTTAAAAAAAGTAATTTTGTTCTAAAAATGAAAAAAAAATCGGACTCGAAAGGGTACATATTAAAATTTTGTTTCTAATTTTGTTTTTATTTGTAAAAGGTACGAAATATCAGAGGTTAATTGGTTAAAATTTAATAGCATGTACAACTTAAAAATTATACTTTATATTATCAATAAATAAAAGAACAAATAAATTCTAATTCGTCTTTTAATTGTAACAGTTTTTTAAAAAACTTTTTGACCATTTAAAAATATTTTATTTATTATTGTTTTATCAATGCAAAATTTTAACATGTGCCAAATGTTATTGTAAAATTCCATAACAAATATCAATATTTGGTATAAAAATTAGAAGGAAATTATTTTTTCTCTATTTATAACTCTTTCTGCATAAATTCAATTGTTAAAAATACCTAGAGAAACAAATAAACCCAGTTCAAATCTCTCATGAATATGCTTTACATATCTATAAAATATGCTTTGCATTTCTTTTTGAACAAATAATAATATTCCTCTCTCCATACGTCATTCAACCAAGCAATGCATATCAAAACCACGTCAATTAAGTTAGAATTTCAGGAACATGAAAAAAGAAAAAACAAAGTTAACAATGGAGATCCTGCAGGTTTACTACAGGAAGACCAGTGTCTCGCTGACATTTGAACAACGTTAGTAGTTTGGCTAATGAAAAATAAAAAACATTCGCCAAATGAAGAAAGTATTAGCAAAATAGATTCGCCGTATAGCACACAATATATATATATATAGATAGATAGATAGATAGATAGATAGATAGATATTATACTTTAATGTACCTCCTTTTTTTCAATATGTTCTAAATAAATTTTTATGACTGCAACAAAGATTTTATTAATCTAATTTCAACTATCCGCTAAAAATATATTAAAAATATGTATATACGTATATGTATGAAAAACGAAAAAGAAAAGAAAGATAAAGCAAAAATTAAGCACTAGCAATTTGGCGAATCTAATCGCTTGTTTACTCGCCAAATGGAGAATTTAGTCGCAATTTGGCGCAATGGCGAGCGACAGCGAGAACCCTGAGGAAGACTATTTCCTACCTAACCAAATTATTTGTGCTTGCTACCTGATATTTATTTTTATCTTTGAAATCCGAAATAAGATTTTTTTTTTTTTTTTTTTTAGATATTTTTTTTAGGATTTTAATTAAAAAACGAAAATTTGTTATCTATATTTCTACATTTTGAACTTTTGTTTCTACATTTTTACATTCTAAACTTTTGTTTCTTACATACTAGTAAATTTTAATACCGGGTGTCCCAAAAATAACTGATGGATTTTAAAATTCAATAACTTGCAAACGGTGACAGCTATTTAAAAAATTTTTAAAGCAGGGTTATGTAAAATGTCAGGAGTTTTTTTACCGTAATTTTTTGTTTTAGTTCGCATATCAAACAATAGGTGGCGCTGACGGCGTTTGAAGGCCAGGTCGACGCTTCACTCAGTGACATTCACTCACTGATCACCTGGCCTTCAATCGCCGTCAGCGCCACCTATTGTTTGATATGCAAACTAAAATAAAAAATTGCGATAAAAAAACTCCTGACATTACACATAACCCTCCTGCAAAAAATTTTTAAATAGCTGTCACCGGTTGCAAGTTATTGAATTTTAAAATCCATCAGTCATTTTTGGGACACCCGGTATATAGATACGTGCGTACTTACAGAATCAGTAAAAACACGTTTTAAAAGACTACACAGTTATTTATTTATACTAAGTTTTATATTTATTTTTGAACACTTGGAAAATATACTTTTTTCCACATGTCATTCAGTCAACTAATGCATATCAAAATCACGTCAACTGAAGTTGAATTCCAAATATCAAAAAGAACATGAAAAGAGAAAGTCAATTCTAGAGATCCTGTTGGTTTATCACAGGAACACTATTTTCTACCAAACCAAATTATTTGTGCTTTCTACCTGATATATATATTTTTCCCCCTTTGAAATCCGAAATAAGTCTTTTTCCCTTCTCATTTTTACATGAATTTATTTTTAAAATTTTGAATAAAAAAACGAAACTTTTGAAAAATACATAAAAACATAATTTAAGGAATGATGCTTGTATTAAGAGCACACACTTGTCACGCGGTAAAAGCCGAGCGCTAATGTGAAGTCTATGGGGGCGTTCTTTTCGAATATTTCCCTCAAATTTTAATATTTTTGCATGATTGTTTTGCACAAGATAGCTAGGACGATCCACAACCGGCCTAGTTTTTAGTTTTTCAGTTTTCGTTTCAGATTTTCTTTAAACAATTACTTAAACTTTCGGAACCGGTTTAAACAGGTTCTGAAATTGAAACTATCGTAATATAAAAAATATATAAGCAAAATCGAAAAAGTAAAAACTAGGCCGGTTGTGGATCACCCTCAGCTATCTTGTGCAAAAAAATCATGCAAAAATATTAAAATTTGAGGGAAATATTCGAAAAGAACGCCCCCATAGACTTCACATTAGCGCTCGGCTTTTACCGCGTGACTAGTGTACGCTCTTAATTATTTAATATTAAAATTCTGTTGTTATTTTTATTTGTAAAACATACGAAATATTATAGGTTTATTGGTTAAAATTTTACAGTATCTACAGCTTTAACCATTTAAACGCCAATGTTATCAAATGGGAACATTGCATTATTTGTAATATAAAACACATATTTTCCAACATAATATCGATGTGCTTATTTTTCCTATAAAATATAAGGTTGATTTGAAGTTTGGAAATGAAAATATTTATGTTTAAACAATTTATCACGGGTATTAAGGAATATGTAAATTCATTAATTTGCATAAAAAGTATATTATTTCCTTTTATCGTTTTCTCTATTTCACTTACACTTGACCGCTAGGAATCTATATTTTTTGGAATTCGGGAAATACTCAAGAGCAATATACAATAGCATATAGCGGAAAATAATTTCTTATATTTGCATAGGTTGTCAATCAATAATCACGTTCCAAAATGCAAACACTGAAATGAAAACCGCCAAAAAAAAAACTGCAGAAATATATTTTTTGGTATTTTCTAAATTTGTATGCATAAATTAACACATTTGAGGCTCTAATATAGGAAAAACAAAAATATTATTACATTCCGATATTAATTCGGCGTTTAAACGGTTAAAATATAACTTCATATTATTAATAAGTAAAAAGACCAATATTTACTAATAGACTGGGAGGTGACAGCACAGACAATCACCTCATCAAGTTGACGGATGAAATTCTAAGATTAGTTAACTCTTTAGATCCCAAGCCCCAAAAAACTGAATGTCCTCCGAATCCCAACGAAATAGCCGAAAATTCTCCGCGTTTTTCCCCCATTCCTTACTAGGGCAGGAGTGGAAGGAACAACCCACTGCTTTCATCCCCTCGTCAAAATTTTGTCAGGTGGTACATCCCTCTTTTTATCACCCTGCTTTACTCACAGATAAAGGAGTTAAAAGAAACACAATGATGGAAAATTTTCAAAGATTACTTTTTGTTTATGGGGTATTTTGTTATTTTATTCCCCATGCAAATTTCAGACATATATATCTTTTTATGCAAATTACATAATTTCTATGTAAATTTTCGTTTATTTAGAAATTTTACTGCTAAAAAGAGTATTTTTGAACTGTATTTTGAATTTTAAGTCATAATTATCCAGAACAATCTTTTATTTTTAAAAAAAGTATATTTTAAAAATGCTTTTTTATTGTATATGTAAATTATCGCAATTTATATGCATATTAATTAAAGTGTTCACATAATCTAAAATGAAAGTAAAATATAATGCGTGAATTCAGTTACGAAGTTGAAAATGTTTACTTAAAGATTATAGATAGCTTTCTAAAAATGAAATTCCGCTTTGGAAAATAATAATAATAATAATAATAATAATACACAGTAAAACTGCTCGTAAACTTTTCGAAAATCAATGAAAAAAAAAATGCGTTTTCATAAATATCGAAATTACATTGTTTTTTGCGGCAATCACCTTTTTTTTTTTTTTTTTTTTTTTTCGTTAAAAACGATCTTTTTTTTTTTTATATATAATACGAAAATATGCAAAAGATTATATCAGAGGGTTCCAGAAGTCTTGGCGATTTTTATTTCCTTTCAATTTTTCTATTAACTCTTTCCTTTGGTAAAAAACTTAATACATTTACTTTTTTTTTTCTGGATCAGGACCTTGGGTGTGCCTGGATTGCATTTTCCCCCTCGGTCGTTGCTGTACGGAAATTAATTAAATTATTATTTTATTATTATTAGTTTATTCTATTTTTCAATCAAACTTTTAAAATGTAATAAAATGTGTTTGAATTTTCAAATAATTCCGTCTCTTTATTTATCGTATGAAAATGTTAAGGTTTGAAAAATAACAAAACCAGTACTCCGCAATTAAAAGATAATTATTTGAAATTTACCTGTGCAAAAATACTCGATTATGAAAAGAAAGGCATATCTCATTGTGTAAGGGAAAAAAGGCAAATGCTTGTAAATTTGCATTTACTTGTGATTTCAAAACACCAGGTTTTTCTATAACCCACTAGTGCTTGACAGGTTCTGTTCTCAAAGCTGGTAAACGGGAGATTCAGTATTCAAACGCAATCGCGCCCGTCGGACTAATCATTCGGAGTGTTTCACGATTTTCTTCAAATCTTGGATTCCCTTCGTAAATCCAGTTTAGGTTCTCTAAGAAATATCTCCAGCGCACCTTCCCCCTCCTCGGCTTATACCTCACATGCAGGAAATCGGCCGTAATAAAATAATAAAAATAGCAAAGTGTACTCAACAATTATAATTTTAAAAAGCATTTATTAATTCTTTGCCACTCTGTTGTTTAAATAAAATACGCCTGTAAGTAGAGTCTGATTACCATTGGGTTAAACTTCCACCAGTAAAAAGTAAGATTTTTTTTTTTTTTTAATTACGTATTTATGGCAGTAATTTAGTTTGAATAAGACATTTAATTAAAACAATTTTTTTTGTTCAAATTTACTGATGGCAGCTTGCCTCGTCAATAATCAATCCCTGCCTGTAAAACAAATTGCTTATTAATTTTATCAACTTTCAATTTTGTGGAAGTGTTTTATCTCCATTGACAAAATATTAAAAAGTGACATTTGAGTACTTTGTATCTCAATTCGAAAGATTTAATTCTCGAATATCAAATGGTAACTAAACATATTTATTCCTAACCTTTACTATATAAATTTAAATTAACATTAAATTGGGCAAATGATCTAAATTTCATTTAAGGCTGTTCTCAGCTATTCTGCGCAGCAAGCGTAGAATGTTTTGACACATTTACATATTTATTTTTTAACGGACAAGTATAAAATTGGAAGACTTAGCTGTGGAAATGATTTGGAATCAAACTGTCTTTTTCATTTTTTGATAAATGAATTATTTATTGAGTTATAGGCGATTTTGATCTCGTGACAAACACGTTTTTCTCCCTTTTTTGGTTGGTTATTCTTCTTTCGCGTAGAAATTCGATTCAAATGCCCATTTTGAGAGTATTTTCTGAAAAATTTATTGCGTTTGCATAAAAGTGGGAAACACAGTTCGGGAACATAGTTTCTTAAAAGCAACATTTGCTAGTTCTTGATTTTCCGAACAAAAATAAATTAAAACTTTTCATAAAGTTTTCTTTTGAATTTGAAAACAGCCTTAACCAGTTAGGGATATAAAATTATGATTACTTTTTTAATGAGAGGTATTTATTATTTATTAGTATTATTTTAATTCAGCCTATTATTATTATTATTATTATTTGTTTTCCTAAGTTCTCGTGCTGTTATTTTTTTCTAACAATTTAATTTAAAATATTTTTCTTTATTTTAATAATGGCTCAGATCTATTTGATAATTTTCAAGTTATCAAAATGTCATCATCATAGCCAAATTTACACTAAAATATCAATATGAATGTATTGATATTTTTAATACAGAAAATTATTGATGTATAATTTTCGAAACTCAATTCATGACTCTCAAAAGCAATTTTTGCATAAGCATATCTTGCATATGTCACATTCCCAGGAGCTCTGTACAGAGTGACCTAATTTCGTCTTTATATCATTTTGTCTACATTTAATACAGGTTCTTTTGCTTCCACAGATTTTTTTTCTCAGGTGATTGTGCTCATAAAAACCTTCTCTTACTGTACTAGACCGCTTTCTTGTAGAGAAATCTCTCACTAATTGTTCAATTAATTTCATTTTGAAATCCCGTAATGTTGGTGGTTTTTTTACTAAAGGAAAGTTTGTTACGGACATGATAATGAAAGCATTCACTATTGTTGTGTCAAGCAAAAACCAAAAAAGATAGTACCACCATTTCATGGATTTTCTTGCTACGGTGTAGTATTTTCTTCTTTGATCTGCAAGGTCTACCCCTCCCATGTATTGATTGTACAATTTGAATGATTCAGGGCAGTTGACATCATTAATTTCTTTTCCTTTCCTTCGTTTTACTTTAACTATATTACTATTGACATTTGTCGATAAAATGCTGATTTGCTTCTTATCCATCCATGTACTGCATAATAATTTTGACTCTTCGTTGCATTGAAAAACGAAAGATTCTCCTTGCGTTTTTAATTGCATATTTTTAACTCCTTCTGGAAGATGTTTTCTGTTTTTTATCACAGTTCCGCAAGCATATATTTCTTTTTTAAGCAGATCACGAAGCAATTTCACACTCGTGAAAAATCTGTCAAAGTACAATGCGTGTTGTTTTTCATTGAGAGCTTGAATTAAGTTCATAACAACATCGTAGCCTAAACCGTTATTTGTTCTCTCAACAGCATCATTTCTTCCTCCATAGATATTAAAATTGTACACATAACCTAGGTATGATGTGCATAGCATCCATACTTTTATACCTCTTTTTGCAGGCTTTAATGGCATATACTGCACAATTCCTAACCTTCCTTTGTATTTAATGAGAGCTTCATCCACTGCCATTTCTTTGTACGGATGAAAAGAACATCGGAAATTTGCTTTTAACTTCTCGGTAAGGGGTTCCAGTTTTTGAAAAATATTAAAATCGGGATGATCTTTACCAAGTTCATTTGCTTTATCAGACAAATGAAAATACTGCAGAATTTTAAAAAATCGATTTCGGGGCATAATTTTTTTAATCAATTCATGGCCGAGAATTTCATTATTCGACCAATAATCTCGAAGTTTGGTCATCCTAACTAAACTCATAATAAGTAAAATGGAAATAAATGCCCACATTTCACTATTACTTTCTATTGGTCTCCTATCACCATCAGATTTCTTCTTTTTTGTAGCAACAAATTCTGCGTATTTATTTGAATTCTGTCGAATTTCGTCGATCATTTCGTCGTTCAATAATAATTTGAAATAATCGCATTCACTTGATCCAGGTGGCAAAGAATGATTAGGTCCTGGTGTCCCATCGAATTTTTTTCTCTCAGCAGTTGATGTACTTGTATTCAAAGACCAAGTCAAAGAATCATTATCATTATTATTATTTTCATCATCATCATCCGATGCATCACTATCCGACGATACCGAATCTGCGTTTGTTGTAGGGCATAATACAGATATATCATGATCGGAAAAATTTTCTTCTATATCAATATCTGAATCATCGGAATCAGAATTAAATAAAATAGCATCAATTTCTTCTTGCGTTAAACACTTTCTTCTGAAAGCCATTTCAGAAAAAAACAAAGAAATCCGCTTCCAAATTCTCAAAATAAAAATATTTCTACTCCAGAGAATTCAGACGTAAAAATGCTAGCTTTCGAGTGAAAGTGAAAAAATACTTGTTTTTCTTGCTGTCTTACCCGGAAATACCAATACCTCCTTACCCCATCCATCAATGAGAGGGACCACCCCTTTGACAGCCCACCTCCCACTTCAGGGGGAATGAAAATCTCTCAGCTACGGATGGCTATTATGGGTTCCTGAGCTTTCGGATGTTTTCGGCTATTACGGGTTCAAAAGGTTAAATCACAATTCGCATATTAAAACATAATCGGTCTGCCAAGTCTGGTGGAAAACCCGATTTTAGTGGTTCAATCATAGGTTTACCATTATGTTTCCCTATTTCCAATCCCCCATGATTTCATACGTTTGGGTGAATTAAAGCGCATTGGTAAACCTACAAGTCAACTACTAAAATCGTTTTTTTTTTTTTTTTTTTTTTTTTTAATTTTTTTATCAAGACCGACTACGTTTTTACGTACGAATCGAGATCAGTGTTCTCGCTGACATTTGAATAACGTTAGTAGTTTGGCTAAATAAAAATAAAAAACATTCGCCAAATGAAGAAAGTATTAGCAAATTGGATTCGCCGTATAGCACACAATCTATCTATATATATATAGATATATATATATATAGATATAGATATAGATAGATAGATAGATATATCTTTTATACTTTAATGCACCTCCTTTTTTTCAATATGTTCTAAATAAGTTTTTATGACTGCGACAAAGATTTTATTAATCTAATTTCAACTACCCGCTAAAAATATATTAAGAATATGTATATATGTATATGTATGAAAGACGAAAAAGAAAAGAAAGATAAAGCAAAAATTAAACACTAGCAATTTGGCGAATCTAATCGCTTGTTTACTCGCCAAATGAAGAATTTAGTCGCAATTTGGCGCAATGGCGAGCGACAGCGAGAACCCTGATCAAGATTTAACTAATCCAATATTTTCATCCGTGAACTCGATGAGGAGACTGTCTGTGCTACCAAATTCAGGTCTATAATTCATCTTTTAATTGTAATAAATATATATTTGTAACTTTTTGATCACTTAAAATAATTTTATTTAATATTGCATAACTAATGCAAAATTTTAATATGTACAAAATCTTATTATAAAATTCTATGGCAAATATCTTGATGTGGTATTAAACTAGAAAGAGATTATTTTTTCTCTATTTATATTTCTTTCAGCTCTGAAATTCAACTGTTAAAAATGCCTAGAAAAGCAAATAAACCCAGTTCAAATCTCTCATGAATATGTTTTACATTATCATAGCATATGCTTTGCATTCCTTCTTGAGCACACAAAAATATTCCTCTTTCCATATGTCATTCAATCAAGCAATGCATATCAAAAATCACGTCAACTGAATTAGAATTCCAGATATCAAAAGGAACACGAAAAAAAAGAAAGTCAATATTAGAGGTCCTGCAAGCTTACTACAGAAGACTAATTCCTTCCAAAACAAATTACTTCTGTTTTCTACCTGATATATATTTTTTTCCTTTGAAATCCAAAAAAAAAATTATTATTATTTTTACATGAATTTATTTTTAAGATTTCGAATAAAAAACGAAACATTTGAAAAATACATAAAAACATGATTTAAAGAATGATACTTTGTATTAATTATTTAATATTATAATTTTGTTGTTATTTTTGTTTTATTTCTAAAAGATATGAAATTTCATAGGTTAACTGGTTAAAACTTTATAGCATCTACAGCTTAAAAATTATACTTCTTATTATTAATAAGTAAAAGAACCAATATTGATAGAACAAATAATATACGAATCGTAAACCAAGATTTTGATCCGTCAACTCTATTAAGTACACAGTCTGTGCTGCCGACTCCCGGTCTATAATTCGTCTTTTAATTGCAAAAATATATATATTTTTTAACATTTTGATCACTTAAAACTTTTTTATTTAATATTGCAGTACCAATGAAAAATATTAATATGCATAAAATCTTATTACAAAATTCCATAGCAAATACCATGATGTAATATTAAATTAGAAAGAGATTACTTTTTCTAAATTTATAACTTTCTGCTGAAATTCTATAAACGCCTTGGAAACTAAAAAATCCAGCTCAAATTTTCCATGAATATGCTTTACATTTCTATAAAATATGCTTTGCATTTCTTCTTGAACACACAAAAATATTCCTCTTTCCATATGTCATTCAACCAAGCAATGCATATCAAAATCACGTCAACAGAATTAGAATTGTTGCTATGAAAAAGAAAAACGGGGAAAGTCAATCCTATGGAACCTGCTGGCTTTTCAAAGGAAGACTATTTTCTATCAAAACAAATTATTTGCACATTCCACCAGATATATACCGGGTGTCCCAAAAATGACTGATGGATTTTAAAATTCAATAACTTGTAAACGGTGACAGCTATTTAAAATTTTTTGCAGGAGGGTTATGTATAATGTCAGGAGTTTTTTTTAGCGTAATTTTGTATTTTAGTTCGCATCTCAAACAATAGCTGGCGCTGACGGCGATTGAAAGCCAGGTGATCAGTGCTGAGTGAAGCGTCGACCTGGCCTTCAACCGCCGTCAGCCCCACCTATTGTTTGAGATGTGAAATAAAATAAAAAATTACGGTAAAAAAAACTCCTGACATTATACATAACCCTCCTGCAAAAATTTCTTAAATAGCTGTTACAGTTTGCAAGTCATTGAACTTTAAAATCCATCAGTCATTTTTGGGACACCCGGTATATATTTACTTGAAAGCCGAAGAATTACTTTTTTCTTTATATACGAAAGCAAACTTTCTTTCTAAGTTTGACACATAAAATATTTCAATTTTTTTATTCAGGATCTTTTTTTCATATTCATATGAAGTACTTTACATTAACCAATAAAAAGATATGTGCTACAGATAAAAAAGTGTTTTTAACACTTTCCAACAAAGTCGAACAGTGTTAAATGTACCAACTTTTTTTCAAAGACACCGACCGAAAAAGTACTTCACAATCTAATGAAAATTAAAACTATAAAATTATAAGTTCCCACTTATTTTTTTTTCTGAGAACAATTTTAATGATTGGCCTATTAATTATAGTTATCCTAGATAATTGCATATATTTTTTTAATAATCCTTTCCTTTATAATGCAACACAATGCCAAACTAGAAAATCCATTTAATGAATTTATCAATAAAAATATAATAAAACATTGTTATTAAAAATTATCTCCAATGACAGCTTTGATTTTATTTATTTGTTTTATTTCTTCATTTTATTGCATTGCTTATATTAATAAATTTTAGAATTATTCTGTTTTGATTCGGTTCATTTTTTACACGTTTTTCAGTGTACAAAATGTCGGAGGAATAAAAATAATAAAAGAAAAAGAAATTATCTGGTGCAGACAATTTCTTCTTTATAAAACCTGATACAGTAGACTGCAATGCCACAAATACAGAGTCAAGTGATTTTTGTGCTTCTTCTTTAAAACAACTGAAAACAATCTCGATATAAAATAGAAAGGAAAGTTGAAGATCGGATAAACTAGAAAAACAAAAAGACGGGAGAAAAAAAGATCCTTTAATTTGTGATCTTGTGGCTTAAGTGTGATCTACAACTAAACTCAATTCTCTTTTTACAACATTGAAAGATAAAAGGGAAAAAAGCACATACAAGTAAAGTATCCGAAAGATATTTGTTTGTTTCCAATTATTGACGATGAAACGTGACACTTATTTTTAGCCATGTTAAATCATACAATACTATACTGTAAAAAAAAAAAAAAAAAAAAAAAAAAAAAAAAAAAAAAAAAAAAATTCAAGAGGTTACTAAAAATTTCTTAGTAAATTTGTATTCCACAGAATTTTTTAGTAACCAAACTTTTATTTTGCAAGCGAAACAAGCATTTCTTTTGTAAACTGAACAAAAGAATTTTTTGTGTAACTAACTTAAAAATTTTTAGTATGAGCCACCAAGCAAATTTTAGTAATAGCTCCAAAATTATTTTTAATAATCATTACGTGCGCCCGAAGGGCAGGAGGTTCCTTCGAGCTGCATCCAGACTTCTGAAGCGGAAGATTTTCGGCAAAACCGCAATAGATGGCAGCAACAAATATTCCTACCTGCTCCAACAGGATTTTCATAATCCCTTTATTAACGAGACACTACATACATTCGGGGCGTATTTGGTGGTGGCAAGTTTCGAACCCGGGACCTTTTAGCCTGGAGTCCGTTACTATAACCACTATGCTATTCAGGCCACACCAATTGAGTTTTAGTAAGAGCTATTAAAAATATAAAACTATTAACTCTATTCGTTGCTAACTTTTTTCTAGTAATTCTTACAGATTTTTTTGTAACCGACTAAGATTACTAAAAATTTCTTAGTAATTACAAGGATCACTAAAGTTTTTTTAGTAGATCGACCCTTTTTTTTACAGTGTATACTATGGCTGTAAGACTTCAATTTTGTTCGAATAACAGTTTGAATTAAAAGTGACAGAATATTTGATAAAATAAAGTTTGACCGCTTGAGAAATCTTTATAATATCAATATGCCAGTGACTAGATTTAATATTGGAAAAGCTTAGAAATTTGATCAATCAGTTAAAGAAAAATACTTAATTAAAAAAAACTTAAAAAATTGATATTTTAATAAAAGAAGAGGAACAAAGGGAAAGACAAATAATATGGAATAAATGAAATTGAATGATCATATGCCTAGCAATGAACTTGCATATGAATTTAAAAGATAATATTCTCAATTTATAAAAAGCTCTTAATCTAATAATTGATACTGTAACTAAACGTGTACTCTAGTAAAGTAACTAAATTACATATAATACAATAATCATTTATTGAATGCAGTTTTCACGCAAAGTTTGTCGTTATATTATGTTTTATAATAAGAGAATTAAAAACTTCTACCAATGTTTTCAAAATATACTATAAAAGTAAAGATAATACAGGATGTCTATCGAATGAGACCTTGATTTCAAAATTAAGTTTCTCAAAAACAAAGATACACAGAATTATGCGATAAACGGTTTGTTTATTAGGTAAGCTATAAAAATAATATACAGAAGTTTTAAACGGTGAACATTTTGAAAAGATTGTATTCTGATTGCAAAGAATGTCTGACTTGACATTTTTCTTGTTTTAGATTGCTTGCACACTGTAAAAAAAGGGTCGATCTACTAAAAAAATTTTAGTGATCCTCGCAATTACTAAAAATTTTTTTGTAATCTTACTCGGTTACAAGAAAATCAGTAAGAATTACTAGAAAAAAGCTAGCAACGAATAGAGTTAATAGTTTTATATTTTTAATAGCTATTACTAAAACTCACATGGTGAGGCCGTGATAGCCTGGTGTTCATAGCACCGAATTCCAGACTGGAAGGTCGATGCTGGACACCACCAAACACGCACCGAATGTATGCAGTGTAAGTACTCGTTAAATAAAGGGATTATGAAAATCATGTCGGAGCAGGTAGCAATGTTTGGTGCAGCCATCTATTGCGGCTTCCGCTTTTATTAAAAATAATTTTGGAGTTATTACTAAAATTTGCTTGGTGCTCATGCTGAAAAGTTTTAAGTTAGTTATACAAAAAATTCTTTTGTTCAGTTTACAAGAGAAATGTTGTTTCACTTGCAAAAAAAAGTTTGTAATGGTGACTATTAAATATTCTGTGGAATACAAATTTACTAAAAAAAATTTAGTAACCTCTTGAATTTTTTTACAGTGCAGAGAACGAGTGTTTTGGCGTACAGCGCCATATTTTAACGATTTTTGGAACAAATATTTTTGGAACTTAGAAATTTTAAACATTTAATTCCAAAAATCATTAAAATATGGCTACAGTAAGCAGAAAAACTCGTACTCTGCAAGCAATCTAAAACAAAAAAAATGTCAAGTCAAGCATTCTTTTCAATCAGAACACAATTTTTCAAAATATTCACCGTTCGAAACTTCGGTATACATTCTTATAAAAGCTTTCCTGAAGAAAGAAATCGCTCCTCATTACTCTAATGATATTTGTTTTTGAGAAATTTAGTTTTGAAATCAGGGTATTATTTGTTGGACACCCTGTATCTAAGCGTGAAACAAAATTTTATCTTTTTCAGTTTTCACCAAAATGGTGGTGGTCAGCATTACCCGCTGGTTATAACTACCCCACCTAGCCCTAATCAAGAAACTTTTGTGGCAAGTTTTTCTTATTGAAAAATAATTTTCATTTCCAGGTCTCTCTACACTGTTAAAAGTGAAGGTGACAAACCGGTGCCATTTGGGACCCGAGGGTGAAAAGGCCCTAGGGTCTATTGGAACCCTAGGGTGCCATAGGGGCTTGGAAATGTGGTTGCAGTGCCAAGAGGTCTCTTACTGGATGATTGGAGCTAAATAAGGTGCCATGCACTTCGTATTGGCAGCAATGTGGCACCTCATCGGGTGACTGGAACCATGCGCATGTGCTGTAACGTGTGTTTTTCTGTTTTCTGTGACGGCAAGTAAAATCTATGCCTATGAGTGAATGAAGGTGAGCTCGATGGCCGAGCGGTTAGAACGCTGAGCTTGTAATCAGACGTTGTGAGTTCGAATCCTTCGAGGGCCAAAAGTCGATTTGTATATTTTTAAATTTTTTATCATTGGACACTCTGGAATAAGGGTGCCATCTTTTCACCCTAATTAAAGGTGTCATTCTGGCTCTTTTAGGGGTGTCACCAGTGAGACAAGCCTTTCACCCCTAAAAGGTGCAATATGTCACCATTAGTTTTAACAGTGTAGTTTAGCATCCATTTCTCTTCATTACGCTTGGCTTAGCGATAATAACCTTCTAATTACTTGCTATCTGACTAACTAGCTATGTTAGTCTGCCTTATGAAACGTAGTACTAAATTCTGTAGCTTGAGCAATTTTTATGTGATAATATTTCATTAGATACTTTATATGCTTGGAATAAAATACAAAAGTGTATATCGATTGAGATACGTATTATAGCAACTGATTAAAATTTCTGATTAAAAGGTCTTAATATTCATCAAGGAAATATGGAAATGTTAATGGAAGGGGAAATTGCATAGAGAGTTTTGAATAAAAATTTCTGTAATGAAAGGAAGAAATTACTCATCGCGCCTTAGGATTTATACCTTTTCCCCCATAAAAAATTTTAAACTATATATTTTAAGTCTATTAGGTAGCTTTCATTACAAAAAGTAAAAAGCTACCTATTGCAGCCGTCCGGAGGAAAGCACTTCCGGAAAATTTTGGTATATTTTCACCGATCATGACCCCCAGACTCCAAAACCACCCTCCGTCCAAATGTTGACATATATATATATATATATATATATAACCATATATATATATATATATATATCTGATTTTTGTCATGCGATAACTAACGTATTTATGAACCGATTTGAATGAAACTTGGTATGTACATAGTACATATAAATGTCTCGACCGAGTTCGTTGGTCAGCATAATCCGCCATTTTGTTTCAAAATGGCGGCCATTTTAAATTTTTTAAAAAATTTAAAATTAAAAATTAAATGCGAAAAAATTAAAAGTTGAAAAATATTTTTCTTTTACGTGTTAGAACGTAAAACAAAGATTCCAGAACACTTTTTATTTTGTCCATATCTTAAAAAATGATTGAGTTATAGCACTTTGAATTTTTCTTATGGCTGACATTTTGAAACGATTTGATTTTTGTCACGTGATAACACGCATATTTATGAACCGATTTCAATGAAACTTGGTATGTACATAGTACATACAAATGTCTCGACCGAGTTCGTTGGTCAGCATCATCCGCTATTTTGTTTCAATATGGCGCCCATTTTAAATTTTTTAAAAAATTTAAAATTTAAAATTAAATGCGAAAAATTAAAAGTTGAAAAATATTTTTCTTTTACGTGTTAGAACTTAAAACAAAGATTCCAGAACACTTTTTATTTTGTCTATATCTTAAAAAATGATTGAGTTATAGCACTTTGAATTTTTCTTATGGCTGACATTTTGAAACGATATTATTTTGTCACGTGATAACACGCGTATTTATGAACTGATTTCAATCAAACTTGGTATGTACATAGTACATACAAATGTCTCGACCGAGTTCGTTGGCCAGCATCATCCGCCATTTTGTTTCAAAATGGAGGCCATTTTAAATTTTTTAAAAAATTTAAAATGAAATGCGAAAAAATCAAAATTTGAAAAATATTTTTCTTTTACGTGTTAGAACTTCAAACAACGACTCCAGAACACTTTTTATTTTGTCTATATCTTACAAAATGATTAAGTGATAGCACTTTGAACTTTTCTTATGGCTGACATTTTGAAACGGTCTGATCTGAGCGATCCACAATGATGCGTTAAAATGGCATACACTTTATGATATCGTGGAATTTAGTGACTCTCCAAATCGCTTAAAATAAAACCAGATTGAATAAAAGATGACTAATTTCTAAAAATTCTTATTAATATTAAGTCTTGACAAAAAAAGTATTCAATCTTATAAAATCACTAATTTTATAAGATTATTTCCACTAATTTGAGATTACTATTTTTGAACAATGTAACTTACTTTTAAATAAGTAAATAAATATATAAGTATATGAAAGCTACCTCTTCCTCCCGGCATTGCCGGAAGGACTTTTTTATATTTTATTTATTTGACGAACTGTAAAATCATTAATAAAACTTATTAACTCATAAAAATAATTTGCTGGAAACCCTGCGTGTAACAAATATAAAGCAAATAATTAATTTACACATTACAAATTATTCTTCTGGTGGATTTTTTCACCAATTCCCGTATTTAAATTGCTATGTCGGTTTTATTTTACATGTATAAGTCAAGAACTGCCAAAGATAAATGATTCAAATTTGCAACATGACTTTGTCAATTGTTTTGCCTTAATTTTGAACGATTAAATAAAAAATTTCGAAATATGATTTTTTTAACCAAGTAACATTATTTTTGTTAAATTTTTGCATTAAATATTTTTAACTTTTATTTAATTAATATTTTTAAAATTTTGAATCAAAATTAAAACTTATATATTTCTGTTTATTTAAATTAAAAAAGTTTAATTCTGCAAATACTACTTTAGGTTATAACATTTTTAAATTACCCCACTTTAAAAAAAATAAATTTTGAATTTTAAAAAACAAGAAGTTTTATCATGTGATTTTCTTTACGTAAGATATGATTAAGCACAACAAAATTTTTTAAAAATGTAACTCAATAAGCAATTTTTTAATGAATCCAGGCAACCCTTATAAAAAAAAAAGAAAACAATAAGGAGAAATACCAAACGCAAATAATCTATAACATGCAGATTATATGTGTTAGCCCATCTACAACTTGATGAAACACCTTTATTTAAAACTTTCTAATTTGTTTGTAAAATCTCAAAGCTGAAGAAAAGAAATTTCAAAGTTTACGCCAATATTCCCATCATCATAATAACAGTCAATGCATAATAATCTTCGTAAAGGCGACAAAGAAAGACAAAGAATATATTAAAGCGTGTCTAGAAGGGAAAGTTTTTGTTCACTTAAACTGTAAATTACACCCATAACTTTTTTGATGGCTTTCTTTTTCCCGCTTTTTAGAAATTTTAAATTATTATGATGTTCTTAAATAAAAATTCAGAACGCGCAAGAATGTGCAAATTTTTTTGCAATATTTTTTACAATAAGAAGAAGTTTCAAAAGATTAAAAAAATCGCATTACATCACAAAGAATGTGAAAATCAGTATCGTAAAGTATGTATCATGCTATTGCTTTGGCATAAAAATACTAAATATGGATCACTATTTATAGTACGTTCTTCTCGTACTAAGAAAATGCAAATCTGGATAGATAAAAAGTCAAAAAGAAAATGAAAAATTTTGCGCTAATTTGTAATTGAAAATTATAAGAAATAGAAATCCTTGTTTTAGTAGTTTACTATAGCCAAAGAAATTCTTGTAATAATAGCTAAAATAATAATAATAAGAAGAAGAAAAGGAATATCACTAATTCAGTAATAACTTTCTACTTTAAATTGAGTGATTTTTTTTTCTTTAAGTAAAAAGCAAAACATTCATACAGTTTCGAAATTTTGATATCCCATACTCTCATAATGCGAAAGTTGCTGTCTCTAAATATACGTTTTATGTTTATTTCTGTTTATTTATTTTTTTTAAATGGAATTCCACAAATAATATTTTTAGTTATAACGATTTTAAATATTATTACTTGAAAATAAATAAATAAATAAATTTGGAATTGAAAAATGAGAAGTTATTTCATGCTACATGGAGGGATTAAGAATTACAAAAAAAATTCAAAAGTTTAATCCAATAAGTATTTTTTTTTATGTGACTCGGAACCCCTTAAATGAAAATGAAAAGAATTATAAGAAATACAAAACACGAATAATCTTCAATGTACAGATTATGTATGTTAGCCCATTTACAATTTAAAAAAAAAAATGGAAGATGAGATTTCTTTATTCAAAATTGTGTCATTTTTTTGTAAAATCTCAAAGCTGAAGAAAAGAAATCTTAAAGTTCATGCCAATGTGCTAATCAACATAATGACGGTCATCTTAATGCATATTAATCTTTGTAAAGGTGACAAGGGCAGAATATATAAAAGCGTGTTTAGAGAAAAAAAAAATTGTTCGCTTAAATTGTAAATTGCATCCATAACTTTTTTGATGCCTTACTTTTTCCCACTTTTTAGAAATTTTAAACTATTATGATGTTCTTAAATAAAATTTAAGAACGAGCAAGAATATCCAAATTCTTTTATAATATTTTTAGTAAGGAGAAGAAGATTTAAAAAAAAAAATTGCTTTACATTACAAAGAATGTGAAAATGAGTATCGTAAAGTAAGCGATACTATCGTTTTGCCATGTAAATGCGAAATATGGATAGCTATTTATGGTACGTAATTCTAGTACTTTAAAAATGCAAATTTGACATACATGAAAAATCAAAAAGAAATATGAGATATTTTTCGTTTATGCGAAAGTGAAAAATATATAAATACTAAATACAAATCCTTGTTTTTGGAGTTTACTTTAGCTAAATAAATTCTTCTTCTAATAATTATAATAATAATATTAAGAATAATTAGAAAAGAAATTCGGTAAAGTTAATAGCATAATTTGATATAATAATTTTTTATTTTAAATAAAATTATTTTAAAAAAAATAAAAAGCGAAACGTTTAAGCATTACCGGAATTTCGATATTCCATGCTCTCAGATTGAGATACCAGCTACTTCTAAATATGCGTTTCGTGATTAATTTTGTTTATTTAAATGAAGTAAAATGTATTTCCAGAAGTAATATTTTGAGTTATAACGGTTTTAAATTACCTCACTTCAAATATAATTAAATTTTAAATAAAAAAATTAAAAGTTTTGTGATTTTGTAAATAAAAAAAATCAAAAGTCATGTGATTTTGTTTAAACAAGTTATAATTAAGCATTACAGAAATTTCAAAAATTAACTCAATAAGTACATTTTTTTAAATATGTCTCAACCCCCCCCCCCTTACTTGAAAAAGAAAATATTTTTAAAAAAATACCAAACACAAGTAATCTTTAATATACAGATTATGTATGTTAGTCGACCTAGAATTAAAAAAAATAAAAACATGACATTTCTTTATTCGAAATTGTGTCATTTGTTTGTAAAATCTCAAAGATGAAGAAAAGAAACTTTAAAGTTCACGCCAATGTGCTCTTTACCATAATAACAATCATCTTAATGCATAGTAATCTTTGTAAAGCCGACAACGGAAGAATATATGAAAGTATGTTTTGAGGGAAAAGTTTTTTGTTCACTTAAACTTTAAATTACATAACTTTTTGATGGCTTCCTTTTTCCCGCTTTTTAGAAATTTTAAATTATTATGATGTTCTTAAAAAAAAATTCAGAACGTGCAAGAATGTGCAAATTCTTTTGAAATATTTTTACATTTAGAAAAAGTTTCAAAAGATTTTAAAAAATCGCATTACATCACAAAGAATGTGAAAATCAGTATCGTAAAGTATGTATCATGTTATTGTTTTGGCATAAAAGTACTAAATATGGATAACTATTTATAGTACGTTATTCTCGTACTAAGAAAAGGCAAATTTGGATAGATAAAAAATCAAAAAAAAAAAAATGAAAATTTTTTCGCAAATTTGTAATTGAAAAATATAAGAAATACAAATCCTTGTTTTAGTAGTTTACTATAGCCAAAGAAATTCATGTAATATTAATAATAATAGCAGAGCTGTCCAACGCGGCGCCCGCGGGCGCCATGGCGCCCTTTTGCGATTTTCTTGGCGCCCCTTTGAAGATTTTCTGTTACTAGACTTCTTAGAAGTAAAATTGAATTTTAAAGGATACTTTCGTAAAATCTTTAATATTTGCATCAGAGATATTTTCGAAACCTGTGGTAAAAAATTAGAAACCAGAAACATGCTTTCAAATTTAATCATGCATATTTTCACAATTTGTAATTATTTTTCAAAGTATAAATATGATGGTTAAATATAGTAATTAGAAATAGCTCTTTTTAATAATTAATAAGTAACAGAAAAGTGAGAATTTTCCTACATTCCACATTCCTTTGAAGGTACATGTGCATGAAAAGCTCGTATTTTTTCTTTTTGCTGACTATTGGCTGTTTTACAAAAGGATTAAAGAGGCTTAATTTTTCACTCTTGACTTCTGAAATTTTAGGAGTTTGTTTTCAATTTGCTTAGAAAAATTAACAAGAATAAGAGGTACAGAGCAATTAGTAAAGCAGTGCAGAATAATTTCCATCTATGAATGTACTTTCCACTATCCCTCTCTCTCTGAAATAACCCATATGGATTGGTCATTATCATGCCTTTATTTTGTTTTGTTTTTTATAAAAAATAAATTCAAGCCTTAGAAATACGTCAAAGCATAGTTTCACATTCTAAAAGAACTTATAGATATCTCTGATTTCCATGTTTATTTATTTATTTATTTGTTACTGTTGTTGTTTATAGGTGCAATTAAAGTTACTGGCACTTTACCCTACAAACATTTTTTAGATACAGCTATTATAGAAAAATGTATAATTTAAAATTTAATATATGTAACTCTAGAATTGTAGGGTCATTATCTCACGCTCTAAGATTCATTTCCATTATACTAAAACACGCACGTGTACTTAATATAACTGTGTGAAAGTATTTCTGCATGTTTTCAGTCGTGTAAATAATGGCATCCTTCATTGAATGCCAGGAGCTGAGGTGCGCCCCTGTTTACCAAAAGGTTGGGCAGATCTGATAATAGTATTATTATTAAGAAATTATGATAATATTAAGAATAATAAGAAAAGAAGTTGATGATTGAGAAAAGAAGTAGATGAAATAGCACTAATTTAATAATAAATTTTTATTTTAAACTATTATTTTTTCTTTTTTTAAGTAAAAAGCGAAACGCTCAATCAGAATTTTAATATCGCATGCTCTCATATTGAGATAGCTGCTATCTCTAAATGTACGTTTTGTGTTTATTTCTGTTTATTTAAATGAAAACAAATTGGAATTATTCAAATAATATCTTGAGTTATAACGGCTTTAAATTACTCCACTAAAAAAATTATTTAAAAAAATCAGAAATTTTTATTAATTAATTAATTTATATTAAGGCAATTTAAATTAAAATTCAGAACGCGCAAGAATATGCAGATTCTATTATAATATTTTTAATAATGAGAAGAAGTTTTAAAAGATAAAAAAATCGCATAACGCGCAACGAATCACAAAGAATGTGAAAATGAATATCGAAAAGTATGTACGATGCTATCGCTTTGGCATACAAATAATTAATGCGGATAGCTGTTTATGGTGCGTAATTATTGTACTTTAGAATTTCAAAATTGACATACATAAAAAATAAAAAATAAAAACAAAAAGTTTCGTGTTGATTTGGAAGTGAAAAATGTAAAAAATATGAAATACAAATCCTTGTTCTTGTAGTTTACTATAGTCAAAGAAATTCTTGTAATGATAATTAAAATAATAAGAAATGAAATTAAGGTAAGTTAATAGCCCTAATTTAATAATAACTTATAATTGTAAGTTATTATCTTTTTTTAAGTAAAATACGAAACGTTCAAACAGTTTTGGAATTTTTATTTTTTATATTCTTAGATTCAGATAATTGCTGACTCTAAATATACGTTTTGTGTTTATTTTTGTTTATCTTAATTTTTAGTTATCATATTTTATTTATCTTAAATTATTATGATATTCTTATATAAAAATTTAGAGGGTGCAATAATGTGCAAATTCTTTTACATTTTTTTTTTAAATAAAAAGAAGTTTTAAAGGATAAAGAAAATCACATTACATTACAAAGAATGTGAAAATGAGTATCGTAAAGTATGCACGATAGTATCGCTTTGGCACAGAAATAACAAATATGTATAGCTGTTTATGGTACATAATTTTCGCAGATTAAAAATGCAAATTTAACGTACATAAAAAGTTTAAAAAATTATGCGTTAATTTGGAAGTGAAAAATATTAATATAAGAAATAGAAATCCATTGTTTTTGTAGTTTACTAAAGCCAAAGAAATTCTTGTAATAATAATTATAATAATAGTAATAGTCATGATAATAAGAAAAAGAAATTTCTATTAGTTACTAGGGTTAATTTGGCATTTATTTTACATTGAGTACGTGTATTATTTTAAGTAAAAAAACGAAACTTTCAAGTATTTTTGGAATTTTGATATCCCATGCTTTTAGATTGATATAATTGCTGTTTCTAAATGTGTGTTTTGTGTTTAATTCTGTTTATTTAAATGAAAAGAAATTGGAATTTCACAAATAATATTTTGAGTTATAACGATTTTAAACTACAACGCTTTTGAAAAATAAAGAAATCAATTTTAAGTAAAAAAAAAAAAAAAAAAAATTAGGCGTTTTATCACGTGACTTTCCTTACATAAAAGATGAATAAGCATTACTAAAAATTTCAAAAATTTAACTCAATAAGTAATATTTTTAATGTGTCCCGGATTGCCTTATATGAAAAAGGAAAGAATTAGATTCAATACCAAAAATAAATAATCTTTAGTACGCAGATTATATATGTTAGCCTATCTACAATTTAAAAAAAAAGAAAAAGAAAAAAAATGAGATTCTTTTTTTCAAAATTGTGTCATTTTTTTTATAAAATTTCAAAGCTGAAGAAAAGAAATTTTAAAATTCACGCCAATGTTCTCATCTCCATAATGGCAGTCATCGTAATGCATAGTAATCTTTGTAATGCCGACAAGGGAAGAATATATAAAAGCGTGTTTAGAGGGAAAAAGTTTTTTGTTCGCTTAAACTTCCAAATTACATCCAAAACTTTTCATGATGGCTTAATTTTTCTCGCTTTTTAAAGATTTTAAATTATTATGATGTTATTAAATAAAAATTCAGAACGCGCAAGAATGTGCAAATTCTTTTACAATATTTTTTGTAATAAGGAGAAGCTTTAAAAGATTTAAAAAATCTCATTACATTACAAAGAATATGAAAATGAGAATCGTAAAGTATCTACAATGATACCTCTTTGGCATATAAATGCCAAATATGGATTACTATTTATGGCAGATAATTTTAGTACAATGAACTGCCAAACTGACACGTATATAAAATTCAAAAGAAAAATTTTGCGTTTAATTTGAACCGAAAAATACAAAAGTAAGAAATACAAATTCTTGTTTTTATAATTTCCTATAGCCAAAGAAATTCATGTAATAATAATTATATAAACAATAATAATAGTAAGAATAATAAGAAAATTCTTAATGTTAATAGCGTTAATGTGGTTGTAACTTTCTATTCTAAACTTAGTTATTTTTCTCTTTTTTTATATAAAAAGCGAAACTTTCAAGCATTTCTGGAATTTTGATATCCCATTTTCTTAGCTTGGGATAGCTGTTGTCTCTAAATATACGTTTTGTGTTTATTTCTGTTTACGTAAATGAAAAAATAATATGGAATGAAACAAATAATATTTTAATTTATAACGATTTTAAATTACCTCACTTTTATGTTTTATGGTGTGTAATTTTCGTTCTTTAAAAATGCAAATTTGACACTTATAAAAAGTCAAAAAGAAAATATTTGTGATGTTTCGGAAGGGAAAAATACAAAAATAAGAAATACAAATCCTTGTAAATAAAATCATATGATGGAACGCAATTTATACTTTGTTTTAAAGGGAGACCCGAACCCCATTTTCGGCCAAAAATCATCAAAAGTTCAAAAAAAAAATTATCTCAGAAAACGATAAAATACATATTTGCGAATATCCATGCAAAATTTCAGAACTCGTGGGCACTTGGAACAGGTAGCAAATGAGCTTTTTTTAATTGTAGTCACTAGAGTTTAAAGGAATAGCAGCCATTTAAAATGTGTTTTCCTGAAAATGACTTTTTCGATATTTTGCCTAAGTTCAAAGTACTAAGGCTCAGTGGTAAAATTGTTTAGAAAAAAAAGTGTTTATGTTTTTAGAATCTTAAAATTTGCAACAAAAGTAAGGAGAGATATATTTTTTAACTATTTCTGAAAATTTTACATAAATTGGTAAACATGAAAATTATAACGAATTTAAGGAAATTTACCATGCGTAATTTCTTCTTTTTTTTAGCTGATTAAAATAGAAAAATAAAAATATCTCTCCCTAGGTCGCTTTCATATACTATAATACTATTTAAGAAATTTTAGTAATACCAAAATATTGAAAATTGTGTGAGGCGTAGTAATTTTAAAAAGTGTATTTTTCCACAAAAAAAATCGACACAAAAAATATATTTTTTAATAAAAAGTGAATTTTTTTGCGAATTATTCCTTACAAAAAGATTCTTAAATAGTACACCAAAATTCATTACTTTAAACACATTAATAAAAATTTTGGGTTTTTTCTTACGGGTCTCCCTTAAATACAAAATATATAATATGAACTTTAAAACGTTCAGTTTTACTTAAAAGATAATTAAGATAATTAATAAGAGATATTAATAATTAATTTTATTTAAAATATCTCTGTACTTTCAATCCTTAATCAGGTTCTTCATCAGAGAATATTTGTATAACTAATTTTCGTTTATTTATACAAATACATGATTTCGTTTTCAAAATGAGTGAACCAATAATTATTACAGTTGAAAGTACCGGGTGTCCCAAAAATGACTGATGGATTTTAAAATTCAATAACTTGCAAACGGTGACAGCTATTTAAAACATTTTTGCAGGAGGGTTATGTATAATGTCAGGAGTTTATTTTTTTACCGTAATTTTTTATTTTAGTTCGCATATCAAACAATAGGTGGCGCTGACGGCGATTGAAGGCCAGTTGATCAGTGCTGAGTGAAGCGTCGACCTGGACTTCTATAGCCATCAGCGCCACCTATTGTTTGATATGCGAACTAAAATAAAAAATTACGGTAAAAAAACTCCTGACATTATACATAACCCTCCTGCAAAAATTTTTAAAATAGCTGTCACCGTTTGCAAGTTATTGAATTATAAAATCCGTCAATCATTTTTGGGACACCCGGTAAAAGTATATTATTGGATTAAACTTAAGGGGGCTCAGGGGTTGAAAACTTTTCAAAAAATCGATTTTTTTTTATGATCTAGTTGGATTATTCAATTGATTCTTAACTCAATGCAAAAAACCGCATAAAAATATTTGCATTTTTAACGCAATTATAAGCATTTATGCATCAACACTTTCATAGCCGCACCCACATTATTTCAACTTTAAGTCGCGTTTAAAAAGTTGGTGTTAGTCGTCAAAAATCAAGTTTTGACGACTAACACCAAGATTTAAAAAGAACTATTTGATGGGATGACTTAATTTTTTTTTTTTTTTTGCATGCATATAACATTATTATCTGGAGAATGAATTAATATATTTTAGATAGTTTAATATTTTGAGTATTTTTAATGAAATAAAATTTGTATTTTTTAGGGGTTTTTTAAATTTTCAAATTTGAGAGATTTTTTAATAATGCTTTTCTTAAGTGATAGTTATATCCTTAATTCATTCTATAGATAATGATGTTATATGCATGCAAAAAAAAAAAATTAAGACATTCCATCATATAGTTTTTTTTAAATCTTGGTGTTAGTCGTCAAAGATCAAGTTTTGAGAAAACACGACTTGAAGTTGAAATAATATGGGTGCGGCTATGAAAGTGTTGATACATAAATGCTTATAACTCCATTAAAAATGCAAATATTTTTATGCGGTTTTTTGCATTTAGTTAAGAATTAATTGAATAATCAAACTAGATCATAAAAATAATTCGATTTTTTGAAAAGTTTTCAACCCCTGAGCCCCCTTTAACGAGAGAAGATAAATGATAATAAAAATAATAAAGCAAAGGAATGAAGTAAACGGGTTGCATTTAATATCAAAATGCTATAACTTCTCTCATTGCGAAATCCACAAGAAACTATCGCTATTTTCAACTCTTTTTTATTTTCTTATTTTTCTCTTTTACAAAAATAATATTTTTTTAAATAAATTTGAAATATTAAAAATATTCATGTAATATTCATTTTTTATTTATGCACTTTCAACTTATTTGTTGATTTATAAAAATTGCATGTATCCAATTGCAAATACACATTTCCCTTACTTCCCATTAATAAATACAAGCTATTATTTGCAAAAACCTTTTATATTAAAATATTATAAATTCATTTGCTTCCGTTCATTAGTGAATTAATTTCGTAATTTAGTGATCTACATATTAAAATAGGAGAAATCCATAATCACACAATTTTCTTTCAGAAAAGTCTGTATGTGATATTAATATCATAAAATTTATATCTGGATATGACAAATGCTGTCGACTTAATAAAAATCATTAGAGATTAGACCCATTCTCAAATGGCGAATTCTTTCCAAGTACTTGAAAGTAAAAGGATTTTAATTAATTCGCCCTACATTCATCATTAGCGATTTATATTTATAATGTAAAGCAATTAAAAAAATATAGGTCATTAGCTTTAAGTTATTCATGATGCAAGAGTCCAGGACAAAGTTAGTCATTTAATAATGTCCATAAAAAAACTGAAAGAAGACAAATACGTAAAATTAATAAATCTAAATCAAAAAAAAAAAATAAAAATAAAAAGCGTAATTCGGAAATTTAAAAAATAAAAATAAAAATGCTGAAAGTTGAAATGTTATGAGAAAATTACATGGAGTATTGAACAAAACCTAGGGTTTTGAATAGAAATATATATATATATATATATATATATATATATATATAATTTTGTGTGTGTGTTCCAGTGGATTCGAGAGTGGTTTAGATTCATACTTCATCGAAATTGATTCAGTACTTATTTAGTAATAAGGCAAAAACTAATAGTTAGTGATTTTTCGCTAATTAAAAGTGTTGAATAAGTTCGCTGAATAGAGTGCGGACGGAGTGGCCGAGCGGTCTAAGATGCCAGATTTAAGCACTGGTTCTTAAAGAAAGAAATCGTGTGTTCGAACCCCACTCCCGATTGATCCTCTATATGATTTGCAATAATTTCTCTGCATTATAATTTTAATTAACCGACTTCAGAAAATCGTTAACTTATAACTAAAAAGAGAAAAATAAACTTTTCTATCAAAAATTGAACTGACTTCAAAACTACTTCAAAGTGAAAAATAATTTCCTTATATAATTGTAATAAGAAATTAAATTAAAAGCGTAGTAATTATCGTGCGTATTATTACATTTATGTACATTTATTCGATTTTTTGGAGTCAGTGCCAGCCAAAAAAATTTCAAAATTAAATTAAGTATGGAATGCAAATCTTTATATACATAAATCTTCTGTGCGCGCGTTTGTCACTAAACTCCTCCTAAACGACTGGACCCATTTTAATGAAATTTTGTGTGTGGATTCCAGTGAATTCTAGAATGGCTTAGATTTACATCTCATCGAAATTGATTCAGTGCATTTTTAGTATTAGGCAAAAACTAATAGTTAGTGATTTTTCGCTAATTAAATGTGTTGAATAAGTTCACTAAGAGAGTGCGGACGGAATGGCCGAGTGGTGTAAGGTAGTGATGGGCGATTCTGGAAATTTTGAGAATCGATTAAAATCGATATTGTATAAAAGAACATCGATCATAATAAGAATCGATTTCTCAGTTCTAGAATTGATACTAGAATCAATATTTCGATATTCAGGTTCACACAGAGAAGATCCAAATTACTAATTCCAAAACTTAGACAATCAGCAGGACCGTAATTACCGCCTCCCACCCCCCATCCCCATTTAAGGAGGCATAGAATTAAGCTATTGTAGATTTTAGAGTCGGATAATAAGAATTTTAAATTTTAAAATGACTTAAATCGCTTATGGTTGTCACTTACACAAAAACTTTGACAAATTTGAGAGACATAACTCAACTAATAACAACACTGAGTAACTTCGCATTAAACCGAGTATAAAGAGTGCCAAGAGCGTGTAACTAGGATGGGGAACAAGTAGTATCGACAATTTTTTTTTTCTAATGCCAACTAAATATTACACGAGATAGTTTGGAAGAACAAAAAATATGCCCTATTCCCAAGGGGGCAGGTAAACCCTACTCTTGACGGAAAGGCGACCACAGCCAACACGTCCTCTAAGGACGTGTTGCCATCTTTTGTCGAAGTTTCAAAATGAGGATTTACAATAAAATAGAACGAGAATTGGACATTTTAAAAATTGCATGCATATTTTGAACGGCCCATTTAGTAAAGATTGGCGAGGAAGGGGGGGGGGGGGCAAGGGATTAGAACGGACCAACTTGAAAAAAAAAACATAATTAACTAATAACCCAAATAACTGAGCTTCTAAACAAAAATATAATGTTTAACTTGCTGTTGAATTCATGGGGTGGCCCGCGGGAAACAAGCACTCTTTGAAACTAAAAAAAGTGCCAAGAGCATGTAACTAGGTGGAGAGAGTGGTAGTAATATGAAAAAAACGAGGAGATAAAAGCTTTATAACGATATGTTAGATGAGATGGTGTGGAAAAAACAAAAAATATGCCCCCCCCCCCCCACCCAGGGGGAAGGTAAATCCCAAACGGACAGAAGGGCGACTCCGTCCCAAATGTATCTTTTGTTGAGGTTTCAAAATATGGATTTATAACAAAATAGAATGAGGATTAGACTTTTTTAAAATCGCACTCATAATTTGAACGAACTTGTAAGTTAAGATTGGTGAGGAAGGGGGGGGGGCGGTAGGACTGGCGAACATGAAAAAAAAAATAGTGGCACTCTGAGAGTGCTGATAGAAGTGAAACCTTGAACAATTACGTGTGTATTTTTTGAATCGTTAGGATATATAATTTTGAATCGCCAGGAAATACTTTTAAATGAATAAAAAAAGGTTCTATAATATTAAAGAACATATTAATGTCTATAAAAAAAAACTGCGCGATATCATATGTTCAGCTATTGTAGTTAACTCACTATAACTACTTTCATACATTTTAAAACGCGATAAATACACCAACCAAAATTAGACCATACTATCGATACCTTATTACTTATCCAAATAAATCATTTTGTATTAATGCCTGTTACAATATCTGTAGATTACGTTTTGAATTATTCAAATCGGACATTCCATTCAAAAGATATTACGAATTTAAAGATGACAATCTAAAGAAAAAATAGCGCTGCTGAGTACTCGGTGGCCAATAAGCTTAGAGATTACGTGTGCAATCAAACGATTGCGGATTCGAACCCCAGTTTCGCTGATATGTATCATTGTTTGTTCTTTTTTTTTTTTTTTTCGAAGAAGTTTGAAAAATTAAAATTTTAACACATTATGGGTCCGTTACGTGACCTGAAATGATGGGAGAAAATTTCTTATGCTATATTTGTAATGTATGAAGCATAAGCTTTCAATAGACATATTGTATCAAGAAATGAATAAAACCCCTTCTGCCCCCCCCCCCCCAAAAGGTCCTATAGGGAAAACCGGTAAACTGGAATAGCAAAAAGAACGGCGAGAAATGGTTAGCTTTACTAGAATTTTTCTCATCACTGTAACTCCTGTAGAAGCAAAGTTATAGCCTTTTAAAGATTCAAATGAAGTCAAGAAATAAACAAAATTTGGTTAGTGATCGACAGGGGGGGAGGGGTCCACAGCTCTGGGGGTGCCATGTAGCTTAAATTTTTAAGTTAAAAATGGTAGAGAATTAAATGAGCGAAATTTTAAGGTGTATATTGGGGGAGGGTGCAAGCCCCCCCCCCCTCAATTTTTTTTTTTGCTTCTTTTGAAGAAACAAAAAAATATGCCCCCCGGCGGGGCGCAGATAAACCCCAAACGGCGGAAGGGCGACCCTTTATTTATCTTTTGTCAAGAATTTAAAATGTGGATCTAAAATAAAATAGACCAAGAATTGGACATTTTTAAAACTGTATGCATATTTCAAACGGCCCTATAAGTTAAAACTGACGCGGAAGGGGGGGGGGGGATTAGCAGAAACGAGCGTAAAAAATAAAACATAATAAACTAATACTTCAAATAACTGGACTTCTAAACAAAAATATAACGATTAAACCTAGTGTCGAATTAATGGGGTGGCCCGCAGGGGATTACCCCCCCCCAGAAGTTATGAGATTTTATGCTTTTTAATGCGCAAATTGCGATTCCCCCTCTCTTACAGAGCTGTAAAACATGATGCCTTCCTCTGGAGTCGCAGAAAAATACCTGCATTCAACACTAATTTAGCCTAGAATTAAAAAAAAAAAAAAAAAAAAAAAAAAAAAAAAAGAAAGAAAATCGAAATCGAATTTAAAGATTGAAATCGAATCTAAAGATCGACATCGAATCTAAAGATCGAAATCGAATCTAAAGATCGACATCGAATCTAAAGACCGATCTTACGGGCAAAATCGATTTTACATTTTTACTTTCTTTTGTAACTTTACAAGAAGAGAGTATTAGATTCGTGAAAATTTTTGACTTCCCGTTTTTCATGGATTTATATATTTTAGAAGGTCTTTAACACGATTGCACGGTTTTTAAGAAATATCTGTCTGTGTGTGTGTCTGTCACTCTGTGAGACTGTATACGACAAAAATTTCTGACCGTTCTATCTCAAAAACAAATGCACGGAATTCCACAAAACTTTAGACTTAGTTTGACCTTGATATAAACTGAATCTAATTAATTTTTAGTGCATAGACTAACTGGTGGCGCTGCTATACTGCATTTTTTGCGATTTGCGCAACAGTTATATCTGAATAACGAATGAACGGATTTTCATCACATTTTAGATCCAGTTAGTCCTTGACATGAATTGATGTTTTTTCCATTTTGATGTATATAGCTTCTCAGATGGCGCTGCTATACTGAATTTTTCACAATTTCCACTCGGCGCCATGTGAAAAGGGGGGGGGTGCGAAAGGAAGCGGTCGTTCCGAGCACGGAAATTTAGGGGGCGCCAAATTTTTACTATTAACATCACTTCTAGCCTATCACAAGAAAAAGTTAATAGGGGGGAGGGCTAAATTGGACCTTTGAACCGGGCGCAGTTCTCTTTTCGCACGCCCCTGTTTCCATTTTAGCTTTATCTCAAGAACTAATGCACGGACTTTCATAAAAATTTAGATTCAATTAGTCCCTGATATTATTTGATGCTAATTACATTTTGGTGGAAATCGCTTAAGAGATGGCGCTGCTGTACGGCATTATTCATGATTAACGCAATAGCGCTATCTCAAGAATGAATTTTCATCAAAATTCAGATTCAGTAAATCTCTGACATATATTAGTATTATTTAGTTCTTGGTGTAAATTGCTCTACAGGTGGCATTTTTTATGATTTCGCAATAGCTGTATCTCGCGCTTTCATGGATTTTCATCAAAATTCATATTCAGCTGGTACTTTATAAAAATTGATCCTGATCAATTTTTGGTGTAAATGACTCAACAAAAAACGCTATTTTGCAGGGGGGGGGGTCTGAGGTTTCTTTAATTCTTCTATCTTAGAAACTAATACACTAAAATTTTGGAATTGGCACATCCGTCTATTTTATCTTCGACTTTTGAAGGAAAATGAAAATTATATTACCTTCAAAAAAATCGATTAAAAATTTTAAAGTATCGATTAAATGGAGTTGGCCGCAGTATCGATTAAATCGGTTTAAAAAATCGAAATCACCCATCACTAGTGTAAGGTGCCAGATGTAAGTTCTGGTTCTTAAAGAAAGAAATCGAGTGTTCGAACCCCACTCCTGACATACGTGTATGATTTGCTATAATTTTTCCTGTATTATAATTTTAATTAACCAACATCAGAAAATTGTTAATTTTTAACCAAAAAGAGAAAAATAAACTTTTCTATCAAAAATTAACCGACTTCAAAACTACTTCAAAGTGAAAAAAAATTTCCTTACATAATTGTAATAAGAAATTAAATGAAGAGCGTAGTAATTATCGTGCGTATTATTACATTTATGTACATTTATTCGATTTTTAGGAGTCAGTGCCAGCCAAAAAATTTTAAAATTAAATTAAGTATCCAATGCAAATCTTTATATACATAAATCTTCTGTGCGCGCGTTTGTCACTAAACTCCTCCTAAACGACTGGACCCATTTTAATGAAATTTTGTGTGTGTATTCCAGTGAATTCGAGAATTGTTTAGACTTACATTTCATCGAAATTGATTCAGTACATTTTTAGCAATTAGGCAAAAACTAATAGTTAGTGATTTTTCTCTAATTAAATGTGTTGAATAAGTTCGCTGAATAAGGTGCGGACGGAATGGCCGAGCGGTGTAAGGTGCCAGATTTAAGCTCTGGTTTTTAAAGAAAGAGATCGAATGTTCGAACCCCCATTCCTGACATACGTGTATGATTTGCAATAATTTTTCCTGTATTATAATTGTAATTAACTGACTTCAGAAAATCGTTAACTTTTAATCAAAAAGAGAAAAATAAACTTTTCTATTAAAAATTGAACCGACTTCAAAAGTACTTCAAAGTGAAAAATAATTTTCTTACATAATTGTAATAAGAAATTAAATTAAGAGCGTAGTAATTATCGTGCGTATTATTATATTTATGTATATTCATTTGATTTTTTGGGGTCGGTGTCAGGACAACGTCTGTCGGGTCCGGTAGTATATCTATATACATATACAATATACAGGGTGTTTCAAAAATGACCAGTATATTTGAAAAATCAATAAAATTGAAACGGGCAGTGTTAGAAATACACCGTTTGTTGCAATATGTTTGGGACAACCGTAAATTTTCAGGCATACAATTTTCGAAATTAGTAAAAATTTTCAACAACAGATGGCGCTACAGGAAATTTGAAAGCTACAGTAGAAAACGCAATCTGCGAGTTTCCTATTCTGTAAAGTCTCTGTCTCTGCCCGCGAAGACACTCGCGAGCTATAAAGCTACTCCTATGGGGAGGCATTTTTGTAATAACTCTTTCGTATTTTGACATTTTTTTTTTTTGTTGTTTTTGCATTGCATAACTGAAGTCCCTCTCAAAATCGCTCCTTGATTATATTTTTCATTTTGGTCGCAGGTATTTTCTATAAAGTTACTTTTATTCCCAAAACCGATTTCGAAAGTGAAAGTAACTTTATAAAAAATATTGGCGACCAAAATCGAAAATGTAATCAAGGAGTAATCTTGAGAGGGACCTCATCTATGCAGTGCAAAAACAAATATACTTAAAAATGTCAAAATGTGAAAGAGTTATTACAAAGATGCCTCCCCATAGGATCACTGTAAAAAATTTGACCCATTTGCTGCAGCGTCACTCCACAGTTTTTATAGAATATGTATTTTATGACCAATGAGAATGCTCCATAACACAATAAAGTGACCGTTTTCTATAAAAGCAAAGGAGTGACGCTGCAGCAAATAGATCGGGTTTTTTTTATAGTGAATAGCTTTAGCTCGCCAATGTCTTCGCGGGCAGGGACAGAGGCTTTACAGAATGGCAAACTCACAGATTGCGTTTTCTACAATAGCTTTCGAATTTCTTGCAGCGCCATCTGTTGTTGAAAATTTTAGCTAATTTCGAAAGTTATATGCCTGAAAATTTACTGATGTCCAAACATATTGCAACAAACAGTGTATTTCTAACGATGCCCTTTTAATTTTTATTATTTTTTCAAATATACCGGTCAGTTTTGAAACACCCTATATATATATATATATATATATATATATATATATATATTATAAGAATAAAAAATATCGGTTTAAACTGGGTCTTTTTTATTGCTTTAGAGACAAAACTGAAATAGAATTGCAGCTAAGAAAAAAGAAACGCACCAATATTCGCACACAACTGTTCGTACCACTATTTAAAAAAATACATTTCTTAGTATATTTCTCTTGCAAATGCTCAAAGCGCATATAGAAGATTTTTATTTTGAAAAAAGTATGCGAAGTAGCGTTAAAAAACATTCGCTTGCAGTTGAAATTTCGCAATCCCCGCACATACATAGGATTATTCAAAAGATATAAAAAGATTTAAATAATCATACATATATATTGTTTAATATTGATTAATCTTTTTGTTATGTCTAAAACATCATAGATTAATTAGTTAAACAGCTTGCATTTTCAATAAGTTAAGGAGAACATATTTTTTACAAATTAAATTTTAAAAACAAACCGTTAAATTCTAAGCAAAATATTTTTTTAATAGTAACTCTTAATTTTTGTAAAATTCTTATCATTTTAAAATTATCTTATCTAATATTACATTGATATTTCTAAATTTTAATATATTGTGCAAATATTACTTTAAACTTCTATAAGAAAAATCATTCAATAACATTAAATTACTGTAAATTTAAAAGTATTTTTTATAACGCCTTTAGCTTGAAAATTAATCGTTTACGTTAGATTGAAATAATTTAATAATCAAAACATTCATATGCAAAGAAAAGTACATATGTATATATTTTTATTCAGTATATAAGGAAAATATCGTTTTTCCTTAAGTCATTCAGCTAAGCAAGGCATACGAAATTCATGTCGCTGAAATAGAATTGCAGCTATAAAAAAAAAAGAAATAGAATAAAAAATGGAAAAGTCAATACCACATCTTCCCAATGGAGGGCTATTTTGTACGGAATCAAATTATTTGCACTTTCTACCTGATATTCATGTCTTCTTGAAAGCCGAAATAAGATAGTATTTGATGCGTCGAAAATAGAATTTATTTCAAAGGTAGTCATACAAAATATACCGTTTTTAAATTCAGGAATGAATATTTTTATTTATATAAAGCAGGTTTTTACAATCGAGGAAAATAAAAATTTATGCGTTAAAAAGTCTATTTCATAACATTAATATATTTTTAAGTCTTGTTCCAGATCTCTAATCAATAATATATATATATATACATAGAACCATTAGATAATACTACAAATAAACATCAAAATGTGGAATAACTCGTTAAATAACAAACTATATCAAACAGAGGAGTTGGCAAAAATTGGAACAATATTGGAAATGTAGTATTTAGCTCGTTCTCAAGGGCAATGCTAAATAGACACATTAATTGCGATTAACTTCTAATTAGAAATCAGAATAAACTTAAAAATTATTTCTAAATTACCCGATTAATCGCAATGGAAATTCAATTAGTTCAAAGAAAAATATTAGAAAAATAATAAGACAATAATTGAATTATCAAAAAGATAAATTTATACGGTCAATCGCCACCATATAAGATAATTTCAAATTTGCAATCTCACTTTGCCGACAGTCATAGTTGACAGTTAACAAAGAAAGTTATATCAGAAACCAAAAAGATATAATGAATAATATATAGTTAAAATAACTATTATTAAAAATAATTAATTACAAAATATTACTAAACAAAAATGTTATGAAATTAATGAAAATAGTTAAATTATATTATTCTAGTAACAAGTTTTAATTAATATCGATGAAAATACTTTAAATCGATTAAATATCGATGAATATTTACTTTAAGTGAAATAAACACGAATATAATATACAAAGTGCCATCTATTGTCACAAACGTTAGTAATTAGATTTTATTAAAAAGTAACCCATAAATAATGACATTCAGATTGTAATCTAAAAAATGAGACTTAAAAATGTATTTTAAATTCCAGATAAAATAAATAAATAAATATAAAAGAAAAGAAAATAGATAAAAAATATCTTATTAATAAGGATATTTTACAAAATCCAAACAAATAATGGATCTATGTAATAATGTAGTAATAATGGAAAAAAATTTAGCAGTGGCGCCATCTTTAGTTTCTAAATAGGAACAGTTAATGCAAAATAGGATTGATTAATGCCGTAAAAGCTACATTTTACAAATTACGCTACTTATTTGTTTAAAGCAAAAATATATATATATATATATATATCTGGAGTTCTTTCGTTCATGAGTACGGCTGATTGAAGTAAATGATGGAATATTTTTTGGACATTTCGGTAAAAGATCGTTTGCAAAAAGGAGTTTTTCCCTCTATAATGACTACAGTTGAATAAATAAACTTACAGCCACCAATGAGTGATTTATTGGATATTCTACATTTATTTATTTTTTATTTTTTTCCTCGCTGGCCATGACTTCTGTGCAAAGAACGGGGACCCTGGCGATGATGTTTCTGGCTCCTAACTTTAAAATGTCACAGTCTTTTCTAGAGCCGACAGGATCTTTTATGCCTGCGCTGCCTTTTTTGGTTTTTAAAGAAACTTGCTATGTAATGAAGTGATAATAGAAACTGTGGATCGCTGAATAATTTGCCCGTCATTATTGGATGTGTTCTTAAACAAAAACTGCCATAGTCTCATGATTTCTGGAGTGACAAAAACAGAGGAATTGTTCCTGTAAAGTGCTTTGGTCGAGAAAAAGTAGTCCTCTTATGATGAAAAAGAAGAAAAAAATAATAATAATTACAAGACCATTTCTTGTTAATTGGTGAAAATAAAAATATTTTTTCGAGATAGTTGAGACCCATAGGATTTCGGTGAGATTTTTTTTTTTTCGTAGTGTTTTGATTATTATTATTTGTATACTTTTTATGTATCTATTTAAATTAATTATTCTCTGTTTGTCAGGTTTATTTATTTGATTATTTGTCTGTGAATTTTATTTACTTGCCTATTTATGAGTATTATTATTATCATTATTATGTGTTGGAGATTTAAACATTTTTATTCTTAAGGATTAAATTGAAGAGTATGATATTCTTAGACAATTACCGTTGCATATTAAGATTATTATGATATTTTTATGCACGCTTAAAGATAAGTTCGTAATAATAATGAAGTATAAAAAAACTTAGAAGCTCAAGTTATTTTTCAAAAAAAGTACATTTTCTAATTTATTGATATTTGTTTGTTATCACGAACTATTCTCTGAATGCAGTATTTTTATGATGATGTTCCTGTTACTAGACATTTGAGATAGAAAACTAAGTTAACATTTATGTTTTTTTTCTTTATTTGTTAGAATTTCTAGTGACAGTGAGCTTTGGTTCCCGGATTCTTTATAATTTATTTAAATTCAGTAAGAAATGGAACTGTGCAAGGCTGTTGCTAGAATTTTGACTGATAAATATGATTAATTTTTTCAGTAAATTTTGTGATTTTAAGTAAGAAATTACCTATCATTGAAATTTTTGTATCTGTTATGATTTATAAAATATTAGAATTAAAAGTTGATCCCAATTTAAGGTATATCTATGATATTTACAATTTCTGTTTTATTAGATAAAATTTCTGGTTAAAGTTAGCAGCTAAATATAGTAATTTTGAAAAAATATGTAATTGATAGAAATCATTAACTTTGAAATTTATTGTGAATGATTTTACGATTAGGATTTAATAAAGAAAATAGAAGTGCTTCATTTATTCTAATGAGTAAGAATAAAAAAATTATGGAAGATCCTAAGTTCGTACCGTTTGACCCGAGTTCTGGAATGAACATTTTGTCTTGGTTAACTTATTTTGATAAAACATGTGATAGGGAACAGAAAAATCTAGAATGGAAATTTAATTCTATTGCGCAATATTTGAAAGGTGAAGCGCAAAAACTTTATATCAATGACTGCTTAAATTGTACGGATTATGAACAAATTAAGAAAATTTTGATAGAAAGACTCATTGAATTGAACTTCCCGAGTTTTTCTGATTTTTCAAATCTAAAATTAGATAATTTAGACAATTTAGAAACTTATTTTCGTAAAAAAGTGGAAATTGGTAGAAAATTACATCTTAGTGAAAATATACTATTACAAGGTTTAACTGATGGTTTAAAACCAGAATTCAAAAACAATATTATTATAAATCCTCCTAGTAGTACCACAGAATGGTACCGGGTTGTCAAACAATTCGTGGAAGTTTCCACCCCACTAGTTTCAAACCAAGTAATAAATCAACCATCAGCTAGACAAAATTTTCAACCTTTTCAATCAACTAGGCCCTGGATTCAGCCAGTTAGGCCCAATAATACACCCAGGAATTGGATTCCCCAAAGGCAATCTCAGTTTCAAAGACCTAGAGTTTGTCAAAATAATTATATTCAAAATTCATATTCTTCAAGACCTTGTAGGATATGCACAAATAGGGGTGTGAGTAATGCTTTTCATTGGGAAAGAGAATGTATTTTTAGGAATGAGGTACCATCCTCTGATACTCTTCCAAATATCTCACAAAATAATTTTCATAATGTTTGGCAATTAATTGTGTATGGATATACAAATAATTATAATTTACCATGTGTTGTAGATACTGGCTCAACTATTGCAATATTGCCACTTAAATTTGTTAAAAAACTTAATGCTAAAATTGAGACTATACCCTCAGTTACCATTGGTCAGGCAAAAGGATTTTTACATATAAATAAAAAATGTAGTGTTCTTCTAAAAGTGGGTAAAATTAAAAAATATGTTAACTTTTTAGTATGCAATACAAATTTGGATTATGCTATTTTGGGGTTAAAAGAATGTTCTAAATTTAAATTAACCATAGAATGTAAAAATTGTATTGTAAGGCAGGGAAGGAAAATTATAACTAACAGTATATCCATACATAATGAGAGATCCCTTCATTTCAATACAGTAAATATGGACCAAGTACAACAAAACAGGGATCAATCTAATGAAATTGTAACCTCAGAATATAAAAAAAATATGAAATTAAATACTGGTAATACTGTAGCAATAGATAATTATGATAATGAAACACTGAATGTAAGTAATCATGATATAGAGTTACAATCTACTTGTGGAAATATTATGAAAAATGAAGATTGTGTTGAATATGATCACGAAATTAATGTGCATCCTGATTATAGAGGTTCCATGACTCTTCAAAATTTTCGCGATAATTCGGATTCAGATTTAACTGGGGAAATAAATTTAATTCAAGATGTAAATTTAAGGGAATTAGTTCATATTTATAGTGATATTTTTGCAAAGCATAAATATGATGTGGGTAGGATAAATATTGAACCACAACGCGTTATATTAAAATCTGACCTACCTATATCTTTGAGGCCCTACCGAACATCTCCCCTAGAAGAAATAGAAATAAAAAACCAAATTCAATCATTGTTAGCAGCCGGACTGATAAAGGAAAGTAATAGCCCCTATTCTGCCCCTGTTACACTAGTTATGAAAAGAGAGGAAGGTAAAAAAACGCGATTATGTATAGACTATAGAAAATTAAACGCAATAATTAAAAACGATGCAGAACCCTTGCCCCGTATCGATGGAATTTTAGATAAAATGAGTAGTGCTCAGTATTTTTCAACTTTGGATTTAGCCTCTGGCTACTGGCACATACCAATACATCCATCCGATACAGAAAAATTAGCATTTACAACCAATTTTGGACTTTTTGAGTGGCTCGTGCTTCCTTTTGGCATAAAAACGGGCCCTCCCATATTCAATAGAACCATTCGAAGGATCCTTAATAAATATAAAATCGACTTTGCGTGCCACTATTTTGATGATATTATAATTTTCTCTTCCTCTTTACAAGAACATTTAAACCATTTAGCTCAAATTTTTGACATTTGCAAACAAGAAAACATTAAACTTAAACTTTCTAAATGTAAATTAGGCCAAAATAAAATCAATTTCTTAGGTTATGAAATCACTAATGGAACTATAACTCCAGCAAATGCCAATATTGAAACCATCAAAAATTTAAAACCTCCTTCCAATGTGAAAGAGTTACAACGATTTCTAGGTTCCATTAATGTTTACCATAAATTCATTAATAAATATGCTGAAATTAGATATCCTCTAAATCGATTACTTAAAAAAGACACAATATGGGAATGGAATTCAGAGTGCCAGGAGTCTTTTGAAAAATTAAAAAATTCTTTAATTGCAAAACCCATCCTCAAAATTTATGATCCTAAATTACCTTTACATATGTTTGTAGATGCCTCTCAGATAGCAGTAGGTGCCGTTCTAAAACAACCTGATAAAGATAATTTCTTACATCCTATTGCTTATCATTCTCGAATTTTGAAGAGTTATGAGCAAAATTATTTCATAACTGAATTAGAATGTTTAGCTATTATAGATACTCTTGACAAATTCTATCATTACTTTCATGGTGTCAAGTTTACAATTCATACGGACCACGCATCTCTAGTATGGTTAAAGAGTGTTAAAAACTTAAGAGGTAGGCTTTTTAGATGGTCGCTCAAACTTAGTATGTTTGATTATGAGATAAAATATGAAAAGGGTTCAACAAATGTCGAAGCAGACATGTTGTCACGAAATCCTGTTTGTCATTTTAATCAACATATTAGTTTATTGCTAGATAGGAAAGAAATTATAGAGATGCAAGACAAAGACAATGTTTGTGACAAAAAATATAAAAATGAGAATGGAATTATTATAGTTCAGAAAAAGGTATTCAAAAAAATTGTTGTACCAATGTCATTAAGAAGAAAATTACTCCATATTGCTCATGATAATTTTGGACATTTAGGGATTCAAAAAATGCTTAATTTAATATCTCCCAACTATTATTGGCCTAATATGACAATAGACATTACAGAATTTGTTAAACATTGCGACACCTGTCAGAAAAATAAAAAACCAAAACAGAAAAGATTCGGCTTATTACAAGCTATGCCAGCAACAGATCAACCTTTTGAATGTCTTTCTATTGATACTGTTGGTGGATTTAACTATTACAACTCAACAAAAAAATTCTTACACATAATAATAGATCATGCAACTAGATTTGTTTGGGCTTTTCCCTCCAAAAATGTTACCACTGAAACATACACTAACTGTTTAAAACAAATTTTCAATATCAAAGCACCTCAAAAAATACTTAGTGACAGGCATAAATCTTTCAGATCTCCAAGATTTAAGAAATTCCTTAGAAATCATCATGTTCAACAGCGTTTTACATCCGCACATCATCCTCAGACCAATGGAAAAGTAGAGCGAGTTAATCAGACTATAGTTACCAGGCTTAAATGTAAAGTTAATTCCACTTCTTCTAAAATACCTTGGACTAGATTATTAAACCAAGTCATCGAAGAATACAACAATACGCCCCATTCTATCACCAGATTCCCACCTGCCTATTTATTTTATGGTCAATTGCCTTATGAATCTCCTTTAAAACAAAACTATTATCCACCAGTAGACAAAGTCCTCAAAATTGCGAAAGCGCGAACTCGGGAATTTCACCTTAAAAGTAAAAGACTCTATGATCGAAATTTTGTCGAATGCCCATTAAAAATACAAGACTCTGTAATTCATGAAGAATTTAAATACCCTAACACTCGAAAATTAGAACCTACTTTCTCTGGACCATACAAAATTATAAATAAACTTTCTGATGTAACTTATGAAATAGATAAATTTAATTATGAGACAGGACAGAATTCCGTTATTGTGCATGTTTCTAAATTAAGACCCTATTTTTCACCAGAAGATTTTAAACTGTTTCATGAGCAACCCAAAAAACAAACAAAACCTCAAATACAATCACAATCACTAGATCAAACTAAAGTCAAGACAATAGATTAAATTTTAATTCTTATTCTTTAAATATTTTATCACCATAATTTTCAACATTAGCAGGTATGTTCTTGGTGCGCAACAAGAATATTACTTGTTTTTGGGAGTTTTTGGGATTAAATTGGGCTCCTTATGCAGGCATAAAGTGTGCACTTTGATTGTAAAGGCTTTCAAATTGATGTTGATAAATTAATTTTAAGTGTATTTAAGTCTAACTATATTTACTCATTTATTGACATTAGTATTATTCTACTTATTCAGTAGATATTTATGTTATAACAGTTATAAAATCTGATGATTCTACTCAAACCTATAACATAATATGTGATTTTCAGTGATTGTGAAAACTACAGACATTAAAAGTTTTTCAAAAAAGCACACTATTTTTAATTCCATTTCTCAATTAAGAATGACACCTTTTATTCCTATTTGTATTTTATTATTAAAGTTTATAAACCATGTGTAGATAAAACATTATTCTACATTTGGCATTGAAAACTTATAACCAAATTTGACAATTTTGTAAAAGAGTATCAGAGAGGAATTATTGTAAGGAAATACTGGTTGAGAGTCCATTTTCTAAATAGTTAGATTTAATTTTATTTGGATTTTGGAATTATTATGATATTTTTTTATTTATACTTTCGGCTAGCAAAAAATACTTTCTTATGCTATTAGAAGATAAGAAAATTATTTAGTTGCTATGTAATTATTTTTATCCTCAATCAATATTTTCCCTATCAATAATAAACAAATTGTGATATTTTCTTTTGATTATACTCTTGTTTTATTATTATTATCATTATGATTTCTATAATGAAGTTTAGTATTAATTATACTCTTATTGAGAAATATTAGGATATGGAGTCTTATTATACTATCACTTATTATCGTTGTTATTGTTATTATTTAAATTTTTCTATATTATTTATTATTGATATTGAGAGTGATGCTATTTATTATTAAAAAAATTGATATATTATTGAAAGAAAAATTTGATTGATTGTTAAAAGATGTTGGATCCAACATAACATAAAAAACAAAGATTAAACTAGATTTGGAGATCTTTAATTAAAGAGACTGTATTCAGTGAACATTGGAAAAGACTTTTATACACAATGGAAAGACTTTTTTCATTTGAAGAACTTTATTTAAAATAACCTATGCATTAAGTTATTGTAATTATTTAAACTTCCATGAGAACGAATTGTTATTGTTTTTATTATATTTTTTATCTCTTGCTTATTTATATTTATAACTTATTTACTGTATTGTATGTATTATCTCCTATGCACTTACAAATAGTAAGTGATGTTGTAACAGTATTGTATCTCTTTCAGGGAAATGCTCCTACCTAAATTTAATTCAGATTAATTTCTTCTTAACTATTTTATTTTAATCGCTAATATTTTTTATATTGCGTTAATTTTCTTTTCTTCCATCTCTTGGCTTCCTGGGTTTGACAGTTTTATTCCAAAATTTGACTTTTCTAAATTATTATATTTCTGTTGTCTGAACTTGTAGTTTTATTTAACTATCAATTTCATACAAATTTTCGAAGAGGGGGGATTAATATTACAAATTTAAAATTTTTTCGCCAAAACTAACCTTTATACTACCTTAATTTTCTTATAATAATGTTCCGTACTTACTTCAAATTATTAAATTAAAATCTTGTTTCTAGATCTAATCTGTTAATCTGTATGCAGACGATATAAATTCTTAATTTGCCTTAAAAAACATTATTCCAGTATGCGTAAATTTAAAAAGATGGCTCTAAATTAAAAATATTCTTAATTAAAACTTTATTTCTTAATATTCCAAATAAAACTGATTTCTTCTATGTTTTTATCAACCCTTTTTAAGAAAATCTTATTAAATTTATTCCAAAACCATACCTTTCAAAAAATATCATTATTTTATTTTATCTATTTATTTATTTTTCCGCCGTCAACCTTTGATGTGTGCATTAATAAATTCATTTCTTTTCTTTTTCTCTTAAAATTAATCATTGATAAAAATCGTCTGCCTAAGAAATTATGAGTCGATTATAAATTGGTTAAATAATATCTTTTTTTTAAAATAAATTTATCGTCTGTGTAAAATAGTCTCGTATCTGGACAAGAATTCTGTTTACATAAAAGGATGATGGTTTGAGATTACAGAAAGTTCTAGAATTTTCTTTTTAGTTTTAAAAGGTGGAAGTCTCGAGATGAGAGGGGGAGAGATTCTGGAGTTCTTTCGTTCATGAGTACGGCTGATTGAAGTAAATGATGGAATATTTTTTGGACATTTCGGTAAAAGATCGTTTGCAAAAAGGAGTTTTTCCCTCTATAATGACTACAGTTGAATAAATAAACTTACAGCCACCAATGAGTGATTTATTGGATATTCTACATTTATTTATTTTTTATTTTTTTCCTCGCTGGCCATGACTTCTGTGCAAAGAACGGGGACCCTGGCGATGATGTTTCTGGCTCCTAACTTTAAAATGTCACACATATATATATATATATATATATATATATATATATATATATATATATATATATATATATTGTTAAACAGACCCCTGCCACCTGGTGGGTTTAAAAGTCTTTAACAGCTGAAGTTCAATTGTTTATCATATTTCTGTTTTATTATGGTGGCATCTTACGTCGTTAAAATTTAAACTGAAATATTATAGAAATTTTTTACGATGATGTGAAATCCGAAAAAAATGTTTTTGAAAGGTATATCACTTATGTTTGATTTGAGGCCTCACTTAGTGAGGGAGTGTCCCTTTGTGATAAAGGCACTCTAGCATTTTTAGTGAGATCTTGACGTCAATGTTCTAACATGTGTGGCGCAAAAGCGACATCTATCCTTTATTCAACTTTAACTTTCCAGAGCGTGTGTAGCGCCCTCGAGTCTACAGTTAGCTGCGGATAAGAGTATTATGCAAATTTATAGTTCCGTCTTCAGTTTGCAATGTATAAAAGCTATGAGTTGGAGTGTGTGTTGTGTTGTGAAGCGGCAGAAGCCCGCAAAGCGAGATAGCTAGTGTTATGAGCCCAGGGAGAAGGCAGCAAGATGTTCTGAGGCGAGATAGATTGTGTGGTGTGAAGCGGCAGGAGCCGCAAAGTGAGATATATTGTGCCGTGAAGCGAAGCAAGGCGTTCTGAAGCGAAAAAGCTAGTATTGCGAGCAGACTTAGCTTGTGTTGTGAGCTGAGTTACGTAAGAGGAAAGCGAGCGGATAAGAGTTATTTAATACGTTGAGTATTTTTAGAAATAAAGGCTGTTTGCAGCCACGGGCTGTTTTATTATAGCTTTAACGTAGCATTTAGCCGCAACCTGAAAGTAAAGGCAGTGTGAGTACCCCAAACTGAGCTTAAGCCGTGGACGTGAGTATAGTTTACGATCTAATCTCTTATATTGTGCTTAGTGACTGAAATCTCGAACTTAGCTCCATTTCCCATGTCCCAGAGGTTTAAATAAAGTATTGGATTTTAACTTATAAAGATTATGTATTCATTTAACGAACAGAACACCGGCCACGTCACAACTTATGTTTGATTTGAGAGGGAAATATTCCAAGCAAATTCATTTTTTTGCCTTACTACCGTGCGTCTCATGACTGTTAATATTACGAATGAGTTATTTTGGTAAATGATATATCACACATTAGCCATTAGGTATTTTATGGTTTAGAGCAACACTTTACACACACACACATATATATATGTGCATATATATATATTAGCTTAAATAAGTTATGTACAAAAATATCTTTTACATTGCGCGTATTAATTTTTTATTAAATGACATTACTTGAACAAAACAGATTTGCATTACTCAATTGATATAAATTTTCATTTTGAAGTTTATTCTGATTCTTTTCCTTCGTGATATGCATACCCAAAATATTGGTTTTATATTCGATAGCAAAATTTAAACTCTTCAAATTCATACAATATACCGATATTCCGAAAATGTTGAATGGGATACAGGGATGAAAAAATTACAACAAGAAACCTTTCGTTATTTTAATTTGTAAAATTGAAAAGAAATTAATATTTTTGCTAATCCCAGAAATACAAAAGGAGTTATATTAACATTAAAAAGATAGATCTTTATTATTATTATTATTTTATTTTTATTATTAATATTATTAAATGTGCAAATATTGTGATATACGAAAATTTAATAAAAAATTGTACGAATATACATAATTTATACAGATCATTTATATAACAAAAATTCAAGCATAAATTATGCATAACGAACAAGGTTAATAATTCTAATTTACTATCATATGTTTATTATAAATTAACATCTTAATGCTAATACTTTTTTAAATAAAATCATAATAGAGATCAAATATTTTACAATAGCAAAAATAAGACTTTTTATGACAATTTATAAAAATAGAAAAATGAATTAACCTAGATTTCAATAACTCAACTTCTAGTTCTTCATTCATCTATAATGCATACAATTGCTATTTATTAAAACACATATAAAAAATTCAATATTAACAATCCAAAAATTTGTTTATTTAAAAACATTTTTAATTAGATATTTGTTTTTAATTAGATATTTGTTTTTAGTTATTTTATTTATCTGTTTGTAAATGCTTTTTTTTTTTGTAAAATATTTTAAGAATGTAACATTTTAAAATCATGTTTTCTATTTATTGTTTTTTATCCATATAAAATGCAATATGTTTACTTGAATCTTAAAAAATAAAACGCAAAAGAAAAAGTATCTTATGTAAAATATCTATATCTTATGTAAAATAACAATCTCAACTGCAATTATATAATTGCAGAATAAAGTGTCTTTCAGCTTTATCTTTAGAAGAAAGTGTGTAACTATTGAAAACATGATTGATAAATACAGCATAAGAGATAAATTGAAAAACAGACAACATACAAAATAGAAAAAAAGACGTCAAAAAATATCCCTTAACTTGTGATCTCGAGGCTTAAATGTAATCTACAACTAAACTTCCTTCTTTTTTTGTTACAGTGGAAGAAATGAAGAAAAAGCAACATACAAGTAAAGTATCCAAAAGAAATTTGGTTGTTTCGAATTATTTCCAATGAAACACGACAGTTTTGTTAGGCCATATCCGAATTTTTGTGGCATACTAAAAGCTACGACTCCAAACAGAGAACTTAGTTCGAATTTCAGTCTGGATCAGAAGTGACTGAAGAAACAGATGATAGTTTCACGTTGATAAATGTTTGTTATATCAATATGTCAGAACTTGCATTTGACATTTAATTTTTTTTAAATTTTAAACAGTCTGTAGAAAATGTAATACTTAACCACTTCGACCGTCTTTTACAGGATTTTAAATCTTTTATCTCCGTCTTTTTAATCTTTTTAAGTGGGGTGTCTTTAAAAAAGGACAACTAACTTTTATATTGCTGTCAGCAAGAATTTTTAATTAAAATTTTTCTTTCATAACACACTGTAAAAAAAAAAAAAAATTCAAGAGGTTACTAAAAACTTTTTAGTAAATTTGTATTCCACGGAATTTTTTAGTAACCATTACAAGCATTTTTTTTTTACAAGTGAAACAAATACTTCTTTTGTAAACTGAACAAAGGAATTTTTTGTATAACTAATTTAAAACTTTTTAGTATGAGCCAACAAGAAAATTTTAGTAATAGCTCCAAAATTATTTTTAGTTAATTAAAAATTATATTTAGACTTCTGAAGCGGAAGATTTTCGGCAAAACCACAAAAGATGGCAGCACCAAACATTGCTACCTGCTCTATTTTGGCATGTTTCTTAAGGGGAGGGAAAGTCCAGAGATCATTACCCATGGTAACTGCTACGACAGGATTTTCACAATCCCTTTATTTAACGAGTAATTACATTGCATACATTCGGTGCATATTTGGTAGCGTCTTGCATCGAACCCGGGTACTTTCAGCCTGGAGTTCGGTGCTATGACCACTATGCTATCACGGTCACACCCAGTGAATTTTAGTAATACTATTATAAATGTAAAACTATTAACTCGATTCGTTGCTAGCTTTTTTCTAGTAATTCTTACAGATTCTTTGTAATCGAGTAAGATGACTAAAAATTTTTTAGTAATTACAAGGATCACTAAAATTTTTTTAGTAGATCGACCCTTTTTTTTTACAGTGCATGTTTGAAAATAAGCAAATTCGTATTTTCTAATAAATTCGTTCATAAATTCTAGTGTAAGTTAATTATTATTTCAAACAGATTTACTCCTTACCGGAAAGGGTTAAAGCAGGCATTTTTGCCTAGTTGAATCACGAAAATGCTCGGATTGAACAACACAAAATTTACAATGATAATTTACTGATTAAGATAATAAGGATTCTGAGCACCTCAATCGTCACGTATACAGGTCCGCGGGTCCACATGGAGTTAAAAGAGATTAAATGAATGAAAATGAGTAGGGTGGAATTTCTTTGTATCATACTTGTAGAAGAGTTAAAAATATAGTATTCTTTTTTGAAAAAATAAGAAAACAGTTCGGCCGTAAATCTGAACTTTTAATTGCATGGATTTTTATTCACATTTACTAACAAGACGTAAAACCAACCGAGTGAAAAGGTATACAGGCCATAGTTCGAATCTGTGTCTTTGTATCATTTCCCCAATGTTCTGTAAAAAATACAGAAAAAAAAGCGAGACTCTTTGTAAATTTATATTAGTTCTCGGTTAAGTGCATTCGATTGAGTTTCTCGGTCATTATTTTATACCAATTTTCCTTATCTTATATCTAATTCCCTGTAGAGACGTCAATGTCTTTATTTAAAGATTTTTTTTATCTTTGTTAAATTTTGGCATTCAAAATACACACTTTAATTTTTTTTATTTTATTAGAAGTATTAAAATGGAAAATGTAGTTCATTTTTTTAATCAGTATAATTTAGAAATTGAAAAATAATCTCAATGGAGTTATTGGTAATTTTTCCCCCACTCAATCATAAAAGGCATACTTTGTACAACTACAACAGTTTATGTAACTCAGTCAGTAAAGAGTCCTCCCACTGTCAAGAGGTATCGGGCGCGAAATCCAGGACGGTTAGAAATTCTGTTAAAGTTTAATAATACAGGAGTTCAATTTTACTCGAAAAATTTTAATTCAAATTATTTGAAGCTCACAGAAAGTTGAGTGATTTACTAAATTTAATAACAAAATTACATAATTGTCACTAAAAGTAAGTTTACCGAATCTTATGTATTTTTAACGATGTTAATTTACAGAGCCTGTTCTAAATTTACCGAATAATCTCTCTGTTATTTAACAGAATCTCGGGTTTTCTAATTTCTGTAATTTTACATAAGACTTAGCCCTCTTAAAGTGCTGTTACACATGTCGTGCCGCAGGCGTCAAATTGGAGGCGTCTCCATGTTATCCTATGGGACCAGGAGAGTCGCTTGGTTAGCGCGCTACTCTCTTGTGTGGGAGCGTCTTTGACGCCTGGAACGAAGCGAGTCGCCAGTAAGAGCCAATCAAATGCTTGGAAATCCAAGTGATGGTAAAGCCTCTTCTCGAACAGCCAATGAAATGCTTAGAAGACAAAAAAAACGCAGGCGATTTTTGTCGCTTGCTATTTTTACGTGTAATAGCACCTTAAGTTTTGGAACGTAATATTACTTTTACTGGGTACCAGATTTTACCTCAATATAAGCAATATTTAAAATAATACAATTCTATAGATTTAAAAGATTTTCAATGCATTTTCGAATTATAAATACTCTCAAGGACTACATTCGTATTTGTAATTAAGTTTTTTTTTTTAAATAATGTTGAAAAAATTATATTTCTAAGCATTTAAAATAAAATGCAGAGAAAACAAACATTACAATTTTACCCATTTGCAATACGCACGGGGGGTTAAAATAATGAATTACCCGTAGATTCTCTGTAATTCCACCGAAAAATTTTTGACAGTGTGCGAAATGGCCTACCTGAGAACACATGTAGAAAACATCTGATGCTTGCCGATATGGCTGTGGTATATGAACGCATCCGATTTTTTGCTGCGTTTGCAGCTTTATTGTCATGGCGCTGCCGTGAGTGCTACAGTCATGAAGGAAATAGGCCGTGATCTCACACTATCTAATTTTATTATTATTAACATCAATTAAATATAAAATTCAAACATTATATATATATAGAGAGAGAGAGAAGAGAGAGGAGACTTCAGGAGGGTTACGAGGAGATGAGTGGAGTACGGGAATTCCATCTCTGGTACTCGGTTACATCATCAATGGGTTCCCACATCCATCATTGTCGCGAATTAAATTAATATTTGTAATTACTTTGGTGTCCACACTCTCATAGTGACTCCATGGTCATAGTTTTATTTTTCGCAGATGATCACGAGAAATGAAAAGAGTAGTAGAATTATTCTGGAATAAAGTTTGTGTTGAGTTTTTCATCTGAAATGTTTTGAAACTTCGTTTTTTGTAAGATATTTAAATTATTTTTCACACGTTTAAAGTAAAACGACGATGTCTATATTTTCGGGTAGATTTTATAGCTTCGATTTCGCATTGTTTGTGATAATCATAGCTACTTCAAATCACTATTGTTGCTATTCTTACGCTATGCTATGCTATATTCTCATCAACTATTCACCACTTCATTATTGCTAAATGTATTGTTCGTTTACCCGGTCTAAGCATATATATAAAATTGCTTATCTAAAAAGGGGTCATATTTTAACGACCTCCGACTTTTGTTTTGCTGATTAACTCTCATGATTTCTGTAATCTTAATTACGTTCATGGGAATATCAACTTAGAAAGGGGGTTACTCGTTTATTCTTGCGATGTGGGTGCGCTTTATATGAATGCGAACTTTGGTTAATTGATTAGATTCCTCACATGCCCAAGGAATTGTATGATTTATCGAAACTGGCATGTGATTTTTGTTTCAACCGCTTGATAATTGAAAAACGTTAGCTGATTACTTTTTACTATCTAGACTTTTGGACTTAAACTTATGTGACATCGTCACATTATCAACAAATAAGAGTGAAGGGTACCATTGTAAATGTATCATGCAGGTGGCTCAGTTGGCAAAGCGTTGGCGCATTGAACCAAAGACTAAGTGTTCGAGCCCTGTCCTGGATTTATTTTCACTCTGCTGGTCTTAAGTCTTGTCAGCAGAACGAATTAAAATTTACCTAATTAAAATTTCAGTTTTGCCATTTCCCAGAAGTAATGCATTGCTTCAATTATTATAAATAATTATGTTATGTGTTAATAAATATATTGTGAATGGTATCAAGATGTGGCAACTCAAAATAGCTTTCTTCCAAGGTAATGCAGCAACGCATCTGAAAACCTAATTTGTTAAACTCTACATCCTGATACTTTAATTTGTATAGGTGCCTAACTCTAAACGTTATCAAATAATTCCTAGACAATTAGATTGCAAATAGACAATTATTTTACTATTATCAATATATACGTCTTTTTTTGTGGCCACACTGTGTTTATAACCTTTAAATCTTTTAAAAGGAAACAGACTGATATTCTGCAAAGAGGAACCTTGCCTTCAAATAAAGATACACTCCGTATCTCCTGACACATTGTTGGTTCTCCGTATGCTTTTGTAAATAAACCGCAAAAAGATCCTGAACAAATGAATTCTCGGAAAATTCTATAAGGTTGACAAAACAAGTGTTATACGCAGTCTCAGTTTCATAGGTACCATTCCAAATGAAAAAGAGTTTCAAATGTTGTTGTTTTTTTCGTCATATTATAAACAATTTAGAGAGTTATATTTATTATTTTTTTAAAGTTACAAAATTGTTATGCATTCTCTGATCATATAAGTTATGATTAGAAAACTTTTATGCGCTATAATAGGCAAACCAGTAAAACATCCATTGAATTATGACCAAAATTTACCAAGTTCTGGTATCAATTTTATGAATCTTCAACGATTTCTTCTCCTAGAAAAGCATTTCTTCTGTTTCATTACTCAACATTTCTTAAATAAGTTAATCTAAAAATAAAATACTAAACACCTCCATAGAATAGTTATTGAAAAGATAACTGCAATTTAAATACTTTACAAAAGATATGTTTTGTGAAAAAACGGCTTAAAAACGTATTTTATTACATAATGAAGAATCATAAATATTCAAAGAAATAATGTTTCTTTAGAGCCTGATAATCATATCTGTGAACTATATCAATCTTAATTTGTACCAATAACTGCGTCCATAAAAAATTGCCGGCTCTTACACAGTTTGAACTGTGCTTTAAATATTTTTAATTAGTTATCAAAAGCAAATTGCTACATAAGTGTAATACATAAGAAACTGGAAAAATGGTTGGTTTTAATCATGAGAAAATAATGGGTCAATGCTCCACACATATGGGAGGCTTACTTTATTTTGTTTTATATTGAAATACTTGTTAAGAAAGTTTAAAATCAGTTAAAAAGCAAAAACACTTTATGCTACATCTTTTAATTATTACAAAATATATTTTTGAAAATAAGATACATAAACAAATCATGTTTAGACAAAATCGCAAGTCTAGGGAGAAAAAATTCATTTAAACAGGATTTTGTCTGAGCAGGTACAACTATGCAGCAGGGAAAATAAAATTTTAACATTTAAGACAGTATTCCGTTAGAAACAGGTTCCATTTAAATAGTATTTAATGTATTATAAAATTATTTTGCTATTAAGTTTATATTATTAAGTTATTTTGCTAATTATTATTATTATTATTATTATTATTATTATTATTATTATTATTATTATTATTATTATTATTATTATTATTATTATTATTATTGGATTTTTAGCAATGGAAACATCGTTGATGAATAATCCGTTCGTTACATCTGTATCGGGCATGCATTGGTTACAATAATTTCAGATTTTTGCTGTAATAATTCTATGCTTTTTCCTGCTGCGAATACGAAACATATTTTAAATTAGATACCAGACACATAAAGCCCTTAATGTATAGATTCAATGAAAAGACAAATTGCCTTCGTCGAAAATTGTGTCATTTGTGAATGAAATCTTAACGCAGAAGAAAAGAATTCTTAGAGTTCACGCCAATGATCTCATCACCATAATGACAGTCATCTTAGTGTATAATAATGTTTGAAAAGGCGACAAGGAAAGAACATATGAGGGTTGTTTTCGGGAAAAAAGTTTTTTGTTCACTTTAACTGCAAATTACAGTCAGAACTTTTTTGATAGCTTACTCTGTTTCACTTTTTAGATTTTTGAAATTATTTTGTTGACTTAAAAAAATATCCAAAATAAACAATGATATGAAAATTGTGTAGAATTTTTTTAGTAATGACAAGTTAAAAAACATACACAAAACTTTGACTCTTTGGTTGTATCAAAAACTTTGGCTTTTATTCCTTAAGTATTGACAATTGATATATATTATAAATTACAAAGTTACGTAAAAAAAGCATTATAAAAATATAAAAAATAAATAATTTAATATTTAAATATTTAATTTTTTATACGGCCTCTTTCAAACAAATTTACCAGTGAGTAAAATCAGCTTTCTACATTAAGAAGGTCATGCACAAAATTTCCACATTTTATCATAAAATATTGCAGAGACAAAAAATACGACATTTTTTTTCGAAAAAAAGATTCAATTTCTTATAAAATAGAAAACATAATATATTTTTCAAAATATCTTTTTATTTAATTCCTTCTATGATTCATCACTTTTCTACATAGTTTTTTTAAACATTTATCAAAACGTTCTATAAGCTTCTTTATGTATAAGACGCACCTCTAAAGATAACCAATCTTTAACACGATTTCACCGTTGTGTGACAGAGTATAATATGCTATAAAACTAAAAACAAATATATTGTATTAGGTAATTATTGAAAATTCATAGTCACCGGTGTGTGACAGTGTATAATATGCTATAAAACTAAAAACAAATATATTGTTGTAGGTAATTATTGGAAATTCATTTAAAATTTACTTAACTTTTATTTATTAGTATGCCTAAATAAGAAGCGATTTAAACGAAGAGTTCAGTGTCAGTCACGTATGACTAACGTGGCACTTAACGTGTTAACTGCTTTTTTTCAAAAGTTGTTCTTTTAAAGTTGAATTCGTGAATCACTTGTTTTCGCGAATATTTTCGTCAACGACATTAACCAAACCTTCTGTGATCACTGATGGTCGGCCTGATCACGGTTCTTTAGGACATCATGGACAAACAAACCATCAGGGGTTACTGAAGATTTGGTGTCAAGGACGAAAATATTAAGGTACCTGTGCCTAATATGGACACCCTAAGGAAAATGTATTTTTTTCACCCCCATGTACACTTGATAGAACTCCAAAAATATATGACCATGATCCCTGGAGTGTTGACTATTATTATTAAAATTAGCTACCTTGTAACTATTATGGTTTTTATTTAAATGATAAAAACACAAAATGTTTACAAATGTCCATATAAGAAACCAGTAGTCCCTATTATGGACAGGTGGCTTCTTATTGAGCTACTGCACAGGGAGTATGAATGACTCACTCTTCTGGAATTTTGGATGAGAGGGGATAAAAATGTATCTTAAAGTATTGTGGGGAGGGTAGGGCACAGTAAATATCTTTAGAATATAACGGGGGATCATTTTCGGTTGTGGCTCTTCAAAGACCGATGCAAAGCACTTCAGTTACTGCAAAATATTATGAAATAATGTAGTTGGTTTTGCTTATCTTTCTATTTTTGTGAATCTGAAGATTCACCTGCTGTATTTCCAATGTTATAAGGTGTCCATATTGGGAATCGGGAGTAGCTTTATTAAATCTTGTAATAAATAATTAAAAATATGTTTTTAAGCAATATATGCAATAGCAATCGAAAATATGTTTTAAAAGCTTTCTAAAACACCCCCACTTTTCAATATTTAAAGTAATTTTACAATATCTAATAATAATTTAAACTTACCTGTAATTACTATCAGCACACCACGAAACAACAAGTTTCCTTCTAAATGGCGAACAGCGCGCTTTTTTGTACTTTGCTGGCTTAATTACCTTTTCAACTGCTTTCTTTCACGGACATGTAGACCTATCTCTCTATAAAAATTGTAACTTTTAAAAATATTAGGGGTGTCCATATTGAGAGCACTGTCCATATAGGGTACAAATACCTTACAATTTCAACTTTAAATCAACAGTTTTTAAAAGAAGTAGTTAAAAAACAGATGATCCTCATAACCGAAGTCATGATGACTTATGCATGCAAAGGCTTATGAAACGTTATGGCTAATGTTAAAACAAACATAAAAAATATGTAGAAAAATAGAAAAACACGTGAAGAATTAAATAAAAAGAATCTTAAAAAAAAATAGGTGATGATTTCCTGTTTTATAAAAAATTGAAACTTATTTTGCAACTAACTTAAATTCTGACTCAGGCCATCTTTTGATGTGTGATAATGAGTTCAAAATAGGAAAAAATCATGTCGGATAATTGAGTTTCAAGGATTGTACACAAATTATGAGATATAACAATATTTGTATACATAAATATTAATTTTTAATAGAGATACGGTCAATCTATATGACGAACCAATTACATCCACACCTTACCCGGGATACGAACATGATCCCTAAAATTAGCAACACTTCCACTACAAATCCGAACAGCAGGCGCACTCGATTTGAATTCTATCTCTAAAAGTTTCATGTATTTTTTTATATCGATACTTTAATTTTAACCCCCTGACTGCCCGGCAAAAGGGTAAAATTGTAAGGCAAAAGGGTAAAATTGTAATGTTGTTTTATCTGTAATTTATTAAAAATATTAAAAAAAGATTTTTTTTCCAACCTGATACAAAATATGTTATTATGTATAGGTGTATAATCTTTGAGAGTATTAATCCTAACTTAATTTTTCAAAACTGGGTTTTCTTTGTAGAATTATATTAATTTAAATATTGCTTATGCTGCAGAGAAACCTACAGGTTAGTGTGCGAAAAAATCAGCCAACGGCAGTCAGGAGGTTAAGAATCATTAAGTTATTGGCTACTGAACAATAAGTGTCAGGTTCGAATCCCAAACACACATGAATGTTTTTCGTGTGACGTATTACATTATAAATGAAAGTACCTATTGATTTATCTTTCGCGTACAAAATACGACTGTAATGCCCATAATCAAGATATAAAAACGTGGAAGTTTTGATATTTATCCCTAATTTGAATAAAGTTCAATTCAAAAAAAAAAAAAAAAAAAAAAAAAAAAAATTGTGAATTCACAATTTTATATCTAACATAATCAACTAAATGTAACTCTTTTGGAATAGCTTTAAGATTTTTAACTTTTTTTCTTGTCTTACAAAAGAAACAGCTGAAAATAAATACATTTCCTTAAAAACATCTTTAACGTATGTTATAAACATTTTCATATGTGTGATGAAAGAGTTTCTAATTAGTTTATCCTAAATGTGTTAAACATGTTTTTTTTTTTTTTTTTTTTTTTTTTTTTTTTTTTTTCACTTTTTGTATTTTTAAGGAAGTTCTCAATTCGATAGATAATTCATGCTTTCAAAATGTTAATACACTAAAAATTTATCTGAAAGTTGTATTTCAAATGTATGTAAAAATGTTTCAATGCTTCATTACTATTTAGACAAAGTAATCGGAATATTAATCAAAGTGCTATTAATATGTAGTGCTAGATGAAAGATTTACTGTAAATTAGTTATTTTTAACTTATAGTTTCATTCAAATGTTTCTAACGACCCCAAGGAGACCAAGTTTTAGAAATTTATATATTCCATCACAAGTCAGTATTACCTATTTTAATATTTTTTATACCATTCTGCCACAGGAATTAGTTGATGAAGCAGCTACAAAAATGTTCATTTACATTAAACATTTAAACTATTTACAGAACTAAATATATAAAAATATAGATCTCTAATGGCAAATAGTTACATACGTTTTGGCTTATCAATTTCATTCAGAAAGGATATCTAGTTCTGAAACGACTTTAAACATTGTGACACTTAAAAAAATCTCTTATTAGCCCGAGATATTCGATACAAAGGCAATTTTTAAATTATCGTACTTTATGTTTAGTGATAAAATCCTAAAATAGAAAATCAATACATTAATCAATAAAGGGAAATGTGTTATCTCATGGAGCTAGTTAATTATTATTAACTAGCGATTACCAATTAACGGTCAAACGATTAACAATTAAACCATACACAATTTTCTCACATTTTTCAAAAACTAAAAAAATCGTTAATTATCGTGAGATGTATAAACGCTTCTTTTATTGGTGACATCTGACTCATTATCCAAATTCAGCTACATATTTCAATGATTTAATAGAAAAATAATTACAAACTGAGATCAAATAAAGTCAAGGATAAAATGCAAAATCTCATTTGCTAAAAGTTGAAGTTCATATCAAATTAGAAGCAATTAATTCTGATAAATTAATATTAACTATTAATTGCGAAAATATCCGAAATGATTTCACTTTCATCTCTTTTCGTTCATTAATAGGTTTGGCTTCTTAATTTTATGAGCTATGTACGGAAATGAGAGAAACCAACTACATTTGATTTTCTTATGAAAAGTGTAATATTGACATTAATTCCATAAAATCTACATCTGAATTTGACATGCGTTATGTTCGAGATTTAATGACAAATATTAGAGATAGACTCAATCTTAAATCGTGAATTATTTTTTATTATTATCTAAAATAAGCTAAGTTCTTGTGATTCATTATTTACATCATTACAGTTTACTGTTTCTAATATAAGGTATCCTGGGGCAATAACGCCACGTTAAAAATATATAATTTTTTACGGTTTAGTTTTAGATTTTTTTAAAACAAATATAGAATTTAGCAACTTATTGGCCATGTATGTAAGAAAGTGTGTTTTATGAGATATGTATTATGAAATGGAATATCGTGGCTTCTTTTATCAATGCTTTTTGGCGTTATTACTCACAATGCAAAGAAAACTACTAATAAGATATAAACTGTCGAATCTAAAGGTATAAATTTTACAGTCCTTGATATTGACAAAGTTTTCTTATTTATCATTAATTGCTGTATCAGGATGCAGTAATAAATATTTGATATTTTTATTTTTCTGATAAAAAAAATAGCAGTACTTAGAACATACAATTTTTTTTTACCCTTTTGGAGTTTCAAAATAGACTTTCTCGTGCATATAATAAAAAATAAGCCCTCTTCGAATGTGATTCCAGCACAGAAAAGAACTAACTGCCTTAATAATGAGAGGATGACGTTATTACCGTATATTTATTGAAAAGCATATTTTAAACTGAAAATTATCTGGAAAAAGCACCAAAAAATCTTTCACATCATTTAAAATGTGTAGGAAATATACGGTAAAATTATGTAATAAACAAAGTATTTGCTTATAAATACATAGCCAACAGATCACAAATATTACTTGGTAAATTTTAGATTCTGAGTTGACTCCTATGTGCTTAATCTACCGAGAAGATCTGCAAATTAAACAAATTATCTTTTAGCGATTATTTATGATTCAGATGATTCAGAGCACTTCTGCGCAGAACCCATAAGTGCCATATCAAATATTCTTTTCCATTTACGCATAATAATAGCCTATGGTGTTATTACACTAGGACACCTTAAATCAAATTCGATTATACAGTGCATAATATTTGCGTAAGCAATTTCATTATCCTTCTTGAGAAATTATAATCCCTACAAAAAATTAAAAAACGGCAAATTAGAATATTAATTCATATTTTTTTTAACCACATGCATGTTTTCCATGAAATACAAAAAATTATAGAATGAAACATTTATTTTAAAATGTCCTTGGTTTTTTAGAACACCAGAAAAAAATATTTATCCCTTAAACATTTTTTTAAACTGCATATAAAATTTAAGTAAAGGAAAATGTGTATAACAAGGGATTACAGAAGATTATCTATCTTTATTTTTTCCGAAAAAAAGCAGTTTAAGTAAGTAAACCCTCTATTTTGGTTATTCTAAAACCTATTCATAAATGTACATTCAGAAATATAAAGATTCTAAAAAGGATTGTGGAATTTGCATTATTTTAAACAATAAGGATTTTCAGTTTCTAACATCTCTTTTTAAAAATAAGAAGTTTATGTAAAACTTATGGTAATCCAACGTAATATTTTGAATATGATTCTTTTAAATAAAAAAAACATTCTTATTTTATTTATGAAGCATATTATAAGAATATGTATTTCTTATACAAGATTTACGATATAATTCGGGAAATAACAAATATAAAACGTTACACAAAGAACAACAACAGTACTAATATTTCCAGCTAAATATATATGAAATATGCAAAGAGAAAAAAATACTTACATTACAGTTTCTTCTAACTAAATTCAGAATGTAAAAAGAATTATTTTATAATGTTATTTATGAAGCATATTATAATAATATGTATTTATCATCGTTATAAGATTAGAGTAGATACATAGGAATCGTGTATATCTTTTATGTAATTTACAGTAGATTTAAAAAAAAGAAAATGTTATGCGTCATGCATTTCACAAATTATTAAAGAAAATTGTAAAGTTACTAAATATAAAAAATGCACTTTACAGCAAACATTCATATTACAGAATCGGTTACATGATTTTTTTGCTGTTGCCTTTGCATTAAAAATTCTAGGAATCCCAGTTGTTTGGCAAAAGATTAGTTAACATTACAATTTTTATTAATTATTATTTTATTTTATTCTTATTTATTTTTTTACAGTATAAAGCAAATTGTCGCACAAAAAAGAAACACAAGAAACAACCATGTTAACTTTTTATTCCAACATATGCTTAAAAATAAATTTAGTTTCCATATTTATATTAAAGAAAACTTTGATTTTTACCCTAAAAGTAATATATTTTGTCAAATAATTTGTATTTTTCGGCAAATTTAATCTGGGATTCCAAAGTGAAAGCCTTTTGATGAAGTACTTTTGGTGATTTTGCAAATATATAATTTTGAATTCAGAATGATAAACTATTTTCTTTTAATTGCAAAACAAATTGCATTCCCGGTAGTTTTTTAAACATTATTCGAAAGGTAAAAGAGTTGTAATTGTGTATTCGCATTTTTCAAGATTTATATAGAAATAGACTTTTGATTAAAATTTTTATATGTTACATAACATATGTTTTTCTCAAATGCATAATATGTAAAATACAATTTCAATAAAAATTAATTATACATTTAAAACTCATCTACATTTGTTTCATACAATAGAATTTTGATCTCATAACAGACTGGCGTAGGTGGCGATGCACATTTTAGATATTAAGAAAAACTTGAAAAAAGTATTATGTTTGCTTAAAACCATTAGGTCATAAGTGAAAACTGTTACAAATTTAATATCATTCAAAACATATTAAAAATGTTTTTTTTTTCCTTTTGGACGGATATAATTAGTTATCCCTAATCTGAACACACAATATTAATTGAAATTTGAAGCTTTTATAATTAATATTAAATTAATAACCACGTTTTTAGCGTACTAATTGAATGAAAATCTAGACTTTAGGAGAAATGAAAAATATTTCATTCAATTTAATGTTTATAAAGAACATTATACATGAAAAAACATCCACCAGCATTCGAGCCGTAATTCAATGATCATTTCATTAAAAAATAGACGCTTTTACCGAATTAAAATGTAATTTTGGGATAAGAAAAGACTAATTTTAATTAAAATGTTACAAATTAATTTAAACTGTTTACATCGAATCAGTAAACACTTAAAATATTAACCAAGTAAAAACATAAAATATATTTCGCTTTTTCTTTTAATTAAAGAGATATTTACGATTTCGAGCGTTGGTATAATATTTAATAAACAAATTATACATGTTAATTATGGCGTAAAAATAATCTCGCGTCTTATGGTTTACAAATATTTTTTAACAGAAATTTAAGCAAAATTATTATTCTGTTATTAATTTATAAATATTATTAACAGTTATACTAAATAGTAAGTTATTTTATTAATATTCACTAAAATATATTGTTACTGATTTCAATATTTTCAATATCTGTCTACTAAAGAAAATAATTGATCATAATAATAATTCAACATAATTTCATTAGTGAAAATGAATACCTATATTGATTTAAACGCTCTTTGCTGGGCTATCCAACGCGACGCACGGGGGCGCCATGGCGCCCTTTTGAAGATACCCTCTAATTAAAAATTTTAGAAGTCTTTTATAAAAAATGTTTTCTTTAAAATCATTAATATTTTATCAAAGATTTTTTTTAAACCTGTAGTTTGTGGTGTTGCAAATCCTGTTGGCTTACCGTTGTACATTAAAAACATACTTTGAAATGTAATCATGCATATTTTTTCAATTTTTAGCTATTGTTTAAATAGTGTAATTATGATAGTGAAATTTCTTACTAGTTGAAAATAACTCTTTTTAATACTTAAGAAATGAGAGAAAAATAAACGTTTTCACATGACTCTTCCCCTCCATTTTGAAGATACAATGTATCTTCATATAGTTGAGTGATAAAACTACATGGTTGTAAATCTATCTCATGACCATATTTAATGAACATTTCGACAGATTATTATTAATTCAGAAGGCAGTTAATCATTAATATTTTTATAAATAAAATATGTAGCATATTTTTCTTGCACATATTGTAAAAAAATTGTTATAAGTGAAGAAAGTTATATTGATTACTTGATTTGAAGAAAGTTATAAAAAATAGATTTAAAAAACCGGTCGCCTGTGTCAGTGCTGCAATTTCTGATATATATATATATTTTTTTTAATTTCAACAGCTAGCTCAAACCTGTTTGCCCTTATATCTGGGGCTAAACAGCCGTCTTTTGCTTGTTGTTGTTTTGTCCTTACTCTTTCATATTTTATTTTTGTTATTCCGCAATAACTGAAATAACTATTTTCAGATAAATTAACCCAGTTTCTCGGATTTTCATAAAGTAAATATTGAATATATATATATAAGAGTTTTAGAGAAAACGAGTTACGATATATAATCTGTGCTACATATGAGTAAAGCCTAATATATAATGTCTAAATAATAACTATTCCTTTTCATAAATTTTAAATATAAAATTAAAAATCCTCAGATTGATGGCTTTCGTAAATCTAATGTAAATGAATCGTCTTACATATACGGCACATTGTCTATACATTTAAAAGACCTGGCTTGTTTTTTTTTTAGTCATCAGCCCTGAGCTTACTACAGGCCAGATTTTGATAATTAGTTTTTTAAATGAAAGCTGTTTATGTGTAGATGTGCCCATTCTGGCTAATTTTTAATTTATTTCCATTTTTAAATTTTATTTTTAATTTTAAAAGCTTTTTCGTGACACTTCTTTTAAAAAGTGGCAACAGGTTAAGCTTCTCTCACTGTAATAAAAATTTATTTTGCTTTATTACCTTCCACCAATCATGTGTTTGATCTCATCGGTGAATGTGTAACCACATTTCAAAGAAAAAAAATAATGGTTTTCTTAAAATTTGATTCCAATAAATGATTGCACATAATTATTCACTAATCGCGATATAATACACTGATTATTTACTGAGTAATATTATTAAGTGTTATGCAAATAAAATAACAGAAAATAAACTTTAATAAAATATAATATCTAAAGCAAAATTTTGTCTATGTCGTCATTCAAAAACCATATAAATTTGTTCCATGAATATAATATACATTGTTACAGTTGTATCAGTGACGATGTCATATTTACTTACTTTTATTCTTACATCTAAATAAACTGAACTTCTATTTATTTAAAGATCCGTGGTGTGCACAAATAAAAATATTTCTATAAATTGCACCATTTCTATTTAATTATAATAAATATTTTATGAAACTAAAGAATTTTTAAATAACTGCATAAATCACGCTTTTATTTCGGAAAAGATAAGTATTTCTGAAGGTGTAAATGATGTCATATTAGAAAAAAAAAACCTGTGATATACCGGTATTACGACATTTCCATTTTACATAATATCAAAAAATAAATAAATTCATTTTGTTCTATTAAGTTATTATTTAAAATAAAAATAAATAAAATGTTTTCTGATTATCAGCAACAAACACAAAATTTTTATTCTTTTTAATAACAAAGATATCGTTTTTCTTTTCGTTGTGATGACAATAAAACTAATTTTGACAAGTTCATGGAGGCTACAAACCAATAAATAAATTAAATTTATTGCAAGTGCTGTAAATGTGTAGTGGGTTGGTTATGCAGTTTAGCAACTCCCTGTTTCTATTATAATTAAAATATTTTATTGATATTATAATTATCGTACAGTTACCAAGCGATATTTAAACGGAAAAAAAAATATGCAGATATTTTTCAATTCGTCTTCTGTGGTATTATATTAACTTCCTAAATAATTTGGCATTTAAATAATGTTTAAGGTTTAAAAACCGCATTAAAAATGATTTGTAGCTGAAGTTAAGTCCAAAATAATAATTTATGAGTTGTTTTTCTTCTCTCTCTCTCTCTCTCTCTCTCTCTCTCTCTCTCTTTCTCTCTCTCTCTTTCTCTCTCTCTCTTTCTCTCTCTCTCTCTTTTTTTTTGTTATTTTTTGAAGTTTGTGTATTTTTATCATGAAAAGTTATGTTATCCCTATTTTAAGCGGTGGCAATTGTTTATTTCGCTCAGTATCTTATTGTGTATATCAGACTGATATATATCACATCTAATATATATTCTTTTCCGTCAAATTTCGACGGGTGCAGCTTGTTGTATTATTAAAAATTCATGTTAGATTAAAATAAGTAAGAATTGAATTTGTTTTTAGCCAATTCGGGTAAATAATTTATTAAATTTTCATATACAGGATGGCCATAAATTATTATTTTGGATTTCCTAAAATAATAAATTCTTATTTAATTGTATGACTAAAAACATTAATAAATACTCATAAAGTACAACTCATTTGTCTCAGTAACAACATAGTTACTTAAAGTTGTAACTGAAATCATAATTAACGAAATTTCAATTGTAATAAAAAAATAATTAACGTCAAAATTTTACAAAATTATTTAAAAATTATTGATGAATTACGAGCACAAAGTTAGAAATTTTCCAAAACGTATATATAAATATTGCTTTCTATTTTGCACTCGCCTATTTGAATTCTCATTTCTTATCCTTTTATGAGGAGACGTGGTAGGGTTGCCGCATAAAATGGCGAAGAATGTTTATCCCTTTTGGGTTCTAGTGTGCTATTAATGGTACGTGCTTTTTAATAGAGTATTATTTTATTTAAAAAAATACTTTTGTTAATGTTTACATGTAGTACCCGTAAAGCATGGTGACGTCACTGCAACGTCGTTCTGAAGTCACATTGTAACTTTGTGACCATCGATTGTCGATGTGACGTCACGTGACGTCGATGTGAAGTCACAGTGACTAAAATGTGAAGTCGTTATGGCCGTTTTAGTGCTCTTTTGTGACGTTTCACAAAGTGGTCACCATGTGACAAATTTGTGAAAAATGTATCATTTGTGACTAATTTGACATTAAGATTGTGACGAAACTGTGACAAAAGCGACGATATTTAAATTGCCGGAAACATGTTTTTTAAAATAAATAACATGTTTTGAAGGATATTTATAAATTTCTAAAGATTTTTAAGAAAGTCACATCTCAGTCACAATGTGACGTCACTGAGTGGTGGCATTTTGGTCACAGATGTGATGCGACCAAACTGACTCACATTGACGTCACTGTGACCATGCATGCTATTAGGGTAATGTTAGTACATGTATCTATGTATTTGCTACATGACTTCAATAACATTTAGGCTTTTAGTAATAATATTATTAATAATAAATATTTGCTTAATTCTCTTTGCACCGCTTGCGATTCTGTTACATTAAACCTATGTTCTACTCTTTAATTTTAATATACTTTACTTTCCTGAAAGAATCATATGTAATAAAGCACAAAAAAGTACTAGAAAGTTGTAATGTATATTAAATCTTCTTGTAATACGATATTTTCTAAACATCTCCAAAAACACTTCCTCAACTTATATGAATATGAATTAAATATTACGCAAAACAACAACATTCGTTAAGTTTCAGATAGTGAAATATTCGATAAACTCTAATTAATATATTTGAATTGCTATTTTAATCTTATAATAACGTTTGGATGTTTTTTATAAAAATTTAAAAAAAGTAAGACCCGAAATGATTAAGTGTGTTTATGTTAATATTATTTTCTTTTTACTTTACGAATGTGTAGTAACATAATTAACACTTTGCAATGAAATGCTAATTTTAATTACTAAAGGGTGGTGAATAAAACTACAAAAACAGTAAAAATAAGTTTTGTTCGAATTATTATGTTTCGACTCTACACGTGATATTTAAAAACAATGAAATCTTGTATATCCCTTAATATAAGTTGATTTCTAAAAGTTTTGAAAAATGCGGATCCACAATTATAGTTTATTCGGCCAAGTAGTGTCGAATAAATCTTTAAAAACTAACTGAATTGCAATTTGTTTTCCAGTAATTAAAAAAGAGTTTATCATTCTGAGTATAAAACTTTAGATATGGAAAATTTAAACTACTTCATCAATTTTTGTTTTTTTACAAAAATTTCTCGAATAAAGTCACAGATTGTAAACAATCAAGTGAATCTATTTATATTGTTTTTAAAGTTTAAATTTACACTATTTAATAATTAAACTTGCAATTAAAATATTTCCTCGCGCTCTTAAATAAAAAATTATGAGAAAACCCTGATAATAATCTATTATACCAAGTATTTATAATACTATTTCTCGATATCGATACACCATCATAAATTTTCCCTAAGCATTCTCAATATTTCGGCAGCAGCATGGTTCCATTGTAAACATTCTAATTTTAAACCAATCACGATCAATAACCACGTTGAGAATTTTATTAACATGAATTTCAAATGTTATTTCTATGTTATTTTCTTAAATTTAAAATATGGGATTTTAAAAAAAAATTGGTCGGTTGAAAAATATGTAAGCCTATCTCTAAAGAGCGCATAAAAATATACTTGAATATTTAAACGAAACTGAAATAACTAAAACTTAGTAAATATTATCAAAAACTTCAAATATAAAACTACTTTTGATATCCGTTTAATCTTCTACAACTTATGAAATCCCAGCTTTGTTATCGATGCATAAACAACTTATGATCAATTTCACCATTTTAAAATTCTTTGGCATTCATCTGGGAACTGCTTTTAAAAGATTTTAAGCTAGAATTTAAAATATTCTGTTGCTGCCATCTATATAAAATCTCCCATATCTTTATTCAATAACTTCCACTTTATCCATGAAACACAAAAAAAAAAAAAAAATAGAATAGAATAGAAGAAAAAGAGAAAGAAAAAAAGGGAAAGAAAACGAAAAAGAAAGAAAGAAAAATGCTGGGATACTTCTTTTAAAATATCCTTTAGCTCTCCTAAAACGCATAAGAAGGATATTAAATTCTTAAACAAAAATTTAAACTGCATTTAAAATAACAAAGAGAAAAATGGTTATAACAAGAGATAATAAAAGATTATTTATAAATGGGTTTTATATTTAAAAATAGAAAGAAGTATAAGCAAGTTATTTTGAAAGTTATTCATAAATGTATTTCCATAAATATAAAATTGGTGAGAATACAGAATTTTTATTAGTTTAAACAATGAAGATTTTCAAATTGTAATATTTTTTTTTACTGTTAAGAAGTTTGAATAAAACATATGGTAATCCTACATAATATTTTTAATTTGTTTGAATAAAACATACGGTAATCCTACATGAAATTTTTAATCTGTTTCTAATAAAGTAAGAAAATAACGTAAAAATTATTATACTTTTTATAAAATATTTTATAATAATGTATACAAGATTAGGCACTTAATTCACAAACTCCAAATATGGTTATATACAAAAAACAACGGCATCATTTATGTAACTTGCGTGAAATACATAAAATATGCAAAATTTAATAAAAAAACAGTATTACAATTCATGCAAACAAAATTTGTTGTAGAACTATTATTATTTGATAAAGTTACTTATGAAACATTTTTTTTGTAGTTATAATCTTAAAAGCAATATTAAACATACATTGTATGCCCAAAAGAGACCGTCCACTTGCAATTTTAGAATTTATAAATATGAAGAAAAATACATGAGGAATTATTCTGAAACTCCAGGTGTATAAACAGAATAGTTGAGGTCATAAATTTCCGCAAAGATTTTATCCTTAAATCTCATAAGCGACCGTCAACAATCTGAAAAAGAACGAAATGTTTTGGAGAATCCTCTCAAAACTAATGTAGAAAAAGAGTTCAAAGTGTAGATTATGATTAAATGGCTTATTTTAATGAAATTTGTCAATTTGTTTGACGATAGCATGCATACGCATTGAGAAATAAGAGTTTTTATAAAAATAGTTCCAGATTTTGCCATGTTTTTTGCTTATAACTTTCTGAATTCTTAATATAAAAGAGTGCTCTTTTCAGAAAATATGAGAAATAGCGTTGTGCATAATACTCTGTAATCAGAATTAAAAATAATAAAAATTGCATGAAAAATGAGCAGGTTTAATAAATAATGTTTCACTGCGTTTGCATAAGCTCATTCAAAATACTATTTACATAACGTGTTAGCTAAATTAATAGAACAGCTTTTGTGAAAGCCTCAAAAACATAGCTTGAAAATTATCATAATTATGATCGATAGAATAAGCTCAAAATCCGTTAAAAAAAAAAAAAAAAAAAAAAAAAAAAAAAAAAAAAAAAAAAAAGATGAGATGTTTCCAAATATAGTAGCGCGTACTATATTGTCTACTCTGTATTGACACTAATCAATGGATATATGAATACAACCCCTCATCTTTTTGCTTCATTTTGGGAAAAACCGATTTTGAGCTTATTCTATCCACGAACTCTTTTAAAATTTTCAACTTATGCATTTGAGACTTTCACAAACTTTACCCTATGCATTTAAATAACACATTACGCAAATTATATTTTCATTGCTTACACGTATGCGCAATAAAACCTTATTTTGTAAACCTGCTCATTTTTTATTCATTTTTTAAATTTTGGTTACAGCACATTGTGCACAATTTTGTTCGTATTATTTTCTGAAAAGATCATTTATTATTATATTAAGAATTTTGAACATTATGGGCAATAAACTTGGTAAAATTTAGGACTGTTTTAAAGAAAACCTTAATTTCTCTTTCTGTAGACATGCTATCTTCATGAGAATAAACACAATTTATTACAGTAAGCCAATTTATCATAATCTGAAGTTTTAACGCTTTTGCTACATTAGTTTTGGCAGGGTTATCCAAAAGATCTTCTTTCTTTTTCAGTTTGTGGACGGTCTTCTATGGAATTTCGGGAAAACAATCTTCGCGGAAACAAATGACGTGTGCTATTCTGTTCCCACACCTGGAGTATCACAATAATTCTTCATGTATTTGTCGAGACATTTCTTAAAACGTTTAAAATCGCAAGTGGCCGGTTACCTTTGGCCATATAGTGTATATTTTAACTATATTTTTAAATATAAAAAAATCGACACTCAGCATTAAAACATTTCAAGTTGAAGTTTTTGAAACTTTACGCAAAATTTGCTAATTGTTTTACTTAATTTTATAAGAAGCTCTATAACAACTTTAGCAATATTCAAATTTGAAACATTTTATGCATTTTACAAACAGATATTTAATTTTGTTATTTATTTATTTATTTATTATAATGAGCTGAAGCGAACTAATTGAAATAGAATATGAATATATATATATATATATATACCGGGTGTCCCAAAAATGACTGATGGATTTTAAAATTCAATAACATGTAAACGGTGACGGCTATTTAAAAAATTTTTGCAGCAGGGTTATGTACAATATCAGGAGATTTTTTACCGTAATTTTTTATTTTAGTTCGTATAGCAAACAATAGGTGGCGCTGACGACGATTGAAGGCCAGGCCATCGCTTCACTCAACATTGATCATCTGGCCTTCAATCGCCGTCAGCGCCACCTATTGTTTGATATGCGAACTAAAATAAAAAATTACGGTAAAAAAACTCCTGACATTGTACATAAACTTGTTGCAAAAATTTTTTAAATAGCTGTCACCGTTTGCAAGTTATTGAAATCCATCAGTCATTTTTGGGACACCCGGTATATATATATTATATATTCTTTGACGTATATTGTTTTGTATTATTCGAATAAACATAGCATATTTTGATAAATCATTGTTCATTTTAAGAGGTATGTCAATGTAGATTTCTGTAGAATTCGATTATGATGTAACATTTTGCCTCGGTGTCTGCCTGTAATACCCTTGTTCGCCTGCCTCGAATTATACTCTAAATATAAAATGAATAATTTTCAACAGGAAAATGAAATAGAATGGGAGAGATTTTATAATACCATTATTAAATACTACCAGCAAGAAATTCATCCATCTCTTTAAAATTCACATTCGTTTTATTCAATTACTAATTAGTCCGTCATTGGTGCGTCTTGCTATAAAAAATGTTTCTTAAATATAGTTATGTGGAAAGTTGCTTTATTACAGTATATGTCCTTCCGTGATCAAAGAAGAAGGGGTGGATTGTGTGAGGGAGTAAAATTAAACAACCCTCCAAGCCTCATCTACGTCTTCATTCTCAAAGATTTTACGTATAATTCCATGTTACAATAAACCAAGAAAATCTTCTTTTGCGACTTCTGTGAAAATTATTTTAAGCAAGATGTGTTACTTTTTTTGTGAGTGAGCGAAATTATTGTAAAAATTTCTTTAGAGTTCCGTAACACTTCCATAATACTTTAGAAATTCTATAACACTTTAGAGTGTTATGGAAACTATAGTTTAGATTTAGACTAAATCTACAATGAAAATAAGACTAATTATGCTTACATACAGTCTTGTTCTCAAAACAGTCTCACGCGAAATCTCATGAGAAATATTTCGAAATATCAACTAAAAGTTGAAGGCATTTTTCAAAACACTTTGTAACAGAAACAGAGATTTTTCTTCTTTTTGTCATTTTAAATATTTTCAGTATCTTTTGTATAGATTTATCCAATGGAGAAATAAAAAAAAAAGAAAAACATCCCTTAATATTGAAACAAGTTTCATACATCGTTCAAAACAGACACACAAAAAAGCGAGATTATATTTTTAATTAGACGAATGTAAGACGAATATAAACTCTCAACACTGAAAATTAATTAAAATTTGAATCTTTTATAATTAATATTTAATTCTCAAACATGATTTTTAACACGCTTAATTAATAAAAATCAAATCTTTTTGATTAATGAAAAAATATTATAATTTCAACAGCCTAAATTAATTGAAATTTGAATCTTTTATAATTAATACTTAATTATTGCACATGTTTTTATACGTTTATTTGATGAAAGTAGAGTATTCCGAGAAATAAAAAAAATATATATTTTATTCTGCTTAAGGTTTTGAAAACAAAAATGAAAAAATAATTCCTAAAATATTCATCAGCTTTCGTGTCTTGAATCATTTCATTTAAAAATGCATTTTTTTCACTCTTTTATATTAAGATTAAAGTTTTTAATGAGCAAAGGTCTAATTTTAAAATAAGAATATTAAAACATTTTACATTGTCTTATATTTAGTCAGTAAACGCGTGAAATATTCTCCAGAGTGAAAGTATAAAATATATCTCTGACTTTGTTTACATTAACCAAAAAAATTTTCACTTATTTGAAAAATTACACTTTGTATGATTTGTTTACCAATTAGAATGATTGAATTTAATTAAGAAATATTTCCAAAGTACCTTGGAGTTCCATTATCTGCGAACTTATTCTTATAAACTGTTTCAGATAACAGACCTGATTTCCCTATCAATAAGGTTATATGGGTGATTTTTTTCCATAAGATTCATCCAGGATAGCCCAGTTGGCAGATCATTGGCAGCTGAAGATCCGTGGTTGAAATCATAATCTATAGGATTTTAAATTCACATGAAAAATTACAATTTGTAGTTTACCTCTTTAATGCTTTTTTTTTTTTTTTTTTGAAAATCTGTATTGCCCTCCTGTATCTTGCAACACTACTTCTGTGTTTGCAGAATCCCATTCTGTGTTGGTTTTTTTTTTTTTTCTGCGAGCAATGAAGTGTTCCAGTTGATTACATTAACTGAAAAAAATATTCATTAATGTATCCACTTACAAAAGAACTTAACTATCTCTTAGTAACAGAAAGCCTTTTTTTATGCATCATCTAATTTACATGTCATATGTATTTTTTCTTGATATTAAGTAACGGTTCAAACATATAACGGTTAAACATATGTGATTGAAAAGGGAATAAAAAAAATACAAATATAGATATTGCAATTTAATCAAAACGTTCATTTTCCTTTTTCCAAAAATAAATGATTTAATTTTCGTTTCATATGGCTAAATTTAGAAGTATTTTAATGTAACTAGCAAACTCCTCCAATTAAAATACAGTCATACTCAGATTATTTGGTTTAAACATTGATTATTAATAAGATATTGAGAAGAGGCGTGACGGAACATTTTTAATTTTAGCCGATGCTACGCTGCACTTAATAAGAATTTCTCCTTAGATTAGCCCATTAGAAGAGTATTAAACACAAGACTACTATTTCAAAACTCGCTTTCAGATAGAACACTAATTATTATTTCGACTCTTACTAATAATATTCGAGATTCAAGCACAGCTATCGTTATACACAAAGGTTGCTGATCCTTTTTTATTCAATTATTATAATTTTTCCTCTTATCAAACTTGGTGACTTTTATTAGGAATGATTCTACACTTTTATTTGGTCTAAGCAGAGACTTCCAACTATAACAACAGTCGATTGCTATTAAATGATTGGTCTTAATCTCTTTATCTTCACAAGGTAGAAATCGACCCGCAGATTCGCTGATACGAACTTTCGATTCTGCTTTTATACTTCCTAGATTGACAACATAGCCTAATTTGCATAACCTCACAGCAAAAACGGTAGATTCCGAGAGATAGAAATTTCCTAATATTAAAGTAAAAAGAAAGACTTAGCTTTCACATATTAATATCGACAGAACATTCTTACTTAAAAAACTAAACGTCATCCTTATATCCTTATCCTTATATGTATTATAAATGTGAAAGTGAGTCCGAAAAATTGGAATGAACTTGGCTTCAAAACGGATGGATTAATGTCTTTGAATCTTTGCATATGGATAGATTATAGGAGTGGAATGAACATAGGCTAATTTGTATTTATTTTATTCAAATATTTTTCTTAATAATTCAATATTTCACTATTTTTCATACAGAATAAATTGAAAAATTTTCCATAATATTGAATTATCTTTCTTTTTTCGTTGCCAAAAAATAAAAAAAAACGGAATAATTATTTCTCTTCTGTAATTAATTTTCAACTGAAAGATTTTCACATGATAAAATAAAATGAAATAAATAAATGGACTCTGTTAGAATTCGAAAATAGGGTTAGTTTAAAAATTACTTACTAACCATGCAAGTCTTCATTTGCGGGTTGCATCTATGCGATGCGCGGAGCTTTGAATTAAAATCGAAAATCATCTGTTGAGATAAACTTATTCTAAGTTCAAATTCATCTAAAAGTCCATATATTATAAAAAATGTAGTTTAATTCCATCTAAAAGGCACATTCCTTCATTACATTCAGAGAACTCAATCGTTCTCACACACTTGTCAAAGTTCTTCGAAAGATAATAAATAAAATCAGACGATATTTTCATTTTCTTAATTTACGCGTTCAATTAGTTTCACTTCATTTCATTTTACAACATCCTCCCCCCTTTGAAACTTGGGGAGAGTTTCAAATACATAACAATTATTATTAAAAAGATCCAACCTCTTTGGAGCTTTTACACATCTTCCAGAAGAGGTATATTTCTTAAGTATGACACTATCAGGAGAAGACACATTTTCATGATCATCATGCTCACTGGAACTAGTTTTCTCTTCACCCGACGGTTTGGATGCAATTTCAATTATTTCATTCGAATATATTTCCAAAGGAAAGATGCGCTGCACCGGACGTAAAACCGTGCCGTGCTGAGTTTTCAACTTAACACCACGAACTTTACCATCCCGTCCTGGAATTAAATGAATCACCTTTGCTAAAGGCCAAAATAAACGTTTTTTGTTATCATCCCCAACTAAGACTATTTCTCCCACTCGCGGTTCACGTGTATATTTTTCAGTATGTTTTTGAACTAATTCGCTGAGGTATTCTTTTCTAAAACGTTGCCTAAAATCGGTAAGAAGTTTAGCTCTGTAATTCAACCTTCTCCTTAAACTTTGAGAATCTAATTCGATAATATCCGAATTGCTGAAACTTCGGTTTTCAGTAAGAAACATAGCGGGTGTGAGAGGTACTAGCTCCAGTGGGTCCTCTGAGATATAGGTTAGAGGTCTGCAGTTAATCACAGATTCACAAGCACATATAAGTGTATTCAATTCTTCATAAGTCAATACAGATCTACCTAAAGTACGTACTAACAATTCTTTTACAATGCGAACTAACCTTTCCCACCAGCCTCCCCACCAAGCTGCGGTGGGAGGTATAAATTTCCAAACAATTTTATGCGTCATGGTTTCTTTTAAAATTTTATCCCAATTTAATTTTGAAAGTTCATTGGAAGCCCCCCTAAAGTTTGTTCCATTATCACAATAAATAGTGCTGGGCCTACCGCGTCTAGCTATAAAACGTCTAAGTGCTAGCAGGAAAGCATCAGAAGATAGCGAATTGACTAGTTCAAGGTGAATCGCGCGATAAACGGCACAAGTAAACAATGCTATCCAAACTTTCTCGCCATTTTTTAGAAATAACGGCCCGGCTAAGTCTACTCCAATAATTTCAAAGACAGCACAATCTGTAACGCGATCTGGTGGCAAAGGTGTTGGTTCGCTTGACAAAGACTTTACCTTAAAACGTTTACATGCAATACAGTCGTACAATACATTTTTAATAGTTCTTCTAGCTCTAATTATCCAAAATCTTTCTCTTATTAAAGATTGCATTGTTCTTATACCTGCATGACAATTCTTTTGGTGTACTGATCTAATCAATAATTTAGTAAATTCACATTTGCCTGGTAACAATATTGGATACAAAAATGATTCTCGGTCATTTCTTTCAGTTATTTTAGTTTTAACTCTTAAAATTCCATTATCATCTGTGAATGTTACAATATCATTTAATGACCTTTTATTATAGAAATAACAGCTCTGAACTAAACGGATTAGATATTTTTCAGAATTTTCAATTTCATTTTGAGTAAGATTAGAATATTTACACTTATTAGAAACATTTCGGCAATTATTTACAAATCTCAGAATCCAAGCAAATATTCTTATCATCTTATCATAATTAGATATATTATCTAAGAGCCAAAGGGGTGTGTCTTTAGCTAGATCAATATTCGTAATTTCGATCTTTTTTCTTTCTAAATCAACATCTTTTGGCTGACAGTCAATCGCGCCAATTGGCCAACATTCAGTATTTTCTTTTAACCACTTAGGACCTTCCCACCATCGCGAATCAAGCATTTTCTGCGGAGAACATCCACGTGAAAGTATATCAGCTATATTCAAATTTCCTGGAACGTGCTTCCATGACTCTATATTGGACATCTGTCGAATTTCTTTGACTCTGTTGCTCACGAAAACCGACCAATTCCCATGTTCCTTTATCCACCAAATTGCGGTAGTAGAATCTGACCAGAATGTGATTTTCAGACCTGGCATATTTATTGCCTTGATGATAGAACTCGCAAGTCGAGTACCTATACAACAAGCCATTAACTCTAAACGCGGCATGCTCAAAGTTTTGAGAGGAGCAACCCTAGACTTCGCTCTAACAAGCGTAACCTTGACATCGGAATCAATTATTGATCTAGCGAAGACACATGCTGCATATGCCCCTTTACTCGCATCAACAAAAACATGAAGTTCAGATGAAGCATTAATTTCTAAGTATCGAGGTATAGCTACTTCTTTTAAAACATCAATATTCTTCAACCATTTCAAAAAAGCACTCACAATGTTACAAGGTAATTCTCGATCCCATGGAATTTTCTGTTTCCATGAGTCTTGTAGCAATAATTTTGGAAGCAATGTAGCAGGAGAGAATAAACCGATAGGATCAAAAATCTTTTGCACAATGCTCAAAATTAATCTCTTAGTAATTTTCCTTTCACACGTTAATGTTTCTAAATCTAAACAACATTTCAAAGAATCATTATCTAAATTCCAAATAATCCCCAAAACTGAAGTATCCCCAGAATATTTATCAACATTCTTGCAAGCTACATTGCTTTCAAAACAACGCAAATTGAAACACCCTTTAGACATTAATAACTTTGCATTTTCAATAAACATTTCAACTTCATTAATGTTAGAAACACCTGATACACAATTATCTACATAAAATGAACACTTTAATTTTTCAGCAGTTTCCTTATATTCAGGAGGACTATTTTCTAAAAGATGCATTATAGATGCACTTAGTAAATAAGAGCTAGAAGAGACACCAAATACAACTCTACAATGTCTATAAATCAATTGTCCTTCATTACATGGGAAATAGAATCTAAGAAAATCTCTATCTTTAGGCATAACAGATAACATTAAATAAGCCTTTTCTATATCTGCAGTTATACCGATAGGATACATTCTAAAACGATCAAGAATATCAGGTATTAATTCTATAAGATTGATGCCTTTATACAAACATTCATTTAACGAGGGTTTCCCTTTCTCAGAAGCAGATGCATCAAATACAGGGCGTATTTTTGTGGTTTCCTTATCTAACCTGATAACGGGCCTATGCGGTAAATAATGACATTTATTACTTAATTCATTTTCTGGAACACGTTCAATAATATTCATTTTTTCCCAATTCTTAAATACTTCCTGATATTCATCGAAAAATCCCCCACATTTCAATTTATTGATCATTTTTTCATATCTCTTCCGAGCTAAAACTTTATTGTCGGGCAAATTCTTAAAATTACACTTCCATGGAAGCCCTACTTCATATCTGCCATCGGGAAGAATTTTCATTTTTTCTTTAAAATCGTTTAAATCAAAGTTTTCCCGCTTTTCAAAACTCTGAATGGGGTCAGAAATTCCTATGGTTTCAAGTTCCCATAATTCATTCAAAGGAATATTTCTAACGTGCATAGACAATGTTGTCAAAACGTTATGTTTCTTGCCACACGTTTGTTTCCCCATCACTGTCCAACCGAGCTTGGTTTCTATGGCAGTCAAATCGCAATTTAATTGAATTAAATTTCCTGTCAATAATTTTCCTATCATATCAGCCCCCACCAAAAGATCAATTTCAGATTCCTTACAAAAATCATCAGATAGATTTATTTTATTTCTTTTTAATTCATTTAATATTCTATAATCTTTAATTTTAGGTACAAATCCGCAAATCCTTTTTTCGGAAAATGCTTCAAAACAAAACGCATTATTTCCATCTAATTCACTGATTTCTACCGAAAACACATCATGTTTTTTAGGTTCCGTTTCATCCCCCCCCCGAACAGCGCGTGAATAATTATTTCTTTTCTTATAGGATGCATTTTCAGTGATTTCGTTATTCTCTCGCTTACGTAACTACTTTGGCTCGCTGAATCCAGCAGTGCGCGTACGACTTTTTGGCGACCTTGCGATCGAATGCGCACGCCAAGCGTTTGCATGTACACAACTTTATTTCTACTACAATTAGAAAGAGAATTTTCAGATTTTAAAGAATCATCTTGATTATTATTTATATTTTGTTCTGGACACATTATTTCAAAATGTGGTTTATGGCAATAATTACATTTTAATTTATTTTTAATATTACAATTCTTACTCAGATGACCAGCCTTTTGCAAACAAGTGAAACAAATCCCCTTTTTTAACAAAATCTTTTGTTTATCAGTTAAAGACATTTTTTGAGCCCCAAAACATTTATTAGAGGGGTGAAACCTATCACAGAATATGCAATTGTTTTTCTTACCTTTATTTTCTATACTCACCAATGCAGAGGCGGTGGCTGGATCAGGTTTGCTAATAATTTCAGATAAAATGTTCTTTTTTCTAACAATAGAATCAAAACCTTTTCTTGCTAAAAACACCATTTCATCTCCTTGAACTTCTTGGCGTAGAAAGTCCATCAGATTTTTTAAAGTCCTGGAATTCTCACTGGAATATGTATCGTGATTTCGACTTCTTTCCCAGGTCAAAAAAACTTCTTCAGGCAGGCAGCTCTCAACCAAGGGCATGAGAAAGTCTCCATACTTCTCTTGAGTTCTTCCCAAACTTTCTAAGGCACGAAGTTTGCTTTCTAATTCATCGTATAAAGAGGCTAAGTCAACTTTCATTTTAGGCGCAGTGGCATTTTTCATTACGAGGGTTAATAATTCCCTAACGTAAATTTGCACAAGAAGATCATCTCGTCCAAACCTCTGTTTTAATTGATCGATAGCCTTCGGATAATTTTCCGCGGTAGCTGGATAACTTGATATTAAACGCTCCGCTTTTGATTTCGGTTCCATACATTGGAATAGGTACTGCATCTTGTCTTCAGCGGCAATAGAATCGTCTTCGTGTATTTTCTTGAACTGGCTCCAAAACGATAAAAATTCCTTTGGTTCGCCGTTAAACTTTTTCAGCTCGATCTCCGGTAATTTAAATTTGCGTTTTACTTCTTCGCCAGGAGATGAAGAAACCTGTATCTTTTCATCAATACGTGCACATATTTCTATATATTTTTCTCGATATTCTTCTGCACTTTCAAAATCTTCGGTAAACAATTTTTCGTCCTTATCTTGTAACAATATTTCCGAAATTTTACTTTGACAAGTGTCCATCCGTTGAAATTTATCAAACAGTTGAGTTTTCAGAATAGAAAGTTCTTTAATTTCACATATTTCTTTAGTTAATTCAGTTTCAATTTTCTTAAACGTGAGAGTAAAAGCAGCTCTCAGTCCTTTTCTCTGAGTTTTCAAACTACTCAGATCCATTTTTTCATTTAAAATTAATTGAAATTCAAAACTCCTGTCCCGCCGAGGGTACCAGTATGTTAGAATTCGAAAATAGGGTTAGTTTAAAAATTACTTACTAACCATGCAAGTCTTCATTTGCGGGTTGCATCTATGCGATGCGCGGAGCTTTGAATTAAAATCGAAAATCATCTGTTGAGATAAACTTATTCTAAGTTCAAATTCATCTAAAAGTCCATATATTATAAAAAATGTAGTTTAATTCCATCTAAAAGGCACATTCCTTCATTACATTCAGAGAACTCAATCGTTCTCACACACTTGTCAAAGTTCTTCGAAAGATAATAAATAAAATCAGACGATATTTTCATTTTCTTAATTTACGCGTTCAATTAGTTTCACTTCATTTCATTTTACAACAGACTCTATTCTGTTTTTCGGTTCGAGATTAAAAACCGCAATTTCGCCAATTGTGACGTCAGAGGAATACTGTTTTTCTTCTTATATCACGCAAACGATTATATAAAATTTCTTTTACACTTAGAAGACTTTACAAGAATATAACTTCACACTTTACAAGAATATAAATATTTTAGTAGTTTTTCCAGATATTAATCCATAATCAAAATGAACCTTTTTCTTTCTTTCGGTTCGAGGCTAATTCAACTTTTTACCAATTGTGACATCAGAGGAATACTTTCCATTAAGAATTTAAAAAATATCAATGTAACGTCATATATGAAACAAAGTATAAGTTTTCAAGTTTTAATAACACAATGTAATTTTGACTAAGTGCTAAAAAGAGACGACTGTGACGTCACATATTGAATATAAAATAAATATCTCTGATGTTGCAATGAAATGAGATTGAATTATGATATCAAAAGTTATTATTTAAAGAAAATTAAGTTTATCGTCTGAGCGTATTTAATATTTAATTTCAAAATGAAATAAGTTTTTTTAAAGGTTAAATATTAAACGACTAGAAAATATTAATAATTTATACATATCGTAAATGACGTAATGATCAATGTAAAAACTTTTTATCATTTTTAGAAAGTAAGAAAAGCTCAATTAATCAAAAAAAAAATATTTTTGTGTGTTAATTCTGAAAATTGTTCAATTCTGAAAATTGTTCAATTCTGAAAATATAAATAAATATCACTTTAAAAATGCACTTTCGGGCTTAAAATCTAAAGATTTAATGTAATTGTGAGAAAATACATTCCCTCAGTCAATATCTCAATTTGGCATAATGTGCTCAAAGTGTACTGGAAACAGGTTTGTAAATGGATATTAATTGCACATTTTTTTGGCTCTTAAAAAGCAAAAATATGTTTTCACTTTTAAGAATGTTTTTTATAATAAATTTTTATAAATTTTTATGGTATGTAGAGCATATATGTACAAATTATACAAAAATGCCACCTAAAACACAGTTTTGTAGTATATTTTTCCTAAAACTGTTTTTTTTTTTTCGTTTTACGGAAACTACCCGCTTTTTGACACTTTCTAACATGGTCTAAAAGTGTTTACGACTTCAACCTGTCTGTATACCGGATGCCTAGTGCCTGGGGTCTGCCGTCTCTCTGTCCGTTTTTCAACTTGGGTAAATATAGTGGAATTCATACGAAAATAACATGCGTTATTGAGAATTACCATAGCATATGCGCCATTGAAAATGGACCAGGTAGCAATTATAGCTGAATCACAGGAGCACACAAAAGGAAACTTTACATTATGGTCTAAGGTGAAAAAATCATTTGTGGTGTATTTTGATAATGTTACATAATTTTAAATGTAATGAAATTTACATGCATTTTTAAGGTTCAGAAAAACATGGTTACTATCGAATATGTTAAATGTAGTACTTATAGTGTGCGTACAGGGAGCTCAAAAGTATTTCAATATATTATGGTCTGTGAAGAAAAAGAATTTGCAACGTATTTTAATAATGTTATTTTATTAAGGTTATTTTAATAATATTGAAATTGATATCAGGTTCTGAAGTGCACTAAAATAGGATTTCTGTAGAAAATGGGATGAAAAGATTTAACATTCACTTACAATATTGCAGAAAAATGTTCGGTAATATAATAGTCTACGGAGAAAAAAAATATTCCCAGCGTATTTTAATTGCGTTGCGCTATTTCAAACATGATGAAATTAATATACTGAGATAATCAATACAATGATAAATACTGAAATTTACTACAATAAGCTTGCAGTTAAGTATCATTTGCATCACATTCGTTGTTCATTTACAGAGACGCATAAAAGATTTTGGACCTGTGTCCAAATCTCAGATATTGTATCCAAAATATGGTCTATTAGAAAAGATTGCTGAAGAGCTTTTTCAATTATCGTATGTATTTGGAAAACTAATGCATCCTGAAGTTCAGCTACATTTGATATAATAAGAGATGTTTGTAGAATTTAAATAAATCATGTATCGGACTATACAATAAACTGGATTGGTCACCAGTGCAATAGCGATTCCCGGAAATATGAATTCAATAATTTGAATCGGGTTTTTTGCTTGAATAATTTAAGCTAAATATGCGATCGTATACATATTTGCACGTAATATACAGGACTGTAAAAAAGAATTCAAGTAAGTTTCTGTCTATAATTAGAAATTGCTAAAGGTGAATTTTAATATTCGTTATACATTTTCTCACTAAGCAAAATTTTAACATTGTATTTAGAATATTTACAAACACATAGATCATATACACAGCTGCAGAAAAGAATGTCCCGGTGAAGTTATGCATTATGGAAATGTTGGATATTTTTTTATTACCTAGGTTTAACACATGATTTTTCTTTCTTTGGTATAGAATTCTGAAATGCACTACAACATGATTTCTGTACAATTGGGGTGCGTTACAGTTGTTCTACAGTATAAGTGGTTACAATTTCATTTTCGCGATTGTTCATGTTATCTAACACATTTTCCTTTTATTTGACTGAGTTCTTTAAGTCCCCTATAAAAAAAACTACTGCATAGCCTTCTATAAGATAAATGTCATACATATTTTAAATTATTGTTAATGAACCGTTTTGTTTAATTAAAGCGTTTATCTTTTTTTTTTTTTTTAATGCTACGTGAACGACGTCACGGGTAACAGCTAGTATATTATAAATGTGAAAGTGAGTCCGAAAAATTGGAATGAACTTGGCTTCAAAACGGATGGATTAATGTCTTTGAATCTTTGCATATGGATAGATTATAGGAGTGGAATGAACATAGGCTAATTTGTATTTATTTTATTCAAATATTTTACTTAATAATTCAAAATTTAATTATTTTTCATACAAAAGCAATAGGCATTTTTTAGATTAAATTTAACCATTTTCCTTTTCTGTTGCCAAGGAAATAAAAAATTGGAATAATAATTTTTCAGCGGCAATGAATTTTTAATAAAAAACTTCCACGCGAAAAACTAATAAAATAATTTAAAAGAGAATAAATATGACGTCATGTTTGAAATAAAAATAAAAGGTGTATTTTTATAATATATTTAACAAGGATATTTGTTTAGTTAATGGGAATCTTTGTGTAAAATATGGGGACATAAATTAAAAGTAAAAAGAATGAAAAAGAATTATATTTTTAATAAAATGGTACACTTATGAAAATGTGACGTCACAGTTGAAATAGAACAGGTACTTTATAGCAGTCGTTAAAAATACAAGGGGTATGAATATCAGTAGCTAAAGGAGCGAGTTAAACAATGACGTCATATTTAAAATGAATCAGAAATATTTTTTACTTATATTAATTAATAAGTTATAAGTTACATACAAATGAATATTTTTATTCAAAACTCATAATTATCAATGGAAGAAATTTTTTGTGGGGAAAAGGCGGAAAATAAAACTACTGATTAATATATTTTTGGCTCGATTTTTTAAAACTTTCGAACAAAGTTGAAAAGTTATTATGCTTTCGGCTTGTCTGTCTGTCTAGTCGCTTTCTAACTTTCGTAAATATACTCCGATTTCCATGAAATTTTTGGACGTTCTTAACGTTTACCTAGCACGAATACCTATTGAAAATAGAGTTTACCATGATTAGTTTATTTACAGGGATTGTCAAAAAATTTCCTTACATTACGGCATTATGAGGAAAATCGTTTTAATTAAATTTAACGATGTTAAACCCTGTGAAACATATTCAAATTTATATGCAATTACAAAGTGCACTAAAATATGCATTTTGTAAAGTATGTAGTGAAAAGGACACTTATAATTCATTTACAGGATTACACAGAAGAATTCCATTGCATAAGAATAAAGGAAGGAACAGTTTCCGACATATTTTAATTATGGTAAACGATTTCATGTATAATCACATTGATATACGTTGCTGAGGCTTAATGTGAGTTACTTCATGCATAATACGAAGTGCATAGCATTTACAGGGACACACAAAAGATTTCAAATATTATATATTCTATTCGAAGTACTGTATATGATGGATGATAACTGTTGCATGGATGAAATGCATTTTGAATTATGATATGTGCTTTTAAGTTTCGCTAAATGTATGCATATTAAATGGAGAGTATAAATGGTAATAGTATAAATAGTTAAATTTGGATATATAGGGTTACACATAAGATCTCGGAAAGGTTACTGAATATGAGCGTAAATTACTTAAAGGTGGCTTTTAAATAAAATATGCATTTTTATTTTGAACTACATTTAGTAAACTAAGAAATGTTTGTAGTATATATATATAATGATATACAGGGTCCCGCAAAGAACTGGATACAAGGTTGTCTTCGGATGATAATTTCTGAAAATGTAATTTAGGTAGGAATAAGAAATATTTTTGTTTGAACTAAATTTTAGAAAGAGACTTTCGTGTATTAAAGGCACTTGGAAAACTACAGGGCTGAACAAAAGAATTCAAGAATGTTTCTATCTATTAGTATTAATCGCTGAAAGAAAAATTTTAACCAGCAAACAAATTAGCAAATAGGGATTGTCGCAAGTTTTTTACCATAAATTCTCGATAAAAAGTAATTACACATGCTTTTCATCATCGAAATTTTTTGCTTGATTGATCAATTATTTCTTCTTTAAATGTTATGTGAACGAAGTCACGGGTAAATGCTAGTTTATAATAAAATTGCTAGTTCATTACAAATCATAATTGTATTTCATAATGAATAAATAAATTGAATATTATATGAACTCTCAATTTAAAATATGTTTATCATTGTTTATTATTTTTAAAATGTCATAAAGCAATGTAAATTATTCAATAAAGAATAACAGCAATTGATAAAATAACATAATACAATCGTTACCTTTTTTTTTTTTCATACAACCAAATTTCGATACACAAATTAAAAATTATAATTAGTAACATAAATATATCAGAAACAAGAAACAGATAAATCTATTAAACAATAAATCATAAAATATTTCACTGATATTTTGACTTGTACTTGAATGAAGATGCCCTATCTTTATTAAAAAACAGTATTACAAAGAACTTTTCAATAATTTAGTTCGAAATTTCTAATACGAAATTTCCTTGCTATTTCATTAAAAAAATATGCACCAATGGTTTTCGTAAATATTTTTTTTATTAGTTTTGCAGATTGTACTTCACTGATTCCATTTCTGCAATTACGTTTGAAACAAATTTCAAAATACAAAATAAAATAAAAATTATTTGTACACATGTTAAAACTTTCAAATTTTATGCTTTTAGTTGATTAAGATGTTCCTTAAGTTAAATAAATAAGAGAAATGAAAATACGTTTTGCTTTTCATCATAGAAAAAAATGTAGTTTATTAAAAGTTTCTAAGAAAATTTGTTTCTTTGTGATTTTCGTTTAAACATAATGACTACATCAATAGTAAATTTTTCCATTATTAGTATTCATATTTTTTTTATTTTTGCCATTCATAATTACCTTCGGTGATGAATTAAAACAATTTCCATTCATGAACAAAACAATGCATTAATATACTGTAAAACTAAAGATTGCCATTTAAATGTTTTTATGTTTTTTTAATCTATTATATTTTGAAAATTCTTTATTAAAATCTCTGACATTTAGCCTAAAACAATTCCAATATTCATTATTTACTCGTCGGCTGAGATTTTAAGGAACTTTGGAATTAATGAGCCATAGAAAATAAATAAAAGTTATATATATACATAAATATTACAAGAAAATCAATTTGAAATTCTATCTTGATTAAAAACATAAAAAAAATAGAGAGATAATTTTTTTAAGAATCTTCTAATTACCAGACATTTATATTATTAAGTACAGACGTATCCGTATGCAAGACAGACGTCACATTGACACTGGCATAACCTGCTGATTAAATTTTGCTTTTAATGCAATTTTTTAAAGTTCAAAACATTGCACGTTTTCGTTTTTTACACTTCCGAAATAGGTCAAAAAGTGCTGTTTCAAACAGCCAAATTTTTTGAAACACTATCACAAAAAGCTGGATTTTTTAGTGTTTGAAAAACCTTTTAAGCATTAAGGCCCCTGTCCTCGCTCGATAGGTAATGCTATTCCTATGGGGAAGCATTTTTCTAATAACTCTTTCGCATTTTAACATTTTTGATTTTTTTTTTTTTTTTTTTTTTTTTTTTTTGCATTGGATAGCTAAGGTGCATGCCAACAGCGCACCTTTTCTACTTTTTCGATTTTGGTTGCAAATATATTTTTTAAAAAGCACTTTCAGTTTCGAAACCGGTTTTTAAAGTGAAACTGACTTTGTAAAAAATATCTGCAACCAAAATCGAAAAAGTAAAAAAGGTACGCTGTCGGCATGCACCTCAGCTATCCAATGCAAAAAAAAAAAAAAAAAAAAATTAAAAAATGTCAAAATGCGAAAGAGTTATTAGAAATATGCTTCCCCATAGGAATAGCATTAGCTCGCGAGCATTTCCTCGAGCGAGGACAGGGGCCTTAACTGTTGCTTTATTTAAAATCTATCATCTCTATTGTGAGTAAATGATTATAGACCGGGAGGCGGCAGTACAGAAAAGCTCACTGCTGAAATTCCAAAATTAGTTAAAACTCGATTCGCATGTTAAAACACAATCGGTCTGCCAAGTCATATCTTGGTGGAAAATGCCTGAAAACTCGATTTAGCGATTGACTGATATGTTTAGAATTATGTTCTGCCGCACCCAACAGAGTAAAAACGCGCAGGACTGGGAACAGGAAAAGAAAGTGGAAAACCTACATGTCAATAGCTAAAATTAGGTTTTCATTTATTTTGCAACAAGATATGTCTTGGTAGCCAAATACGAATCAAGTTTTGAATAATTATAGAATTTCAGCCATGAAATTGTCCAGTAATTGTCAGGTAAGTCTGTGCAGCCGTCTCATGGTCTATTACTTAAGATTATCCTATTAACTCTTAAAGTATTATGAATTCCTAATTACAGAAAGATGAAATTTTTGGAGCATATCTAATTCCTCTTAAAACAAAAAATATTTATCTCGAATATATAGGAATGACTTCTCGTAAACTTAACGATCGCATCAAAGAACATTTGAGAGATTTAAAGCACAATCGTCCAGCAACAGCCCTGTCAAGACTTAACCAGAAGCAAAATATTCAAGTTGATTTCGAAGAGGCAAAAATTATATGTCCTTTGAAGAATTACTGTGGATCAGTCATAAGAGAATCAATAGAAATTATTACTGAAAGAAATATTGTTTGTAACGACGTTTTGACCTACAACCTACCAAGAATTTGGATCAGTTTACTTAAATAAACATAATTAAATAATATTCCATGTACCTCATTGTCTACATATCATTTTTTTGGATCTAAAAAATGACTTTCACTTTCACACCAATCACGTGACATTTGAAAATTAAAATGTTAATATTTGTATTTTTATTTTATATTTATGTCTGTGTTTACACTTGAAAGTACTAAGGATTAAAAGTAAATTAAAACCTTTTGAAATAGTTTGTCATTTTTAAATAATTTACACATAGTGTAGTTTTAAGTTTACCCTTTTTAAAAGATGAATGTAGCGTTCAACTTATTTATTTGCTGAGGCTAGTTCATTTGTTTCATTCTTTTGTTCATTCTTTTGTTTTCGATTAATATTCCATAGCGAAATTAAAACTTTATCAATAAATAAAATAATAGTGAAAAAACACCATAAACACTGGCGATAATTAATAAATAAAGTAAAACACTTTGTAAAATCACCTTAAAACTAAAAATAAAGTAGGATGCGTTTCGAGTTACAACAATAACAGCTTGTCATCATCTAAACCAACACGTGTCCGTAAGCACACAGAGTCGAGATAAAGTGAAATAAAGAGGGGAGAGATTAAAAGGAGTGCGACAAGTGGCGCTAGCTGAAATCGCACAGGGGGAAGGGAAAAGTGATATATATATATATATATAAACATGTAATTGAGCTACGGATTTAAACCACTCAAATACTCAGAATGAAAACGGCTGTTAAAAGTAGCGATAACTTTGGTGACTTTGTCATCTAAAAATTTCCGGTATGCAGCTAATCCAAACGTATCATTTTTAATAAATTTAAAAGCTTTATTTGTGAACATGATTGCTATTTTTCTCAGAAAAACGCTTTTTGCTGTTATTAATAAGAAAATTATACTAAATGTTAAAAGAAAAACTTTCAAAATAATAAAAAAATGTTTTACACTTAGTCTGTAACTTTTCGGAAAGTCTAGTAAAATCACCTAATTTTTTTAATACCAGAAAGAGTTTATTTTTTGAAATCATGAAAAATATTTTTTTCTAATTGAGTTTAAATTAACAAATTGTATCTTAGGGGACAAAGTACCTTGAAAGTATTCAAAATACCGATTTTCCCTTTTTTTAATATCAACCAAAATCTTCATTAATTGTGAATATTTTGGTACCTCATTTTTACTTACACAACTGTTATATTGTGAAATATTGTAAATTTTTTAATAGATTCAGTGCTGTGACCCACACAAATGAAAACTTTAAATTGGTTTTATTTATCCATCATACGTAGTGCAGGGTAAGCTTTGCAATCGTTTTGAAAATCGAAAAAAAAATTGACGGATTTACACGTTTCAGATACTGGAGATTCCGAAAAACATATTTTTAGAAAGATAAAATCGCCATCCGTCTGTGTGTCTGTCTGTCTGTAAACACTCTATACCCTGAACAAATTGAGATAGACACTTGAAATTTGGTATGTACTTAATATCTAATAATGGGAAGAAGCCTATTTAATGTCAGTAACCTCGATTATCCGGAACTATTTTTTTCAGACCCTCGAAATATCTGTTCTGATAAAAGGTATATAAAAATTTTAGATTTTTTTTTAAAAAACAAAGTCGATCGGAAAATTAGTTGCCGAGATTTTTGTAATCATATTTTTCACATTCTTTGATTTTTCAATACCCTCTATTTCATTCAAATTTCAATTCAAAGATATATTTTAATTGAATGTGAGACGCTTAATCCGACGCACTAAATTGTTAGTTAGTATGATTATTATTTTTGCAGTTTGTAAGGATGTTTGTTTTACGCAATTTGGTACTACTTGAGTAGTTTGGCAATTTTATATAATTTGTCGAAATTGGTTCACCAGCAATAGAGCATTACTAGGTGTTTAAAATATTTAAATGTACGTTTAAATTTTATTTTGGAATTGTGATGCATTTTATAAATAGTTTACACATGTTTTATTTTCAATTTTATATTATGCATATCCATGATGGGCAAGTAATATGGTGGCCCCCAACAATTAGTTTCTCCTTGTTCATATTTTTATAGCTTAGTTGTTCGATAAATATTAAGGCTTTTTTGCTAAATCAGATAGATTTTTTATGTTTGTTTGTTTGTTTTTTGTGGTGTATTTAATATTTTTGTGCAAGGATTTAACAGTCACGTTTATAGTTTTTTTATTATTATTATTTTAATTGAGAATTTGTTGCATTTTCTTCATTTTTTGGTAGACACATTTTTAAAGTAAGAATATAAATAAATATTTAACTTACTTTATAATTTGAAAATGGAAAAGAAGCTAACCACTCACCTAAAACAAAAGAAAATATAATATATACATAAGAGAAAATGCGATTTCACAGTACAAAGAAATAAACTCGTCAAAACCATTTTACATATACAAGTTACCACTAAAGAGTAAATTTTAGCAAAATAGTATTATTTTATTGTGTGATTATTTCTTATTTAATTTGTACTTTATTCTTTTTTCTTTACATTTTTATAAATATTTGTTTGAATAGATCTTCACCAAAACTCCTTTAAAACAACTTTATAAACTATTGTAAAATAAATCAAAATTAAAATCTAATTAAGCATGTCATTTAATGTGCATTGATTTTGTAGTATATTATCACTAGTATCACTTGTTATTTTGTGTTTTATTTGCAATACATATGGACTTTTTTATTATTTTAGAAATTACAACGTGCCAATTCGGTGTGGTTAGTTTTTCGTTTGTTTGTGTTGTCTTTCACACATCACAATGCCAAAAAGCAAAATATATTTAGTTATGCCAAAAAGTTGTTTTTACCCGCAAAATATAACAATGGTTTCTTCATTTATTCTGTGTGTATTTCACTTGTTAACTTTTTTCTATTTCCATGGAAATAGGGACTATTTTCAATGTGTAATTTTAAAATAAATTAATGCAAATTTAATCTGGTTATTTCTACTTCAATTTACGCTGTCTTTTAAACAATTTTTTTTTTTTTTTTTTTTTTTTTTTTTTTTTTTGCATTCATACAAAAAACTGAGTTGTCAGGTCTCTGACTGCACACCACTATTATTGATTTATTGTGAGTTAATGAAAATTTTGCCAATGAAACTAATTTCTAATATTTAATTTTATTTTTTATACAATTTTTTTATTAATTTACTATCAGTTAATAAAATACTAATTTTTTTATTGAATTCTTGCTAGAGAAACTAATTTTTAATATTTAATTTTATGTACTTATACAATTATTCTTATTAGTTTACTATCAGTTAATACAATATTACCATTTTTAAAATCAAATCTGCTAATGAGACTAATTTGTAATATTTATTTTTATTTGTTTTTTACAATTATTTTTATTAATTTACTATCAGTTAATAGAATATACAGTCATTTTTTAAATCAATTCTTCTTAAGGAAACTAAGTTTAGTGTTTAATATCACCTAAGGGTTCATAATTAAAAAGAAATATATATTTTAATGCAATTAATAACATCAATAATATATATATTATTTTACGTTTGAGAAAATGTTATTTTAAGTCGCTCAAATGATCCAATTAAATAAAAGAACGTGTTCTCTATTAAAATACTAGTTTCCAAAAAATCCGGAGACTTGGCAGCTATGTAACAATGAATTTCTTTATTTATACATAATATCTGAACAATACAGCTGAAAACTGTTCTTATGGAAAGTTTCCAGCTATGCTCATGGATTTAATGCTCTCAAAGTAATGAGCAGAGATAAAACTTTAAGATTAAACATATAATTAATTGCATTCTAATTTTAGTGTTTTACTAACTTACATATAAAAGTTACTTTTTATTTTTTATTCAAACAAATTCTCGAAAAAAAAAACAGACTTAAAATGAAATGCCAATTAAAGAATTTAATTATTCATGCATTTTGCATTGAAAATCTAAATTGTAAATTAATATTCATTAATTATTTAGTCTTTTAAAACATAAATTGTAAATGTGAGGTGTTCTTTAAAAAATATGCCCACAAACAAAATATAAAATGAAATAAGATTAAATAAAAATTTAAAGTAAACCTACATTTATTTTGAAAAGAAGCATATTTTCTCATTAAAACTTTTGTAACCATAAAAAAAAAGATCTCAGAATAATAACAGTGGTCTCTTGTTACTAATAACAGTTCTATTTTTCTTTAAAATATTTTACAGTATAAGACTAAAAATACAAAAAAGTAATTTTGTACTAAAGTGTTCTTTGTCTGTGTAATATAGGGATAGCTATCTTCTAAGATATATATTTTTTTTTCATTTGCTAAGTGAAGATATTTTCGTAATTTGAAAATAATACATCTCAATATATTAACATTTTAGTTTAATTAGCATTTTTTAAAGATGTTTTTTTATAAATTAATATATTTTTTTAATTTTTGGGGTTTTAAATAATTAGGGTTTTTGATTACTTTTAAATGGATTTACAAAATATTTTTATGCACAAATATTTATTGAAATTAGTTTTTTTAATTTAACAATGATGAAACAATATATTATAGTAATGGTTTCAGCTATGTATTATAATTGCTTTTTTCATGTTACTCTAAGGTTTTTTTTATTCATTTGATGCTTTTTTGATATTTTGATGAACTATTATGCATTACTTGCATGCGCCTTGTTGGATGTTTTTCTCCATATTTACGTCAAAATTGAATATTTTTCGCTTCTAAGGAAACCAAAGCAGTCAGCAAATTTGCTAATTTGAATATGAGCTTAGGTTTATAAAATAAAGAAATTATAAATGTACGATAATACTATTTATTTAAAGATTTATTTAATTATATTATATTACAGTTGATCAACTCTATTGAAACAGCTGCAGAAAACAGAATTTTCTAGAACTGGCAAGCTGTGGTTTCATGTGGCTTACATGGAACAGATTACACTTATTCTTTTCTATATTCAAGTAGATCGAGTTGGGAAGTGGGAATTACATTTGTATAGCATTAAATCCATGATGCCTTACTTTCATACAGCAGGCCACATTTTTTATGCCAAATGGGCCCATTTATATATTTAGCAAATGTAAGAACTGATGGAGAAAATGGAAAGCAATGAATTTAAAAAAAATGTTCATGCTTATTTTACTATTCGCAGAAAAGACAGGGCATGGTGAAGTTGCACCAGACATGACAACAGAGCAGAGTCTCATGAAATCCATAAATACAACAAGAGGCTTAGCACATGCCGAGGAATGGAAGATTCTACTTTGTCCAGATGGATTGCTTCTTGCTTAACGAACATGAAAGTATAGGAAGTATCAGAAGATTTTTGTGAAAAAACGTATGTATGCTCAGAACAATACGTTGAATTTCGGCCTTCCAGACAATCAAGAGATAATTCTGATTTGAATAAACTATCTGAATGGCTACTGCTTCATAATCCTTTCGATAATCAATGTCCTAAACATTTGTTGAATAATGTAGCTAGTGAATTGGTTGCTGATGATAAAAGAAACTGTGATAATTCAAAGAAAGTTGGTGAAAATTTACTGTCCATAATCATAGGATGTTCATTTGAGGAAATTAAACTTCAGCTGGAAAAGAGAGTTATACCAATATTGGCAACAAATAACACATTGATAATAAGGAAGTTAATTGTGATGTTGAATCCTCTACAGTTGTTTACCAGGATTGCTGATGTACTCAAGTCAAATGAAAATTTACGAGATTACCTCAAATAATAATTGGCTCCTCAACCTCTCTCCCTCTTTGGTGAAGTTACAATGAGGAAGAATGTTAAATCAACTTTAGCTGCTATTATTCAAACAATTGAGCTTTGTATTGAACCTCCACTGATTTGACTGTTTATTGTAGATGGGCGATTTTTTTGCATCCATTGGCTTGGAATGAGTCCGACGATTACAGGGATGTATGCCTCAAATATGTTAGATTTGTTCAAAAACACTTCTCTCCATGTGAAGTCGTTTTTATGGGTACACTTGTGCCTTGCCAACTAAAAATGTGGAGAGGCAAAGAAGGTTGATGTCGAAAATGTCTGCAACTATTGCTTTTGAGGAAAACATGTTGGTCGCAATCAAACAATCTGTTTTTTACGGAACTCCGAGAACAGGGCTAGGCATATTCGAATGGTCATGGTCTACTTCCATGCCAAAGGAATAACTGACCTACAGACGGATGATGATGCTAAAATTAATTGCTGTTGTATAGACATACAACAGCAATTAATTTTAGTAAGACCAATTCTAGATTAGTCACAGTAGTTGGTATTAACACAGATATGCTGACCATTTTCATCGCACGAGGTAACCCAGGAAAACCACTTTTCTTTCTATGAACTCACGGACAAAAATGCTATAACATATTTAAAATTCAAAAATCACTTGGCCCAATAAAGGATTCCACTCTCTTCCTACATGCAACAACTGGATGTGATACCACATCAGCAATTTTTAGGAAGGGGAAATCCTCAGCTTTTAAATTGTTAAAGAAAAACCATGAGCTGTTTTCTTTGACTGCATTATTCAACAGTACTCAACTCAAACCCCAAAAGGTAATTGAAATTGGGGAAATATTCATGAGAAATCTTTTTGGGGGAGACAAAGTTGACTCCCTAGATGAGCTGCGATATATCTGTTACAATAAAGAAGTAACCTTTTATAAATATAAAAACATAAAAAATGCAAACATGGTTTCTTAGAATAGTTTCTTTTTTTCTTCCTTTTTTTTCTTTCTTTTTATTATTGTTATTATTATTTTTTTTTTTTTTCATTTCCGCTAAATTAATTTTGAACTATGACGATTTTTTTTTTTTAATGATGACAGTTTCTGACCTCCTGTCTATTCAGTAAAATTTGGATCCAAATCCCATTCAATAGCAAACCAAATAGATCTTTTGCATTAGATAACAATCCCCTCCCCCCCCCCCTCCCTCCGGCTTAGCAACGTCAAACTTTAACTGTATTAATTAAAGAAAGAAGGCAGAATAGCATGAATTTTCTACATTTTTAAAAATTTTGCTAAGTATTAAAGTTTAAGATCAGCATATTTTAAAAAATTAGATATTTAATAATGAAAAAAAATCTTTAAAGAATGCTTCTCAGAAACAGCTATGAAAGCAAAAAATAACGTTATATCAAATATTATGGGTAAAAAGTATATTCTTTTCATTTTACTATTTGTGGAAGTTAATTGTCAGTTTTCCTGGTGTCGGAAACAAGCATCATTCTTAAACGATATACAACCCCCTAAACAAATCTTATCACTGCGATCTTTTTACCGTGAAAGGTTATCATAGTTATCGTACGCATCTCGTACGAGCCAAGTAAAACGCCAAGGACATCTTGGAGGGGGAGATCGTGCATTGCAGGAAAGAAATGAATGAAAACCCCAGCTCCGAACGGGCCGACTAATGTACCCGTTCCACCAAAAATCTCTCATCAAAATTTAAGCTGGCCATTCTTCCACCAACAACATCGCAGCATTTACTTCAAGTTTATCTTCAAGTCCAACAGTGGCTGAGAAACAATCTAGATCCTACTGAATGGCGATGATTCTTGAAAGAAGGCAGATTAAACCCATTACTTTCAACACTTCCCGCAGCACCCGAAGCTCTTTGCAGCTTATCTCTTGTGATTGCAAAATAACTGCTGCAAGGGACTATCATGAAAGATGTCAGTGCAAGAAGGCAGCTCTCCAGTGTTCTAGGTTTTATACCTCTTGCTTAGGAGAAACATGCACAAATTCAGTTTGCCCTATTAACAGATTTGAAGACGACGATAACGGTTACGACTTTGAATCAGTGGCATTCTGGTAATTTTGTTTTAAGTTTATTTACCGCAAGATTATTAGCTTATTTATTACAAGCATTACTATTGTACTTTTACATTGGATTTAAATTTTGATGCCTTATAATAAATAATTTAAACTTGTTATAACTTTCTTTTTTCTCATCACAGTCCTCTGACAAACATTTTTATATAGAAAAATGGAATATCTGTCATTTTTTGAAACAAAATTTGACTATTCGACTGAGGGATGGGCAGGTATCACTTTGCGGGACCTCTACACCTTAAGATTCTTTTACAACATCATAAAAAACTTCAACAGAGAGGGATTTTTTAGCAATTTTATTGATTTTTTTTAATGATTGAGGCCTTTTCTGGCACGGAGACTCGGGGCATATACACCGTGTTCCCCTGCTTTAGTCAGGCCCTATGTATACATTAAAACAGGATGTAAATAGAGTTCACAGAATTCTTCAGAAGTAAAAAAATAAAAAATATTGATACATGACTTAGAAATGGAAAAAAAATTGGACGATGCAAAAAGGTCTTAGCGGCCATCTTTGATTAGCCATTTTGGATAGACGCACACATGAGAACTTCTGAGACTTTTAAGGGGTTTTTTTACTTGTCAAAACAAGTGCAATACTTTTCAATAATATTAAACTCATTTTGTAAACAATGCAATGAAATTATAGTCATTAATGTCAGTCGTGATTTACGCTGTAATTTATTGTTTATAGAGTTAATGATTTAAGATAAACATTTAACACAATTTTTGTTTTAAAATAATTTTTCTTAATGTTTTCCAAGTAATATGTTAAAAATGATTAGTAACATTTATTTGTATGTATGAAAGGGTTATTGTGGAAAAATTTTGAACATGTATGTGAAAACTGGTTGCGCATGGAGCAATTTAAAATATTGCCATCTCAAAAACTATTGAATATATTAAAAAAAAAAAAACTTGTGAAATAAGAGATATGTATATACTATGACTATTCCCAGAAATTTTTTAAAAAAATTCATTGAAAATTAAAAAAAAATAGTTTTAAGAGTCCACTGTACCCTTAAGTGAGGATTTTTTTTTTCTTTTAAAATATGTATTTAATACCAATATTGAATTTTAAGAAAAATGCTACAAATATCATAAGTATACAAAGGAATGTTTGTGTAAGTTACGCTCAAGGGCAAAATATACCTTTTATGATATTTCAAAAAAAAAAAAAAACTGAATACGTTTAATACAAAAATTTACTGTTCCTTTTTAGAAATTTGTTTCATAGATATAAAAAAAAATCATGGGGATTTTTCTGAATAAAAGTAAAACATGTCGTAAGCTTTTTATTTTTTTTTTAAATAAAGTGCACGACTCCTAAACAATGCCCTTAAAAAAGGGGGACATTTATCGTTAACGGATCTCTTTTAATAAACCGATGTATAACAATAAAGATATAACAAACAACAGTTAAAAATATTTAAAATTAATATTTACGGGTTGGATTAATTTAACCGTCCTTTTTTTTTTTTACAGATAAACATATCAAAGGGAAATATGCGTAATCATCTAAGGTTTTTTCAAATAAATATTCAACGAGTCACAATTACCACATCTTAACCCTTTTTCTACCGACGGTACTTATAAGTACCATTGTGGAAAATTTAATAAAAAACATATTTAATCAGTCTATTAATAAAAATTATTTTCTTTCCCCACAATATATTTTACTCGATCTAATTTAGTTAGAATAGAAAAACAGTCGAAGTTAAATATTTTTAAAAAGAAATAATTTTCTTAATATTTTTCATAGATGTATCTTTTTTTCTTTTAAAAAAATTTATATGAAATATTTTTGACGGTAAAAACCTTTCCATTTACAGAGAGGATTATAATACATTTAAATACATGGCTTTTATAAGAATTGTAACATTTCCACAAGCGTATTTTTTGTTAATTAATTTAATCATTTTTGTAAATATTTTACAAAAAAATTATAAATACCGATATATTTAAACAGTTTTAAAAATAAAACACTTCTAAATTTGACATTATTATTATTATTTAAAAATTCCAGTATATCTTCAGATATTAAAAGAGACATTTATTGATGTGAAGCCATTTCTTAATAAATGATTCAGTAGATGAAAGGTTAAAATGACAATCGAATGATTTACTCTTTATAGAAAAATAAATCGCTATTGTAACAGCTAAAAGTAAATCTGTTCTTTCATTTTTTTTTCTTTTACATGATGCTATTAAATCAGAAAAGCTAAGTCAATTATTTACTTGTAAGTAACAATGAAAAAGATTATTAAACTAAAAAACCACTTCAAGACAAAAAGAAAAAAAAATGTATGTTTAACACTAAAGTAAAAATTCAGATAAAGTCATCAATTGTCTTTCTTTTAGTAACAAACGGCTCAGGGCGCGAAATTTCCACTCGCCAGCTCGCCATTGGCGAGTAAACATTTAAGGTTGGCGAGTAAGTTTCGTCATTTAAAATGTTGTGCTTCAAATCAACCAATGCACAGCGATACACGGAAGTATTTCAAACTGAAGCGATGGTATTTATTTTTCAAAAGAAGTAAAAATGCTCCGTCGCCTATTTCTTCGTATTTCCTAAGGATGAATGAAATAACCCTGCCTGCATTCATTTTCAACGGCTTTTATATTACGATAAAACTAATCTTGCAAAATGCGAAATTTGTCAGCAGGTGTATTCCAGTAAAGTTGATAAAAAGTGTATAAATGGACTGTTTTTTCTGGGCCGTTTAAAAAAGAGTCATTTCTTTTTCACAACCAAAGCAAAGTTCACGCTGAAAATGTTGCCATTGTAAAGGCAAAAACATACCCATCAGAAACACCAATGGCAAAATGTCTGAAGAAAATGGACCAACAGATGTTTTATAATTTGAAAAATATATTCAATGTGGCGTACTATGTTGCAAAGCATTAAAAATCGTTAAAAGACTTAGTAGATCTTTTGTGCTTGGCTGAGAAATTAAATGCGGACATTTTAACTGTATGGTAATGAAACACAATGCAGGTGTTTTATCCATTATATTGTTGAAACTTTGATGTTAGATTTAGTGGAAAACTTAAAAAATTGTACATACATCAGCATTCTAATTGATGATTCTACAGATTGATCATCTGTTCAGCATACAGTTGTGTATGTTCGATGCAAAAGATAATCATATCAAACAGGACACATTAGGATTAATAGAGCTGCCAAATTCTACTTCATCCGGTTATTTCACAGGCATAACTAATTTTCTAGGTAATATTATAAGTCTAAATGAATATAGAAACAGGAGTTATATTGTAAGCTTGGGTACTGATGGTGCTCTAAATGCATAATATGGTTTGATACAAATCAGGTTTAGCTATGAAAATGAAATGTATTTGTCCTAAATTGGTATACATTCACTACCATGCACACCGTTTGCAGTTAGCTTTTTTGGATGCATGTGGTGAAGTTGAATATCTTAAAACATTTGATTCAAATGTTAGAAGTATTTTTAAATTTTACCACACCTCTGCTAAAAGACTTCATATGTTAAAAGAAAGAGCAGAAATTCTTAAACTGATTGATATTCGCTCTATTAGATGATTATTCAGCAAAGAAAGTGCAGTAAAAGCTCTCTTGCAATCTTGAAACACTGTTGCAGGCCATCTTAAACAAGTGGTCCATGGAAAAAACAATGACGGTTCTAAAACTATGGATTTGCTGAAAAGTTTGAAGGATTATAAATTTCTAAAAGTTCTAAACTTCCTCTTGTATTTCTACCGGAAATTGAACCCTTTAAGCGTGGTATTACAAAATAAGGAACTTCTCATTCCAGCTTTGAAAATAAAAATTAAACATCGCATGTCAGTTCTAACAGATCTCGAATGTAGTGTTGGACCAAGCGAACAGGAATTTTTAGACCAATTATCCATTTCAAGGATAATCAAGGATGTGCAGCTGACAAATATAGAAAATGAAGAGGAAGAGTTTCAGCCTTTAAGAGGGACATTAATTAAACATACAAAGATATATTATAGAAAGACTGCAATCTATGTCAACAGATGTGTTAGCATATATGCATATTTCAGACACTGTGGGTTGGCCTCACAAAGAAAAAAATTTGAATTTTGGATAGAAGAAATAATGAAGCTCTTTGTATACCCGTAAGACATGGTGACGTCACTGAAACGTCGTTGTGAAGTCGCATTGTGACTTTGTGACCATCGATTGTCGATGTGACGTCACGTGACGTCGATGTGAAGTCACAGTGACTAAAATGTGAAGTCGTTATGCCGTTTTAGAGCTTTTTTGTGACGTCACATTGTGACCACTTTGCGACGTCACAATGTGACCAATTTGTGAAAAGTGTGTCATTTGTGACTACTTTGACATTAACATTGTGACGAACTGTGAAATTTTTTTTAGAAAGTCATATCTTAGTCACATTGTGACGTCACTGAGTGGTGGCATTTTCGTCACAGATGTGATGTGACCAAAGTGACTCACAGTGATGTCATTGTGACGTCACTGTGAACATGCATGCTATGAGGGTATTTGAACCCAAATCTCTTTAATGAAAAAGTAGATATTGTATTGGCAGAGTGCGCAGAATTTAAATTTATGTTCCCATCACTGACACTGAAAGAGATGCTGGAGAAAATTTACACTGAAAAATGTTCAACAAGATTCCCCAATTTGCGCCAGATCCTAACAGTGTGCGCTGTTTTACTAGTAAGCTCAGCTTCATGTGAGAAAGGGTTCAGCTGTTACAACAGACTTAAGACAGCATACAGGAACTACCTGAAAACTGAGACAATGAATGATTTGCTCAGAATTTCTGATAATGGAACCACCCTGACAGAGTTTGATCCTACAGCTACAATTGATAAGTGGTATTTCAGTGCAGAAAGACAGAGCTACACAAACCTAAAGTGCTAATAATTCTTATATGGAACTTATCATTGGTATGTATTTCTGTAACCAGTGAAGCCTTGTGACAAGCTTATTTTGAGTTAATGTTATTTTTTTCTTTTTGCAGTAAATATGTTTCGTTTTATCAATTTCTGTATTTTTTTCGGTCAATAGAAAGTTTTTCATACTACATCAGTTAATATTTTTAAAATATCCCATATTTTTCATAAATATAAAATATTCTGGATTTAACAGACAACTCCTTCCAACAATCGTCGATTTAAATTAAATTTGCCATAAATATTTTATTTTTCAGCGCAGGTGTGGGGGTTGGCGTTGCTGTCTAAATAAGTGTTAAATAGTGGCGAATAAATATTTTAGTCTGGCGAGTACTTTTTAAGATGAAATTTCATGCCCTGCTTTATTTAATCGGAACAGTCCTGAACTGTAGTGCAGCTTTGAGGGGTTTCATAGTTTTAAGCAACTTAACACCCTGTCTATTGAATTGAAGTATCTTATGTTCTTAAGAGCCATTGGGGCAAAAAAAATTAGGCATACTACATAAATTAAAATAAAAATTTACTTGTGAAAAATTAGGTTAAAATAGTAAATTTAACTAGAATTTTAAATAGAGTTAAATTAGATTAATGAATTATTTAATGGAAAATTAAGAAAAACTTAAGTCTTAAATATTAATTTAGTGTTACAGCTGTAGTTAGAAAACATCTATAAACAATTATTTAATCGGAATATTTTCGCTATTTAACAAGCTACAATTTTTTGTTTACAAAAACCTGTGACAAAACGTTAAAAATTTCGCAAAAATCTGCCGTCGCAAAGAGGTTAACCTAATAGGTCATGCTCTATTTTAATCCTCTAACAATGCCATTAAATTTTAAAAATTGAATATAAGTTAAGTTTGATGCAAGTGTAATTCAAGTAATAATTACGATACGTTTCAATCAAGGAATTATACAACTGCGAGATGTACGTGTTCAAGTTTTTCAGAGAAAATGGTGTGTAAATGAATTAATCTCGGAATTGTTTTCTTCGCAATATTTTTAATTTTCGTATGTTTTACTATTTGTTTTACAGGACTGTCTTACTATTTGTTTTACACTGCTAAACCATTCTGTATCACTATTAAACACTACATGCTTTACACAGTATTGTAAAACTAAGATACAGTGATAGTTTTTTTAGGATTTAACAACCGGCTATATTTGTCAAACTTTCGCGAATGCTATGTCTTTTTTCCGAAAGCAAGAAACGATATTGTAATCTTAGAAACATTTTGACAAAGCGTAAAACGTACAGTTGTGGAAAAAAAGTAAACACCCCCTATTAATGCTGCGAAAATATATCGTAGAAGAAAGTTACTGATAACAAACGATTGGGAATAAAATATACTTTTAAATGATGCACATAAAATTTGCTTAGGAGGCGATCTAATTCACAATTCTGACAGCATAAACTCTACACTTTCTATTAACTTAAAAACAAATTTTCATGCAATTTGTGCGATGCGTTTCCGAGATAATAATTACTTTAGAATAGCACATTTTAGGGGCTGTTTAAAATTGCAGTTCCGTACTTGATTGCTGACCAAGAGAGCCTCATTCTTGAAATAGGCATCTTAGCCGCCACAGGATAGCAGAAGACGGTCCCTTAAGACATGATTTTGCCATTTTTAAGCATAATTTGAAAACTACAGGGAAGGGAAATTTTAGATTTTCTATTTCCATAAAACAGGACCTAATAAATCTAAATCCATTAAAAAATTATAGGTTGTATTACATAATTTTTTTATAATTATTAATCTCATAATTCATTATTCATATAGTAAATTTATTCATTATTCATTATTCATATTGCAAATTCAACGTATTTATGTTTGGGTGTAATTACCACATTAGCAGTATGATTTCAGGAAATATTAATAAAAATATGAAACTGTAGTTTAAATGTAGAAGCACTTAGTTTTGAATGTTTATAATTCAAAAAGTATCATTCAATTTACTTGAAATGTGGGTCTAGGCATAGTTTGAACCGCAAATTTGAAACAACTTGTTAAAGTTGGGTATTGCCATTGAAAAAAAGGAAGTTTGGGTTCCTTTTATTATGTAGATGGACCCTTCAGCAGGGCCTTTGATGTTTCGCTCAAGATGGAAGCTCTCCTAGTCAGCAATCGATTACAAAAACTCAATTTAGATACAGATCCTAAAAAACGCTCGTTTTCCGAAATTATTTCGATTTCATTATGCGAATTTTTTTTTTAACTTATCGTACGAATAGCATGAAAATTTGTGTTTAGGCTAACTGAAGATTGTAGTTTTCATTATTGCTGCAAGAATTGGGTATTGCTATTGAAGAAAAGTTGGGACTCGTTTTAGTATGTATATGGCCAAATAAGCAAATTTTATATACATCTTTTAAAACTATACTCTAATTTCTAACTCTTCGATTCTAATTTCTAATCGTTTGGTATTGGTCATTTTCTGATACGATAATTTGTTGATGATTTGGGGTGTATTTTCAACGACTGTAAGTGATTTCTTAATATATCTCCAATTCAACAACTACACTGACAATACGCAGAATATAATCAGATGAAGGGATCATCTGTTTTGTTTATTATATTTTTATTACAAACATGGAGTGACAGTATACACATATATAGAACATCACAAATCAATGACGCTTAAAAATTTCAAATATTTAATTTAAAAATTCAAACTTTTCATCTTTGAAGAGCAATAAATCACGTCTTTTATGTTTCACTGTAAAACAGATTCTTTTCTTTTATGGGACGACAGTCCATGCATTTTTTATATTTTTTCAAAAGAATCTTTTAACTCGGTCATCTAAGAAATTAAAGAGAAAAATCGTCTAAAAAGAGATCAGATTTCCGAGATTAAATGAATTCTTGGATACTGTTACACTTAAAAGTTACATTGGCTGATATATCTTTGATGATGATAAACGACCATCTTCTCGAACTTTTGCAGTAAAGAATACAAACAATTTTACCAATAAAATAATTCACGTTCTTCTGTTTCGAGATTTAAAAAATACTTAAAAAAATTTACTTTTAATTCGTAAAAAATGTTTTATAAATCTCCATTTATTTTTAATTTTTAAAATTTAAAGTTGCTGAAATAAATGAACCTGGAATAATGGGGGTTACAACATATTCTTCTATATAAGTTCTTTCTCTTATTCATAAAAAATTTTGAATCCTTTCTTCAAAGTTAATTGTAGTAAGCATTAATATATGTTGTCATTAAACTTGATGAAGTTCTATCATCGTTTAAAACAATATTTGCAAAAGGTGCATGCAAGACCATTGTGTAAGACGACTGAGTACGAAGCGCTTCAAAAGAAATGTATTTATGCATTTTATGAAGTACAAACATTAGTCAGTACGTTGGCGTCGTAATGTTACGTAATTAAACGATAGCATCACCATGTTAAAAAAAAGGAAATTCGAAAAATTTTAGAATCTACATCCCTGTGAAAGAATAAAAACGGATATAATCATTAAAGCCATGTAAATTAAACAAACCCTTTCAATAAAAAAAAAAAAAAATCCAAAAAATTGTTTGTGTTCAATAGGGCTGGATCATTTATTCATATATTGACAGATATTGATATTTTTTTTAATTAAGACTATAATAATATCCAAGCTCTGATTCTGATAATGTATCCCAATATCAATATCTAAATTCTGACTCCTCATATGTATTCCAAGCACATTTTTCTTTCCACACCACGACGTTAAACCATAAAAATAGGCACAAAATATTCCGAACCAGTATCGCAATATTTTTTAAAATCCTTACTGTAACGAATGCAATTATTCACTGTCTTGCTGGAGTATCCCCTTCCACTAATTACTTCCGATCTCTGTTTTTCCATGTCCCAATATGTTATCTACATTTCCTTTTATTAACTGCATACTTCATTGCTAGCTTGGTATTGAATAAAGCTGTTATCGTATGTGTTTCATTCCTCCGCTGCTATTGATCTAGACCTATTAATATATGCATCAAGGCTTTGACATATCATAAGCTAAAATACGTGCGGAGTCAAGAAAATTATTGTAGCTTAGCAGCTAGAAAGTTCAGCTCCGTATCAACTAATCAGAGTATGCTAATGATACGCTTTGTATTAAGTAAACTTCGCCTTTTTGCTTTTCGTGATCTCGGCAAAGCCTCTCCTCTTAGATATTGGTTGGTTTTGAGCTGGATTTCCTAGCTACTACTAATGTCTAAAAATATCCTCTGTTGCGCAGAATGATCACTGGTGTAATCTTATTTTTTTCTCTCGCATTAGCGGTACGGTGAAAGTTTTTAAAACAAATTTAACGTAAATTGCCTCAGTACTTTATCTTAAAATGAATAGCAATGAATGAAAAAAATAGTATAAAACTATTTCCAGGTGTTATATGATTACTTATATTTAAAATAAAGTTTTCAATGTTGTATTTTTGTAGTAAACAGATAAAAAGCTATAAATACAGTGACTTTTTTTTTACTTTTTATTTTTGAATTAAGCATGAAAACCAGGGTGAAATACTGCGAAACAACATTTCTGCTGCATCTGCTATCCATTGAAATCTGTTTAATTACAAATACATTAGCAATACATGTGGCAATAGATTAATTTGAATTTTTGCTTTTGCGTTACACTTATTTTAACCTTTTCAGAGACAGAAAAATTCTGTTCATACATAATGAAATAATTGAATGACACCAGAATTTTAAAACGAATCTCTTAGAAAATAAAACTTGTGCTTCTAAACTTTAATTATAAATGCAACATTTTACTCACTTCTAGCTGGTTATCAATTTTGGAATTAAAATTGCGTGGCCACGCCATGGAACTATTGCCCTTGAAAGGATTAGACATATCAAAATCAACAATGTCTTAAATTTAAGGACATTTTATTTAAATTTCCTTTTTTTTTTTGCATTCGCAGTTATACACCAGAAAAATGACTAATTAAAATGTTATTAATGACTAATGCATAAAATAAGAAGAATACAATTTCCAAAGAAAAACCCTATACCATAAATGCATCGAACATTAATGCTTTAACAAGAAAACAATACTATTTTGTGTGTGTATAGATTTATGGAAATTGGCTAGGTACATTCCAAGGAAGCCAACATTAGTTTGAGCTCAAATACCCTACAGTGGTATCACAGAGATGTAAAACGACCAAGAAGACAACCGAAAGAAAGGTGGAGTGAAGACATCAGAAAAGTGAGCGATGTAAATTGGATGACTAAAGTACTAGACAGGAAACAATGGAAAAATCTGGCAGAAAACTACATCCAGCAGTAAATTGAAAACGGATAATTTTGATAATAATGATCTATAAGGTAATCTCTGTGAAAATAACAAAGGTATAAAATAATTGATTCATTGTTTTCTAGACTATTTGTACTTAAATTGTTGCTATTTATCTACCTTTAGAAATAACTCCTATGCAAACTAAGCAAGTTATAGCAGTACATCACCAATATCAATATTAACCCGTTGATATATTGCGAATATGTTTTCAAAACGTCCAGCTCTAATTGTGAAAAAAAAAAAAAAAAAGAAAAAAAAATGTCCTTATTATTACATGTTTCACTTCCATAGGCTTTAGTTAAAATAATGCTATGAAAGAGTATTGTGAAATATATCAAAACATATAGTAGGTAATACATTAATTTAAATAAATCATATTTATTTCAATTTTTAGTTATTCATTAATATAAATAAATTAATTATGTATAAACTTAAAGCTGCTGTTGCCCAAATGTTTGCTAATTCACATGCAAAATTTATTTAAACTATTCTGCAAAAGCCTTTATACGAATATTTGCATTTGTGAGCAAAAAACAAATAAATAATAATAAAAATAAAAATAACAATAACAATAATAATAACACTTCAGAAAAACAGCAAATTTGCCAATAACGAATAATAAAATAAACTAATTATCTTAAAATCAAAACTTACTGTTTAACAAATATTTGTTTGTGATTAGGCGGACTAAAATTCAATCATTCATGCTTTTATCGGAAAATTCGTAAAATTTTCTTCCTCCCAACAAAGGAGATAATTAATGTGCAAACAGAACATCGAATTAAGGGTAGCCATAAGGTCCCGAGCCATTAAATCAACGAATTTGCATTTTGTTTGAAAAAATATCAATCTAAAAGCATGCGCCATTTTGTTTCTCTTTCGGGAAATGTTAACTTTGAAATTAATATACAAAGACAACATTTTCTTTATATGTTTTTTTAAGTTATTTATTATACATTGATATTGATAAATTCATAAAAAATAACACCAGAAAAAAATTATGTAAATATATTTCAATCCTTTTCTTGGTAATATTAAATTAAATATAAAAAGAATGTGTAATTTTTTAACTATTGTAAATGTAGAACTAGATCTGCAATGCCATTAACTTAATAAGTACAAAAATGTTTGTATTAAAATGCTCAATGTTATATGAAACAGAATTAATTTTAAAAAACGGATAAATTTTATATAGTCAAAAATTAAACCAAAAAGAGCCAAACATACATGACATCTTTGATATAGCAAGGAAAAAAAGCAGATACTACACATTTCCCTCATAAATATGAAGTCGTTAATTATATATTGAGTCACTAAAGCCCATTTTTCTACAAGCAAGGATTTTTACACCTAAACAGAGTAGATAGGAGTCTAACAAAAAGTTATAGATTCGCATTTCTTCTTAAATATAGTCTATTGTCTTTAACTTTGCTGGTGGCACCTGTGAAAGCTTTCGCATTCTTCTCCATAAAAGTAAAATTTTTGCAATCATCTTCCTAAAATGCTTTTATAAGATTTCGTAGTATTAATAAGTACCGGGTGTCCCAAAAATGACTGATGAATTTTAAAATTTAATAACTTGCAAACGGTGACAGCTATTTAAAAAATTTTTGCAGGAGGGTTATGTTTAATGTCAGGAGGTCTTTTACCGAAATTTTTTATTTTAGTTCGTATCTCAAACAATAGGTGGCACTGACGACTATTGAAGGCCAGGTGATCAATGCTGAGTGAAGCATCGACCTGGCCTTCAATCGCCGTCAGCGCCACCTATTGTTTGAGATGCGAACTAAAACCAAAAGTTACGGTAAAAAAAACTCCTGACCTTATACATAAACCTCCTGCAAAAATTTTTTAATTAGCTGTCACCGTTTGGAAGTTATTGAATTTTAAAATCCATCAGTCATTTTTGGGACACCCGGTATCTACCATGGTAATTTCTTACACAAGAACTACATCCAGTATCAATGAAATAAAATTTAAATAACAGAAAGCATTTTCGGAAAGAACTTCAGTAAAAACTGCTTATTTCATACGAAATGTGTTTTTAATAGTTTTATACATTGTGTAACTATTAAACTTAGAAAACGTTCCTTAAAACATATACCTTTTTTACAGTGTAAGTGCTGAATAATGATATATCATAATAAGCCCTTATTGATATTATTAAATATTACAGCACTTTCTAGTGAAATCTGAAAGCTAGTCTATCTCAGATTCGGTTGAATTCGAGTCGAACTCGAAATATATGCTTAACATCAGTCCAAACGCGATACACTTCAACTCAAACTCGAAGTGAAAGAGCCCATTAATCCATATTTTAAATCAATAATACAAAAATACTCTGTAATTACAGTTTAATTAGTCTATAAATTTACATCTAATATCAATTTTAGATTTTTTAATGTAAAAACGAACCCATATACAATCATTGATATTAAAATATATATAGCTTTTTTGATTTTAAAAGTATACAGGATTTTTTATGCTTTCTTTACAATCTATTCTATCTTCAATAAATGAAAGTATTGTAATCGAAATTTTTTTCAAGTTTCGGTTTGCGATGAATTTACGAGTTTTAAAGGTCATTCCAAAAAAACTTGTTTTTATAAAATATCTGTCTGTCTGTGTATGTTTGTATGTGTATCCCTGATATCGCCATTGTATCACCGAAACGTATATAACGATATAAACTGAGCCAAATTTTTTGTGAATTTTTTCGCAAGCAAGTCATCCTTCAATTTCGAAATATTTTGCCGGACGAGGGTGCTATAATATAGATTTTTTGCCCTTTTCAATACTGTACCATCGAAAAATTAAGAAGTTATGCATGGAATTGAACCAATTATTTTGTGTCTGTGTTTGGACATGGCTAAGTAGTTCTCCATGAATTTGAAAAAAAAATCCGCCGGTAGGGAGCACTGCAATAGCGATACTTGTTTTAATTTTCAATATTGTACCATCAAAAAGTGTATGAAATTATGCATAGAATTGAATCAATTTTTATTGTAAGTTTTCCGTTTGGGCTAATAGGTCCTCTCTGAATTTGACAAAAAATCCGCCGGAAGCGAGCGCTATAATAACATTTTTCTGTCAATTTCAATATTATACTACGGAAAAGTGTATGGAGTTCTGCACATAATTAAGCCAATTTTTTTTATGTAAGTGTTGTCTATGGCTAGTAGATTCTCCCTTAATTTGAAAAAAATCCGCTGGAAGGGGGCGCTATAATCTGTGTCATTTATATTATTGTATTTATATTTGTGTCATTTATATTATTGTACCAGTGTATGAAACTATGCATAAAATTGAACTAAATTTTTGTGCATGATTATTTTTGGGTTTGGCACGCAGATCCTCGCAGAATTTGAAAAAAAACTGTCGGAAGGAGCACTGTAAAAGTGATTCCCTTACTATTTTCATTATTGTACCACCGGAAAGCGTATAAAGTTATGTACAGAATCGAACCAGAAATGTGTACGTTTTTAGCTATAGCGAAGCAGATCTTTCTCGAATTTGGAAATATTCTGTGTAAAAGGAGCATTGTAAATGTTTCATTTTCTGGATTCTTCGTCATTTTATTTCCATCGGCTCTAACAGAGAAGAGATCTTTGCATCCTTCTATGCGTGCTATTTGAAAACAACCGATGATAACAGAATTAAGGAAAACTGTTGATTTTAATAAATAACCTAATTCACATTAAGTCGTTTTTACTCCGATAAATTGACAGAAGCAGAAATTTAAAATGAAATTCAAAATTGGTATAATCGAATTAATAAAGTTTAACATGGTATTTACTGTCTGAAACATTAAAATGTTCGTGTGAGATATGAAGAAAGTTTTAGGATCAAATCATCCAACAATTTTTTATTCTAATGAAGGAAAAAAAATAATTAAAATAAAAATTCGGACCAATCGAACTTTCTTCATTTTTTTTGCATAATTTGAAAAAAAATGCAGGTACGATTGTATGTGACAACCCAGTTAGTTTACGTTACTAAAAATGTATATATAATAAAGAATTTATTCTTCTGTTTATGTGTATATAAAAAATGTATTTCAAAACAAATTCCTAAATTACACAGCATTTTTAATGTACCTCAATATAATATTCATAAAAGTAAGAAAATATCACAGAACTAAAAAAAAAAATCACAAATCACTTTAAAGTATAAAATTTTAAATATCACAATCTAAACGGTTAAAAGCATTAATTCATTTCACATTAAGTGAATATAATTAGGAAATCCATCCTTCGATTGTAAAAAGAAATTAACTTTAACATCGGAGGCCCGGTTATTTATTATTTTTTTTTTAATTCTTCAGCGCCGTATTCCTTATGCTAATTTGGCGAAAATTAAATCTTTCCGAAACTAAGCAACGCGCATTATGAGATTTATAAAGACGAATAAACAAATATACTATTAAAATTTTTTTGACTGTTTCCAAGAACTGATTAAATAATGACTCAATCACGTACATATCTTGGCGTTTTTCTTTAAGTTTTTAATCAACGTTATGCTATGTAAGATGTGTAATCTTGTTATCAAAAGATAAAAATTTAATTAAAATATCATTAATCATTCGAGTTAATTGTTTAGATTTCAAAAGCATGTGAACTATTAATTGATTCAAAAGTTTGCGAGCTTAAATAGGGATTTTTTTCTGATGGGTATTATTAACTTTGAAAATTATTTGATCATTATCATATTAAAAAATATTAAAATATTTGTAAATATTATTTATTTATAAGTTGATACATAACACATGGATTTCTTTAATATATAACCACTTAAGTGTTACCATATTTGATGATTGTTTTAATCGAAAACTTTGAACTCATACTAAAAAATTTGAATAGTTGGGATTTATTTTAATTACCGTAATTTCCGGTGTATAAGCCGCGGATCAAACAATTCTTTTTGGACCCAGAAATCTTCTTTAGTGATTGAAGACAAATATTTACGGCGATCTAACTAGTTATATTTGTTTCCTAAAAATTTCTGGGTCGAAAAAGAATTGTTTGATCTGCGGCTTATACACCCGAAATTACGGTAAATAGTCGAGTTAACAAATATTAAATATTACACGATTATTCCCATAGGTAGCAGCACTAAAAAGTAACCCTCATTTTTCCTGAACTAGGAGCTGTCAAATAGTTTTCCCGTGGAATTCGTCATGAGATCTGTTTCGAATAGGTCGTGATATGTACGCGTATTGCGTTATTTCTTCCCCGTACGGATTTTTTATAATATATATAAAATTGTTCATATTTATTATCGAAATGTACAGAGATGTGTTTAAGGAGTCAGCCATGTAACTTTACCGTCATGCATTATAAATTATAAATCTAAATTCTAGAGTGGCGTGTCTACTTGAAAAAAATTAGTAAATTATTTAAAATTGTGGCACCTACTTTTATAAAGTATCTACTATAATAATAAATAATGGAGTAATGTAAGAAAATTTCATGACATGAAGCTTCATCTATAAACTTTTAGAACTTTAATAGATAATGCCAGTAAGTAACATTAGTAAATGGAATTTTGCAGGATAGCTCAAATAGTAGAACGTTGCTCTTATGGTCTACACCATGAAAAAAATAGATGCATGATTCTAAATACCAACATGATCAAAATTGAAAGAGTCACTATTCTAAAAAATAAAACTAAAAGAAAAGCGAACATTCTCACATGAGACGTTCAAAATATGAACTATTTTCTCGGATACATACAGGAATGCATTTTTCTACATTTGAGACCATTATTATTAATATTCTCAATTGAATATCATCTCTAATTGAAGTTTTATTAATAACTCATTTTTTCTTGGATTTCCCAATCAATGTCACTTTCAAGTCATTGGTAGAATCAGAATGTGATTCGCTGCCACAAAGACGCACCTGTAGAAGAGATCAAAGGGTCACAGTCCTATGTCCGCAATTCTTTGAAAAGGATGGGTTTATAAAATAAATAAATAAATGGAACCCTGCGAAATGGTATTCAGATGTTAGAAGTACAACTTTACATACATTAATCCATACATTAGAGGTACTCTTTAAACGTTTCACCAACTTTAATTAAAGATGTTCCAAAAAGATACTCAATGATAAAAAAATTCATTGTGTTTAAGAGAATGTCATCTGAAATTTTGCACCAAACAATTTGTTCCTACAGGTAACAGCATAAACTGCAACAGAAATTTATACGTCCTTTACGATATTCAAATCTACATGATTTTATAAAAAAATCCCATTATATATATATATATATATGTATATATATGTATATATATATACAGGGTGATTCCAAATTTTTTTTACAATAAAAGAGGGGTGATAGTACACATCAAGACAAACAATATTAAATAGGAGACCAAGGGTCCAAAACGTTTTCCTAAGGAAATAGCCGCCATTAAATTTTAGGGACCAAAATTTCAAATAAACATAAAAAACAGAAAAATCGGTCGATTGACTTGCGGTTTTCGCTAAAATTATTCTTTATGTCGGCATTTTCTTGAAATTAAATTATAAAGATAAATTTCAAAAAATGCCGATAGAGGGCGCTTTAGACTTTGGAGTAACGAACAACTATTTTTTGCCGGTATTTTTTGCATCTCATTAAATGTTTTCGTAAGCTTAGACTCAAACTTAAATTTTGAGCTCAAAATCTGTAGTTGGGAGTGGTTAAGTAACACAAACTGAGCTGTGTTCAGAGGGTTCAAATTTCAATGATTATAAAAAACGGAAAAATTGGTCGATTGATTTGCGGTTTTCACTAAAAGTATTCTTTATTAAAGCATTTTCGTGAAAATAAATTATAAAGATAAATTTCAAAAAATGCGGATAGAGGGCGCTTTAGACTTTGGAGTAACGAAACACTCTTTTTTGGCGTTGATTTTTGCATCTTATTAAATGCTTTCGTAAGCTTAGACTTGAACTTAAATTTTGAGCTCAAAATCTGAATAGCTGGGAGTCGTTAAGTAGACAAACTTAGCTGTGTTCAGAGGGTTCAAATTTCAAATAATTGTAAAAAAGGGAAAAAATTGGTCGATTCGTTTGAGGTTTTTGCTAAAACTAATTTTTAAATGAGCAGTTTTCTTGATCAATCAGTGTTTTCTTGAAAATAATTTTTAAAGATAAATTTCAAAAAATGCCGATAGAGGACGCCTTAGACTTTGGGGTAGCGTACAACTATTTTTAACTGTTATTTTTTTTAATCTCATTATATACTTTCAAATGCATAGACTTAAATTTTGGGCTGAAATTCTGAATCGTTGGGAAAATTTAAATAGCGAAAAATTGAATTGTGTTCGAGGAGGAAAAAGGGTTAGATTTCGTGTAGCTCAAAATTTAAGTTTAAATCTAAGCTTCCGAGAACATTTAAAGTGCTTTTGCAAGCATTTAATTAGAACCAAAAAATGATAGTTAAAATGAATTGCTGGTTACTCTGAAGTTTAAGGCGCCCTCTGACGGAATTTTTTGAGATTTATCTTTAAAAATTATTTTCAAGAAGATACTGACTTAAAGAATAGTTTTATTTTAAACCGCAAACGAATCGACCAATTTTTCCATTTTCTATAATTACTTTAAATTTAAACCTCCCCCTCCCCCTTGAACACAGTTCAATTTGTGCTACTTTACCACTCCCTACTATTCAGATTTTCAGCTCAAAATTTAAGTTTAAGTCTAAGCTTCCGAAATCATTTAAAGAGATGCAAACAATTCGGCAAAAAATAGTTGTTCGTTACTCCAAAGTCTAAAGCGCCCTCTATCAGCATTTTTTGAAATTTATCTTTATAATTTATTTTCACGAAAATACCTAAATAAAGAATAGTTTTAGTGAAAACCGCAAATCAATCGACCAATTTTTCCGTTTTTTTTAATCATTTGAAATTTGAACCCTCTGAACACAGGTCAGTTTGTGTTACTTCACCTCTCCCAACTACAGATTTTGAGCTCAAAATTTAAGTTTGAGTGTAAACTTACGAAAACATTTAATGAGATGCAAAACATACCGGCAAAAAATAGTTGTTCGTTACTCCAAAGTCTAAAGCGCCCTCTATCGGCATTTTTTGAATTTTATCTTTATAATTTAATTTCAAGAAAATGCCGACATAAAGAATAATTTTAGTGAAAACCGCAAATCAATCGACCGATTTTTCCGTTTTTTATGTTTATTTGAAATTTTGGTCCCTAAACTTTAATGGCGGCTATTTGCTTAGGAAAACGTTTTGGACCCTTGGTCTCCTATTTAATATTTTTTGTCTTGATGTGTACTATCACCCCTCTTTTATTGTAAAAAAAAATTGGAATCACCCTGTATATAAATATATATATATAGTTGAGTAACGTGACTTTTCAATAGGAAAAAAAATGGTTGCGAGTAATTACAAAGTATTTTTACCTTTTACTCTGCATAGATTAAACTCTAAAGCAATACATTGATGCATTAAGCATGGTAGCTTGCAAATATAAAGTATCATATGCACTGGAATTAACTTAAAATACCAGCTTTATGATTAAACTGTAGAGGGAAATCAACATTTTCAGTGGTCAAGGTTCTATATTATGTCCCAACTTCTCATGAAAATTCGTTAAATACAAACAGATTTGACAGACAGTACACGACAGTGAATAGCCCTTTAGAAACGACTAAATGACATACAATGCAATCTACGTGACATTAAAGTGAGACCCGCGAATTCTACATTACATACATTTCAACATATGAATATCTCATAGCAAACAAGAGAGGATAGTTCCATATGATCCAATCTTAATGTAATGCATTTTAAATATTAGGTTAAAATATATATATATATATGAAAATGGTGGAAAATTTTGAAAAAAAAAATCATTAATATTACGCACAGAATATATATATTTGTAAAAATAGTTAATTAACCTTAAAATTCATGCTTACTTTCATATCCGCAATTCATGTTGTTTCAAAAATCTTAATTTTGTGTGAACTGTAATTTTGGAAAAGTCACGTATTGATTTACGATTGGTTGATAGCACGAAACAGTGAATTTATTTAAAAATATGTAATTTTGGCTTAGTTATTTTTTATGATATAACAATAAAAAAATATAACAAAAAGCATTATTTAAACTAAGATATCTATTACGGATTTGTAAATATTTTTCTCAACGAATAATCAAAATTTAGTTAATGTGCAGCTATTAACAGATGAAAGCATATTTTTTTATTTAATTACTATTTTTTACTTAATTGTGCTTTATAGGTGGGTCCAACACACAAAATTTTAAAAATTTTATATAAAAAACATGCTGCATCATTTTTTTGTCTTTTTTCTGCTTAAAATAGCGTTTAAATCATGTTTCTAAGGTAATTAGAACAGAAAATATTAGTTTGTGTGTTTGGATTGTTTTAAAAATATTCAAACAATTGTTGTTAAGGAAACGACTTCTTTTGAAAATGGGATTTTCTTCATCATGGGTTTTTTCATCATTTCTCCTGTTTGAATTGTTGTAACACAAGAGCCGTATAACATAATTGGTTGAAACTTGGAACATGTGTTTTCCAATTGATTTTATTTAATTTTGACTCAAAAAATTTCAAGAAAAAAATATTTCCTTTTAAAAGTATGATTTTTTAAAGAAAAGTTACATATATATATTTTTAATTTTTACTTTAAAAAGTTTTAATTTTTCTTTAAATTAATATTTTTTAAAAAGTTGAATAAAAATTAAATCTTATATATTTCTGTTTATTTATATGAAATAAAAATAAAATTTAAAAAATAATCTCTTAAGCTATAATGGTTTAATCTACTCAATTTTTTAATAAATTTTAAATTTAATTTTTTTAAATTATGATAAGTATTATCATGTTATTTTACTTACTAATAATATGATTAACCATCACAAAAATATTCAAAATTCCCCCCCCCCCCCAATAAATAAAAATAATTTAAAAATGTATCCCGGACCATCATAATGATTAAAATATTTCATATTTGCAGTTTTAGAGCCAGTTGGCATATGTTTGTCTATTTTAACTCATTAACAACATCATTCTAGTTATAACGCAAATACAGTTGCAACAAAGTGCATTTGAAGTTTTATCATCATCACCACTGGCTATTGACCAAGTGACTTAAAATTAAAATATGAAATTTTACTTAATTTCTAAAAATATTAAATATTTATACTGTCATTGAAAACACATATGTCACAGAATGTTTCTAATTCTAAAAAATCAGGATGTATGTTTCAAATCGATTACAAAATTTACTTTTTATTATATGAACCAAGTGAAATTAACGGAGTGTAATAACAAATAAATTATGCATATAAATTTAAGTTGACTTTATGAAAGCATTTTTTTTAATATTGATGTATGTTAATTTATTTATATAATTATTTTATAAATATTAACTCTTCAATTAATTTACATAATTATTTTATTAATATCAATTCGTTAATTGAATTATAAAATTATTTTAACAATATTAATTTATTTATGGTGTAGAATCCCACTATTCCGAACTAATTGAAGCCGAACACTTTTTGGTTTCACGTGAATTTGGAATAGGTGGATTTCATTCAGAATCAACGCATTGACTTGTTAAGGCGCAAATTAAGTACGGGGACACCTTCAGTGATCTTCGACATCTCATCACCTTCCTCCTACGTATCCCTCTCCCTGTCACGCTCTAAGAATTACTACCACTGTTACTGTATTTCGGCTAACTCAGAGTATTGGCGTTATAGAGAATTACATAAATGGAGTCGAAATGTATTGAAAGTAGCCAGCCTTTGTTCCAATTTGGTTTCAGGCGTTTTCATCAAGCTTGGGCACTATGTTTTCCTCTATTTATCTTCTTTGTATAACAATAAACATACGTTTTTTCGCGAACGTCTTTTTAAATTTTCCTGTTTTTAAGTTTTAAAAAAATTGATATTTTTCTAAAGTCTGTTCAAAGTAGTCGGATTTTCGGAATAGCGGGACTGTACTTATACATTTTCTGCATGTGTCACTGACAGTCTAAACCAAAGTTGACAGGTAAGTGTCATAATAATCTGTACATCACTACCGTCTACTGACAATTATGAAAGCTAAATCTGTTTGCATTTAAATTAATGTACATAACATATCAATTTATCCCAGCTTATATTCTATAATGAAATTAAAACATTCATCAATTAATAAATAAAATAAAAAAGATAAAAAAATACAAATTTAAGACATGAAATCGAATATTGCACTTAATCCACTGAAAAGATCAGAATGAAAAAGATTGATTGTAAATAGCGATTTTTGAGAATTTTTCCGCTGTTAACACATAATCTGAGGTCAATACAGGAATGCAGTTTTTAATAGGATTCAAAATTTTAATTGAACCTTAAACTTCCCTCCTCTTATAAAGACAAAAGAAAGTAAAAATGATCTAGAAAAACATAAGAGTTTTGGCAAACTTTACAAATATACAGAATAATACAATAATAAACTATAAATCGTATAGTACTTGGAAAACACTTCTATAAACTATGAAATTCCATAATTATTGAATTTTCAACAATACTCATAATGGCAAATGTTGTTGAGCATTACATTTAAACAGTTAAAAAATAATGAAAAATAATATTCTTATTAAATAGCTTTATTCTCTGCTACAGAGAAAATTAAATATATCCACGATACATTCCTCTTTAATCTTCTTTAAAGTTTGAAAATTGATTAATACTCATCGGGAAAATAATGTGAAAACAAAAAACCGTCGTGATACTTTTGTATAAATGAAACATTCTTATGTAAACCTTAATAAACTTCTTTTTTTATTTTTAAGCAGCCATTTTGCTTTTATGCATCAGCAGTCCTCGGAGATAAATTAAGGAAAAATATGGCGTTCATCTTTGAGAAAAAAATATTCCAAGTAATGAATTTCATCTTCTAAAAGCTGCACCAAAAACTAAAAGAAAAGCTTCTTCATTTAATTAGTGTTTTAAATTAATATAAATGAAACTGCTATTCGTCTGCGTTTAAATTAAAAATATGGCATATAAAGTGGCTTCTCTAAGTTTCATCTATAAAATTAATAGTACAAAAATTTTCCTTTTACACAAAAGACTTTCGAAAAGTCTTAAAAGGAACAAGTCATCTTTAAAATGGCGTTATAAAATGATACATTTTTCAGAAATTGTTTCCGATGAAAACTTCTGACTAATTACAAAGTTTTTTTAATCAAAAAGATTATTTTTCAATGTGTTGAACTAAATAGTCTGACTTTGCTGTGAAAAGGAAATTTTGAAATATTTTTCAGAAGAAAATATTGATAAGATATTTACTTAAAGACAAATTTATTTCAGAAATATCTATGTTAGGAGAAGTTAAAGCATTTCTTTATATTATAAAAAATACATAAATGTATTTAAATGTTGGCTTTAAAGACTTTTACTTAACATTCTTTTTGTTACAAGTTCCCATCAAAGTCCTCCTAGTCAGAGTCCGTTCTTTTCTTTGGTACAAGATTTTGTACCCCACAGTCATAGAAATCTACCGTCTGTAGTCAACTTCAATTTAATCGCATCATCTTCCATGAATCATATGGGTACCGTTATTCTACAGATGAAATACCGCGGTCATTTTCAATATAATGTCAAGTCCGTAACCAAATGTCAAGTCTATTACCGCACGTTTTTTTAATGATTATCCTTTTTTTTTCACGATTCTACTTTGCTTTTTTATTCAACTAAGAAACAAATATGCAATCTACATTATAAAGGCAAAACGTATCTCGTCACAGGTGAGCAGCAGAAATCAATGATCTTCTATCTGTCTACTTTATTTCTGTTTTTTAAAAAAGAACATGTATATTTTCACTTCCTTATGATCTTGCAAAATTGGTGTATATTAAAATAAAAAATATGCTTCTTAAAACATACTAATTAAAAACAAGCAGAAGTGAATCTTTTATTTAAGCAGGAAAAGAAAAAATATTTACTATAAATAAATACATGGATTATATAAGAACTGTGATTATGTTAAACATAAATTTATCAATTAAAAAATTAATAATAAATGCTTACATAAGTTTAAAAATAAATGAAAATTTGTTTTCTAATTACTTTTTTACTAAGTATTTTCAGACTTAAAATTAACAATTAAGAGTTTTTCTAAATGAATAGTAATTTCCATAGCTCACACTTAATAGCATCATTTATGATAAATTACATCAATAAAGATGTTTATTATATCTTTAGATAAATATAATTAATTATAATTACTTTTAATAATAAAGTGTCGCAGTTTTTATTCAAAAAGAAAAAAAAACATAAATAAATCAAATTAACTTAAAACATGTAAAGCCTCTCACACTTTTTGAATATATCATCTGTTGTAAAGATTCTACGAACCTTCATAAGAATTTCCTATATACTGAACTTGATTACATCCAAATAATAATATGCAATAAGCATTTTTTAATCATAAGTAATCACAATTAAGATATTTTATAAAATAAACGATAATTTATTCCGGTCACTATTAATAACAACATTTATAGTTAAATATACCAATTAACATGTTTTTTCTTTCAATAAATGTAGTTACTAATAAATATGATTCATAATAAAGTGTAGCAATTTTCCTATAAAAAGAAACAAAAAACCTATAACTAAATCAAATTAACATAAAGCATATAAAGCTTTTCATATTTTTCAAATATATCACCTTTTGAAACGATTCTAAAAACAATTATGGGCGTACTGAATTTAATTACCAGCAAATAATGTAGAACAGCAAGTTTTATATTACTTCTAGCTTAAAAAACATCACATAAAGTTCTCTATAGAAACAAAAACATCACAATTAAGATGTTTTATAACATAAGCAATAGTTTGTTTCGATCGCACCTAGGAACAATGCCTATAATGAATTATGCCAATCAATTTTTTTTCAATAAATATTGTTAATAATGATTATATTTCATCATAAAATTGAGCATTTTTCACCCCAAAACAAATGAAGAAAACACTATTAAATCAAATTGATGCTAAGTGAATATATTTTCCAAACTTTTCTCATATATCATCTTTTGAATAGACTCTAAGGTCATTGTTAAGAGATTCGAATATAGTAAATTTACTTACTTGTAAATAATATAAAGCACCAAGTATTTTCTAGCTAATAAGTAACTACAATTAAGATGTTTTGTACAACTGTACATATATTGATAAATGTTGTTGTAGTTTCATTCTAATTCTGGTTTTAAAAAAATCTCACTTTTGATTAAAAAATTATATATTCTTTTAAATACATTTACTTGACTAATGTTAATTTAAAAAAAGAGAGAAAATTTTATTTCAAAATTGCAGTAATAATAAAGGAAACATCACACAAATAAATCAAATAAATGTAAAGCATATAACGCTTTGCATATTTTTTAAATACTTCAATTTTTGAAACGATTAAAAAAGCATTTATGGGCGCGTTCAATGTACTTAATTTAGTTACCGGGAAATAATATAAACAGCATTTATTTTCTAGCTAAGAAAACATTATAGGTAAGATGTTTTATAAAATAAGCAATAGTTTGCTTACATCACACTTAATGACAAAGCCTATAATGAATTATGCCAATCATTTTTTTTTCAATAAATATAGTAATGATAATTATATTTCATAACAAAGTTTACCAGTTTTAACTCTAAAAGAAATGAAGAAAACACAACTAAATCAAAATGATGCAAAGCTGATAATGCCTTTCAAACTTTATATACAGGGTGTCCGAAAAGTCTGGAAACGGTCGAATAACTCGAAAAATACTTATGAGATTAAAAAACGTAAATATACGTGTTAAATATTTTTAAATAAGCTACTAAGTGATACCTAATTTGACCTTCGTAACCGACCCCCTGGGGGTCCAACTTTGAAATCTTAAATTATAACCCCCATTTTTTATTGCAGATTCGGATTCTACGGACAAAAATACGTAATTTTTGTATTTGATGTTTATTTCGAATCCTCGTTTATCACGGTGTAATTGAGCATATTAAATCGATACATATTTCGGCTTTTCCAACAGGATTTTCCCTAATCGAAACTAATTGGGGAGAATTTATGACATCAAATTCCTCGTCTTTTGCAATAATAGCGTTTCCTGAAAATCACCCGTGCCGATTATTTCGATAGTGCTACACAGTTAAAAATTTGATCCATTTGCTGTAGCGTCACTCCACAGCTTTTATAGAATATCTCTTTCATGACCAATGAGAATGTTCCATAACACAGTAAAGTACACTGTAAAAAAATTGACCCTTTTGCTGCATCGTCACTCCACCACTTTTATAGAAAACGATTACTTTACTGTGTTATGGAGCATTCTCATTGGTCACAAAAGAGATATTCTATAATAGCTGTGGAGTGACATTGCAGCAAATGGGTCAAATTTTTAACAGTGTAGCACTATTGAAATAATCGCCACGGGTGATTTTCAGGAAATGCTATTCCTACAAAAGACGAGGAATTTGACGTCAAAAATTCTGCCCAATCAGTTTCGATTAGGGAAAATCCCGTTGGAAAAGCGGGAATATGTATCGATTTAATATGCTCGATTACACCGTGATAAACGAAGATTTGAAATAAACATCAAATACAAAAGTTACGTATTTTTGTCCGTTGAATCCGAATCTGCAATAAAAAATGGGGTTATAATTTAAGATTTCAAAGTTGGACCCCCTCTGATCCCCAGGGGGTCGGTTTCGAAGGTCAAATTTGGTATCACAGAGTAGCTTATTTAAAAATATTTAACACGTATATTTACGTTTTTCAATCTCATATGTATTTCTCGAGTTATTCGGCCGTTTCCAGACTTTTCGGACACCCTGTATATTATCTTTTGAATAGGTTCTAAAGACATTGTTGAGTATTTCCAACAGAGTTAATTTATTTACCTGTATATAATATAAAACAGCAACTATTCTCTAGCTAATAAATAACTACAATTAAGATGTTTTGCAAAATAAACATTAGTTTATTTCGATCACACTTAATAGCAACATCTTTAATGATTTAGGTTAAAAACATGTTTCTTTTTCTTTCAATAAATACAGATAATCATAATTACGTTTTGTAAGGAGACAAAGAATAGAAGCCACAACTAAATAAAAATTAGCATATGCCAATTAAAGACTCTAATGTCGGCATAATATATCATTTTTTGAAAGAATTAAAAAAATATATATATGAAATTTTCTTTTACCCAGAATTTGCTCATCTGCAAATATTATAATAAAAGCGACAACGAAACTGTAACAAGTAAAAATAGACATTTTTAATAGAAAAAATACAATAATAGCACTTGTTAGTATTAGAACGATCAAAACAATGCAAGGATAAAGAAAACAATTTTTAACTGAAAGGTGATAAATAAAAGACATGATTTTTCTTTTATTTATGAAGTTTCTATTATAAGGGATGAGGCTTTCATAACTTAATTTTCGTTTGACATAGCTTAACTTTAATTCCTTAAGACTTTTCTTAAGAGTTATGCTATTAGCTCTAGTAAAGATGATCTTTGATTTAATTTTTTTTTCATTCAGTAAGTATAATTATGTAGAATTAATTTTTATAACATACCGTAACAGTTTAACACATGAATAAAAAAATAAATAAATCCACAAATAATCTCCATTTATGTGTAGTAATGCATGCCTTTGGTAACCTTTTAATAAATTATCTTTTGAAAAGGCTCACATTTTACGTGCGTTGAATTACACAATCTGAATTTTCAAAGGACAACAATGAAGAAAAACGTAAGTTTTCAAATATTATCTCGAAAGGCACGGTGTTGTAATAGCTATATGTTTATTTAAATATATGTCTATTTAAATATATATGTATATATTTATTTAAATAAAATAAAAATAAAATTTAATTAATAAAATTTAATTAATTAATTTAATTAAAAAATTTATTTTTTGTTTATTTAAATATGCATATGTTTATTTAAATATATATGTATGTATGAATAAGGTATTACTCAATTGTTAAATCTTGTCAGTGTTAAGTCATGACTTTTTTAAATGACATCTTTAAAGGCTTCTATTAGAAAAAATAAGAAGAATATTAACATAAGATTATAATATTCAACCTATTCATTTTCCTAATTTCATTTACCTATTTTAAAATGATAAAGGAAAAATACAAGTCAGTAACGAGCACGAAAATTCAAAAAAATATTGTAGTACTTTTATCTACGAAAAATATCACAAAGAGAATTTGCTACGACTATTTCAATAAATCAACTTTATAAAAAGGAAACAACTCAGTTTTAACAAAGAAAGGATTTTAGTTTTCTTATTACAATTTCAAACCGTTGAAGTATTGAAATTTATATTTTTTACTTAAATTAGTTCAATCAAAAACATAAGAAGCGGAAGAAGGAACTCTAACCCGACATGATGAATTCCAAAGTATTTAAATCAATTCACGAAACATCACTGCATATTTCATTTTATTCAAATATACAATTTTCTTACTTAATGATAATTTAGATTACTAGGTTCCATCAATCCAAATTTGTTTTTTTACGAGTACATAAAACGGCGTCTTACTTAATTCTCACAGTTTGGTACTAATGTACTTTCATACGATTTCATATTATTCAAGTACAACCGCACATATTGATAAATGCTGTTGCAGTTTCATTTTAATTCTGATTAAAGAATCCCACTTTTGTTTATTTTTTTATAAATACCTTTAAATACATTTGCTAGACTAATGTTAATTAAAAAAAGAAGAAAATTTTATTTCAAAATTGCAGTAATGATAAAGGAAAAATTCTATATTTTTCGAATATATGCTGTAAAATTTCCTTAAACAATATTCATTGAAAATATAATAATATATGACTATAATTAGGACATGTTAAAATTAATCAAAATCATTATAAAATCAATATCGAACTTTTTATCATGCTTAAAACTAAAGTTTGAAAAGAGCAATTATTATTTGAAAAAGAGAAAACTCAAAACTTGAATACTTCAAACTATTTCAAAGTCTGAATAAAAAAAAATAATAATAAAAACATAACCTTGCTTTTTTGAAGGAAGTGTTTTCACTAGTTAAAAGTTTTCTTTCTCATAAAAAATAAACTTAATAAACTTTTAAGAGCAGTAAAAGATCATACTTCTTACTTTAACAATCTTTCTTATAAAATCAATCTCAAAAAATATCTTATGACATTAACTAAAAAATAGTGAAGAATATATTTTTTATTGTAAAAGGGAGTCCAAACAAGAGAATTATTTTATTTGGATGTATGAGAATAGACTTTTATCGGAATCTAACAAAAAAACTTCTGTAAAATCAAAAATCTTTTTTTTTCTTTTTTTTTTTTTTTTTTTGGTCCGTATGTTTTCTCAAAGACCATAACGTTGAGAGAAATATAGGAATTTTTTTCCATAAGAAATCATATAAAAATCATTAATACACTTTTTTATAAATATTTTTTTAATTGTAATAAAGAGAACATAAGCAGTACTTTTTGAATGTAACATTATATGTGAATATGACACACTACGTGCAGTCACTCTCCCTCCCCCCCCCCGCCAGAAAAAAAAGAAAAAAAGGGGATAGATATCATATCTGTACGTTTTACGAAAAAAACATTTGATTGTATACTATATGTTTCTTGGATTTATGTAAAAAAAAGACTTAGACTACAGTCCTCAGCTTGAAATTCTCGAAATTACCAAACTTTTAAATTTTGAATTCAAACACGTAAATTTGAAGTCTCGATTCTCTATCTGGTAAATTTTATGTTAGAATACCGAATAAGAAGTCATTCGCCATAGTAGTTTTAGATAGTAGTTTTCAATATAAGATTTTTCTTTTAAATTCTGAGGTTAAATATAACTTTTAATTGTTGCACAACTGACTTAAAAGAGGGTATTTTTAAAAATATTATTTAAAAACTACTCAATGGAAAAAGCTGCAATTTGTACTCTAGAAACAAATTTCTATTTCAGAATTCAAATATTACAGTCTAAACTTTTTTTCGAATAGATATACATTTTTTAAATTAATTTTTGAAAACAATTTGAATTATAACCTATGGTTTTGTAACAGTATTTTTTTTTAATGAGCTTTAAATATGTGAAACCAAAAGTAAAGTTCATACCACCAAGCAGTTTTTTAATTATGATTTTAATAATACCCGCATAGCAATCTGTTTTGCAACGATTATAAATTATTTAATTTTAGGATTTCAAATTTTTCAACCTTCTTAATTCCATATAACCATCATAAACTCGTTGATCGAATGGCTTCCAGTTCAATGTTTAATAGTAAAAGTTTCCGAAAAATCTATGATGATGTCAAAAGTAGGCGTTGTTATTAGAAATTTCAGACCTTGGTAAAAACTTACTATGAATATAAGGCTATTTCATTATATTTTTATAATAATATAAATACAAAAAGACATAACTTCCAGTCCGGAATGGGTTCTCTTGCGTGAAAATTCAGTTACTATAATGTATAAGGTAACTCTTTTATTTTATTTTATTTGTTGGCCGATTATGCATCACTGTTCAACGTTAAGGGTACATGGTTCCTTGAAATTGGCCAAAATACAGATTTTCTTTTTTTTAATATTAACTGAAAATTCTTTGAAAAAGACCCGAATGATAATATTAAGTCTATGGGCGTGTTTTTTTCAAATATCTCGCTCAAATTTCAATATATATTTACATGATTTTTTTGCATAAGATAGCTAAGGAATTGACAATTGGGCTACTTTTTACTTTTTCGATTTTGATTTGATATTAAAAAAAAAATCCTTTAACTTTCGAAACCGATTTGACCGGTTCTGAAATTGAAACTATCATTATATAAAAGATATATAACTAAAATCGAAAAAGTAAAAACTGGCTCAATTGTAGATCGTCCTCAACTATCCTATGGAAAAAAATCGTGTAAATATATTGAAATTTGAGCTAGGTATTTGAAAGGAACGCCCGCAAGACTTAACATTATCATTTGGGTCTTTTTCACTCATTAGTGTGGGCTTTTAATTGTGAATATTTTGGCCTCTCATGTTTACCTATCCGACAATTATATCGCAAGATTTTGTAAATTTTGTTAATATATCCAACGCAATTACCCACACAAATAAAAACATTAAACTGATTTTTCACAGTGTTCATATTTTTATAACTTGCTTGTTCGATAAACAGTAAGGATTTTTGGCTAATTTTAAAATATGTTTGAAATTTGTATACTTTTTTTCCATGGGATATTTAATGTGTTTGTGCATGTATTTAACATTCAAATTTATATATATATTTATATATATATATACATATTTATATATATATATATTTATATATATATTTAATATTTAAATTGGGGGTTAGTTAAATTTTCTTCATTATTTGATGTACAAGAGAGATGTAGCGTATTCTAACGAATGTGGATAAAAAAGGAAGCAAAATTATTCATAATAATAAAAAAAAGTAGGAATTTTTATTTAAAATATTTTTTTTATTAAAATTTTAGTAAAACGTGATGTTTTACATTTTTTGAATTATATTTTAATTTTAAGTAATATTGTAATAAAACATATATTACAACACGTATAAAAACATTTCATATTTATTTACTTAGAAGGTGTCACAAATAAAAATTAAATTAAAAAGTTGACATGTTTCGGTTCATTCATAAGAACCGTATTCATAACATATAAAATCAGTAGAAAATTAAATGACACTGGATATAAATATAATTTAAAAATCAAAATAAAACATTGCGCCCGCTATGATTATATTATATTCACGATCATAGCGGGCGCAATGTTTTGTTTTGATTTTTAAATTATATTTATATCCAGTGTCATTTAATTTTCTACTGATTTTATATGTTATGAATACGGTTCTTATGAATGAACCGAAACATGTCAATTTTTTAATTTAATTTTTATTTGTGACACCTTCTAAGTAAATAAATATGAAATGTTTTTATACGTGAATGAAAAAAGGTGAAGTGATTTTGTTTTAGTTTTTGAAAACGAAAGCTAACAACAGTTTTAACATATATTACAATATTATTCAAAATTGAAGAATTGATTTCAAAGGTACTGTGTCCTTCAAAGCTATTTGCAAATTCTATTTGAGTGTAAATTAAACTAGAAATATACTTTGAGGATATATTATTGGTTTCATTATTCTTTTATCAAGGATAATTATTTTATTTTAGTTGTTATTTAAAATGAATTCGGCACCCAGGACATTACTGATTAGTTATCAATGAAACTCTGTCACGAAATCTTGGTGAATTTATTTCACTGGAAAATGATTTAAAATTTGTTTTAAAATAGATTAAATACTCAATCTGAAGAAAGATCCCAGCTAAAAATAAACTGCAAAAATTTAAAAAAAAAACTGCAGTTGGAAGACTGCGGTGAATTGGCCATTTCCACTACAGACTTTTTGCAGTTGATACAACTACAAAATTATTCTAGTTTTTAAACTGCAGTAATTTCGTGGTTGTATTAACTTCAAAATTACTGCAGTAATTTAGTGGTTCTATCGACCTAAAAAATACTGCAGTTATTTTGTAGTTGCATCAACCTCAAAACTTCCGCAGTGGAAATGGCCAATTCACCGCAGTCTTCCAACTGCAGTTTTTTTTGCAATTTTTTCTGCAGTTCATTTCTAACAAGGCTTTCTGGAAGAAAACTTTTTTGTTTCTATTAAAAGCTAATTAATTTTATGGTTTACAAAATCAATCTTAATTGGTTCCTTTCTTTTTCATGTCAACTGTTTTCTTAAAATTGTTTTCGAAAAAACCAAAAAATATTTTGGTTAACTTCACAACCATATGATAATGTAATAACAACTTGGAATATTGCCGGGGTAAAAAAATTTCTTAAAAACACAATTTATGTCGAATGAGATTTACTCCAAAAGATCACAAAAAGACGAGAATTTCAGCAACACATCATTGAAAAAAAGGGAATTTCATAGAAAGATCGGGAAAAACACCAAAAAGTAGCGAAAAAATTGGAGCTACTATTTTGGTGCTAGAATTAATTTGAGTATTTTTCCAGATCTTTCTGCGAAATTCGCTTTTTTTCAATAATGTGTTGCTGAAATTCTCGTCTTTTTGTGATCTTTTGAGTAAATCTCATCCTTTGACATAAATTGTGTTTTTAAGAAATTTTTTGACTTAAATCAGTTTTTTTCTGCAATCTTTTCATGTAAATTTCATTTTTTCCACATATTAATTTTTTTTGTGATCCTTTAATGAAATTTGTGCTTTTTCCTATATTTCGACAATAATCACATTTTTTCGTGATCCTTTGATCACATCTGAGATTCTTTAATGCAGAATGCACTTTCAAAAAAAAAAATTTTTGTTAAACAGTATTTTTTTTCAATTTCACATCTCACAAACCCAGAAAACCCAACTATCGAAAACTAAAGAAGAAAACAAAACAAGAATTTTACTATTTCGGATCTGTTGTATAGAAAAGGGGAAATTTTGATGAAAAGTAAAAAAAAAATCTATATATAATTGAAAATTTACGAGTTCGGAAATAATTTGGGATCTATTGCAGTTTCCAATTAGAAACGATTTTTTATCTACTACGTAAGCTGGTCAGTATATTGGGAATCTTTAACTTGGATAGCCTATATAGTTAAAACTAATTATAATTCCTTTTATGGATTTAAAATTACATCAAATAGGTTTAAATTCACTTCAAACGGTCAAACAAAAAATGCTGTTGGAGTCTGCTTGCTAGCAAATCCAACTCGGCAACCCTGTTAAATACAGCTAAATTATTGCAATTATGATCACAAAATTAAACTTAGTTTTCAAATTCGATACCTAACTTTCTGTCATTTTAATTTTAGTTTAACAAACACTCTCATTTAGAATTTAAAGTAGGTATACAACCTGTGGCCCACGGGCAGACTTGTATAAAACCAAACACTTTCTGTGCACGTAATATTGGGTCAAAAACTTTCTGCAAATTAATTTAATGTTGGGTGTAATTCGCATTTTTTGCGCAATTCATGGTTGTGATTCGTGTTTTTTAATGTGATTTATGAAAGTAATTTGCAGTTTTAGAGCGATTTATGGACGTAATTCGTGCCATTTTACAGATTTATGGACGTAATTTGCTATTTTTATGCGATTCCTGGACTTAATTTGCGTTATTTGAGCTTTCTGTCGACAAAATTTGCATTTTTTGATCGATTTATGAGCACAATACGCTTTTTTTAACACGATTTTTGAACGAAATTTGCTTTTTTTTTTTTCAATTTATCAAAGTTATTTGTGTTTTTGAGCGATTTATGGACGTAATTAGCGTTTTTGCACAATTCATGGACGCAACTTGTGTTTTTTGAGCGATTTATGAGCGCAATTCGCGTTTTTTATGCAATTCATGAACGCTATTTGCATTTATTATGCGATGTATGAACGCAATTTGCTATTTTTATGCGATTTATAGACATAATTTGCGTTTCAGCTTTCTGCCGCCGAAAATTTGCATTTTTTGAGCGATTTATGAATATAATTCGCGTTTTTTGAGCGATTTATCAACGTAATTCGCAGTTATTATGCGATGTATGAAAGCAATTTGCTATTTTTATGCGATTTATAGACTCAATTTGCGTTTCAGCTTTCTGCCGCCGAAAATTTGCCTTTTTTGAGCGATTTATGAATATAATTTGCGTTTTTTGAGTGATTTATCAACGTAATTCGCATTTTACTACACGATTCATAGACGCAATTCCCGTTTTTCATACAATTGCGTAGTTCTCTCTTTTTTACACATTTCATGGACATAATTCACGTTTTGAGCGATTTGTGGATGAAATTTGCATTTTTTGTGCGATTCATGAACTCAATTCGTGCTTTTTGAGCGAGTTGCGAGCTTTTTTGCGTTTTTAACGCGATTCATGCACGAAATTCGTATTTTTTTACACGATTCATGGATGGAATTAACGTTTTAAGGCAGTCTTTGGATGAAATTCACATTTTTCGTGTGGTATTTTGCCGAAATGTTGTTTTTTTTAAAACGATTCTTTGTTGGGATTTTTTTTACACAATTATTTGTCGAAATGCATGTTTTTATGTGATTCTTTATTAAAATTAACAATTTTTTCACAACATTCGTGTTAACAGTAAACAATTTGTTCATAAAATTGAGGAAATATATTTTTATTTTTTGGTACTAAAAAAAAAATACAAAAATAAAAACAGTTTTTTTCTTAAAATTTTCTGCAAACTTCATAAAACTTTCTGTGCATGGCATGCGTCTATATTATACAACTCTGCCCACGGGTTTCATCAATTTACAACTCGAAAAAATTGCAATTTTTGTAGATATGCCACAGGGAAAAATATAAAATTTCGTCAATTTACTGCAGGAAAATATAAAATTTTGGCAGTCACTCAAGAATCTTAAATTCCGTTGATCGGGCAAGGTGAAATTGTGAATTTCATTGATCAAGTGCACAAAATAAATGAATTTTGTCGATGAGGTTCAGAAAAATCGCAATCTTCATTCATCAGGTATGGCAAAATACAGATCAAGTGCAAATTTTGCCAAAAACTTTGGAAAAAGAAGAAACACAGGAAAATTACGAGTCTTCCCGATCAAACATGGAAAAGTAAAAAATTTTGCTGGAAGGACATGAATCACACATTTCCTTGATTGGGAAAGAAACAATTGTCACAAACAATTTGTTGATGATGTCTGAAAAAACTGCAAATTAAATTCATTGGCTGCAGAAAAATAGCATGTTTTCTCATTTTATCACGTAAAAAATGGAAAAATTGTGAATTTCTTCGATCAGATGCAGAAAAATTGCTAATTTTATTGATCAGATGCGGAAAGATTTGTTGTAGATTCATTTTGTCGATCAGCTTTGTAAAAATTGTGAGCTTTCTCAATCAGCTTTGTAAAAATTGTGAACTTTCTTGATCAGCTTTGTAACAAGATTGTGGATTTTCTTCATCGCTTTGTAAATATAATGAATTTTCTCAATCAGTTTTGCAAAAATTGTGAATTTTGATGATCAGATGCAGAAAGATTGTGGATATTCTTCCTAAGATTTGTAAAATGAATGAATTTTCTCGATCGGTTTTGCAAAAATTGTGAATTTTGTTGATCAGGCGTGGAAAGATTGCAGATTTTCTTGAAAGGCTTAGTAAAAATAATGAATTTTCTCAATCGGTCTAGCAAAAATTGTCAATTTTGCTTATCACATGCGGAAAGATTGTGGATTTTCTGTACCAGTTTTGTAAAAATAATGAATTTTCTCAATCGGTTTTTGCAAAAAATGTGAATTTTGATGATCAGATGCAGAAAGATTGTGGATTTTTTTCATAAGTTTTGTAAAAATAATGAATTTTCTCGATAGGTTTTGCAAAAATTGTCAATTTTGTTTATCACACGTAGAAATATTGTAGATTTTGTTCATTGGCCTGATAAAAATCATGAAGTTTTTCAATCGGCATCTTAAAAATTATGAACTTTCTCGACCAGCTTTATAAAAATCGCAAATTTTCTCAACCGACATCGTAAAAATTGTGAGTTTTGTTGATCAGACACTGAAAGATAGAGGATTTTCTTAATCAGCATCATAAAAATTGTGAATTTTCTCAATTGGCTTCATAAAAATTGTGATTTTTATTGATGAGAAGCCGAAAAATAGTGAATTTTGCCAATCAGCTAAGTATAAATTACAAATTTCGTTGTTTAGGCATGGAAAAAACATGAATTTTCTCAATCACCTTTTTGTAAATCAAATATTATTGATCAAGGCCTGGAAAATTCACAAATTTTGTCGATCAAGCTCTGAAAAATATTGAATTTTGTCGATTAGCTTTGTAAAAATCACAAATCTTGTTGATCAGATTTGTAAAAATCTTCAATTTCGTAGACCAATTTTATAAAAATCGCAAATTTTGCAGACAAGCTTCTTTAAAAATCGCACTCCTCATCTCTCACACACTCCTCTGAAGCCATATTTTTATCCAATTACAGGAACAGATTCGAAAATAAAAATTGTTTCTTTCTTAAAATTTTTTGCAAACTTCATAAAATTTTCTGCGCAGGGCATGCGTCAATATTATACAACTCTGCGTATGTACAACCTTTTTGGTTTAGAATTAACTCTATCACTTCAATTTATCAATAGTAATAAACAGAGATGTCTTCACAATTATTAAAGTATTGTGAAATTTGTCAATTACATAAAGTTATGTTTTATCAAAAATATAATCATTGAAACAGCTCTTAGTATACATAGGTTTAAAAAAAAAATAAAAAAAAAAAAAAAAAAAAAAAAAGAAAGAAAAGAGAGAAACTTTAGTTTCATACTAAGCAAATTACTTATAAATAAAGGAAATATTTTTTGACTCGCATATTGTAAACACCACACATTTATTTTGATTTAAACAATAGAGAAAAAAGAAAATAAATTACTTACTGGTGAAATGGTAATCCAACTTTATATCAAGCTATAACGCTTCTTAAATAAAAAATATGTTTTATTATTTAATGTATAGTGTTTCCTCTAGAATATTTTTTACCATATGCAGTGCCTACCCTTCTTTAAATTGGCACCCCTACCATTTTCAAAATAGTGAAATCCACTTTGCTATTTCACCTATGCAAAGACACCCATTTGCTAACCTTAATCTAGGAGAATTTTTTTTTAAATATCTAATTTGCAATTCCATAAATTTAAATGATTTTGTTTCCATTGGGTAACTGATCTCTACAATAGCTTCTTTCTTTACTTTATCGATTTTTTTAAAAATGAGGTATTTATACTTATTTTCAGACAAAAAAAAAAAAAAAAAAAAAAAATCCAGCAAACAAAGTGGAAAAAGTAAAAAATGAGCCTCGTAGATTGACTTCAGCTAGCATAAAGAATCATTTAAAAATATGGAAATACAAACAAAAAGACAGATGTAGCTCGGTGCATAATTTTACTTACGGCTATATATATAGATACACATTCTAAAAAAAATAAATAAATAAATAAAAAAATCAAAGAAGTTTACACAGAAAACTGATTACGAACAATAAATACTACACGAAAGTCGGTAATACTAATAATACGCCGATAAATCTAGCTCAGGACATAAATTTACAATTGTATCTTAATGTGATTCTATTCAAACAGTAATTAAGCGATAGTATATTAAAAAAATAATTAAAGGAAGCCGAATCAGAACGGGAAAAGACGAGACGCGAGTGTCACATGTGCTAGTCATGTAAACATAAGCTACCAAGAGATCGTAAGTTGAGTAGTTTTATGTCTTCTATAATCGTGGGGAAACAGAGAGCTTTTTCGCTGTTTAGCGAAACGAGATTGGCCAATCAGAGGCCTGTATCTTAATGATCTCTTGTTCTTGGTAAAACTGCAGGGTTTTGATTGGTCAACCTCGTTTCGCTAACCACGAAAGTTAGAAATCAGCGTCAATTAGGTGAATAATAATAAAATTTTAAAATGTAAATTTAAAATGAACTATTTAATGAGAATTATTATTTTTTTTATTTGTTTTTATGAAGTAAAAGTAATTTTCATAAAAACTGGAAATCATTTCAGCGGAAAGTGGGTTCCAATGTCCATCAAACGACTTTTTTTTTTCTTTCTTTCTTTTTTTTTACGGAAATTTTAAAAAAAGGAAACGAGGAATATCCGATAAGGGGAGGAGGGGGGACATGGGAGAGTAATTACTCCTCCCTAAATTTTGAAAACATAATAAAATTTATTCTTTGCGAGTGACTAAAAAAAAAAAAGAAAAGAAAAGAAAAAAAAAAGAAAGAAAGAAAGAATTTTTCGTTAAAAATGAGTGGGGGGGGAGATTATGGGAAGTCATTTCTTCCCCCCCCCCCTCCTAGATTTTTCAAGTTAAGTTACGCAGTTTTCTTTTTCTTCTGTTTTGAAAAGCATAGAAAAATTTATTACTTGCGAGTATCTTCAAAATTAAGGAATCAAAAATTTCCCGCTAAAATTGAGGGGTGGGAGGGTAGTGATTGCATTTCTTAGATTTTGAAAGATACTTAAAGGAGGGACTGAAAAATGTCAGTTGGGTGGGAGAGCGAGATACGCCCATGCCTAAATTTTTTTTAAATGATTTTTTTTTTTTTTTTTTTTTTTTTTTTTTTTTTGAGTAACATAATAAAGTAGGAACCAATAAATTTTTCACTAAGGAAGTGGGTGAATGCGATGAAAAATCCCTCCTTCGATTTTGAAATATAATTGAGTTTATTTTTCTCCGATTAAAATCTATGAATTTACCGGACGATAAGTTATACTGGAAATACATCAGAAAATGAATTTCTAAATTAATGGTTGGATAAAAACTTCAAGTTTACTGCAGTATTTCTGGGGTTATAAAGTCTCATATATTTTTTATTTATGATTATAAAATGACTTCATAAGAACTACAGTGTTTTTAAAGTTAGCAGCTCACAGTATATTTAAAATAAATTACTGCAAAATCACCTCAAATTAACTTTAAAATAACTATAGTGATTTTATAGTTGAGATTGCAATGTAGAGAATTTATAAACTTTAGAAAAACCTCAAAAATACTTTACTTTTTCAAAAAAACTGCAGTTCATTTTTAGCTGGGATAGTATAGTACAGTATACTATTTCTGAATTAAATAGGACCGAACAGTGTTCGGTTTAGTGGGAATCCGAAATAGACAGATTTCATTAATAATAATCAACGTATTGGTTTGTTGAGGCATAAATTAAGGTTGGGGACATCTGCTAGTATCAGCTCCATACAGCGTTGATCGGCTCGTTGTGAACAGATTTTGTTATTAATAATTTAAAATTCACTGTTAATTTCGTAATAGTCTCTTCAAATAGACTACAATTGTGGCATCATAGTCAAAAATCAGGCTTCTTCTCCACGCATAAATCTGATTTAACGATGACAAAAAACAAGTTAAAATAGCGATAAAGCCATTGTGCAAAAATGTTTAAAGATAGAAAACAAACGATTTTAATGCACAAATAATGTATGAAAAGGTAGAAAATAGCTGTTTAGAATCTACTATCGAGATTCTTCATCAGTGCAAAACTCAGCGAGCTAGAAAAAGCAAAACTGAGCAAAGAGATAGAGAAACGCAGGGTATATAAGCCTGCGTTTCTCTGTCTCTTTGTTCATTCGAAACAACTGTTTGCTACCTTTTCATACATTATTTGTACATTTATAATCGCTGGTTTTCTATCTTTAAAAACAAGTTATTTAGTCAGTTCAACGCTCTTTGTCAGAAGATGATCATTGACTTTACTTCTTACGTGTGCATAAATTAGTTATTTATTTTGTTTAACATGATTAAAAATTGTATAAATTGAGCTGACATGTACGGTATGTAACCAGTTTTCATTTTACTTTGATTTCAAATGTTTTCATCAAGCTTAACTTATGAGTGTGTCTCTATCTAACTTCTTTGTGTAATAATAAATATACATTTGTCAGAAAAGTCTTTTTAATTTTTCCTGTTTTTAAGTTAAAAAAATCGGTATTATTTCTGAATTTTTGTTCGTAAAAGATGTTCGTTATACAGATTTTAGGAATTGTGGAACTTTTCTGTATAATACTAGCAGCTGATGTGCCAGTATTATATTTTGAAATTAATAGTAATAAACTGTAAATAAATACTTGTATACCGTTTTGTACATAAAAATACAAAATTATACCATGTATTACTACTTAGCCGTATACAAATCTTTATTTAACGGTTTATTTTTGCTATTCAATTATATAATTGTTGGTAATTCAGTATCGTACTGCCACCCAAGCTCCCAGTGTGATACACTGAAATCAACATTTTTTTCTTGTAGTTTAGAGTTGTATAGATTTCACAAAACCGTATACATAAGTGTTTATTTACAGTTTATCAATATTAATTTACGAATATAAAAATGGTACCCCATCTGTAAAATAAACAATCATTTTTCATAATGCAATTTCAGTAGCCTATAACATATTTTCTAAATATTTCCTTAATCGAATGTACTGTTTGTTCGTTATGGCAGTGTTGAATTCTAATACTTTCCACCGGGAGGGACTTCTGAGACTCCGTGGGGGACATTATATTTTCGGGGGGCGAAAATTGCACTTTTTAACCATTTAAAACACAAAATCTTAAATTTTCTAGGGGGGGATATTTTATTGCTCTGGGGGTAATGTCCCCCGTGCCACCCCCCCCCCCCTGGATTCAACACAGAGTTATGGTGTTTCCTCCTACACATACTCACAAAATCGTTACTAATGTTACAATACATCATTGAGAGTATGTATTCAGAAAGAGGAAAAAAAGAGAAAAATTTTCAAAATTCAGTTCCGGTGAATATGAATTATTTTAATAAAAATCTAACAAATAAAACGGGAGAATGTAAATGTAATGACAACAATTTTCTGTATTTTAATAATATAGGAAAGCGATAAATTTTATGACTGCAACTTTTTATTTTTTATTAATACAGTAAAGCGTATGGCTTGTTGAAATTGCTTTTACAATTTTGAATTTCCTTTTTTAAATTTTGCATCAAAACTTTTCGAATTAAAAAAATCTAAATTTAAAAATTATTCTTTATTTATTTAAAAGAAGAATATAAAACTTTTAAAATACAAAATATCTTTATAAAAACTCTTAAAATGCAAAAGTATACACGAAAAAATAACAAAAATTTATTTCCTTAATATTAGTGAAGCTACATTCAAAATTCTCCAAATGGAAATTTAAAATAGTTTTCCCGTTGTGAAAAGAAAAATAATACGAAATGTAATATTAAGATACGATTTTAAAATTAAATTTGCATTTTTATGTATAGTCTAAAATAAGATTCATAATTTTTCCTCCGCATAGGTTCTTAAAATAGTAGCTCAGGGGTACAAAAGAATACGAAATGATTTTTAAAATAGTATTTGAGTATAAAAACGAACAGGTCCCTTTCAATAAAAAAATAAATACAAGTCATAAGATATTTTATTTTAGATATATTACTAAAAAGTTACCTTTTGTAAACGATGAAAGAGATTATTTTTCAAAATTCAAAAAGACAGAATATATAAAATATTTCTCCGGCTAAAATATTTGAAATAAAAGTAACGGTTTTGAATGAAGAATATCTCTAGAAATATTTATAAAATTTCAAATTTAATGTTTCTGACTTTTTATAAATACATATCTTATTTTTAAATCAACCTTGTTGAAGGAACAGGAAAAATACATCTATGGGGACTCAATCTGTGATTATTGTAATGTTTAAAAAGTGTGACGTTTTTAATCATAATAACAAAAAGAAGTTTAATTCAAATAAACTACTTGAAACGACAATTTTTAATTTTTTTCATTGTTTCCAAACCAATTAGGTGGACATGGATCTGTTTACATTCGGCTATGATTATATTTGACAAAGATATAATATATGTATATAATCTTTTTTTCTGCACCCTTAAGGGAGCACAGTATCTTGAATCAGGGTTATCGCTCTCGCTCGTCATTGCGCCAGATTGCGACTAAATTCTGCATTTGGCGAGTAAAGAAACGATTTGATTCGCGAAATTGCTAGTGTTCAATTTTTCCTTTTATCTCTTTTCTTTTTCGTTTTTCATACATATACATATATACATATTTTTACTATATTTGTAACAGATAGTTGAAATTATATTAATAACAGCCATTGTCGAAGTTATAAAAACTTATTTTAGAAAATATTGAAAAAAAAGGGGGGTACATTAAAGGATTAAAGATATTTTTTTTAGTGCTACACGGTGAATCTATTTTGCTAATACGTTTTCATTTGCCGAATGCTTTTTATTTTTAATTAGCCAAATTACTAAAGTTGATCAAATGTTAACGAGAACTCTGACTGTAAGCCTACTAAACTTGCACTTCATAAGTTCTATTTTTGATGTATAACTTTCCTTGAAACCATGAGATATTATAACTATGCGAGAAGTGCGGTTCAACTTGGCCGCCATTTTGTAGTAATAAAACAGGTTTTTTCCTACTTTTTCCCTACAGAAAATTCAAAAATATGCGTTTCATTATAAATGTATAAGAAAATATTTGTAAAGTACACTTTTCAGGTCGCACCTCTTGATTCTTTTACATTATTGTCTATAAAAGTAAAATTTTACAAGAAAATTTCCTAAAAGCTTTTAAAAAGTTGCAGAACGTCATTATGACAAGCATCTACATGGTATTTTCCCACAAAAGAACAGAGTCCAGAATCTACTATAAAAAAAAAATTAGCTGGACTCCAGTAAAGAAGTTTTTAATTAACAAAGAAATCTGTTTTTAGCTATTTAATACAGTATTCGTCAATTAAAATAAGAAAACATTTCTCAACCCTGAAGTGTATGATTCTTTATTTTTCCTTTAAAAAAAATATATGTTTGATTCCCAAATGGGCATTCACTATAGGAAAAACATTAAAAAAATTATTTTCCTTGTATTTTTCAGCATTTTCAATTTTTTTTAAATGTTTCCAAATTGCAACAACATGCATTAATCGCATTCATATAATATTTTTTGCAAGAAACCTTATTAAAAATTATTTGAAATAACTTTTAAAAACATATTCTTTCGATATTCCTAAAGCTGCGATCTATAGGCCATTTTAACTCCCGTTTGCACGGAATATGCTAGCATCAAGACCTGTGTGTCTGGGACATCTGAACCAATATTTTCATCAGTTATTTAAAATTTTAACTGAAAACCACAATTTTCAATCACCGTTCTATGACGGGCATTTACACAAGTTAAAAAATGAAACAGTAAAATCTATATATATAAAAGGAATTCTGAGGATAATTGAGGCACAGATAGGCTCTCATCCTCTATTCCTTTTATTTATAGAGATTTTACACAGCTTAGGTAAACGCAGAAGAAATATAAAACAGATAATGTATTTATCACAAAAAATCGTCTGCTAAGAAAATCTTTTTTCATTTTGAACTCTATAAATAAAAGGAATAAAGCAGAAGAAATATAAAACAGATAATGTATTTATCACAAAAAATCGTCTGCTAAGAAAATCTTTTTTCATTTTGAACTTCTATAAATAAAAGGACAGATAGGCTCTCAAACAGTGAATCGTCGAATATAATTGAAGAACAAATGGAAGAACAAATGGAAGAACAAATGGAAGAACAAATGGAAGAACAGATGGAAGAACAGAAAGAAGAACAGATGGAAGAACAAATGGAAGACCTCTTCATTAACAATAAAAAAAGATATGCAAACGAAACCCCAGAACACCGATCAAACATATCTGCCGGAAACTGACGAGACATGGCACAGAAACGTGAATGTGTGGGGTTGTAGAACTGGCATTCAGATAGTCTTCGGGCTACTGAGGGCGGGCAACCGTCTAGTATAGTTTTAAAAAAATTTAAGAGATGTAATTCCTTTAATCAAACAACGTTTTTTAACAGCGAATAAATGTACTATTTCGCGCGCAGAAACTTTCGAAAAATATTTCATTTATCGAATGCCTTTAGTATGTGAAGAAAAAAAAATGACTTGGTGATAAATGTTGTAATTGAATTTCGCGCTTAATTCACAGAAATAAAAGAATCAAAAATGCTGATTGTAAATACCGATCTCTGGAAATTTCTTCGACTATTAACTCCTAGTATGAGGCAAATATGAAAATATCGCTTCTAATACGCTTCAGAAATTTTTTTGAAATTATTTTTTTCTCAGGATTTTTCACCCCAATCTTCAAGATTACTTATTAATACAGTTTTTTTATTAATGTATAATTACTGGAAAATTATTTCAGTATACTATGTCAAAAACCGCTTGCAGAACTTTTCGAAAAATATCTCATCCACCGCTGTGCCTTTACTATGTAAAGAGAAAATTGGAGATAACATGAGAAATAATATATATGATGTTTTTCATTCATTTTTCTACTACCAGGAAAGGGCGAGTAATATTTATATCCTCTTGTATTCATAATGCTCAAAACATTTTTTCTGCTCTAAGTAAATTTCTTGCTTTGGCTACCTTCTTTTATGGTTCAATTTTAAATATTTTTGTTTTCTTCTTATACCTGTATTATAGAAATATTTGGATTGGCTGATCTCTCTTTATCTCCTATTTTCCAATTAGCTGTTATCTCTATTTTTCTTCCTTTGTCAGTTCTATTTTCTATCAAACATTTTCATTGCATACGTACGTAAAAACTAAGATATTTTTCATGAAGTCAAATGTATTTTTTTAATGTGATTTAACAAATCACTGCAACTATTTCGAAAGTAATTTCTTCAAAGATTAAATTTGAATACTTATAAATGTATTATATATATATATATATATATATATATATTTTACAATCAATCGATTCAACGTTAGATTGTTTCTGTTTTCGCGATCATCACAAATCACAAATTTCGTAATCGGTGAGCTCGAAAATCAATCATCATTCTTTTGCTTTAAAAAGCGATCTTCCCTACGACATTTTTCTTTGGATTCGGTTTTTTTCTATATCTGATAATTTGCGTCTATCCATTTTGAAACATTTTAACTTCCTTCACTGTTAACAATGCCATTTCAATTTCCTAATCAAATAAAAATTCTTCTAAATGGAAAAAAATTCGTAAAAAAATGTTGGACATCCAATGTCCAAAGCAAAATTTTTGAATGTTTGCCATTGAGTTAATAAAAATCAATAAAGACATCTTTTTATGAAGATCAAAACGTGGCTTACATAATAAAAGAGTATATTACGTACACCATGAATTAAACTTTTATATGACTGAAAACAACAACCATTTTCCAAATGGTCAATAAAATGAAACACTATCTTACCACTCTTTCATCATGTTTCTCGCAGAATGTAAAACATACTCTCTTAAAAAGTCAGCCACAAAATAGCTCAAGTTGAGCTGAAATCCACTCATCTCAATGTTGAAAGGCAGCTTCTCAAAAAAAGAGTTGAAATAACTCGAGTTTTAACCAATTTAAATGAAGTCGAGCTATTTAAATAACCAATTTAGATCAAGGAGATTTAATCGTTTGAAAAACAACTCTTTTATGATCGAAAAAATTACAGCTCTTTCATGAGAAGCTAAATCAGCTCTTTCGTTTTAAGAGTGTACGTATACAATTCTATGTGACAACCCACTTAGTTTTAAAATTAAAATATATATATATACATACATTCAAGAATTTATTTTTCTGTTTGCGTGTGTTTATAAGCAAATCTAATCGAAAGCAAGTTCCAAAATCCTATAGCACCTCTAATGTATCCACAATATAATATTGATAAGAATTAAAAATATCATAGCACTAAATACATAAATTATTTTTTTAAGTACAAAACATTTAATGTATCGAACTAAATGTTTAACAACATTAATCAAAATCGCTTTAAGATAATATAATAAGCAAATTCAAAATTCGCCTTTAAAAACAAATTAACTTTAATTTCAGAGATCCGCTTAATCATTTAATTTTCTTAAACGCCATATTCTTTATGCTAATTTGAAGAAAATTAAAAACTTCCGCAACTCGCATCATTTGATTTACTAAGACGAATTAATAGATGCATATAAAAAATCATCTGTTTCCAAGCATTAATTAAATAATAACGCAAACTACACACACATTTTTTTTTCTTTAAGATTTCTATTTTATTTTCTTAAGATTTTTATTGCAATTAAGATATCAATTTGTCATCAAAAAGACGAAAAAACTCAATTCAATTAAAATAATTTTAAAACTCTAATTAATTGTTTAGATTTCAAAAGTATGTGAGATATTAATTGCTTTAAAAGTTTGTGAGCTTAAATATTTTTTTCTGATGAAGTTGATAAATATTTTTAAAATTCAAAATTATTTATTCATTAGTATCTTAATTAAAACATTAAAATATTTGCAATTAATAGGGTACCCACTCCACCCGTTTTTTGAAAAATTACTATTCTTATAAAAAAAATTCTTATTTATAAATTTCGTTGACATTTACCTAGAACGTCATTTTTCATACAATCGTTGCAAAAACCTACATGATTTTTTTTTCTGATAAATTACGGGTTTTCAAAAAACGGACCAATGGGAGCCTTGAATTTAATTATTAACAACTGATACAGTTTTCTCTAATTATAAACACTAACGAGTGTAACCATATTTTTAAACGCTTCAATCAAATATTCAGAATTCACCCCAGAATTTTTTAATAGTATTTTTTCGTTTTAATTTAATGGTAAATAATGAAATAATGTAATGAAATGTAATGTAATTCCATGGCATGTAGGTTCGTCGATAGATTTGTAGATCTCTAATAGGTAATAAGGTCAATAGGTTATATGAGTGATTAGTGTCGGAGCGTTATTCGCATTATCTCAAATAATATAACATTCAACATTCTTAGCCTACACCATGAAAAAATATTTTATTTAAAAATAAAAAATGAATGCATGATTACAACTATCAACATGAACAAAATTTAAAAAATCACTATTCTCAAAAAAAAAAAAAAAAAAAAAAAAAAAAAACTGAACGGAAAGAAATTAGTTTTTCATAAGATGTTTAAAATCTGAACTATTATCTTGGATGCATGAAAAAATGCATTTTACTACATTTCAGATCATTATTATCAATATTCAAACTCTTTTTTTTCCTTTAATCTCCTATTCATTGTTTGCATTCAGGTCATCTGCAGAGTGTGAATAGCTGCAACAATGATGGGGTTTAATGTGAGCCTGTATAAAGTGATTCAATAGACACAAGCCTGGTGGACGCAATTGGCTGAAAATGATGGGCTTATAAAGTAAGTAAATAAATAAACAGAAAACGAAAATGAAGAATGAATGAAACAGAAATGATATTCATGCATTAGATGTATATCTCTTAAGATGTTTCTACGAATTTAATTAAAGAAGTTATTGCAAAATAATTACATAGAAAATCATAAAAATCTTTACAAAATCATACAAATCATTAAAAATTCATAAAATTACACGTGTGCTTTAGAAAAGGTCATATGATTTTTTCACCAAACAAACGATTCTTAGAGGTAAAAGCGTAAGCCACATATAAGATTTCTACTTCTATAAGATTTTGAAAGTATAGCCATGTCATCTATAAAACAATATAGCATTGTTATATATTTCATTTTTATTATTTTTTTATTTTTATTTTAGTTTTAGTTGCTCAACTTTTCAATCATCCTGTTTTTCATAAATGCATTGCATAATTTTTTTATGTACGAGTATTTAAAAATTAAGATGTACTTTTCTTATAAGATACCTTTACTATTTTGAATAGATTTAACTGTAACGCATTTAACTGGTACATTATATATTATAGCTTACACTATGCAATATCATAAAGTTAGAAATACACGCTTTAGGATTAAATTACATTTAGAAACGGGCCTTTTCAATGGTCACTGTTCTACATTATTATATCCCTACTTCTCGTGAAAATGCGTTAAATACGTTCAGATTTGACCGACAACACACTACAGTGAATAGCCCTTTACAAGCGATTAATTGACATACAGTGTAATTGTAATATCTATGTGAAGGTAAGTGAGACTCGCGAATTCTACATTACATACGTTTCGATACAAGAATATCTCACAGTAAACAAGACATAATTGTCTCAGCGTCTTAAACTGCATTTCAATATAAATCAAGAGTTTAGAAAAGCTTATAATCTAACCTCAGTATTAATGCATTTTGAATGTTAGATAAGATAAGACCTTGTCTTTCGTAAATATAAAAAAAAAACTTTTTCTATGTACAAATTATATAAAAATAAGATGTATTTTTCCTTCTCGGATGTCTTTACTACTTTGAATAATTTAAAATGTAACGAATTAAATTAAAACACTGTGCATTATATCTTACAGTATGCAGTATCATAAACTTAGCAACACCGTTTTTACAATTAAATTACATATAGAAACCGACCTTTTCAGCGGTCAATGTTCTACATTATTATATCCCGACTTCTCAAGAAAATTCGTTAAATACGTTCAGATTTGACAGACGATACATGACAGTGAATAGCTCTTTACAAGTGATTAGCTGAAATACAGTGTAACCTACGAGATTCGCGAGTTCTACGTTATATACGTTTCGACATACGAATATCTCATAGTAAACAAGAGAGTCTTGTAATACACTGCTCAAAACAATTAAAGGATATTTGAAGTTTTATATAAAATAAAGATATAAACGAAAATTTTTTTGCCGAAAATAGAAGAAGAGAATCACAAATGCAAATTTTTCTGATTTTCAAACTGTGGAGAATGCAAATTTTGAGTTCGACGTCAAAAACGTCGCTTCAGCGGCAGCGAATGAAATTTGACTTTCAACTGGATAAAAGAGGATGAAGACAAGGATGATCGGCATTCAGTGATTGCTTTGTTTCGATGAGTACGATGTCTCAGCGAAGTCATTTGACAGATTCAGAAGCTTGGAGAATTGTTGGTAGGTTAGAAGGAGGCCAAACTCAAGCCGAAGTAGCGCAAGCCATTGGAGTGTCACAAAGTGTCATTTCCAGGATCTGGAACCGTTTTTTGGAGAGCGGATGTGCAGGCCGAAGACCAGGGCAAGGTCGTAGATGGGCAACAACGCCCAATGAAGATCGGTATTTAGCGTTAACAGCTCGGAGACACCGAAACATGAACGCTACTCTTCTCCAACAACACCTTCTCTTGGCTACAGGCACCATGATTTCAACTCAGACTGTCCGAAACCGGCTCTATGCTGTAGGTCTGTATGCTCGCCGACCGATGGTATGTGTTAGTTGCAACAAGGCATCGTCGCGACCGCAGGGAGTGGGCAACCGAGCATGTCAACTGGAGGAGAAATGAATGGAGCAATATTCTGTTTTCTGACAAGTCTTGTTTTTCTGTGCATCCGGATAATAGGCGTATTTTCATCTGGAGGGACCGTGGCAGTAGGAATAATCCTGCGTTCGTGCACGAAAGTGTCAGATTTGGCGGTGGAGGAGTGTTGGTGTATGGTGCCATCTCCATTGACGGGCGCACTGACCTCTACATCATTCGAGATGGAGTTCTGAATGGTCGCCGATATAGGGATGAGATCCTTCAGACCTATTGTAGTCCCTTACGCTGCAGCAATCGGAGATAACTTCATTTTAATGGATGATAACTGCAGGCCACATCGTGCAAACCTGGTGGAGGATTTCCTTTTCGAGGAAGGAATCGTTCGAATGGAATGGCCAGCGTGTTAATCCAATCGAGCACGTTTGGGACGCTCTAGGAAGACGAGTTTCTGGCCGCCAACAACCCCCACAAATTCTCCAAGAACTGGAAAGAGCTCTTCTGGAAGAGTGGAGCAGAGTACCCCAACTCGTCATTAATAGCCTGATTGAGTCCATGCCTCAAAAGTGTTCAACGTTGCTGGCCGCCCGTGGAAACCATACCCCCTACTGAAAATGATTTTCTTTGAAGAAAACACCTTTTCTTATTCTTTTTTTCTCATATGCACAAATTGTGTTTTTTTCCTTTTGTACACAAATGCACAATAAAATGCATTTTTTTCTGCCAAACATGTGTAATTTATTCTCATATAACCTACTATGTCTGTCGACCATGTATCAATCAGCTAAAAAGTTTCCCAGATACAAAATCCACCTAAAACTGCAATATCCTTTAATTGTTTTGGGCAGTGTAGTTTAATAAATTGCATTTCAATATAGATCAAGAGTTAAGAAGAGCTTATAATCCAACCTCAGTATTAATGCACTTTGAATATTAGATTTTTTAAAAAAAGTTCAATAGAGAGGAAATTTTTTGAAAAGGCGTCATCTGTTTTATGCAAAGAATAAATATAAAAATAAAAATTATTTTTTTAGAAAATTACTCTATCTATTACCCTTTACATCTACTTTTCAATCATCCTGTACTTCATAAATACAAAAAAAACTTTTTTATGTACGATTAATTAAAAAGTAAGATGTATTTTTCTTCTTAGATGTCTTCACAGCTTTGAATAGATTAAGTTTTAACGCATTTAACTAAGAAGATATGCATTATATCTTACAATATGCAGTATCATCTTACAATATGCAGTATCATCTTACAATATGCAGTAACTTAGAAATGCCAACTTTACGATTAAATTACATATAGAAACCGGCCTTTTCAATGGTCAATTGAAAATTAGTGAACTACGTTCAGATTTGACAGATGATACACGACAGTGACTAGCCCTTTACAAGCGATTAACTGATATACAGTGTAATCTACGTGACATTAAGTGAGACTCGCGAATTCTACATTACATACGTTTCGACACATGAATATCTCATAGTAAACAAGAAAGGACAGTCCAAGTGTATTAAATCACACTTTAATATAGATCAAGAGTTTAGAAGAGCTTATAATCCAATCTATGTATTGATGCATTTTAATCTTTAGATAAGAAAAAATTTTAACTGAGAGGAAAGTTTTTGAAAAAAACATAGTTTTATGCATAAAATATGTATTTATATAGAATTAACTGTTTATGTTCTCCTCAACCAAATATTGCAAACATTAAAATGCTAATTTATGCAGCACTAAATGATGTTATTCCTAAGAACTCCTGTATTCTTTAATATATAATTAGTTATTACACGATCTTAAAAATAATTAACTCATTGCGTAATTTTTTTTTAAATTATTAAAAAATAAAAAATAATACAAAAAAATAAAAAATATGAAAAATATGAAAAAAATTAAAAAATATGTATAATAGGACGGATGGGTGGATAGATGTTAGATTATGGAAGAGGGCGGTGTTGTCTGGATAATACGCAATGGTTAATTATTATATATAATTTTTTACTTAACTTTATACGTATAATTAAAATTTATATGTTAACCTAAAATTAAAATGCATAACTTAAAAATGATCAAGATATTGCTATAAGATATGGTTGTCAATTGCATTTTTTTTAAAGAATTTATTTGTAAAATATTGGAATAGAAATTATTCTTGGAAAACTCTTTGCTTTTTACATAATTTTTATTTTATTCAAATAATTCTCTTATTCCATAATAGATGGCAGCACTATCAGTATCAAAAATAGTGACTATATTCTTCTAACAGATGGCAGCACTAAAACATCTTTTTGTGTATTTGAAGTAGAAGTAACATTTTATTTTTTTTATTTTAGTTAAAAAATTAATACAGTAATAATTGTTCAAAATACCTTTAAAAGTAGCAATTATTTTTTCTAAGTGTAGAATGAGTATTATAATATAATATATGATCTACTAATTTTTAATATAATTATTGTTATTATTTTAATTTTATCACCTACATTACATGTTATAACTGTAACTTTTAACCTGTTACTGAGTCACATGTAATTTAAATCTGCCTTAGCTCTTAACTGAAACAATTCACTTGAAATAGATCATTCTAGATATAGGTTTAGTAAAATTTTAGTATATATATATTTTATTATTTTTATTATTGTTATTATTTAATATTGTTTTTCTTTCAATGAATTCTCCTTTTCCTAATTTGTAACAGTAAATAAAGTCCGACCAGTCGGGTGCATTGTGGGTCGAATTTCTTAGCTTTTAGCACGATCTATAACAGAAACTGATTGGATGCTTTTGCTTTTTTATTAAACCATGTACTCCTGATGAGTAGTTTAATAAAAAAGCCTTCTACTGTCCATTTATCCATTTACCTTTCATAATTTTGGTAATCTGCCTTCTATATCACTTCAAACTTCAAATGATTTTAATAGGATGATTGTAAAAATGCTGATTTCATTGGTTTTTTGCTATGGTAATATCTGAATTAATTTGGTTAAATTCTAAAAGTATTTATATATTCTTTTACAGAAGATATTCTTTCATGAGCATTCAATGTTCATCTTAAAAATCATGTGGGACAATTATTTAAAGTCCACCGTTTTGATTTACGATTGGTAGAGCTCACGAAATAGTTAATTTGTCAAAACAATTAATTTTTTTGTTTTTTATGATATGGCAACAACAACAAAAAATTATTTAAGTTATATATTCCGCATTTGTAAATTGTTAAATAATGCACTTTAAGAAATAATTGCGTAAATTTTCCAATTAAAACAGTTATACTCATGATTCAAAAACGATCTATCTCTATGTGTAAAAAAAGTGAGAAATTGTTAAATACACGCCCTGATGTGTCTACTTTAAAGTACACTTTTTCCTGAGTAGCGCATTAAGCGGCTTAAGTGAGTAAAATCTTATCAGATAACTCTGATATACAAATGAATATTTATACATTTGTGTAATATACAAAAATATGAATTTTGTATATTACATAGTACATAACCTTGTATTTTGGACTCTGAATTTTGAACTAAATATTTTTTTGATGGCAAAACAAATTTGCATGAAGAACAAAACCCGTATGCTTAGTATGTTTTATTTTCCCCAGCAGATTAGTTTTTATGCCAGAAATTAGTGTCAGCTTAATTTACAAAAAGCTGGATCGTTTGAAATTATATTTACTGCATGCCATTCTCTGTTAAAATTGTTTTTAAGCCCTTAAATAGTATAGTCATTATTTATGAATAGAAACTATGTAATCTTAATAATTACACTGTAAAATAAAATTTTGAAAAATAAGGAAATCATGCTGCTAGTATTATTTCTGTATTTTGTCAGATTTTTTTTCTTCTATATTGAAATGTAGATTGAATACATCTATCAACTAGTACTGCTATACAAATGTAGTATGTAGATTGAATACATCTGTATTCAAAATACAGATGTATTTTGAATACATCTGTAATTCAAAATTACAGATGTAATTTTGAAAAATACATCTACGTTCCTGGGAGAAATACACTAATTCAAACAACTATAAACAAGCAACATTCACCGAACTAGGATTCGAATTCCTGATCTGAGAGACTCTAAGCCATCTATACTCAACCTGCAGCCCGTGGGCTGCATATGGTCAGGCGACCTTTTATGTGCGGCCCAAGACACCTAATTCACCATCCGTATTTATAAAATCAATTGAGATGCGCGTAAAAAGCACTTAAATACTTTATTGTTGTTACATGTATTTTCAAGAGAAGACGAAATCTGTACTGTCATTTATAATTAATATAATACATGTACTTCTATTGCACTAATAATCCTGTACTTTGTTTTCAACACTTTTTAAATTATTATTCTAAATTAATTAAGTTTGTACCATATTTATACAATAAAAAAGCACTTTGCTCTATGCAAAAGGTTATTGGAGAAAATATCCTGATTTTTTTTTTCTTCCTTAAAACTCTGAAATTATGCATTGTTACATTACGTTTTATGCTTATAATATAGCTAATGCAGCTTTTCAGAGTTAAGTTCCTTGTCTCGGAAAAAATTATAACAAAAATTTATTACCAATTATTCTAAACAACAATCTTCGCTACATATTTCTACATCATTTGGAATAGGAATCTAGGACAACTTTTTTGTTTAAAAATAATGTATTATTTGTTTTTTTAATTAATTAATTAATTATTTATTTATTTATATTTGACATTTCTTTCGTTTAACCTTACCGTTTATATAAATTTTGTTACATTGCTTTTGATATATTACTTTGTTCATGTTAATTTTTTGTTATGTTGCTTTGATATCGTACTTATGTTATCTTATTTAGTTATTCTATCTTTTACCATTTTAAAAGTAAGTTACGGCCCATCGAACATCGAAAATATATGATTGCGTATCGTAAACATATGTTGCGAGAAAGAAAGATTGAGTACGGCTACTCTAAGTAATTAACTTGACAACTAACCTAAGATTACACAAGCCAAATTTTCAAATATCGCTATTTATTGGATTCACATAAGTACACTCATTTCTGTGCAATATTCTATTCTGACATATATTTCTGCGTAATGTTCTCACTCATAGATCTCTGTAACATTCTGTTTACAAATAAATAGCTATGTAACATTTGTGCACATACATCTGTGTAATAGTCTGTTCTTACACATACATCTGTATTTTTACACATTTTCTTAGCAATATGCAAAATATCCCAGATATTTGTGTAATATTGAAAATCTGTAAATTCCAATAACACATGAATTGGAATAATACATTTATAGCACCATAAATCGTTCATTAAATAGGTAATAAATCGCTAAACAACGAACTTCTATAATTATTGAATTTTAAATAATATTTATAAAGGCAAAAAATGTAGTTTACTTAGTTTCTACCCTTAATAAATTATTAACAATAATATTCAAAAGAAATTGTGTTATTCGCTGTTACTTACAAAACTAGATATATCCCCGACACATTGCTCTTTTATCTTCTTTAAAGCTTGAAAATTAATTAAATACTAAAAACAAAAAAAGTCGCGATACTTTTGTATTAATGAAACATTCTTATGAAAACGTTATTGAACTCTTTGTTATTTTAAGCAGTAAATTTAGGAAAAATACGGCATTCAAGTCGGAGAAAAAAAAAAGTTCTTAAATAGCGAATGTCATCTTTTATAAGTGCATCAAAAAGAAAAAGTGGAGCTACTGCATTTAATTAAACTTTTAAATTAATATAAATGAAAATACTACACTGTAAAACATTTGTGGAAACGTTACTCCGTAAAATTGGTGGCAGCATTGCTGCCTCCAATTTTATTGAGTATTTTATCCGTTAAAACTGGTGTAACATTGTAATGTTACACCAGTAATATATGTTTAAATTACACCATTGCATATGTGAAAAAAATTACTCCATGAAATTGGCGGCAGCATTTGCCACTATTTTTATACCAATTTTATAGAGTAACGTTACACAAAGGTTTTACAGTGTAATTATCTGCCATAGAATTAAAAATTAATTGGTTAAAGATAAAGCGTATAAAGTGGTTTCTGTCCATCCGTTCCACCAATTTTCATCTATAAAATGTTTAGCACAAAAGTTTTCCGTTTTCTGAAAACACATTGTAAAAGTTTTACGAGAACAAGTCATATTTAAAAAAGCTTTATTAAAACGTGATGTATAATATTATAAAATGATGGGGGCTCTTTTCAGAAATTATTTTCGATGAAAATTTCTGCCGAATTAATTTTTTTTTAATCAAAAGGACTATTTTTGAATGCGTTGAACTAAATAATTTAATGTTGTAAAAAATATAAATGTAAAAATATTTTTAATGGAATACAAATAAAAAAAATATTTTTAGTGAGGTATAAAAAAAAAAAACTTTTATAAAGCAGGTATTAATAAAATAGTTATTTAAATATATTAAATGATTGTAAAATATTGCAAATGATACATGATAAAATTCTTAGATAATAATATTTACTTAATAAACTTTTTTTTTAAAATTTATTTAACAATTTACTATTGGCATCCTTTTTGCCAGGATCTGTTTCAACCAACACACACACTCATAATCCAGAAAACAAATTCAAAAATGAACACAACCGTGAGAATTGTTAGATTCTGACAATAATCTTTATTGGTGTAGATAAAACGTCTCCTTTCAGAAGATAATCTTTTCAAAAGATATTATAAATGATTTGTAAAATTCTTAAAAATAAAAATTTATTGAAACCTTTTCGGCGAGGAATAAATCTGTTTGAAATAATTAACTTACACCAGAATTAATAAACGAATTTATTAGAAAATACAAATTTCTTATTTCTAGGTACGTTATAAAAAGTAAATTTTTATTTAAGATTCTTGTTGCCAGGAAAATTAAAATTAAATGTATCTTTTTAGGGAATCGGCGCCGGAAAAGGGGTTAAAAATCTTAATTAAAATTATGATTTTGTGAGACTTTATAAAAAGATAATTTTTATCAAATGTGAATTCGGAAAAAAACTTCTCATTTAAAGGGTTTTTTTTTTAATGAAATATGTCATTTTTGCGTATATTGAACAGAACACTTTAGTCTCAGAAAAATCCATATTTCAAACATTTATAGGAGGCGTTTATTGAATAAATTAAATGATACTCATTAAGGCAAAAAAAAATTATTTATTCTAGACCTTTTATGAATAACTAGCAATAATATTTTTTTATGAAAGAACCTAATACAGTCGAACCTCGTTAAAAGGAACTCAAGCGGAATCAAAATTTTGTTCATGTTAACAGTAATTCATATTATCAGTATCAAATCTTTGTATTTGTTTTTATAAAGGATTGTGGAAACAGTTCACGTTAAAAGTAATTCACGTTAAGCGTGTTCATGTTAACGAGGATTGAGTGTATGCTGTAACAAACAAAACTAAATTCAACAACGATACATTCCTGTTTTTTTTTTTTTTTTTTTTTTTTTAAGATTGAAAATTATTTAAATACTCACCTGGATAATAACACAAAAAGAGTCGTAATACTTTTGTATTTATGAAACAATCTTATGGAAAAATTAATGAACTCCTTTTAATTTCTAAGCAGTCACTTTACTTTTTGGCATAAACAGTCCTTGGATATAAATTAAGAGAAAATATCGCGTTTAACACGGAGGAAAAAAAAGTCTTAAGTATTGAATGTCATCTTCTAAAAGTTGCACCGAAAAGAGAAAGAGAAGCTATTGTATTTAATTAATGTTTTAAATCAATATAATAAAAATATCACTTTTATCAGTTATGATTTCTGAGAAAAACTTTTAATTTAAAGTTTCTTTATAAAAAAGTTCGCGTACATTGAACAGAATATTCTAGTTTCACAAAATGCATATTTGAAACATAAAAGAATTTTATTGAATATATTAAATCATACTCATAAAGGCAAAAATTATTTATTTCAGACCTTTAATGAATAATTAGTCGATATTTTTATCAAACAGTCTTACATTCTCTTATAAACAAACTAAATGTATCCACGATACATTCCGCTTTTATCTTCCTTAAAGCTTGAAAATTAATTAAGTACTCATGAGGAAAATAATGCTAAAAAATTTAGCGATACTTTTGTATTAATCATTGTGCGCGCGGCAGCGCTTTTTATGGCATACTGTAGGTGTACTGTAGAGTATTCTGAAAATCGGACAAAAATTTTGTGTCACAGCACTTTTCTCGAAAACTACTAAAGATAAAAACTTTTTTTTAAAACAAAAGACAAACTTTTTATCCCGAGGTAGTCATCGAGAAAACGTTATTTCGCTGGGCGGTTTTTCTGAAATTGCGTATTTTCCAAACTTGGTCATAAATGGGTATATCTAACGTTCTATTGCAGATAGAATGTTGCGGTAAAGTTTATTTTAAAGATTTTGCGATGCTAATTAATCCTGCAAAAATTCATAGCTTTACGTTAAACAGTTTTTTTACAAGATGAAATAAAAGAATAGCAGTCATCAATCTAAGGTACTTGTGATCATCGGAGAGAAAAACCAGTTACACCATTCGATTAAGCATAAAAAAATACAGAATGCTTTTTTTTCTCTTATTTTTAACTTAATTTTTTAACGAATTATGATTTTTTTTGAAATTTTTGACATGCTGATTTTTGTCATTTTTTAACACTAGAACGCCCGGATGGAGTCGATTCGACTCCAATCTTGTAACTAAATTTCAATTCGAACCAGAAAAATTTTCTTGAAATAATTTAAATCTAATCCACGCAAATTTACGTTAAATAAATCAATTAAATAATTTTGAATAAAAATTCTGGTGAGAAATATTATTTTCAAACTTGAGTAGAATTTCCGGGCGTTCTAGTCTTAATGAATCATTTACTGAATAATTATGCACGGTGTCTAGCCCTGGTGGCTGTCAAATTTGATTTTTAATTTTAAATTAGGCAATTTTTTGCACCATGCCAAATTTATATTTTATCCATTTTTTTCATTTATTTATATTTTGTTTTTAGCACAATGGCATCAATGGCAAAAATGCCTGGCATACCTGTCAAATATTGGGGCCCTGTACTTTAACAAAGTGTATTTATTATAAGTATACACCGTATTTATTCTAATAGAATGCGCCCTCTAATAGAGCGCGTCTTCTAATAAAGTGCGCACCTTGGTGCTGATTGAAAAAATAAATATACGGAAACGATATAGTAGATAAGTAGAAAACGATTACTTAAATGCATTATCGAGGATTCTCATCAATCAAAATAGAGATATTCTATCAAAGCGATGGAGTGGCGATGCAGCAAAAGTTTCAAATTTTGAACAATGTACCACTCCTGTAAACTATAGCGCCAAGGATATGCACACTGTTAAAAATCTGCTGCATTTTGCTGCAACGCACTCCCCTGCTTGTATAGAAAACGGTTACTTGGCCGTGAAATGGCGCTTTCTCATTGGTTGGAATAGAGATATTATATACAAGTGGTGGAGGGCGTTGCAGCAAAATGCAGCAGATTTTTAACAGTGCACTGTTAAAAATTTGACCCATTTGTTGCAGAGTCACTCCACAGCTTTTATAGAATGTCTCTTTATGGCCAATGAGAATGCTCCATAACACAGTAAAGCAATCGTTTCCTATAAAAGCGGTGGAGTACGTTTTTAACAAGTCCGTAATAAATACGGATTAAGAAAAAAAGAAGCATGGTTTTTGTATCAAACTTTACTCTTGCATAAAAAAAGTTCCTGTTTTTGGCAAAAATAATGGATATTTGAATGAAAAATCTATTCTTTGAAAGGATTTATTATTTTATTCACTTTAGTAAAAAACTGATTTTTTTTTTTTTTTTTTTTTTTGAAAACCACCGTAGAATTTTGGTATAGAAAAACCTGTTTAAATTTTTTTTTAATTTGTAACACCAGAGTATTAGAGTATGTAGCATTTTTTAATTTCAATACAAATAAGATTTTGTTTTCTATATATAAAATACAAAACAAGTTGTGCAGTATCCCTATGGAATATGGAAAAATAGAAGGACTAGTGAAAAATGCTCCAAGGAGCAGTGCAAAAGCAGAATATGATTTTAATTGAGCATTAAAAAGTAATGGACAAGTGCTTCTGTTAATTACTGAGCATGTGGAAGGATAAGAGATCCCTTCTTGGCTACAACTCACTTCAATGCCAACTTTGAAAAAATCATATTTGCACTTTTTCCGTGAAAACAAATCAGTCGCAGTTACTATAAAAATGTATAGTGTAAAGACGTAACCAGTAAAGATGCAGCTTTATTAGACATAAATGTAAAGGAAGGCGACATAATGCTAGATACCTAGTTCCTGCAGGTATCACATTCATGCACTGCCACCAAGCATACCCTAAGTGTATAATTGCACAGAAAATTGATTTGTAGTATAGTGCAGAGTGAACAGTGCAGTTAACATCAGAGATGTAGTACAGGCTATACGCCGTACACCTTCTGGACTTTTTAATAGAACACCATATACCCTCTGTTTTTCAAGAAAGCTTATAGTATACACATTCTAGAATATCCCTCTGCTTAGAGCATATATCTTATGTTATTTTTATGACTACACCCCTGGTTAACATCTAAAGCACGGTGGAAAATTCTACTAAAGAACCGCAAATTTCTTTTATATGGAAAAAGCGCAAATATGATTTTTTCAAAGTTGGCATTGAAGTGAGTTGTAGCCAAGGAGGGATCCCTTATCCTTCCTCATGCTCAGTAATTAACAGAAGCACTTGTCCATTACTTTTTAATGCTCAATTAAAATCATATTCTGCTTTTGCACTGCTCCTTGGAGCATTTTTCACTAGTGAAACATTCTTATGAAAAGAATTTTGAAATACTTTTTATTTTTAAGCAGTCTTTTAACTTTTATGATCTAACAGTAAGTGGAAATAAATTAAGGAAAAATATGGCATTCGACTCGGAAAAAAAAAAATTCTTATGTACTGAATGTCATCTTCTTAAAGTTTCACCAAAACGAAAAATAGAAACTTCGTTACTTAATTAATGTTTTAAATAATTATAAATAAAACTGCTTATTATCTACGTAAGAACTAAAAATATTAGCGTATAAAGGGGTTTCTGTCCGTTTGTTCTTCAATCTTCATTTATAAAATTCATAGCATAAAAGTTTTCTCCTTACGGAAAATACTTTGTAAAAGTCTGAACGGGAGCGAGTCACATTTAGAAAGCCTAATAAAAATATTATCTAGAATATTATAAAAAAAAAAAAAAATTTCAGAAATCGTTTCTGGTGAAAATTTCTGCTTAATTTAAAATTTCTTTATCAAGATGACCATTTTTTAATTTTTAGAATTAAATAATTTGATGTTGTTGAAAAATATAAATTTAAAAATATTTTTAGCGGGATATAAATTGAAAAATATTTTTAATGCGGTGAAAATATAAAAATATTTTTAGTGAAATATGAACTAATAAAATAATTATTTAAATATGTTAAATGATTTCTAAATATTGCAAATGATAAATATTATAATTTTTAGATAATAATTTTAACTTAACAAATATACATTATTCTGTAAAAATAATTACTAATTGTTTATTCACAGGGAACTATTCACTTATTGGTCTGACAAACCTTTAAAAAGCTTGTAAATGACTGAAAAGGAAAAATTCATTTAATATTTCAATTAAAATATTATGATTTTGTGTGATTTTATAAAAGAATCATTTTTTTTTTCAGATATAAGTTCTGAAAAAAATTTCTAACTTAAAGTTTCTTTATGTTTGGTTTATTTTATGTCGGCCAAGTGGGATATAGGCCCTAAAGGGGTGGGATGCCCTCCGTGGGGGGGGGGGGTCTTTTTAAGGGAACATAACCTGTATTTACACAAGGAAATCCAAGGTTCGAAAAAAACTACGGAAAACTCCGAACGGTTAAACCGACGGTCGCGATTGGGTTCGAATCCAGCACCTGCCGTCTGCCACTTGAGAGATCAGAACCTCTCAGCCACTAAGTTTCTTTATCAAATAAGTCATTTTTCCGTATAATGAACTGAATACTCTAGTTTTAAAAAATGCATATTTCAAACATTTATACGAGGAGTTTATTAAATATTGAGCTAAATTATACTCATAAAGGAAAAAGAAAAAATATTTATTTTTGACCCTTGATGAATAATTAACGATAATATTCGTATGAAAGAGCCATATACTCTATTCAGACAAAACTAAATCCATCCATGACACATTCCTCTTTTAACTTCTCATGAAAATTAATTAAATACTCATCAAGAAAATAGCGCTGAAAAAAAATACTGATACTTTTGTATTAATGAAACATTCTTATGAAATTGTTAATGAACTCTATTTTATTTTTAAGCAGTCATTTTATTTTTATGCATTAATAGTCCTTGGAGAATCATAAAGGAAAAATATGGCGCTCAAGTAGAAGAGAAAAAAAAATAAGTAGTGAATGTCATCTTCTAAAAGTTGCACCAAAAAAGAGAAAGAGAAGCTACTGCGTTTAAATAATGTTTTAAGGTATCCGACAACGTTGAAAATGCAATTTTCCACCAAAATTGTCAAAACTTTTTTATTTTATTTTTATAAAGACCTACTTTTTACTTTTCCAAAACTGTGTTTATTTTTACTGTACGATAAATAGATCCGGACTAATAGCGATTTTTAAACTACTCAACAGCTGTCACTCAAACCGGAAGTGCCGTTTAAAAGGCCGTGTGTTTGGAAAAATTTCGAGGTTTTGGTAGTTTTTTTTTTAATAATTATAAGAAATGTAAGTAATATGCTTCATGGACAATATTTTTTGGGGGGTTCGAGGCTAATTTGTTTATTATAGATGTAAATTCTGTAAATTGTTGAAAAACATAAATCGACACTTTAATTGCATTTTTTGGAAAATGTAGTTTTCAGTGAAAATTCCATACGCAAAACACGGTTTTTCAAAAAGTTATAGGAATATCACCATGAAATTTGAAATATATGTTATTTACACTATTGTAAAGAGAATGAACTAAAGATTTAAATTTAGAATAAATATTTTTTGTTTTATGGATGTTTTTGGGGAATGACATCGATGAATTTTATGAAAATTAACATGTAAACAGGTACGATACGCTATAAGTTTTGAAATACTTAAAGCATCTCCTAGATTTTAGTTCATTCCCTTCGCCAATGTCATAAATATGAAGTGTAAAAAGGAAATTAAGATCCATACAGTAGAATTTCCTTTAGAGCGTTTTGCGTTTTGGGTCAAATGTCATTTAATTTTGCGATAAATTCCAACATTTATCAAAATTTTATCAATGAATAAAATATTTTTTTACTTTTTTCACATTTTCTAGCCATAATCTTAGTAAAAACAAGTTTAAAAAGTAATTTAATCGCTTTTATGGAAAAAATTGCTCCGAACGTGGTCGGATACCTTAAAATAATATAAAGGAAATTACTAATTATCTGCGTTATAACTGAACATTCGGCGTATAAAGTTGTTTCTGTCCATTTTTTCCCATCTATAAAATTTATAGTACAAAAGTTTGCGTTTACTGAAAACACTTTGTAAAATTCTTAACTGGAACAAGTCACATTTAAAAAGTCTAGTGAAAACCTTGTGTAAAATTTTATAAAATGATAATTTCTCCAGACATTGTTTTCGAGGAAAACTTCAGCGTAATTTATAATTTCTTTATCGAAAGGACCATTTTTTAATTTATTATACTAAATAATCTGTAGAGTAAAAAAAAAAAAAAAAAAAAAAAAAAAAAACAATTTTAAAAACATTTTTACAGGGTGTAAACTTAAAAATATTTTTAATGAAGTATGTATTAATAAAATAATTATTTAGATATATTAAATGATTTCTGAATATTGCAAATGATGCATAATAAATTTCTTTGAAAATAATATTTAGTAACAAACTTTTATTTTCTTTTTTCTTTTATAATTTTCTAGTGGTGTCCTTTTAGTCAGGGTCTGTTTCAGAAAATGCACCTAGCAAATTTAAACAAATTCAAAAATGCACACAAACGTGAACATTATTAACTGCTGATGATAATCATCATTGGTGCCGATAAAATGTTTCCTTTTATTAAAAATTTTTGTAAAAGCTATTATAAATAGTTTGTAAAAGACTTAAAAGGAAAAATTCAACTAAAATGTTAATTAAAATATTATGATTTGTTGACATTTTATAAAATGCTACTTTTTCCGATATAAATTCTGAAAAAAACTTCTAATTTAAAGTTTCCTTATGTAAAAGGTCATTTTTGCGTATATTGAACTGAAAGCTCTCGTTACAGAAAAATGCTTTTTACAAACATTTATAGAAGAAGTTTATTGAATACAAAGTTAAGGCAGGAAAATAATATTTATTTTAGACCCTTAATGAATAATTAGCTATAATATTCTTAGGAAATAGTCTTATATTATGTTACAGACTAAACTAACATGAATAACGCATTCTTCTTTTATTTTCTTTATAGCCTGAAAATTAATTAAATACTCATCAAGAAAATAACGCGAAAAAATACATTTTTCGCGATACTTTTGCATTAATGAACGCGTGATACTTTTGTATTGATGAAAAGAGTAATAACGTTCTTATTTAAACGTTATTAACTCCTTTTCATTTTTAAGCAGTCATTTTACTTTAATGCAAACAGTCCTTGGAGAAAAATTAAGGGAAAATATGGCATTAAACTTAGAAAAAGAAATTAAGTCGTTAATATCATCTTCTAAAAGTTGCACAAAAACAGAAAAGGAAACGCTTCTACATTTAATTAATGTTTTAAATTAATATAAATGAAATTGCTAATCAACTGCGTTAGAATTAAAAATAATTGGCATATAAATTGGTTTCTCTCTGCTTGCTTCCCCAATATTCATCTTTAAATCTTATAGTAGAAAATTTTTTCTTATAATTAAATTATTTTGCAAAAATCTTAAACGGAACAAGTCATCTTTAAAATATCTCGTCTTACTTTTTTTGTAACATATTATAAAGTGATAGATTTTTCAGAAATTAATTCTGAGGAAAATATCCAACTAATTTAAAGTTTCTTTATCAAAAAGACCATTTTTGAATGCGTTGGACTAAATAATCTGATATTTCCGAAAAATGTGACGTTAAAAATATTTTTAGGAAGCATATTATTATAACATTATATTAAAACTACATTGTATCTATTTGTAATATAATAATAACAAGGAAATATTGATAAATAAAGTAATATAATTAATATAATATAGTAATATAATAATGATATGATATATATAATTACATCATATCTTATTATTATCACATTAATAAGACAACTATTAAGATGTATTAAATGATTTTTAAATCTTACAAATAATACACATTCCTAGATGATGTTTTTTACTTAACAAATATATATATTTTTTAATTTTTCATTATTGTTGTAGTCAGGGTCTGTTTCTGACAATGTTTATATTCAGGGTTTCGCAAACAAACTCAAAAAGGACCACAAAGTTGAAAATTATTAGCTGCTGACAATAATAGATATTTTTGTAGATAAAGCATATCAAACCTATTTACCTTATATATATACCGTGTGGGGAGGTGTCGTGCAAAATTTCTCGTAATTCAGAACTCAAAAATACATTTGATATAATATTAGGTATTATAGTTTCAAAGATATCATCCAAAATATAATGCAACAATATGCCTCCTCGTCTATTTCTGAATCCGCTGAAACAAATAGCTATGTAGAAGTAAATTTATACCTTGCATGAAAACTATAACAATTATCCTAGGTCACATAGTTTTAAAGAAAATCGTTTTTTCTCGTTACATACAAATTCTAATTTGTCTGTTTTTTTTTTGTTTTTTTTTGGCTACATCATTTTAGGAGTAACTATAGTGCCTGGTATGTTTTTTTTTCCTTTCCTATCCATTTTAATAATGTTATTACGATTTATGTTTAATGTTTTCCTGCATTTCATTTTGGTTTTATGTGTGTTGGTGGCCCTAAATTCGTATTATTTTTCTTTTTCATGGCTAATGCGAAGATGAAACCACACTTTATTTGTAGTTCCATAGCATTTGTAGGCTTGCAGATTCTACTTTGGTTCTACAAATTTCGATTATATTCATTTTAATTTATTTTTCCATGTTTAAATGTTGTAAATTTGTATTAAATTTAATGCTATGTATATATATATATACATATATATATAAAGTCTCATGAATCTACTATTTTCAGGAAATTTCGAATGTTTCTTTTAATTAATTTTTTCATGTTTTATTGATATATATTGTTTTACAATTAAAGTCTTCATATATATGAATTTAACCATAACATTCTTACACAAGACCAATCATAGAAGATTTTTTTAAATGTTTAGTTTTTTAGTTTTCAAATAAATGAATCATGCGTCATTTTCATGTTTTCTGTGGCGGTTTTGTATGAAGTTTCGTAATAGGACCATAGTTTTTGCGTCCATTTTACATTATTTTTAATACATTAGCATAAGTAAGATTAAGAAAGTTTTGTAATCGCTTTGGTATCAAAAACAAGTTTATATCGATATAATTGAATAACTTCAAAATTACCTAATTAAATCTATGTTTTTGATACATTACAATACATTTAAATAATCTTCAAACAAAAATCAATCAAAGAGACAGAAAATATACATCTTAAACTATATCAAAACAGCTTAAACAGCTTAAAATATTTCAAGAAATTTTTAAATCATGAAACAAACATGATGCCGAAATGGCGCTGTAAAAGCATCCAGTGCAAAACACAGACGTTGATCAAGTTACACAGATGTTGATTCAAATCTTAAATTTATCCTTTATTTGATGTATCTGAGGAAATAGGAGTTTATCTCGATCATATTTTTTAATAAAATCGATATTTTGCATCAGTCTGCTGCCGCCAACTATTTACGAATCTCAGCTGTTCGCGAAAAGTTCTTCACTGCCGCAGCACCCGATTTAAAGCCAAGAACATAAGATAAGGGTGTGCTAGGAGAAGGGGGGGGGGCGCTGGTCCTCTATAAAACATTTTGAGTCTCCGCTGGAAAAGATTCCAAGGTCACTAAATGAATTTATGTTCCGAAAAACCAAATGAAATTCTATTCAAAAATCTAATTTAGTTTTGAAGTTCTTTCACAGTTTTACAGAAATACTAAATTATAACTAATATAACAGTTTCAACACTCGCTCTTCCTATTTGCACATATGAAAATAACATGATGTTTAATGCTGCAATAGTTACACACTCGAGTTTTTCATCATCCTATTCTTTTATTAGCATAAAATGAAGTTATTACAACAGCTTAAGAAGAAACATAGCGCCTGCAGTGTAAATTTGCCCTAAATTACCTTTCTGCATCTGAGAGAGAGTCCCCCCTACATTTTTAGCCCCCTCCGTATAATTAATTTCTAGCTACAGCCCTGTTTAAAGCACAATTACGAAAAAATGAGTAAATCGTTATCACCTAGCTTCTTTCAGGAGGAATATCCCAATTTTGAACTGGAAATAAAGTAACCATAATCAAAAACGCTCATATAATGTTTGGCTCAATTCTATCTATAACTTTATACACATTCCGAAGATTTAAATTAAAAAAAAAATCGTACAAAAAAACGCTATCACAGAGCTTTTTTACAGTGGAATATTCACAAGTGTAACTGATGCCTGTGTCCATAGTCAAATCATATGTACATAACTCTTGGTTCAATTCGATGAATATCATCTTACACTTTTCGATGATGCAATGAGAACGAACGGATATACAGACACACAGACAGACATTTTGTAAAAACGTATTTTTCGGGAAATAAAGTAACCATAAAGTAACTCTGAAAAATAAATCGTTTAAGTTCGTCAGAAAAAATTTTGATTACTACACTTTATTTCGATTGTAGAGAAATTAGACTAAAGAAAAAATGCTTGATCCTATCAGTAGTGAGGAGCAAAAATCACTCTTATCTACCCATTTACTTTATTTCCTCTTAAAAAATAAGTGAATAAATAAAAAAAAGAGAAGTTAATTTTTACTTTTTAGTGATGTTGCCAAATTGTTGCGAAATACTTGAAAAAACAAATTTAAGTGAAAAATATGCCACTTAAGAACATATTAATGAAAAATTTACACAGCAAGATCTTTTATTTGAGCAGAAAAATAAAAAAAATCTTTACTGGAACTGAATACATATATCATTTTTAAAATGCAATAACACTGAACTTAAATTTACAAATTATAAATCAATAATAAACACTTACATAAGTTTAGGAATAAATGAAAATTATTTTACTAATTATTTTCTCATTAAGCATTTTCAAACTGAAAAGTAACAATTAAGAATTTTTCAAATTGAATGGTAATTTCTTTAGTTCGCACAAAAATCACCCCATCTATAATAAATTACGTCAATGAATGTGTTCCTTATTTCTTTCAATAAATATAGTTAATAATAATTATCTTTCACAACAAAATGTGGAGTTTTCTCTCAAATAGAAACAAAGGAAGTACAACTAAATGAAATTGCTGTAAAGCATATAATGCCTTTCAAACTTTCCTAATATACCATCTTTTGAATACTGTAAGAATATTCTAAAATGCCTTCAATAAATTACTTACCTACTAATAATATAAAGCAATAAGTATTTTGTATCTCATAAATAATCACAATTAAAATATTTTATAAAATAAACAATAATTTATTTTGAATACACTTAATAACAACATCTATAATGAATTTGGTCATATTTTGTTTTTTCTTTCAATAACTATAATTAATGTAATTATCTTTCATAAAAAAGTATGGCAGCTTTTACCCAAAAAGAAGAAAAGAAAGCACACCTAAATCAAATTAACATAAAGCCTTTAAGGCCTTTCATTTTTTTCTAATACATTACATCTTGAAAAGATTCTAAGAAAATTCAGGAATGTCTCCAGAATACTGAATTTACTTACCTGCAAACAATATAATGTTGTTAATGTTTTATATCTCATAAATAATCGCGATTAAGATGTTTTATAAAATACACAATGATTTATTTTGATCACTTTTAATACAAATTTCTATAATAAATTATGCCTATGACATGTTTTGTTGATTCTTTCAATAAATATAGTTGATACTAATTACCTTTCATAATAATGTGTGGCAGTTTTCATTCAAAAAGAAACAAAGAGACTATACCTAAAACAAATTGATGTAAAGCACATAATGTCTTTCAAACTTTTCTAATACATCATCATTTGAACAGATTCTAAAAACATTTTTCTGTGTTTCCTATATACTTAATTTACTTATCTGTAAACAATATAAATCAGCAAGTATTTTCTAGCTAATAAATAAATACAATTAAGATGTTAATTGCTTAATTAATTAATTTGTTAATTGTTTCATAAAGTAAAAAAGAGTTTGTTCACATCACATTTAATAACAACATCTATAATGAATTTTGTTAGGGAAATTGTTTATTTTTTCTTACAATAAATTCATATATGCATAATTACCTTTTATAACAACTAAACCAACTTAGCATATGGCAATTAAAGACTCTAATGTCGGCATACTCAATCATTTTTTGAAAGAGTTCAAAGAAAATTTAAGGAATTTTCTATTACCCTGAAATTACTCATCTGCAAATAAAAAAAAAAAAAAATTGTAATTTAAGAAATTACCCCAACCATTTGAAAAATGTTTCACTCGATGCATTCATCTATCATTTTAAGCTAAATACCAGTTGTTTTATTGTGTATTATCCGTGCCACTGCTATAAATGACTTTATACATGCTGCAATTTGAAGGTACGGTTCGTTTAAGTTATATCACTCTATTGTCGCCAAGCATAAAAGTTGGCGACGAAAGAAACATTTCAAACTATTTAACATTGTTGGTGCAAAAGTAATCATTATTAAAATACAGCTTTGGCATATACTGTTATACTTGTAAGACTTTGGCATATATTGTTTGATTTTACAGAGCAGAATTTTGGTGATGGAGGTTTTAAACCAAAATCGATCGCAACATGCATCTGTGAATGGGTCCATCAGACATCGAATCAAAAAAGTTTTTTCCCAGTTTTTCCCAAGCCGATTGCTTTTTAGTTTTCTTTTTAGGTGGTGGAAAATCAAGAGTAATAGCTATAACATTTTCCGGCTTGTTAGAATCACTATTGGCACTCAAATTTTCCTGGTTAGAACCGACCGATAGTAAAACGCCATGGCTAGTGGATTGGTCGCCCTGGCGACATGATGTTTTACAATTAATCGGTTCGGCATTAAATTGCTTCCTTTTTCGTGATCGCCTTTCAACACGTAATTGGTTTTCAGCGGCTCAATAATCTTTTGATTTTATCATTTTCTGCATTGAAAGACGTTTTTGCGCCAAACCAAATACAGTATTACTCAGTTATCCCGTCGACCAATTTCGCCAAATGATACGAATCGCCAAACTAATAAGCAACTTATACATGTTGACTAAATTTTTATTTTAAATAGCAAAAGAAGAAATAAAAATCACTTTATGATTGTTTAAGTACGCGTATTGTGTTTAATATCATTGAATGCGATATTCACGTTCATTCATTTCTTTGGCTTCGGCTTTTTCCGTATCTGTTAATTTCCGTCTACCCATTTTTAAATTTGTTAGTTTTCTCCTTTATTACAATGATTTTAACCATTTTAATTTACTATTCAAATAAAAATTCTTCTAAAAGTAAAGAATTTAATTTAAATTCAAATAAAAATTCTTCTAAAAATAAAGAATTTAATTTAAATTCAAAAGTGGTAACATCATTCAAAAGTGGTAACATCATTCAAAACTGGTAACATCATCGGGTCCATTCTCCCGAAAACAACAACCATTTTTCAAATGGTTAATAAAAGAGACAACAAAATGGTAACAAATAAAAAGACATTTTTAATGGGAAAAATAACAGCATTTGTTATTATTAAGAACTATCAAAGCAATGCAAGAATAATGGAAATAATTTTTTACTGAAAGTGATAAATAAAAGACGTACTTTTTCTTTTATTCATTAAGTTTCCAGGATAAATAATGAAGCTCTTTCATAGCTTAATTAAAATTTAACCTAGCTTAACTTTAGTTCCTTAAAACATTTCTTCTAATTCCCACTAATTGTCCCAATGAAGATTTTTTTTCCATTCAATAAATATAATTATAATTATTTTCTGCAAAACTCTGTAACAGTTTTAACGCATAAAATGAAACGCATAACTCACACCCTGTGTTGTTAAAGCTTTATTTATGGTCATTCTCAGATAAACGGAAATTTTGGCTTCGATAAAATGATTAGACTCTAATACTTTAACTCTTGATTTCAGACTCGAATTACACCAGAAATTTAAGAAATGGTAATTTTTTGCTAAGCAATGACTGTTTTAAATGTCTAAAATTGTCATTAATATGATCTTCAAATATAAATATAATACGCCATGATAATGAACATGGTAATGACATTTTCAACATTAGAACTAAACTATAACAATTTAAAACTTATGGAGAATTTATTCTGAAAGCAGTCCCAAACTGTTTTTATAATTGATTCTGTAAAGTTAAGTTACTGTATAAGCATTTCAAGAATAAGGAGCTTGGTAATGACACATGTTAAGTAGACAGACTGTAATTTTGGAACAAAATCCATAAATTGAAATAATTCTTGCATAATTAATTGAAAATAGATGCTACAGCTCGTAAGAAGATTTGGAACTATACAATCTAAGAGAATTTCCACATAAAAATAACATATAGGGGAAAATTAAATGAAGTATTACTGTAGAGCATGGTAATAACAGTTAATGCTAGGGACAAACTTTACGTAAGTATAATGAATCAAAATTTTTTCTGTTTTGTGTAAGATGTTGAATGTATAAAAAGTAGAAACATCATATATACCCATATAATCATTACATTTGTTCTAAAGCTTTCCAAATCTTAACAATAAGGGTTTGAATTCAAAAATTTGAATTTTGGGACAAGCCATGACATTTGCAACTTTACACCTTTTGTAGGTATTGCAATTATTTTTATTTTCATATTTAAACTAGTGCGCAATGTAGTATTCAAACGGAAATGTTCACAAAAAATGCAAACATTCATAGCTGACTCGATACATTTTTTATCCAAGGACATACAATTTCCCTTTATCACAGAATGACCCTTATGCATAGTAATTAATGCCTTTGGTATTGTTGATATTTTTAAAAGTCTCATCTTTTGCATGCGGTGAAAAGAACAATCTGCAGAGAAGCACTTTGAAGAAAAATGTGCATTTAAAAATATTTTTAGGAAACGTATAGTGATTTGATAACTATTTAAGAATACGATTATTTAAATATATAAATAAGTATTATGAAATTTCTTAATTTTTAAATCTTGCCAATAATAAATTATAGTCTTCTGGATGGCGATTTTAATAGTTTTTATAATATTTTTTTTTTATAAAAGTATTCACATCGGCTCATAATATTCTAAATTTATTCAATAGTTAAAATTAATTCAATTATTATAATAATATTAATAATAATAAAAGCAAATCTGTAATGAGAAAAACGACATTATAAATGCCAAAAATAAAAGGTATATATAATCGGAATAACGCAAGGGGAATTCGAGAAAAACTTTCCGATGCCATGATCTTAACTACAACGTCATAACACTGTTTTAACAAAAAAAAAACATATTTATTTTACTTTAATTTAAAGCAGGTCGAGTATTGTAATAGATTAATTTAAATAGATGGTATCAACTAAACAATAAAAAAAACATAATAGTAGGAAGAGGTCATTCTATCCAGGTGTGCTGAATTCCAAAGTGTTTAACTCAATTCACAAAAGTCACTGCGCTTTTTCTTATACTATTCTTATATTTTTTTTCTTATATTATAAAATTTACGCAATAATCATTCAGATTATGAATGGTTTTGATAGCCAAATTTCACTTTATTCAAGTACATCGGGCTCTTACCCTCAGCTCATACCCTTACAGGGCCTTAAAATTTTATATATGTTAAAAGGAACGCCACTTTTTGAGGAAAGTTGCTGTCATATTGGTATACTAAAACTCCTATCAGGTCTTTTCTTTTATTAGAGAGTTCTTACTTAAAAACGATTAAAAAAACACAGGCAATTTAATTAGAGCAATTCCATCTCAGCTCAGGCAGGGCATGTCAATTCACCATCACAGATTTTTTTCAAAAAAATACAGTAGTTACTACTGAGTAAAACACAAAATTTCCCAAAAGGATTTTTACCAAAATTTTTTTTTTTCTCCGGTTACAGCACTTTGAAGATTGTGATAAAATTGACAATTTTCAGAAAAACTGAAAAACGCTTCATTTTGAAATGAACACAGTACCAAACATATTCAACATATTCAGTCAATTTATTTTTTACAAATAGTTATTAAACTGAATTTTACTTTAGCATAATTTTAAAAAATATTGTGACATTTTTACTTAATTAAAAAAAATTAGTTTTTAAGTACAAAAAATATAATTATTACTGTATTCAAGATTTTTTTTCAGAATGAAAAAAATATTGTAAAGCTAAGCATTGATGGCAATCCAAAGACCTTTAATGGGAGTTTTAGAGCAAATTTTATTTTAACCCTAAGGTGCATACAACTTTTGTAACTTAATTTTAAATTATGCAAAATCTTGTAAAATTGCTACTTTTGAAGAGCAATTTCTCAAAAACACCATTTTTTAAAAATCTGATAATATGCTCAATAGATACCTTATTAGTTTCTAATAAATACCCTACAGGCAAATCCTGTACTTTTGCTTAGAAAATTTTATATGATTTTTTTGAAAATAACATGTTGTGTGGTTTTTTTTTTTTTTTTTCAAAAAACCAGAAAGTCAAGCTCTTTCTTATTTAACCGAATTTATAATATGATTAATATTTCAAACTAAAAAATACAACCCTGGTACATAATTATTACTGTTAAAATCTATCTAACCATTTGCTTAAGTTTAAAATTGTATAAAACACAGCCATTAGTAAAATTAGGATTGATCATGTGTCATTTCATTCTATACTCATAGATGTATCAAATTCACCTACAGTGTGTTAAATATTTTGTTATATAATATTGGATATAATATATTAATATGCAGATACATACATTACAGAAGAATTCAACTGCTTATCATCGAAAATGTGAAGTTGTGCAGATTGTCCTGTTGGAACTGGTTTTTCTATTTTTAGAGACACATTTTCTAATGGTAATGCACATTCATCTTTTTTCTTTCCGGATTCTTCTGGCCACTGGAATGCTTTAGCAGGATCATGGGGGTACATGAATGATACTTTAATGTCATGTAGTTCTCGTGATATACCATTGATTTGTCCTATCCACCAATTATTTTCATAAATGCATCCAATGAAATCGCCAATTTGGAAATCATGTATTGAATATTGTTTTTTTATATGGCTGGAAGTTTCAACTTTTGTCAATATATTTTTAATCGTTCGTCCCATATAACCTTCATTATTTTCAATCGCCTCAATAATGTTTAGATGGTATACCAGCAATAGATCTTACATCGGCATATTCTTTCTCTTTATTAGCTCTATAAGCTTGAATAATCTTTTTGTCTAGATGTAGCATAATGATATTTTTTAACAGAGAGGAAAGTTCAGTAACAAATTAGACAGAATCTCGGATAGCTCTTATTATTACAATTCTGAATAAAAACACCTTCACTAAAATGTTCTATTTTTATACAGCATTAGTAAATGGTAGATTGTAAGATAATAATTGTTAAAAAAGGGGTTTAATAAAATAGAAAACTTTCTTTTCATGTTGATTTTTTTTAATTAAGAAAATTATTAAAATTTTAAATATAACTGTACTGTTAAAATACATTGTAATAAGTCAGGATAAAAAAATTCAAATTTTTAAATTCAATGAAGTTATTAAAGAAAACTTTTAGTTATATATGTACATCTTAGAACATGTTAAAACATAATCATCATAGAATAACAAAACATATTTTAATAAAAGTGTGAAAATAATGTTTTATAATGTTTTCCTCTAAGCAAAAATATACCTGTTCAATAGCAATCTAATTATTGAGTACTAAAAGGAAAGAAAATGAAAAGAAAATCAGATTTTTCTTTTTTTAAAGGGGAATTTGAATTATTTACATTTTATGAATAGGAATTTTTGAAGATCAGCTTATATTTATCTGCCATAATTATGTGCATAGTATTACCTTTTCATTAAAAAATAGAAATCATATTATTAATTCAGTGAAATAAGAAAGAGCTTGACTTTTTGGTTTTTTGAAAAAAAACACACATCATGTTATTTTGAAAAAATCATATAAACTTTTCTAAGCAAAAGTACAGGATTTGCTTGTAAGGTTTTTATTAGAAACTAATAAGGTATCTATTGAGCATATTATCAGATTTTTAAAAAATGGTGTTTTTGAGAAATTGCTCTTCAAAAGTAGCGATTTTACAAGATTTTGCATAATTTAAAATTGAATTACAAAAGTTGTATGCACCTTAGGGTTAAAATAAAATTTGCTCTAAAACTCCCATTAAAAGTCTTTGGATTGCCATCAATGCTTAGCTTTACAATATTTTTTTTCATTCTGAAAAAAAATCTTGAATACAGTAATAATTGAATTTTTTGTACTTAAAAACTAATTTTTTTTAATTAAGTAAAAATGTCACAATATTTTTTTTAAACTGTGCTAAAGTTAAACTCAGTTTAATAACTATTTGTAAAAAATAAATTGACTGAATATGTTGAATATGTTTGGTACTGTGTTCATTTCAAAATGAAGCGTTTTTCAGTTTTTCTGAAAATTGTCAATTTTATCACAATCTTCAAAGTGCTGTAACCGGAGAAAAAAAATTTTTTGGTAAAAATCCTTTTGGTAAATTTTGTGTTTTATTTAGTTGTAACTACTGTATTTTTTTGAAAAAAATCGGTGATGGTGAATTGACACATATCAATACTGCCTGCCTGAATTGAAATGGAATAGCTCATTATATAGTTAAAAAACACTTAAAGATCATTTTAAAAAAAACTTTAAACATTTCAAACGTTTTCAAAATGCCTCTTCAATAATGCAATGATAAATACAAGATCACGGGACATATATGAATTCAACTTTAAGTTGAATTCTAAATTCCGAAACCATTATATATACATATTAAATTTCAAACCATTTGTATAGGTAATTTTTCCGCTGTTATATGCGGACAGACAAATGGACGGACCAGACGACGAGTGTAAGTGCTACATTTTAAAAAAATCGGACGATTTTAAGGAAAATTGTACTGGTAATCGGAACGCCAGTACAATTCACTGTTTTTTAAAGGAAAAATTCCTGCAAGTTCCAGGAAATTTTCCATAGGATTTCATGCAATTTACGGGAATATTTCCGTTAACAAAGATTAAATTGTACTGCCACCCCAATTACCAGAAGAATCTCCGTAAATTCGCCCTTATTTTATAGTGTAAGTATTTATTTAATTACAAACGCACTTAAAAATGTTGATAATCAGTTATTCAAACAATATATGGAGAACGCACAGAGTTTTTAATCACTACATATCGATAAAGAACAATTTTGTTTATTCCATCAAGTTTCTGTTATTATTGAATGATTATTTAATCTCAAAGTGAAAAGTTCTACATTATTCAACTAATTAAGCAAAATTTTGATTTCAAACGAAGAAACCATTACCTCTTTAATTAAGATTACAACTAAATATTTATTTTAATATTTTACTGAAACATTTTCTTTTCTTCCAATTTGTCAACAAATTTGTTCAAGTGTTACATAAATTAAATTGATGAAGATTTACCTCCTTCCTTGCAAAAGAACATTAATTATCTTTTGTAACGAAATTTAACAGTTTTCACCCAAGAACAAAGGTAAGAACAGAACCCACAATTCATCAAATTAGCATATAGAAACTAATGACTTTCACATCGTTCTAATCTGTCATCTTTTAAAAAGATTCTGACAGCATTTACGTTAGTTACTAAAAATAAAGAATTTACCTATTTAATACAAAATAACGTGGGTAGAAACAAAACGAAATATAATGAAACGAAAAGTAAAATGACATTTTAATTGATAAAACTGCAAGTATTTATGTTATTGTAAATATGAAAACTACACAAGGATAAATGAAGCATTTTTAATCATATAATAACATTCTTTCCCTTCATCTCATTAAGGTTTTGGGGAATTAATAAAGCTTAAATTCAAGACAAAAAGATCATATTTATTTAACTAATATTGTAAAATTTTAAACTAAAATTACGAAACCATTTTATCTGTAAGTTAAATTTTTAATTAATTTAAGACAATTTTCCCTTTAATTTCTTTTATATTAAGCAAATTTTCAGGATGTGAATATATAAATACAAAATGAATAACTTTATACGGTTAGAAGTTATAGTTCGTTTACCTCAATGTGAAACTCTTTTGTTTATTTTCAGATTAATTTCATATTATTGCTTAAAATTTAATTTTTATTGGAGTATTATTAACATATTTACAGATCTTTTATCTGCATTTACTGTTATTAACTTTTTTAAAAAGACAACAATTTACTTTTACGAAAACATAATTTAATCATGTATGAATATAAAAAGTAACTTCTTCTATGTTACCAACGGTTACGAAAAGTATTCTTTATCTTTATAAATATCAGAAATCAATATATCTTCAAGATTTAAGGCTCCTGTTCCTACAAATGAATACACTCGCGAACTAATGCTATTATTATGGGGAGGTTATTTTCCAATAACACGTTTGCATTTCGACATTTTCAAGTTTTATTTATTTATTTATTTATTTATTTATTTGTTTATTAGATAGCTGAGGTCTCTATCAACATGGCTCTTTTTTTATTTTTTCGAATTCTGTTGCAGATTTTTTTATAAAATTACTTTCTCTTTCAAACCCGGTTCCTGAAATGAAAGTGTCATTCTATAAAATATCAGCAACCAAAGTCGAAAAAAAAAAAGGAATGATGAAGAGAGCGACCCACGCTATCCAATGAAAAAAAAATGAAAATGTTGAATTGCAAACTAATTATTATAAAATAACCTCCCCGTAGGAATAACATCAACTCGCGCGGAGTGTCGCCATGGGCATTATTCGTAAGCAATAGCTCTATCTCAAGAACTAATGTATGGAGTTTCACGAAACTTAAAATTTTGATAGACCTTGATATAATCTAGATATAATTTTTTTTTTTTTTTTTGGTGAACATCACTCGACAGGTGGCGTTGCTATCCTGCCTTATTTACAATTCCACAACAGACTTATCTCAAGAACAAATGCATGGATTTTCATAAAATTTTATATTTTGTTAGTACTTTATATAAAATGGTGTTGCTTAGGTATCAGTTCAAATCATTCAATATGTGGCGCTTCCATGGTGCATTATTCGTGATTACAGCAATACCTTTATCTAGAGAACTAATGCATGAAATTTTCTAAAACTTCAGATTCGGTTAGTCCCTGATATAGATTAGTGTTGTATAGTTTTTTATGTAAATCGCCTTACAGATTGTGCTGTGATGCTACATTTTTCACGATCTCGCAATAGCTGTATCTCAAGGACTGTGCATGGATTTTCATCAAATTTCAGAATCAGTTATAAATGTGCATAAATTGTTGCGACTATATTTTGGTTAAAAACAACCTAATCGGGGCTCTGCTATGCTGCAGAATACAGTTTTGGGATTGGCATATCTAACTAGTTTTAAAAATAAATTCTTTGGTTTGTGCATTTTATTTGGCGTAAATCAAAATGGTGATTTTTTTCATAATCGGGATAAAAAAATTGCCGTATTTTAACAAAATTAGCTTGAAACTACTCGAATTTTAATTTAATGATTAATGCTTATAAAAGTGTATTTTGACTTTCTTCTATCTTTACAAGTAGAAAGTATTTAATACGGGAAAATTTTTGACTTCTGGTTTTGGATGGATTTATATGTTTTACAAAGTCCTGAACACGATTTAACAGTTTTTAGAAGATGTCTGTCTGTCACTCTGTCACTCTGTGAGTGTGTATGTTACAAAAATTTTGTGAGCGTTCTATCTCAAGAACTAATGCACAGATTTTCATAGAACTTTAGATTCAGTTAGGACTTGATATAATTTGGTGCTGAATATTTTTTGGTGTAAATCGCTCAACAGGTGATGCTGCTATTCTGCATTATTCATGATTATATCGAGATCTAACAACGAATTTTCATCAAACTTCAGATTCAATTAATACTTGATACATATTAGTGTCGTTTACTTTTTGATGTAAATCGGCCTACAGGTGCTATGCTGCAGTTTTTTACGATTTCGTAACAGCTGCATGTCAACAGCTAAGGCATGTATTTTATCGAATTTCACATTTAGCTAGTAGGGGGGACTGGGGGACATTGATACAGCTTTTTTCAAAAAAAAAAATTGTGTCTAGAAAGCAGAAATTTCAAGTTGTTTTTCTATGTGATGTCAGCAAAACCTGTGTAGTGTGTTACAAAAATGTAAAATCTTTGTTTTATATATTATTGTGTCATGTAATTTTAAAAAAAAATCAAAAAAAGTAATTTGTATCAAAGTGCCCCATCCCCGGGGCAGATTGATACACTTTGAAACGACTGGGAAAAATGGAGACAAAATAACACCAATGCATATTTTTCACAGAAAAATAGTTATCAAATCATTTTATATATATTTATAGACATTAAAATCGCACACAATTTATTTGTAAACGATATTAAAGCAAACAAAATGAAATGTATAATGACCTGATGTTCTGGCTGTTCCTTCTCTGTTTGTTGGCTGTGGTAACTTTGTCATATCTGGCACTTTAACCCCAGAATTCTCTTCTTTCTTAGGAAAGGTGAAAGAATTACCAGGTTTTCTATTTATAAATCGGTTTACAAACAGAAAATAAAGGATAATTATATTAAAAATTATGTTTATAATATAATTATCATGTACTGTTCTCCAGCTTGTTCCTCTTACTTAACATTTCTCATGTCGATAATACTTTTTTCTCGGGAGAATCGATATAAATTTGAGATTTGCCAGGCTGCCGCCCATTTCTTTTGTTAATTCTACTAGCACTAGATATTGTATAAGTTTGTACGTCTTCTGTTTACAAAAATACTATAAAATGTTCTAATATAAAGAAATTAGAGCTATTTCACTTCAATAAAAACTAATAGTAGAAATTTTTGAAGAAAAATGGTTGAATTAAGGAGTGTATGGTAAAAATAAAAATAAAAGTAATGCAAAAATGAACTAGAAAAGGATTTAGGTTGTATCAATGTGCCCCGACAAAGACTGTATCATTGTGACCCATGCAGCCATTTTAAATAAAATGAGTCGCAAATCCAACACATCATAATTTATCTAACAATAAAGAATGAGGAACGATAAAGATTAGCATTACTTGCCAGGGAGGGTATTCTTTTCGGTTGAAAATACTGGAACAGTTGTATAATACCATTTCAATTGTACAACTCAAATTTACTTTTGACCTACAAAAACAATTAATCACTCGTCCCATTTCATCAAACTATTGAATCATTCCAAAACTTTCTGTATGTTGTTAATTTCACTAGTATCACCTTTTGGAGCTGTTGTGAAACTTCCTATAAAGATCCTGTGTGCTGTACATGGGGTGTATCAATGTGCCCCAAGAATCAATGTACCCCAGTTCCCCCTACATGATAAAAATTGATCCTGATTAGTTTTTGTTATACATATTAGATATGAGATTGGGCTCAATTTTTGGAGCTCGGATCCACGCGAGCCCAAATCATTCTGTGCAATCTGAGCCCGAGATCGCAAGATCCCGATACTAAAAGTATCCAATAAAGAAAATTATTCATAATACTTAAATATAATAGTTGTGCTAAATGAAAACTCTTTTTTAAACAATTTATTGCATGAAAATAACTGTTAATGTGTTTCTGTAATTTTCTATTCACTATAAAATATGTACATCTTAAGTTATAATTGTTTCCTTCCTCAAAACAATCTTTTTGAACTCTCGTTTTTGTAAAAATCAGCTTAAATAAAACAAGTTGGAAATTGCACGTGAAGCGAAGCAAATGAGGTGCGTTCGTACGATAATGAAGTTTTAAAAATATCACTCTCATATATAAATCTCATGAAATTGTAACTAGTTAATTACAATTAAAATGCGCACCAAACAATGTTCTCTCTATACTCATTATGTAATAGAATACTTTTGTGTGGCCTTGTAAATCAATAAAAAAAGTTCTTTGCACAACAGATTATGCAAAATCTATATTATGATATGTACTTTATGATGAATATCAATATTATTATGTTCGAATGAGTGTAATATTATTAAAATGCATTTGAAACTTTTTTTTCCATTGACTGTTCCATTGACCAAGTACTTTTGATTGTCCCTGTATTTGATCTATGCATCCTATTTTTAAAAAAATTGACATGACTTGACAAAATTATGTAATAAGTATGTAATTTAAATTTCAAACGATTAAAATGCATTTGCAACATTTTTCCCCCATTGACCGTAATGTAATGGAATACTTTTGATCGTCCCTGTAATTGATCTGTCCACCCGATTCTCATAAAATTTGAAATGGCTCGACAAAATTATGTAATAATTATATATTTTAAATTTCAAAAGATTCGGTTGGGTAGTTTTTGCGTTGTTATATGCGGACAGACAGACAGACGGACAGACAGACAGACGGACGGACTGAACGACAACTATAGATGCTACGTATTTACATAATTATGAACGCACATAAAAATAGCGTTCTCTGGAAGATTCTATTCTTTTAATGTTGTTTTCAAATAAAATTAATGTTTTTTTTCAAGTAAAAAATTATTATGATTCGCACACGATACAAGTCTAAGCATTTGTAAACCTTAAGCTAACGCTGGTTGACTAAAAACAAAAGAAAATATTCATTCCCCGTTAGATTTCTAAACAGTTGTAATAAATAAACTTTCTAATTAAACATTTTAATGGCGCCATATATAATCAGCATTCTCGTCGCCGTCTATGCGATACATAAATAAACAAATACGACAAATTTTGGTACATGCGCATTAACGCCACAGCAGTTATCTTTCAGATTCCTTGTTCCTTTGAATTTTGCTGATTTTTGACGTCATTTTTTGCTTTTAGTGTTTTTTTAGTGCTTTTTAGTGCCTTTTAGTGCATTTTTTGCTCATTTTTGACGCCATTATTTTTGTGCACATACGAACAACAAGATTGCTATTTATCGGCGCATTAGCGCAAGCTCTGCTGCAGTGGCGTTAATACTTAAATACCCAAATTTTCCTTTAAAACAGTTTTATAATGCTACGAAAAAGAAAAAAAAGTTATTTCTATTTTTTCTTTATTTTGATCAAAATAGCATTCAAATGACTTAAGCTGGAATAATTAATTTTTAAGAAAGCAGTTTTTTCTATACGAGAATAAATAAAATCGTCAATTTCGGAATGAATAAGCCCGACTCGGGCTCAGGTTGAGTCCATCACATATCCAACAGTTACCGCTGTTATGCAAAATTTTTTTTAGATTTCCTCAATAGCTCTATATCAGAAACTTGTGCACGGATTTTCGTCAAGATGTTGACGTTGTTGATCACTAAATTTTCGTATAAATCACCTAACCTATAATGCTGTTATGCTGCATTTTCAGACAGTATTAACATATATGTGATATAAGAAATCTTTTTAATTGCGACACTTAACTATTTTAATCTTTTTTTCTTTTTTTTTTTACTTTTCTACTTATTCATACAAATAAATATTAAAATCATGGCTAGTTAAAAGGAAAATCATTATAAGCTCAATATCAAGTTTTATAACAAGTGTAAAACTAAAATTTGGAAAAATAAAAAATAAAAACATTATTATTTAAAGGAAAGCTTTCAACTATACTACTTCAGATAGTACAAAATAAAAAATCAAAACATAACCCTACTTTTTAAAAGGAAGCGTTTTTACTCATTAAAACTTTTCTTTCTTATTAAAAAAAGGAAACTTTTAAAAGGAGTAAAAGATTATTCTTCTTACTTTTAAAATCTTTCTTATAAAATCAATCTCAAAACATTTCACATCACATCAACTAAAAAATACTAAAGAATGTTTTACTTTTTTTTTCTTACGATAAAAGAAAGCGAAATAATAAAATTATTTTATTTCGATAGATGGGAATGAACTTCTTTCAGAGTCTAAGTAAAAATTGCGATAAAACCAAGAGATATATTTCAAGTGTTTTCTTCAAGACCGTAACGTTGAAAACAAAATCTTTTATAACAAAACGTGTAACAATTTTTAATGCATTGATATATATTTAAATAAAAAATAACAAGAAAACAAAAATAAGCAGCACGCAAACATCCCTATATACTTATTCAAAAAATTTGTTCCAGAAAATAACCGAAATAACCATTAGCCTGGACAAAATATGCAATTAAAATAGTTTTAGGGAGCCGTCTTCGTGATGAAATAGTACCAAACTTAAAAATTTTCAATACAAACACCTAATTTTGAAATCCATTTTTGGTATTGCGCTAAATTTTCTTTTAGGAAACCAAAGGTAAAATCATTCGGGGAAGTGGGAAGACCTAAAATTTTGAGCTCCTGGTGTTAAATCGACATTTCTTTCTTGCAAAGCTATTAGTTTTTAAATATAACTTAAAAACAACTAAACGGAATCACCTACAATTTTAAATTCGTATATTTGAAATTTCTAGAAACCAATTTCTTTTGCAAAATTCATATGTAACAATTCATATTTTTTTCGAAGAGGTAAACATTTTTAAATTAATTTTCAGAAACTATGAGAATAGTAGTTTAATTTTTTTTTCAACAGAAACTGATTTTTTAAATCTTAATAAAGTTTTTCAATAAAAATCTATGAAACAGAAAAGAACAAAATCAATTTAATGACTAGTATCAGACGTGCATTATTAAGGCTACAGTGGACTTTCAAAATCGCAAAAAATCATCAAATTGTCGAATTTTCATTTTTAGCATAATAACATTATATGAACTCCCTGCTATTGAACACAAAAAGAATTTTTCAATTTCGACTATTTTTACTGGAGTTAGAAGCATTTTTGTCCAATCAGCTGATTGTGCCACGCCCCTTTGTTTACTTTTTTGCCGATTCACATCCGTAAAATTTAGCCTAGTTTTTAGTTTTACCATACAAAATGTCATTATTTTGCATTGAAATTATTAATTTTGTGATTTTGCAAAACAATACTTTAACTGTAACTTTTAACTGTTTCTTTAAGCGTTTGCTTACAATGTATTTAGAGGAATTGTTTTTTGTCCCCAATCTTTTTAGCGTAAATTAAAAAATATTAATATATTTAAAATATTTAATATATTTAACAAAAATTTATACAATAAGAGGTATTTATACCATGAATATTTCTAGTAAAATTTGAAAAAATTTCATTAGAAAATACAAAATGTTACTTTTGAGAAGATTTTTTAAAATTCAGATACTTTACATCCTTTGCATGAATTACTGTCGAAGCCACATATTTTATGTGAATTTACCATAAAAACATAAAACACTTACATATAAGCTAGAAATGATATTATATCCCTTAATAGCTGAAACTGTGCCAGTAGGAAAATATTAAGCAATTATAACCACTGTAGTTACGAGAGTCCACTGTAGCCTTAAAGTCTGAACGCATAACAATAGGAAAATTGCTTTCACAATTTTTTTTTTTTTTTTTTTTTTACAAATTAAAGTCAAAATTTTTCTATTTAAAAGAACTTTGATTAAAAAAAAAAAGAAAAAAAAAACTGCAGTTAAAAGTTAACTGCAATCCTTTATTCGTTAATGAAAAATATAAATTTTCAAATCTAAAAAAGCCTTAACTATTTTTTTAAGTGGACGTCTAAGCAAAAGTATAACAGTTTTCAAAAAATGTATTTCCTGATATTAGTGAAGCTACAATCTAACCACTCCAAACAGAAATAAAAAATGATTTCCCGTTTCACAAAAAAAAAAAATATGAAATATAACTTTATGACTTTTTTAAATGAAATCTGCATTTTTCGGTGAGAATATCTCGTAAAATAATATTCCGTACAAATTTTCCATACAATTTCTTTTGCTCAGGAAACAAAAGAAAAAAAATTAAATAATATTTGAATATAAAAACGGTAAAAAATAGGCATTTCACATTCAACTTTGTACTTAGATATCTATACAATTTATGAAATATATAGTTTCAGACGCATTACTTAAAAGCTACCCTTTTTATATGACAAAAGAAATTATTTTACAACACTCGAAATGACAGAATAAATCAAATATTTTTTTCGTCTAAAATATTTGAAATAAGAGTAATAGTTTTGAACGAAGAAAATCTCTAAAAATATTTCTTATATTTCATGTTATGGAGTTTTATAGATTCCTGGTTTTCAAAAAAAATTTTATTTTTGTTTTATTGTTTTACATTAAAGTTATCTTTATGGCCTATAATCACTGATTAATGCTAATATTAATTAAATAATTAAAAATATTAATAATAATAATTAAAAAAATTGATAATTTAACAAAAAATTGTGATAGAGATTTCAAACAAATTTCATTAAAAAGTGCATTTTTTTCTAAGCAACGGTGTAAAAATTTAAAATGTGCAATATTTTGAAGTTGAAAAATTTGCAGTTCAGAAAATTGTAAAAATGAAATTTCATTTAAAATTTGTTTGTGATGGGTCCAAGAATATTAATGTTTAATCCATGTCGTACGTAATATGAGGCATTCAGAAGACAGTCTGATTGACTCCATCCAATAAAAATTCACATTTTAAGCAGTTAAAGTTGTCTATCTTCAATCTACTGTTTTTTTTTTTTCGTTGGTCTAGAAATGCTAATGTTTAATGCATGGTGTACGTAATATAGGACTCGTTATGATTATCATAAAAATGATGTTTATTATTATTATTAATTTAAATATAGAATTTATTTATAAATCTTTAAAATTTGAGTTTTTGAAAGTATCATTTTCTAAATAGTCGTTGTAATTTCTTAAATTACTTTTTTTCTTGTTGACATGGCCATCTTACATGGACAATCAGTTACAGCAATCCTATTGGCCAAATTGGCACGTAATGAGAATTATAGTGTTTTTAGGTATGTGCCAAATGTGGCACATCGTGCAGTATAGGGTTAAGTAACTGAAATTACAAGCCGTATACACTGTAAAAAAAAGGGTCGATCTACTAAAAAAACTTTAGTGATCCTTGTAATTACTAAACAATTTTTAGTAATCTTAGTCGATTACAAGAAAATCTGTAAGAATTACTAGAAAAAAGTTAGCAACGAATAGAGTTAATAAATTTATATTTTTAATAGCTATTACTAAAACTCACTTGGTGTGGCGTTGATAGCATAGTGGTTATGGTAACGGACCCCAGGCCAAAAGGTCCCGGGTTCGATACTGGCCTACGCCCCGAATGTATGTAGTGTAAGTACTCGTTAATAAAGGGATTATGAAAATCCTGTCGGAGTAGGTAGCAATGTTTAGTGCTGCCATCTATTGCGGTTTTGCCGAAAATCTTCCGCTTCAGAAGTCTGGATGCAGCTCCAAGGAAGCTCCTACCCTTCGGGCGCACGTAATGGTTATTAAAAATAATTTTGGAGTCATTACTAAAATTTGCTTGGTGGCTCATACTAAAAATTTTTAAGTTAGTTACACAAAAAATTCTTTTGTCCAGTTTACAAAAGAAATGTTTATTTCACTTGCAAAAAAAAGTTTGTAATGGTTACTAAAAAATTCTGTGGAATACAAATTTACTAAAAAAATTTTAGTAACCTCTTGAATTTTTTTTACAGTGTATATGATATGAAATATGCAACCTACAAAATATGTAATTTCATTAATGTAAGTGCTGGAAAGGAAATTTCCTTTTCAATTTCGAAATGCCATGCCCTTTAGGAAAACAAAAAAAAAAGAACGAAAAGAATTAATCAATTAAACTAGATGTAATTGGAAAAGTAACAGAATCAAAAAGAAATCACTTCAATTAAATGGAAATTTTCTTTACATCGCCAAAAGAAAAGAAAAATACTTTCTGATAAACTCTTTGATCGACATTAATTGGCAGCAAATGACTTTGCACCTTTTGTGACAGATTTATTATTAATAGTATTATAGAATTTATCAGACTATTTTCGTTCATTAGTTCTTTGTCAAAAACAAATTAGACAGTCATTAATGATTGAAACTTTAATGAACAATTCAGAACTATCACTCCAGTATTATATTACTTACTACATACTAACATTTATTTAATCTTTATGTTAATGCTGCTATGCTTTTTTTCTTAAACATCTTTGAAAAACATGGAACTTATAATTGAGACCTCATAACAACCGAAAAACCGAAAAAAGTGTAACAGAATCGGTTACATGAATTTTTGCTGTTTTCGTTACATGACAAGTTCTAGGATTCCCACTTTCCTAGAAAAAGTTTAGTAACTTTACAGATTATTTTTACAGTGTATCGTCCTCTTAGCACTTGGAGTGCTGTTCCAAGCCGTAAAGCACGGTGACGTCACTGCAACGTCGTTGTGAAGTCACATTGTGACTTTGTGACCATCGATTGTCGATGTGACGTCACGTGACGTCGATTTGAAGTCACAGTGACTAAAATGTGAAGTCGTTATGGCCGTTTTAGAGCTCTTTTGTGACGTTTCACAGAGTGGTCACAATGTGACAAATTTGTGAAAAATGTGTCATTTGTGACTAATTTGACATTAACATTGTGACGAAACTGTGACAAAAGCGACGATATTTAAATTGCCAGAAACATGTTTTTTAAAGTAAATAACATGTTTTGAAGGATATTTATAAATTTCTAAAGATTTTTAAGAAAGTCACATCTCAGTCACAATGTGACGTCACTGAGTGGTGGCATATTGGTCACAGATGCGATGTGACCAAAGTGACTCACAGTGACGTCACTGTGACCATGCATGCTATTAGGGAAGAGTTCCGAGTTCTATCCTCGGCTTGGACGTTTTTTACTCAGTTGTTTCTACACTCAGCTGGCAATGTGATAGTCATTTTTTAAATGTTTAGTAATTTAAAGCGTAAATTCACTGCTGAAAGTTAATTGAAAAATTAATTATAATTATTTTTATGTATTTATAACCCTTAATCGTATACGTATAAAATGCATGCATACTATTTAACAAATATACGCACCGTTACATTCTTAGTCATTGTGTGCAGCGCTGTATAATCATAAGTTAATTAACTATTTTCTATTATTATAGTTTATATTGTTTACTATTATTCGAAATTTGTACAGATTCTCTGAAAAAAAAAATGCTGGCTGTTTTTTTGAAATTGCTCAAACACTGGCTGGTTATGTGAATCGTTGTTTTTCACTATGACGATATTACGACAAATAACTCTTCAATGTTTATTTTAAATATTTTTACAATTATAAAATTTTTCAATTATTCAAATTTTATGACATTAAATGCCATTTAAAATATGTAATATCTTCATTAAACTAAGTGCTTCAAATAAAAACTTCCTCTTTGATTTCTTAATCGTAGTAATGCCTTTTAAAAGAAATCAAAATATCAAAGCCAATCCATTAAGTTGAGAGTAATTAGGAAAGTGGTAATATGACCTGGAAATCGCTTCAGAAAAAGTTGGAATTCATTTTTTTAACAAAGCGGGAAATGGAACTCATTAATTGACATTTCGCGGCAACAAATGACTTTGCGTCAAGTCTGTCAATTGTGTTAATTGTTTCCATCAAATTTATGCGATTAATTTCTTTTATTAGTTCGAACTTAAATTAGATTGTGTTTAATAAGATTCGTAAAGTTCTAGCTTTATACTTAAGTCGTTAATTAGACAATTCACATCTTTCACAGGTATTCTTTAATTCTCATTATAGTCTATTCTGTCTGTCTATTATAGTTCTGTCTAATGTAATGCGTGGAGAACCAGAGTTGAAGTTCCACATTTTTGGAGAAACGTCTTTAAGTTTCAATGTATTTTTTTTATGTCACCTACAAGCCGTATAAAAAAATTTACTAGTTACGAAACTGTTAAAATATAATTATATTGAATATTTTATTAGATATGGGCATTGTGTAAAATAATTTTTAACTGTGCATGAATGAAAAATTCATGGGAGGGGGGAATTTTGAAAGTTTTATTTCATAATTTAGTAACCAGCAATTTAGAGCAACTATTCAATTATTGCAATAACAAATAATGATACATTGAGCTGGTTGAGAAATTGTAGAAAATCCCTATGGAAGAAAAACCCCATACTTCTTAATTATTTAATATTGGCCGAATATACCAATGGTGGTACACTGAAATTTCTCAATAACTTATCCAATGTTCCAATAGCACAAATGACTGGAAACTATTGTAAGAATTAAATTTATTTTATTATTACTTCAGGAAATTAAAGTTTGATTGGGTGGTCCACTGGCAGACATATATGTCATATCACTACGGTAGAAGCAAGCAGAATGTGCGATTAACAAAATCATTTCGTGCCAACATCACTCGAAATTGAAGCCAATTTGTGAGTATATTAATACCAAAAAAATTCCGTTACATAAAAGCAGTGGAAGCATTTAAAATTATTGGCGAAAATAGCAAAGAAACTATACTGTCCATTTATCATATTAACCCCATAAGCATACGTGCGAGCGAACATGATTAATTGCATTAAAACAGACAGAAATGCATCTGCGATAGATTCATTGTCTGAAAATTAATATATTAATAAGGCGGTAACTCATACCCCGCTAATTCAGACCCCATTAATACGGATCTCTGGATAATCCGGAACCGTTTGGTCGATATTTTTTTCAAGTTTGAGAAAGGCTTGGCTAATTTCCATAACATAAATTTATTTCAGCCTCATATTGTGAATGAAAATGGCAGAATTATGGCCTTAATTAAATCGGATTATCGGGGTTCTACTGTATTAATAAAAAAACAGCTTTAAATTTTATCGAATGAGCAGGTAAAAGATTGATTTCACAGTATAATTCCGATAAATTTCATCCCATCGCGTGTGCTACACTGTAAAAAAAAATCTGTGAAGGTACTAAACATTTTCTAGGAAACTGGGATTCCAAGAACTTTTCATGTAACGATAACAGGAAAAATTCATGCAATCGATTCTGAAACTTGAATTTTTACTGTTACCGTTACAGGAAAAGATCTTGGAATCCCAGTTTCCTAGAAAAGGTTTAGTACCTTTGCAGATTTTTTTTACAGTGTAGTTAACTGGGCACTTTTCATTTTTATTTGATATCCTTATGCCAAAAAAGATCAAGTTTTTGCTTGTTTAGAGTATGTGCAAAGGTTGTAGTACGATTTGAGAAAATCAGAGAGAATTTGTTGTTTGTTATGTGATTAATTAAATTTTTCTAAATCCCAATAAAGACATCGTAGTGTATATTAGCCTAAAATCTAAGTAAATCTAAAAAAAGTATCACCTGGAGATGATAAAGTACGTTTTCAGATTAAATCCAGGAAAAATCGCGAGATGAAAAGAAAATAAAACATAAAAAGTTTTATATCAAGAGATGCGCTCATGTTATTTTAATCTAAAAAATATTTTTAAGCCAAAAACATAGGGAGTAAGGATTTTTCCTTTGCATTTTTTCATATTTTTTTTTCTATCTTGGACTTCTTAAATATCAATTTTAACAAAGTTGGAAACAAAATTGTTTTTATTAAATTATTAAAGTTTGTTTCTATTGTTTCAAAAATACATAAACATTTCAGTCTTTGTCCTCATAAATATTGACAATGAGTGGCTTTCACATGACAAAGAATGCATAATGGTTCAATTTCCAAAGCATTTCTTAATTAAAAATTGATGTATTGATTTAAAGACTGCTAAATATATCTCATCTATTCTCTCTAAACTAAGTCTATATAATTGATGCCATTCTGTAAAAGCGAATTAATTAAGTTAAGAATTTATCTGGAATTTTGATGGTGAAATTCAGTCAGTAAATGAAGAATTTATTTCGAATCTAAGGAAATGCGAACAACTCAAATTTATAAATTAAGATACCGTTCTAAAATTTAAAATAGTTTATCAAACTGAACAAATGAGCCTCCAAAATTCAAGGAGGATTTAATCAAGTCATTAACGAGTTACATTAAAGACTTCTTCTGTAAATTATTTCTATTAGTAACGAATTCATTACTCTAGAACTTTTCAAAACTTATTTCTGTATTCATTATATATGTTTTTAAGGAACCAAGTTAAATTTTATACAATAATAATAATAATAATAATAATAAAACAAATCTTTTATTTTATCTTTTATTGGTAGAACTTTTGCGGAGAAATTGTTACATAAAATAAAGTGTTTTTTTCTGCTGCTCGATACCTTAGGTTTTTGTGCTATCGGCTCTGGAACTATAAAGAGTTGAAACAACTCGAGGGAGCGAGCTGTTTTTAAGCAATTTAAATCCTTATGAATAATTTTAAAAAGCCATTTAAATCAAGAAGAGTAAAACATTTTAAAAAGCATCTCAATTATGATCCAATGAATTACATATATTTCCTGAGAAGCCAAATCCACTCTTCCGTTTTAAGAGTCACAGGCGCCGAATACTGCTGGCACGCCCCTGCTAAGAGTATTTGCGGCCACTGCTTTTTAGCTCACAGGCTATCAAAGCCTGAGAGCTTATGTGCCCGCCCGTTATGTATGTATGTAAGTGCGTACGTTCGTACGGAACGCGATAACTTATGCTAAAAATATCCGATTTACATGAAATTTTAGATTTAGGCTTATTATGATAAGACGCTTCCCTGGTTAGTTTTCAGAGTTCATTCGATAAGTATAAGAAGGGGAACGGGGGCTATTGCCTTTCCCCTTAATTTATATAAATGGGTTTTTTCTGCAGAATTAGTAGATTTCGTCAAATCTTCGATGTAGGATCATTCTAATGAGGTGCCTTCTGGATTGGTATTGTATGTTCATTGAATAAGATGAAACGGGGGGGAATGGGGGGGAATCCCTCCGTCTTAATTAGGTTTTTCACGCAAAATTTTTCGATTTGCTTCAAATTTTGTTTAAGGATTTATTCTGAAATGGCGCTTTCCTGATTTGTTTTTGGAATTCACTGGATAAGTATAAAAGGAGAATAGGGGGAAACTACCCCTCATAATTTATGTAAATGGTTTTTCATGCAGAATTATTCGATTTGTTTCAATTTTTGGATACAGGTTCATAGTAGTAAGAAGCTTCGCTCATTTGTTGTGGTATTTCTTTTGTTAATTATAAAGGGAGGGAGGGTACGGGCAATTGCCTCCCCCTTAAGTTATCTAAATAGGGTTTTATGCAGAATTATCCGATTTGCTTTAAAATTTGGGTATAGTTTTTTTCTGATAAGTTGAATTTCTGAACGGTTTGGAGGTTTAATGATTAATTGTAAAGGAGGGAACGGGGGACAACGTTTCTTAAATTACATAAATGGGTTTTTATGCAGAATTATTCGACTTGCTTCGAATTTTGGATGCAGGTTCATTATATGATAAGACGTATTCCTGATTAGTTTTATGGCTTCAATAATTAGTATAAAGAAATAAAATTGGTGCGTGTGGGAGGGGTACTTCCTTCCTTAATTTTTTTCGAAGGGCATTATTATATAAGGCTGTAGTATACAATTAGTCTGCATAGCCTGTGATCTCTATGCCATCAGTTTAACTGGCCATCATTCTTTTTATTTTACATTTTTTCTCAATTTACATGGAATGACCCGTTACTTAAAAGTCTTTGTTAAGCCATTATATCTAGTAATTTATTAAAGGCTTAAAAGGAACAACTCATTACACATGTTTAATTAAAATATTATGTTCTTGTAACATTATATAAAAGGATAATTTTTCCGATATGAATATATATATATGATCGGAAAGATATATGTATATATACAAATATGGGTCATTCTCCAGAACGTGCATCTTTTAAACAAAAATATTTTTCAATTTCAAATTTTTACACTTATCTTTTTTCACTATTATATCAAACTTTTATTTAATAGATGTAACAATGAACAATAATCCTAATAAATTTTATTTTTTTACTCCTAACTAATATATATATATATATCATTAATTTTATTAATGATATTAATGATATTAATTAATTAATTTATCATTAATAATTTTTTTAAATGTAAGTTGGACTTATTAACAATTTTTTTTCTAATATCTTTTATAGATTATCAAACATATCATCATTATTATTTAAATTCTGATAGATAAAGTGAAGTCTTTATTTTGAAAATTTCAGAAATATGAATATTTTTTGGTTCTGAAATTACAGATAAATAACAAATATTTTATCACAATTTTCAACTGAAAAATATATTGCATTACTTAAAACCTTCATTTAACAAACCGATTTCATATTATATTTCTTCGGATATCTATAAAGCATGGAATTTCTTGTTTTACCGTGCATTCTTAGTTAGGTGACAATGAGAGTATTATAACATAAATGCAAACAATGCTCTCAAGCAGGAATCACCGTCCCAATGTTCCATCAATTACAAGATTACTATTACAGACTCACAATAAGCTTACCCGCCCCTACCCTTCCCAACCAGTTTTGTCAGCTGAGACTGTTTCACGGGAATCACTCAAGGAGAGAAAGAGAGAAAAAAAAGAGTGTAGTTACGAACAAATTTGTTCGTATGTGTAATAGAAAAAAAAAAAAAAAAAAAAAAAAAAATATATATATATATATATATATATATATATATATATATATATATATATACACATATATATATATATATATATATATATATATATATATATATATATATATATATATATATATATATATATATATATATATATATATATATTAGTTTGGGATTTTTAAGATCGTTGATAAAAACATCTTATATTTTAAATAAAGACATCAGTTCTTTTAGGCTTTTAAAATTGTCTAAAATCTTAGTTACTAAAAATACATTTCAAGAAATCAACAAATATATTTCCCGTTGTTGATTAAATGAAAAAAGTTGCATATTGTATTTTTTATGCACATAAAGATTTCATAAAATTTTTAAAGACTATTAAATGGAGATTTAACTGAAAAGTAATTTTATTTATAACAATAAGAAAATGAAATGATTTTGTTAACAAATTCAAATTTTATTAAAAGTTTCTATATTATGTAACTCAAACAGTGTTTCAGTGTAATGATAGAATTTTAAAATGATTTTCACAATAAATTCTGATTTAACAAAATTATACAAATTTGTACAATGGGGTGTTATTAATAAAAATGCAGAATTTTAATATTTTCACAATGTTATAAAATAATACAGTGGTTTTACAGTATTTTTTTTTCCCGCATCAAGTGGTAAATTTCCAAATATCTGTAACTCGTACCGTCGTATAAGAATTTCATAAGTAACGGATTTAATTATTCGTTCATAAATACTCGCCAAAATATACCTAATCACTTTAAAACGGGTTTGTTGATTGGTTGTATTTATGACGGCCAATTATCAACATGATATGCATATCAAGGGAGGGGGGGGGGTTGCTTACAGTGAAGGTCTTTCTAAAGGAACCTAATCCGTATTTACGCGAGGAAATCCAAGATTCGAAGAAAACCCCGGACAACTCCAAACAATTAGGCCGACGGGCGCGATTGGGTACAAACTCAGCACATCCCATCTACCAGCTTCAAGAGCAGAATCTCTTGACCGCTGATGGGGCCCAGTAATGAAACTGCAACAATGAAATATTTCAAAGGGTGAAAATTAGGAAAGAAAAAACTTAAGAAAAGACTAAGCAAATTTATATATTTTTTTCATAAATTCATATAATAAGAGCACCTTTTACCAAGCGTAAAAAGAAAAAAAAATCGATAAAAATTTCTGGAAAATAAAGTAAGAGCGAGAGAGAGCAAAAAGTCTCATTTTTGAAAGGATTTACTTAGATTTTATTCGTCCATCATGAAAAAAAAAATCAAGGGACACATCAAGGGAGGAGAGTTGCCCTCCGGAGGGTCTTTCTAAAGTAACCTAACCCGTATTTACGCAAGGAAGTTTAAGATTCGAAGAAAACCGTGGAAAACTCCGAACGATTCGGCCGACGGGTGCGATTGGGTACAAACTCAGCACCTCCCATCTACCAGCTTCGAGAGCAGAATCTCTTGGCCGCTGGTGAGGTTCACAGTGAAACTGCAACAATCAAATATTTCAAAGAGTAAAAATTAGGAAAGAAAAGACTGAGCAAATTTATCTATATATTTTTTTTCATAAATTCATTTAATAAGAGCACCAAGAGAAAAAAGAAAAAAACGATTAAAATTTCTGTAAAAAAAAGTAAGAGAGAGAAAGAGCAAAAAAGTTTTATTTTTGAAAGGATTCACTTAGTCTTTATTTGTCAATCATTAAAAAAATCATAATTTTAAAGAAACTATGTGTTTTGATCTCTTGCTATTTTAATCTCTGGAAATAATATTTTTACTAACTAAAATAAAATTTTATAGGAGATATCATCAGAAACGTTTTGCATCATTCATTTTGTGTCAAAATATATAGTTCATAATCAATTTTCCAACTACAGAACGATTTTAATGGATTTTAAGTATTAAAAGCTAAAAGGATATTTTTATCATTTAAAAATACAATTTCATTTAAAAAATTTTAAATTCGAAGACATTTATGTTATAACAAATATTTATTGATAATTTATTTAGAGTTATTAATTTAAATTTATGTCGAATGTATGCAAAAGGTACAAAAAATGAGGACATTTCCTAAGTTTTAAGTTTCAAAAGCGGAGTAAAAATGCATGTATACCTTAGAAACCTTGACGCCTCATTGACCCTACAGCATAACGGTCAAGCGCAAGTCCAGAATACCAAGGTACTCGGGTTCAAATCCAGGGGGAAAAATGAAGGTAAGAAATTTGTTACTGAATTATCTCTGTATATGTAAATCCGTCTGAATAATAGAAAAAAAAACCATTCGCGGTTTCTTCTAAAAAAATTTAAATTAAATCGTAACTTTAATTTATTTTTTTAACATATTAGTGACCTTGAAGTTTCCCAAAGTCCTCCTATATCACTTCCTCAAATCTTCCTCCCGGGAACCTCCCGGGGAGCATTTTCGGAAAGAATCACGTTTTGAGCACCAGCCTTGGCGAGTTGGCGAAAGTGAGAACGTTCAACTAGCTGCATCGCCAAACACAAAATAAACAAAGTTCAAATGTGTCATAAAACATATGATTAATATTATAATTATATTTATTACAAGCGAATCTTTACTACTGTTTTTAATTAACTTCTCAATTTCTTCGAACATAGCGAGTTAAGGAAATAATATTTTTGAATTGAGTTGTAAACTATGTTTAGATGTTTTTTGAAATTTAAAGCATTTTAATCTGAAAAAGCTCTTTGTTTTAAACTATGTTTTAATCGTAAACAACGGTGAATAACATTTCCTCATATTATAGACTTTGCTTGATAACATTTACGGAAAAACAAATGAACAATAAGAGCGATCTCTTTGCAGAAGGAAGGGTTGCTATTCGCTAGGCGTTTGACGTCACAAACAAGAAGGGTGCGTAGCATTGACTTCAACTCCGCGCCAATCGTTGTTCTGGGGATAAGGTGCTCAAAACGTGATTCTTTCTGAAAATGCTCCCAGGGAGGACCCTAAGGGAGGTCCTGGGGAGCGCGCCAGGATGCTGTAAAGCGGACATTTTCGGTTCCTGAGGACCTCCTGGCGACAATTTTCTGCATCCTCAGGGATGCCTGGGGGATGACAGTCCTGGGATGTGAATCCTCCCCAGGAGATCCTGGGGAGGCAAGTGTGCTATATGGGATATATATATATATATATAACCTGATTAAAATTATATAATAACCTGATTATATATATAACCTAATTAAAATCCATATACAGCTTAAGAAAAAACTAAATGACCCCTTACTTACTTGATATTACTGCGAGTTTGATTAAGATTAAAGAAATCACGAGTGATAATCAGTAAGAAACAACGTGGCAGATGTCGAACATATGTAATCACTCTTGAGATAAATAAAATTATATATGAGGAGCCCAGAAGCCAAGGGGTACAAGTGACAAAATGTCGATTTGGAGTAAATTGAGTTTAAAGATAATTGATGTTAAATTGGAACATCAATAACAATTGACTAAATTGAAATAGGAAACATCTGCTTGTTGCATTCTAATCTTTGAACTCTCATTTCAATAACTGTTAAAAAAATAGAGTACAATTTTTTTTTAAATGTATAATTAATCAATATTGTTTGTTTTTCGAAAAAAGTGGTTTATCTCTATAACTCCCCCAAATAATCAGAAAATGACCTATATTTCTTTACCTGAAATGAAAAAAGCATATTTCCAGATACCCTGTGCACTTAACTCATTTTTTCAATTTTGTCACTTATACCCCTTGGCTTCTGGAGTCCTCATATATGAGAGGGAAACAACAGGGAGGCAGAACTCATAACGTTAATAAAATATTAGAGTAACGTTGCTACCCCAACGATCACCTACTGTGATCCCCCTGGGCAAGTCTTAATAAATACTCAATCTCTTTTCGTTCCTTTCTGTATTCTCTTATTTTGTTTACTTAAAATAAAGGTTATTGACTTAAATAAGCGTATGTGTGATTTAAATCCACATAGGTAGCACCTTAACACTTTTTTGTTCATTCAAAATGAAAAATAACAGTTTAAAGTTTTTATTCAACACGTTACGAGTGTTTAATGCGAGCATTTCCAGAAACACGAACAATATTCGACAGGGAGCGGGGTGAAGAATGATATTTCATCCCACACTATTCTGAGCATGATTTTTTTATGAGTAAGGGAGGGGGGGGCTTTGTCAGAGATCAGATATTTGTTCCACTGCTATCAACTGACATTGACAAATTTAGGACACGCATATTTGAGACCAATGGACATGTCACACTGGACATGTTGAAAAGAGTGTAGGATGAGCGTTATTGTTACTACCTCAATATCGTTCATGTTTCTTGATGAGTTTACATTAAAAACTTACAACTGTATTAAATTTAAACTTTCTACTTCTATTTTTGATTTCCAATCAAAAACTGAGCTGTACTGTTTTTTTTTTGTTTGTTTGTATTCTTTTAATAGCCCTGTAAATTTGAGATATCCATTTATAATCATTTGACTTTCATCTGGTTTTAACCCTTTACTGCACGATTTTTTCTATTTACATGAAAAAAAAAGTTGAAACCTATACAGGGTTGCCACTCTAATCTTAAAAAAATTCCCTGTGTTTTCCCTGTACTGCAACGCATTTATTCTATGTTGAATGCGCAAAAATATATGAGTGTATGTATGCTAATTAGACATCTTGACATTTGACAAAATGAAAGACGAAAGAAAAAATTATGTTTGGATATAGTAGGAAAAAAAATTCCCTGTGTTTTCCAGATTTTTTTTGGATTTTTTCAAAATTCCCTATGTTTTCCCGGTTTTCCAGGTTCTCCAGGTGGCGTGGCAACCCTGCTATACATCGCTCTAATAATGGGAAAAAAGTAAAAAAAAATGAAATTTCAAATTTTCAAATAAAATTTGACTTTTTATGGCGTGTATCCTATCCGCACTAGTACGGTTTTTGAATATTGTATTGGTATATTTTGCAATTAAATAGTCTTAAATTAATTAATTTTAACTACTTAACACTCTATAATTTTCTTTGGATTAATATCTTTAAGCTTTCACTAAATATAATAAAAGTAAATTTTGCCGTGATAGCTTGATTGATTTTTATTTTATTTTATTTATGTATTTATTTATTTTCAAAAAACATTTTTTTTTTTTTTTTTTTTTTTTTTTTGTCAAATGTATTTATCTGACATGGACAGGAACAGGATCACCCTAACCTGGGCACCAACCAAAATTTGGCATAGGTGACAACCCCAGGCGGAAATTCCCCTCCACCACTCAGCCAAAGCTCATCCAGGGCAACAGACCCAGAAATTCAAAGGGCATTTCTTAATAAATTAAAATAAATATTAATACAAAATAGATTTAAGTGCCCTGACACTTAAAAACAAAAAACACAAAAATACATTTTTTTAAAGACATTTACAAATTATGAACATATGTCTGTAAAATAAAATAGAAATATAAAATAGAATTTTAAAAACATTTTCTTTTTTACAGTTTTCTTAGATTCATAAGACTACCAATCAGCTAAAATAATATGGATTATCGTAAATCAAAATTTATACTTTATGAATGAAAAGTTCTTATTCAAATCATTATAAATTTTTGTTAATAGATCATAGTTCTGTCTATTCAAAAGTACTGCTCTCAAGTTCCATTCAATTGTCCTGTTATGGATAAATGAAAATTTATTCCTTGACACACAACAGTTTTGAAACAGATAATGGAAAGGATCGCCTCTTTTACTACAGATGCACTTATCAGTCTGTCGTTTACCAATCTTTTGTAAAAAATAAGGAAATGCACCATGTCCACTGATAAAGTAAGCTGCTACTTGCGAATAGCAAATAAAGTCTGTAGATACATCTGGTAATACTCTATATCTCTCTTTATCTGTAAACGACCATCTTGTTTGCCAATCCATTATATTTTTCTTTCGAAAATAGCACTTAGGAACACTTATAGGAAATAAAAGCCTTTCCTCAGTCAAAAATTTTATCTATAATTACCGATTTATCTGACATGGACATTGGACAATCAGTTACAGTAATCCTATTGACCAAATTGCCACATAATGAGAATTATGGTGTTTTTAGGTATGTACAAGATGTCGCACATCGTACAGTGTAGGGCTAAGTAACTGAAATTACAAGCCGTATAGGTAACTTGGAAAATATGTAATCTCATTAATGTAAATGTTGGAAAAGAAATTTCCTTTTTGATTTCTAAAGTACTATGCCATTTAGGAAAACAAAAAAAAAAAAAAAAAAGATAACCCAAAAAATCACTCCATTATCCTGAATATAATTGGAAAAGTAACAGAATCAAAAATGAAATCACTTCGTATAAATAGAAACTTTCTTTACAGCACCAAAAAAGAAAAATACTTTCTGATAAACTCCTTAATCGTCATTAATTGGCAGCAAATGACTTTGCACCTACTCTGACAGTTTTATTATCAATAGTTTTATAGAATTTGTCAGACTATTTCCGTTCATAAGATCTTTATCAAAAACAAATTAGTGATTAATGATTGAAACTTTAATGATAAAATTCAGAATTATCACTCCAGAATTCTACTACTTATTCTATAGTTACATTTATTCATTCTTTATGTTAATTCTGTTAAATCTATGTTTTTTAATTAAAGGTCTTTGAAAAACATTAAATATTTAATTGAGACCTCATAACAACCGAAAAACCAGAAAACTATGTAACAAAAATGGTTACATGGATTTTTGCTGTTACTGTTACATGAAAAGTTCTAGGAATCCCAGTTTTCTAGAAAAAGTTTAGTAAGTTTACAGATTTTTTTTACAGTGTATTGTCCTTTTATCTTAAAGGGTAGAGCACTTGGAGCACTATTCTATGGGTTCCGGGTTCTATCCTCGGTTTGGACATTTTTCACTCAGTTGTTTCTACACTCAACTAGCAATGTGATAGTAAGTTGTTAAATATTCAATATTTTTAAGCGTAATTTCACTGCTGAAAATTAACTGAAAAATAATTATAGTTGTTTTAAAGTATGTATAATCTTTATGAATATACGTATAAAATGTAACAAATATATTACACTCTTAGCCATTGTATGTGACCCTAAATAATCATAAATTAATTTGTTACGGCTTCACCATAATCTTGTATATCGCGTCTCCATGGCGTATGTCTTTGTAACGGCTTCACCATAACCTTGGATGCCGTGCGTCTCCTTGGCGCATTCTACTGTACTTTAGGTTTGCCGTTTTGGCAACACTGAAATATCGTTTGTTATTGTTTTGTTTTCGGCGATCTTTTGCGGACCTATCGTGTGTTTCGCTAGATCTGTATTCGTTATTCGAAATGTAAATAATGTGTAAATAGTTTGTATATAAAGAATTTTTAAGTAATTAGTAGTATTAATTGAACCAGCGACCTCATGAGTATTAAAGATACTCGCAACATTCGACAGTTCGTTACATTATTGGTCCGCTCGCCGGTAGGACTTTCGTTTTTAATTCGAACTTGTTCTCCTTGTTCTATTTGAATTAAAATGGCTTCGTTAATTAGTTTGAATAGGACTAGAGGCTCTTTAAAAGCCCAGTTAACAAGATTAGAAAATTCTGTAAATGAAAAAACCGATGAATTGTCTAGAATTCAAATTGAAACGAAAATCAAGAATCTTCAAAAACTGTCTACAAATATCGATGTACTTCGTCGTGATTACTATATAACAGCACCAGAAGATCATGATTTAACAGAAATTGAAGCTTCATTCGTCGAAATGGAAGAGCGAGTCGAAAAGCTAGAGGTAAGTTTCAATCAATTATTATATTCTAATAAAAAAGAAACAAAAAATTCGGAATTAAGGATAAGTAACAGTAAAATTAAATTACCTGACATACCACTTCCGCTATTTAGTGGGAAATATGAAGACTGGAACATGTTTAAAATAGAGTTTAATAATATTGTTACGAATAATGAAGAATTGACTGATGTTCAAAAATTACATTATTTGCATTCCGCTCTAAGAAATGAGGCTAAATTATTAGAAACTCCAGATGATACATTTGATTCCTTATTTAAAGCGTTAGAAAATAGATTTGAAAATAAACGAATAGTGGTTAATATACATTTAAAGGCTGTGTTACATTTTGAAAAAATTACACATGAATCATCTAAAGAATTAAGGCGTTTGTTAGACGTTATAAACAAAAATATCAGGGCTCTAAATAATTTAGGATTTGAGAGAAATAACCTCTCTGACATTTTGTTTACAACTATAATTTTAGAAAAACTTGATAAGGAAACAAGAAAACAATTTGAATTGTCAATAAACACATCTGAAGTTCCTAGTTTTGACAGTTTAATGGACTTTTTAGAAAAAAGAAGCCAATCTCTCGAAAGCATAAATAGAAGTAATTTAGCTAGACCAAAGATTTCTAGTGAAATAAAATCAAAATCTCTTTTAGTAAATACAAGTTCTGAAAAACAGTGTATTATTTGTGATTCATTTCATCCCCTATATAAATGTAACAAATTCTTAAATATGAATTTTGGTGAAAGATTTGCTATCGTTAAAAAAAATAAACTTTGTCTTATATGCTTTAATAAATCACATTTAGCAGCTAACTGTGTTTCGAAACATTTATGTAAACATTGCAAATCCCCTCACAACACTTTATTACATAAAGATAAAGAAATAAGTTCCAGTAATGAAACTCATTTTCAAAAACCAGGTGTTGATCAGACAGTACGTCGCTCAGAATCAAATCCGACGCCTTCAGTCTCACAAAATCTTTCTAATTGCTTATTCGCTTCAAATAAAACTGTTATCTTGTCAACTGCAGTTATTGACATAAAAACATATAAAGGAAATTATATCCAGGCAAGAACTCTCTTAGATTCTTGTAGCCAAATAAATTGTGTGTCGCTTGAATTTGCAAAGAAATTGGGCTTAAAGAAATCAAAGGTTTTTGCTCCAATATCGGGTTTGAATAACACAACCACAACATTAAATTATAAAATTAAAACTGTGATTTCAAATAAAAATAGAGATTTCACAAGGGAACTGGAATTTCTTGTAGTGCCAAAAATTACAGAAATAACCCCACTTACACCTATTCGTATAGAAATTGCTGATATTCCTACAAATATCCAATTAGCAGATGCTGAATTTTATATCCCTGGGAGGATAGACCTGTTGCTCGGCGCGCAATGTTTCTTCGATTTATTAAAATCTGGTAAAATTCGCAGCTCATCTCAAAATTTGTTATTTCAAGAAACAGTGTTCGGATATGTTGCTAGCGGTGTGGTGAATAATTCCTCAGATGATTCCCAATATTGTGGTTTATTAACCAATGAAAAAATAGACGAATCCTTAAGAAAATTTTGGGAAATTGAAAATATTAATGATTCTAGTTCTCCACTTAGTAATGAAGAGAAATTTTGCGAAAATCATTTTGAAATGACTCATTATCGAACTTCTAATGGTCAGTATGTTGTTAGCATGCCTATGGAGGATGTTACACTCTTAGGAGAATCCAAAAAACTAGCCGAAAAAAGGCTCGATCAAGTTTGGCACCGATTAGATAAGGATTCGAATTTGCAACCTCTCTATTCGGAATTTATGGAAGAATACAAAAACTTAAATCATATGGAATTAGTAAAAGAATCAAAACCCGTAAAGAACCTTTATTATATACCACATCATGGGGTCTACAGGCCAGAAAAAAGTACAACACGCTTGCGAGTCGTTTTTAACGCTTCAACGCCAACGACATCTGGTTTGTCATTGAATGACATTCTTTTAAAAGGAAAAATTCCTCAACAAGAATTATTCTTAATTATGATACGTTTCCGAAAACATCGATATGCATTCACAGCGGATGTAGAAAAAATGTATAGAATGGTATTAATTGATCCATCCCAACGAGACTTTCTTAGAATCTTGTGGAAGGACAGTATGAACGCGCCAGTGAATACTTATAAGCTTAATACAGTTACTTATGGGACATCTAATGCTCCTTATTTAGCAACTCGTGCTCTTAAACAATTAGCTCTTGATGAGCAACCAAACTTACCTCTAGCATCGTCAGTCGTTTTAAAAGATTTTTATGTAGACGACCTTCTTTCAGGAGAATCGACTCTCGAAAAGGCGAAAATTTTAAAGTCCCAATTGATTGAACTTTTGAAGCGTGGAAATATGAAATTGCACAAATGGTGTGCAAACCACCGAGAATTACTTGAACCTAATACTATGGATGCCACCGAATATAATTTCGATGATCAAACAGATTGTAGTTCAGTAAAAACTTTGGGTGTTCTCTGGGAACCTTTTAGTGACTGTTTTCTGTATAAATTAAAGATTTATAACAAGGAATTGTATAGTAAACGAGATGTTCTCTCTTTGATTTCAAAAATCTTCGACCCACTCGGATTAATTGGCCCTGTAGCAGAAAGGGCTAAGATCTTCATGCAGAAAACGTGGCTAGCTAAGATAGATTGGAATGAGCCACTACCAGATTCCATAGCAAAAGAAAGGAGTGATTTTGTTTCCACTCTTGCAGAATTAGAAAATTTGAAAATTCCTAGATTTATTTTTCGTGAAGAGCGCATAGTCGTACATGGCTTCGCAGATGCCTCCTCTTTGGCATATGGAGCCGCCATATACATCCAGTATATACCAACTGAAGGTTCTCCTGATGCACATTTACTCTGTAGCAAGTCTAGAGTATCCCCCATAAAAACAGTGACAATCCCTCGTCTTGAACTGTGCTCATGTCTTCTCTTAGCAAAATTAATGCATAAAGTTGTACCTTCACTTGACATTCCAATAGAAACTGTTCTTCTCTGGAGTGACTCCACAATATCACTGGCATGGATTAGAAAATCTCCCCACCAATTGAAAACATTTGTGAGTAATAGAGTGGCTGCTATACAAGACCTCACGGACTCTTATCAGTGGCAACACGTATCATCGGAAAATAATCCTGCTGACGTCCTATCTCGAGGTCTAGATGCTAAAGAACTGACCAACTGCAAATTTTGGTTTAGTGGACCAAATTTTCTTCGAAACAGAATTAAATATGCAGAAGATTATCCAGTAAAACTGGAAAACAACATTGACTATAACTCAGAATTTCGAACTGAAAATAACAGTAACTTTTCACTTAGAACTGAAAACTGTTTTTATAATTGTTTATTCTCTTTAACTAACAATTTTTTGAAATTAATTCGTATTACTAGTTATATTTTTAGATTTCTAAATAATTGTCGAAAGGGTAAGGAGAAAAAAAGTGGTGCCTTATCTGCAAGTGAATTGAGATTTGGAGAAATTTTTCTGATTAAACAGGTACAGTATTCAGCCTTCTCTGAAGACCTTAAGCATATGAAAAACCAGAGGAGCCTTTCAGGTAACAGTAAACTCAAATTTCTAAATCCTTATATAGATTCCGATAATTTAATTAGAGTTGGAGGTCGTTTAGACAATTCCAGTCTGACCTATGAGAGAAAACACCGTATAGTGTTACCACATGATCATAAAATAAGTGAAATGATTTTTGAATATTTTCATTCCAAAATTTTCCATTTAGGGCCACAATCATTGTTACATCATGTCCGGCAAAAATATTGGGTAATAAATGGGCGATCCTTGGCTCGTAAAATAGTTCACAAATGTGTAACGTGCTTTAAAAACAAACCAATAGGGGCAAATCAAATTATGGGAAATTTGTCAGCTGAACGAGTAAATCCTAGCCCGCCATTTCAAAAATGTTCTGTTGACTTTTGTGGACCCTTTATGATTAAGTATAAAAATCAGAGAAAGGGGATATATAAAAAATTTTACGTCGCGATTTTTGTTTGTCTTGCCACTAAGGCAATACATTTAGATATAAAAACTTCAACAGGTATAGTTAGGAGATGTGTCTCTAAAGTTTGTACACTCCCTTTAGAGAATTGATGAATTCTGTTATTTTGAAGATTTAAATAATTATATTATAGTTACCATTATTGTATTTGTATTGAACTGTTTATTATGTATAGCAATTTCATTTGATATTTTAAAATATTTTAACTCTTAGCTTCATAATTTGTGTAGCTTAACTTTATAACATAAGTGTAAACTTACGTGTCTTCGTCTGTATATATTCTTGATTAACTATTATTAACTTGTTGAATTTATCAGATTGCTACATATATTGAGTGTTAATTTGATAACTATCTTGCATACTATTCAAGTGTAATTATTGTTTGTATTATAACTTATCTATTTGCATTTGGTAAACTTATATTAAGTAATACATTAAGTAATAATATTGAAGAAGTACATTGTATTTTATCGAAAATACTGTATTATTGGTTGTAGAATTGAAATTTCTATTATTTGCAATTGTTTGTTGTTACATTTAGTATTATTGTTGAATGTTGGCACATATCAACGGGGGCCGGTATGTTACGGCTTCACCATAATCTTGTATATCGCGTCTCCATGGCGTATGTCTTTGTAACGGCTTCACCATAACCTTGGATGCCGTGCGTCTCCTTGGCGCATTCTACTGTACTTTAGGTTTGCCGTTTTGGCAACACTGAAATATCGTTTGTTATTGTTTTGTTTTCGGCGATCTTTTGCGGACCTATCGTGTGTTTCGCTAGATCTGTATTCGTTATTCGAAATGTAAATAATGTGTAAATAGTTTGTATATAAAGAATTTTTAAGTAATTAGTAGTATTAATTGAACCAGCGACCTCATGAGTATTAAAGATACTCGCAACATTCGACAGTTCGTTACATAATTTACTATTTTCTGCTATTATCGTTTACATTGTTTGGCATTATTCTAAATTTGTACAGATTCTCTGCAAAAAAATTCTGACTGATTGTTCTAATTGCCCAAGCACTGGCTGAGTATGTAAATCGTTGTTTTTCATAATGATTATATCACGACAGATAGCGCTTAAATGTTTATTTTAAATATTTTTAAATTTATCTAAATTTATCTAAATTTTCAATCATTTAAATTTTATGACACTAAATGTCATTCAAAATACGTAATATCTTCATTATACTAAGTGTTTCGAAGAAAACTTCGTCTTTGATTTCTTAATCAGAGTAATGCATCTTAAAAGGAATCAAAAAACCAAAGCCAATCCATTAAGTTGAGAGTAATTAGGAAAGTGATATTATCACCCGGAAATCGCTTCAAAAAAAGTTGGAATTAATTTTTTAACAAAGCGGGAAATAGAACGCTTTAATTGACGTTCCTGTGCAAGAAATGACTTTGCTTCAAGTCTGTCAATTTTGTTATTAGTTGTTTTCATCGAATTTATGAGATTAATTTCTTTTATTAGTTCGGACTTAAATTAGATTGTGATTAATAAGATTCGTAAAGTTCTTGCATACTGCTTAAATCGTTAATTAGACAATTCATATCTTTTTACAAGCATTCTTTAATTCTCATTATGTGGGATATAATTTTTGTTTTTTAAATGTGAATGGTTTTATAATAAAAAAAAAAAAAGAGTTCGTGCTTTTCTCAAAAGCGGTAAAAGCAGTTTCATTTCTATTGTGAATTAGGTTTTAACAACCAATTATCAGTAATTTTTGTCTAATATGAAAGCGCTGAGAACTAGAATTGACTATCCCACATCTCTGGGTAAAATGAATTTGAAGTTTCAAAGTACTGTGTGTTATACCACCTATTGGCCGTATAATGGATATAAAACAAATGCGTGAAATACTCCAAATTTTTATTTTCCTATTTTATTAACCAGCTATTTAGAGCAAATTATATGAAAAGTCCCTTTAATTATTTTATTAACAAATAATGATACAATGAGCTGACAGAAAAATTGTGGAAAATCTTTTATAATAAAGATATCTTCAGGAAACAACTCCGTATATAACCTCTATGTTTCTGAATTTTAGTGATACTGAGAGGACTACTTAGAGCAACTTACATAAAAATATAAGTTTTCCTAAGTAGTTGACTATCAAATTATGAAATAAAAATTATGAAATCTTCGACGCATGCGCAATTAAAAATTACTTCATACAAATACCAATATCTCACCAAATATTCAATATATTTATATTTTAATTCAGTATACTGTTCCTACAATTTGTTTTAAAGTTTCATGACATTAAATGTCATTTAAAATATGTAATAGTTGCATTAAACTAAGTGCTTCAAATTAAAACTTCCTCTTTGATTTCTTAATCATAGTAATGCCTATTAAAAGAAATCGAAAAATCAAAGCCAATCCATTAAGTTGAGAGTAATTAGGAAAGTGATAATACGTCCCGGAAATAGCTTCAGAAAAAGTTCGAATTCATTTTTTTTTTTATCAAAGTGGGAAATGGAACTCTCTAATTGACATTTCGCGGCAACAAATAACTTTGTATCAAGTCTGTCAGTTTTGTTATTAATTGTTTCCTCAAATTTATGAGAATAATTTCTTTTATTAGTTCGCACTTAAATTTGATTGTGTTTAATAAGATTCGTAAAGTTCTAGCTTAATACTTAAAGTCGTTAATGAGACAATATACATCTTTCATGGGTATTCTTTAATTCTCATTATATACGTATAAAACTTTTGGTTTTTAAATTTGAATTGTTTTGTAAAAAGAAAGTTTGTACTTTTTCCAGAAACGGTCAAAGTAGTTCGATTTTCATTACAAATTAAGTTTTAGCAATCAATTATCAGTAACTTTTGTCTAATATATTGCGTGGAGAACCAGAGTTGACTATTCCACACTTTTGGAAAAATGAGTTTGATGTTTCAATGCATTCTTTTTGATGCCATCTACAAGCCGTATAAAAAAATTTACTAATTACGAAACTATTAAAATATATATTAAATATAAAATATAACTATTAAAATATATTGAATATTTCATTAGATATGGGCATTGTGTAAAATAATTTTTAACTGTCCATGAATGAAAAATTCATGGGGTTAAATTCCAAAAGTTTTATTTCTCAATTTAGTTACCAGCTATTTAGGGCAACTATTCAATTATTATGATAACAAATAATGTTACATTGAGCTGATTGACGAATTGTGGAAAATCTCTATGGAGGAGAAACTCCCACAACTCTTAATTATTTAATATTGGCCGAATGTGCAAGTGGTAGTACACTGATATTTCTCAATAACTCATAAATTGTGTTCCAATACCATAAATGACTGGAAACTATTGTAAGAATTAAATTCATTTTATTATTACTTCAGGAAATTGAAGTTTGATTGGGTGGTCCACTGGCTGACATATATGTCTTATCACTACGGTAGAAGAAAGCATAATGTGCGGGAAAGAAATGGGGATTTTTCCTTTGTATTGTTTCATATTTTTTTCAATCTTGGACCTCTCAAATATCATTTTTTTTAAGTTGGAAACAAAATAGTTTTTATTGAATTATTAAAGTCTCTTTCTATTGTCTCTATTGTTTCAAAAATACATTAACATTTCAGTATTTGTACTCATAAATATTGACATTCAGCAGGCTTCAGATGAGAAAGAATATATAATGGTTCAATTTTCAAAGCATTTCTTAATTAAAACTTGATGTAATGATTTAAAGACTGCTAAATATATCTCATCTATTCTCTCTAAACTAAGCCTATATAATTGATGTCATTCTGTAAAAGCGAATTAAGAATTTATTTGGAATTTTAATGGTGAAATTCAGTCAGTAAATGAAGAATTTCTTTCGAATCTAAGGAAATGCGAACAACTCAAATTTCCAAATTAAGATACAGTTCTGAAATTTAAAATAGTTTATCAAACTGAACAAATGGGCCTCCAAAATTTAGGATGCGGACAATATGGAAATTTAATCAAGTCATTAACGAGCTACTTTAAAAACTTCTTCTGTAGATTATTTCCATTAGTAACGAATTCATTACTCTAGAACTTTTCAAAACTTATTTCTATGTTCATTATATATGTTTTAAATAATCAAGTTAAATAATGTACAAACAAAATAATAAAACAAATCGTTTATTATGTTAGAACATCAATAATGCGTTTGCTGAGAAACTGTTTACTTTATCTTTGTAATGCGGTATAAAAATCACCTGAAATATGGAATAACAATTTGTTATATTTCTGATTTTTTTTAATTTTCTATATTTTAAATAGATGCAATGCGTGGAAAAGGATCTCCTAAAATACAGCCGGCTCTCATTAACTCGAACTCGTCGAAACCACAAGAAATGTTCGAACTATCCAAAGTGAAAAGTATCAGAGGAAAACTTGGTTAAATGAGTACTACACTGTATGGCCAAAAGTGACCGGCCACTTGCGATTTTAGACATCTTGTTAAATATCTAGAAAAACACATGAGGAGTTCTAATGGTCTTAATTACCCCAAACAAATGTGTGTAGGCAAGTATAAAGATAAAATATAGTGGTTATAATTTCCACACAAGTGGTGTTAATTATAACAAACTTTTGTGATTATGAGTATTCGATGAGGTAAATATAACCACTTTTTTAACTTTAAAAAAGGGGGCTATAAGAATTAAAACTTTTAAGAAGTGTTCTTAAAGGGTCGAAGTACCTTTGTACTAAAATGACCACTTTTCCAAATAGAAACAATTAAAAAAATAACAATGTTGAAAATGTAAAAAGTGGTGATATTACCCCTCCTGACCTATTTTATTAACTTGATGTATGGATTCAAAGCCTACTATGCAAATCTCATCTGATCATTCTAAACTAAATTTATAAAGATTGTCAATCAAACCGAATTATTTAAATTGATTATTTATTTAGAAATCTTCGTGGTGGAATTTTGCCAATAATACACGACTTTATTTTGAATTCAATTAAATGCAAACAACTTAAATTTATAAATTAAAACTGAGTCCTGAAATTTAAAGCAGTTCGTCAAAAGACCCAACTTATCCTCCAAAAATGCGGAAAACATGAAAATTTCAGGAATTCATTAAGGAACTACTTTAAGGACTGAATATGTTGATTATTTCCAATGGTAAGGAATTCATTATTCTAGAAATTTACAAACATTTCTCTTCTGTATTCACTTATATACGTTTTTAAGAAACCAAGTGAAACATTGTTCAAGCGAGTAATAAAAGAATATTGTTTATTATGTTTGTAAGGACATGATTAAATCAATTGTAGAGAATCAATTGTCTGGGCATACGCAGAAAATTTTAGAAAAAATGCTAAAAACTATTTATGTATGGAATAAAGGATCCGTCAAATTTAAAGGCGGAATTCCAATAAAACAATCTGTAATAAATAAATAAATAAATAAAAATAAAAAAATACTTTTGAATATTTGGTGTAAAAAAAAAAGCAAAAAGCATTTTTCCTCGCCAAAACCAAATGATTCCAATGTAACTGAAGTTTCTTTACTAATTCTAATAAACAAGTTTAGCATAAAACATTTTTTCCTTAAAGTATATTTGACTTAAAAGTATTTTTTCAAATTATATTCCATCGCCAATTCATGAAAGATCGCTAAATAACAAAATTTTCATTATTTTTTTACGGAAATCCTATCGAATTCCTCCAAATTTTTTATATAAACATATATATCCTCATGAAAAGAGTATTTTGTATTTTGTATTTTTTTTTTTTTTTTGGCATTTTTTGGAGTATGCCATATGAATTCCTACAATGTAAGTACATTTCATCTGTTCTCCTTACTATAATTAGTGGTCAAAGTTAATTAATTAAATAAAGAATTTATCTGCAAGTTTTATGGTGGAATTCAGCTAGTAATTGCAAAATTTATTTCTAATCCAAGAAAGTGCAAACAACTCAAATTTCGAAATTAAAACACAGACCTGAAATTTCAAGTACTCCAAAATTTAGAATAAGGCAACGTGAAAATTTAATCAAGTCATTAACTATATACTTGAAAGACTACGTCCGTAAATTATTTCTTTTGGTGAAGTATCTCATTTGATTTGCCTAAACTAATGTCCTTCTGACAAAGTGAATTAATTAAATTAAGAATTTATATGGAAGTTTTATGGTGGATTTCAGTCAGTAACTGAAGTATTTCGAATCCAAGAAAACGCGAATAACTCAAATTTCAAAATTAAGGCCCAGATCTGAAATTTCAAGTAGTTCATCTCCAAAATTTCGAAATTAAGGCCCAGACCTGAAATTTCAAGTAGTTCATCTCCAAAACTTAGCATGGGTCAAAATGAAAATTTAATCAAGTCATTAACGAGATACTTTAAAGACAGCATCTGTAGATTGTTTCTTTTAGTTTAAGAATTCATTACTCTAGAAGTTTTCTATAATTTCATTTCTGTATTCTTTTAAAATGTTTTTAAGAGGCTACGCCAAATGTTTTATAAAAGAGTAATAAAAACTCATAGTTCACTATATTTGTAAAAACATCGATGGCGTTTTTAATAAAAATCTGTTGGACATTTATTTTTTTATTTTATTTTATTTTATTTAATTTTTTTTTTTTTTTTTTTTTTTTTTTTTTTTTGTAATGTATAAAAAATCACGAGATATATCAATCAACTGTATGTTATATTTGTTTTATTTTACTATTTTTAAATTAACCAAATACAATATTTTTTCAAAAATATCTTCAAAAAATATTAAAATTATAAGAATGGACTGTAGCTGTGTTTTAAGGTTGAAATAAATTAGGAAAAAGTCATCAACAATTCATATATTCAAAATAATTATTGAACTCTCTCTTTCAGATGATTTTCAATAGCAATATTTAAATTAACATGCATTTAATTAATTCAGTCTAAATAAATAACCCGTCTTCATGCTTAAGCTCAAGTACAGACAATCATACTTTCAAAGTATTTCTTAATTAAAACTTGATGCATGGCTTGAATGCTTACTAATCATAACTCATGTATTCAATGTAAACTAAATCAGTCTATCAATAATTTCGTTGTGTCGAAGGAAATTAAATAAATTAAGAATTTATAAATCATGATGGTGGAATACTGAAAGTAAGCGAAGAATTTATTTCGAACCAAATAAAAAATGAGAACATCTAAAATTTCTAAATTAAAGCAAAGTTCTGAAATTTAAATAAGTTCATCTAACGGCCCAAATGAGCCTCCAAAATTCAGAATGCGGACAATATGAAAATTTCTGGAATCCATTAAGGAACTACTTTAAAGACTGTATCTGCAAATTATTTCCACCGGAAATTTATACATTATCTAGAAATTTACAAAAATTTCGCTTCTGTATTCACTTATCTACGTTTTTATTAAACCAAGCGAAATATTGTGCAAACGAATAATAAGAACACCTAGCTTATTATGTTTGTAATTGCATCAGTTAATTTTTTCCTGGAAACTACCGGATATATTGAATTTTTGTTTCTAATACAATAATTTAAAAATCACATTATATGTTAATTAACCTTATGTTATGTTTTAATGTCTCTTACTTTCTCTATATTAACTATTCGGTGTATATTAAAAATAACTTCTTTGAACTAAAAACAGGGCTTAGATTAAAATGTAATTTCGAAAACATATGTCTTTAAGAATGGATCTAACTGAACAAGTTTACAAAAATTAGAACATTTATTAAATTAAACTATACCTTTTGGAAGCAAAATTTCCATAATGTTAAAACTCACATTATAAACTCTTGGCCCAATTGCCCCATGTAATCTTAAATGAATGAAGAAGCTTGAAGGTTGAAGGAAAGTAAAGAGTAATTTTTTACAATTTTCTGGATTTCGGAATTCTCTGGAATTTGGGCTCTGGAACCCTGTATTTGGGAGTTACTGTGAATTTTGACCAGTATTTAAACATTTACTAAAAGCAGAGAAATATCGGAGTTGAAAGCTAGTATGTTACGACGCAAATTAGACAGTGGAAAAACCTATAAATCTGGACTGTATTGGTATTTGAAATGAAATAGGAATTATAAAGAAGTAGAAAAAATTATCAATAAATACGTGCAAGTGAAAGAACTACTTGACTTAACATAGCAATTAATGCATTTCATCCGAATAAAGAAATTTTCTTCATACTTCAGTTTAAGAACATATAATCATGATTTCAAAGCATGTCCTAATTAAAAACTTGGTCCATTGATTCAAAACGTACTAAATAGATCGCATCTGTTCACTTTAAACTGAGTGTTTAAACTAAGTTTTTAATGACTGTCATTAGACCAAAGAGAATTATTTAAATTAATTATTTATTTCGAAGTCTTGATGATGTATTTATGTCTAAAAATTTTATTTTGAAAAATTTAAAATTTTATTTTGAACTCAAGGAAATGCAAACAACTCAAATTTCTAAATTAAGATACAGTTCTGAAATTTAAAGGAGTTCATCTAATGGCTAAATATACATCTAAAATTCAGGATGTGGACAATTTGAATGTTTAATAAATTCACCATGAAGTATTTTAAAGACTTCATCATTAGGTTGTTTCCGCTGGTAATGAATTCATTATGCAGGAAATTTTCGAAAATTTCATTTCTACATCATTTTTTGAAGAGATTAAATGTTGTATAAAAGGATAAGTAAAATTAATCAGTTATGTTTGTTAAAGCATCACTGATGTTTCTAAATATGCTAAATTAAAATATATCAAATTCGAGAAATACTGAGAGACCGTTGTTTCATTTAATTCTATATCTGAGTATAATTTTCTTGAAGTAACGATTTGATTTAGGTTATACCTTGAAGTTTAACACTAGAGTGCGCTATAAATAGCCTCTTCATTTATACTAATTTCATATATCCACTTACGTTCCAGACTACAACTGCCACCATTCTTTAGTTAACGTAGGTGGAAATGACTTTAATGCACATCCTGTATATCTTTTTTTATAAATACAGGGAATTTCAAATAACCTTTTATTTTATTTAAGAAATTCTATTTACTTTTTGAAACTATCTATATACAGTGTGATTTAAAAATAATGAAAATTGATGCACATTTTTTTTTTAATTTATGAAAAGCATGAATTAAATAACTACTAAGTAATAATTATTCAGATATTCTCTCTAAACTAAGTTTATAATTAATGCTTTTACACCAAAACAAAATATTTAAATTAAGATTTTATTTTGACTCCCATATGGTGGAATTCAACTACTAACTGAAAAATTTAATTCGAATTCCAAAGTACATTTCAAATTTCTAAACTAAGATCAAATTCTGTAATTTAAAAACAATATAAGAATAGATTACTAATGTATTTTAGTATTGAAAAAAAAAATGTATTAAACCAGTGTTGAGAAACATACGTCAAAACTCTGTCATCTGATAATTGGTGATCTGGCATAAAAAAAATGTTTGACAAAATCAAATTTTGGCAAAATTTAAAGGGGAAATTTTTAGTAGTAAAATTTATTGATTTTGCCTTTTAATTACCTTTTCTTTTGAGTACCAATTTCTAAGGTTGTTTAAACAAAATGGATTCTATTGGACTGCACGCAAATATTTTATTATTGCGTTCACAAATAATGACAGTGAAAAAAATCTGAAATGTTAAAAAAAAATCAGATAATAGTATTTTTAAAGCATCTCTTTATCTTATCCATTTCGTAATATAACTTAGAGATAAAAACACAAATCTTGCAGTTTTCCACAAAAAGTTGCTTTATGTTTTGCACATCTCTAAATAAGCGTGTTTATCCTGTAATACTTATAACGCATAACTACTTACATTCATGACTACAACCGTCACCATACTTATGTTAATGGCGGCGGAGAGGATTTTAGAGGGCACCCTGTATAGCTTTTATTATAAAATACTGATGAGCTGAACTGCTTTTAAACTCCTTTTTTTTTGTCGGAATTAGCTATATACAGCGTGTCTTTACTGTAATTTTATTAATGAATTGTTGATGCATGAATTATGGTTGATGAATGAATTTTTATGTGAAAAAAGCAAGAATTTTGTTTGATGCATGAATTTTTTATGCAAAAATTGTTGATGCCTGAAAAATTGATGCATGAATTCAAAAACTACCAAGTGATGTTTCAGATATTCTCTCTGAACTAAATCTAAGGTATTCTGGTGTAATAACGCCAGGCGGGCTAATAACGCCAAGTGCTGATATTATGCATAATATGAAATAATCCGCTAAATGGCACCTATGGGCTATTCGCAAAAGGGTTCTGACTCATATAAAACACAAACAACAGCTTAAACTTAATTTGTGCCATTTGTGGTCTTTTCGCTTTTAGAAGCAACTGAAATTAAAGCTTGATCTAAAATTTGCGAGGTAAGTTCTATGATGTGAAGACTACATATTTATCACTAAATACATTGTTTATTATATAAATTTGTAGTGCATTTCATGTATTTTCAAAATGTTGTAGAAGATTTTGGATATGTTCGCGGAGTAGTTTGTAGTTTAAAAGGTACTGCGCAATAAGTATATCGGGGTAGTAACGCCATTCCTTGGCGTTATTACCCCGGTTGATTTCTTACAGTAACGGAACTACATCCAAAGAGGGTTTTATTTTTTACGTTTTGTATGACACAGTATTATTTTTATTGCTGAAATTGTTAGATTAAGGGGAGGGGGGGGTCCGATACCCAAAACTGATCTTATTTATTTATTTATTTATTTATATTTTTTTAATACTAATATAAAAAAAAATTAAAATCTTATAAATAAAACGATATCAAAATGTTTTCGATATTCTATTTCCAACATTTTCAATATCAGGTTTCGATTAAATTCCCACTTTATTGTTCAATTGAGTTCTAAATTTTAACTATCCGCTTTCTCAGCGTTCTATTTTTCAAAATTTTACAAATTTAACCCTTAACTGATGTGATTGAAATTATAACGTAACTAGTGTGAAAGGGTCTGCGAGACTACAAGATCAAAAGATGATTAAAATATATGATTACCACATAGGATTGTGTTTTTGAACTAAAATATTGTACAAGACTATTATAATTAATATGCAGCTATTTAAAAGTGTCTAGTAATAGTACTAAAGTTCCAAATGAAACAAAATTTCGGTAGTGTGTGTAGTTAAACTGAAAATTGCAAGTTAAACTATAAAAATTGAAAAAAGAAATAATCTGTGAGACCGGTAGTATTGGTTAAAGATTAAAATGCGATCAATGATTAAAACTCATAGAGTACTATTTCTGCACTAGACTTTTTGTACAAGATTAAATCTAATTTAATCTGTTTAAATATTTCTAACAATAGTACGAGGACTCCAAATAAAAGAGAATTTCAGTTGTATCTATAGTTAAACTGGAAATTAAAAGTTAAGTTCTGAAGTTTGACAAAAAACAGCTATCAGTTAGATTGCTAACAGAAGTTAAAGATTAATCTAAGATTAGCGAATAAAATATAACCACATGAATTATGCATACAGTGTTATAAGGGATCTCACAGGGATATAGATTTTTATCAAAAATTTTATTTAATAGCATATCTTATATAGGTTTAAACTTTAAACTTAACTTTAATTTTAAATTTAATTTTAATTTTAGGTTTTCGCGAATCCGCATTAGTGTAGAATTTACGGGTTAAAAAATATTTACAAAACTTCTATAACAGTGTTAACAAAAATATTTATTACACATAAATCTATTTTATTATGAAATTTCACATGATAAAAATATTACATTAAATATAGTTAAAACTGTGTAATGTTTTTTATAATTATATTTAAGCTGGACTGTTTCAGCAAAAAGAAGCTGACGGTGTTACATGGTGTAGATACTCCTTTAATCTGCTTTTTCTTTCACTTTCGCAAAAAATTAAATATTTTCTGTCGCATATAATACATATATGGAAACATAAGTACTGATTTAGATAAACACAGTTAAAACCGTGCAACTCTTCTAATAATTTTATCCAAGCGGTCCTTTTTTAATCAAAAAAGAAACTCAGGATCTGATATTCTTTTGCCTACCCAATCTCCCCCTCCCCCCCCAAAAAAAAAACTTCTTTTTCTTACAATTTCACAAAAAATTAACATTCTTATCGCTTAGAATACACTTTGAGAATTTCTAGGGCTGTAGAGTTTATATTTTCACAATTGGGCAATCTACGTGGAATTATTCCATCTTATGTTGTAGTTTTGTTTGCATGGCGTTATTACCCACATAGGTGGATAATAACGCCAAATAGCATAGGTCCGGAAATCACACTATTACATTTTATGAATACATATCTGTGAAATTATTTTTTTATATAGATAGTCGATGAGTTGCTGTATCAAATCCTATATTTGTTTTAAAAATACAATCTAAAACTAAGCCGATAAAATTTGTAGAACCTTAACGTGGCGTTATTACCCCAGGATGCCTTATAATAATTGTTTTTATAACCAAAGCAATTTATTTAAATTAAGTATTTATCTTGATGTTCAGATGGTGAAATTCAATCAGTAAGAGAAGAAATTATTTCTAAACCAAGAAAATGCGAACAAGTCAAGTTTCTAAATTAAGATCGACTTTTGAAATGTAATGAAGTTCACCAAACAGCTCGATAAGCCTTCAAAATTCATAATGCGTACCATTTGAAAGTTTAATAAATTCATTATGCATTACCTTAAAGACTTCACTTATAGGTTGTTCCCACCGGAAATGAAATAATTCCCGAACTTTTCAGAAATTTCATTTCCACATTAGCTTTCGAAGAGATTGCGGCACAGATGTCAAATGCTCACCACATTGGCACGATTGCAGCAAAATGGCGATTTTATGCCTTTATATGGTAACACGGGCATTGTTGTTTGTTTATTAAAAAACTGTTTATTTAGTTTTATTTTCTTTTTAAAATGAAATAAACTGTTTTCTTCTGTAATTATTAATTAAAATCTTTTTTGTTTATTATTATTTCCAATTTAAAAGAATAGAAAACAATTAAAAAATACAAATGTAACTGGTCCTTGAAAACGAAGTTTCCGCCAAATTGATGTCAGAAAAAAATGGTGGTGCGTATATAACATCTGTGCCAGGATTAGAAGACGTATAAAAGGGTATGGTTGGTTGGAAAAAACTACAATGTATGAAATGAAATGTTAAAAATACTGAGATACTATTTTGTTTATTTGGATACATGCCTTAGTATAAATTATATGAAATGCCGATTAACATTACACTTTGTTTATAAATTTTATTTTAATATTCTTATTTAGCTACGTATAAAGTTTCGAAATTTTCTAAAAAAGATTCCAAGAACACATTATATTTTTACGATATAATTGAGATAAAGTAGCAAAAATTTCCAGTATTGATAATCATTCACAGTAAAAAATGAAGACCCAAATTGGGTTGAAAGATTTCTGGGTATAGTAATTTTCATGAAATGGCACAGTAAGGATTCCAAAATGGTAGAGTATTGTTCCCAAAATAGATAACCCAAAATGGTTCAAAACAGAGCAAATCTTTATTAACATTAAATTAATCAAAATTTCTGAGGTATAATGTATATACTATCTAAGATATTTTAATTGTTTTAATGTCATTAAAAATCAGACTTATTTAAAACGATTTTGTGCTACAAACTGAACTTTCCAAATTGGAACAATTCTGTACCCAGAAATCTTTCAACCCAATTTGGGTCTTCATTTTTTACTGTGTATATCAGAGCTCCGACATCGGACAATTGATGACTTGACACGAAAAAGATGTTAGGTAATAAAAATTAAATTCCGAAAATTTAGGAGAAAGCTTTTGGTAGTAAAGTTTATTGATTTTATTTTTTAATAATCTTTCTCTTGAGAACCAATTTCGGAAAAAGTCAAATTAAAAGAAAATTGGATTCTATTTGTCGATAACTCATTAAAAACACTCACAAACTCAATAAAAACTCATATTTAAAAAACTCTACGAACTGTATTTATTTAACTAACTCACAATTTTGCCGCTAATGGCTACATTCTCTTAAAAACATTCTCCGAACTCATAAAAACAAACGCAGACGATAAAAATCATTGCCAAAATTACACAGAATAAATACGACCGAACACTGTTTCTACATAAATATTTTAGCATCCATGCTCATAAATTAGGACGTTAAGAAAATCTGAGATGGTAAAAAATAAATAATAGTACTTTCATTTTATTGGAGTACCTTATATGTTTCTTAAGAGTGTTCTTAAATCAAAAAGGGCAACTTTGTGACATATGCTTTAATTTATTTTTATTCAGAAATGCATGAAAATAGCAGGTGTTGTTACTCAGAAACTGTCTAATTGCACTCATTTTTCTGTTTTTAAAAAAACATAATAGATCTTTCATAACAAGCCTTCAAAGTTAACGTTTTTGAGCATGTTTCCCCCCGACGCGACGACAGCAGAAAAACAGGAGAAAAACCGGTGATGACGTGATCGAAATAGTTTATAACTTGATAGGTAATTTAATTATCATAAAATGGAAAAATAATTTCGATTCGAAATCGCTTCCATGAGTCAGGCATTCCAATTTTATATCTTTCCGTTAAAAAGTGAATTTGTAAATGTGTCAAAATGTTTTCCGCTTGTTGAGCGAAGCAGTTGAGAACACCCTTAATACATTCTCGAGATAAAAACTCTAACCTCGCAGTTTGCCACTAGATGGCGCTACAAGCGTTTATACTTATCGCACATAACCACTTAAATTACTGAATGCAACTATTACTATTCTTAAATTAATGAAGGGGGAGATTACTTTAATGGGCACACTATACTATACATCTCTTATTATAAAATAGATCAAGCCTCGTATAAATTTGAATTTTATTTTAAAAAAAACTAGCTGACCCGCCCGGCGTTGCACGGGTCTATGATAACCATGATGCATAAAAAACGTATAATATTGACAAAAAAAATCAATTCTTAAACACAAAAACTCGAAAAATCGTGAAAAATTTCTTCGAAAATTGCACTTAAACTCGCATTAAAATTCAATGAAATTCAAAAATCGTAGTAGACAAAATTTAGTAGATTAGACTAAAAGTGTGAAACAATTTTCCTTTTACCAATGTCAAAAAATAGCCGCAAAATACGAGAAAAAATACTAAAAATCACATTAAAAATTTTGTTAAAAATTCAAAAATCGCTGCGCGAATTCCGAATACGCTTTACTGAAAAGAGTTAAAAAAAACTAAATTTACTATATCCGTTAAAAGAATTAAGCCGTATTCCTTTCCCTAATGTGGAAAAATTGCCTTGAAATGTAAAAAGAACGCTAAACATCGACTAAAAAATTAAATTAAAAAAATCTAATCAAAAAAATTGAAAATCGGGCTTCGAGGTGCAAAACTTCATATACAGAGGTACCTTCCCTCCAAATTTTGTAACTCTACGTGGATTGGTCTCTTCAAAACAGCGCTGACACACTTACAAACTTCTCTCTTTATTATTATAGATTATTTTAACTTAGCAGAATTAGCTATATACAGTGTAATTTAAAACTTGATGCATGTATAGCATGAACTGCTGTGTGTGCATGTCCTCATGAACGAATTATTGATGCATGAATTAAAAGACTACTAAGCAATATATGTTAAAATAGCAAATAAGACCTTTGTGCACAAATGTTTAAAGATAGAAAACCAACGATTATAAATGCACAAATAAAGTATGAAAAGGTAGCAAATAGCTATTTCGAATCTACTATCGAGATTCTTCATCAGTGCAAAACTCAGCGAGCTAAAAAATAGCAAAACTGAGCTAAATTTTGCTATTTTTTAGCTCGCTGAGTTTTACACTGAGAAATGCACTGAAAAATCTCGATAGTAGATTCGAAATAGCTATTTGCTACCTTCTCATACTTTATTTGTGCATTTATAATCGTTGGTTTTCTATCTTTAAGCAATATATGAGATATTTTCTCTGTATTAAATATACTATAAAAACTTTTATATTAAAGCAAATTATTTAAATTAATAATTTGTTTTGACATCCAGGTGATGGAGTTGAATCAGTAAGGAAAGAACTTATTTCGAATCCAAGGAAAGGCGAACAACTCAAATTTCTAAATTCAGGTCAAGTTTTGAAATTTAAATTAATTCATCAAACGGTTAAACATTCCTACAAAATTCAGAATGCGGACAATTTGAAAGTTTAATAAATTCAACATGAAATACTTTAATGACTTCATCTATAGATTATTTCAACCGAAGAAGAATTCATTATTTCTGAACTTTTCAAACATTTCATTTGTAGAATAATTTTTGAAGACATTATTGTATAAAAAGTTAAGAAATCTGCATTAATTTTATATCTTTGTTGAATATCACTGATGTATCTAAATATTCCTAACTTAAATGTATGAAATTCTAGAAATATTGAGAAATTGTTTCTGTTTTTAAATCTGTATCTTAATATAAATCAACTGAAGTGCCTATCAACATTATAGTTTCAAATGTATTATCTTTTATTAATTTATAAGTTTGTGACATACGTTTATAAGTTTAGTACTCTTAATAAGTTATGTATAGAGTTTCGAAAAAATCTTTAAAAAAAGTATAAAAATAGTTTTAAAATGTATATTAAATTTTAGAAAAACAATATAAAAAAAATTTAAAGGTTTTCCATGTTCAAGTCCCAGAAATCAAAAATTTAAAGATTTGACTGGAAAAAAATTTTGTGTCACAAAAATAATTTTTTTTTGCGAAATTACGGTGAAAGCTTTTAATAGTATAAGTCATTATTTTTTTTTGTTGTTGTTGTTACTTAGTTTTTAGTAATAAATTTTGGGAATGTTGGAAAGAAAATTTATGCTATTGTACTCGACATAAATATTTCAGTATTCGTGTTCATAAATATTGGCACTGAAAAAAAAATTAAAATAATGAATAACAGTTGTACTTTCAAAGTAATATCTTTTAAAAGTACATTTCTCTTTTGAAAATTATTCATTTTTTAATATATTCTTGAGACGGGAACTCTAACTGTATAGTCAAGCAAAATATATTGCCGTAAGCCGTCTCACCGTGTAGCTCAAAGCCTCTTTACACTAGGTTTTACATAATTAGATACCAGGTTCATCGCTACAGCTGTCGCAATTCCACAATTGTCATTGTAAAATTAATAAAATACCAAATAAGTTAGTCGTTCATCAGCAACTTTATATGTATTTTTTCAAAACTATCAATATACAGTACATTTTAAAAACTCTAATCTTGAAAATTGATGCCTGAATTCTTGATACATGAAACATTGATGCATGAATTCCCGATGCTTAAAAATTTGATGCAGTATAACTTGATGCATGATTTGTGGTCTATGCATGAATTCAGTGACTACTAAGTATATCACGGTTATTCTCTTTGAACTAAGCCTAAAATTAATGCCACTATCGCGCAACGCATTATTTAAATTTAGAATTTATATTGACATCCAGATATTGGAATTTAGTCAGTTAAAATCCCCCCCCCCAAAAAAAAAATGAATGCGTTTTCGGGATATTTATAAAATAATTTATTTTATAAACTTAATAATATTTAAATAAAAAGAATATTTTTTACAATTTTTACACCTTAAAATCGCATCGTTAAACTTTTCATTCAAATATTATAATTAAAGAAAATGCATGCAACTCAAAATATTGTACTAATATGTGGAAAACTTTCAAATCGAGATGAATATTTCAATAAAACAATTTTATTTTACTTGATAGGTGTAACGAAAAACTAAAAACAAATATTGACATGGTTCGATTCCATCTGATAACAACCATCTATATTAATAAAATAACAAATCGCTCTGTGTGTGTGTGTGTGTGTGTGTGTCTGCGATAGTTAGCGAAAACTACGGTACGCACGAAGCTCAAAATTTTTCTGAGAGTACCCCAATATCTCTCCTGATGCACCTGATGCTCAGAATTTCAAAATTATATTTATTAACTGAGTAATTAATTAAATTCCAAAGCTCACTCTCATAAAAAAAAATCGCCTTTTTTATTCTTTATTTCCCTTCATTTATTTATGGTTGGTTGGTTGCATAAAATTTTCGCAAAAATAATTTAAAAAGTTTGGACAGACCTTTAAAATTCATAGACTGGCAAACTGTCAATTTAAATGATGATTTTTTATCCCAATGGTTGTACGCCATGAAGGAAAAAGATAGGAGGTGAAGTAAACCGCGAAAAAGTTTGCAATATGAAATCATTTATCGCTCAAATTTTAATGTCCCAAACAAAAGCACGAGGAAGGGATTTTGTATTAATAAGACGAATTGAAAGAAATGGATTACAGCTAAAGCATATTTTACGAAGAATTAGTAATTTTTTTAAAACGCTCTTTTTTCTATTATATTATTTATTTAAAAAATGTTTGCTTTTAAAATAATTGAAATCGGAAAATTAGAAATGAAAATGTGGAATGAAAATGTAGATGTCAAAATGAAATTAAATAAAATATTGAAAACATTTGATTTGAACTAAAAATTGTATTACTAAAAGTATTCTTTTTTTTAGAACTTTTTAATACTTTATAAAGTAGATGAAAAATGTTTATGATTGAAAACATATTAATAATTCTATGTTAATATATAAAATATTTTGATGAAAACATTCTTTTAAAATCATGGATGAAAACTTAAGTAACAAATATTAATCTAAAATCTAGATTTCAGAGTGCAGACGATTTTAAGACATTAACGAAAGAATGTTAACTTTTCAAGCAAAATCTTAAATGATGCTTCTATATTGATATATCAAAGTCATATGATAAAAATAATCAAATAATTCTTGCCTATGATTGATATATTTGTATATTTTATGCATTCCGATTGTGTATTTCAGCCGATAATGGCACAAAACGTTATTTTTTAAACGAAATTTTAGTCATCTATTCAATAACAGTTTAAAAGGTAAAAAATAAAAACAAAGAAATACGGGTTTAAACCAGTTTGAATTGATCGGCATGTCAATGGTTTTATTGGTGCTTATTTGGACTTAATGTACAGTTTTCTAGGAGTTTTTTTTTTTTTTTTTTTTTTTTTTTTTTTTTTATCATTGATAAAATTTAAACGTATTCTATTGAATTAAAAATTGTATTATGGCTTTAATTTATTTTAAAAACAAAAATAAAATAGCTGTTTTGCGTACAATTGTTCGAATCCGCAAACGATTCATACACCATAATAAATTATCAAAAAGCAAAATAAATTATTTATCACAAATAGCCATAAAAAGAAAATAGTAGTAAAACTGATTATAACCTTAATGTTTAGACTAATTAACAAATAACCCAATCCCAACCAGAAAAAAACAGACCACACTCCGATCCGTGATAGACAAAATTTCCGTGAGTCTAAACCCGATCCGAACCAAAAAATTCTGTTTGAAAAAAAAAAAAAAAAACTATGGATTTGATAACTGGCCCGAACCAAATCTCAATCCCGTAGAAATGTTCAAATGAAACATAACCCGATCCAAACAAGGAAAAATAATTTTAGTGGGCATGAAACTGACCCGAACCTAAATATTTTCTTTAAAAAAACTCGAAATATCACCCGAACAAAATCTGAAACCGATAAAAATATTCCAGAGAACTTTAACCCGATCCCAGCAAGACAAAATACTTTCCGTGGTCACAGACCCCGACTCAAAACTAAAAAATTCCATTTGAAAAATCCTGAAATTTGACCCAAACCACATCTAAATCCGACTAAAATATTCGAAAGAACCATAACCGGATTCGAGTAAGACAAAATAATTTTCGTGGAACTCAATACGAACCTAAAACTTCCATTCGAAAATATAACTAAAATTTGAATCGAACCAAACCTGAATCTGACAAAAGTATTTCAAAGAACCGCAACCGGATCCGAACAAGACAAAATACTTCCATGCAGATGAACCCAGTCCGAACCCAAAAAATTTCTTTGAAAAAATCGCGAAATCTGAACTGAACCAAATCTGAACTTGGCAAAAATATTCCAGTGAAGCATGTCCTTATTCGAATAAAACAGAATAATTTTCGTGAACACGCAAGAAGACCCGAACCCAAAAGTTATATTTGAAGAAAAACCCGAAATCTAAATTGAACCAAATCTGAATCCGATAAAAATATTCCAAACAACTATAACCCGATCCGAGCAAGACGAAATAACTTCCATGGACATAAACCCGACTCGAACCTAAAAAATACGATTTGAAAAAACCTGAAATTTGACCGAACCACATCTGAATCCGACCAAAATATTCGAAAGTATCATAACCGGACTCGAGTATGATAAAATCATTTCCGTGGACATGAACGAGATCCGAACCTAAAAATTCTATTTGAAAAAATACCTGAAATTTGAATCGAGCCAAATCTGAACCAGACAAATTATTCCAAAGAACCGTAACCGGATCCGAATAAGACAAAAAATTTCCATGCACATGAACCGAATATGAACCTAAAAAATTTCTTTGAAAAAATCTCGAAATCTGAAATGAACCAAATCTGAACTTGGCGAAAATATTCCAGTGAAGCATGTTCTTATTCGAACAAGGCAGACTAATTTCCGTGAACACGCAAGAAAATCCGAACCCAAAAATTATATTTGAAAAAAAAGCCGAAATCTGAATTAAGCCAAGACAAAAATCTTTCAGTGAAGCATGTTCTTATTCGAACAAGAAAGAATAATTTTCGTGAACACGCAAGAAGACCCGAACCCAAAAGTTCTATTTGAAGAAAAACCCGAAATCTGAATTGAACCAAATCTGAACCCGATAAAAATATTCCAAACAACTATAACCCGATCCGAGCAAGACGAAATAATTTCCATGGACATAAACCCGACTCGAACATTTAAATCTAATTTTAAAAAATACCTGAAATCTGAATTGAACCAAATCTGAACCCGACGAAAATATTCTAATGAATCATAACCAGTTGTCCGAACAAGACAAAATAATTTCCATGGACATGAACCCAATATGATTAGGTATCATTTGGGTTGCGATTAGGTTGCAATTACATTACCGTAAGTCTTTGATTTTATTTAATTTCACGTTAGGTTACAGTTAGATCACGGTTATTTTAAAGTTAGGTTAAAGTTAAATTGCATTTATGTTATAGTTAGAATAAGTATAGGTTACAATAAAGTGACGGCTAGGTTACATTTATGTTATATTTAAATTATGGTAGGGTACTGCTAAGTCGCAGTTAGGTTACAGACAGATTATGGTTACGGTACAAAAGTTTACGGTTAGGAATTTGTCCACAGAGTGAACATTACGCATGCTTTAATTAAAAATATACACTTACTTTTGTTAAATAACTCTGAAATTATAATACTATATACCAACCTTTTGTCATCGAGTATCGATTTCATTCACGGTATAGTCGGATTTAAGAGTGATATAATTAGTTTGAAATTCAAAATATTTCACTTGGGATTTTTATGTGAAAAAAATAATTAGTTACGTGACTTAACAGTGATTTTTACGGGTAAATATCAACACTTTAACAGAAAAATAACGCAATCGTTGGATACAAGTTCCCTCCCGCGTTTCGCATTGTTCATTTTAAGTATTTTTAAAGCTTAATATTAGTTGTTGTTTTTTAAACCGATTTTTCACACAGTCAGCTGCCACGTATTTAAGACATGCATTTCTGCATGCTTCGAGTTAACCCATTAGTGCCTAGCGACCCTTTTTAGGGACAATTATAAAAAGGCAATAAAACACTTTTCACACCAGTAAATAGAAAAATAAATAAGCAATATTTTTCATGAGACAAATTCCTCAATAAATTATGATAAAAGTTATTCGTCTTTTAAAAGTGGCGGGAAAACCAAAATTTCCTTTTTAATGAAGAAAATAATTTGGGCATTAATGGGTTAATGAAAAAATGATGTAATGCAATGATGCAAATGATATGATGCAAATTTCAAGTTCGTTTAATATTGTTAAAACGGACCCGGGCAACGCCGGGCGGGTCAGCTAGTAATCATAATAAAATAAAAATTAAAATACGAATCATTTTACGATCAATACAATCGTTACACCTATAAAGTAAAACAAAATTGTTTCATTGAAAGGTTTATATGTAAAAGGTGTATTTCTAAATATCTTGTGATTTAAAAATCTAGAAGATTAAATAACTTTTTATCGAGATGAATGTATTGAAATCCTGGAAACATCGCCCCAACCAAAGGCAGTTAGTCAAACATAAAAAATCTTATATTTTTGGGGTTTAATTATTGAATTTACTTAAACCTTGCATCATCTTATTCAATTCTTTTTGGAATCAATATATATATATATATATATATATATATACACTATATTGCCATTGATTATTGGACACTTGCGATTTTAGACATTTTACTAAATATCTAGAAAAATACATGAGGAATCATCTCGAAACTCTTAGTATATAAATATAATAGTATATGTCATACATCTCCGTGAAGATTTTTTACCGAAACTCCATAGAGGACCGCCAACAAATTAAAAAAGAATGAATATCTTTTGAATAACCCTGTCAAAACTAATGTAGCAAAAGCGCTCAAACTCTAGATTATGATTGAATGCCTTATTGTAATACACTGTGTTCATTTTTATGCAAATAGCATGCATACTCGCAGAGTAATTAAGGTTTTTATAAAAATGGTCCCAAATTTTTCCAAGTTTTTTCCTTATAATTTTCAGAATTCTTAATATAAAATAATGTTTTTTTCAGAAAATATGACAAACAATATTGCACACAGTACCCTGAAATCAGAATTAAAAAATAATGAAAATTGTATACAAAATGAGTTGGTTTACTAAATAATTTTTTACTGCGCATGCGTCAACAATATCAAAATTTCATTTGCATATTATGTTAGCTAAATGTATAGAGCAACTTTTGTGAAAGTCACAAAATCATAACTTGAAAATTCTGAAAATAATCGTCAATTGAATAAGTTGAAAATCCGTTATTCTCAAAATGAAGCAAAAACAAGAGGGGTTGTATCCATATATTCATTGATTAGTGTCAATATAGAATACACAATACGGGATGTTACGACTACTTTTGGATAAAATCCCTCATTTTTTTGCTTCATTTTGGAAACAACGGATTTTGTCCTTTTTCTATAGACGATTACTTTCAGAATTTTCAAGCTATAATTTTGAGACTTTTACAAAAGTTGCTCTATACATTTAGCTAACATAATATGCAAATGAAATTTTGATATCTTTGACGCATGCGCAGTAAAAAATTATTTAGTAAACCTACTCATTTTTCATACAATTTTTATTATTTTTTAATTCTGAATACAGGGTACTGTGTGCAATGTTGTTTGTCATATTTTCTGAAAAAAGTATTATTTTATATTAAGAACTCTGAAAATTATAAGGGAAAAACTTGGAAAAATTTGGGACCATTTTTATAAAAACCTTAATTACTCTGCGAGTATCCATGCTATTTACATAAAAATGAACACAGTGCATTAAAATAAGGCATTCAATCATAATCTAGAGTTTGAGCGCTTTTGCTACATTAGTTTTTACAGGGTTATTCAAAAGATATTCATTCTTTTTTAATTTGTTGACAGTCCCCTATGGAGTTTCGGTAAAAAATCTTCACGGAGATGTATGATGTATACTATTATATTTATACACTAAGAGTTTCGAGATTATTTCTCATGTATTTTTCTAGATATTTAGTAAAATGTCTAAAATCGCAAGCGTCCCATAATCAATAGCAATATAATGTATATATACATATATTGTATCTCAAAATTTTTAATTTCCCTATCGCTTTAAATATCAATTTTCAGCAAAACGGATTTTATCCAACTCGAATTATAGATTTCAGTATTTATGCTCATAAATAGTGGTATTCAAAGGATTTTTATGACAAAGAAGGCGTAATCAGTCTCCAAAGCATTTCTTAATTAAAACTGCATGCATGGAATCAAAGCCATCTATAAATATCTCGTCTATTCTCTCTTTTCTAAGTCCATCATACTTGCAGTTATGCCAAAACGAATTATTTAAATTAAGAACTTATCAAGACGCATCGAGGCTGGAACTCTGTCGGTAAGCGAAGAATTTATTTCGAATGCAAGGAAAGGCTAACAAGGCAAATTTCTAAATTGAGATCGAGATCTGACATTTAAGGTAGTTAATCAAACGGTCTAAATAAGCCTCCAAAATTCAGAATGTGGACTACAAGAAAATTTAATCGATTCGTTAACGAGTTATTTTAAAGACCGTATCTGTAGGTTATTTCCACCGATAATGAAACCATTGTTTTCAAACTTTTCAGAAAATTCATTTCAATATCACTTAATATGTTTCCTCCGTCTGTCTGTCCGCATATAACAGAGCAAAAAATGCCGAATCAAATTGTTTGAGATTTAAAATATATAACTGTTTTAATAATTTTGTCAAGTCATTTAAAATATTATGAAAATTGGATGCATAATTTGATACCAGGGACAATCTAAAGTATTCCATTACATTACGTCAATAGGAAAAAATAGTTTCAAATACATTTTAATGATTTACACTCTTTCGAATATAATAGAATTGACATGAATCTATGAAGTATATATTAAAATATACTTTCTGTACAATCTGTGATGCAAAGAATATTTATTATTAGTTTACAGGGCCGCACAAAATTATTCCACAAGATAATAGTATACGGAGAAACGTTATTTGGACATGATTTAATTGCATTAAACTACTTCACATTTTATGAAATCGATATATGTTCCTGATGTTTATTACAAAATAATTTCTCTATAATAGAAAGCAGATATTATTTCCAGGTACACATAAAAGACTTGGACCATTATACTGTATCCGAAATACTGTATATTATAACAGCAAGAACTGAACATTTTAAAAACTTCGTTATAGTACGAACGCACCTCATTTGCTACGCTACACGTGCAATTTCCAACTTGTTTTTAGAATTGGACACAGGCTATATATTTAATTGATGAACAGTGAATCCATTGTAAAAAGAATCTGGCCAACATTCACAAATATTTTAAAATACAAAATCTCATTACAGATAAATTGTCAAATCTAGATAAACATATTGAAATCCCGGAAAAAGTCGCGTAAACCAACGACAGTTAGTCAAATATAAAACGCCTTATGTCTTTTGGTTTAATTATTGAATTTATTCAAAATTTGCATCTTTTTTTTTTTTTTTTTTTTTTTTTTTTTTATTTTATTTTTTTCTATTTATTTTATTTTATTATTATTTTTTTTTTTTTTGAGGCAAAATAATAAAAAAGATTTTTCTTTTCAAGATTTTTTTTCTTTTCCCTATCACTTTAAATATCTATATTCGGAAAAAATGGATTTTATCCAGCTCGAATTAAAGATTTCAGTATTTATGCTCATAAATAGTGGCATTGGAATGATTTATATGACAAAGAACGCGTAATCGTGCTTCCAAAGCATTTCTTAATTAAAACTACATATATGGAATCAAAGCCATCTATATATATATATATCTCGTCTATTCTCCCTTTTCTAAATCCATAATTAGTGCAGTTATGCCAAAACGAATTATTTAAATTAAGAATTTATCAAGACGCCTCGATGCTGGAATTCTGTCGGTAAGCGAATAATTTATTTCGGATCCAAGGAAACGCGAACAAGGCGAATTTCTAAATTAAGATCGAGATCTGACATTTAAGGTATTTAATCAAACGGCCCAAATAATCCTCCAAAATTCAGAATGACTACTACAAGAAAATTTAATCAATTCATTTAAGAGCTATTTTAAAGACCCTACCTGTAGATTATTTCCACCGATATTGAAACCATTGTTTTCAAACTTTGCAGAAATTTCATTTCTATATCTGTTAATATTTTTCATCCGTCTGTCTGTCCGCATATAACAGGGTAAAAAATACCAAATCAAATCGTTTGAAATTTAAAATATATAAATAGAATAATTTTTGTCGCGTCATTTCAAATTTTAGGAAAATTGGATGTAGTTTAATTGCAGGGATAATCAAAAGTATTCCATTACATTACGTCAACAGGAAAAAATAGATTAAATACATTTTAATGATGTTACACTCTTTCGAAAAAATACCAAATCAAATCGTTTAAGATTTAAAATATGTAACTGTTCGAATAATTTTGTCGAGTCGTTTCAAATTTTATGAAAATGTGATTTGTAGTTTAATTGAAGGGACAATCAAAAGTATTCCATTACATTATGTGAATCGGAAAAAATAGTTTCAAGTACATTTTAATGATGTTACACTCTTTCGAATATAATAAAATTGGCATTAATCTATGAAGTATATATTAAAAAATACATTCTGTACAATCTGTCATGCAAAGAATATTTATTATTAATTTACAAGACCACACAAACGTATTCCACAACATAATGGTATACGGAGAAACATTGTTTGGGCGTATTATAATTACATTAAACTATTTCATATTTTATGACATTGATATACGTTGCTGAGGTTTAGTACAAGTTACTTCCTGTATCTCCAGCAGATATCTCCAGGAACACACAAAAGATTTCGACTATTATACTGAATCCGAAATACTGTATACTATGACAGCAAGAACTGAATATTTTTAAAACTTCGTTATAGTACGAACGCACCTGATTTGCTACGCTTCACGTGCAATTTCCAACTTTTTTTTTCGCAATCAGTCGCATCTTATATATTTAATTCATAAACAGGGAATGCATTCTAAAAAGAACCACGCCAACATTTACAATTGTCAAATAGTTTAAAATACAAAATTTCATTACAGACAAATTTTCAAATCGAGATGAATGTAACGAAATCCTGGAAAAAGTCGCGTAAACCAAAGACCGTTGGTCAAATATAAAACGTCGTTTGGTTTAGTTATTGAATTTATTTAAATTTTGCATCATTTTGTTCTATTCTTTTTGGAGGCAAAATAATAAAATAAAAAAAAATATTTTCAATATTTTTTTCTTTTACCCTATCACTTTAAATATCTATATTCAGCAAAACGGATTTTATCCAAGTCGAATGAAAGATTTCAGTATTTAAGCTCATAAATAATGCCATTGAAAATATTTATATGACAAAGAACGCGTAATCGTGCTTCCAAAGCATTTCTAAATTAAAACTGCATGTATGGAATCAAAGCCATCTATATATATCATATCTATTCTCTCTTTTCTAAGTCCATAATTAATGCAGTTATGCCAAAACGAATTATTTAAATTAAGAATTTATGAAGACGCCTAGATGATGGAATTCTCCTGGTAAGCGAAGAATTTATTTCGAATCCAAGGAAAAGTGAACAACGTAAATTTCTAAATTAAGATCGAGATCTGAATTTTAAAGTAATTAATCAAACGGTCCAAATAAGCCTCGAAAATTTAGAATGTGGACTACAAGCAAATTTAATCAATTCATTAACGAGCTATTTTAAAGAACGTATCTGTAGATAGTAAAAAAACTTTAATGGATAAAACTGCAAAATGTATGTAAATATTTTTTACGGGCTTAAAGAAAATCAGTAACTTTAAATAACGAAAGAACAAATAAATTAGTAAAACATTAATAAGAATACAAAAACAACGTCGAATTAAAAAGGCTTGATGGATTAACAAACACGTTTACCATGCTTAATGTCAAGTGAATGTGTCATTTATGACCATCCACTTATTGATATTGATATTGATTGATATTGGCCTTTAATTTTCTAGTTTGACGAGTTTTTTGATCGGCGGGATAATCAAATAGTGCCTAATATCATTTTAATATAAATTTTATTGTTTTCCTAGTGCATTGAAAAAAAAGCATGGTGAAAGTTTAGAAGCGAGTTTCTTTAAAAATGTAGTTCGCTTAAATTTCGAAATAAGTCTACAACTGAATAATTAAAAAACATCACTGTTAATGAAAAGGAAAACAACACAAGAAAAATATATAATTCATTAGTGATAAGAATCAGAATTTGATTAACTTTTCCTCTGTTAAATGTTTTATGTAATGCATGGGAAAATAAACTATAGCTCTTAATCCGTTAATCCTCGTATAATGTAATGGAGAATAAAGTAAAAAAGTAACTTTCAGTAAATACGTGTCGTTAATTACAATGATGTTTACAAGTACTTAAACGAACATGTAATACGGTGATTTTACTTTGTATACTTTGTATACTTTGTAACAAACCATAATTTATGTTAGCATAGTAATGTTTTCATTTGATACATATATATAAAGTCTTATGATAACAATTTGCTCTTAAGAAAAGACAAATATCTCTTAATTAAAGAAAGTATAACATAACCAAGAATGAAAACATATAGTAACATCTTCTGTATATATCTACGATTTCAAAAAGTGTTATTTCTCTTAGAAACTGCCGAAACCTATATTAAAACCCCAGAAGCTAATGGTATAAGTGATAAAATTGAAAAAAGTTAAGGAAGTGCATAGAGGACCTGGAAATATGCTTTTCTTTTCAAGTAACAAATTGTAAGTGATTTTCTAATTACATGCAAAGTTCTAGAGATCAACAACTATTGCCGAATAATGATAAATAGCGATTAATTATAAATTTAAAGAACATTGTAGTCTGATTTTTTTTCACAATTATTTAAATAAGAATTCAAAGACCATGCTTTGAAGCAAACGGGAATTTCCTATATGAGTTCAGTCAATTATTATTGATGTTCAAATTTAACGTCAATTAACTTTAAACTTAATTTACTACGAATCGCATTTTTGTCACTTGTACCCCTTGGCTTTTGAAGTCCTCATATATTTTCGATATTTAAAGAATTAATGACAAAAATACAATTTCTTTTGTTGCCACTCATTTTCTGAAATGTTTTTAATTAGCTTTTTATAGTGTATTACTGAGTTTTTCCCAATCCTAAATACTCGTTTTTCGAATGCTATTCACTCTCAAGCGTAGAATTTCATGTTCAAGAAGCTTTTTACAAGCAAATATGATTAGTCGTGGTAACATTAACATTAAATTTAACATTATGTTATTATTCTTGCATCTGTAAATTCTATTTCGCAGCCAAAAATATTTCATTGAGAATTGACAGCATCATAGAAATCGATATTCCGGTTTGAAAAATGGTACTATCTGACTATCCCGATGACCAATTTACCCAGATTATATAAATCACCAAATTATTCCAAATTAATAATATTTTTTGTCTTTAAGGGTTTATTCGAAAAAAAATACTTTTCCACCTTCAACAGCTCGAAATTTCCTGATACAATTTCAGACGCATTTTTTAAAGTAGAAACATGAGCTTACTGAAGGGATTTTTGAAGAGACGTATAAGGCACAGTGCGACGCCATTTTGCACTCAATTCATTATAATTTGATTTATAAACAATCACCTTCTCGTGACCTTTTTTTTCGTTCCCAGATTTCCCGCTTCGGAAAATTCGGATCAAAAGGCCAACTTTGACTGCATTTTTTGTAATATTTTCTGCATTTATCAAAAAAAATGACAGACACGGTACCTTTTAAAGTTTCTAAATAAGAGAATCTGCCAGTTTGGTGCGTTTGAGAGTAAAAGTGAATTCAAAAATAAACTGGAAAATAAGCAGTTTGAATCGAAATACACCCTTAAGGGGACAATTTGCCTCAAAATTAGTCAAAAAGTCTATTTTCTCTTTTCAATATTAAATGGCAGCGAGTTTAATTGTGAATATTTTCACATTTCTTTTTTACCCATACGGCAATTATATTGCGAGATATTTTAAATGTTGTTAATACAGCCAGCGCATATATGATCTGGAGTCTGGTTTTGCATGTTTACTCATTTTGTACAGTTCGACACGTTAACATACTTATTCTTTATCACTCGTTCGAATTACAGCAATCTTTGTAACCAGCAAATATGTTTTTAAACAGCATTTTTATGGATCAGTTACTATTTCTTATTCTATTTTAAAACGTTGACTGTAACGGCAATTTTTGACAATTTGATTTTATCACATTATCTTTTTTAAAAACTCTAATTCTACTCCATAAGTATCATCAAAAATCATAAAAAATGTTTTTTTTTTTTTTTTTTTAAAGAGGCTTACAAATTATTTCGTAGTTGGTAATTATATTTTTTGATCGTTTTTTAATAAATTTTCTGTTCATGCGAGCCAGCATTGATTTTTTGTTCTTTTCCTGGAAGCCATCTATCGATATTAGCACTGATATATTGCGAGTTTAATCGTAGCTGGACAAAAATGGCAAGTAAATACTGTACGAGGTAACTCGTAGTTGGCGTCCTAGAAAAAAATGCAATCTACGAGTTATCTCGTAGTTGGCAGTCAACGTGTTAAATTCATTAACAGTTTAAAAATTCATATACATATCATATATTGAGAGACTTTCTGCAACGTAATTAATTTTATTTTAAAAACCTTGTTGAGTTCTTAAAAATATATCTTCAAATAATTTATATATAACAATGAGAATGAGAAGTGTTGCTTAGCTCTTACTCATGCAGGCAGATATTTTAGACTCATCAAGAGAAAGTCATCTGTATTAAAATATGTTGATTGCGCTGCGTTTTAATAAAGTTAATTAACAAACGGATGTTCAGGGCCGAAGTCCACCCAACTTTTCCTCTATCTAATGAAACATTAAAAGTAAGTCGGAAAGACATAATCTTTCGCTAAATGACACTATTTGTTGTTTCATCCTGGACTAAACTGTAATTTCTCTTTAGATATTTGAATGAAGCTGAATATGTGTAAACTTAATTTATGAATTTAGGTTTATATTAGCGAGTTAATTAGTCTGAGAAAAGAAAGCTTTGAAAAAATAAATTTTGGTTTCCATTTCTTTTAATTTTCTTTTTATTAGTTACAATGCAATATTTCTTTTCCGATCAAAACAATCAGCTTATCTTTTTGTTATGTAGTTTTTTTTTTTTTAATATTGCTTATTTTTTAAAGAGTTATATGCAAAACAGTATTCGCTTTAAACACATTCTTATTAACATTGGTTATATCTGTTATCAACTTTTTAACGTTTTATTAGTTACAATGCAATATTTCTTTTCCGATCAAAACAATTAGCTTATCTTTTTGTTATGTAGTTTTTTTTTAATATTGCTTATTTTTTAAAGAGTTATATGCAAAACAGCATTCACTTTTAAACACATACTTATTAACATTGGTTATATCTGTTGTCAACTTTTTAACGTGTTATTAGTTACAATGCAATATTTCTTTTCCGATCAAAACAATTAGCTTATCTTTTTGTTATGTAGTTTTTTTTAATATTGCTTATTTTTTAAAGAATTATATGCAAAACAGCATTCACTTTTAAACACATTCTTATTAACATGGGTTATATCTGTTGTCAACTTTTGATAAGGAACTACAAATATGCAAAATTATCTCCAATTTGAATTTTTTTTTACAGTTTTGGTATGTTTGTATCAAACATGTAAACTTTAAATTGTAACTATTTTATTCTATTTTTTATTATATTTATATGTTATTTTCAAGCATCTGAGTAAATACAGGGTGAGTCTAACATTATGGGACAAACTTTAACTGGAGGTAGGGGGATATCACAAGGATTCAGATTTACATACCAATCCATGGGCGGAAACGTTTTTCTGATGCGGTATGGCGACACAAAACATAAGACAGACAGGACACGAATAAGAGCACAAAACGTGTTAATTTTGTTATTGAAGTATAAAACTAAGAAAAAAACATTAAAGAGACAATGATAGTCATACAATTAGTTGTTCGAAATTGAAACCCCGGCTCATGATGCATGGAAGCGCGTGGAAGATCTAATGTTTTATAAAATACCAACATGCAACAAGTTCCTCAGTGCTTTCCAGCATTGTCCCATAATTTTTGCAGCTCTAAGAATAATAAACATGTTTTCTCTCCCTGTTCGTGTTTATTTTTCACTTGTGTTTTATGTCATCACTACAGCTCCAACAAAATATTTTCGATCATGGGTTACTTTGCAAATCTCAATCCTTGTGATGTCTCCCGTTTCCCCTTAAAGTTTGTCTCATGATTTTAGACTCACCCTGTATATCGGAAATTTTCTGATCTAACTTATTTAAATGTTTGTTTGTTTTTTCATACTTTAGAAAATTCTACATAGTTGTGTTCTACAACGTAATTCATTAAGGCATCATTTTACCTTAAAACTCGTTACGAAAAAAAAAAAAAATAAATATTACATGGAGGCTTGTTTAATTATAAGTATTTTCACACATCATTTTAACCCATACGATAAATATATTGCAAGATATTGTAAATTTTGTCAATATACTCAGCGCATTTGCCACTACACATTAGAAATTTAAATGGATATTTCCTCATGTTCATGTTTTAAACAGTAATTATGCTTTTTACTTCCCATCATACGTAGTATAGGGTAAATCTTGCAATCGTTTTGAAAATCGAAAAAAATTTTTTGGCGGATTTACACGCTTTAGATAGTGGAGATTCCGAAAAACATATTTTTAGAAAAAAAATTTTGCCGTCTGTCTGTCTGTCTGTCAGTCTGTCTGATTGTAAACTCTCTATCTCCCGAACAAATTAAGATAGAGACTTGAAATTTTGTATGTACTTAGTATGTAAGAATGGGACGAAGCCTATTTAATATCAGCAACCTCGATTATCCGGAACTATTTTTTTCGGACTCTCGAAAACTTCGTTCTGATGAAAGGTATATAAAAATTTTCGAATTTTTTTGTTCTAAGGAATGGACGTAAAAGGCAATAAAATAACACACATTTTGCATACAGAATGAAGTCAATCAAATTATTAGTTGCCGAGATATTTGTAATCCTGTTTTCCACATTCTTCGATTTTTCATGACCCTGTATTTCATTCAAATTTCGATTCAGAGGTATATTTTAATTGAAAATGAGACGCTTAATCCAACGCAGTAAATTGTTAGTTTATATATTTTTTTTTTTTAGTTATAAGGATGTTTCTTTTACGCAGTTCGGTATTACTTGAGTAGTTTGACGTTTTATATAATTTGTCGAAATTGGTACATCAGCAGTTCATTAATAGAGCATTACTATGTATATTAACAATATTTAAATTTTGTTTTGGAATTGCAGTGCATTGTATAAATAGTTTTCACATGTTTTATTTTCATATGCCTATCCATGATGGGGTAAGTATTACGGTGGCCTCCAACGACTAGTTTTCCTTTTCGTGCTTGAGATAGAGATTTCAACTTTTTGTATATATTCTTTACTAAATATGTGATATATCTCCGCATAAAATTACCTTTCAGAATTTTTTTAATGTGTTAGTTTTCAATGTTTTACACTATATATATGTTAGATAAAAAAAATATGTTAAATGTAATATGAGAAGTATCTAAAAGTTAGTGCGGAGCCCTCTGTAACACACATTTGAATATCTTTTTAAAAAAATTTGGAAAAAATATACATTTTTTAAAAATGTAGTAAAAAAAATTTAAAAATCCAATTTTTATGAACTTTAAAAAAAATGTAATTGAATATGCAGTTAAAAAAACTTTTTTATGTATGTAGAAATTTATTTTATGATCGAAATCCAGCGAGTTCATCATTTGAACAATACTTTTTTCTTTATTAAAAATATTTATTAAAATGGTAAACTGTCCTTGAGTACACTGTTGAGTACATTTAAATGTACTCAATTCACTTATCTCATATTGTGAAACATTCTAAGAGATGAGAAACTTTAACAAACGCGGAGGAACTCCCAAAAGTATTTATTCAAAAAGTTTATTCAACTAGAACATTTTAATTGTTGTTAAGTGACGTATTTTGGACCATTAAGAGAAAGTCACGTGTGTTAAAATGTGCTAATTGTGCTGCATTTTAATGATGTTAATCAATGAAAGGCTGTTCAAAGAGCCCTACTTTTCCTCCATCGAAATGACACTGTTCAACGACTATAAACAAACAAATTCTTTATTTTATAAATAAAACTGCCGCATAAACTCGTGTATAAGTGAACCCAGCAATTTTTAATTAAAATTTTGTGAATTTTTGTGTATAAGTCGGGCAGTATATTGAAAAGTGATTTTTAAACGAGAATAAGAAAATTCATAATTTTTCAATGTTAAAAATGTTGTTAGCTTTCGTTTTTTCAAAACTAAAAACTAAAACAAAATCACTTCACCTTTTTCATTCACGTATAAAAACATTTCATATTTATTTACTTAGAACAGGTGTTACAAATAAAAATTAAATTAAAAAGTTAACATGTTTCGGTTCATTCATAAGAGCCGTATTCATAACACATAAAATCAGTAGAAAACTAAATGACACTGGATATAAATATAATTTAAAAGCCCAAAACACAAAACATTGCGCCCCCTATGATCGTGAATAGCCATTGCCACCGCGGCATATAAATGATATCATAATTTTTCATTCAATTAATGAAACGTTTACATGCCTAATCAGATTTTTTAAAAATCAACGTATTGAAACTATATAATTATGTTAAATCAAAGAAGCTTAAACTATTTTGTAATCTATTCACATCAACTTAATAATACTAAAAAAAAAAAAAAAAATCTTTCAAAAATCTACTCAAGCCTTATTTACAAGAGTAATCAACTTCTTAGCCTCTTAAAACATAGTATTTCTTTGTATGGTAGGACTTTAAGGAGAGCTATCTAAAAGTAGTCTCAAGTTGAACTTCTTTTAAAAAGGAGATTAAAACTTCGAAAGAAATCCCACATATTGAAAGGAATTGAAAACCAAGAGAAAATCTTCACATTACAATTACAATGACATTATTGTTGAGCTTTTTTTTTTTTTTTTTTTTTTTTTTTCAAGCACATTGAAATTACCACTGTTCTCTTTTATCTCTCTCTCCAGCGTAGATCAATTTACTTAAAGACTTCAGGTTACTTAAAAGACTGGCCCATTCGCCAATTACGTGAGATTTATTTATTTATTTATTTATTTTACTAACTCATGTATAATTCGCCCCCCCTTTTCAACTCCCAAATTTTCGCTAAAATTCTTCGACTTATACATGAGTATCTACTGTAATTTTTTTTTTTTCCAGCTAAGTTAACTATGATTTTTCTTTAAAAAAGTATGAAAATGTGCAAACTTAATTTATAATTTGCGATTCATATTAGTGAGTTTATTACTCAAAGAAATGATAGACTTGAACAGAGAAATTCTATTCTCATTTATTTTAATATTAGTAATGTTTTATTTATCATAATTCAAGGTTCTTTCCTTATCAAAGTATTTTGCTTAGGTTCCTTTCATCTATTTTTTTTTACGTTACTGAATTTGTGCAAATTTTTATGCTACAGAATTCACTTTCAAATACATTCTTCTTAACACCGGTTATGTCAGATGTGGTCAACTTTTGGCGGCAATTATACAAATTTAGGTCCAACTTTAATGAAAAAAAAATTTAGTATAGTTGTATAAAATATATGAAATCTAAATTGTAACTATTTTATCCGATTTTTATTACATGTAAATGATACTTCCAAGCTTCTATGTAAATATATAGAAAATTTTCTTATTTAACTTACTTTCGATTTTTTTTTATTCACTAGAGAACTGCAAGAAGTGTAAGTAACCTATTTTGTCCAAAGTGGTGTCGTTAGAAAGATTGCATCCTGAAGATTAAAAAACTCAATGGAATCACCCATCGGAAATGAGATGTTTTCGAGATATCCGACAATTTGTGTCACATAGCTAATGCACACTTACCGAGAAATGGCATTAAGTGACATAAATTGTCGGATATTTCGAAAACGGCTCATTTCCGGTTGGTATTTCCATTGAGTTTTTTACTTCTCACAATTATATCTTTCCAACGACACCACTTTCGTCAAAATCGAGACTAAAATTTTTTGCGGTCCCCCATTAAATTTGCACTAGCTACGTGACATAAATTAACGGATATCTAGAAAACGGCTCATTTCCGACGGATAGTTCTATTGAGTTTTTTACTCCTCATGATGAGATCTTTCCAACAGTACCACTTTCGTCAAAATCTAAGCTTTTTTTTGTGATTCCCCATTAAGTGCATACTAGTTACGTAACATAAATTGTCGAATATCTCGAAAACGGATCATTTCCGACGGGTAGTTCCATAGAGTTTTTTACTGCTCACGATGAGATCTTTCCAACGATATCCCTTTCGTCAAAATCGGTGACTTACACTTCTTTCAGTTCCCTAGTCAGTATGCGTCAGAGCATTCTGCATAGTTGAATTATGCAATGCCTTTCATTAAATGTTTTCTGATTCAATTCATTTATCTTATAATGAAAAAAAATCAAAAAAAGATAAACTTTATTTGAAGAACGCGGAGTAATTCTTAAATTCAAGTAATTTGTTTAACTAGAATATTTTAATTATTGCTAAGTGAAATATTTTGGTCTCAATAAGAGAAATTCATATGAGTCAGAATGTGTTAATTGCGCTCATTTTATTGACGTTAATCAACGAAAGAAAATTCAAGACAGAACTCAACTCAACTTTTCCTCTATCTAATGACACTGTACAACGAAATAAACCGAGAAAGTCTCCGTTTGCCTAATAAAACTAATTTTAATTTTCAACTGAGCTAAACTTTAATTTCGTTTCAGAAATTTTTGAGTGAGTGTCAATTTCATTAATAATTTTAGAATGCCTTTCAGAAATAAAAGTTTTAAAGAGTAAAATTCCGACATATTTTTATTTCTTTTAAGTTTAAAAGTGCGTTATTTATTGTATTACAATTTTGTTTTTAATAAAAATAATTCTTATCTCATTTTTATGTAGGTTTTCCTTTATGTGGTTTTTTCAGTGCTATATTCATCAACATCGACTTTTAAGCATATTTCTTACCAACATCAGTTTTGCCTGTGGTCCAATATTGCTAAGGAACCGCAATTATTCAAAATTAATTTTAAGTTTAATGAAAAAAGCCTTTACTATACATGTATCAAACATATGAATTCTAAATTGTAATTTGTTTTACTTTATTTTTATTCTGCGTATATATACAGTAAAACCTCCAAATAACGGAAACTTCGGGAGCGCAGAAACTGTCCGCTATTCGGAGGTGTCCGCTATTGGGAAAAACCTCGGGGATTCAAAAATTGCTATGTAATGCTCAAAGTTTCATTTATTGACTTTTATATGTCCTAAAGCTCTAATGGATGATTAATTAGAAATTAAAATTATTTTTTAAGCAATAAAATTAAAATAAAATGATACAGTGCTTTATACACTGGTTATTACATTCATATGGAAAAAATGCATTTAAGAAGTTTCCTTTAGCATTTAAGGATTACAATGTTTTTTTTTTTTTTTTTTTCAATGTGAAGTTTTAACCATGTCAAGAGTTTTAATTTTCCTAAATCATCTTAGAAGAAAAAAAAGCGTCATTGCTAATTGTATTTCGACACTTCTTAAAAGTATAAAATCTCAAATCTTCCGGAGGGGAGTGGGGGGCATTTTGATGCTCCTGGAGGTAATGTTCCTCAAACCATCTACTGAATTTAATACTGGACGTGGGAGAGGGACCCGGCCCATTCTCTACATTTATCTCTAATCACAAGATTTCGACACATTGCCATGACAAATTTAGAGTTTTTTTTTTTTTTCCTCGTTAAAAAACAATTTCTCATACTTTATTGGAAAATTACTGTCCGCTATTCGGAATGTCCGTTATTCAGAGGTGAAAAATACAAAAATTTAGATTTTGGGAGTGGGGCTCGGTAAACAACTCGGTCAAGTTTTTCAACAAATATATTGGAAATTTTCTTATCGAATTGACTTTAAGTGTATTTATTTTTATTTGAGGGATTTCTGTACAGTTGTATTAAAGACTTTTCTAAAAATCCGCACAAACTTGTTTTGTCTGAAGAGCTATCAGAAAATGAGACAAAAATCACAAATGGACACTGTCAGGTAATTTTAATAACCACATATGATGTTTATCACATATATTTGACGTAATTTCGTTAAAAACATTAATTATTGAACTACATAGCCGTTTTATTCAAACTCACAGTTTCTTAAAAAAAAATTACCATAAATTATTCTTTCTTTTAGTATTTTCTTTTTAATTTTACATAAAGACAAATTGAAAATAAATTGAAAATTATTTCAACAGCCGGTATATCTTTTGTAAATAAAAGCATTTGATTTTTCTGTGATACATTATTTTTATATTATTTTATATTATTATTATGCGATAATATTAATTTCGTATCTCATAAATAACCATTTCACTCTTCCATCAGATAACATATGGGGATTGCATTTCATTGTGTAATTCAATTCCATGAAATAAGCAGTATTCATAAATAACTTGTCATTTACTGGTTAATTAATTAATTTAATATTATAGATAGATATTGCATCTCCTAGGTGAAGTCAACTATTTCTCATTGAAAAAAGGTAATTACTTTTTGGAAAAACAACTTCATAAATCAAAAGGAATAATTTAATGTGACAGTTGTTCACAGAATCATTTTTTCCTATTTCCAATATAATGAGATAATATTTCACTGAATGCTGTTATTAAATGGTTTGATGAAATAATAATATAAGTCATCAGATTTAGTCTATTGGGGTTTTTACGTTTTTCGTCAAATTGTGTCTCATTTTTTATCTTGTTGATAAAATATTGGCGAGTTTTGGCTAATTTGTGCCAATTCAATAAAACTGGAATACACGAGTGTTTTGTGGCAGAAGTTTTAAGAAAATTAATTATGCAATAAGCGATACCTCCCTTCTTTAAATTTGTCCTTAGACTTATAGCTGGGAATGTGTATGAATATCCAATAACCACTAAAGACCAGTTTGATTATGCTAAAGGATTTACGTTTTTATGATTGTTTCTTCAATATCTTTTAGACATGGAATAAGAGCTCATTTAATGGGTTTTCTTTCGAGATTGCGTTGTGTTACCATGAACGACCTGGCCTAGTGTTGAATCCAGGTAGTAACCCGGGGGGGGGGGGTACATTCCCCTCGGAGCAATGAAATGTCCTCCCCGGAAATTTTAAGATTTTGGGTTTTTAATTGTCAAAAAGTGCAGCTTCCCCCCCTAACTCTATAATGCCCCCCCCCAAGGCCCTTAGAAGTCCGTCCCGGAGAAAACTGTCTAAATTCAACACTGACCTGGCCGACCCCTATCATCGAAAATTATGGGGGTTTTCTCTCCCACACCATATTATTCTGTAAAACTATTATCAAGTTTCAATTAAACTATTTCGTCGGACATTATCGATTTTGCTTTTGGTGGTACTTGCTAGACGTTGTACAACATTTAGGTCCATAATTTAGAGACAGTACTTGATTCGATAAATCAATTTTAGGATGTTATCTGTTTCCCAGCCTTTAGACTTACCCTTTGGACTTAAGGTGCAACACTAATCACAGAAAAAGTCCCGGGTGATAATGTTAAGTCTATGGGAGCGTTCTTTTCAAATATCTCACTCAAATTTTAATATTTTTACATGATTTCTTTTGCATAGGATAGCTGAGGACAATCCACAACCGGGCTAGTTTTTACTTTTTCAATTTTAGTTTCAGAATTTTTTTAAATACTTTAACTTTCAAAACCGGTTTAAACCGGTCTTGAAATGGAATTATCATAATATAAAAAATACATAGGCAAAATCGAAAAAGTAAAAACTAGCCCGGCTGTAAATCGAAAAAGTAAAAACTAGCCCGGCTGTAGATAGTCTATATTATCTAAAATAAATTATGTAAAAATATTAAAATTTGAGCGAAATACTTGAAAAGAACGCTCCCATAGACTTTACCACCCCTAGTCGCTTTTTCAGTGACTAGTGGCAAGCCTTAAAATACGATCAGAAGTCCTCGGTTTGTTGAATTTCGAAAAATGCTAACCGGGTCTCGAACTTTTCTACGAAAGTGACGTTTTCCTCGCGCAAGAGACTGAAAACGATTTTGCACTAACGACTTCTGGTGAAATCTCGCCAAAAAAGGTAATCACCACCGTTTTAGTTGCAACAGATGCAGGGTTATGAGTCGCCGACGCGACGAAGCACTTTTCAAATGTCGTTGCCCCTTGACTTCGCGTTCAGACTTTCTGTGGAACAGACTTCTTAGGCCTTTCGAATTCATCGCAATCCAAACGAGGATCTTCTCTTTAAATTTCACTTTAGTAGCGAATTTGACAATGTTTTATCGTGGAGACATCAGATGGGTAGTTAACTACCATTATCAATAAAAGTGGAGTTAATGAGCTTGAAATATGACTCGTCATCCAAGATGAAACATGGTTCAGAGAATTTTTTGATTAAATGACCATCAATTTCGTTTTCAAAGCAACCATTGGTTTTTATGTTTATTTTCGCATGACTCTTTTCTGGTGATATTTGTTGTTACGCTTTATGGTGATTGTCCTATGATAGAAGTGACTAGATATTTTGGAACTTCTTATGTAATGTAGCAGTTTTCAATGACTGCATGAGTGGCGCTTAAGAGCCCACAATAGTCACAGAAAAAGTACGCAAAAAGACCCGGATGATTATTTAAAGTCTATGGAAGCGTTCTTTTCTAATATCTCGCTCAAATTTTAATATTTTTACATGATTTTTTTGCATAGGATAATTGAGGACGATCCACAACCGGCTTAGTTTTTACTTTTTCAATATTGGTTTCAGATTTTTTTTACAAATTACTTTAAATTTCAAAACCGGTTCTGAAATTTAAACTATCATAATATAAAAACTATATAAGCAAAATCAAAAAATAAAAACTAGGCCGGTTGTGGATCGTCCTCAGCTATCCTATGCAAAAAAAAAAACATGTAAAAATATTAAAAGTTGAGCGATATATTTGAAAGGAACTCTCCCATAGACTTTACTTTATCATCCGGGTCTTTTTCTGTGACTAGTGTTGCGCCTTAAGATGCCTTGCTCAAAATGGAACTCTCTCGGTTAACAATCGAGGACCGAACTACAATTTGGATACAGCTCCTAAAATATCCTCGTTTCAAAATAATTAATTTTTTGTAAAGTTATCGTACGAAATGCATGAGAATTTTATTTTAGTCTAATTGAAAGGTGTAGTGTTCATTATTGCAGTCAAAATTTCGTACCCCTACTGAAAAAAAAATTATAGGGTTCGTTTTGTATGTAAATGGCCAATAAGCAAATTTTATATACAACATTTAAAAGTAGACTTTATTTCTAATGGTTTGGTACCATTAATTTTCTTTTACAATATACCGTCGACTCTCGTTAATTCGAAATCAGATAATTCGAATCTTCGCTTAATTCGAACTAAACATGAAGTCCCGAAATTTTCAATGGCAGAATAACGTTAAAAACTTTCGCTAATTCGAACTCATTTTCTCTTGACTTCGTTTAATTCGAACTAATGAGAATTCAGATTTTTTATTTTTCTTTCTTTTCTCACGGATTTCAGATAATTTGAATAATTTTCTTTCTTTGATTTTTGTGAAAATTGTTTCGAACGAGTATACATATAATCCAATGAATTTGTTATCCACTTTCTTAGTGCCCCTTCTGTCCATCAGTGACACCTCAAATTTTTCTTCCATTGTGCTTGTTTCTAATCATTTAATTAATTTATGTATTTATATATTCTAATTTATGATTAAGTCATATTCTTATAATAACAGACGAAATATACTTAAAAAACACTGTAACATTAATTTCTTTGTAATAGTACCATATTAAGCATGTTTTTATTTCATATTTTCCATAATTCGAACTTCGGATGATTCGAACATTTCTTGTTGTCCCGACGAGTTCGAATTAACGAGAGTCGACTGTATTTTTTGCAGAGTTAGTAGGAGATGTTTACTTTTTTCCTGCACAACTATAAAGTAACGCGCAGAATTCGCCTGACTCATATTTTTTGTTGATTTGCATAACTGCAAAGTTAGCGTGTAGTTTTAGAAAACAATCCATAAGCAAAATTAATTCATTAAATATTATAATATTCAATTTATTTATCATATAACGAGAAACATTCTAAAACAAGAAAAACTTTACTTGACAAATGCTAAGCAATTCCCAAAAGTATTTATTCAAACGATTTAACTAGGATATTTTAATTGTTGCTAAGTGAGATATGTTGAACTCATTAGCAGAAAATCATATGCATTAAGATGTGTTAAATGTAGTATATTTCAATGGTTAATCAAGGAAATGGTGTTCGGGTTAAAATTCCGCTCAACTTTTCCTCCATCTAATAGCACTGTAAGTCGAGAAAGTCTTCTCGTTTGCTGAATTGAAACTAGTTTTAATTTCCCACTGAGTTAAACTGTAATATCTCTTGAGGAATTTGTAAATGTATGTAAATTTAACAGGATTTTGATATAAATTAGTGGATTACTTACTCTAAAAAATAAAAGTTATCAGAAAAAAAATTCTGTCCCCCATTTCTTTTCTTTACAAGAAAATATTATTTATCACAATGCAAGATTTTTTTTTACGATCAAAACAATTTTGTTTAGCTTACTTTTATGTAGATTTTTATTTGCATTATTTACTTTTTGCATGTTTTATGCAATATGATTCACTTTCCAACACATTCTTAACAACATCAATTATGTCTGTGATTAACTTTTGGTGTGGACCACAACTATGCTAAATTAACCCCAAATTTAATTTTAAAACATTTTAGTATCCTTGTAACCAATGTATGAACTCTAAGTTAAAATTTTTGCACACTATTTGCAATAGATATATATGATTCTTTACAACCTACTGAGTAATTTTATTAGAAAAAATTTCTTATCTAATTTATTTTTTAAAAGTTACTTTTCTTTTTTTTCCCCACTTCACATTCCAAATCATTCTATGTACAGTTGTTTGTGTGGTGCAATTCAATTAACGTTTTCATATTCAAAAAATTTATCGTATAGTTATAAACGTTCAGAAACATAAGTAACTATATTTGACAGCTGCACATAAATTTTCAGAAATATTTGTTCAAATAATATATCGAGAAAATTTTAATTGATGATTAATGAGATACTTTGGACTCTGTAAAAGAAAGCTAGATGTGTTAAAAAGTTTTGATTATGATATATTTTAATGACATTAATCAACGGAAGGATGTTCAAGTTAGAATTCCGCTCAACTTTTCCTCCGTCTAACGATTTTGTGAAGCCAAGTAAGCGGAGAAATTCATCTTTGTTCGCCAAATACAACTAATTATATTTTCCTAATGAGCTAAAATGTATTATCTCATTCGAAGCAGTTTCTCTAAATTTTCGAATATGTGTTCAACTTAATTTACGATTTTAGATTTACATTAGTAAATTAATTACTGTAAGAAATGGAAGATTTGAAAAATAAAATTATGGTATGCTTTATTTCTTTTATTTTTACAAATGTATTATTTACCGCAATGCACTTTTTTTCGATTCATACAACTTTTTATTAACTTGCTTTTGTGTAACATTTTCTTAACATGGTTTTTAAAAGCGTTATATGCAACAACATTCGCTTTCAATCATTCTTATCAACATCGGTTATGCCTTTGATCAACTTTTAATAAGAACTACAATTATGCAAAATTAGCTTTTAAATGAAAAAATGTTTTAGTATTTTTATATCAAATATATGAATTTTTAATTGATCTTTTTTTTATCTTTCGTTATGTGTATATGATATTCTCATGTTTTTCAACAAATATATTGAAAAAATTTATTATCTAGTTCATTTTTAAATTTATTTATTTGTGCTTCAAAGTTTTCTGCACAGTTTTATTATACAAAGTAATTCATATTATTTTATATATTTAAAACGAGAAGCTTTATATGACAAACTCTAAGTAATTTTCAAAAGTATTTATTCAAACAATTCGCTTAACTAGAAAATTTTAATTGTTGCTAAGCTAATGTTGAACACATAGAAAACCATATGTGTTAGAGTGTGTTAATTATGCTGCCTTTCAATGGTTAATCAATGAAAAGTTACTAGGCACTCAGTGGTTGAATTCACCTCCGTAATGTTCAGTCTATGGGTGTTTGATGCATTTTTATTTTCAAAATATCTCATTTGAGAATTAATATTTTAAAATTCATTTTTCAGTGTTCTCTACTTAAAATATGTGTCGTTTTTTCTTATATTCAAAGTATATCTAAAATCATTGCATAATTTTATAGGAAGTGTTAAAAATTTTCTTCCAAGTCATCCAGTCCCACATCCACTCTTTAAAGCATAAAATATTAAATTGAGCATAAATTTTAGAATTATTTTGAAAACTAAGAGAAAAGAGACACCCTTTAACAAGAGAACACTGAAAAAAGAAGTTAAAATATTAAATTCCTCAGGAGTTATTTTTAATATACAGTCTACTCTCGTTAATTCGAACTAAATAGGAAGTCCCGAAATTTTCAATGGCAGAATAACGTTAAAAATTTTCATTAATTCGAACTCATTTTCTCTTGACTTCGTTTAATTCGAACTAACGAGAATACCAATTACTCATTTCTCTCTAATTTCTCACGGATTTCAGATCATTTGAATAACTTTCTCTCTTTGATTTTTGAGAAAATTGTTCTTTCAAGTATACAATATCCACTTTCTTAGTGCCCTGTCTGTCCATCAGTGACGCTTTAAATTTTTCTTCCATTGTGCTTGTTTCTAATATTTCAATTAGTTTATGTATTTATACATTCCAATTTAATATTAAGTCGTATTCTAATGGTAACAGACGAAATAAATAAATAAATAATAACATCAATTCCTTTGTAATAGTGCCATATTAAGCATGTTTTCATTTCATATTTTCCATTATTCGAACTTCGGATAATTCGAACATTTCTTGTGGTCCTGACGAGTTCGAATTAACGAGAGCCGACTGTACCACTAAACACCTAGAGACGTCAATTTATGGAAAGGTATTCCGCCTCCGAATGGCTAGCACCCATAAGCTCAAAATTCCGCCCAACTTTTCTTCCATCTAATAACACTGTAGGCTGAGAAAGATTTTTACATTTGCTTAATTAAACTAATTTTAATTTTCTATTGGGCAAAATTGCAATTTCTCTTAAGGAAATTGCGAATATACGTAAATTTTTTTTTTAGGTTTTTAGATATAAATCAGTGAGTTAAATACTTTAAGAAATGAAAGGTATAAAAAGTGAAATGTTATTCTCCATTTATTTTCATTTCAAGAGAGCTTGACTCATACAATGGAATATTTTTTTCCGATCAAAACCGTTTTACTTATCTTACTTTTAAGAAGGTTTTTCTTTGTGTTACTTACTTCTACAGCATTAGTATATGCAATATCAGGGCCGTAGCTAGAAGTGAACTCCAGGGGGGGGCTCAAGAGAATGTAGGGGGGGGGTCAAAATTTTTTTTTCTCTCTCTCTGACGCAGAAAGATAAATTAGTGCATATTCCCATTGTAGGTACTATGTTTCTTATTAAACTGTTCTAATAACTTCATTTTATGCTAAGAAAAGTACAGGATGATAAAAATTTTGAGTGCATAACTGGTGAAAAATTAAACATCATGTTAGCGTCATATGTGCAAATAGGATGATGGAGTGTTGAAACACTTATTTTAGATACAATTTAGTAATTCTGCATAATTGTGAAACGTTCTCAAAACTAAATTAGATTTTTGAACAGAATTTCATTTGAATTTTCGGAAGAGAAATTCATTGAGTGACCTTGGAAACTTTTCTAGGGGGGGGGGCTCAAAATATTTTAAGGGGGCTGAGCCGCCCATAGCGCCCCCTTAGCTACGGCCCTGTGGAATATCATTTTCTTTCAAACACATTTTTATGAATATCGGTTATGCCTGTGATCAACTTTTTGTGTGGAACGCAAAAATGCAATAATTACAATCGCAAAATAATATTCTAACTCTAATTTTTAACAGTTTTACTATTTTTTTATCAAATTTATAAACTCTAAATTGAAACGTTTGTACACTATTTCCATTATATTGGATTGGGGAAAAAGTAATTTCGTTTTTTGCCAATAGATAGATTTAAAGTCGTATATATCGAGTACTACTTACTCAATTAAGCCATACTATACAGCATTTGAAAGTTAACAGTCTCTAGCACATTTTAAATGTAAAGTTATTATCATCTGTTTAATCAGTCAAAAGTTATTACGTTTTAAAAAGAGAGATTCCAGAAGATAATTTTCGTCACATTTTAGTTTTTTATTTCTAAAAAGAGAAAAATGCGGCTCAGGTTCATCGAAAATTGGTGGCGTTTATGGTGATCGATGCTTAAGTAAACGCCAAAGTCAGAAATTGGTTGGCTTGTTTTCGTTCTGAAAATTTTGATGTTAAAGATGAACATTTCCCTGGCCAGCCTATCGTTGAAAAAGTCGATGCAATTTTTAAAAAAATCGAAGTAGACTGACGTATTTTTTCCTGCGACATTGCTACGGAATTAAACAGCGACCATAAAACACTTTTGAACCATTTACAAAAAATTTAATACAAAAAGAAAGTCGATAATTGGGTTCCCCATAAGTTTGCAGTGAAAAAGTTTAATGGACAGAGTTTCCATTGGGAATTGCTACTGATACGGAACAAAATCAAGCCATTTTTTAAACAAATGATTAAGAGTGATGAAAAGTGAATCACGTACGATAACAATGTGCGAAAAAGATCGTGGTCGAAGCTTCACAAACGATGGTAAAGCCCGGATTGACGCCAAGGAAGGTGATGCTGATTGTTTGGTGCGAATGAAAAGGAATTTTCCATCATGAGCTGCTCTAACCTGGCAAAACCATTAATTCAACTATCTACTGTGAACAAATAATGCAATTGAAGCAGGTGATTAAAAAAACCTGTCCGAAATTGATCAATAGGAAAAGCGTTGTCTTCCATCACGACATCGCTAAAGGACACACATGTTTAGTCTCTCGGCAAAAACTGAGAGAGCTTGGTTGGGAGGTTTTGATGCACCCACCGTATAGTCTGGACCTAGATCCAACCAATTACCATTTGTTACACCCTCTGCGGAACTCTCTTAATGGTGTTAAGCTAGCTTCAAAAAAGGCTTGTGAAAATCACCTTGTTCAGTTTTTTGCCCAGAACTCGCAGAAATTCTACAGTGACGGAATTATGGTTTTACCAGAAAAAGGACAAAAGGTCATCGAACAAAATACCACATATATTACTGATCAGCTTTTTTAATTTATATAAATAAATTCAGTTTGAAAAATACGAAAAAAAGCGAAATTACTTTTTCCCCAACCCAATATGTATAAGATTATTTTCAAATTGCTTAGTATGTATATACATAAGGGTTATGCATACATTTAGATATAAGTGTTATAAATAATACAATGCCAGCAATAGAAAAAAATCTTGACACTTAAACCACAATCTCAATGTTCGAATGTTTTATTTTATTTTTTTCCAGTTTTCAACAGAAGAGACGGGTAAGGGTTTTCATCACGCATTAGTTATGTGGAGTGGTAATCATTGCAGTTTAACATGATTTAGAGTTCGCCCTTTATTTTTTAGCTCTAATAGTGGTTTGAAAAGGGGAATTTTTTTTAATTCTTTTCTCACAAAAAAGAAAAAAAAGTTTTTTTTATTGCACATAATTGATTTGAAAAGCTTAAAATTATTGAACAACCTCGTACTTTTACATTATTAGAACAAAATGTTTCTTTAAGTAGTAAAACCTTAGATTTTTAAGCATCAGAATCTATGTATGTCCTAAAAAAGGGGGCAATTCTTATTTACTGAATGACAGTATACCAAAACGAAAAATAGGTTGAAAAAGTTTAAGAAAAACTTCAGCCTAGTCTGATAATTTTTTAAAAACGTGACATAGGAGAGAGTGGGGATACTTGAGCCACCTCTATTATCTCTACAGTTGGGTTTTTTCTTTCTAAAACAGGCAATATGGTAACATATTTATAGTTCTGATGTAAGAAAGAAATCACATACCTTGGTACCATTTTGAATGCATGGTGATTGATAGTTGCTTTTTCCCTATCTGAAGTAAATATTTAAATGCGTGTTTTTATTTATTTATTTATTTATTTATTTTTTGTTTTTTGTAATCAAAGCTTTGTGTAAAGCTGCAACAATATAGATAGATTTAATAAGTATGATTTCAATTGTATTCTGAGTCTAAAATTGTTCAAATAGCTGTCTTCTTTACTTAGTAAAACTCTGATAAACAAAAATGGTAATAATGGGGATATTTGAGCCGCTGAGATTGGAGATATATGAGCCATGGCTCAACCATCCTCTCTGGAAAATTAGACATATGGGTGAAACAAAAAAGAGAAAAAATACGTCCTTATCATATTCACAGATAATTCTTTTTCTGGACAAAAAGGAGATTTTTTTAAATAATGACTTAGAAAAAAATGTTTAAAAATGTATATATTTTTTAATGAAAATATCAATTTTATTTTTCATTTTGACTAACAAAATAGCCTGTCTAGATAAATTTAGGCATAGTTTTCAGTTTAACTTTTAACTTATTACATTAAAATATTTTTTAAACTGTTTTACAGGTCATAATCTCTGATATTTTAACTAGTTAGCTCCAACATATTAAAATATTTATTTTTAATTCATTTCATTAAGATTAAATATGGAATATTGAAATTGTAATAACTTTTCTGATTGAACATGAAATTTGCTCGAAAAATTGCAGATTCCAAATTTAAATGGCCGCCAATTGATAATGTTGCTACCATCGATGAAACCCAAGTTAATGATCCTTCAACCGCCAATTATTACTACAAAAAATAATTGTGTTATTAATTTTGTTTTCACTATTGGTTTTGAAGGACTTTATGTATCTTAATTTATCATTATGTAAAATATTTGTGCAAAAATAAAGCGAAAAACATTACTTTTGTTGGTATTTTTACGTACTGGCTCAAGTATCCCTTCAGCATGTCTCAAGTATTCCTCTCTTGGGGATACTTGAGCCACGATGTAAAAGAAAAAGTAAAAATTTATTAAACATAGAAAAATAGTTCAAAATTAATTGAAGGTGGCTTTCTGTTGAAGAAAAAAGATCAAATTTTCATTTTTTATATTCTTTTTTGTTTAAAAAAATTATAAAAAAATTAAGAAAATTAAAATTTAAAAAGTGGCTCAAGTATACCTATAGTCCCCTACTGTTAATATCAACTATAAAAACTACAGAAATAAGCAAGAAACTTTACTAATGAATGTATCGATAAGGATCACCTGTCTCAAATTTCACATCTTTCAATGAGTGTCAAGATTTTTTTTTTTTTTTTTGGGGGGGGGGGGGGCTCTGTGCATTTTACATTTCAAAACATTCTACACAGTTGTTTTATACACTACAGTTCAATTACTTTTTCATACTCAATTAATTTATCATTGGCGTAAAACATAAAGAACTTTATTTCGCAGCTGCTCATGAGTTCTCAAAAATGTTTGTTTAAATAATTTATCCCGAAAATTTTTATTGATGATTAATGATATATTTTGGACTCATTAAAATAAAGTTATACGTGTTAAAATGTCTTAATTGCACTGCATTTTAATGACTTTAATCAACGAAAGGATGAAGCTTCCCAACTTTCCTTCTATCTAATGACACTATACAACTAAGTTAGACGAGAAAGTCTCCCTGCTTGCTAATAAAATGAATTATTTTCTACTGAGCTAAAATATAATTTAGAAATTTTTGAACATGTACAAACTTAATTTAAGATTTTAGATTTACTTTAGAATTTGTAAGTTACGTCAACTTTCTCAATCCTGAGACAAATAGTTTGAGGAACCGCAAAACCCTGTTTAAAATTACTATGAAATATCTCCAAAAGATGTATCAGCCTATACTATATCAATGCTTATGATTTGAACGCATTTATTAAAAATGTCTATAAGTAATTTTAAGAATTCTAGAAGTATTTAAGTTCATTTAAAAGGGGTTACTTGCCTTTTATATAAACATTGGAATAAACAATTTTATATTCCTTGAGAGAGGTGTAAAAAAAAATTAAAAACAAATATTATTGACATGCTTCGATTCCAATTCAAATAAGAGCCATGATCATAATAAAAAATTTTATAATGATTATGGATCATATTAGAGTGGAATCGAAACATGTCAGTAATATTTGTTTTTAGGTGCGTTCGTAATTTTGTAAATACGTAGCACCTATTGTTGTCGTTCAGTCCGTCCGTCTGTCCGTCCGCATATAACAACGCAAAAACTACCCAACTGAATCGTTTGAAATTTAAAATACATATTTTGTCGAGTCAGTTCAAATTTTATGAGAATCGGATGCATAGATCAATTACAGGGACAATCAAAAGGATTCCGTTACATTACGGTCAATGGGGAAAAAAGTTTCAAATGCATTTTAAACGTTTGAAATTTTAAATACATAATTATTACATAATTTTGTCGAGTTATTTCAAATTTTATCAAAATTGGATGCATAGTTCAGTTACAGGGACCATCAAAAGTATCCCGTTACATTACGGTTAATGGGGGGAAATGTTTCAAATGCATTTTAATGGTGTTACACTCATTCGAACGTAATAAAACTGATATGCATCTATAAAGTACATATTATAATATACATTTTGCATAATCTGTGATGCAAAGAATATTTGTTATTGATTTACAAGGCCACACAAAAGTATTCCATTGCATAATTGTATAGGGAGAACATTGTTTGATGCGTATTTTAATTGTAATTATTTACAATTTTATGAGATTGATATATGAGAGTAATATTTTTAAAACTTCGTTATCGTACGAATGCACCTCATTTGCTACGCTTCACGTGCAATTTCCAACTTGTTAATTTTTTTGGTACACATCTCTAAAATAATATAAAATTGTTTATTCCAAAGAATGTTCTTTAGTATCTCCTACAGACGGCATCAGGACTGAGGAGGTTAAATACTCTAAGAAATGGAAAATTTTTAAAAATTAAATTTTGGCTTACATTTCTTTTAATTTCAAAATTCATTCCTTTAATTAAGGCATGGTTTTCTTTTCAGATTAATATATTTTTACTTAGCTTAGTGTTTTCAGTGGGCTTTTTATACCATTCACGTTATTCAGCGTTATATGCATTAATATTCACTTTTCAAACGCTTTGTTTTTAGAATCTTTCAAGGCTGTAGTAAATTTTTGGTGTGTGCCGTAATTTACTCTTTTTGTATAAAATGTATTATGTCTAAACTGTTATTTTATTCCCATTATGCGTGTAGGATATTTCCAAGCTTCTCACTAAATATGCTGCAAAAGTTCTTGTCTCATTTTTTTTTTCACATACGAGTGAATTCTACATCCTTGTACAATGTACTATATTATTATTTACATTCAACTCATTTACCATATAATAAGAAACATTCTAAAACACGAGAAACTTGCCAAACGTAAAATTCTTCTCAAGAGTCTTTTTTCCAATATATATATATATATATATATATATATATTAGATTATTGTAATTCTTCCTAAGTGAGGTATTTTACGCTCTTTAAGAGAACAGTCATGATCTTGGTCGTACCTTGAACATACGATTAAAAGAATACAAGACTGCTTTTAAATCAAGAAATTTAAATTCTAAAATTGTGTGCCATGCCATAGCAACTGATCATTTTCCAAATTTTGAGTCGTCCAAGGCCATGAAATCAAACTTCAATGTATACAAAAACGTGTTTTACTGGAGGCATGGTATACAAGAATAACCAAATTCCCATTGAATAAATATAGTTATCTCCCACCAGAATATACCATCTTAATCTAACTCAATTACTTACCTCCGTGTTTAATTATTTCTGGCACATTACTTACACTACAGATTGAATTGAGCTGTACCTCGTGATTTATATTACTGATAAGAAACTTTAAATAAATTCGAAACGTTTAATGTCTTATTTTAAAAATAGTTTTTATGTGTTTTCTAATTATTAAATTAAATTCTCTGTATGTTTGTAATTGTTTTTAATAAATAATTTTATCTGGTTAACATGTCAGAAGTCTTGAAAATATTTATTATACTAATTTATTCAGCTAGATTATCTACTGCGGCTAAATACTCAGATATGCTGACAAAGTTAGTTATTTTAAATTCAGCAAATTCGAGCCATTTGTGTCAAAATATATTAAATGAGGTGCATTTAAATACATTAATTACATAATTATAAACAATTTAAAACATAAGCAACTTTATTTGTTAAACTGTTGCAAATATCAACTATGTTTATAAAAATAATTTGTTTTGCTAGAATATGTTAATCTTCCTAATGAAATATTCTATTAATTAAGAGAAAGTCATATGTGTTAAAATGTGTTAATTGCAATGCACTTTGATAACATTAATCAACGGAAGGATGTTAAGGGCAGAATTTCCGATAAATATTTTATCCTTATAATGACAGAGTGCAGAGAAATAAATTAAGAAAGTTCAGTTTGTTTGCTAAATGAAGTTTTTTTTTTTTCCTGAGCCAAATATTAATTTCTCTTTCTCAAATATGTGTATTGCGCGTAGGTTTTGATTTTATATTTACACTAGATGGTATCCGTCAAGATTTGACAATAAACATGTTAATATATGACAATAAACAGATTAATTAGAACCTGTAAATAAAGTTTTGAAAACTTGATTTATTTGAATGTTACCTATGTGATTCCAACAGATTCAAAGCGTTTCATGGTTCTGTCAGTTTAACCTACTAAATATTGCTAGATGTTAAATTAAATTTACGACATTTTTACAATTTGTATTTGTGTGTGTTGTATTTATTGTTGTTTATTTTATTTTTAATTTTTTAAGAATGCAATTCGTAAAGATTTTCAATAATTTTATTCTTGCAAATTTATCTCTAAAGCCCTGGATTGGAAATTGGCTGTTTATTTCTAATAATTACTATGTTTAAATTACTTGAAATATTTTTAAAATAAAATTGTTACTTAAAAAATCATTGTTTAGTGTTAAATTTTATTTAATTTTAAAGCATCAAAATAATAATAATAACAAAAGAATAAAAATCATATAACTTCCACACGTAGTAAAATGTATCATTATTCAAAAAAAAAAAAAAAAAAAAAAAATGCCGAGCGTTGGGATTGAACCCTAGTCCTCTACAAAAGCTCAGAGCTATGAATCTGTGCCTTAAACCACTGAGCTAACTAGACTTGCTTCGACCTCTCTGTATCTAGAAGGCCTAATAAGTTCAACTTCGCGCATGCACAAAGACCAATTTGAGTTGCTCTTAAAGAAGTCGGCTACTGTTTTAATATATATGATTAATATTTTTAAAATATTAAAGATTTAAAATATGGCAGTTAGAAAAACATTTATTAAAATAATTTAGCAAGATTATCTAACTGTTACAAAACAGTACATTATGCTGTCATGTCAGCGAAACATGTCAGAGCAGAATTTCTTTTAAACTTTTCCAACATATAATGACAGAGTGTAGAGAAATAAATTAAGAAAATCTGATTTGCCTGCCAAATGAAGGTAATTTTATTTTTATTTTTTAACTCATAAATGTGTGTATAGTGCTCAGTTTATTATTTTGTATTTACATTAATATTTTTAAAATATTAAAGAGTTAAAAAGGTAACAGTCACAAAAGTATTTATTAAAATAACTTATTTTAGCCAGATTATCTCTTGCAAAATAATCCATTATGCAGACTAAGTAAGAAATTTTAAATTCTATAAGAGAAAGTAATTTGTGTTAAAGTGTATCATATTGAGTGCATTTAAATGGAAGATTCAAATATATTAATTATATAATTAGAATCAATTTAAAACGTAAGCAACTTTATTTGTTAAACTGTTGCAATTCTCAACAATGTTTATAAAAATAATTTGTTTTGCTAGAATATCTTAATCTTGCTAAATGAAATATTTTACTAATTAAGAGAAAGTCATATGTGTTAAAATGCGTTAATTGCAGTGCATTTTGATAACATTAATCAGCAGAAGGATGTTAAAGGCAGAATTTGCTCTAAATATTTTCTCCTTATAGGAAAGAGTGAAGAGAAATAAATTAAGAAAGTCTAACTTGTTTGCCAAATGAAGCTAATTTTTATTTTTTTTTTTTATTTATTTTTTTTTTTTTTTCCAAAGCTAAATTGCAACTTCCTTTTAAAAATTTACAAATATGTGTAGAGAGTGCAGTTTATGATTTTGTATCAACATTAATATTTATAATTTATTAAAGGTTTAAAAAGTGACAGTCACAAAAATATTTATTATACTAATTTATTCAGCTAGATTATATACTGTGGCTAAATACTCAGATATGCTGACATAGTTGTTTTAGATTCAGTAAAAGAAAGCCATTTGTGTTAAGATATATTAATTTCGTTGCATTTAAATATATTAATTACATAATGAGAAACAAGTTAAAATATTAGCAACTTTATATGTTTAACTGTTGCAACTGCCAACAATATTTATTCACATAATTTATTTTGCTAGAATATCTTAACCGCTGTTAAATTAAACATTTTACTAATAAAGAGAAAGTCATATTTGCTAAAATGTGTTAATTGCAATGCATTTTGATAACATTAATCAACGAAAGGATGTTCTGGGAAGAATTTCCTGTAAGCTTTCCCGCTATACAATGACAGAATGCAGAGAAATAAATTAAGAAAGTCTGATTTGTATGACAAATGAAGCTAATTTTTTTTCCGGATCTTAACTGCAACCTCCCTTTAAAAATTTACAAATATCTATATAGTGCGCAGTTTATGATTTTGTATTTACGATTGTAACACGATTTTATAAGAATGAATACTAGTTTTTGTCAATACTGAATATTAATAGGAATTTTTAGAAATTAGTCTTCTTTTTTTCAACCTGGTTTTATTTTAAGCGATTTATAGGGTCGCCAAATTCCACGATATCCATTTTAAAGCAGCATGATGGATAAAAAAAACCCAATGAGCTTGATCGAAATCTTAATTCATGTGAACATGCACACTCACATCGATATCGATTAAAATTTATACGAGTGCTGTCGCGGGCAAATTGACTTAAAAAAAAAAAAAAATGTCACCCACATTAGAAATTTAAACTGCTATATCCCAGGCGTTTTTCAGGGTAAAGACAAAGCAAAAAACACTCCGGAACTCATTATTAAGATAAACAGTTTAGAAAGAACCTTTTTTTCAATTTCTAATTTTTTGTTTATACATCATTATACATTTAAAAGATTTGTGACAAATTTAAATGGCTGCCATTTTGAAACAAGATGGCGGATAAAGTTGGCCCGTGAACTCGGTCAAGACATTGGTATGTACCATGAACACAAGGAGTTATATTGAAATCAGTTTATAAATATGCGTATTAACGCGTAACAAATTTCAGACCGTTTCAAAATGTCAATCACACTGGAAATTGAAAGTGCTAAAACTCAGCCATTTTTCAAGATATATATGAAACAAAAAATGCTCTGGAATCTTTGTATCAAGGTCAAAACACAAAAAAAAATCTGTTTCAATTTCTTACTTTTTTGCATCTAATTTTAAAATTTAAATTACAAAAATTAATATTCCGCCATTTTGAAACAAGAGGGCGGTTGGAACTGGCCAACGAACTAAGTCCAGGCATAAGTTTGTCCTATCTATGCACCAAGTTTCATCCAAATCGGTGTATAAATACGCGTGTTATCACGTGACGAAAACCAGATCATTTGAAATTTGAGCAACACTAGACATTAAAAGTACTATAACTCAGACATTTTTAAAGATACAGACGAAACAAAAAATGCTTTGGAATCTTTGTATCAAAGTCAAATGCATAAAAGAAAAATCTTTTTCAATTTCACACTTTTTTGTACCTAAATTCAAATTTTAATTTTTTTTTAAATTTTAAATGGCCGCTATTTTGAAACAAGATGGCTGATGATGCTAGCCAACGAACTCGGTGGAGATATTTGTATGTACTATGTACATACCAAGTTTCATTCAAATTGGTTCATAAATACGTTAGTTATAGCATGACAAATATAAGATCGTTTCAAAATGTCAGCCATAAGAAAAATTCAAAGTGCTACAACTCACTCATTTTTTAAGATATAGACAAAGTAAAAAGTGTTCTGGATATGGTGTTTAAAGATCTAATACTTAAAATATAAATATTTTTCAACTTTTAATTTTTTCACATTTAATTTTAAATTTTAATTTCTTTTTAATTTTAAATGGCCGCCATTTTGAAACAAGATGGCGGATGATGCTGGCCAACGAACTCGGTCGAGATATTTGTATGTACTATGTACATACCAAGTTTCATTCAAATCGGTTCATAAATTCGTTAGTTATAGCATGCCAAAAATCAGATCGTTTCAAAATGTCAGCCATAAGAAAAATTCAAAGTGCTATAGCTCAATCATTTTTTAAGATATAGAGAAAGTAAAAAGTGTTCTGGAATTGGTGTTTTAAGATCTAACACATAAATTAAAAGTATTTTTCAACTTTTAACAATTTTAGCAAATGTTAACAATATTTATGAAAATAATTTGCTTTGCTAGAATATCTTAATTGCTGCTAAATGAAACATTTTACTAATTAAGAGAAAGTCATATGTGTCAAAATATGTTAATTTTCAGTGCATTTTGATAATATTAATCAACAAAAGGATGTTAGGGTAGAATTTCTTCTAAACTTTTACGCCATGTAATGACAAAATGCAGAGAAATAAATTAAGAAATTCTGATAAAAATTCATAAATAAATGTTTACAACTCAGTTTATGATTTTATATTTCCATTAATATTTTTATAATATTAAAAGTTTATAGCGTGACGGTCACAAATAGTGGTCTGTACGGGCCGGAATTTCCAGGCCAGGGCGCAGCCCGTTCATATTTTTACGTTTCTAGGCACGTCCCGTACAGAAATCAGTGAAATACCCGCCTAGCCCGGCCCGTCACAATTTCTACTATTTCTAAGAAATTCATATTTTTATCAAATAATTAAGATTCTTTTAAAGAATACTGAATACATGTCTATAAGATGATTTTACAGTATATTTTACAGGAAATACATATTAGCAACATTAATGATTACTTAGATTGTTAGACTTTCAACCTTCAAGTTAAGATTCATTAAAAAATTAATATGACTTAAAATAAAAGAAAAAAAGTTAAAACATCGTAACTTTTGACGCTGTATAGTAAAAACAGATTTATGGATATATCTCTACATAATTTTATTAAAGATTCCAAATCCAAATTCATTCTCAAATCCAAAGGAGTTACTTTCTGATACATTTCTGAATTCATTTTTTTTTTTTTTTTTCGAAAACGCATTAGATTAGCAAGAGTTTTTATTCATAAACTATATAATCGAATGGATTTATCCATATTTTGATACAAGAAAATACTGTCAAACTTAGCGTTTTGAATAGAATTTCCAGAAGCGACAGCATGGGAAGGGAGAAAAATTTGCAACCATTTGACAAGAATATGATATCTCAACAAGGTTATACAAGTATTTTATTTACCAAAATTAAAAACGCTATTTGATTATAAATCCTTCAATAGTCAGACTTGTCAATTTTATTCTTTTATAGTTATAAATTAGTCAGAAAATGTGTTAAACTTTGGCGTTGTTGAGAAGTAAATTTAAGAATCACTAAGAAGTATGTACCCAAAGATTAGGTTAACATGTTTTTTATAGCTATTAATAATTTTACAAATCATGTTGTCTGCCCTAAACTTCTTGAGAACAATTAAATCTAGTTTCAGCTCGGCTCGCCTATATGTAGAAAAAAAATGCAAGCCTGATCTCGGCCCGGCACGAGTCTGCTATAAGCCCGGGTTACACACAATATAACAATCCTATGCCGATCTCTAAACTGTAGAAGTTACATAACTATCGACTAGTGACACACATTTCTGCATGTTTTTTTTTTTTTTTTTTTTTTTTTTTTTGTGAAAACCATCTTCATTGAAAAAAAACTCATATTTTATCGTTTCTGCGTAAATTTTTATAACGGGCAGGTAGGCCCGCTAAATTTTTTTACCGGCCCGTAAGGCCCGTTAAATTTTTTTGCCGGCCCGGCCCGTTGAAAAACAACTCTGCCAGGCCCAGGCCTGTGCAGACCTCTAGTCACAAAGATGTTTATTAAAATAACTTATTTAGCTAGGTTATCTAACTGTTACAAAATACTCCAGTATGCTGACAAGCTAGAAATTTTAGATTCTATAAGAGAAAGTCATTTGTGTTAAAGTGTATTAACTCATTTAAAGCCAAAGAGAAATGAAACAAAACTAACATTTTTATTATTATTATTATTATGGTATTAAAGATCAGGCAAACAATGATATAAGAACAAAAAAAATTAGTCAGTTATTTAAGCAAGATAAAACTAAGTGTGAAATCTTAGTGCTCAATATTTTATGCATACATTTTTACTCACATTATCAATTATAGTACACTTGCCTAAACAAAACGTAGTTTAGAACCCTACTTTCTCAAATAGATTTTTTTTTAATTATAATAATTTACAACTATTATTAAATCACAAAAAAATATAACTACGCACATTTTTTTTTATTGAAAAATAATAGTATACCATCATGGAAAATTAAAAAATCTTAGAAAGACATTATTTCGAGAATTTTATAAGGTGCGTAAAAAAAAATTATTGTACTAAAATGAGTAGTACGGTGGTTTTAAATGGGTTAGATTCACTGCGCTTATAAATGGAGGATTCAAAAACATTAATTACTTAATGAAAAACCATTTAAAACATAAGCAACTTTATTTTTACTTTCTTCTATCTTTACAAAAAGAAAGTATTGGATTCGTGCGAATTTTCGAATTCCTGTTTTTGACGGATTTATACGTTTTAGGGATTGGGGAATCCAAAAAATAAGTTTTTACAAAATGCCTGTTTATGAATATGTCTGTCACACTTTCATGCTGTCACTGCGTATGTGACAAAAATTTTGTGGGCGTTCAATCTCAAGAACTAATGCACGAAATTTCACAAAACTTTCGATTCAGTTAGTTTGTAATATAAAGTTAGGTGATTAGTTTTAGGTGTGCATCGCCCAACAGATGATGCTGCTACACGGACGATTTTACGGGAGTATTGCTGCGTTAATTAGATGCGTTACTAATCTACGTGGCATTGCTATGCAGCATTATTCATGATTATCGCAACAGCTCTATCTGAGAAATTAATGCACAAATTTTCATTAAACTGAAGATTCAATTAGTCCCTGATATAAATTAGCATTCTTTAGTTTTTGGAGTAAATCGCACAACAAGTGGAGCTTCTATCTAGATTTATTTAAGATTTCTTTAAAGATTTTATTTCAAAAACTAACGCAGGGATTTTCCTCAAACTTCAGATTCATTTAGAATGTCTCATGGAACTTACTTTTAAACCTTTTTTTTTTCACACTGGAAAATTCAAGGGGTTCTATTTTATTGTACTGTATATTGTAATTCTTTAAAATCTTTCCAAATCTATTTTAATTAACCATACAATGAGAAACGTAAGCAACTTTATTAGCTAAACTAAGTGGGATTCTCAAAAATATTTATTCAAATAATTTGTTTAGCTAGAACATCTTAATTGCTGCTAAATGAGATATTTTACACTCATTAAGACAAAAGTCGTGTGTGTTAAAATGTGTTAATTGCAGTGCATTTTAATGACGCTAATCAACGAAAGGATGTTCAGGGCAGAGTTCCGCTCACCTTTCCCGCCATCTAATGACACTGTTAATAAATTAAGCCGAGAAAGTCTTCTTCGTTGGCTAAATAAAACTCATTTTAATTCCCTTGTGAGCTAAACTGTAATTCCTCTTTAGAAATTTCCGAATATATGCAAGCTGAATAATTTATCATTTTAGATGTTAGTTAAGGCGTTCAATGCTCTAGATGAAAGCTATGAAAAATGAAATTCTGACTTCCATTTCTTAATTTTATGTTTACTTTTTACAAAGAACTCATGTAACACAAAAGTAGCAGTCATTTGTATGAACCTTTGGCTCGCGCCATATAGTAAATGATATATTCTTTCTTGTAGCTTCCAAATATGCACGGAGATATTTTATAAAAAATTATCGGAATAAAATTTATTTCTACTCTCTGTAAGCTCTATCGCTGTAATAAGTAAAAACAATTATGTGTGAATCAAACGAAGGTGAAGAAAAAATGTAATACAATAGTAATTGCGATTGAAGCAGCTTTTGTAATCCAAATCATGTAAATGAAATTCCTTAATATTAGAGGGTGGTAGAAACTTTCTATAAACATATTCTTTTTCAGCACCTTAAAATCTATAAGGAAAACTAATACGGAAATTCATTAAAATTTGTTCATCTGTGTAATTGAAGGATTTCTACTTAATTTTACTATATTTTTTAATTCATAAAATATTTCCAAATCAAAATAAATTAACCATATAATCAGAAACGTAAGCAACTTTATTTGCTAAACTAAAAGGAATTCTCAAAAATATTTATTCAAATAAGTTGTTTAGCTAGATTATCTTACTTGCTGCTGAATGAGATAGTTTAGACTCATTAAGACAAAGCCATATGAGTTAAAATGTGTTAATTGAGGTGCATTTTAATGACGTTAATCAACGAAAGGATGCTAAGGGCTGAGTTCCGTCTATCTTTTGCGGCATATAATGACACTGTGCAACAAATTGAGCCAAGAAAGCCTTCTTCGTTCTCTAAATAAAACTCATTTTTATTTCCCAGTGAGCTAAACTGTAATTCCTCTTTAGAAATTCCCGAATTTATGCAGACTGAATAATTTATTATATCAGATGATAGTTAAGGAATTTAATGCTCTAAAAGTATAAAAACTTTGAAAAGTGAATCCTCATAAAATTAAATATATATTTTTAAAAATATGTGGACAACTAAAAAAAAAAAAAAAAAAAAAAAAAAAAAAGATTTTTTTGAAAATAGTTACACAGAAAATATAAGTTTAAAATTTGAATTTCAGAGGGAGATAATTTCAAAAATGCTTATGAATTGCAATAGCATAACTTTAGCTAATAAGTCCATAAACATAACTTTAGCGAGAAGAATTAGAAATCTCTTTGACAAATACCCTTAAGGGGGAAAAAAATAGTATTTTTTAATCAAATATATGAACATCAAACTGTGTAATTTTTGCACAATATTTATTACATGTGTATGATATTTTAAAAATTTTTAGAAAATATATCGACAAAGGTCTCATGAAACTTACTTTTAAATATTTTCTTCCTACTGAAAAATTTGATGTTTTTATTTAATTCTACAGTATATTTTAAATTATTAATATCTTTCCTAATCGAAATAAACTAACTATTAAATCTATCGACAAATGTCTTATAAACTTACTTTTAAATATTTTTTTTTCACACTAGGCAGTTGAAGGGTTTCTGTTCTACTTAATTATACAGTATTTTATAATTCATTAAAATCTTTCCTAATGGAGATAAATTAACCATATAATGAGAAACAATTTCAAAGGTAAGCAGCCTTTTTTACTAAACTAAGTGGAATTCTAAAAAAAAATATTTAAACAAATAATTTACTTGGCTAAAATATCTTAATTGCTGCTAAATGAGATATTTTAGACGCATTGAGATAAAGTTATATGCGTTAAAATGTATTAATTTTGGTGCATTTTAATGACGTTAAACAACGATAGGATGTTCAAAGGCAGAGTTCCACCCACCCTTTTCCGCTGTCTAAGGACACTGTGCAACAAATTAAGCCGAGAAAATCTTCTTCGTTCGCTAAATAAAACTAATTTCCATTTTTCAATGAGCTAAACTGAAATTTCCGAGTATATGCAATCTAAATAATTTATTATTTTAGATTTTAGTTAAGGAATTTAATACTCTAAAAAATGAAAGCTTTGAATAGTGAAATTCTGACTTCCATTTCTTAAATTTATGTTTATATTTTGCGAAGAAATTTTTGTAAAATATTTTCGAAGATTTTCGTCAGAAATGAGAATTTAGGTTTAAGTTTCGGTCTTTTCTTGATTTTCAGCTTAATGTTTTCAGGATATTGTTTTTAAGTGATGACTAATTTTTGTTTCAGATGTGAAACTCTTTACGGAACGTGAGTGATATTTTAATATTTCACCAAAAAAATAGAATATATTTTTAAAAATATTTTGACAACTTAAAAGTAAAAGAAGCAGTCATTTGTCTGAACCTTCGGCGCGCACCATATAGAAAATGGTATACTACTTGTAGGTTTCATAAATACCGGGAGATTTTTTATAAAAAATAATCAAGGTGAAATTTGTTTCTACTCTGTGTATGTTCTATCGCTGTAATAGGTAAAAAATATCCATTTGTGGACCAAACGACATTGAATAAAAAAATATAATAAAATGGTAATTGCGATAAGAACAGTTTATATAATCCAAAAATTGTAAATGAAATTCTTTAAAATTGGATGGTGATAGAAAGGTCTACAAACACATTCTTTTTCAGCACCTTGAAATCTATAAGAAGCGCCCAATAGAGGAATAGAAAATTCATTAAAATTTGTTTATCAGTGTAATTTAAGGGTTTCTATTTAATTGTACTATATATTGTAATTCATTAAAATTTTTCCAAATCGAAATAAATTAACCATATAATGAGAAACAATTTCAAAAGTAAGCAACTTTATTTGCTAAACTACTGGGAATTCTCAAAAATATATATTCAAATAATTTGTTCAGCTAGAATATCTTAATTGCTGCTAAATGAAATATTTTAAGGTCACTAAGACAAAGTCATGTGTGTTAAAATGTGTTAATTGCGGGGCATTTTAATGACTTTAATCAACGAAAGGATGTTCATGGCATACTTCCGCCACCTTTTCCGCCGTTTAATGACACTGTGCAACAAATTAAGCCGAGAAAAGTCTTCTTCGTTCGCTAAATTAAAACTCATTTTAATTTCCCAGTGAGCTAAACTGTAATTCCTCTTTAGAAATTTTCGTATATGTATGCATAGTGAAAAATTTATTATTTTTGATGTTAGTCAAGTATTTTAATGCTCTAAAAGATGAAATACTTGAAAAGAGAAATTCTGACTTCTACTGCATCTAGTTTGACGATTTCTTTGTTTATCGCTGTAAAAGATCATTTTTCAGTCCAAAAATTTTTTTTTAGATTCGTTTTATCAGAGTCTCTTTTAGATATATTCATAATTAAATAAATGCGTACATTGTAAACGGGCTACTTTGCAGAGATTCAATGGGCAGTCCGAACGCCAGTACAAATTAGTGTTTTATAACGGAAAATACTCTGTAAATTCCAGAAAATGTTTTCAAAAATTGGAAAATTCACTGGAATTTACGGAAATTTTTCCGTTAAAAACAGTCAATTGAACTGGCGTCCCGAATACATAGTAAAATCTCCTTAAAACGTCCTTTCTTTTACAGTATAGTATTTATAGCTGTCGTCTGGTATGTCCAGCTGTCCGCATATTACAGGGTAAAATTATCCGACCGAATGGTCTTAGATTGATTTCTACTTAAAGAATTTTTTTATGTAATGATGAGAGTTTATATAATGGAAGTTTCAATATATTTTGTAATCAAATATATCAATATTAAATTTAGTTATTTTTACGCAAAATTCATTATATGTACATGATTTTTTAAAACTCTTTACTAAATATATCGACAAATGTCTTTCGGAACTTACTGTTAAATATTTTTTTTCAATGAATAACTGAAGGATTTCTACTTATATATAAACTCTGTGTTTTAATTCATTAAGGGAGACCCGTACCCCATTTTCGGCCAAAAATCATCAAAAGTTCAGTTTTTTTTTCTCAGAAAACGATAAAATACATATTTGCGAATATCCATGCAAAATTTCAGAACTCGGGGACACTTGGAACAGGTAGAAAATGAGCTTTTTAAATTGTACTCACTATAGAGTTTAAAGGACTAGCGGCCATTTAAAACGTGTTTTCCTGAAAATGACTTTTTTCATATTTTGCCTAAGTTCAAAGTACTAAGGCTCAGTGGTAAAATGATTTAGAAACAAAGTGTTTATTTTTTTTAGAATCTTAAAAAATTTTGAAACAAAAGTAAGGAGAGATATTTTTTTTGAACTATTTCTGAAAAATTTACATAAATTGGTAAACATGAAAATTACAACGATTTTAAGGAAATTTACCATGCGTATTTTTTTTTCTTTTTTTTTAGCCGATTAAAATAGAAAATTAAAACTTACTATAACACTATTTAAGAAATTTTATTAATACCAAAATATTGAAAATTGAATGAGGAGTAGTAATTTTAAAAAGTGTTTTTTTCGACAAAAAAAATCATAAAAATCCCCATAAAAATATACTTTTTAATAAAAAGTTATTTTTTTTTTTGCTAATTTTTCCTTACAAGAAGATTCTTAAATAGTACACCAAAATTCATTACTTTAAAACCAATAATAAAAATATTGGGTTTTTTCTTACGGGTCTCCCTTAAAATCTTTCCAAATCGAAATAAATTAACCATACAATCGAAAAGAATTTCAAACGTAAGCAACTTTAATTGCTAAACTTTGTGGAATTCTCAAAAATATTTATTCAAGTAGTTTGTTTAGCTAGACTATCTTAATTGCTGCGAATTGAGATATTTTAGGCTCATTAAGACAGAGTCATATGTGTTAATTTGCGTTGAGGGTGTATTCAAAAAAATACTTTTCCCACCTTCAACAGCTGGAAATTTTCCGATACAATTTCAGACGCATTTTTAAAAGTAGAAACATGAAACTTGCTGAGAGTATTTTGGGAGAGACGTAGAAGGTGCCGTGTGATGTCATTTTGTACTCCATTCATTAGAATTTGATTTATAAACATTTACCTTCTCAGCGTGACCCTTTTTTTTTTTCGTTCTCAGATCTCTCGATTCGGAAAATGTCTTCCAAAACGCCGTTTTTGACAGCATTTTTTGCAACATTTTCTACATTTATAAAAAAAATCTTCAATCACGGCACTTCGTGTAGTTTCTAAATAAGACAGTTTGGAAGTTTGGTGCATTTGAGAGCAAAAATGAATTTAAAAATAAATCGGAAAGTAATCAATTTGAATTGAATTATTTAATATTATATTATTATATAAATTGAATAATTTAATATTTACATCAATAAGTATCCTTTATGCCACCATGAATGAAATAAGCCATTAAAGAGTACAAAATTATCGTTAGTTTGGATTTGATAACATGTGATGTTACAAAATTGAGAAAGCAATGTGATCATTCTTGATCCAAACATACTCAATTCAGTTTGAGTACATTGATGTTCTCGTTTTTGAGTACAATCGACTCTCGTTAATTCGAACTCGTCGGGACCACAAGAAATGTTCGAATTATCCGATGTTCGAATTATGGAAAATATGAAATAAAAACATGCTTAATATGATACTATTACAAAGGAATTAATGTTATAGTGTTTTTTAAATACATTTCGCCTGTTATCATTAGTCTATGACTTAATAATGAATTAGAATGTATAAATACACAAACTAATTAAATGATTAGAAACAAATACAATGGAAGAAAAATTTGGGGTGTCACTGATGGACAGACGGAGCACTAAGAAAGTGAATATCAAATGCATTGGATTATATGTACACTCGTTCGGAACAATTTTCACAAAAAATCAAAGGAAGAAAGTTATTCAAATTATCCGAAACCCGTGAGAAAGAAAAGAAAAATGAAAAATCGGAATTCTTCTTAGTTCGAATTAAACGAAGTCAAGAGAAAATGAGTTCGAATTAGTGAAAGTTTTTAACGTTATTCTGCCATTGAAATTTTTGGGACTTCATGTTTAGTTCGAATTAAGCGAAGATTCGAATTATCCGATTTCGAATTAACGAGAGTCGACTGTACACCCTTAATTGCGGCGCATTTTAACGATGTTATTCAACGAAAGGATGTTCAGGGCAGAGTTCCGCTGTCTAATGATACTGTGCAACAAATTAAGTCGAGAAAGCGTTCTTCGGTCGCTAAATAAAACTCATTTCAGTTTCCCAGTAAGCTAAACTGTAATTCCTCTTCAGATATTTCCGAATATATGCAAGCTGAATAATATATTGTTTTAGATGTTAGTTAAGGTGTTTTAATGCTCTAAAGGATGAAAGCTTTGAAAAGTGAAATTTTCACTTCTACTTCATGTAATTTGAAGATTTCTTTGTTTATCGTAGAGTAAGTTTATTTTTCAGTCAAAAAAATAAATGTTTAGATTCGTTTTATCTGGGTCACTTTTAGGCATATTCATTTTATATAAATATGTAAACTGTAAAAAAAAACGGAACATTTTACGGAAATTCTACTTGCAGTCAGGACGCCAGCACATATCAATGTTTTAAAGCGGAAATATTTCCGTGAATTTCGAGACCCGGAAAAATTTCCATAACTTTTTCTAAAAACGGAAAATTTTCCGAATTTACGAAAAAATTTTCCGTTAAAAAACACTGAATTGAATACCAGTCCTGAATACCAGTAGAAGCTAAATAAAATCCATGTTTTTTTTTCCCAAGTATAGTACCTATTGTCGTCGTCAGGCTTGTCCGCCTGTCCGCATATTACAGGGTAAAAGCTATCCAACCAAATGGTTTTAAATTGATTTCTATTTAATAATTTTTCTTTGTAACATAGTATTTACGTGTAACGATGAGAGTTTGTAAAATGAAAGTTTCAATGCATTCTTCAATTATATATATGAACTTTAAATTGTGTTATTTTTACACAATATTCATTATATTTATATGGTATTTTAAAGTTTTTTAGTAAATATACTCACAAATGTCTTATGAAACTTGTTTTTAAATATTTTTTTTTCACACTCAAAAATTTAAGGGTTTTTACTTAATTTTACTCTATGTTATTCATTAAAATCTTTCCGAATCGAAATAAATTAATTATATAATGGTAAACAATTTTCAACGTAAGCAATTTTATTTGCTAAACTAAGTGGAATTCTCAAAAATGTTTATCCAAATAATTTGTTTAATTAGAGTATCTTAATTGCTGGTAAATGCGACATGCTATATTGCTGGATTTTCACAGTGTTGTACGCAACGTTGTGTATTTTCAAACACAATTCTTCTCAATAAAGTTTATGACTTGGCCTTTGATGTTGAAACATTAATGCAAAACTAGCTCCAATTTTAACAAAAAAAAAATAGTTTTAGTTAACTTTGTATCAAATACGATGCATTCTAACTCGTTTAATACGACTAAAACGAAGACACTGTTAAAACAAACAAGTTGCTTATTAAGAATGATTCATTTTATAAACTGCAGTGTTAACCGAAATTATTCTATAAGTTTCCAAATACTTTATAGTGAGGAGCATAAGACCTTCAAAGATAGGTGATACATAACAAGATACATACACTCACCAAGTTTAAAAACCCGCCTCGCGTTAAGGAACGCATCAACTGCTATTGTGACGGACATTGACAGAAACATACTATTAAATGTATGAGCGAAAACTGGATTACCGTTGGGATGTATACCAGGGGCTAAGGGTGCACATTCAAATACAGTGGACTTTGTTTTCATCATTTCATTTAACAAAAATTCTGTTATTTTTTAACTTCTCGAAACAAATATTGTTTATTTATTAATTACAATATTTTCAGTGGAAAAAATATGTTTTACGTTAATATGTCACAACGAGAATAGATTTAGAATTTATAGTAATATATTAATTTTACTCTCTCAACTGTTATTTTTTACTTCTGATGATTATTTATATTTCTTATATATTTGTGAATAGCAGCAAAAAATATGTTTCGGCTTTAAGCGCCTATTATTCGATTAATTTTAATCGTAGAAGAAAGGGGCTTCTTTTCTTGTCTTATTTCTTAGCATAATAGAATATTTTATTAAATAAAACTTGCAGAACCATTAAACCATATAAAAATGTAAATTTTGTAGTTTTTTAAGAAATGTTTTTATTGACTCAAGGTGCTTTTAAAATGCTCATTTTCCTCATTTGAAACACTTCTGTAATAAATATATGGCTATAATTTACCATTAGCTTAGACTTAGAAATTAACCATTCGATACGTTTGACAGTAAATACCTTGTATGTAAACTCTACGTTATGAATTTTAAGTTTTTAATTTTTTTTTTCATTCAAACACACACACACACATGCACTGTGGTCATTTTCGAATCTTCCACAACGAAATAGAACACACGTGTTAGAAAAATAGACTGAAGTCCTTTGTTGAGGAAAATCGTACTGCGAAAACACTTAAACTTAACGTAAACACGACGATGAAGGCTGAATAATGGCATACTCGAGATGGAAATGTGAAAAAAATATATCATCTACAGTACTACATTATATCATTAAATTAACAATAGGATCAAGTGAAGTTTAAGGGCGAATGCTATAATTGACGTATAAGATTGAACATTGTACTATTCATCAGTTATTAATATTTCACAAATTCAATTTTAAATGTTAATTGAAATTCATAAAAGACATGCACTCCAATATATATATATGTATATATATTGGCGCCTACTTGTAAAATCTCTTTATAAATCATTAGAAAATATTAAGAGCATAATGACACATAGTCAAAGCACGTAATGTTTAGATCTTACTTTAGGTATCAAACGTCCCCGAATTGTTATAAAAAAATGCAAAAAATCCGACAAGAAATAAAAATAATTACGTGATATGTCAATTCGTCATTATTTTCTAACAATTTTTAACGCTTTTCAACGTAGTTAAAATGTCTTCATGACCTCGGTTTGTCTCGGCGTTTATCTCTCTCTAATTCACGTACACTGTAAGAAAAAAAATCCGCTAAATTTAAGACAAAAACTGCTGTCAGCAATGTTGCCAGCGGTTTTTTCCTTAAAAATTGCAGTACAATTAGATGTAATAACTAAATTTACATCTACAATGTTGTTGAATCTTAAAAGGAATCTTCAATAAAGGACACTAATTATTTCTGTAACATGACTGTAGATGGCAGCACCAAAATTTGGATCTTGACAAAACGAAGCTATTTTGACTTTAATTAATATCATATTTCATTAATTCTCACTCATTTGTGTTTGTTAATTCCTAATATGTTTTTTCATATATATGTTTTGTATTTATTCATCTGTAATCCATCTTTTTAGATTGTATTCTTTATTCTCAGATTTGACTGCGGGAAAGTTTAGAACATGTTCTGATTCAAAGTATGTTGACAAATCTCAAGTCTATTGTTTATGTTATTAAATCTCTCTTAAAATCTCAACAAATTATATTTATTCGTGTAAACAACTCGCATAAGTAAAAGGGTATAATATCTTCGAGCAAAAATCCTAAGTAGCGAATATCAAGATATCAAGAAATCGTAAATTCGAAGACTGTCATTCAAGTTGTGAAATCGAGATTTGTGACTATGCACGATGCCGTCTACGACGAAGAATTCACAGGTAATATCTCTTCTGATTAAGAAATCAATTCTCTATGTTAATTCAATTTAAATCTCAACAAATGTTGCTAGCGGTTCTTGCCGTAAAAATTGCAATACAATTAGATGTAATAACTAAATTTACATCTAAAATTAGGTGTATAAATTTAGTTATTACATCTAATTGTACTGCAATTTTTACGGCAAAAACCGCTGGCAACATTGGTGACAGCAGTTTTTGCCGTAAATTTAACAGATTTTTTTTTTTCTTACAGTGTACGTATACTCAGATTACCATTAGATTGATATATTTTATTAAGTTTACAATAGAACTTCCCAATTAAAAGTGGTACGTATAAAATTTGCAATTCGTTTACAGGAAAACATCGTTACATTATGGTGTATGGATTAAAATACATTTTAACTAAGCTATATTCTTTCAAATATAATGAAATTGATATATATTATTGAGGTACAATACAAAATTATTCCTCTGAAATATGAAATAAATATCCTTTATCAGTCATGTACAGAAATATGCAAAAGAATTTTGTTCCGTTATCTAGGGAGAGAAATCTTTTACAATGCATATTAGTAAAGTTAAATTGTTTCAAATTAAAAAAAATAATAATAATATAAAACAGGGCTGTCCAAGCCGGCGTCCGCGGGCGCCATGGCGCCCTTTACGGGTTTTCTTGGCGCCCTTTTAAAGATTGCTCATTATTAGCATTTTTTAAGAATAAAAATCCTTCATATTTACTTGAGATATTTTTAAAACCTTTTCAAATCAAATGTATTTCACGCATCAAAAATTAATGTTCTTTCGCTGGCCCATCATCTGTTTTAAAGATGGGAAAGGGCTTATAATTTCCTATCTCAGAATTTTGAAATTTTGGGTAATTGTCTTTTTATTTATAAAATCATGCGAAATTATTTCCATTTATTTCCAAGCTTTCTTTAGAACCTCTCATAAATTGATCACTATATTATGCCTGTTTTGGTTTCTGTAGTTTTCATACCATGAAATTTATACCTTCAAAATAAATCTATATTTTTGCGTCCCCAAAAAATCTAACAATATCGCTAGTTACCATTTTGTTTTAATTTACGATTCTTATCTCGATTACCAATAAGCGAGATTTGGTTTTCTGGCTTCTTCCAATATAAAATGTTTTGAATCACTCCTCAGAGAAAAGCGTATAATTCGAAATTTAAAAGATTTTATAGTTATTTTGAAGAAATTTTTACGCGGTAGTATTTTAGATCCATAGAGGCCTTATGTCTTCTATAACCAAATAAATTTGCATATGTGTATAGGTACTAGTACCCTAAGATAATTTTGTTGCGTGTTTTGACCCAAGTTAATAATGGCGTCCTTCACTGTTTACCAAAAGCTGAGATGCGCCCCTCCTTAGTAAAAGGTTGGACAGGCCTGATATAAAATATTAAAGATCAATGCAACATTCTTCTGTGGAATATAAAATACACAGAGTTTATCATCCATTTACATAAGCAAATCCTGAATGTGAAATTGATGCATGTTGTCACAGTGAAATATGACATTCTTTCCGTAGCATAAAAATATGTTATATTTCATTCATTAAATTTTGTAATAAATTTGTTCATAAAAAATGTAATATTCATAATATTCATATTTTATGATATATTATGATATATTTTAAAATATTCATATATATTCATAATATTCATTAAAATTTGTAATAAATTTGTTCATAAAAATATGTAATATTCATAATATTCATATTTTATGATATAATATGATATATTTTATAATATTCATATATATTCATAATATTCATTAAAATTTGTAATAAATTTGTTCATAAAAATATGTAATATTCATAATATTCATATTTTATGGTATATTATGATATATTTTATAATATTCATATATATTCATAATATTCATTAAAATTTGTAATAAATTTGTTCATAAAAATATGTAATATTTATTCATTCATATACACAAAAGAATTTCGTTATATTCTATGGAGAAAAATCATTTCTTGTATTTTGTTAATCACACACTATTTCAAACATAATAAAATTGTGTATTGTTGAAGTGTTATGAATAGTGATTGTAGATTGATGTGTATTCTTGACGTTTTTATTTAGATATATTTCTTTGTTCATCTTATTTGTTGGCGCCACTTTTGTTGCTATGACGTCATTGCGTTTACCCTCCCGCAGATGTTTCATCATTCGTTCAGTTAGGGCTACTAGATTTAATTCTAGAGGCTCTAGTTCAGTTTGTTGTATGGACGCCGCCGTCAAGGAAAGTCGTAGCTCTAAGAGTACGCATTATGTAAAAATAAGCAGTCCGCTATTTTTAAAGCTATCGACATTTTAATTCATATTTATACTCGCATTCACAAACAGTAACATTATTAAATGGTGATGTTTCGTTACATTATTCAAGAAGTTTGGAAAACTTCTTGACTAATGTGACTATCGTGACGTCACCGTGAATCACTTTGGCCACATCACATCTGTGACCAAAATGCCACCTCTCAGTGACGTTACATTATGAGTGAGATGTGACTTTCTTAAAAATCTTTAGAAATTTATAAATATCCTTCAAAACATGTTATTAACTTTAAAAAACATGTTTCTGGCAATTTAAATATCGTCGCTTTTGTCACAGTTTCGTCACAATGTTAATGTCAAATTAGTCACAAATGACACATTTTTCACAAATTTGTCACATTGTGACCACTTTGTGAAACGTCACAAAAGAGCTCTAAAACGGCCATAACGACTTCATATTTTAGTCACTGTGACTTCACATCGACAATCGATGGTCGCAAAGTCACAATGTGACTTCACAACGACGTTGCAGTGACGTCACCATGCTTTCCCGTAAGACATGGTGACGTCACTGCAACGTCGTTGTGAAGTCACATTGTGACTTTGTGACCATCGATTGTCGATGTGATGTCTCGTGACGTCGATGTGAAGTCACAGTGACTAAAATGTGAAGTCGTTATGGCCGTTTTAGAGCTTTTTTGTGACGTCACATTGTGACCACTTTGCGACGTCACAATGTGACCAATTTGTGAAAAGTGTGTCATTTGTGACTACTTTGACATTAACATTGTGACGAACTGTGAAATTTTTTTTAGAAAGTCACATCTTAGTCGCATTGTGACGTCACTGAGTGGTGGCATTTTCGTCACAGATGTGATGTGACCAAAGTGACTCACAGTGACGTCATTGTGACGTCACTGTGAACATGCATGCTATGAGGGTTACGGGCGGGAATTAATTATTAGCAATAGTAATAGAAAGGGGAAAAAATCTCACTTACCTCTAATAAAGCATGAAGATGCGTGTCATCGAGCACTGACATCAGAAACTCCCGGTCATGCTCTGGACAGTCTGTTAGACAACTTATGTCGTCAAGACTGTCCAGTATCATGGACACTGCTCCTTTGTGAAACAAGAAAAATACCTCACTAAACATCGAAACCATTGACAAACACATGCAATACATAACAAATTTAATTAAATTTAATAAAAATAACAAGTACTTTTCTGCTAACCGGGTGCATGTGATAAATCGCAAAGCATCGTTTCAGTCGCCATCATTGACACTGAACTCGTTTCATTTAAAACGTAAATTTTTCACCCATTTCTTTTAAAGTACATAACATTTACATATAATTAAAATATAATTATTCGTTTATTTCATTTCAAATGCATAAAAATAAAAATATTGAATAAGAATTAATTCCGCAAACATAAACATTTTTCTTACAAGATCAAAGCAATGTTTCTAATTTACACATGCAAAAATAAAGTATGCTATCGCCGACAAATAAATAAATAAATAAATAAAATTAAAATAAAATAAAATAAAAATAATAATTTGAAATTTGTACGATTTGACCCCGGTTAACAGAAAAATACTAAATGATAATATTTTAACAAAAATATTAATTTAGGAATATTCTTAAATCTCAATTCAATATTTTATGGACGATATAAAGATTCCTAATCGAATTAATAATCGAGATTTTTGTGGAGGAGAAACTGACTTAATTGCAAAAAAAAAGAAAAAAAAAGTGCTGTTTAAAAGAATTTTCGATACTAATGTATTATCCGGGCCAGGTCATATTCATTGCACCTTATGGAGCCGGAAATAACAATAAATCTCTATCTTTCTTATCATTTTTCTCTTTTGTATTTTTTTATGTCAACTGAATAGTTAATATTTTATAGTTACAATTTTAAACAATGTGGAGGGAGTAATTATATGCGTATAACTGCGTAATATGATCTAGTTACGAATGTAAAATGATCAAATACTTAAAAAAAGGTAGAGAATTTTATAAAATCGAGTAAAAACTTCAGGAAAAGAAATTTGATGAAATAAAAAATTTAATTTTTTTACTGTGTCCGTACAAAAAAATTTCAAAGAGTAAAATGTACCATGTACACTTAATAAGGTCATGGCACATAATTTCAACATTTTATCATGAAAAATATCAGCGATATGAAAGTACGCAATAACCCTTTCAAAGCCGATTTTTTTTTTTTTTTTTTTTTTTACAATTAAACTTGTATTTTATATTTGAAAATTTTCACAGTTGGAATTGGAAAAAAAAAAAAAAAATAGTTTGTAATTTAATATATGGATTTGGGGGCCTCTTGTAGTCCAGGGTTCATGGGCAAAGTCCCGATTTGCCCATGCGACAAAAAGTTTTGCCGGACCAGGTACACTGTAAAAAAATCTGCAAAAGTACTAAACCTTTTCTAGGAAACTGGGATTCCAAGAACTTTTCGTGTAACGGTAACAGCAAAAATTCAAGTTTCAGAATCGATTACATGAATTTTTCCTGTTATCGTTACATGAAAAGTTCTTGGAATCCCAGTTTCCTAGAAAATGTTTCGTACCTTCACAGTTTTTTTTTTTACAGTGTAGATAATGAGACCAAAAAAGGTTTTTAATCCCCAACTGCCAGTCAAGTTCAAAGTTGCAATTTGATATAGATTCATTAAATATATAAGATAGTCCCAAATTATGAGTAACGTAAAAACAAGCTAAAATAATACAAAACAGTAACTTAATATACATTTATTTAATACATAAAATCAAACTGATTGTTTTAGCAATAATTGATATAAAAAATTGTAGTATTTTTCACACTGGTTTGTTAGGCCTACCAGAATAAATATTATAAAAATATTATACAGTGTAAATATTGCATTGAACCTATGAATATATCATCTGCACAGGATACCCTGAAAACATTAATTTCGGCTTTTATTTCTTAAATATTGATCATAGACTTATATTATGAATTACAAAAGTTGCATGAAAAAATATAGAATTTTATAAAATGGATTACAATTTTCAGATGTCTTAAAAAAAAAAAATAAAAAAATTATGAATTAAAATTTTATATGGACTCCGTGCAAAAAAAAAAAAAAAAAATAAAAAAAAAATAAAAAAAAAAAAAATCCATTGCATAAAAAATATGAAATGCACTAATAAAGTCATGTACGAAATTTCAGCATTTTTTAGCAAAAAATTGCAGAGATATGTTTAAACGAAGTTCGTATTCATTAATAATATTATTTTAAAAATATATTAAAATTATAAAATTAAGTATTATTAAAAAAATAAAGTACTTATTAAAATTATAAAATTAAATATAATTAAAAAATAAAGTATTTATTAAAATTATAAAATTATTTATTAATTATAAATTAATGTGTACATTTTTTTATGTAATCATGTTTTCTTTCGTAATTTGTCTACGACCCCTGAAACGCGGTCATGCGACATGCATCTCTCTTTTTCGAACTCATATCCAGGCACCGAAAATTGCTTTTACCCTTTCGGGTTCGGTGTACTATTAATAGTATATGTCTTTTAATTTTAATGTATTATTTTGTTTAAAAAATACTTTTGCTACTACAGTAAACTCTCGCTACAACGATATCCGATACAACAATAACTCCTTCTACTATAATAATATTTTGTGGCCCCGGTGAATTTCCATATAAACTAATATTATTTCCCCCTCAGTATTGTGATATTCTCTAGAGCAATAAATCCCTGTAGAACGATTAACTTTTTAAAATTCAATGTCATTTTCTCTCTTTATAACGATATTTTTATTTTCTGAAGTACTGAGAAAAAAATCTTATCACATTTTACCAATTTTTCATCTATTCTGGCAACAAAAGACTTGTTATTCATTTTCAATTTATCTATAAGAATGGACATTGTTGTGATTTGACAAATGAAAATAATTTTAGTGCAGTAAACTCCTTATTCGTTGACTTAACAGTCTAAAAATAAAAAAAAAACTAAAATATTGGCTTATTTTCAATAAAAATCGTTTTCGGTATGTGAATATTTTTGAGCTTTTTTTTGTTGTCCTTTATTTTCTGAATTTATTACATATATTTATGTATTGTAATATTTAACTCCAACTATTTGCACTCTGCTAATTAATTTCTTCCATATATAAACTTTTAAGTATTTCATACCTTAAAAAAACCCCTTGTAAAATGCCCCAAATACATAGGCCCTCGATATAGCAATATATCCCTCGACAACAATATATTTATTTGGTCCCCAAAATATTGTTGTAACGAGGTTTTACTGTATTTACAGATAGTAATGTTAGTAATATTTCTATGCATTTACTACATGACTTCAATTATGTTTAGGGACTTACTACTAATAATAATAATTGTTATTTGTTTAATTTACCTTGCGCCTTTTACGATTATTTTATTTTAAACATGTATTACACTCTTTAAACTTAAAATAAAAGTTACTTTAAGTTTAAAGAGTGTATGTATACTAAGAGTGATTGTGTGATGTATTGCAAGAGTCATGTGTAATAAACGCAGAAAGTATTAGAAAGTTTTAATATAAGTTAAATCTTTTTGTAATGTAATATTTTCTAAACATCTCCAAAAAGTTCTTCCTTAACCTGTTGTCATATGAATATTAATTGAATAGTATTCAAAGCAACAACATTCGTTTTCTTTCAGACAATGAAATAATTGTTAAACACTAATTAAGTTATTTTGATAACTAGTGTTAAAATTATTTAAAAAAAAAAAAAAAAAAAAAAAAAAAAAAATCGGCTTCGAAAGGGTTAAGGCGGCATTTGCGTACTTTCATATCGCTGATATTTTTCATGATAAAATGTTGAAATTATGTGTCATGACCTTATTAAGTGACCATATTAAGTGAAATTCGCACACGCTTTGAGATTTCTAAGAGACCAGACAGTACTATTAATGATAAGTAAATTTCTGTTTGTCTTATAACTCTATCGGGTCCGAATTTTTTTTTTCAACTTTTAGAAAAAAAAAATTTTTACGTTAATAACATAACACAAGTCATTCATATAGGCTAATTAGTGTTTAACGAATATGTGTTTGTCTTAAAGATAATGAAAGTTCTGTTTTGAGCACTATTCAATTCATATTCATATGAGAATAGCCTAAGGAAGAGTTTTTGAACAAATGCATAGACACATACTAACATTATTACATATAAATAGTAGCAAAAGTATTTCTTAAAATAAAAAAAATACTCCATTTAAAGACATGTACTATTAATAGTACACCGGACACAAAAGGATTATACACCAAAATTTGTAAATTCGCTGTTTATTCACAGAATTTGCAACATTTTTGCCACGTTTGAATTACATCTACTGTTACCATTCTAAATTTTTGTTTCAAAAATATTTGGTGCTGCTATCTATTGGCTAAAAATGATTCTATACTCAATCTTAGAAACTATTAGCAGCCTTCGCCCGCTACGCTGGTCAGTTTTTCTAAAGAAACTTTGAATCAAACAATATCTTATATCATATTAATGAAATCCAGACTTTCTTTTACATATATAGATTGAAAACTTGAGGTTTTTGCGCCGAAGACATCGCTAAATTAGGAAAATGTGAAGTATTTCACGAACTACTGGATTTAAAAGAATTTGCTTAGCACCATTCGATTCAGCATGAAAAAATACACTAAAAAATGTTATCAGTTGAAAAATATCTGTAAATTCAGATTTTTAAGGAATTTTTTAAAGCTCGTTCTTTTTTTTACCCCCCTTATGGGTAGAATTTTCGAAAATCCCTTCTTAGCGGCACTCGTCATAATAAGAAGTATTTTTACCCCAATTTGCAAGATTTTTGGTTCGGTAGATTTTTTTGTGAGGTGATTAATACGAAATCCAGACTTTTTTTTATATATATAGATTAGAATCTTTTATATAAAGGGTCTGATGAATGACTTCTTATAAATTAGTCAGTTAAAATTGTTCAATTAAAAAAGCAGAATAGCTTTGCTTTAGATAAGTTTTAGAGAATTTTTTTTTGCTTTAGATAGAGAAAAAAAAAATCTGTTATACCTTTTCGGTATTTCTTGGTTGTCCCGTCTACCAAAAAACTATCACCAAACTATAAGATGAAGTGAAAATAATGGATGATCGTGAACGTCGCATTCAATGTCATTAAATACCATACATGTCTTTAAAACGCCATTAAGTGATTTTTATTTCAAATTTTTATTTATACTTTTATTAATATTTCACTAATTGCTTCTTTTTTCGTTATTTAAAATAAAAATTATGTCAACATGTATAATTTCGCTATCAATTTGGCAATTTGTATAATTTGGCGAAATTGGTCGAAGGAATAACAGAGTAATACCTAAATTTCTTGTAGAATTATGTGAACCTGTACATTACAATATGAAACAATAAAACTTACAAATTAAAAATGTATAACAATAAAAGAAATCTACAAAATGTGTTTTTATTTTCTAGTTTTCAAAATTTGCGTATGTTACAGAAAACAGTTGTTGAGCTATAGAAATAGTAAATATCGTGACATGTAGATGGCAGCACTAAAAATATAAAATTCGAGACTTTCAAGTATCCTCCATAAAAGGAATGATTTGAAAAGAAATGCATTTCTAAAAATGCATTTCTTTCCAAATTGCAAGATGGAGCAATGATGATTGTAATCTATGGTTTCCTAAAAATTCTCATTGTTAAAACTTTAAAATGGCATTTTTTACGACAGCAATTTTCCTTGCTATTTTTTTCATGTTGCTAAAATATGTTTGCACCACTTATTTATAAATATATATATATATATATATATATATATATTTAATCAGGCTCTTAAATGGTAAATTAAAAGTGGAATTTCTGATATTCTGCTTTTTTAATTGAACAATTTTAACCGATTAACTTATAAGGAGTCATTGATCAGTCAGTTTTCAAAGGGTAATACATAAAAATTCAGACCCTTAATATAAAAGATTTTAATAATTGCAATGGTGGAGTATAGAATCATTATTTGGCAACAGATGGCAGCACCAAATACTTTGAAATAAATTTGGAAAGGTAACAGCAGATGTTCAAAAACTTTTTTCTTATATAAAAAAAATCGGCACTACTCTGTTATCCTGTCGACCAATTTCACGAAATTATACAAATCGCCAAACTAATACCCAAATTATACATATTGACGTAATTTTTATTTTAAAAAACGAAGTAACAAGTAATTAGTAGAATATTAATAAAAATATTAATAAAAAGTCGAAATAGAAATCACTTAATGACATTTTAAACACGTGAATCGTATTTAATGTCATTGAATGTGACATTCACGATCATCCATTATTGGCATTTAATCTTATAATTTGGCGATAATTTTTTAGTCGACGGGATAACCTAGTAGTAACTATTATTATACATATATATATATATATATACCGGGTGTCGCAAAAATGTCTGATGGATTTTAAAATTCAATAACTTGCAAACGGTGACAGACAGCTATTTAAAAAAATTTTGCAGGAGGGTTATGTATAATGTCAGGAGTTTTTTTAGCGTAATTTTATATTTTAGTTCGCATCTCAAACAATAGGTGGCGCTGACGGCGATTGAAGACCAGGTCGACGCTTCACTCAGCACTGATCACCTGGCTTTCAATCGCCGTCAGCACCACCTATTGTTTGAGATGCGAACTAAAATAAAAAAGTACAGTAAAAAAACTCCTGACATTATACATAACCCTCCTGCAAAAAATTTTTAAATAGCTGTCACCGTTTGTAAGTTATTGGATTTTAAATCCATCAGTTATTTTTGAGACACCCGGTATATATATATGGACACAACGAGCAAATGATTCACAAATGAATTTACCGTTTTTCTCTACTTCCAGTAAAATAAATAACGTAATTTCTTTAGTGGGTTTTGCATTTTTATTGAAAAAAGGAGGGAAAATACATTAAAGGCATTATTATTAATGCACTCATTTCTTTAAAATGATTTAACCGTTTAACAAAATAAATAATTATTTTTTTTAATCGTCAATTAGATGGGAGGGGAGGGGGGACATGAGTTTGCACCCACTCTCAAAAATAAATAAATAAATAAAAATAATTTAATAAATAAACGAATACTTTATTTAATGAATAATAACTAGCTCTGACTGCATAGAAATTTTCCTTTTTATGATTGGTGACATATAAATACTGTGACGTGATAAAAAGATAATTTAGTTTAATGTTTTCTTCGTGTTTTTGAGCCAAACAATTGTTTTACTCATGTTCCTCGTGCTTTTTTGTTGTCTAATTGCTATTTCCGTAGGTATTAGTTCAATGTATAAGGAAAGGACAGCAGACGTCACTGTTTGTCGAATTACTGTTGGTCGGAAAGAAACACCTGTTCGTTCTTTAGAACTCTAACTGCACACTTAAACTCCGGAAATTTGATTGGTCTACGTTTGACAGCTCTATGCTATGCGAAGATACGATTGGCCTACACTGTAAAAAAAGGGGGTCGATCTACTAAAAAAAATTCAGTGATCCCTGTAATTACTAAAAAAAGTTTAGTAATCTTACTCGGTTATAAGGAATCTGTAAGAATTACTAGAAAAAAGCTAGCAACGAATCGAGTTAATAGTTTTATATTTTTAATAGCTAGTACTAAAACTCATTTGGTGCGGCCGTGATAGCCTAGTGGTCATAGCACCGAACTCCAGGCTGAAAATACCCGGGTTCGGTGCTGGACAACACCAAATATGCACCGAATGTATGCAATGTAAGTACTCGTTAAATAAAGGGATTATGAAAATCCTGTCGTAGCAGTTACCATGGCTAATGATCTCTGGACTTTCATTCCCCTTTCGAAATATGCCAAAATAGAGCAGGTAGCAATGTTTGGTGCTGCCATCTATTGTGGTTTTGCCGAAAATGTTCCGCTTCAGAAGTCTAAATATAACTTTTAATTAACTAAAAATAATTTTGGAGCTATTACTAAAATTTGCTTGGTGGCTCATACTAAAAAGTTTTAAGTTAGTTATACAAAAAATTCTTTTGTTCAGTTTACAAAAGAAATGTTTGTTTCACTTGCAAAAAAAAAAATGCTTGTAATGGTTACTAAAAAATTCTGTGGAATACAAATTTACTAAAAAAATTTTAGCAACCTCTTGAATTTTTTTTACCGTGTACGTCGCCAAGATGATTCCTGCAATAATTGCTTTGACAAAAATATAGTGGTAGACTGGTTGTAAACATGCCCTTTCCTGTAAAAGTTAATCCTGCTTTCCTCTAACAAATGAACTTCGCTGTTTGAAAAATCCTGGAAAAAAAAAAAAAAAAAAAAAAAAAAAAAAAAAAAAAAACTGTGCAATTAACCACAAGTCCCTGAATTCACCGAAACGCGCTTTGGTGAAAACCTGGGCCGAAATCACGCCCGAAATATTCTGTCGCGGCTACATTGAAAAAAATGAAATACAGTCGACTCTCGTTAATTCGAAATCGGATAATTCGAATCTTCGCTTAATTCGAACTAAACATGAAGTCTTGAAATTTTCAATAGTAGAATAACATTAAAAATTTTCATTAATTCGAGCTCATTTTCTCTTGACTTCGTTTAATTCGAACTAACTAGAACTCCGATTTTTTTTTTTTTTTTTTTTTTCCTACGGATTCCATATCATTTGAATAACTTTCTTTCTTTGATTTTTATGAAAATTATTCCGAACGAGTATACATATAACCCAATGAATTTGCTATCCACTTTCTTAGTGTCCCGTCTGTCCATCAGTGACGTTTTAAATTTTTCTTCCATTCTGCTTGTTTCTAATCTTTTAATTAGTTTATGCATTTATACATTCTAATTTCATATTAAGTCATATTCTAATGATAACAGACGAAATATATTTAAAAAACACTATAACATTAATTCCTTTGTAATAGCACCCTATTAAGCATGTTTTCGTTTCATATTTTCCATAATTCGAACTTCGGATAATTCGAACATTTCTTGTGGTCCCGATGAATTCGAATTAACGAGAGCCGACTGTACTCAAAAATGAGAACATCAATATACTCATACTGAATTGAGTATGTTTGGATCAAGAATGATCAATTTTGTAACATCACATGTTATCAAATCCAAACTAACGATAATTTTGTACTCTTTAATGGTTTATTTCATTCATGGTGGCATAAAGGATACTTATTGATGTAAATATTAAATTATACACAGTATTTTGAAATAATTTAAAAGTGCTTGCAAATAGTGCTCCTGCCATAAAAAATATTCGATTTTGGGCGTTTTGCTAATAATTTTTGTTATTTCTCTTAAGGGTGTTCTTAACTGCTCCGCTAAATAAGCGCAAAACGTTTTGACACATTTACAAATTCATTTTTTAACAGAAAAATATAAAATTTGAATGCCTGACTATGGAAGCGATTTCAAATTGGACTTATTTTTCCATTTTATGATAATTAAATTACCTATCCAGTTCTACGCTATTTCGATCGCCTCATCACCCGTTTTTCTCCTGCTTTTCGACCGGTTTTTCTGCTTTGGTCGGGAAGTGTGCTCAAAAGTGTCAATTTTGAAGGCTTGTTATGAAAAATCGATTGTGTTTTTTTAAAAAACAGGAAATTGAGTGCAATTAGACAGTTTCTGAATAATAACACCTGCTATTTTCATGCATTTTCGAACAAAAATAAATTAAAGCATGTGTCACAAAGTTTCCCTTTTTGATTTAAGAACACCCTTAATAAACAATCAATAAAACTTTTATTGTTAATAATTTTGAGCAAGAAATAAATGCTAGTATATTTTTCGTTTAATTTATAAGTTAAGGCGGCAATTCATAGCGATTTGGCTTTGAACACAACCATGTAATTAAAAATAAGTACAGGGTGATTATAATTAAAGTCCGAGTTTCAAAACGCTCTAAAAAGCGAACCACTCGTTAGAATGACGTCAAAATTTAACAGCGTATTATTGAAGAAGGGGGAAAGAACATGAACCAAAAAAAAGTTCCAAATTTAAGTGACAGATGGCGCTGTAAGCGTCAGTATATGTAAATTAAAATACCTGGCATGCGCACGACAATTTCAGGTGTTATAAAAGCGTTGGGTAAACGGCATTTCCTCATTTCGCTTCTCAGACGTTGGCCATGAGTATCTCAATGAAGCATTGTGCTATGCTTGTAAACCGTTATTACAAGAACGGTGATTCTGCACCAGTGGCTCTGCACAAGTTCAGGACTCTCAAGGGTATGATAACTTTTTATGCGGTTTTTGGCCTCAGGACAGTTAAAAACCGATTGAATGGGTTGCTTTTTATGCGGTTTTTGGCCTCACGACAATTAAAAACCGATTTTTCCCATCCGATGTGGTACGACCTTGTCGTGGTGGACGGGCTTACGTAACTAACAGTATCACACGCGTACAGTCATTCACACTGAAGAATACAGTTGGTTTATATCGTGTAACTTATGCCTTAGCCGTTGTTTTACGATTTGTCCTTTGTAGTAAAACTTCTGACGCTTACAGTGCCATCTGTCGCTAAAATTTGGAACTTTTTTTTTTTTTTGGTTCATGTTCTTTCCCCCTTCTTCAATAATACGCTGTTAAATTTTGACGCCATTCTAACGAGTGGTTCGCTTTTTAGAGCGTTTTGAAACTCGGACTTTAATTATAATCCCCCTGTACATGCGTTTCTCAGTTTTGAGTGCATTTGGATCGGAGCTGTTTTGAGTATGTGAAGTACTTAAAATTGAGTACTTTTTACTTAATTTTGAGAAACCCTTTTTTTTTCAGTGACGAATTTTCCAGAAGCCCCTCATAGCATGCATAGTCACAGTGACGTCACAATGACGTCACTGTGAGTCACTTTGGTCACATCACATCTGTGACCAAAATGCCACCACTCAGTGACGTCACATTGTGACTGAGATGTGACTTTTTTAAAAATCTTTAGAAAAATATAAAAAATTCTTCAAAACATTTTATTTACTTTAAAAAACATGTTTCTGGCATTTCAAATATCGTCGCTTTTATCACAGTTCCGTCACAATGTTAATGTCAAAGTAGTCACAAATGACACATTTTTCACAAATTTGTCACATTGTGACCACTTTGTGAAGTGGTCACAAACGAGCTCTAAAACGGCCATAACGACTTCACATTTTAGTCACTGTGACTTCACATCGACGTCACGTGACGTCACATCGACGATCGATGGTCACAAAGTCACAATGTGACTTCACAACGACGTCGCAGTGACGTCACCATGCTTTACGGGGCGTTATAGGTCCCTGCATCGCCACAGAAGAAAGTCATTAAGAATAATCTTGATTGTTTCTTGTACACATTTTTTTTTCGCTTTTCAATGGTGAATGAAACAGGTTGTTTTGTCCGTTCAGTTAAAAAGTTATGGTTTTTTATTTACGCCACAGTATTTATGTGTCGCCCTGTATATTCAGTATTCAGACATTATTCAAATAACTGACAAAAGTCAATTATATTTAGTGCTACTATTCAGAAATGCAAAACTGCGCGAACGGTGTAATATATACTTTAAATAAATTAACTGAACTTTTACACATTTTCTGGTGCGTGATAACTTCAATACTAAGAAAATTCATTTATACCGCGAAAATCTTGCAGACATTTCGTGCTTGTTTCAACCGTATTCTAATGTACACAAAAAATGGTACATTTTGGTTATCCGTCGACCAATTTCGCCAAGTTATACAAATCGCCAAACTAATAGCCAAATTATTCATACATACAGAATTTTTATTTTAAATAACAAAACAAAAATATAATTAGTAGAATATTATTAACAAGTCGAAATAAAAACCACTTAATGACGTTTTAAACACGTGTATCGTTTTTAATGTCATTAGACGTGACATTCACTATCATTCATTTTGGCATTTAATCTTACAGCTTGGCGATAGATTTTGGTCGACGGGATAACCAAGTAGTACCCAAAAGAGAATAATGGAATGAAAAATGGCGCACCCACCTGCTGATGTCACCTCCTCTAAATCGTGGCTTGCTAACCTATCTAAATGAGAGTCATTGTAAAAGTTGGTCCATTTCGGACTCGATACAGCGGCTAGTACAGCTCCCTGGAAACAAAAAAGAATTCTATTGATACTGTTGAAAGTACTGCATTCTATCAAAAGTACTTGCAAAGCTATAGGTATAAATTATCAATTGATTTCATAACATATTTAATTATTAATTAGGATGAGCGAAGCGAATTCCTTACTAGGCTACACAAATCACATTTTGTAGTACATTTTACAAAAAAAATATTTAGTATTTTTATTTGAAATTAAACACAAAAATAAACTATGATGTGTAGATTTGCAAAATATAATTTTTTTTTTACAGAATAACCTTAAAAAAATTATTACATTAATTAATTTATTTTACATGTTTTTCCATTAAGGAGGTATTTGTTCAAATAAAAAATTAAACGCGTATATATTTTCAGAAGAAAAAAAAATCATGGAGTTGGTAATAAAAGATAGAATCATGATTAATTAAATAAAGAAAAATGTCCTCATCAAATGTCTTTTAAAAGAATTATATTATGGTTTTTAAGTGGCAACAAAAGAACTATAAACAAATAAATTAACATTGTAAAATTTAGCTTCGAAAATATTTTAATTTATACCAGTAAAAAAATCTCGAGAATATTTTTAGTTATTTCCCTGAATTTACATTTCTAAAATTAAAATGCGCCAAAACATAAAATAACATTTTTGCTTAATAACGATGCAAAAATAATACAAAAAAGAAAATTTGTTATTTTCAAATATTTATCTTAGAAATAATGCTTCGCGAATCCAAACAAAGCATGGCTTTTGCTAGTTTATTTATTCTTAAAAAAAAATCTTTTAGTCATAGTAAACTTTATGTTTGAGAATAATATTCTATAGGTTTCCCAAAGTGTGATTCGTGTATCCATTAGAAATACACAAACAGGTTCTATGGGATACGCGACGGTTTTTGTTGACAACCAGCATAGAGTGTGTAAGTCTATCTTCGAATTTATTCAACTTCCTTCGAAATTTGAATATTTTCTTAAAATAAACAAAAACATTTAATCCTTATTAAAAGTTGATGGTTTATCTTTTCAATACATATAGTCCAACGGTAAATATTCAACCATTAACTAATGCTACTAGTATCACAGACCGCTGCTTTTTTTAAATTTTTATAGTTTAACTTGGAACTTTCAGTTTAACTGCAAACATTGCCGAAATTTTGTTCCGTTTAAAACTGTAATATACTATCACAAGGGACATTTGAATAGGTGCATTTTAATTATAACAGCCCTGTACAAGAAAAGTTATATCAGGCCTATATCCCTCGTGTAGATAATCGGCCGACAAAAAATAAACCATACCAAACCAATAAAAGTTATGAACAAAAACACTATCCTATAAGTTAATCTCGCCTTTTATTCATCTTTCGATGCCGTGATCTGACAGATCGTTCCACAATAGTTATGTGCCAACTTCTATCACATTAGTTAAAGGTTAACACTGAATTTTATGCAAGATATTTTTGTCTTTAGAAGTTAAAATAAAGATGCGATATTCTTTATCCGAACTCATTTCGGTTACCTCAGTTCAATCCGATTTCACTTCGTTTATTGATTTTTTTCCCCTCGGGCTAGTTGTTTTTTTAATCGACTTTCTAAATTTTGTAAAATTATTGGGATCGTGACGATATTCGAGTATACTGTTAAAGTAACTTATAATATATAGAGAGGAAAAAATATTCATGAGCTTTAAACTAAACGAAACTTAAACGTGGTTGGTGTAATGATGCGTGTGATTAATGTAAAATAAAAATGAATCTACAATAAGAAGGTAGCATAAAATAGGTTCTTTAAATTACACTTTCAAATTAACCGTGAAACTTTGCTCAATGAACAAAAAAACTTTTGAAACAAAACAATGAACTGTTATAAAACTATGTAACGCGTTCCTGAAGTGACAGACTGAATTTCGAAATCATTAACTTGTAAATGATGACAGCATCTAATTTTATTTATTTTTTTATTTTTATGTTACGCCGGAAAGTTAGGTAAGATGTCAGGAGCAGTGTTACTTAGATTTTTGGTTTTAGATCCAATTAGCAGCGATAGATGGCGCTGCAAGCAATATGCAAAAAATACCTCTTTTTTTTTTTAACACAGCATTGATGGAAAATAAGAAAGTTAAATATATAGAATTGGTCGCAGTCGCCAATGCATTCTTCTTCATTGGAATCTTGTTCTTCGCATCAATGCTGAGAGAAGAGCGAGAACAAAGAGGCAGGCCTTTTTTAGCGCCTATTGCTATCAACGCCATCTATCGCTGCTATTTGAAACTATAATCGAGGATCGCAGTAGTTAGACTGAAAAAGTTGGGTGAAGGGGGCGCAAAATTCTAACTTTGCTCCGGGTGCAATTTTCTCTTCGCACGCCACTACTCCGGGCATTTTACATAAAAACTTCCAAAAGAAATTTTTGACAGCTGTCAGACTTTGCAAGTTATTGAATTTAAAAATCAGTCAGTCTTTTTTGAGACATCCGGGATAATGCAATGTAACTTTAAAGACAAAAAACATACAGACCAGACATTCTAAAAGTATACCTACCTTTAATTTTCTCCTAGCGTTAAATTTTGTTAATTCTTCTACAGTTTCCTGGAGGTGCATTTTTGGAGCACACATTTCTCTTTGCTGCAAAGAGTATAAAAGCATTTTTAACATATTTCATAATGTTTATTTCATTTTTTTATTACTCATTATTATACAACATTCTAAGAAAAAAAAACTGATGTAGAAATTGTAGACTCATTATAACACAGACTATGTTGATATATATGAAGGCAAACAATTAAGCAATAAAATTTAGAATTATGAGAATTATCATATAGAAGTAATTGGCCATTAATTCATGCGCACACATAAAAAATAGCTGCTTAAATGTAATTTGCCATCGTAAAACAGAATAACAAAAACTGTCTTACCCTAATCCAACCATGGCTGAGAGCCCCTTCAACGGTTATCCTTTCTTTTGGATCTAGAGCGAGCATTTTACTAAGCAAATCTTTAGCATGACTACCGATGTTATCCCATAACCTGCCAATCATCTACAAACACAAAACAAGAGATACATCTATTAATTATATAAAATTGAATAAACATAAAATTTTTAATAAGTTTTAAATATTAATCTTTTTCCTTTATCCCCTCCCCTCCCACAAAAAAAGTAAGATTGTCAGTTTCCCCTTTTTGTTGTCAAATTTCTGTTTCTGCTGTCAAACTTCCGATGCATGCAGCCGACATACCGTTCTCAGAGGGAGCGTCAATTCCAATGACAGTTTTGGGAGGGAAAAACTGGTTTGGTGCGGTGTGTATAACAATGTTTTTTATTATACAGAGATTGTCAAATTGTTGTTCTTAAATAACTTAAACATGGCTCTTAAGTATGACTTTATGGCTCTTAAAAGTGACTTTTAGTATGGCTCTAAAAACACAATAAAATTGAGAAACATTAATTATGCACTTATCTCAAAACACTACCTAGAGTTAGTTCAATACAAAGTGGGATTATTTATACGAAAATTATTGGCCTACCTGTTCATTTCAAAAGCAAGAGACTGAGGTTGTCGGCAAATTTGGTAAACGCTTTAGACCAGCGGTTCCCAAACTTTCTTTGTACGCGACCCACCTTTCAGAGAAAAATATTTTCGCGACCCACTTTTCAGTAAAAAAAAAAAAAAAAAAAAAAAAAAAAAAAGTTGTCCGACGAATTTAAGATAAAGTTTATATCAGTATAGCAATTTTTGAACCATGTCTATACGCTCGTCTAATCCTACCAACAAAAAATGCTAATTATCGTACGGAAGATACGTTATCAACAAAAACAAGAATCGGTAATCTCAACGTGTGTAAGTGAATAGTAATTAAAACAATGCACAAAATACAAAGGTACTTAAAAATACGTTTAATTATTATAAAAATATAACTTTGTTATGAATGAGATTTCTTTTACTGATGTTTACCAATGTAGGAACTTACATTAACATGCAGTTTGCCTCATTACTTGTCTTTCAAAAACAGTAAAGTAGAAAAAGCATGTTCTCATAAGCATGAAGTGTTGAATTTTATCAAGGACCTTAAAACTAATTTAAATACACTGTAAAAAAAATCTGCAAAGGTACTAAACCTTTTCTAGGAAACTGGGATTCCAAGAACTTTTCCTGTAACGGTAACAGCAAAAATTCAACTTTCAGAATCGATTACATGATTTTTTCCCGTTATCGTTACATGAAAAGTTCTTGGAATCCCAGTTTCCTATAAAATGTTTAGTACCTTCACAGATTTTTTTTACAGTGTACTTCCGAATATTCTATTCGCATATTAATCTAGAAGGAAATTAAAAAGTTTCCTTTTAAATATTATTTCCCATTGGAAATGTGATATCTTTTTAAACGGATGAAATAAAAGATATATTTTGACGGCAAATCTCGATTGTTCTGCGACCCACCAAAACAACTGCCGCGGCCCACCAGGGGGTCGCGACCCATAGATTGGGAGCCGCTGCTTGAGACAATTAAAATTGCTTTGTAGTTTCCATTCAGGGCATTTTAATTTAAAAAAATCATTTAAATTTTTAAATAAGATTTCTTATAGAAAAAAAGAAAAATACCATTTTATTGATTACAAAAACTAATTTACATATTATTTATTTGATTTACATATTTTTCTGTACAGTGTACACGTAAAATTTTAGAAAGATTACTTTCATTTTAGTATATATATATATATATATATTTTTTTTATATAAAACTGCAATTTTTTGTAGCTTTACAAAAAATTATTTAGAGATTTACATGTTTTTCTATGCAGTGTCCACTTAAAGTTTTAGTACGATTACAGGAATTTTAGTAGATTTTTTTTTTCTAAAGCTACAGTTTTTTCTAATTTTACAAAAAATAATTTTGTAGATTTACATAATTTTATTGAATAGTGTCCAGGTCGAAATTCATGCTGGTATTTGTTTGCTAGACAAGCACCAAATGCTATAACCCAACAAGTAAAGTAGCATAAACTAGCATTACACATTGCTGGTTCCAGCAGAATTTCCAGCAATTCATGGTGTGTATTGGCCTACTTTGCTGGAAATAAGCATGAAATGCTTGCATATAGCTTGTCATGCTTTTGTTGTGCAAGCTAGCGATATAGCATGTGATGCTAGCTAGCATATAATAGCATGGAAATCTAGCAGACATAGCAATACCTAGCAATAACTAGCATATTTTTGTTGCTGGTACAAACATAAATTTTGACCTGGGTGTACAGATAAAATTTTAGTAAGCATACGGATTTCTGTAAATTTACATCTGTTAAATTACTTTTTTTTTTTTTTTTTTAACAGTACTTAACCGGTCAGCTGAAAGGTTACAGAAATGCAATCCATTTAAACTACAACGGCATTCAGAAGTTAGAGTTTCCATTCATCACTAAATTTTTGGATTTGTTGACATTTGAGCAATATCATCTCAACAATAACATGACTTTTTCTATAAATATTACAAAATAAATAAATAAATAAATAAATAAAATGAAAAATTGTAAAGTGTCTCTTTTTCTCTGGACGGAATGCAATTTTCTTCATATCTTATCAACACATAACTGGTACGATTCACTGAAAAAAAAAGACGGCGATTTTACAGTAAATTGTGCTGGTAATGGGGATACCAGTACAATTTACTGCTTTTTAACGGAAAAATTCCCGTAAATTCCAGGAAAAAAAACACGAAAATTTTCTGGAAATTACAGGAATTTTTCCATTAAAAAACAGTGAACTGTACTGGCGACCCGATTACCAGGGCAATTTACTGTAAAATCGTCCTTTTTTTACGGTGTTGAAGCTTAACTGTCGACTATTGCTTAGTATTTTTTTTTTTAAATCTACGTTTTATTAAATCATCATCCGCGCGCATCTAACCACTTCCTATCCTACACAAAATCTAAAACAATATTTTTATAATTATTTTCATTTATTTCCATTCATTCAATACTTCTATACTTACATTTACTTGTCCACTGCATATAGATTCGTATAACCACTCTTTCGTTCCGAGAAAAGGCAAAGTTCCGGTCAGGAGGACGTACAATAAGACACCACAACTCCAGACGTCCGCTGGTTTTCCATAAGGCCTACGGAGGACGATTTCTGGAGCCATGAAGTGCGAGGTGCCTATTCGTCCTTCAAATAAACAATCAAAACAACATGAATTTTACAGGAATTTAAAACAAAATGATAAATAAATGGAGATCAACTAAATTCATCTGAACTAAGACAATCAAAAACTGCGAAGAACATTAATGAAAATACTCTGTGGAAGCAAAAAAAATCACTTGAAATTTCTAACATTGTAAATAAATGTTTAGTAATTTGTTTTCACATTGCAGTAAGGTAACTTGACTATTTAATAAATATATGTATTGTTTTTATTAACGCATGTTAGATAATTGCACCATAAAATTTATAAATGCGAATATATTATATAATATTACGTGAATCACAAATAAAAAATTATGTTATGTAACATATGTCGTTCTGAATGAAAGTATTTAAATGTCGTTTAACTGTATTTTTTTATCACTTTTAGCAATTTTTAGATTAATTTGGAAGAATGTAGTCATTAAAACCTATAAAATTTGAGCATTGATACAGAAAGAAAAGAACCTTTATATGAACATGTACAAAAAATTATGATAATAACATAAAATCTGAGTTTCGAATCACCCTCAGGTTAAAATATGATGATGAAATGATTTTAAAATGTAGAGATGAAAGGCAATTTGTTGAGCATTGGTCATTGGTCAATTAGCTAATTGGAAGAATGCAGTGGCGCCATCCAGTGAGTGCATTAGAATTTTTTTAAATGAAATAATTTGAAAATGAATCGAAAGTTCGATTGAAGATCATCGAGTATCATCATCTAGGAATGGAGGAACGGATTATATTTTTTAAAGTTCATGGTAAAAGAAGTAAAATTTGAATTATATTAAAAAAGAAAAGAACTAAGACTTTTTACAATTTTTTTCACATTTTTAGTATACATTACAAAATAAATTATAATTACAGGCATTATGCTTACGTGCAATGATGTCTCTGATATTGCTTTCAAATGGGTTATTACAGGAAAAATGATTTTCGACTGTTCAAAATTCTTATATTTATGCATTATTATTATTTTCATAATTATTATTCAGGGCTCGGACTTGGTCCGTTATTTAAACGCCATTTTTTTTTTTTTTTTTCAAAAAATGTTCTTTTTTATTTATTTTTTTTTTCTATTCCAAATTTTGTAAAAACTCATCCAGAAGTTTATTTTTATTTCGGATGCAGTAAAAACCTACCACAAAAATACTCCTTCCCAACTCCCCCCCCCCCCCCACAAAAAAAATGAATCATGAGAACTCTGATAATTTGTAAATTTATTATTTTAATAACATTCTTATATTATTAAATTGTTTAATAATTAATGTAAATTCATTATTAAAGGATCAAGATGCATTTTAAACTCTATGGTTTCTAAATTCTGAATGTAAATTTTCCATTTTACCAGAACGTTTTATATAAGCATAAAATATGTGTAAAAGCCGACTGAAAAATTTCCACTTTTTTATGCGACTAGTGCAGAATTTTTTAATGAAGTATGTATTGTAACAGAAGTATTATTATAACGACTGGTTTACTAAATTTAAAAGGGCAGATTTTTGACGCTATAATTCACTTAGAGGTTTCAGTATAGTTAAGTTAAAAAGTTATAAAAGGCTGTGTTGAGTTATTGTTGTTATTATAGTTACACGGTTTGAATTTGAATTTCTAAGATTATACAAAAATCTTATGTAAAAAAAAATAATAATAGATGTTCTCTTGTGTATGCGATATGCTGAAAAATATGAAAAATCTACATAATTTTTTTTTATTTGATGTTAAAGTTTAAAAGAGAAGTGATTTTGTTTACACATATCAATACGTTGATCTGAGATTTAAAAACTTCAAATTATTTGAAATATTTTTTTTTTTTCAAACTATAACTGTGGTCTCTGAAAATAACGAATGAACAACTAATTATCAAGAAAAAATTATATACGTAATTCATTTAAGAAAAGAAGTAACATTTAAGTTTAACTAAAAGGAACTTAAATAAAATGTCTCATATTCATTAATATAAAAATAATTAGCAATTTCAATATTTTAGTTTTAATGATTGAAAATGCAGTTCTGGAATACATGGTGTTGCTATTTAGTGTCATTATTTAGAAACATTTAAGGGAGACCCGAACCCCATTTTCGGCCAAAAATCATCAAAAGTTCAAGAGATTTTTTATCTCAGAAAACGATAAAATACATATTTGCGAATATCCATGCAAAATTTCAGAACTTGGGGACACTTGGAACAGGTAGCAAATGAGCTTTTTTTAATAATAGTCACTAGAGTTTAAAGGACTAGCGACTATTTAAAATGTGTTTTCCTGAAAATGACTTTTTCCATATTTTTCCTAAGTTCAAAGTACTAAGGCTAAGTGGTAAAATGGTTTAGAAACAAAGTGTTTATGTTTCTAGAATCTTAAAATATTTGCAACAAAAGTAAGGAGAGATATTTTTTTTAACTATTTCTGAAAATTTTACATTAATTGGTAAACATGAAAATTATAACGAATTTAAGGAAATTTATTATGCGTAATTTCTTTCTCTTTTTTTAGCTGATTAAAATAGAAAATTAAAAATATCTCTCCCTAGGTCGTTTCCATATACTACAGCACTATTTAAAAAATTTTAGTAATGCCAAAATATTGAAAATTGTATGAGGAGTAGTAATTTTAAAAAGTGTATTTTTCCACAAAAAAAAATCATAAAAATCGACATAAAAAGTATACTTTTTTAATAAAAAGTATTTTTTTGCTAATTATTCCTTACAAAAAGATTCTTAAATAGTACACCAAAATTCATTACTTTAAAATCAATAATAAAAATTTTGGGTTTTTTCTTACGGGTCTCCCTTAAATAACACAGATACTTGAAGAACGGGAAAAATTAAAAAATACTTATTTGATTTAAGTAATTGTGTGTTATTAAAAAAACAGAAGGATAGATAAAAAGAAATGTAAAAAAAAAAAAAAAAAAAAAAATATTTGGTGTCAAATAGGAATAAGAAAAGCTGGCCAGTTGCCGTGAGGGCTATATTTACATAAGTGTTAAATGAATTTTATTTCAACCTACTTTTCAAAATAACCATGAAGAAATATAATTTAAAGCAAACTGTTACATTGTGTGTTAATGGAGAAATGAAATAATTATTCATTTTTTTAAGTATAAAAAATTTTCATGTGTCCACCATCTAATTTCGCGCAGCGTACTATTATCATTCATGTTATCACCATTTAAAGTAACAATAATGTTAACATAAAAATTAAGCCTGGGTAAATGCCAAATGTTAAAAGTATTTAAAATTTCTTTTTCTTCTATTCTTTATTTATTTATTTATTTTTATTATCATTATATATATTTTTGTTTATAGAGAAAGAGCTTGAATTGTAATACAGGTATTAAATATTTATGAACGAAGACAAAAGTTTTTATTATTTAAATTATGTTTATCACAACATTCTGCAAATCTACAGATATCTTAATCAAAAGAGTTTACATTAATTATGATAAAAAATATACAACATATAACTGGCGCATAATTTTATATTCATGCAAATAAGTTATAAAAGAAAAAAATGTAGTGGAAAATCACAATATTAGCTTAATGTCGTGTACGTTGCATTAAAAATTAATTTTGCGGATTTTATTTACAATGTGAACGTATTGAGCAAACAAAATTGAGGAAAATTTGTACTTTAAGGATATGTACTTTTAATGTAAATGATAAAAAATAGTTTACATTAAATACGATAAAAATTGTACCACACATAACTGACGCATAATTTTATAATCATGCAAATAAGTTATAAAAGAAAAAAATGTAGTGGAAAATCACAATATTAGCTTAATGTCGTGTACGTTGCATTAAAAATTTATTTAGCGCATTTTACTTACATTGTGAACGTATTGAGCAAACAAAATTGAGGAAAATTTGTACTTTAAGGATATGTACTTTTAATGTAAATGATAAAAAATAGTTTATATTAAATACGATAAAAAATGCACAACACATAACTGACGCATAATTTTATGTTCATTCAAATAAGTTATGAAAGAATAAATGTAGTGGAAAATCACAATATTAGCTTAATGTCGTGTACGTTGCATTAAAAATTTATTTTGCACATTTTACTTACATTGTGAACGTATTGAGCAAACAAAATTGCTGAAAATTTTTACTTTAGGGATATGTACTTTTAATGTAAATGATAAAAAATAGTTTACATTAAATACGATAAAAAATGCACAACACATAACTGACGCATAATTTTATGTTCATTCAAATAAGTTATGAAAGAATAAATGTAGTGGAAAATCACAATATTAGCTTAATGTCGTGTACGTTGCATTAAAAATTAATTTTGCGGATTTTATTTACAATGTGAACGTATTGAGCAAACAAAATTGAGGAAAATTTGTACTTTAAGGATATGTACTTTTAATGTAAATGATAAAAAATAGTTTACATTAAATACGATAAAAATTGTACCACACATAACTGACGCATAATTTTATAATCATGCAAATAAGTTATAAAAGAAAAAAATGTAGTGGAAAATCACAATATTAGCTTAATGTCGTGTACGTTGCATTAAAAATTTATTTAGCGCATTTTACTTACATTGTGAACGTATTGAGCAAACAAAATTGAGGAAAATTTGTACTTTAAGGATATGTACTTTTAATGTAAATGATAAAAAATAGTTTATATTAAATACGATAAAAAATGCACAACACATAACTGACGCATAATTTTATGTTCATTCAAATAAGTTATGAAAGAATAAATGTAGTGGAAAATCACAATATTAGCTTAATGTCGTGTACGTTGCATTAAAAATTTATTTTGCACATTTTACTTACATTGTGAACGTATTGAGCAAACAAAATTGCTGAAAATTTTTACTTTAGGGATATGTACTTTTAATGTAAATGATAAAAAATAGTTTACATTAAATACGATAAAAAATGCACAACACATAACTGACGCATAATTTTATGTTCATTCAAATAAGTTATGAAAGAATAAATGTAGTGGAAAATCACAATATTAGCTTAATGTCGTGTACGTTGCATTAAAAATTTATTTTGCGCATTTTACTTACATTGTGAACGTATTGAGCAAACAAAATTGAAGGAAAATTTGTACTTTAAGGATATGTACTTTTAATGTAAATGATAAAAAATAGTTTACATTAAATACGATAAAAAATGCACAACACATAACTGACGCATAATTTTATATTCATTCAAATAAGTTATGAAAGAATAAATGTAGTGGAAAATCACAATATTAGCTTAATGTCGTGTACGTTGCATTAAAAATTTATTTTGCGCATTTTACTTACATTGTGAACGTATTGAGCAAACAAAATTGAAGGAAAATTTGTACTTTAAGGATATGTACTTTTAATGTAAATGATAAAAAATAGTTTACATTAAATACGATAAAAATTGTACGACACATAACTGATGCATAATTTTATATTCATGCAAATAAGTTATGAAAGAATAAATGTAGTTTAAAATCACAATATTAGCTTAATGTCGTGTACGTTGCATTAAAAATTTATTTTGCGCATTTTACTTACATTGTGAACGTATTGAGCAAACAAAATTGAAGGAAAATTTGTACTTTAAGGATATGTACTTTTAATGTAAATGATAAAAAATAGTTTACATTAAATACGATAAAAAATGCACAACACATAACTGACGCATAATTTTATATTCATGCAAATAAGTTATGAAAGAATAAATGTAGTGGAAAATCACAATATTAGCTTAATGTCGTGTACGTTGCATTGAAAATTTATTTTGCGCATTTTACTTACATTGTGAACGTATTGAGCAAACAAAATTGAAGGAAAATTTGTACTTTAAGGATATGTACTTTTAATGTAAATGATAAAAAATAGTTTACATTAAATACGATAAAAAATGCACAACACATAACTGACGCATAATTTTATGTTCATTCAAATAAGTTATGAAAGAATAAATGTAGTGGAAAATCACAATATTAGCTTAATGTCGTGTACGTTGCATTAAAAATTTATTTTGCGCATTTTACTTACATTGTGAACGTATTGAGCAAACAAAATTGAAGGAAAATTTGTACTTTAAGGATATGTACTTTTAATGTAAATGATAAAAAATAGTTTACATTAAATACGATAAAAATTGTACGACACATAACTGATGCATAATTTTATATTCATGCAAATAAGTTATGAAAGAATAAATGTAGTGGAAAATCACAATATTAGCTTAATGTCGTGTACGTTGCATTAAAAATTTATTTTGCGCATTTTACTTACATTGTGAACGTATTGAGCAAACAAAATTGAAGGAAAATTTGTACTTTAAGGATATGTACTTTTAATGTAAATGATAAAAAATAGTTTACATTAAATACGATAAAAATTGTACGACACATAACTGATGCATAATTTTATATTCATGCAAATAAGTTATGAAAGAATAAATGTAGTGGAAAATCACAATATTAGCTTAATGTCGTGTACGTTGCATTAAAAATTTATTTTGCGCATTTTACTTACATTGTGAACGTATTGAGCAAACAAAATTGAAGGAAAATTTGTACTTTAAGGATATGTACTTTTAATGTAAATGATAAAAAATAGTTTACATTAAATACGATAAAAATTGTACGACACATAACTGATGCATAATTTTATATTCATGCAAATAAGTTATGAAAGAATAAATGTAGTGGAAAATCACAATATTAGCTTAATGTCGTGTACGTTGCATTAAAAATTTATTTTGCGCATTTTACTTACATTGTGAACGTATTGAGTAAACAAAATTGAGGAAAATTTGTACTTTAAAGATATGTACTTTTAATGTAAATGATAAAAAATAGTTTACATTAAATACGATAAAAATTGTACAACACATAACTGACGTATAATTTTATATTCATGCAAAGGAGCGATAAAAAAATAAATAAATGGAAAAACACAACATTAATTTAGTGTCATGTATGTTGCATTAAAAATCAATTTTGAGGCATTTTATTTACAGTGTGAACACATTGAGCAGACAAAATTGCAGGAAATATGTTCTTTAAGGAAATAAATAAATGAATAAAAAGCAATTAGTTTTTAGTGGCAATCAATTTGATATAATGTTGGGACACATAGGTAAAATAAATTTGCATAAAAAATATAATTAATAGAATAAACAAATAAATAAAAAGCATCTTTTTATGATTTTTTTTCATAAGAAAGGAATTGCATGTATACATTAAAAGTACGATAAATAAATAGGAACAGTTATAAACAGAGTTCTCGCTGACATTTGACCAACTTTAGTAATTTGGCTAATTACAATTAAAAAACATTCGCCAAATGAAAAAAGTATTAGCAAAATAGATTCTCCGTGCAACACAAAAAAATTATCTTTAATACTTTAATTTACCCCCCTTTTCTTTCAACAAATTATAAAATAACCTAAGTTTTTATAACTGCGACAATGATTGTTATAAACCTAATTTCAACTATCCGCTACAAATATATTAAAATATGTATATACTAAACATATGTATATATGCATATGTATAAAAAAAGAATAAGAAAAGAAAGAAACAAGAATTGAGCACTATCATTTTGGCGAATCTAATACCTTGTTTACTCGCCAAATGAAGAATTTAGTCGCAGTTTGGCGCAATGGTGAGCGAGAGCGAGAACCCTGGTTATAAAAGTGACAGGATATTTAAAAAAAAAAAAAAAAAAAAGTAAGCTTACCATGCTCATCGCAGTGTATGTAAAGCCGGCCACTTGGGCCGATATCTGTGCGATAGTCATGAACGTAAAAGTCTGCAGGAGAAAGAATAACATGCCATTTCACATGCCACCAACATTAACATGCAAGTCACAATTGAAAATAAGTTTTTTAAGCAACAATATAAAAAATCCATTCAAATTACGAGAATCAGCCTCAAAGTTAGTTGCAAGTTCTCTTTATAAAATCTGTTAAGATAAAACTTGGTGGTAAATGGTATTACTATAGTAGACAGCATTCGCATCTCGCCTTCAGACTTGATGCATTTTATACATTTATATGTCAAAGTTGGAAAACCATTAAAATTTATCTGCAAAGAACCGTATAATGTATTTTATCGAATGGATTTAATTTTAAAGTAATGAATTATTAATTTCATACCAAAAGCGAGTTATACCCAAATTGACTGCTACAAATACAAGTCACTTCCCACTTACACAGTGCAGGTGACAATGACATTCAGCCAAGGTTGCCGAATAGCACGTTCTCTAATAACGAATAAAGGCAATTTTGCGCCGGCAAAAATGTATTTGTAACATTGTATATTTATAAAATAAATTCGTAGGTTCTTTAAGGAATTTGAGAATTTTTATTATTTTTATTGAAAGTATTTTGTTATTATTATTATTATTATTGATGAAAATGGCCAAATTTTGATCTTCTATATCCGATGATATACTCTATGCAGTTACAATTGATTTTTCAAGGATATCTGTTCTCTCCACTTCGTCCTTTCGTTATCATGTCTCTAGAAGATGTGAGTTCCTGGTCTCGTTTCCCTTCTGCTTTAATGATTGTTTGTTTGTTTGTATGTATATCGGCCAATTATCTACGCTGTGGGATATAGGCCCTAAGGGGTGCCCTTCGTGGGGGTCTTTCTAAGGGAACCTAACTCGTATTTACGCAAGGTTCGAAGAAAACCATGGAAAACTCCGAACGGTTAGGCCGACGGTCGCGATTTGGTTCGAACCCAGCACCTACCGTCTACCAGTTTTAGGTCAGAACCTCTCGGCCACTGCTGGGGCTGCTTTAATGATAACAAGGACAAAGGGAGGCGATATGCTGATCTCAACTAAGGAAGACAGTGTGGTCAGTCAGATACGGTGTTACCATAGTTGCTGACCTAGATAAGAGCTAGCAAAATGATCTTGAGAAGTCAATTGAAATTAGATGTAGTACAAATAAGGAGTAAGAAGATGTCAAGATTTACAAGTACATTAAAACTTTCAGCATGTAGATATCTCCATGTCCATAAACCTTTTTTAAAACATAAATTTAAAAAAAGTATACTAAATTAATTATTTTTTTCTGTGTGTGGTTTTGAATTTATATAATTAAAATATATGAGTTGTTCTATATTTTCTTTTTTTTTTTAATTTTGTCTACGGTACAAATATTTTTAACAGAAAAAAATGGACATTATAATTAAGATGGTCTATTTTCCATTGCATTGTATCGAAATCAGTTGCTCTAACGGATGAAATAGGACAGTGTGTCAGCAAAAAACTCTTCATTTTGCAGAAGAAAATTGTACTTATTATGAAGTTAAGAGCATATTTGATGCTTGAAATGCTATCAACAGATTTCCATTGGGATCCTGTATTATTTGAGGAGTGCTGTCTGTTGTTTTAATAGATTTTGACATTTAAAATCTATTAAAATAACAACAAAAATTACAGATTGTTTGTTAAATTACTTTTCACTGACACACTCGATGATAGTATTTCTCTGCAAAATCTTTGTATTTAGATTAAATTTTATATATTTTTATAATTTATACACGTAAAGCAGATACGTAATAGAAACAAAAAATAATGATTGCCTCCAAATTTTATCCAAACATATCCTATAAATTTCAAGTACCCGGTAATTGCAACTAAACTTTTTGACTCATCAACGTGGTTTGAAAAAGGTGACACAAAACTGACACATAAAAGTGACACACAAAAAAATAAAAGTAAAATCCATGCATAAGCATATATAAAAGCACATTATTTATTTATATTAATATAAATATTTTTAATTAGTCCATTTAAATACACCACAAATAATAATGCGATAAAAATGAAAAAGTGTGAACATAATATATGAGCGTTTTGCAAAACTCTTATAGATTTTGTAAAAGCGACAAGCCATTTCGAACTTTTTCCGATACAAAATAATCACAAACATTTTTTTTTCCTTTGTCAATCAGTTTTTAGAGACCCTATTACGAAAAGTTGGATTCACTATTTTGAAACATAGAGGTAATATCAGTTAGGGTATACTTAACTGATATACGCCCGATATGTAAAGTTTTTTCGGGATTTTTTTAAAGAGGTGCAAAGTGTTCACAAAATCTAATTTACTACAATTTATATACAGTCGAACCTCTATATAACGAAACTCCATACATCGAATTTCTCCATATAACGAATTTTTAGTAAGAACGGTCCCCTTTTCGCATGATTACATTAAAAACAGACTATATATAGCGAAATATCTATCTCCATATAAGGAATTTTTTCATAAATTGATCTTAATTTATTCAGTTTTAAAAAAGCTTCGAAATCATATGGAATCAATTTTCCATCACTTATTTTTGATTTATCGTTCAGTGGAGAGGGTTTTTTTTTTTTATAAATATTGCTTCTCTCCTTATTCTTTAAATCTAACAAGTTCATCTCACCTCCCACACACCTTTCAACATCTTTCTCAAAACACAGTCAATTGAATTGTTACACATATAAGAGAGGAATCAATGAGAGCACATAAGAGAGACCTTCAAATGGAGGAAAATATCAACTACAAATTTTCATTCCTTGCTAAAATTTGAGAATTTTTTTTGAGAGCGTAACAATTGTAATTTTAAAATCAAAACAACAAAAAATTACAGATTTCTTCCTCTGAAATTTATGTAAGTCTTCCTTATTTGATTTTCATTAAGCTTTCAAATAAATGTTTTTTCTCTTTTTTGAAACTGCTTAAATAAGTAAGAAATAAAATGTTAGGTTAATATATACTTTTAAACATTTCACATTCTTAATTAAAAAGATCAAAAATAATATTTGTTCAAAAATTACACATTAAATACTATTTTTAACATCATACTCTATACATCGAATTTCTCTATATAACGAATTTTTTACTGGAACGATGGATTTCGTTATATAGAGGCTCGACTGTATATCAAATAAGATTTTTTATATACAGTCGGCTCTCGCTAATTCGAACTCGACGAGACCACAAGAAATGTTCGAATTATCCGAAGTTCGAATTATGGAAAATATGATATGAAAACATGCTTAATATGATGCTATTACAAAGGAATTAATGTTAAAAGTGTTTTTTTTTTATTTATTTCGTCTGTTATCATTAGAATATGTCTTAATATTAAATTAGAATGTATAAATACATAAACGAATTAAAAGATTAGAAACAAGCACAATGGAAGAAAAATTTAAAGCGTCACCGATGGACAGACGGGACACTAAGAAAGTGGACATCAAATGCATTGGATTATATGTATACTCGCTCGGAACAATTTTCACAAAAATCAAAGAAAGAAAGTTATTCAAATCCGCTAGTAAGAAAAGAAAAAGGAAAATCGGAATTCTAGTTAGTTCGAGTTAAACGAAGTCAAGAGAAAATGAGTTCAATTTAATGAAAATTTTTAACGTTATTCTGCCATTGAAAATTTCGGGACTTCATGTTTAGTTCGAATTAAGCGAAGATTCGAATTATCCGATTTCGAATTAATGAGAATTGACTGTATATTTAAAAAAATGGCGGCTTGACTTTTCAATTTTGCTATAGATTTTTAACTATTAAAATATTATTTTTGTGAGTATCAAATGTAATTAAGCCAATTTAAAGCAACGTCTATTTTATCTGCATTTTAACATCAATTTATATTTATCTGCACATCAGCAGCTAATGACGAGATTTTTAAAGAATCCGCATACCTGTTTCATGGTGTAACGTTTAACAACAGGAATAAAATCTTTATTCGTAGAAATGGCTAACTATAATAATGGTACTGTGTTTAATCGACGCATTTATACCGGGTGTCCCAAAAATGACTGATGGATTTTAAAATTCAGTAACTTGCAAACGGTGACAGCTATTTAAAAATTTTTTGCAGGAGGATTATGTATAATGTCAGGAGTTTTTTTACCGTAATTTTTTATTTTAGTCCACATCTCAAACAATAAGTGGCGCTGACGGCGATTGAAGTCCAGGTCGTCACTTCACTCAGCACTGATCGCCTGGCCTTCAATCGCCGTCAGCGCCACCTATTGTTTGAGATGCGAATTAAAATAAAAAATTACGGTAAAAAAACTCCTGACATTATACATAACCCTCCTGCAAAAAATTTTTAAATAGCTGTCACCGTTTGCAAGTTATTGAATTTTAAAATACATCAGTCATTTTTGGGACACCCGGTATATAGATTACAAAGAGTGGCTTTATTATATTTATTTATTTGAAATACAAGAATCGGCATATATTTTATTTTGTTTTGTTAAATAATTCAACATACAAGGGTAATCATTAAAAAATAACGGCTATATGTACCGGGTGTCCCAAAAATGACTGATGGATTTTAAAATTCAATAACTTGCAAACGATGACAGCTATTTAAAAAAAAAATTGCAGGAGAATTATGTATAATGTCAGGAGTTTTTTTTTACCGTAATTTTGTATTTTAGTTCGCATCTCAAACAATCGGTGGAGCTGACGGCGACTGAAGGCCAGGTCGACGCTTCACTCAGCACTGATCACCAGACCTTCAATCGCCGTCAGCGCCACCTATTGTTTGAGATGCGAACTAAAATAAAACATTACGTTAAAAAAATTCCTGGCATTATTCATAACCCTCCTGCAAAATTTTTTTAAATAGCTGTCATCGTTTGAAAGTTATTGAATTTTTAAATCCATCAGTCATTTTTGGGGCATCCGGTATGCAGAGTACTCTGATTGTATAAATACGAATATTATGCATGTTTTTAGAAGCAATGTAATACGTAAAACGCAAAAACGGTACACGTAAGTGGAGTTAAAACCGTTTAAGAGCCCACAATAGTCACAGAAAAATTACTCAAAAAGACCCGGATGATCATGTAAAGTCTATGGGAGCGTTCTTTTCGAATATCTCGCTCAAATTTTAATATTTTTGCATGATTTTTTTGCACAAGATAGCTGAGGGCAATCCACAACCGGGCTAGTTTTTACTTTTTCGATTTTGGTTATATATTTTTTATATTACGATAGTTTCAGTTTCAGAACCGGTTTAAACCGGTTTCGAAAGTTAAATTAATTTTTTAAAGAAAATCTGAAAGAAAAATTGAAAAAGTAAAAACTAGCCCGGTTGTGGATTGCCCTCAGCTATCTTGTGCAAAAAAATCATGCAAAAAAATTAAAATTTGAGCGAGATATTCGAAAAGAACGCTCCCATAGACTTTACATGATCATCCGGGTCTTTTTGAGTAATTTTTCTGTGACTATTTTGGGCTCTTAAGGGTGTATTTCGATTCAAACTGCTTATTTTCCGATTTATTTTTAAATTCATTTTTGTCTCTCAAATGCATCAAACTGGCAAATTGTCTTATTTAGAAAGTACACAAGGTGCCGTGATTGTCCATTCTTTGATAACTGCAGAAAATAGTGAAAAAAAATCAAAAACGGCATTTTGATCCGATTTTTCGAAGCGGGAGGGCTGTGAACGAAAAAAGGGTCATATTAAGCAGATAATTGTTTATAAATACAATTCTAGTGAATTGAGAGTAAAATGACATCACACGGCACCTTATACGTCTCTTCAAAAATCCCCTCAGCAATTTTCATTTTTCTACTTTTAAAAATATGTTTGAAATTGCATCAGAAAATTTCGAGCTTTTGAAGGTGGAAAAACGTTTTTTCGAATACAGCCTTAAGGGGTTTAATTGTTGTGTAATTGGGAACTCACACTGGTATATTTGAAAAGTTTTATTTTAAAATGAGAAAAAGCAATTTTGCAACCTTTTCTCTCCAAAGATTGAAATATAATGCTTTCTAGTGCAAATCTAGACGAAAATTAGTTGGGATATAATGTATACTAATGCCTCTGAGGGGGATAAACAAGACCTACCTATAGCCGTTATTTTTTAATAATTACCCTTTTATGTTAAATTATTTAACAAAACAAAACAAAATATATGCCGATACTTGTATTTCAAATAAATAAATATAATAAAGCCAATCTTTGTAATCTATACATTTATGTGAAGCGTTTACTGATGGTATGAATATGACTATTGTATATATACCGGGTGCCCCAAAAATGACTGATGGATTTTAAAATTCAATAACTTGCAAACGGTGACAGCTATTTAAAAAATTTTTGCAGGAAGGTTATGTATAATGTCAGGAGTTTTTTACCGTAATTTTTTATTTTAGTTCGCATCTCAAACAATAGGTGGCGCTGACGGCGATTGAAGGCCAGGTCGATGCTTCACTCAGCACTGATCACCTGGCCTTCAATCGTCGTCAGCGCCACCTATTGTTTGAGATGCGAACTAAATTAAGAAATTACGGTAAAAAAATTCCTGACATTAAACATAACCCTCCTGCAAAAATTTTTTAAATAGCTGTCACCGTTTGCAAGTTATTGAATTTTAAAATCCATCAGTTATTTTTGGGACACCCGATATTTGAGAAACAGTGTAATATATCAATTGCAAAAGTTGACACTCATAGGGGGTAATCCCCGCCGATAGGTGTCATTATTGCATGTCGAAAAATTTTACAACACAAAAATGTATGCGAATAATTATGCATGAGTACTTGTATTACAAATGCATAAATGTAATAAGTGTACTCTTTATAGTGGGTATATTTATGTATAGAGTACATTGATTGTATAAATTCAAATAATATGTATATTTTTGATAAACAATGTAACATATAAAATGCAAAATTTATTTTCGTATATGGTGTTTCCGATGCACAAATAGTGTTAATTACGTCATCGATGACGTCTATCTTGAAAAAGCGTCAAAGAAAACAAAGAAATGCTTATTTGAAAGAAATCACTAATGAATCGATTAAATCGATAATGAATCGGTTAAATAAACTGAAATTAACAGCAAAGAGTTTTGTAATTTTGATTATTTTAGGAGTTAAAATGCAGTTAAAAAAGCCTGAAATTATTATTTTTTTTTTTTCCATTAAAAGATATTGAGATTGCAAGATACGTAAAATAAACAAGCGATTAATACTCTATGCGGTGACCAAACGGATATTGCAGAAAATAAATAACAGAAAAACCTTTTAAAAAACAAAGGCATTTCCACTATCTTCAATCTAACCGTGAAGAATTCGATAAAAGAAAATAATAGAGTGGAAAACTTTAAATGGTTTTAAGTTAAATAAAAACTTTCAAAGAGATTTCTATTTAAGAATAACTTGAAGGTTTTAAAGAAAACAAATGAAACACCGGTTATACAATGCTTTTATTACAAAAAAAAAAAATTAGATAATTAAGTTCCAGAAAGAAAAATATCAAATATAAGAATTCGATACAGAGTTCAGGGGAAAAAGAAATCGAAACGTATAGTTTTAAAATGTATAGTGCTGCTACCTAGCGTTGACCTTTGTAAACTTTGAATAGAACTAAAATAATCTGCCGAATACAATTTCTTAACTAGTTTTTATACATTTCACAGAAACTAAACAAATAGTGAAAATATTAAAGTATTCTAAATTAAAAATTAAAAAGCAGGAAAAATTGTAAACGCCTTCAGTTACAATTTTACGATTTTGAATGTTTTGAATTAAATAAAACCAGTTAGTTTTTATTACTAATATTTAGGGGTGAAAATCTTTTTCGTCTTATATTGGTGAGCACAGGATTTTATTTTCATTTTTAAAACACAATTTTTAAGTATATTCGTACTTAAGAATGAGTCTTTAAAGGAATTAATTTTAATTCCAAACATAGAAAATTAAACCGAATGTTGGCGATTGAATGATAAAATATTTAGTGCTGCCATCTATTGAAAATAATTCTAAGCATTAGTTTCATTCAAAATTCAGAACAAATAGAAAACAACAGAAGAATATTAGGATATTTTCGTTTGAATCTTCAAACTTGTAAAGCATAAAAATAAATTTAAAAGAAATTATTCCATGAATAAAATGAAATTGAAGAAGGGCATGACTCAATCTAGATAAAAAGATGCGTTATTGTTTTTAAAAACTAATAAATTTGTTTTTATATGATAGCCGGTGCTGCCATCTAGAGAAACAACTGAAAGATTTTGTATCTCAATAACTCGCGAGTGATTAAAAAAATACATTCCAATTTAAATGAATAATGTCGAGTTAGATTCGCCATAATTTCGTGTTTATTTATTTATTTTAAACTACTTATTTACTACAAATTAAAAAAAAAATGTTTGCTTTATAAGTAAATACGTATTACTAGATGCATTTTAAATATTAGAATTATCGAGTGATTTCACTTAATATACTGATTTCCATGTATTTTTAAATCAAAAAGTTATAAACTTTTAAGGGTAAGCTGGAAAATTGTTAAAGGAATAAATAGACGGCATTTTGTGTAAAGTTGAAAATTAATAGAAATAATTTGAATGCAAAATACAAATCATTGGAAAAGAATTGTTAAAGATTAGCTGTGATGCAACAGTTCAAACTACAATCGTTTTTAACCAGGTTTTTGTTAAAATGAGTTGAATAAGTAATTTTCTACATCACTGAATTTAACTTCATACCAACCATATGAATGCAAATGTTGAATTAATATAATAATAATAAAAATAAGACACAAAATATATTTCTCAAATATAGAAATATTATTGCACAAACCTCCATGGATCATTTTATCGTTTTTCACCTTGACAGCGGAGCCAAATCCACCTAACTTCAGAGGCGCCGAATTCTCTTTCGTTGCTAATAGAATGCACTGCGGCTTGATATCCCTGTGAATAATGTCGTTCTCATGGCAGTACCTGACGGCCTCTAATATCTGTCGCATGTAGTGGCTAGAAAAAATAATAAACAAGAAGAGAAGATACAGTGAAATATCACTTTAAAAGGATGTTGGTCAGTCAGATCGCAAATTCCCCTTGCTAATGTTAAATCTAAGGCAAGCGTTTACTAATCTCAAATATATGACTATTGTGTATATATTTGAGAAACAGTGTAATATATCAATTTCAAAAGTTGACACTCATAGGGGGTAATCCCCGCCTATAGATGTCCCCTTAGCAAAAAGTGGCATAGGATTTTTTATGGAAACACATGGTTTTATATGGAAAATCATAAAAAAATTATGTCATTATATGTAAACATATTGTATTCATATGGTAAACATTCATCGCTCTATGGTATTGCAGAGCAATGTCTATGGTAAAGTTATAGGATAATGATATATACCATACATTTTATGGTATCCAGAGAAATGTGTATGGTAAAGTTATAGGATAATGATATACACCATACATGATATGGTATTCCATAATCAGGTGTATGGTAAAACTATAGGGAAATGAAATTTACCATACATTCAATGGTGTTCCATAGCGTGATGTATAGTAAAATAATACATAATTGTTTGCACCATAAATTGTATAGTATTTCAAAGCATGGTGTATGGTAAAATCTTAATGCCTTTTGAAAGATTATAATATATTAGATTTTGTGTAACTATAATGTAAAATTACCGGTTGCGGTCATCTCAAAACTTTGTATCTTTATGTATGTCTTATGCACTTCTAAAAAATAGAATCATAGCAACGCCACTGGTTAGATAGTTTAAACCAAAATCTATTTAGGAACAACTTATGTTAACTTATAACCAGTCTAATGAAATTGAAATAATTTGAGTCCCTTGATCTCAAATTAATATAACATAAAATAACATATTAAGGTACCCTGGGGTAATAACGCCAGGCGGGGTAATAACGCCAAGTGCTTATATTTTGCATAATTATGAAATAATCAGGTAAATGACACTCATGTGCTCTGCGCAGAAGGGTTTTGAGTCATATAAATCGCAAAAAACAGCTTCAAGTTAATTTGTTTCATTTTTAGGTCTTATTGTTTTTACAAACAACTAAAATTAACGCTTGATCTAAAATTTGCGAGATACGTTTTGTGATGTGAAGACTATCTTTTTATCCGGAAATACTTTGTTAATTACATAAATTTGTAGTGCATTTCATGTACTTTTAAAATGTTGTTGAAGATTTTGGATATCTTCTCGAGATAATTTGTAATTTAAAATGTACTGCGGAATAACTATACCGGGGTAATAACGCCAATCGTTGACATTAATACCCCGGTTGATTCCCTACAGTGCCCGAGCTACATCCTAAATACTGATTCAAATAAACACAGTTAAAACTGTGCAATGTTTCTCATATTTATATTTAAGCGGTCATTTTTAAGCAAAAAGAAGCTCACACGGTCTGATATTCTTTTGCCTAATCCTCCCCTCCCACACCACACCTTTATTTTTCTTAAACTTTCACAAAAAATGAACATTTTCAATAGCTTAGAATGCAATTAGTCAATTTCTAAGTTTGTAGAGTTTGTATTTTTAGAATTGGGCTATCTACATGCAATTATTCCATCTTATTTTATAGTTTTGCTTGCATGGCGTTATTACCCATATAGGTAGGTAATAACGCCAAATAGCATTAGTCAAGAAAAAACGTCATTACATTTTATGAATACATATCTGTTAAATTATTTTATTTTATATAGATAGTCAATGAGTTGCTGTATCAGATCCTATATTTGTTTGAAAAATACAATCTAAAACTAAGCCGTGAAAATTGGTAGAACCTTAACGTGGCGTTATTACCCCAGGGTACCTTATTTTATTCTTATATAATTCATATATATATAAGTGTGTAAATGCGTTGAAAAAAAAATTTTGAGAAAAATAAATTATTCAATAAAAATATATAATTGACATATTTCCTATAAAATTCTAATAGCGATTAAAGGAGTCAGGGACACACATAAAAAATACTGCATTAAAAATTTATCTGATTTTTTATGCTTATAATGACATTTTTTAAAAATCATATTTAGAAAAGGAAATATGTGGGGTTTTTTTTGTTTTTTTTTTTTTTTTTTCGTTTTTAGCATCTAGCTTTTAAGCATTGATTGTCATGGATAAGACTTCTTGTATGCGTTTTTCTTCATGATGGGTTTTCACAATTTCTCACATTTAAATTGTAATGACTCAAGAACCGTTAAACATAAATGCTTTAAAATTAGAACATGCCCTTTTTTAATTGCTTTACTTTAATTTTGATTCAGCAAATTTAAAAAAAATATTTATTTTTGAAAGTATTATTTTTTTTTTCAAACTTTTACTTTAAATAAATTTTTTATTAATATTTTTAAAAAGGCTGAATCAAAATTAAAATGTAGGTGTTTCTGTTTATTTAATTGCTAAAAAACTAAAATTCTACAATTATTACATTGAGTTACAGTAATTTTTAATCTCCCTCCACTTTTTTTAATAAATTTTAAATTAAAAAAAATATAAAGAAGTTTTATCATGCGATTTTGTTTTAAAATTGTATGTTTAATATCACAAAAAATTGCGAAATTTTAATTCAATAAAAGATTTTTTAATGTGTCCCGGACCCCCTCAAAATAAACAAATTGTCAAAAATAGCCTATAATTATTTAAAGAAAATCTTTTTGAATTTATTTTAAAAAGGACCTACAAATATTTGAATCACCAAAAGAAATTTTGAAATATCTTTTAAAAATATTAAAAACAAATTATTAATGCATATATATTAATATAATATGTTATAATATGCTAATTTAATGTTAATAAACAACTTAATATTACAAAAAAAAAAAAAAAAAAAAAAAAAAAAAAAGACGGTTTATAATTGATTCACGTTATTTGATAATTTTAAAGTCATTTTATATGGAACAACAAGAGTTTTTATTTTATTTAAAAGTTAAAAATTATCTAAAGATTAAAAATTATTTTACGATCTATAAAAATATAAAAAAATTACCGATATTTTTATCGACCTCAAATTATGATAATATATTAAATAATAGTGTTATTATATAGTTCTTATGAATTTCATATATGTAAGCAGAGTCTATGCGTTATAAATAAAAATCCTATGGAAGAAATAAAATGATTTAACAAAAATATATATTTGATGACATATTTCCTATAAAATTCTAGCAGCGATTAAAGAAGTTTGTAAATACAAACTTCAAAATTACAAACTTCTGTAAATACAAACACATTCTTAAAACTGCATTAAAAATTTCTTTATTTTTTCTTATGCTTATAATGATGTTTAAATCATGTTTTCTATTATAATTCGAAGAGACAATAGTCAGACAATCGTAGTATTTTTTAGTTTTGGTTTTTATATTCATTTATATTCATTTTATATGCAACAACAAAGTTTTTATTTTATTTTATTTAAACGTTAATAATTATTGAAAAGATTAAAAATCATTTTACAATGTACTAAAATATTGAATATATCTATTAATCTTTTTGGTATTAAAATTTAAAAGAAAGATTCAAAATTTCCGTAAAAATTATCTAAAAAATAGTAATATATATATATTTTTTTACTTTAAAATTAAAAAATGCTCGTAAGTAAGGAATTAATATAATACATTAATAAAATTATTAAAAATATATTATATACTAAGTTATCAAATGATTTCTTATTCTTATTAAATATTATTTCTTATCGACTTTCTATTTTTTTTTAAATTAATTTTAATAAACAGAAAGTAGTTTTTCCTTTATTTAATTGGATTTTATAACTAAATAATATTTGCTAAGATATTTACTCCATTCATTAAAATAATAAATTAACTTATAAATACATGTCTATAAAACAATTTATATAAAAAAAACCCCTTTAAAACTACCTTCTTTTGTCAACCATTAACTTAGAACGACAAATAATGATGATTTACCGAAACGCTTTATTCATATAACGTTTCATAAGCACAGCTCATCACACCGCATGGCCGAATGGTTAGGATGCTCGTCTTCCATCCCTACCGTCCGTGGATCAAATCCCACTGCTTCCCAAGGTCGAAGTGCATTAGTAAGCTTAGTTCCCAATATTCCTAAAAGATGGCGCCACCAAAGTTGATATCGTTATTATTTTTTAATATATAGTACCATAAAGAATTACCATACACTTAACGTTTATATGGTTTTTCATAAGAATTACCATACACTTAACGATTATATGGTTTTCCATAGAATCACTTTTACCATAGGCAAAAATCCATATGATTGCACTTATGGTGTTTTTTTTATGGTAATTCTATGCCTTTTTTTGCTAATATTGCATGTCGAAAAATTTTACAACACAAAAATGTATGTGAATAATTATGCATGAGTACTTGTATTACAAATTCATAAATGTAATAAGTGTACTCTTTATAGTCGGTATATTTATGTATAGAGTACATTGATTGTATAAATGCAAATAATATGCATATTTTTGAGAAAAAATGTAACATATAAAATGCAAAATTTATTTTCGTATATGGTGTTTCCGATACACAAATGGTGTTAATTACGTCATCGATGACGTCTATCTTGAAAAAGCGTCAAAGAAAACAAAGAAATGCTTATTTGAAAGAAATCACTAATGAATCGATTCAATCGATAATGAAAATGTTATCGTATGTATATAGTATGTATATTAAATCTAAGGCCGTAGAATGCATTATTATTTCTAAGATATCTCATCAGAAAATTAATATTTTTAAATCATAATTGGTACTTTTGAGTTATAGCAATTAATCGCCGAAAATGAATAGCCACGTGACCAAGATTTATCTCCAAATTATTAGGCATATATCATTAGACCGATAGGCGGCAGCACAGACAATAACATCATCGAGTTTACGGATGAAAATCTAGAATTAGTTAAATCTCGATTCTTATATTAAAACGCAATCGGTCTTCTAAGTCCTATCTTGGTGGAAAACATTAAAAAACCTCGATTTTAATGGTTAACTCATAGGTTTACCCGTGTGCTTTCCTGCACCCAAAAGTATGAAAACATGGCGGACTGTGAGCAGGAAAACATAACGTAAACCTGCGAGTCAAGAGTTAAAATCGCATTTTTAAGGGGACAGTGGACCTTTATTTCAGCAATATCGTCTAGAGCAAAATAGTCGAAAAAAGGTTTATTTTTGAGGTATAATAATACCAAAACAGTTTTTTTCTTATTAAAATATCATTTATGAAGGTTTTAAGAAGTAAACAATAAAAGTAAGTGTATTTATATGCTTTAAATATGTTTTTCTCAAAACTAGTTTTTCAGCGGTTTAAATTTTTTTAAATGCCCCTTGCGTCGTAATTTTTTATCAATATTTATGAAATTGATAAGGAAGTATACTGACGTTCTTTAGAAAGAAATTGTGTAAGCTTTTTAAATTTCGTCTTCATTAACTTAGTCAAATTTCATTCTTTACTTATTGAAAGGCAAAATTTTATTGAAAATCAATATAAAATTTAGAAAAAAATCTGTAAAATATTAATTATTCAAGAGATTTCAAAAATCTTACACAAATTCCTTTATAATAAAGTTTTAAATGATAAAAATGCAAAAACAAGAAAATATCTCAAAAATTAAAACACGAACATTTTAAAATTTCTTTTAAAAGTTTAAAATTTTTTTAAAAAATTAAAATGTTTAATAAGATTGGAATTTTTTTTGACAGTGTTCTATATGCATTGGATGAAATGTATATATGCACAAAATTTCATATTGCTATGATTAAAATTTAAAAAAAAAAATTTAAACGTCCACCGTTCCCTTAAGCGTTTTTCACCAAGATATGACTTGGAAGACTGATTGGGTGTTATATGCGAATCGAGGTTTAACTAATCCTAGAATTTCAGCCGTGTACTCGATGAGGTTGTAACGTGAGTGAGGGTATGTTGTTGAAATGAAGACATAATTCTAAGCATAAGATAAAAGCCACAGTTTATTTAAGCCTCTAGAACTTGGGAAAAGTGGAGCGATAGTTCAAAAATTCAATCACTAATCACAGTACTAAGAGATTAAACTTCAAACTATACTCACGACCTCGGCTTAGGCTCAGTTCGGAGCACTTCACACGAGCTTCACGTGCAGATTTCGGCTAAAGGCTAATTTAAATCTTTAATAAGACAGCCCGTGGCTGCCAGCTTCACGTGCAAATTTCGGCTAAAGGCTAATTTAAATCTTTAATAAGACAGCCCGTGGCTGCAAACACTCTTTATTACTAAAAATGTTCAACGTATTAAATCAATTTCTTACCCACTGACCCTCTTCTTGGGTGACTCCGCTCACGATAAACTAATTCGGCTCACACTGCTGGATATCTCACGTTAGAGTACAATCTATCTCACTGGAGGCTATCAATCTAACTCGCTTTATAACACAATCTAATTCACCTGGCTTCTCAGCACTGGCTGGATTTCGCCGCCTCACCACACTGCACTAGCTGGCTTTCGCCGCCTCACCACACTCACAGCACTCCAACTCAAAGCTTTTATACGTTGCAAACTGAAGACGGCGCTATAAATTTGCATATTACTCCTATCCGCAACTAAATGTAGAACCAAGGCGACACACACGCTCTGGAAAGTTAAAGTTCAATAAAGGATAGATGTCGCTTCCACGCCAAACATGTTAGAACATTGACGTCAGGATCTCACTAAAATGCTAGAGTGCCTTTATCACAAAGAGCACTCCATCACAAGGTGATTGTCTGTACTGCCGCCTCTATATTTTCTAATACAATATATTATAATAATATAGGACATATAGAACATTTCGTGCCGCATAGTCAAATATGCCGAGAAATGACTTTTATCTATGACACATGCATATAAAATGCATATGGTATAATATGGGATATATGTCGTAAATAACATGTATATAATGATCATATAGCACGCATATGATCATTTAAAGAATGTATATGGGTCTACACTGTAAAAAAAAATCTGCAAAGTTACTAAACTTTTTCTAGGAAACTGGGATTTCTAGAACTATTTATGTAACGGAAACAGCAAAAATTCATATAACAGATACGGATTTGCCCTGAAAATAAAAAAATTCTGTAAGGTTACTATGAACTTTTTAGGAAACTGGGATTCGAAGAATTTTTCATGTAACTTTAGCCCAGGTTACAGATGAAATTTTAGTAAGATAACTGTAATTTTAGTAGACTCATTGGTAATGTTACAGATTTTTGTAGCTTTTCAAAAAACTAGTTTCGTAGATTTACATCTTTTCTTGTGCAGTGTATTGATTAAATGTTAGTAACCATACAAATTTCGGCAACTTTACATCTGTAGTATTCCAGATTTTTTTTTTTTTTTCAGTGTACATTAGTTATTCTCATTTTTTTTCTCGTGGGCCAGAAAACATATGTTTTAGACATTAGGCGAGCCGCAACACATTTAAACTAGTCGTTGGGGGCCACCGTAATACTTACCCATCATATATATGCATATATAATGTATGAAAATAATACATTTGAAAACTATTTATAAAATGGATTGCGATTCCAAAACAAAATTTAAACGTGTATTTGTATTTTTATTGTGCATAGTAATGCTGTATTAATGAATTGCTGATAAATCTCTTTCGATAAATTATACAACACGCCTAACTACTCAAGTAGTACTGAATTATACTTATAACTCCAAAAATAATAATCTTATTAACTAACAGTTTATTGCGTCGGATTAAGCGTCTAATTTCCAATTAAAATATATCTTTGAATTGAAATTTGAATGAAATGCAGGGTCATGAAAAATCAAAGAATGTGGAAAGCAGGATTACAGATATCTCGGCAACTAATAATTCGATCAACTTCGTTCTTTATGCAAAATTTGTGTTATTTTATTGCCTTTTACGACCACTCCTTAAAATAAAAAAAATTTAAAAATTTTTATATACCTTTCATCAGAACGAATTTTTCGAGAGTCCGAAAAAAATAGTTCCGGATAATCAAGGTTACTGATATTAAATAGGCTTCGTCAAATTCTTACATACTAAGTACACACAAAATTTCAAGTCTCTATCTCAATTCGTTCGGGTGATAAAGCGTTTACAGACAGACGGACTGACTGACAGACAGACAGACAGAAAGACAGACGGACGGCAAAATTTTTTTTTTCTAAAAATATGTTTTTCGAAATCTCCAGTGTCGAAAACGTGTAAATCCGTCAAAAATATTTTTTTGATTTTGAAAACGATTGCAAGACTTACCCTATACTACGTATGATGGGTAAGTAAAAAGGATGAGAAAAATTAGGGTCATTAAAATAGGAATATAACAAAGCAATACAAAATGCTAATATTATCAGTATACTATAAAAAAAAATCTGTAAACTTACTAAATTTTTCCTTGGAAATTAGGATTCCTAGAACATTTTATGTAACGATAACAGCAAAATTGCATGTAACAGAATTGATCACATGAAATTTTCCTGTTACCGTTACATAAAAAGTTCTTGGAATCCTAATTTCCAAGAAAAAGTTTAGTAACTTTACAGATATATTTTACAGTGTAGGCTTAAACTTTTGAAAAAAATTTGTAATCCTACAGATGTAAAGTTTCCGAAATCTGTATGGTTACTAACATTTTATCTGTACACAAAAAATGTAAATCTACAAAACTAATTTTTGTAAAGTTACAGATTTCTGTAACTTTACAAACGGGGTCTACTAAAATTACAGCTATCTTACTAAACTTTTATCTGTAACCTGGATTGCAGTTAAATAAAAAATTCTACGAATCCCAGTTTCCTAAAAAATTCTTAGGAACTTACAGATTTTTTTATTTTCAGTGCAAATCTGTATCTGTTACACGAATTTTCGCTATTGCCGTTACATAAAATGTTCTAGGAATCCGAGTTTCCTATAAAACTTTTAGTAACTTTGCAGATTTATTTTACAGTGCGAAGGAAATGTTACCGAAAAAAAGAAATAATAACAATACTACGAGGGGTGATCCAAAAAAAAGTTTACAAGGAAAATTAAAAAGTATTTATTAACAATAGAAACAAGATACAAATGGCAATCAGGAGGCACATCTGGCCTTTACTTTTCCACATAGTCGCCAAACCTGTTTAGGCATTTGTCAGAACGTTCGACCAACTTATTTATCCCGTCTTCGCAGTAATCAGGGCACTGCTCATTAAGTCATTTCTCGGCAGCTGTTTTCACTGCATCGTCTGAGGTGAACCGTATTCCGTATAAGTTTTGCTTCAACGCCGGAAAAAGGAAATAGTCACTTGGAGCCAAATCGTGGCTGTATGGAGGGTGGTTCCAGACCTCCCACTTGAACCTTTACAGCGATTCCTGAGTCTGGCGAGCTGTATAGGGCCTGGCATTGTCATGCAGAAGAATGACGCCTTTGCTCGGTAATCCAGGCCATTTGCGGCGGATGGCTTCTGGGCCCATAAGAATCGAATTACGGCTCGCACCTCTATGCGAGACCACTTTCTAGACGTCGCGCCATTACAGTCGCTCTTAAGTGTCTGCGTACTGAAGCTACTTACTCGTAGAACCGCTGTTGGATAACTAGAGCCATCTGTCAACCACCCTGTGTGGAAATATTCGCTCCACAATTATTACTTTTCAAATGCTTCTGCTTGTAAACTTTTTTTTGGATCAACCTACGTACTTCCAAACAGTAAACTTCCGGGAAAATTTCTATTGCAAATATTGTAGAAATTTAGATATATGTCGTGAAGTTTGTTTTTGGAAATGATACTGTAAAAATTTTTGGTGCAATATTTTTCCCTGAAACAAATGTTCAATCTTGAAAAGCAGTATTACTAAGCATAAAATGCAAGAATATAAAAATTCAGAATTTCCAAGTTTTAATGAAACAAAATCAGGAGATTTTCTCTAATACATCAGTTTTTTACTCACTGAAAAATCTTTTTTTTTTTCTATTGTAGACATATACACAGCAGAAATTTAATTAATTTGTAATAATGTTTGATTAATGTTGAACAGTAAATGAATTTAGCACTGTAGCAAAATTAGGACTAGGTGTAAAAAAAAAAACTTTCGAACAAAATCGACATTTAAGATGTTTTAATATAATTTTAAATTTATTATAATTAAAAGAAAAATTTTGTCTTTCCAGGAAAATATATTAAATAACAGTAACGATCTTAAATAATTTTATGCACAGCTCAATTAATTTTTTGAGCATGGATTGATCACTAGATATCTCGGGCCGCACATAGAAGGCCTTCGGGCCACATGCAATTCGTGGGTCGCAGATTGAATATGGCTCGTCTGTACTTAGATTCAGATAAAAACTTTGCGGTGATTTTAACAAAACCCTTACCAAAATTGTGCATAATCATATAATTCTGGAGTCTCTATAACCCAAAATTATTATTATTATTATTATTATTATTTTAGTTTTTTTAAAGGATGCCTCCTTATATTTTAGATGATAAAATAGCACTTCATTAATATAAAAGATTTTGTTTGGAGTGTTAAAATCTCACTGAACCGGTTTCTCTGTCACATAAACAATGAAATCAAGCTTACATTTCAGAAATATTTTGCCATATAAAAAAGGAAAGGGCTTCAATTTCAGAAACGTACCAAAAGAGAAAAAAAATTGAAAACGTTAGTTTTCTAGTAAGATACACTGTAAAAAGAATCTGTAAAGGTACTAAACATTTTCTAGGAAACTGGGATTCCAAGAACTTTTCATGTAACGATAACAGGAAAAATCCACGTAACCGATTCTAAGACTTGTGTTTTTGTTGTTACCGTTACAGGAAAAGTTCTTGGAATCCCAGTTTCCTAGATAAAGTATAGTACCTTTGCAGATTTTTTTTACAGTGTAGATACTTTAAAAATAGGAATGCATTTTTTGCCAATATGTCTATGATTGGAGTATGGAACGTCAGACAAGACTGACCAACACCCTTAGAAAATTTTTACTACTTATGAAAATTTAAAACATGCTTGAAAACAAACAAAAAGTTTTAAATAGAAAGATTCGAGTTGTGAAGTAAGGCGTAAAAAAGAGATGTAAATTCGGAAATAGTTTTCTAAATATTATAGATGTTTTCTAAAGAAAACAAGAAAAGAAGTTATTGTAATTACTTTAAAGTTGATTAAAATTCATATGTAAAAAATTATCTTTGGTTATTATGGCACACCGCGCTTTTGCCGTAAAAGTGTCATAACTCAAAAAATCCCTTTCGGCATGGCCTATAGGCGGAGGTAGATTTTGAAAAGTTTTCATTTAAAAAAAAAAAAAAAAAAAAAAAAGCCTATCTCTATTCAAATGCCCATTTTGGCAATATATTTTGAATTATATTCTTACTTTATTTAAAAAAATTACCAATATGCTCATTATATAGTTCCTAAATAACAAAAAATTTTTAATTAAATTCGTTTGACAGCAAAATTGAATTTAAAAATGAGTCATAAAATAACCAATTTATTATTTTAATACATCCACAATTCTTTAATCAAGATCGCTTTGAGAAATTTTGTGCGAAGCGCCCACTTTGACAGATTTTTTTAAATATGTATTTAGCCTTTATCAAAAATCTGACCGATACGGCACATTACACAGTTCCTAAATAACAAATAACTGTCAATTGAATGCGTTTGAGAGCAAAATTGAATTTAAAAATGAGTCATAAAATAAACAATTTGTTATTTGAATACAACCTCAATTATTTTATCATGATCGCTTTGGGAAATTTTTTTTGCGAAGTGCTTACTTTGACAGCTTTTAAAATATATATATTTACCCTTTATCAAAAAATTGACGAATACGCACATTATATAGTTCCTAAGTAATAAAAAACTGTCAATTGAATGCGTGTCAGAGCAAAATTGGATTTAAAAATGAGTCATAAAATAACCAATTTGTTATTTGAATACCCACAGTTCATTAATCATCTCGCTTTGGGAAATTTTGTGCGAAGTGCCCATTTTGGCAGCCTTTTTTGAAATATATTCTGCCTTTATCAAAAAACTGGCCACTCCGTCACATTATATAGTTCCTAAATAAGAGAACCTGTAAATTGGATGCGTTTGAGAACAAAAAAAGATTTAAAAATGACTCGGTAAAAACGCAATTTCTTAAATTTCCTCAAATTTTAATCACGATAACTTCGTGAAATTCTGTTCAAAATACCCTTTTTGGCAGCTTTTTAAAAAATATATTTTGCCTTTATCAAAAAACTGGCCAATACGTCAAGTTGTATAGTTTCTAAATAATAGGACCTGTAAATTGGATGGGTTTGAGAACAAAAATGAATTTAAAAATGACTCATAAAAAACGCAATTTGTTATACTTAATGAATTTTTTAATGATGAAAACTTCGGGAAATCTGTTCAAAATACCTTTTTTGGCAGCCTTTTTAAAAATATATTCTGCCTTTATCAAAAAATTGGCCAATACGTCGCATTATATAGTTGCTAAATAAGAGGATCTGTCATTTGGATGCGTTTAAAATCAAAAATGAATTTTAAAATGAGTCAGAATATAAGCAGTTTGGATTTGAGGTTTTTTCTCCAATTCCTATTTTTGTTTAATTTATTTTTGCTATAAGAATTGGTTCTATGAAAAACTTGTCAGTATAAAAGTTGTAGATATTATTGTGAAGATGTAAAATAAATTTAATTAGATTTAATTGCTTAAGAATAGAGTAAGTTATGGGTTTTTTTCTTTTTCCTCCCCCCTTTTTCTTTTCGTTTTTAATTTTTTTCATCGGTAAAAATTGGTCCTATCAAAAACCTGTAAATACAAAAGTTTTAGATAATATTGAGTACATTTATATAAAATTTAGTTGGATTTGATATCTTGAGAATTGACGAAATTATGAATTTTTTTCTCCCAAAAACCATGTTTTTTTCGCCCCTTGAGCCCATTTTTAACTTTATCAAAAATCTATCACGCATAAACTTTTTCCTCATTTTTTAGAAGTAATATAAACTTTAAACTGATTCGATATCTATTTTAATTAAAAAGTTATCGCGTTTTTTCTGTTTTCACAAAAACCCTCCTAACTTCCACCCCCTTGGTCCGATTTTGCCCATTAACGAACTTAACCGAGATTTTATGCCCCTTGATTTTATGTAAAAGTTTGATGAAGATCTGAGCATAATTGTGGAAGTTATCGTGTCTAGAAGAAAGTGATATACACCGATATATATATATATATATATATATAAACTTTTTTACTGATGGTAGTTTTGGGGTCTAGGAGTCATGATTCGTGTAGATCCGCAAAAATTTTTCAGAAATTCCAACATGGGAGACAATGCAATAGGTAGTATTTCATACGAAATCTACCTAAAAACCTCGTTTTTTAGGAAATGCAAAAAACTGTTTCAGGCTGTGGTACACTGTAAAAGAAAAAAAAGGTCGATCTACTAAACAAAAATTTAGTGATCCTTGTAATTACTATTTTTTTTTTGTAACTTTACTCGGTTACTAGAAAATCTGTAAGAATTACTAGAAAAAAGCTAGCAACGAATAGAGTTAACAGTTTTATATTTTTAATAGCTATTACTAAAACTCACTTGGTGTGGCCGTGATAGCCTAGTGGTCATAGCACCGATCTCCAGGATGAAAGATCCCGGGTTCGATGCTGGACGCCATCAAATACGCCCTTGAATGTATGCAATGCAAGTACTCTTTAAATAAAGGGATTATGAAAGTCCTGTCGGAGCAGGTAGCAATGTTTGGTGCTGCCATCTATTGCGGCTTATTATTAAAAATAATTTTGGAGCTATAACTAAGATTTGCTTGGTGGCTCATACTAAAAAGTTTTAAGTTAGTTATACAAAAAATTCTTTTGTTACGTTTACAAAAGAAATGCTTGTTTCACTTGCAAAAAAAGTTTGTAATGGTTACTAAAAAATTCTGTGGAATACAACTTTACTAAAAAATTTTTACTAACCTCTTGAATTTTTTTTACAGTGTAGGCTCAATGCGCATGCTGCAAACACAACTGCTACTTCGTTTGCTGGATTTTATGTGCACAATCTTCTACTTTAGATATTGGTAGAGAAATAAAATGGCAGACATGTTCCATCCTAATTTTTGAGTTGTGACACTTTTGTAGCAAGGGTACGATATTTTGAGTAGAAAATAAACTTTGTCTATTTAAAAAGTTGCCAGAATGCAATTAATCAATTTATCTTGAAAATTTAAAAGAAAAATACATGTTCCTTACCATATTTTACATCCGAGCCTTTCAATTGTAAATAAGTGTAATGAATTCAGAATTGCAATGAGAGTAGGTTTGGAACTGGACAGAATGTTAAAGAATAACCAGAAATTATACTACTACTAATAATAATGTATTAAGCATTTACTAATATTTAGAAAACATGTACAATATGTGTCACTATCATTTTCAATAAATACTATAACATCGAGACAACAAATAATAGAGAATAGTTCAGTCTTTTTTCAAACGCCTGTACATCAGTAATAAAAATCGATATCAGTATCTTGATGCAAATGAAGACAAGTTAGTGCAATGTGCAAGTCGGGTTATACCAAACCGGAAATTTTATTTTCAAGTCCAACCGAAATCCTGCCCGAACTCGACGCATCTCAAAGCGAACCCAAAATACTTAAACCCAAAACTGAATAGATCTCTAAATGGAAGAAAATCAATCTATATTTTATTACAAATAACAAGAATTCTTCAATTATTTCACTAATATCATGTTCATATTAAAAAAAAAAAAAAAACATATACATTTTATTTATATTCAATTACATAGTTATTTCCAGCTAAAAAATATTCAGATTTTTTTTTAATCGAATTAATTAGAAACAGACCCGCAAGAGTCAAACTCGACCAGAAACTGTCCAGAACTCGAAAAAATGAAAGTTAACCTCACCAGAATCCAACTTGCAACAAAATAAATTAAGGAAGCACCTTCTCCCCTTCCCCAAACGGCGATATGTTTCGGATTGTGTTCGAGTAAAATTGGATTACCGATGCGGAAAAGTAATGCAAATAGGGTGTTTTTGGAAGACTCCTCGACATCGTTTTTCAACAACGACTCAGCGTCTGTGATTAGAGCAAAAGAAATAGGCTTATGATGTTTCAAAAGCTGCCGAAGGAATTTTTACAGAAGATAAACAGAGCAATAGTCTTGTTTTTCACTAGTGATTTAAATGTTAAAACATTTAGTAACAGTCTAGAATTCTAGCGTACTCGCAACTAATTTTGCCTTAAAGTGCTGTGCTTAATAATGCTTGATGGAAGTAAAAAAAAATCGCTGACTTCATATTTCAACAAAGACTCAGCTGCTGTGATCAATAAAAAAGAAATAAGCTTATGATGCTTATATAGCTGACGAAGAAATTTTTTACAGGGGATAAACTAGGCAATTTCTTGTTTTTCAGTAGTCATTTAAACATTAAAGCATTTAATAGTAGTCTAGAATTCTAGAGTACTCTCAACTAATTTTGCCCTAAAGTGCTATGCCCAATAATGCTTAATGCATGGATGCCCTGGAGTCATTTTTCAACAGCGACTCAGCTGCTGTGATCAGTACAAAAGAAATAAGCTTATGATGCTTTAAAAATTACCGAATTAATTTTAGAAAATAAACTGCACTGTTTTCTTGTTTTTAATTAGTCATTTAAACATTAAAGTATTTAGTAGTAGTCTAGAATTCTAGAGTACTCTCAACTAATTTTGCCCTAAAGTGCTATGCCCAATAATGCTTAATGCATGGATGAAGATGCCCTGGAGTCATTTTTCAACAGCGACTCAGCTGCTGTGATCAGTACAAAAGAAATAGGCTGACATTGTTTCAAAAGCTGACGAAGGAAATTTACAGAGGATAAACTGAGTATTTTTTTTCACTAGTCATTTAAACATTAAAGCATTTAGTAGTAGTCTAGAACTCTAGAGTAGGTACTTTCTAGTAATTTTGCCTTAAGGTGCTATACTTAATAATGCTTAAAGAAAAGTATAAGACCCCCAAATATCATTTGTCAACAACGACTCAACTGCTGAAATCAATGTAAAAGAAATAGGCTTATGATGCTTCAAAAACTGCCAAAAGAGTTTTCACAGGGGATAAACTGCGCATTTTTTCACTAGTCATTTAAACATAAAAGCATTTAGTAGTAGTCTAGAATTCTAGAGTACCCTCAACTAATTTTGCTTTAAGGTGCTATGCTATTTTAGGTGTTTTTCTTGTCAAAAGTTCTTCTCTTTTCCCATAGTTTTCAATAATTGCGTTCATATAATATAATTTACTCAGATTGGAAACTCTGCTGTCAAACAAAATCATGTAGCAAACTTATCTCTTATTTATAGTTTGCCTTCCTGTGCATAACTGTCATAAATATCAATCTGTAAAATTAAGAAAAAGATATTAGTTGATCGAATAATTATGTATCTAACTTTAAAATTTTTTTATAAGGTGTTTTGATATTATCTGCTATTTTTTTTAATAAATCAGTCTATGTAAGTTACCGTGCATTCATTCATTTCAAATTTTTACAACTTTCAGAAAAAAAATAGCAAAACTTAAAAAAAAAACTTGCCAACAAAATTTTATAAAAAGCATTATTTGTAATGAATTGCACATACAAGCAAGATTTGTTTGTTATAATTAATTTGTCAAATTCAGATGATGAATTTATAAAGAGTACTTACCTGGCTACCGCTTCACTATATACAAAGCCCGCGTGTGCTCTTTTTACAATTTCATAACACAAATCTTGGCCTTCCATGCTGAAAAAGAATTAAAAATATGCATTTTTAAATGAATTGCAAATAATAATTACTAGAAAAATTACTTTAAACAATTTGCTGCTTTAAACTGGAACGCGCTTGCTAAGATCCTTAATAGCATGAACTTAATCAACTTTTTAAAAGTACAGTCGACTCCCGTTAATTCGAAATCGGATAATTCGAATCTTCGCTTAATTCGAAATAAACATGAAGTCCCGAAATTTCCAATGGTAGAATAACGTTAAAAATTTTCATTCATTCGAACTCATTTTCTCTTGGCTTCGTTTAATTCGAACTAACTAGAATTCCGATTTTTCATTTTTCTTTTCTTTCTCACGGATTTCAGATCATTTGAAGAACTTTCTTTCTTTGTTTTTTGTGAAAATTGTTTCGAACGAATATACATATAATCCAATGCATTTGGTGTCCATTTTCCTAGTGTCCCGTCTGTCCATCAATAACGCTTTACAGTTTCCTTCCATTGTGCTTGTTTCTAACCTTTTAGTTAGTTTCTGTATTTATACATTCTAATTTAATATTAAGTCTATTCTAATGATAACAGACGAAATAAATTAAAAAAACACTATAACATTAATTCCTTTGCAATAGTACCATATTAAGCATGTTTTCATTTCTTACTTTCCATAATTCGAACTTCGGATAATTCGAACATTTCTTGTGGTCCCGACGGGTTCGAATTTATAAGAGCCGACTATACCAAACTTTTATTACTTGTTTATTAGTCTGTAACAAACGAATGCATGATGTATAGTTTTCAATTTATTGATTGTTTACAAATTGTTTATACAAAACATGTAATTCAAAAATAAAGAAACAGCAAAATTGACGGTTTTTTAATAAATGCTTTGTTTACAATCGTCACCTGAGAATAATAATCTATGTTTCTGAAAAAAAAAATGACTTATCGATATTGATAGGTTCTATTTGTATCTATGAAGGTATTTTTTCATCAAAATGATGCTATATATATAATTTACATATGGTGTTACGATTATGTTATGATATTATTTTAACCCAGAAATGCCTTCACTGATACATATAGAAATTTTTTATATCGATAAGTCATTTTTTTTCCAAAAAAGCACATAGAACTTTATTATTCTCAGGTGACGAATTGCGCGAAAAACTCATGTTATTTATATAGCCTTAAAAAATTACTTTTTGAGCATCACTTGACATATTGCAGCACGAATAGATTTGCACAACAGAATATCTTTTGTGCAGGGGTCGATTTAGAAAAAGAAAGTTGCATAGCAGTAACTGCTATACAAAGTCACTTTTGAATAGCAGTTAGACACTTTTGTATAGCAAGTAAAAAATAGCTAACGTAACTTTTAAATCTTGAAAATTTACAAAATAAAAAAAAATGCTGCTACGGTCACGTGACTACGGCAATCTCCCTGAAAACGAGAGAGAAACAAACGCGTACGGTAAGCCAAGTACGGCCGGAGCGAAGAAGTGGGGTCAGAATCTGCGCTGTCTGTTCCGATGCATAAATAAAGTAAAAGGATCGTAACTATGAGTGTTCATTTCAGAACCACTACAACACGCACGTTAAACTTCTATGAGCAAACGCCGTGATTAGCGAGTAACAGTGATTCAGTAATCAATCACAGCGTCAACGCGGGAACAAATCATACGTTTACTGGAAAAACTGCGCCCAGCAATGGCGTCTCGCTGTACTTCCATTGTATATAAACACTTGGGGAGAGTGAAAACACAACGTATGTCGTGTAAAAAATCTTTAAATTTTAACTTTAAGTGTACATGACATAACAAAGGGTGTGAGAAATATGTATCGCAATGATTGCGATTTAATGCATTTCTTGAATCGCATTTTAGTTAAATTTGAATCGCAAATTGCGATGCGATACCGCTTAAATCGAACCCTGCTTTTGTGATATTAACATTCAATTAAATGTACATTGTTGCCAATCGAGTGTCTTTGTAAACGTAGACTGTGGATTGATTTATTTGGCAGTTGTTTTATAAATCACCAATCTTCAAAAACACTCCTTTCCTCTACTGCATTTTCTACACTACAGTATTTTCGCCGTTAGTAATCTTAGATTTTCGGCTTTCTTGAACAGATGAATCTTCGCTTTTACATCTTACCTCTCGTTTCTTAAAGTACAAGATATTCCACATTTCTTTCTTTCAAACATTTGGCCATGTTTGTACCTAATGTTCTATAATCCTTTTTTACGGATTTGAGTGCCTGGAAACGGAACAAAATCGCGTGAAAGCTGTAGTCAATAACTATCACTGTGATAGTCACAGATTTTGATAATGTGGTATGCCTCGAAAGATCTTGTCGTAAGAAACAAATAAACAAACAAAAAACAAATTAACGGAATTACCTGTCCAAAATGAATGCCGCATGAGGCAGGTAAATTTGCATCAAGGGTAGAGAAATCTCTACAACACTTGTATTATTCCATTCAGAAAAAAAAAAAACATCAAAACAGTTGACTCAATTGTATTTCGAAATGTTACAAAAATCTGTTCGTGATGAGAAAGGCATCTTCAATTTGGATGAGTGGGTAGGCCAAATAAATCCAGAACTAAAATTGGGTGAAAAACGTCAAAGTCATAATATATACCTGGAGGTACCAAGAAGAAGAAAATTGAAACTAGAAACTTTATGGTGAAAAACTTGATGAAACTAGATGTTGAAACATCTAGCTAGAAACTTGATGTTGAAACGTTTCAAGACTACTAACGTACGGTGAAATACATATGACTGAGTATACATATGACTGAGTTATGACTCATTTTATTCACTACCAAATCTCTGTCCTTATATTTGAATCATGTGACTTTGTGCTTTTCAAAGGCGGTACTACGAATTGAAATACTAAGCTACAGATCTATGAGGCAAGTATGCACTGTTAAAACTAATGGTGACACATTGCACCTTTTAGGGGTGAAAGGCTTGTCTCACTGGTGACACCCCTAAAAAAACTTTATTTTCGTCAAAAAATGCTTAAGCATCGAAATCTAGTTTCCAAATCAAAAAATTTAGTCGCCACATGGCGATTGGCGACTGTAAATCTTTAAATAGTAATACGGAAATATTATGACTCAAATTTAAATAGGACGTCATGACCACGGCAACCTAGAATCCTTACTGAGCATGGAATACACTGTTAAAACTAATGGTGACACATTGCACCTTTTAGGGATGAAAGGCTTGTCTCACTGGTGACACCCCTAAAGGAGCCAGAATGACACCTTTAATTAGGGTGAAAAGATGGCACCCTGAATCCAGAGTGTCCAATAATAAAAAATTAAAAATATATACAAACCGACTTTTGGCCGTCGAAGGATTCGAACTCATAACGTCTGATTACAAGCTCAGCGTTCTAACCGTTCGGCCATCGAACTCACCTTCATTCACTCATAGCCATAGATTTTACTTGCCGTCTCAGAAAACAGAAAGACACACGTCACAGCGCATGCGCATGGTTCCAGTCACCCGATGAGATGCCACATTGTTGCCAATACGAAGTGTATGTCATCCTTATTTAGCTCCAAACACCCAGTAAGAGACCTGTCGGCACTGCAACCACATATCCAAGCCCCTGTGGCACCCTAGGGTTCCAAATGCCCCGGGTTCCAATGGAGCCTAGGACTTTTCACCTAGAACTCCCAAATGGCACCGGTTTGTCACCTTCACTTTTAACAGTGTGTTTCAAAAAACTTGTAACAGATGTTTCAGCCAAAACTCATAACAGATGTAACAAACAACCGTTTATCAAATGTGCCTGGTGTGAAGAGTCCCTATGCAAATGAAATCATAAAACGATTTCATCTTGATTCAAATATAAAATATATAATATTAACTTAAAATTTATTGCTTTACTTAAAAGGCGATTAAAGTAATGAAACAGATCTTACAAGTTAAAAATATACATTTTATTTAAACCTTCTTATTAAATTCATGCCTTTCGAAACACTTTATCAGAGAATATTTTATACTTACTTGTTATTTATCTATACAAATACATCACTTACGTTTTAAAATGAGATAGTCAATAATTATTTGAGTTGAAAGTATAAGTAGCAGCTTCTTGGATTAAAGTACTAGGAAGTTTTAAATAAAATGTATATTTTTAACTTGTAAAATCTGCTTTATTATTTTGGTCGCCTTTAAATTAAAACAGTGAAATTTTAAAAGGTCGTATTCTATATTTTATCAGTCTCTATGCTTTAAGTGCTTTAACACTGATACCCTCTTTCATCAATAACCCATATGGCCAGCCACTATTCTAAAAGGTATTAACGCTGCATTAGACGCACGAATATTTATTACGCATTTAGTCGCGCAAGGGACATATTGTCACAAGTTTTCAATATGCTGTTTTCGCACTTAAAAAAAAGTAGTAATAGAGCAATATTCTAAAACAATAAAACACACATTCAAAATTTATACTTAAAAATTACAGCTTTTTACGAACATTACAATTATGAAGGAGAGGAAAGGAATTCGAAAAAGGAATAAAAAATACAAACGTTTCTAATTTTTGAAATGTCATGGGTGACATATGTCACCACCTCGCTTAACGTAGGGTTAATGTCACATAACAGAAGTATTTTTTCCATTTTTCAATATTGGGTGAAAAAAGTCAGGGCCAGGATTCGAACCAGGGATGTATTGGCTGAAGCCGCCAATGCTCTACAACTGAGCTATCCCGGACACGAAGACTGGAGGACTATTTCACCCAATTAACCTCAACGATCACTTTATCTGGTCTGATACTCTGGATCAGTTCAACAGAATAAATCGAAGGTCAGTATATGGAACTGCAGAAAATCGCTGCATACGAAATTACATTAGATTAATTTTTTTAAACACGATTTTTCAATCGGTAAATTAATTATAACAGAAGTATTTTTTCCATTTTTCAATATTGGGTGAAAGCGATCGTTGAGGTTAATTGGGTGAAATAGTCCTCCAGTCTTCGTGTCCGGGATAGCTCAGTTGGTAGAGCATTGGCGGTTTCAGCCAATAGATCCCTGGTTCGAATCTTGGCCTGGACTTTTTTCACCCAATATTGAAAAATGGAAAAAATACTTCTGTTATAATTAATTTACCGATTGAAAAATCGTGTTTAAAAAAAATTAATTTAATGTCACATAGTCTACTATACTAATCGCAATATTTGTAGCCTAGCGGCCTTTTTCTGTGTTATAAAGTCCACATTCATAAAATCCCATATCAAACAGTACATTTCTTTCAATGCATTATACAGCAATGCATTGTCTATACTAACAGCATTACAAATGTACGTCATTTACTCACAGTCACGTTAGAAAAATGCCTATTTAGAATTTTGTCCGTTGATTATTTAGTTATTTATCCTTGCATCTCCTATGATGTTCATTATGGAAGACTAGAGTTCCATTTGGTATTTGATATACTCGACAAGACCTTTTCAGCGATTCCACTCTTATCAAAATCAGCAGCTAGTAACTCGATTATTTAAGTTGTGGAACTCGGATGTCTATTTAGAGCCTATGATAGTCACGCGGATAAACTCAAACACTAATGTTAAGTTTGTGTCGTCTTGATATTTTTAAACTTGTTATTTTTATTATTTTTATTTTAATTTTTTTTCCATAGGATACCTGAGGTTGATACCCATTATAAGCGTTTGAACTTTTTCAAATTTTGTTATAGTTTTTTAGTTTTTTTGTATGAGGATCGTTCACTTTTTGGAATAGTAGGCAGTTCTTTTTCAATTTCTTACAAGGACCTGCCACAAGAGAATACGAGAATCAGCAGTGTTGACCCTGACAGGTTTATCACCTCCTCTAAGGCAAATTTTCTTTTAATGATTAGGCGTGCTTTGCTTCCAAATCTTTAAAGAGCAATAAAATTGTCACAACTGACCATAAAAGAAACCCAGATAAATAATTTATGGTCTTCATCGTAGAATTGGATCTGTGTAAAGCCTAAATTAGAAATAGCAGGAAATATCTTTGAAAACAAACATTAGACTTCTGCCTCAGTGGTACTTCGTCAAATAAAAGTTACATACCAGTGGCGTAGCTAGGATGGGTGACACCCGAGGCGGATGTAAAGGGTGTCACCCCTCCCTCCCTCCGATATTTTTTTAATCACAATCCTACGTTATTGCAAATAAAATTTCCACAAATTTTGCATGTCTGATGTGATTTTATACTAGATAATTCATAGAAATGAATACAAAATTACAATTGAATTGTTACAATGAATACAAAATTGTAAGCAAAAGCAAACTTTTTGGTATATAGTATTTCTAAATACTAAAAAGTTTGCTTTTGCTGTCCACTCGTTTGATAGGTAGGTTCTGTTCCTGGTACATATCTTATTTAGATATCCCATTCTGTATAAAATTTCAGATTCTCCAAGAAAAGAAAATTAACTCTGTTGCGTGATGCGATAGAAATTTCATTTTATTTCAGAATTCCTTTCCCAAAAGTTTGGGTAAAATTGGGTGTCACCCCTTAGAGGGTGACACCCGGGGCGGACCGCCCCCTCCGCCCCCCGCTAGCTACGCCACTGTTACATACCTTTTTGACGATATGTCACATTTTGGATGGCATTCATAACAATAACAATAGAATCTATAACTGTGTCTGTAAAAAAGCAATGTGAAAATATAGATTCAGTATCAAAAATTGTCTTACTATTCAAAGACCATATATAACATTCCGTCGGAACTATACGTCTCCAGGAGTTCTACAATGTGCGGATGTTTCAGCATGTGGCAAATGGTGGCCTCCCTCTTGAGGTCTGAAAAATAGAAAAAAAAATATGAAAAACATATCACTTTATTAAAAAATTCCTCTAATGTAATCTACATCTTCTTCAAAACTTTAATAATTTTTTCACTAAGCAATTCAGTATATTGCATGTCCATGTGTACCTTTAATTCCACCCCGACGAGAGTACTTTGCTTAATTTTTAATCTTTTAACCACCGGTTTTTCAAAGAGATAATTTTCTGTAGTTGAATCACGAATTAATAATGAAAGATTCTGTGTAACTTAACTGACACGTATACCGGCCGCTTGTTCTCTAGGGGTTAAGGACCAGACACATAGCACTAATTTCTTGCGGTCAGGTGTCGCTATTTTTTATCTTTCGTGTCGGCGCTTTGATGTATAAAGTGCTTTTTCAGTGAACTTTTTTGAACTTCAAGACAGCAATCGGACTCGAAATCAGTTGACAGCTTTACGACTGAAGATGGAGTAGATAAAAATTCCCCTTCCTTTGTCAATTTGGTAGGGTCAGTCCCTCAAAAATCATTTAAAGAGGTTTCACCTTTGTTCCGTTCGGAAACAAAGATTGATTGATTGCTCTTTTAGTGTAATAAAAACTAGTACTGTTCGCTCGCAGCCTTAACATTGATGATTTCAGATATAAATTTACAGCGGAACTCTAATTATGCGGAGGCAATGATAGACATAAAGCCCGATACATTGGTAAAATACTATAATTTAGACAATAGTTAAAAATATATGTTTATGTCGGGAAATAAAAAATTCACATAAATTACAAATTGAAATCACAATTGTTAAATAACAAGATAAGAAAATAAGGCATCAAGCATAGCACATGAAGTGACAAAACGTCAGTGTTCAAGAATATCAAAAATAGTATCTGAAAGATTAATTTGGAAAACGCATTTGGAATAAAAATAAAAATTGTTTTCAAAAAAGGTGCATAAAAATTTATTTAATATTCCGTTACAAAATGAACTGATATTTGAAAACTTAAAAAACATTTATGATAAAAATCATATTATAAAGAAAATATGACCTGAGATCTTTCGATCGCAAACGCGATCATTTTCAAGGGATAGTTCCACTGTGAAACAAGAGTGAAACTATCACTTTCAAGAATACAAGAGTCACTTAGAGAGAACCTTTTAAGGGTTTTTGAAATCAACAAGTTTTATCATAAAATTTACCATTTAAAACATAATACCAAATTTAAGTTATTTCAATTGAGACTACAATAATCCGAATTAAATATGAAATTTAACGTTAAGTTTTCTATCCTTTGTTAGAAGACGACAATGATCTTGAAATATACCAAGCATTTCTTTTCACTGAAGTTTATTATTAAGCTGCAGGTCCTTATTTTCGCACGGGTAGATCGGGACTTTGGCCAAGCCCCCCCCCCCCCCAAATCCATACTTTAAATTATAAAATTTTTACTCTCTTTTTCCAATTACAACTCTTTCATATGCTTAATTTATTAAATTCATTTTAAAGTAATTAACAAATTGCTAAAATTATATAAAAGAGTAATGTACTGTATTAAGGGAGAAAAAAAGAATATTTTATTAATTAAGGTATTTAATTTACAATTGATAGGTTTAAAAAATTTCTTCTCATTATATCCAAATTGCAAAAAGATGTCTATGCTTAACAATACACATATGGGTGACCATCAGTTCTATTTGAAAAACATTGCAATGATTCGAAAGGATCCCCCCCCCCCTAATTTATCTTTGCACAGGGTCCCCAATTAGTCATAATTCGGCGCATATTAAGCTGTGCTTTCAGTTTTCATGATTAGCATTAATTGAGAGAAAAAAAAAGTGTTTAATGGACTTTAAAAACTTTTCGTCTTTTTTTTTTTTTTTTTTTTTTTTTTAAAGAAGGAATTATTGATTTATTGACGATGCTGAAAACACATGTTCAATAAAGGCTAAATAGAAATTCCAATGAAATTGTATTTCAATTTTTATGTACGTATATTATTTTATATAATAATATAGGTCCGTGTATTCGACATTTGGATATATGAAACTTGACAGTTATGTGCTTTAAAAATTAAAAGAAGAATGAAAAATTTCGTATTAAATGGGCATATAACTAACCCGTAAAGCATGGTGACGTCAGTGCGACGTTATTGTGAAGTTACATTGTGAATTGTGACCATCGATCGTCGATGTGACGTCACGTGACGTCGATGTGAAGTCACAGTGGCTAAAATGTGAAGTCGTTATGGCCGTTTTAGAGCTCGTTTGTAACCACTTCACAAAGTAGTCACAATGTGACAAATTTGTGAAAAATGTGTCATCTGTGACTACTTTGACATTAACATTGTGACGGAACTGTGACAAAAGCGACGTTATTTAAATTGCCAGAAACATGTTTTTTAATGTAAATAACATGTTTTGAAGAATTTTTATAATTTTCTAAAGATTTAAAAAAAAGTCACATCTCAGTCCCAGTGTGACGTCACTGAGTGGTGGCATTTTGGTCACAGATGTGATGTGACCAAAGTGACTCACAGTGACGTCATTGTGACGTCACTGTGACTATGCATGCTATGAGGGAATTAAATCCTTGTATTATGTTGTAGACAATTTCTAATTGCTAAAAGTTGTAAGATTAAAAGATTGAAAACAACAAAATAATTTCATTTGGCTGTTGCATGTTTTGAAAATAATTCGGTTGGAGTCGAAAGATTAATATTCCGTGTAAATTCCGAATCGTCATATTTTTATTTAAAGTGCTTAAAATTAATAACCAATTTTTAATTTACATGGGATGAATTAAGTGTGATGTGTACTTCATATACATTATACGATATAATATTTAATTTGTTTTATGATTACTTACATGTATACATAGTAGCATAGTTACACACTTTTTAGAACGTACAATAGATACAGCAAGTACTTTTAGAACAAAGGAGATGCGGTGATACGTTTTTAAAATAATACAGCAAGAAATTTTAAGGCATTATCAGTTGTTGGATTCAAGAATGCATTATTTCTGCATTTTCTAAGTGTCTGACATTTTGTAAACTTTCTCTCGAAATCAATTTTCACATATAGAACTTGCACAGTGCAGGTCAGAGGGAAAGGTGGCAGAAAATTTTAAATGTGATTCTCTAGGAACTATACTTTTTAATCCGTTTAAAAATTGCCTAAATTTCAGGGCTACCAAAAATACTAATGCTGTAGAAATCTACTATGAAATTTTCTGTTAAAAATTATTCGAGTTCAGTTCGCGGACCATTTGGGAGCCCTGAAATTATTTGTTCGTTTTAAATAAATAAAGCAAAATCACACTGTTTATGGAGTTAATTTTGATAAGTCGCCATTTTGTTAAAACGAGAATACTTCAAAAACTCGTTCGTCAATGACTATGCGATTATATATGACGACCTCAGAAGCCAAGGGGTACAAGTGACAAAATGTCGATTTGGAGTAAATTGAGTTTAAAGATAATTGATGTTAAATTGGAACATCAATAACAATTGACTAAATTGAAATAGGAAACATCTGCTTGTTGCATTCTAATCTTTGAACTCTCATTTCAATAACTGTTAAAAAAATAGAGTACAACTTCTTTAAATGTATAATTAATCAATATTGTTTGTTTTTCGAAAAAAGGGGTTTATCTCTATAACTCAGCAAATGATAAGAAAATCTCTTCAGTGGCGTAGCTAAGGGGGGGCAAGGGGGGCGACCGCCCCGGGCGCCAAGGAGAAGGGGCGCCAAATTGAGAGAGGTTTAAACCAAATTTATGTTACATATTTTGACGATAAATAAAATTCATTTTTTTTTTTTTTTGGGGGGGGGGAGTATTGTGCCCATGTTTGAATGCTTCCTTTATCAAGATAGTTTGTTTTATCCAAATAATGAAGAAGAAAAAACTTTTGCGAATGTTTCTAGGAATGGCTCAAACGCTTGGTACTTAAGATAACTATTTATCTGAATTAAAATGCAAAATGATTAAACTGTTGCCTTCAAACTGGGAGGAGCTTTAAACTGAAATTATTGCACACAATTTGAAAATAAATAAGAATTGCTGAACTTATTTTTTATGCGAGTCTAGGTGTTTTGACGAAAACACTCAGTTTTTCTTCAGCAGATTCTGTTATAGAGAGAAAAAAAAATTATAAATATCAATCGCTGATGGAGGTTTCTAAATGTCTAGTCTTCAGTTTATATATCAAAAGAACTGTTGGTGACCAGGTATCGATTTTAAGGTATAAAAAAGAACATTGTTCATTTGTATATACTAGATGACATGCCTGTAATTTTTTCCAAACGAACCGCGAATGATTAAAACCTTAACTCCTCTAAAATATAATAATAACAATGAATCTCTCTAAATGAACCTCTCCTCTGGAGAACCTCTATAGTCCCCCTGTCTCCGGCAGCGTAGATCGGACCTGCTACACACGCATCTCTAATCACTAAAAATTTATTATTCAAATTTATCTCTCACAAAATGAATCTCCGACACAGGCATATAGCAGGAATGCTGCGCATGTGAGGTCAGATATTTGAAGAGAATCGTAAGATGAGTTGAAAGAAAAAAAATTTCGCATAAATCGGGTGCATGAAATCGCAGGTAAAAATGACGACGAGAGGAAGCTAAAAACTGTATAACAATCGAAAAGCAAGTTGAACGAGCAAAATTCAGTTGAAATTGTGTCCATAGAATTCGAGATAAGAATGCACCCCTTGCATTGAAAGGTGAAACCAAAAACTGTGAGAAAATCGTTAGCTAAGTTGAGTGAATTAATCGGATAATTATCTGGCCGATAGAATCCGAGAAAAGGATGCGCCGTTAATGTTCGATTATGGTGATAAACGAAGTCATTGTTTTAGGAAAAATATTTTTAATGTAAACAAAAGGAGAAATCCTTGTAGATGAACTCTTAATTCATATCACAAGATTCTTGCCACAGAACACATTAAAATCTTCGATTAAATTGATTAAGTTTTTTAAATTACTTATCATCTGTCAAAGTTTAATAACTAAGCCGATTATCTAGATGTCATATAATCTGTGATTCATATATTTTCTTAATTAAATGGCTGGGGAACAAAGATCTCTTTTCAGTTCGTATTTTTATGATGTTCGTCCCTGGTTCTTTTTCTTAAATTTTGGCACAGTCATACCACCGATTTTTTGATAAAAAATATGAAAAATTGCTGATCCAAAAGTATTATATGCTGGTGTAAATTATTTTTTTCACGTGTTGTGAAAGTTTCAAATCAATCTTTAACTAGTTTTCTTAATTTTCGCTGATTAGTGAAAATTCTTAATTTCTGTTATTTCGACTGTGGAATCATGTTCAGATGTGAGTGCAATTTTGTCATTTTGTAGGAAAAAATCCCGTTTTTGATGAATTTTTATTCAATATATTCTCGGTCAGTTATCAAAAAATTAGAAATCTGAGCTCATGTAAAGCAGAATTTGCTTTGGACTACCCTTACCCAAACTTTCGAGTTTGTACGCACGTTAAATATTTCTGACCATCTCCGTCACACACAAACACATATCGATTGGTTGTAGCATTGTTTTTTGTATTCTTAACATTCCATATGAATATTTTCGTATAATGGGAGTTCTGTAAGCCATCGCAAAACGGATTTAACTGGAAGAACAATAGATTAAGATATTGTATTTTTTCTTTATCGAAAATTGTACTTTTCGTTCAGTTGACATTCAAAAAAACCAAATAGTAATGTGGTGATCTCCTCCCAGATTTTTTCTTCATTTTATTTTTACATTTTGTAGTCATCATTGAGTTCCATCGGATGTCTCTGGAGCCATTTATGTCAATTTTGGAACTTACAGAATCATAAGTTGTGTTCAGGGATGGGTTTCTTCCGGAAGAAACCCATTTCTTCCAGGACAGTCGAAAAAACTGGAAAAAACCGGAAGAAATGGAAGAAACTAACAGAAAACAAAACATGCTCAAAATTAAAGTACATTAATTACGTAAAATAATTATACTAAAAGTATAATTATATTAAGTTTAAATTAGAAAATTTATTTAACGTTAAAAAATATTATTTTTGGAAAAATTTGTTAGTTTTTAACAACCGGGTCTACAACCGGGATAGGTTTTACTTTTTCGATTTTGGTTATATATTTTTTACATATTGATAATTTCAATTTCAGAACCGGTTCTAACCGGTTTCGAAAGTTAAAGTAATTTTTTTTAAAAATCTGAAACCAAAATTGAAAAAGTAAAAACTAGCCCGGTTGTAGATCGTCCTCAGATATCCTATGTAAAAAAATCATGTAAAAATATTAAAATTTGAACGAGATATTTGAAAAGAACGCCTCCATAGACTTAACATTATCATGTGGGTATTTTTCAGTCAGTAGTATGAGTTCTTAACAAATAAAATTCCATGCATCTAGACCCTTCAGTAACACTAAAATAGCATTTTTAGAACGGTTTTTACTCTTGTGCCCTCTTAGGGCAAGTTGTATCGATATAACATACAGCCTATGTTTGAATCGGGGCGAACACAATCATTTTGGTACCATTACTTTTGAAATTACTCCGATTAATTGATTTAAACAGAAATTTAAGATGAAAATCAAATTTTTTAATCAAAGTTGTATTAAACTAACAATATTGCACCATAAACATCTATAATTACATTTTTTAAATATTTAGATTTAAGAGAGATAAGAAAGTTTTGGGATTGGCATAGTCAACTAGTTTAAAATTTAATTTTAAATTTGAATTTTACTTCTTATACCTCTCATCTATGTATATATATGTCGCTTTCGATATCGAATCATTGTCTGGCGACCGATAACCAATGTATAATAATTAAACATAACCAATAATAATAATTAATATAACCGATTTATAAACCGTTTTGAATGCAATTGAGCATATGTTAATGGTTTAATAAAATCTCGAACATATTCGTTGAACATCTTGATTCGCTATATTGTTTCAAAATAGTGTCCTTTAAAGATTTCAAACTAAAAAAAATATGTACGAAAAAATATATCGGCACATTTACTTCTTACATAATCGTTAAATCTTGAGAAAAGGAATTTGAAATTCTAGGGTGACTGCCGTTCTGAAGAATATTTTCCTCATTATTTGGCGTAATTTAGGAGTTTTAGCAAACGTGGTTTTATGAAAATTTGTTTTTATTTTGCTATTCCCATACACTTAAAACAACACTAATATCTGTGAACTTTCCGCTAAGTTTTAAAAATTCCTAGTCAAATGCAGTACAGGCGAAAACTAGAAACTTCTATAATTGGGTTCCATGCATTTAAGTTTTTTGTGTTTAAGTAAAATAAGCTGAATCCTTAAAAACAAGGAAGAATAAAGTTGTTTTTTTCCTTTTGGTACAAGCAAAAATACATTTTTTTTTTTTTTGTCTTGAGAGGGGGGGGGAATGTGATTTTTTTTGGGGGGGGGGCGCAAAATTTCTTCTTGCCCCGGGCGCCAAAAAACCTAGCTACGCCACTGAATCTCTTATATTTCTTTACCTGAAATGAAAAAAAGCATACTTCCTGATACCCTGTGCACGTAACTCAATTTTTTTCAATTTTGTCACTTATACCCCTTGGCTTCTGGGGTCCTCATATATATTAACGTAAAGTTGTCAAATTTTTTTTTATTTTTTTGGATCAACCGTATTTTCTTTTGCCATTGATATCAGTTGGAATGTATCTAAGAAATATTGGAGTACGTTGGAACGCTAACACACACCAAAAAAGACACATATATGGAGTATTTTTACATAAATACCATACATACAATTTTTACATAAATGGAGTATTTTTACATAAATACTCCATTTTGATTTTAAAATTTTAAAATCAAAATGGAGTACTTATCATAAAACTTAATAAAAATATGTGTTTTTGGAACTTTTTTTATGATAAAACTTACATATTTATACACTCCTAGAATTTTAAAAAAATTCACAAAATAAATAGAAGAATAAAGAAATAAAATAAAATAAAATAACAAAGCAAAAAAAATCTCAAACACCTTAAAGGGAAATGGTAGGAAGAGAAAAAAAAATCTGGAATAAAAATACACAAAATATAGACTTCCTATTCAGAAATATTCATTTCTTTTATCTCCAAATGTTGTAAACACATTTAAAAAATACATCTTTAAAAATGGTATATTTTATGCATTGACAAAGAGTACTTCAATTTTTTTTATCTTTACAACTTCATGAATAAAGATAGATTTGTAATGATCGTAAGAAAAAACTAGTTGGATGTGTCAATCCCAAAACTTTCTTCTATCTCATAAGTACATTTTAATATTTAAAAAAAAACGTGGTGACCCCAAAGTTACCCACTATCGAATTTCCTCGAACATTTGACCTAGCCTAATGAGATTCTGGTATCCGAAAAGCCTAAAACGCAAAATTTAATTAATATTTTGAGAAAATGAGCTTAGTAGTGCCTCATGTTGGTTAATTTATACTAAAACCGAATAAGCATCTATTTATGTCAAGACCTAACAGAATCTGAAATTTGATGGAATTTGGTCCATTAGTTCTTGAGATATAGTTATCACAAAAAAATTGCAAAACGTAGCACAGCAACACCATATCTTGGACAATTTATACCAAAACGTAAAAAAGCGTCTAATTATGTTATGGTGTAAAAGAATCTGAAGTTTGATGAAATTCTGTGCATTAGTTCTTGAGATATAGCTAGTTAAAAAAAACGTGTAAAATATAGCACACCAGCACCATCAGTTGAAGGATTTATAACAAAACGTAATCATCGTGTAATTATATGTCATTTTGTAACAAAATCTGAAGTTTGATGAAATTCTGTGCGTTGGTTGTTGAGATATAGCTATCGGAAAAATCGTGCAAAATGCAGCATAGCTGCACCTCCTATTGCAAGGTTAATACCAAAATGTAATCAGCGTCTAATTATGTTATATGTTCTAGTGTAACAGAATTTAAAATTTGATCAAGTTCTCTGCATTAGTTCTTGAGATATAGCTATCACAAAAATCGTGCAAAATGTAGCATAGCAGCGCCACCTATAGGGCAGTTCACACCAAAACTTTATCAGCGGCTATGTATCTCAAGGTATCGCGGAATCTGAAGTTTGGTGAAATTCTGTGCATTAGTTCTTGAGATATAGCTATCATGAAAATCATGAAAAACGTGGCATAGCAGCGCCACCTGCTGGCCAATTCACACCAAAACTTAATCAGCGTCTATGTATATCAAGGGGTCACAGAATCTGAAGTTTGGTGAAATTCTGTGCATTAGTTCTTGAGATATAGCAATCTTGAAAATCATAAAAAACGTAGTATAGCAGCGCCACCTGCAGGCCAATTTTCACCAAAAACCAATAGGCACTAATTTATATTAAGGTCTAACTGAATATAAGATTTTATTAAATTTCGAGCATTAGTTCTTGAGATAGAGCGCCCACAAATTTTTTGTCACATACAGACAGACAGACTCACAGACAGACACACAGACTCACAGACAGACGGACAGACTCACAGACAGACATTTTCTAAAAATAGTCAAAACGTGTTCAGGACCTTTTAAAACGTATAAATCCGTCGAAAACCGGAAGTCGAAAATTTTCATGAATCCAATACTTTCTTCTTGTAAAGATAGAAGAAAGTAATAAAGATAGAAGAAAGTAAAAATAGTTCAATCGCTATATTTTTGCTACAATTAAGTTGTTTACAACTTCCAGTGAGTTAAACACAGGAGAATCGTGAAAAGAATTTGGCAAACAGGGGATAGAAACATCAAAATAAATTCATCTTATTAAAAGGCATTAAAAGTTGGTTCTTTTTTTAAATATTCATGTATTTTTAGCTCACAGGCTATCACAGCCTGAGAGCTTATGTGCCCGTCCGTTCTGTATGTACGTGCGTTCGAGCGTAACACGATAACTCATGATAAAAATGTCGGATCCACTTGAAATTTTGTATATAGGTATATCCTGATGAGGCGCTTCCCTGATTAGTTTTTGGAGTTTATTCGATATGTATAAGAGGGGGAACGGGGGGCTCATGCCCCTCCCCTTAATTAATATAATCGAGATTTTCATGCAGAATTAACAGTTTTCGTTCAAAATTTAGATTTAGGATAATTCTGATGAGGCGATTCCGTGACTGTTATTAGGTGTTCATTGAATAAGTATAAACAGGGGGAACGGGGGGCTCATGCCCCTCCCCTTAATTGATATAAATGGGATTTTCATGCAGAATTAACAGTTTTCGTTCAAAATTTAGATATAGGATCATTCTGATGAGGCGATACCGTGGCTGTTATTAAGTGTTCATTGAATAAGTATAAACAGGGGGAAAGGGGGGCTCATGCCCCTCCCCTTAATTGATATAAACGGGATTTTCATGCAGAATTAACAGTTTTCGTTCAAAATTTAGATATAGGATCATTCTGATGAGGCGAGTCCGTGGCTGTTATTAGGTGTTCATTGAATAAGTATAAACAGGGGGGACGGGGGTTCTAATGCCCCTCCCCTTAACTTGTATAAATGGATTTTTCAATCAGAATTGTCAGATTTCGTTCAAATCTCTGAATAGTTTTGGAAGTTTAATGGTTAAGTATAAAAGAGGGGAATAACTCCTCTTAAATTATATAAATGCTAAATGGGTTTTTATTAAGAATTATCCGATTTGCTCTGAATTTTGGATATAGATTTTTTAATATGATAAAGCTTGATAGTTTAGGAGGTTCAATGATTAAGTATAAAAAAGGAGAAAGGGGAGAGCTGTTTCCCCTTAATTTTTTTTTTTTTTTGAACGGAATTAACGAAAATACAAGGCTGTAATGTACAATTAGTATGCGTATCCTGTGAGCTCAATGCCATCAGTTTAACTGGGCAATATTCTTTTTATTTATTCTTAAGAATGAATGACAGAATTTTCTAAACATATTTTAAAATACGAGATATTTGTGTGTAATCAGTAAGAGTTTTAAAGCGTTTTAATGTTTTTAAAGCCTGCATGCAAGTGAATAATGTTGATAGATCCAGTATCTCAAAATCGGGAAAATGGCTTCTAAATCAGGACATAAAGATACAGTAAACCTTAAAGCTCTCTATGACAGAATATGATCGTCGAAAATCGAGTGTTCTTATTGAAAACTTCAGCATGAAAATGACCATTTAGCTTAGCTATTTATTAAATAAATTGAAAGAAGACATAAATTAAAATAAAATAGCTGTTTCCGTTTGTTTTCTGTTTGGATTTTTTTGGGGGGGAGGGGGTTGACGATTTGATAAAAATGTATGAGATCTTCTGATTTTTATTTTTTCATTTAAGAAGTTTTAGGATATCTTGGAACGCCAGTAACCGAAAAAAATGGCGTATTATACTTTTATTTAGAATCAAAATGACTCATTTATCGATAAAATTTAATAAAAACATGTGTCTTTTTAATGCTAAAATTTACATATTTTCAGCACATTCTTAGGGATCAAAACAATTTCATAACTAGTCGTTGGGGGCCACCGTAATACTTACCCATCATGGATATGTATATGAAAATAAAACTTGTGAAACTATTTATACAATGCATTGCATTTCATAAACAAAATTTAAATATTGTTAATATACATAGTAATGCTATATTAAAGAACTGCTGATGTACCAATTTCGACAAATTATATAAAACGCCAAACTACTCAAGTAGTACCGAACTGCGTAAAAGAAACATCCTTATAACTCCAAAAATAATAATTCTATTAACTAACAATTAACTGCGTCGGATTAAGCGTCTCATTTCCAATTGAAATATACTTCTCAATTGAAATTTGAATGAAATACAGGGTCATGAAAAATCGAAGAATGTGGAAAACATGATTACAAATATCTCGGCAACTAATAATCCGATCGACTTCGTTCTATACGCAAAATGTGTGTTATTTTGTTGCCTTTTACGTCCATTCCTTAAAACAAAAAAATTCGAAAATTTTTATATACCTTTCATCAGAACGAATTTTTCGAGAGTCTGAAAAAAATAGTTCCGGGTAATCGAGGTAATCGGGTTCGTTCCATTCTTACATACTAACTACATACAAAATTTCAAGTCTCTATCTCAATTTGTTCGGGAGATATAGCGTTTACAGACAGACAGACTGACAGACAGACAGACAGACGGACGACAAAAAATTTTTTCTAAAAATATGTTTTTCGGAATCTCCACTATCTAAAACGTGTAAATCCGTCAAAAAATTTTTTCGATTTTCAAAACGATTGCAAGACTTACCCTATACTACGTATAATGGGTAAGTAAAAAACAATATTCTAAAAAAAATTCCGCAACTCCTTAAAGGAAAATGGTAAACATAGAAACAAAATAACACAGAAAATATAAACTTGCTATTCAGAAATATTCATTTGTTTTCCCTCCGAATGTTGCAACATATTTTTAAAATACATTTTTAAAAACGGCTTATTTTATGCATTAGCAAAGAATTCTTCAGTTTTTTCATTTTCACAACTTCATAAATAAAGATAGATTTGTTATGATCTTAAGAAAAAAATAGTTCAAGCGCTATATTTTTGCTACAATTAAGCTGTTTACAACTTTCAATGAGTTAAACGCAAGAGAAACGTGAAAAGAATTTGGCAAAAAGGGGGATAGAAACTTCAGAATATATTCATCTTATTAAAAGGCATAAGATGTTGGTACTTTTTTAAATATTCATGTATTTGTTATTCTTGAGAAAGAGTAACAGAATTTTTAAAACGTATTTTAAGACACCAGATACAATGGACTCTCGTTAATTCGAAATCGGATAATTCGAATCTTCGCTTAATTCGAACTAAACATGAAGTCCCGAAATTTTCAATGGTAGAATAACGTTAAATTTTTCATTCATCGTTTAATTTGAACTAACGAGAATTCCGATTTTTCGTTTTTTCTTTCTTTCTCACGGATTTCAGATCATTTGAATAACTTTCTTTCTTTGATTTTTGTGAAAATTGTTTCCAACGAGTATACATATAATCCCATGCATTTAATATCCACTTTTTAAATGCCCCGTTTGTCCATCAGTGACGCTTCAAATTTTTCTTCCATAGTGCTTGTTTCGAATTTTTTAATTAGTTTATGTAATTATACATTCTAATTTAATATTAAGTCATTTTCTGATGATAACAGACATAATACATTTAAAAAACACTATAACATTAATTCTTTTGTAATAGTACATATTAAGCATGTTCTCATTTAATACTTTCCATAATTCGAACTTCGGATAATTCGAACATTTCTTGTGGTCCCGACGAGTTCGAATTAACGAGAGTCGACTGTATTTGTATTGCGAGTTTTAAAGGGTTTTAATGGTTTTAAAAGCCGCAAGCGAATAATGTTGACTGAACCACTGTCTGAAAAGCGGGGCAAGGATGTCGTTAATATGGATATAAAAATAAAGTAAATCCTAGAAAAATGAAAGCTCTCTATGACGGAACCTGCTCTTAAACGTAAAAATGTAATTATGCTCTCGGTAAGAATAGCGAATAAATATAAAATGCTGAGATAAAATACTGATTAAAGCGAAAATTTTATCAGATCTTTTTTATTTCTTTTTATGCAGTGGAAAAATATTCAAATGGCCACTTAGCACATCTTTCCTCTACGATGTAAAAATTGGGTGTTTCTTACTGAAAACTTCAGCATGAAAATGAACATTTGGCTTATTTATTTTTTAAATAAATTGAAATAAGTCATAAGTTTGAATAGAATGACTATTTCCGTTTTTTTTCTTTTTTTAGAAGGGGGGGGGGGGAGACGATTTGATTAAAAAGTATGAAATCTTCTAATTCTTCATTTAAGAAATTTTAGGATACTTTAGAACGCCAGCAACTGCAAAAAATGGCGTATTTTTCATTTATTTAGAGTGCAAATAATTTATTTATCTATAAATTTATTAAAAATATGTATTTTTCTTTGAACGTTAAAACTTGCATAATTACAGCATGTTCTTAGAAGTCAAGATAATTTCATTTTTAAAAAAAAAAAATTCTAAAAAAATTCCGTAACTCTTTAAAGGAAAATGATCAACAGAGAAACAAAAATCTGGAATAAAAATACAGAAAATGTGAATTATTCCTATTTAGAAATATTCTTTTATTTTCTCTCAGGATGTTGTAGCACATTTTTAAAATACATTTTTAAAAATGGCTTATTTTATGTATTAGCAAAGAGTTCTTCAATTTATTTAGTTTCACAACTTCATGAATAAAGATAGATTTGTACTGATCTTAAAAAGAAAAATAGTTCAAGCACTATATTCTTATCACATTTAAGTTGTTTACAACTTTCTGTGAGTTAAGTGCAGGAGAAATATGAAAAGAATTTAACAAACAGGGAAAAGAAATCTCAGAATAAATACATATTATTAAAAGACATTAAATGTTAGTTCTTTTTTTTTCTTTAAATATTCATGTATTATTTATTCATAAGAAAGTTTACATAATTTTTTAAACGTGTTTTAAGATACGAGATACTTGCATAGTTTTAATAGAAGTTTTAAAGGCTCTATTATGATTTTAAAGTGGTCATTTCAAATCGTGTTAGCAGATTCAGTGTCCCAGAAAGTGGGACAACGACTTTAGAAGAATAAATACTTAAGTCGCTATATTCTAGCAATAATTAAAATCAGCGTTTAACACACAATAAATAAAAACATGCTACGGGCGTATACGTTTCACGAGCACCAGGGCTCGCTTCCTCAGTGTACAAAAGGTAAAAATGTTTAAAAACAGAAAACCCCCCAACTGACAGCAAGTCAAAACCCAAAATGACTTGGGTTTTGAATATGAAATCATTTTGGGTTTCGACTTGCTGTCAGTTGGGGGGTTTTCTGTTTTTAAACATTTTTACCTTTTGTACACTGAGGAAGCGAGCCCTGGTGCTCGTGAAGCGTATACGTCCGTAGCATGTTTTTATTTATTGTGTGTTAAACGTTGATTTTAATTATTGTAATCTTCCACACAAGGTTTTAGCTATTCGCTATATTCTTGTCACATTTAAGTTTTTTTTACACCTTTCAGGGACTTAAGCACAGGAGAAATATGAAAAGAACTTAACAAACTTAGAAAAAGAAACCTCAGTATAAATTAATCTTAGTAAAAAACATTAAATGTTAGTTCTTTTTTTCTTTAAATATTCATGTATAAGAAAGTTTACATAACTTTTTAAACGTGTTTTAAGACACGTGATATTTCCATAGTTTAAACAAGAGCTTTAAAGGTTCAATTATGTTTTAAAAGTGTCCATTGCAAATCTTATTGACAGTTCCAGTGTCCCAGAAAGTGCGACAACGACTTCAGAAGAACAAATACTTAAGTCGCCATATTCTTGTCACATTTAAGTTTTTTTTACAACTTTCAGCGAGTTAAACGCAGGAGAAATATGAAAAGAATTTAACAAACAGGGAAAAGAAATCGCAGAATAAATTCATCTTATTAAATTGCATTAAATGTTAGTTCTTTTTTCTTTAAATATTCATGTATTATTTATTCATAAGAAAGTTTACACAATTTTTTAAACGTGTTTTAAGGCACGAGATACTTGCATAGTTTAAATAGAAGTTTTAAAGGCTTAATTATGTTTTAAAAGTGACCATTGTTGTCAGATTCGATGTCCCAAAAAGTGTAACAACGGCTTTTGAAGAACAAATACTTAACTCACCTTATTCGTTTAACAATAATTTTTTTTTTTTTTTTTTTTTTTTTTTTTTTTTTTTTTTTTTTTTACATTTTTTAGAGAGTTAAGTTGAAGAAAAACATGAAAAGAATCTGGAAACAGGGAAAAAGAATCCTCAGAATAAATTTAAAAGGCATTAAATGTTTGTTCTTTTTTTTAATGTTCATGTATTTTTTTTTTTAATTAAAGAAAGTATATCAGGATTTTTTAAACATATTTTAAAGACACGAGATACTTGTATATTTTAAATAAAGATTTTAAAGGTTCATTAATGTTTTAAAAGTGGTTACTGCGAATATTGCTCACAGATCCAGTTTTCTAAAAAAGCAAAATTACGACTTCTCAAGAACAAATAATTTAAGCACTGTATTCTTATCACATTTAAGTTGTTTACATATTTGAGCGAGTTCAGCGCAGGAGAATATGAAACGAATCCACAAAACTTTGAAAAAATACCACAAAATGAATTCATCTTATTAAAAGGCATTAAATGTTAGTTCTAGTTTTCTTTAAATATTCACGTATTTTTTACCCTTAGGAAAGTTTAAAGAATTTTCTGGACATGTTTTAAGACATGAAATATTTGCATATTTTAAATAAGATCTTTAAAGAGTCAATAATGTTTTAAATTTGACATTGCGAATCTTGTTGACAGATTCAATGTCCCAGAAAGCGGGACAATGACTTTTGAACAACAAATTGTCATATCGATATATTCATGTCATATTTATGTTGTTTACAGCTGTCCAAGAGTTCAGCGCAAAAGGAACATGAAAGGAATGCGGGAAACAAAGAAAAGAAATCTCAGAATAAATTTATCTTTTTAAAAGGCATTAAATGTGTGTTTTTTCTTTAAATATTCATATATTTTTTATTTTGAAGAAAGCAATCATAATTTTGTAAACGTATTTTAAGACACGAAATATTTGTATAATTTAAATGAGGGTTTTAAAGTGTCAGTAATTTTTAAAAGTGCAATGGCGAATAGTATTGACAAATCCAGTGTCTCAGGAAGTGGGATAATGGCTTCTAAAGAACAAATTATTCATGCGCCATTTTTTTTTTTTTTTTTTTTTTTTTTTTTGCCATATTTAAGTTGTTTGCAAGTTTTAGCTAGTTACATACAGCAGAAACATGAAAGGAATCTGGCAAACAGGGAAAAGAAACCGCAGAATAAATTCATCTTATTACATTAAATGTTTGTTCTTTTTTTAGGGCTATTTTCACCATTCGCTTACTTACAGAATTTTATTTTTATTTTTCAAACTTAATAATGTCTTTTAAAAATGGAGACAGGTGTTAAAGTAAATGTTAAAGGTACATGAAAAAAATACGGTTGTGCACTTTGCCCTATAATATAATATGTAAATGCTATTTAAAGTTGGCTTGTAAGGCAAATTGTCAAGCCCGTTATCATACAGAATTACTGAAAATACTCAGCTTTAAATTTATTAAATTTCCTAAAATAAACTTACTTTAAAATGACTTACGTCCCTTAATTTAAAAATGATCTTTATCAATAATACTAAAAGTAAGTTGAAATGAGAGACAGTTTTAGACATAAGAATTTGATTACATGGAAATTATACACGAACTTTTTCTAATATTTACACTATATATTCATGTAAATTATTAAATTTTAAGTAAATTGCATATTTGTTTCATAGTTGAATAAAAAATAAAAGTAGAATGGTGAAAAAATGATAATCATTAAAAAACCGTGCGGTAACAGACTTGACATTTGGTAACAGACTTGACACTATGTTGAAAATGGCCGAATAAATAAATATATATATTTTTAATATATTTTATTTTACTTTATTTTTAATAAGCATAATAGAATTTTTTAAACGTATTTTAAGACACAAGACATTTGTATGTATTAAATGAAAGCGTAAACGGTTTCCAATGTTTTAAAACAGGCCACAAGTGACTAGCGTTGACAAATCCAATATCTGAAAAGGACAAAGGCTTCAAAATCAGAACATAAAAATACAGTAAACCCTAGTAAAATTACAGCTCTTTGTAACGGAATCTCCTATTAAATGTAGAAAAAAAAATATTGTGCTTACGATAAGAATAGCGAGGGAATATAAATTGCTAAGATGGTACGATATAGCGATTAAAACGGAATTTTTGTCATATCCTTTTTATTCCTTCTTATACAGTGGAATAATACTCAAATGGCCGCTTTACCCGTCGTTCCCCTAAGATATCAAAATTGAATATTTATATTGAAAAATGCAGCATGAAGATGATCATCTAGCTTATTTATTTTAAAAATAAACTGAAAGAAGACATAAGTTTCTATAGCATTGGCATTTCCGTATATTATTATTATTGAAAGGGGGGGGGGAGAAGGGCAATTTGTTTAAAATGTACGAGATCTTCTGATTTTTTTTTTTTATTTAAGAAATCTTAAAATACTTTGAAATGCTAAAAACCGCAAAAAATGGTGAATTTTTGTTTTATTTAGAATCCAAAAGACTTATTTATCGATAAAATTTAATAAAAATATATGTTTTTTCTTAACGTTGAAATTTACATATTTCTAGCACTTTCAAAGAGATCAAAATAATTTCATAAAAAAAAAATCTAAAAAAATTCAGTAACTCCTTAAAGGAAAATGGCAAACAGAGAAACAAAAATCTGGAATAAAAATCCAGAAAATGTAAACTTTCTATTCAGAAACATTCATTTCTTTTCTCCTTGAATGTTGTAACACATTTTGAAAATGCATTTTTAAAAACAAAATATTTTATGTACTAGCAAAGAGTTCTTTATTTTCACACCTTCATGAATAGAGATATATTAGTAATGATCTCAAGAAAAAAGAAAAAAAAAAAAAAAGAGAAAAGAAAAACAGTTCACTCGCTACATTCTTATCACATTTAAGTTGTTTACAAGTTTCGGCGAGTAGAAATTGAAAAGAATCTGGCAAACATGGAAAAGAAACCTCAGAATAAATCCTTATTATTAAAAAGCATTTAATGTTTTTTCGTTTTTTTAAATATTCGTATACTATATATATTATATTTTATATGCAGGGTGTCCCAGAAGAATTGAGACTAACTTTAAGGGGAGGTATTGTTCAATGTTTCCGTCATTGCAACGTCTGTGGAATCTGAAATGGATCTGGTTGCAAGTCATATTTTTAAAAGTAAATATTTTTTTCAAATTTGCTGTAACAAAAGTAAAATAAAAAAATAATTTATTAAACATGTTCCAAGTTTGAAGCATTTATATTGACGATTCTTGAATTATAATGATTTGAATCCGAGAAATTGTGAAGAAGCCCATCACAAAGAAAAATGCATTTTTTTACAAGAAGTCATTTCATGCGAGTCATTGTTTTGAAATTTAGACTTTGAAAACAAACCAATATGGAAAAATTAATATGTCCTGTTCTTGTTAAGATATAAAGGTAATTTGAACATCATTTTAAACATAAAAAACAGATAAATGTTTAATACAATAAAAGTTTTTTAGAAAATTTGAAGATTTTTGTGTCCCGGACGCATTTTCAGAAAGAATCACGTTTTGAGCACCAGCCTTGGCGAGTTGGCGAAAGCGAGAACGTTCAGCTAGCTGCATCGCCAAACACGTCAATCGTCGTTTTGTTTTGATGTTTTAAACTATGTTTTGTTCGTAAACAGCGGTGGATAACATTCCCTCATATTATAGTCTTTGCTTGATAATATTTACGGAAAAAATGAACAATAAGCGCGATCTCTTTGCAGAAGAAAGGATTGCTATTTGTTAGGCGTTTGACGTCACAAATAAGATCGACTTCATCTCCGCATCAATCGTTGTTCTGGCGATAAGGTGCTCAAAACGTGATTCTTTCTGAAAATGCTTCCCGGACCCCATTAATCCGATATATATTTTTTTTTTCTCAGCGGCGAAATAAGTAAATAAATGTTATAAATTACTTCTTACTCCCTTTTCTGCCCGGATACATTTTATTTGTATTTTAAAATATAGCCTTGAACTGTTTGTTTTCAAGTAAAGAATCGTTTCCATACAGGATGCAATATATATTTTGATGATATCGATATTTATCTAAGGTGACGGAAGGAGAATTCCTATAACGACTGGACAAACAAAGAAATTCGCGATCTTGCGCAAAGTGTATTAACTCGAGTGTGCCACAATTTTTCCTTTTTCAAAATCACTTTTGCCGGAGTCGCAGGAAGTTTACTACGGATTGGGAAAGGAAGGAGCAATCCGGGAGTCACGGGAAATAAAACGCGAGGGAGACTTTTAAGAGATGAGATTTATTGATTATTTATAATATTAAAACGATAGTACATGAATCTTTGTGTTTTGAAATTTACTCACCTATTTTAACAAGCTGTGATACAAAAAAAAAAAAAAAAAAAAAAAAAAAAATCGCACAAATGTTTTTTGATACACTATATATATATATATATTTATAAATGTTTCTTAAATTACGAAAATATAATAGAATGTTTTTGTCAAATTTAAATTGTTTGCATGTTTACGCAAGTTAAGCGCAGGAGAAATGTGAAAAGAATCTGGCAAATATAGAAAAAGTAGCCGTAGAGGAAATTCATCTTATTCAAAAACATGAATTTTTAATTCCTTTTTTTCCGTCGTGTAATTTTTATTCGTAAGAAAGTATATTAGAAGTTTCTAAACGAGTTTTAAGACACGATATATTTGCATATTTTAAATATGATTAATGCTTAAAAGTGGCTATCACGGATAGTATTGTCAGGTCTAGTATCAGAAAAAGCGGAGCAACGGTAAAAAAAAAAAAAAAAAAAAAAAAAAAAAAAAATCGTAGGATCGTTTATAAAGTAAATGCCGTATCGCAAAATAATCGGATTTGCATCACCAAACGGTGTTCACCCGATATTATCTTTGGAGCCCATATCAAAACTCAAAACTCTGGATTAATGAGCTTTTCTTCCGATATCATGTTTGAAGAAATTTGAAATTAAGTAATCTAATTTTCACCATGTGTTTTAAATGTTTACAATGTCGAAAATACAAATACTCGCCTGATGTTAATCCAACATTTTTTTTTTTTTTTTTTTTTTTTTGGCAAATTAAATGAATATAAGCCCTCCGTTACTTCTTATTCTTTATTGTGCCCTCATATATTTGACTCATATTTTAAAATATTACCTTGAACTATTTGTGTAGAAGTAAAGAATCATTTCAATACAGGGTGCAATGAATATTTGGATGATATTGATATTTATCTGAGATGACGGAGGCAGAATATCTATAACGATGAAACAAAGAAGGTTGAGAGCGTGCGCACAGTGTTTTAAATCGAGTGTGCTACAAATTTTTCCTTTTCAAAATTACTTTTGCCGGAGTCGCAGGAAGTTTACTACGGATTGGGAGAGGACGGAGCAATCCGGGAGTTACGGGAAATAAAACGCGGAGGAAACTTTTATGAGATGAGATTTATTGATTATTTACCATGAAGAAGTTAGGAGACTGAAAGTGAAAATATAGTAAATCTACCTTCATGTTTTCAAATTTATTTAACTATTTTAACAAGCTGTGACACCGAAAAGAAATTGCAGAAAAGTTCCTCGTTACACTATAAAAAATAATATATATATATATATATATATATACGAAAGTTTGAGAGTTCCTTATATTACGGAAATATAATAGCTTTATTATATTACTTTGTTAGATTGCTTATGTTATTTCAATTATTATTATTATTATTATTATTATTATTATTATTATTATTATTATTATTATTATTATTATTATTATTATTATTATTATTATTATTATTATTATTATTTTAACGTTTAAAGTACGTTGCTGTTTGCGTAGGTTGGAAGCTCATGTTTGCGACGCGCATAACAAAAAGTTCCAAAAAGCAGTACATCGGCTTATCAAGAACAAACAAATCACTCGAAATATTCTTATCACATTTAAGTTGTTTTCAAATTCTTGAGTGAGTTAAGTGCGAGAAAACATGAAAATAATCGATCAAACAGGGGAAAGAAACCTCAGAATAAATTCATCTTATTAAAATACAACTAATGTTAGTTCTTTGTTATAAAAATACACGTATATTTTTTAATCTTAAGAAAGTATATGGGAATTTTCTAAACGATTTAAAAGACACGAGATTTTTTCATATTTTAAATGAGGTTTTTAAAGGATCAAAAATGTTTTAAACGTGGCTATTGTGGTTAGTGTTGACAAGTCCAGTGTCCCAAATGGCGGAATAACGGCTTCTCAAGAACAAATAATTCAAACGCTATATTTTTGTCAAATTTAAATTGTTTATGTTTCAGCAAGTTAAATAAAAAAAAAAAAAAAAAAATATATTTTATTAAGTAAAGCCGCACTTCGAAATAGTCGGATATGCATCGCCATACGATGTTGGCACGATATTATCTTTGGAGTCCATATCAATTACTGAAAACTGTTGATTAATGAAGGTTTCTACCGATATCATTTTTGAAGAAATTTAAAACGGAGTATAGTATTGACAGGTCCAGTACCCAAAAAAGCGGAACAATGGTTTAAAAAAAATCGTGGGATCTCCTATAAAAAAAAATGCCGTACTTCGAAATAGTTGGATTTGTGTTGCCTACGATGTTGGCCGGATATTATCTTTGGAGCCCATATCAATAATTCAAAACTCTCGATTAATGAACTTTTCTTCCGATATCATTTTTGGAGAACTTTGAAACAATGTAATAAAATTTATAACATGTATCTTATGTATTTAAACTGTCGAAAATACGAATACTCGTTGATGTTAATCCGATTTCGTTTCTTTCTTTCTTTTTTTTCTTTTTTGCGAAATAAATAAATACAGTCGAGTCTCTATATAACGAAGTCCACCGTCCCAGTAAAAAATTCGTTATATAGAGAAATTCGATGCATAGAGAATAAGTTAAAAATCGTATTTAATGTGTGAAATTTGAACAAATATAATTTTTGATCTTTTGAAATAAGAATTTGAAATGTTTAAAAATAAATATTAACCTAACACATTATTTCTTAATTATTTAAGCTGTTTCAAAAAAGAGGACAGACATTTATTTGAAAACCTAATGAAAATCAAATAACGAAGATTTGCATTAATTTCAGACGAAGAAATCTGTAATTTTTTGTTATTTTGATTTTTAAATTGTTACGCTCTCAAAAAAAATGCTCAAATTTTACCGAGGAAAGAAAAATTGTAGTTAACATTTTCCTCCATTTGAAGCCCTCTCTTATGCGCCTCTCATTGATTCCTCTCTTACATGTGTATCAATCCAATTGACACTGTTTTGAGAAGGATGTGGAAAGATGCTGGGAGGTGGTATGAATTCGTTGGATTTAAAGAACAAGGAGAGAAGTAATAATAATACAAAAAAACTTCAGCACTGACGATAAATCAAAAATAAGTGATGGAAAATTGATTCCATATGATTTTGAAGCTTTTTAAAATTGTTTTTTATGACCAATTTATGAAAACATTCGTTATATGGAGATAGATATTTCGCTATATAGAGACTTTTTAAAATGTAATCATGCGAAAAGGAGACCGTTCCTGCTAAAAATTCGTTATATAGAGAAATTCGATGTATGGAGTTTCATCATAGAGAGACTCAACTGTATATTCCCTCAGTTGCTTCTTATTGTTCATTGTGCCCATAGATAATTGAATTATATTTTAAAATATTATCTTGGACTATTTGTTTTGAAGTAAAGAATCATTTCGATGCAGGATGCAATGAATATTTTGATGAAATCGATATTTATCTAAGATGATGGAGGTAGGATATCTATAACGACTAGACAAAGAAAATCGAGAGCGTGTACACAGTATTAAATCAAGAGTGCCACAAATTTTTTCCTTTTCAAAATTAGTTTTGCCGGAGAGGCAGGAAGTTTCCTACGGTTTGGGAGAGGAAGGACCAATCCGGGAGTTACGGGAAATAAAAAAAGAAGAGAGATTTTCATGAGATGAGATTTATTGATTATTTACCATGAAGAAGTTAGGAGACTGAAAATTAAAAATAGTACATCCATCTCTGGGTTTTGAAATTTATTTAAATACTTTAAAAAGCTTTGACACTGAAAAAAAATATAGCAAAGAAATTTCTCGATACACTGTAAAAAAAATTACATATGTATATATATATATATATACAAATGTTTCTTAAATTACGAAAATATAATAGCTTTGTTATATTATACTGTTATACTAATTATGTTTTTTCAATTACTGCTTTTTTTTAACTTTTAAAGTGCACTGCTGTCCTCATAAGTCGGAAACTCATGTTTGTGACCCGCGGAAAAAAGTATCAATATCGCTGTTTTAAAGGGTACATAATGTTTAAAAAATTGCCACAGCTAACTGTATTGACTTGTGCAGTGTCCCAAAAAGTAGTACATTCGCTTTTTAAGAACAAACACCAATGCCACTATATTCTGGTCACATTTAAGTTGTTTGCAACTTTGACCTCAGCATAAATTCATCTTATTAAAATGCATTAAATATTAATTCTTTTTTTAATTTTAATATAATTTTTATTCTTAAGAAAATATAGTTTGATTTTTTTAAACGCATTTTAAAGACACGAGTTACTTGCACACTGTAAAAAAAAATCTGCAAAGGTACTAAACTTTTTCTTGGAAACTGGGATTCCAAGAACTTTTCCTGTAACGGTAACAGCAAAAATTCAAGTTTCAGAATCGATTACATGAATTTTTTCTATTATCGTTACATGAAAAGTTCTTGGAATCCCAGTTTCCTAGAAAATGTTTAGTACCTTCACAGATTTTTTTTTTTACAGTGCATATTTTAAATGAGGATTTTTAAAAATCAATAATGTTTTAAACTTGGCCTCCACTGCGGTTAATGTTGACAGGCCCTGTGTCCCAAATGATGGAATAACGACTTCTCAAGAACAAATAATTCATGCGCTATATTTTGTCAAATTTAAATTGTTTACATGTTGCAGCGAGTTAAGCGCCGGAGAAATGTGAAAAGAATCTTCTGAACAAACAGAGAAAACTAAGACCCAGAGGAAATAAATGTTATTAAAAGGCATTAAATTTCAGTTCTTTTTTTTTTTAAACAGTCATGTATTTTTTATTTTTTAAGAAAATATATCAGAATTTTCTAAACGCGTTTTAAGACACGAGACACTTGCATAGTTCAAAGATGAATAACTCTTTAAAAGTATATTGATAGGTCCAGTGTCCCAAATGCGGAGCAACGACTTGTCAAAAACAAATTTTAAAAACAATCGTACGATCTCACATCAAATAAGTGCCATACCGGGAAATAGTCGGATATGCCTCACCATACTATGTTGTCCCGATATTACCTTTGAAGCAAAGATGTAGTGAAGGGTATACGGAAGTATACGCCGTTTACCTTCTGGATTTTTTAAAAGAAGCCCCGTGTAGACTCTTTTTCTCAAGTTAAACACTAGCGTATACGCTACATATGAAGGTTCATGCTGTCAGCGTATACCCTCTGCTTATACCGTATACTGTCTGTTTTTTTAAGAATACAAAACTGCTTTGGAGCCCAAATCAATAATTCAAAACTCTCGATTAATCAAGTTTCCTTCACATATACTTCTTGAAGAAATTTAAACGATATAGTCTAATTTGTAGCATGTGTCTAATGTGTTTATAACGTCGAAAATACGGATACTTACACTGTAAAAAAAATCTGTAATGTTACAAAGATTTTTCTAGTAGACTTCTATTCCAAGAACTTTTCATGTAACCGTAACAGAAAAGACTCATGTAACTTTCCTCGGTTACATGAAATTTTGCTTTTATCGTTATATGAAAAGTTCTTGGAACACAAATTTACTAGTGAAATTTAGTAACTTTACAGATTCTTTTACACTGTACCAGATATTAATCCGATATGTATATTTTTTGCCGTTTTGGTGGAAAAAGAAATAAAGGTATGCTATCAGTTACTTCTCACACTTCTTTATGCCTTTATATATATTATTTGAATTTTAAAATATAGCTTTGAATTGTTTGTTTTCAAGTGACGAATCCGTACACTGTAAAAAAAAATTCTGTAAAGGTACTAAACATTTTCTAGGAAACTGGGATTCCAAGAAATTTTCATGTAACGGTAACAGGAAAAACCCATGTAACCGATTCTAAAACTTGAATTTTTGCTGTTACCGTTACAGGAAAAGTTCTTGGAATCCCAGTTTCCAAGAAAAAGTTTAGTACCTTTACAGAATTTTTTTTACAGGAATTCCACACAGAATTCCTATAATTCCTATAACGACTAGACAAAGAAAGATCGTCGAGAGCGTGCTTACAGTATCAAATCGAATGTGCCACAAATTTTTCCTTTTCAAAATTACTTTTGCCGGAGGCGGAGGAAGTTTACTTCGAGTTTGGAGAGGAAGGAGCAATCCGGGAGTTACGGGAAATAAAGCATGAGTGAGACTTTCATGAGATGAGATTTATTGATTATTTACCACGAAGAAGTTAGTAGACTGAAATTGAAAGGGTAGTACATCAATTTTTGTGTTTTGAAATTTATTTAACTACTTTAATGGCACTGAAAATAAAAATCGCACAAAAGCCCTTCGATACACTGTATGTATATATAAATGTTTCTTAAATTACGAAAATACCGGGTGTCTCAAAAATGACTGATGGATTTTAAAATTCAATAACTTGCAAACGGTGACAGCTATTTAAAAAAATTTTGCAGGAAGGTTATGTATAATGTCAGGAGTTTTTTTTACCGTAATTTTTTATTTTAGTTAGCATCTCAAAAAATAGGTGGCGCTGACGGCGATTGAAGACCAGGTCGACGCTTCACTCAGCATTGATCACCTGGCCTTCAATCGCCGTCAGCGCCACCTATTGTTTGAGATGCGAACTAAAATAAAAAACTACGGTAAAAAAGCTCCTGACATTATACATAACCCTCCTGCAAAAATTTTTTAAATAGCTGTCACCGTTTGCAAGTTATTGAATTTTAAAATCCATCAGTCATTTTTGGGACACCAGGTATATATAAATGTTTCTTAAATTACGAAAATATAATAGATTATTTTTAATCAAATTTAAATTGTTTACATGTTTAAGCGAGTGAAGCGCAAGAGAAACATGAAAAGAATCTAGCAAATAGAGAAAAAGAAACCGCAGATGAAATTCATTTTACTAAAAACATTAAGGGATATTTCCATTTTTTTTAATAGTCGTGTATTTTTTATTCTTAAGAAAATATATCCGAATTTCTAAACGAATTTTAAGACACGAGATATTTACGTAGTTTAAAGATGAATAATGCTTTAAAAGTGGAGACCAAGTACAGTGTTGACAGGTTCAGTATCCCAAAAAGTGAAGCAACGGTTTCACAAGGGAAAAAAACCGTACGATTTTCTATATAGTAAATGATGTACTGAGAAACAGTCGGATATGCATCGCTCTACGACGTTGGTTTTACTATCGTTGGAGCCCATATCAATTACCGAAAACTCATGATTAATGAATTTTTCTTCCGATATCATTTTTGGAGAAATTTGAAACGAAGTAATCTAATTTTAAACATGTGTCTTATGTGTTCACAATGTCGAAAATACGGATACACGTCTAAGGCTAATCCTTTTTTTTATTTGTGTGTGTGTGTGCGTGTGTGTGTGTGTGTATGTGTGTGCGTGTGTGTGTGAGCATGTGTGGGAAAATAAAAAAATATACGCCCTCAGTTAATTCTTATTCTTATTATGCCCTCATATATTTGATTTATATTTTAAAATATTACTTTGAATTACATGTATACAAGTAAAGAATCCTTTCCAAACAGGATGCAATATATATTTTGATGATACTGGTATTTATCTAAGAGGACGGAGGCAGAATTCTTATAACGACTAGATAAACAAAGAAATTCGAGTGCTTGTGCACAGTGTTTTAAATCGAGTGTGGCACAAATTTTTCCTTTTCAAAAGTACTTTTGCCGGAGGCGCAGGAAGTTTACTACGAATTCGCATTGGAGGGAGCAATCCGGGAGTTACGGGAAATAAAACGTGAAAGAGACTTTTATGAAATGAGATTTATTGATTATTTACCACGAAGAAGTTAGGAGACTGAAAATGAAAGTTTAGTATATTAATCTTCGTGTTTAAAAATTTATTCAACTATTTTAACAAGTTGTTGACACTGAAAAAAATATCGCACAAAAGTTGTTCGATACACTGTAAAAAATAATATATATATATATATATATATATATATATATATATATATATATATATATATATATATATATATATATATATATATATATATATATATATATATGTATATTATAACATAGATAAGATACTTTATAAACTTTTTCAATTCGTATACTGTCCCTTTAGTTGCTAAATCAAATTATATACCTGCCCCAAATAACACTTCAAATCATTGAATAACTCATCAGAAATATTTTTATATTAAATCAGATATTTATAGTCATGTTATTTTGAAATAAGTACTTAAAATCATAACTCATCACAAATTTAATTTAAAATAAACATCAGATGTTTTCTTAAGCTATAAATTGATTTAAGCTTCTTCATATATGGCAGTTGTAAGATTTAGTGCATGTATATTAGTTTAAAGTGATTTTATTTAAAGATAGATTCTAATTAATGTCAAAATGAGTATTTGATAAATCATGATTAAAATAATCCTTTAGTTGACTTTCATTAAATCATAAATATTAATTATTTAAAAACATTAACATTTCTAGCAGTTTTCCCCCAGTAGCCGTGCTGTACACTGTAAAAAAGTTGTTAAACCTATGGCAAAAACTGCAGTGAAATTTGAAGTAAGTATTTTTATTACAACTAATTTAACAGCAATTTTTACGGCAAAACTGCTGGCAGTAATGTTGCCAGCAGTTTTTGCGGTAAATTTAACGATTTTTTTACAGTGTAAGAACTACTGGCAATAATAAATTAATGTTTACACCAACAATGTGTGTGTGTTTTCAAATTTATGTGAGCCACGACTCGAAAATATAGTTTATAATATACACACAAACATATACCGGGTGTCCCAAAAATGACTGATGGATTTTAAAATTCAATAACTTGCAAACGGTGACAGCTATTTAAAAAATTTTTGCAGGAGGGTTATGTAAAATGTCAGGAGTTTTTTTACCGTATTTTTTTATTTTAGTTCGCATCTCAAACAATAGGTGGCACTGACGGCGATTGAAGGCCAGGTGATCAATATGGTGAGTGAAGCGTCGACTTAGCCTTCAATCGCCGTCAGCGGCACCTATTGTTTGAGATGCGAAATAAAATAAAAAATTACGGTAAATAAACTCCTGACATTATACATAACCCTCCTGCAAAATTTTTTTAAATAGCTGTCCCCGTTTGCAAGTTATTGAATTTTAAAATCCATCAGTCATTTTTGGGACACCCGGTATATATATATATATATATATATATATATATATATATATATATATATATATAGGAAGGTAACATGTAAAAAGCCAATCGATTGAATTACTTAAATGACTGGGTTTTCGAATCTTTAATATAAGATAAATTTAGTTGGTAGTTTTGTTGAAATACATTAAATTCAACGCGTAAAAGATACAATACACTTTAGTTACACTGTTAAAAAATTCTGAAATTCACGAACATTTTTTTCCTGAATTTCACAGAAAAGCTCCCTTTTAACAACAAAAGGGTTTTTTCCGTTACAAATCACAAAATTCCATCATATTTCCTGAAAATAACGAAACGGATGGAAATAAAAACAAAAAACGGAGACACTCGGTTGTGTGGGGAGCTCCATGGCCGAGCGGTCAAGGCACTATACTGCTAATCGCCTGAGAGCGCAGATTGTGGGTTCGAGTCCCATTGGCGCCATGGAATAATGAAACATAAAAAATTCCTTTTAAATTGCATTTTTTCTGTTTTTTTTTTCTCTTTTTTTCTTATTAAAAATCTTTTAATTTATTAGCCGAAAAATAAATAAATAAAAAAATAAATAGTGTACGACAATTTAAAAAAAAGTCTATATATATATATATTGTAAAAAAATTGTTAATAAAAAAAAAATTATTAAAAAAAACAGTGGTTTTAAACAGTGATTTTTTTAATTTAAACTATTTAAAAAATTAAAAATGATTTTAAAAAATAATAAGTATTATGCATCAGTCTAAAATAATCCTTTTACAAACATTCTAATCAATATATTTGAAAAGAAATCTTTAAAAAGCACAACAGATTTTCCCACTAACTCATAAAAGACATACTTTGTACCGTTTAGCATCAGCAACTTTGGCTCTGTTCGTAAGAATTTATTCCGCAGTCTGAAGGTCCCGAGTTCGATCCTGAGGACGACGTGAACTAAATTATACAAAGTAACAATTACGTAAAATAACAAAGCAGCTTAAAATACCTCGGTGATTTCGAATTCTTTGAAGATTAATCGGTAAATCATTTTTAAAAATTATATTAAATTATTACTATTATAAATCAAACTTTGTAACGGAAAGTTACTAATTCTTACACCGGAGTTTTCCCTTCTTGTATTTCCCACAACGGAAAATCTACTAACGGAACGGTAAAAGTTCGGCTACATTGCTGCCGGTAGTTTCACCTGGAATTCACAGATTTATTTTTAACAGTGTAGCACGATACAATTAGGCCTAAGCATGCCTTTATTCAAATTTTTTTATATATCGATGCTTGATGAAAGATAAAAAATAACAGACTGGCTCTTTTCTAATTTTCATACCAGCTGTTGCTCTCGTGCTCGTGAATTTTCATAATGCGCTCTTTCAAATCATGGATAGTAAAAAATACCATAGAACCAGTTGATTTGGTGATCACGATCGTTTTAAGGAAAATAAATTATGCTTAAATTCATATCCTACTTTTACAGACATATATAAATACAAATTTTTCCTAAATAACTAAAATATAATATAGCCTCGAATAATAATATACAATAAATCATCCCGAGTTACCGATAATTCCTAAAACAATTTTTTATGCTTAGTAACCTCAGAAACCAAAAAAGTAAGCTTTGATCTTCGTTGATCAGTGTGCAATTTTCGGTGAACTTCTGAATTCGAAACATATCAAGTTAGAATTTCTCCCTTCGAACACAACTTCAAAATCTATCAGGCCAGAGAGTCAAACCAGAGAATACTTATTTAGTTCGAAGGGCAATCGAATATGTTGAAAATAGAATAAATCAAAAGTACGATATGTGTTAGAAGCAACTAGACTCATTTCTAATGCATATGACGACGATGGTAAATAAACCACTATAAAAAATCGTTTCAGTAGATGTGATTTATTTGCAAGCAATGTGAACTAATGTGTTGTGAATCGAAATTTCCAAGATTAAGTTATTTCTGAAGATGACGATACTGAATTTTTGAATAGGGAAGAAAATGTTGCAATTTATGGAAAACTTGGTGATACGGATATGCTTGAAACAATAACAAGTTGAAAATTGTTCGTCAGACGTAGCAAATGAAGTGTGTTCATACAGAAATGAAGTTTTTAAAATGTACAGTACTTCGGATACAAGACAGTACAGGAAATCTTTTGTGTGTCCCTGTAAATACTAAATGCTATATACTATACAGGAATTAACTTGTAGTAAACCTCAGCAACGTATATCAATTTCATAAAATATGAAAAGTTTAATATAATTAAAACGCACCTCAATCAATGTTCTTCTCTATACCGTGTAATGGAATACACTTGTGTGGCCTGTAAATTAATAAAAATATTCTTTGCACCACAGATTGTACCGAATTTATATTTTATTGTATATTTCATAGATGAATGTGAATTTTATTATATTCGAAGGAGTGTAACATCATTAACATTCACTTCAAGCTAATTTTTCCCATTGAACGTAATGTAAAGGAAAAGCTTTGATTGCACTTGTAATTGAACTATACATCCGATTTTCATAAAATTTGAAATGAGTTGACAAAATTATGTAATAATAATCTGTTTTAAATTTGAAACGATTCGGTTGGATAGTTTTTGCGTTGTTATATGGACACACAGACGGATATATTGAACGAATTTAGGTGCTACGTATTTACATAATTACGAAAGCACTTAAAAATGTGGAGTACCGTCCTGAAACTGAAGGTAATGAGGATGTAAATGCATTTAACCCGCAAACAATCAACAAGCACACGTGACAATGACGACACTGCAGCAATATACCGAAAGTATACTTTCTATACTGTGAAAGGCAGAACAATTCCTCCAAACAGTCATCTTTAACAAGTTTCCTTTTCAAAATTTAAGTTTGAAAGTAAGTTTTATGTATTATTAAATTATATATTTCTTTAATGCGGGTTTTTCTACTTCTTTACTACATTAAATTTGTAATTCCTATCTATGTGGCTGAAGATTTTCCTTTTATTTTCAGTATGTATTTAAAGATTTTTGGTAAGTCGAACTTCCAATAACTTGAATGTTTTTGTCTATCCTTTCGATTTAGACTTATCGAAAATTCACTGTATATATTCAGACACAAAATGTGTTATAGATTTATTAAAAAAAGAAGTGACTATATTCTAGGTTTTATCAAACTAATGTAATAAATGTAAATATAAATATTTTTATAATATTTAGTTTTCAAAAAAGGGTTAAAATATTTATTTAATTATTGTCTTTATTATGTTTACGAGCTTCCAAAAACTTATATTCACTCTAAATTCCTGTGTTAACTTCTTACTAAAAATTAACCTTGCATTATACACATTTTAAAAACCTTTAACATCCCTTCAGAAGTTTGTTTTATGCTTTCAAGTATAAACTTTAACAACTTATTTCACTTTAGTAAACATTTTCATACCAGATATAATAAAGATCTGGATATTATCTAAAAGAAACAGTCAAAATATCTACGATAACTTGTGCATCACATAAAAACGAGCAAGCAGCAAGATTTTGTTTTAGCTTTCGAAATTACTTTTACCGATGGTACAGGAAATGCACTAGGAACTCAGAAAGGAAAGTGCAACCAGAAAGTTACGGAAAATACGAAATGTGCGAGGGGTTCATATTAAATTATGATGAGTTGAGAAATTTATTTGGCATAGAGCTGTTTAGAAGAGGGAAGTTGAAATATCAGTTTATCAGTTATTAAACTTTGAAAATTATCAAATTTCTTTAAGTGGTTGGAACGGGAATTTCAAATTTATATTTGTCCGACATTGAAAAATAAAATCGAATACCGACGCAAAATAGCAAAGGACAGTTCTATAATGGTGAAAATTACTTGACTTAATTTTAAGATAATGCATACTTTAATCTTTTCAAATCTAGTATACTGCTAATAGAACATGTCTTTTAATTGCGTATTATTTTGTTTTAACAAATATTTTTGTTACTGTTTACAAGTAATATTGTTATATTTGTGTCTATGCATTTACTATATGACTTCATTAACATTTAGGCATTCAGTAATAATAATAATAATAAATATCTTTTTAATACTCTTTGCACTGTTTGCGATTCTTTTATTTTTATCATATATTTCACTCTTTAAATTTGAAATCAATTTACTTTCCTGAAAAAAATCATGTGTAATAAAGAGCGAAAAGTTCAGAATTTGTTTTCCCCTCAGAAACTTGTTTTATGCCTTAAAATATAAAGTTTAACTACATATTTCCGCTTAAAGAAACATTTCCATACCGGATATAATAAAGATCTGGATAATATCCATACTTCCGTAAGATGAAACAGTCAGAATTACTCGCAAACTACAATAACTTGCACATCACATGAAATCGAACGTGCCACAAGTTTTTGTTTTGGATTTCCAAATTACGTTTACCGATGGTACAGAAAATGCATTAGGAACTCGGATTAGAAGATGCATCCATGAAGTAACGGGAAATACAAAATGTGCGGGAGGTTCTTATTAAATTACGATGAGTTGAGTAATTTATTTGACATATACCGGGTGTCCCAAAAATGACTGATGGATTTTAAAATTCAATAACTTGCAAACGGTGACAGCTATTTAAAAAATTTTTGCAGGAGGGTTATGTATAATGTCAAGAGTTTTTTTACCGTAATTTTTTATTTTAGTTCGAATTTCAAACAATAGGTGGCGCTAACGGCGATTGAAGGTCAGGTCGACGCTCCACTCAGCATTGATCACCTGGCCTTCAATCACCGTCAGCACCACCTATTGTTTGAAATTCGAACTAAAATAAAAAATTACAGTAAAAAAATCTTCTGACATTATACATAACCCTTCTGCAAAATTTTTTAAAATAGCTTTCACCGTTTGCAAGTTATTGAATTTTAAAATCCATCAGTCATTTTTGGGACGCCCGATAGATGCTTAGAAGAGAGAAATTTATCAGTTATTAAACTTTGAAAATCTTGAAACTTCTTTAACAAGTTATAAGACAGGAAATTTGAAAATTATGTTTATCCAACATGCAAAACTAAAAACATGTACCTTCACAAAATAGTAAAATACAATTCTAGAACGTTAAAAATCATCAGACTTATTTTAATAGAATGCATGTTTTCACCCTTTCGTGTCTGGTGAATTGCTAATAGTACATGTCTTATTATAACTGAGTATGATTTTATTTGTTTGTATTAACGTGTACTTTTGTTACTGTTTACAAATACAGTCGAGTCTCTATATAACGAAATCCACCGTTCCAGTAAAAAATTCGTTATATAGAGAAATTCGATGTATAGAGAACGATGTTAAAAATCGTATTTAATGTGTGAAATATGAACAAATATTATTTTTTACCTTTTGAATTAAGAATTTGAAGTGTTTAAAAGTAAATATTAACCTAACATTTTATTTCTTAATTATTTAAGCTGTTTCAAAAAAGAGAACAGACATTTATTTGAAAGCTTAATGAAAATCAAATAAGGAAGACTTGCATTAATTTCAGACGAAGATATCTGTAATTTTTTTTAAATTGTTACGCTTTCAAAAAAATGTTCAAATTTTACCAAGGAATGAAAAATTGTTGTTAACATTTTCCTCCATTTGAAGGCCTCTCTTATGTGCCTCTCATTGATTCCTCTCTTACATGTGTATCAATCCAATTGACACTGTTTTGAGAAAGATGTGGAAAGGTGTGTGGGAGGTGGGATGAATTCGCTGGATTTAAAGAACATTGAGAGAAGTAATATAAAAAAAAATAAAAATAAAAATAAAAAAACTCAGCACTGAAGATAAATCAAAAATTAGTGATCGAAAATTGATTCCATATGATATCGAAGCTTTTTAAAACTGTTTTTTATGACCAATTCATGAAAAAATTCACTATACGGAGATAGATATTTCGCTATATAGAGACTGTTTTTAATGTAATCATGCGAAAAGGGGGATCGTTCCTACTAAAAATTCGGTATATAGAGAAATTCGATGTATGGAGTTTCGTTGTAGAGAGACTCGACTGTAGTAATTTTAGTATGTCTTTATGTCTTTACTGTATGACTTCATTAACGTTCAGGCATTTAGTAATAATAATAATAATAATATATTTGCTTTATTCTCTTTGCAGAGTTTGCGATTCTTTTATTTTCAACATATATTCCACTCTTTTAATTTAAAATAAAACTTACTTTCCTGAAACAATGATGAACAATAAAGCGCGAAAAGTTCAGAATTTGTTTGCCTCTCAGAAATTTGTTGTATGCCTTCAAATATGAAATTTAACTACTTATTTTTGCTTAAAGAAACATTACCATACCGGATATAATAAAGATCTGGATAATATCCATATTTCTCTAAGATGAAACAGTAAGGCTTTCTCGCAAACTACGATAACTTGTGCATCACATGAAAACGAACGTACCACAAGTTTTTATTTTAGCTTTCGAAATTACTTTTACCGATGGTGCAGGAAATGCACTAGGAACTCAGAGAGGAAAGCGAGTCCCGGAAGTAATCGAAAACACAAAATGTTCGAGATGTTCTTATTAAATTATGATGAATTGAAAAATTTATTTGACATATAGATGCTTCGAAGAGAGAAGTTGAAATGCCAGTTTATCAGTTATTACAGGTTATTATCAGTTTGTCAGATTTACGGTCTCCAGTCGCCACGTGACGACTAAAGTTTTTGACTTGGCGACTAATTTTTGGCATCTAAGTCGTCGTCCTTTGGCGCATTTTGCGTTTTTTTCTCGCTATCATCTGACGAAAATCGCGTTTTTTCGCAATCCTCTCATGAAATGGCGTTTTTTTAGCAATCTCTAACTAAAATCAAGTTTTTTCCGCGATCATTTGACAGCTATTCTTTGACGAAAGTTGTGGTGTTGTTTTTGCAGATCTTTGATTACACTCTTAAAACGAAAGAGCTGATTTGGCTTCTCATCAAAGAGCTATAATTTTTTCGATCATAAAAGAGTTGTTTTTCAAACGATTAAATCTTCTTGATCTAAATTGGTTATTTAAATAGCTCAACTTCATTTAAATTGCTTAAAAACAGCTCGTAATCTCGAGTTATTTCAACTCTTTTTTGAGAAGCTGCCTTTCAACATTGAGATGAGTGGATTTCAGCTCAACTTGAGCTGTTTTGTGGCTGACTTTTTAAGAGAGTAACTTTTCTTCCTTGATCTTTTGTCGAAATTCGCGTTAGTTCTCCGTTGTTTCGCGTTATTTATTAATTTTTCTTAGAAATTAAGCCCTGGTGGCGACTGGAATATTTAGGTTTAGGAACCATTGGCTCTTTAAAAAATTTGGGAATCTTCACCTACAGTCTGGTATACTACTAATAGTACATGTCTTTTAATTGAATATTCTGTTTGTTTTAACAAATACTTTTGTTACTATTTACAAGTAGTAATGTTAGTATGTGTCTAAGCATTTACTATATGACTTCATTAACATTCAAGCATTTAGTAATAATAATAATAATAATATATATTTACTCTATTCTCTTTGCACCATTTTCCATTTTTTTTGTTTTAAAAAGATATTTCACTCTTTAAATTAGAAATAAAGGTCACTTTCCTGAAAGAATCCTGTGCAATAAAGCACGAAAAGTATTAGAAAGTTGTAATATAAGTTAAATCTCGTTTTAATATAATATTTTCTAAATGTCTCCGAAAATTCTCCTTTAGCCTATTGTCATATGAATACGAATTGAATAGTTAGCAAAACAACGGCATTCTTTATGTTTTAGACAATGAAATATTCGTTAATCTCCTATTAATCTATTCGGATAGCTGGAGTTAATGTTATGAACGTAAAAGTATTTTTTCTAAAAATTTGAAAAAAAAATTGAACCCGAATGGATTAGGAAACTGAAAACAATTATACTTTCACCAACATGGAAATCCACTGTTAAAAATCAGTGCTGGCTGAACAAAATTTAGTGTGCAGTAGCTGCAACCTTAAGGGGACTGATAATCAGAAGAATGATGAAAATATCGATTTCCTAATTTTTTGCTTAAATTACACTTTATTATTTCTAATGTATGTTGATGAAGTTACGTAAATATTCGAATGTTATTAACAGAGTTTAAAGAGATTTTATTAGGAAGAATGATGAAAATATCGATTTCCTAATTTTTTGCTTAAATTACACTTTATTATCCCTAATACATGTTGATGAAGTTACGTAAATATTCGAATGTTATTAACACAGTTTAAAGAGATTTTATGACATCGCTGTCCCTTTAAATGCCACATTCACTTAACTTAAATGTGTTTTTTTTTTTTTTTTTTTTTTTTTTTTTTTTTTTTTTTTTTTTTTACGAATAAGCATGTTTAACGAGATGAAACATTTATGCATATTTTTCAACTGTCTCGATCTTTTTTTTTTTTTGCTTGTTGTTCTGGTCCGTTTGATAAAACCACGTATCGGATTTACAATAAAATAATTTTTTTAAATAAATAAATTTACTTTTAGTTAAATAAATAAATTTAATTTTTACCTCAAACCTTATGACAAACATAAAAGTTGATTTACATCTTTTTCAAATATAAACCTGAACTATCAGTATCCACTTCAAGAATAATTTTCACGCCACATTCAGTAAAAGCCGATGATGCTGATGATGAAGTCAGTCAGAATGTCTCAAAGGATTATAGGAAAACAATTCGAGCTTCTGCATCATATGCAATCGAGCATACCGAAATATTTTCTTTCATCTTTTGATATCACTTTCATTAAAAACACAGGAAATAACTAAGAATTCGCAGAGATATATCAGAAAGGTTGAGGGAAATATTACATTCGTAAGATGCTTAAGAGATGAGGAATTGTGAAACAGAATACAGAGATGTTAGAGTATGGAAGTTAAATAGCAGTTCGTTGATTTTCATACATTGAGAAATATTTAACTTTATGATATATTTGTAAGACAGAAAGTTTCTAAAAATCTGCCCGTAAAGCATGGTGACGTAACTACGACGTCGTTGTGAAGTCACATTGTGACTTTGCGACCACCCGTAAGACATGGTGACGTCACTGCAACGTCGTTGTGAAGTAACATTGTGACTTTGTGAGCATCGATTGTCGATGTGACGTCACGTGACGTCGATGTGAAGTCACAGTGACTAAAATGTGAAGTCGTTATGGCCGTTTTAGAGCTTTTTTGTGACGTCACATTGTGACCACTTTGTGACGTCACAATGTGACCAATTTGTGAAAAGTGTGTCATTTGTGACTACTTTGACATTAACATTGTGACGGACTGTGAAAATGTTTTTAGAAAGTTACATCTTAGTCACATTGTGACGTCACTGAGTGGTGGCATTTTCGTCACAGATGTGATGTGACCAAAGTGACTCACAGTGACGTCATTGTGACGTCACTCTGAACATGCATGCTATGAGGGCATAGATTGTCGATGTGACGTCACGTGACGTCGATGTGAAGTCACAGTGACTAAAATGTGAAGTCGTTATGGCCGTTTTAGAGCTCGTTTGTGACGTCACATAGTGACCACTTTGTGAAGTCACGGTGTGACAAATTTGTGAAAAATGTGTCATTTGTGACTACTTCGACATTAGCATTGTGATGAAACTGTGACAAAAGCGACGATATTTAAATTGCTAGAAACATGTTTTTTAAAGTAAATAACATGTTTTGAAGAATATTTGTAATCTACTAAAAATTTTCAAGAAAGTCACATCTCAGTCAGAATGTGACGTCACTGAGTGGTGGCATTTTGGTCACAGATGTGATGTGACCAAAGTGACTCACAGTGACGTCATTGTGACGTCACTGTAACCATGCATACCATGAGGGTGCTTAACTTATGTTAATAAGTCGGAAAATGTCGGCAATTGTACTTCGAACCTGACAGATTAGTGCTTTCATACGATAATTAGTTTTATAAATATTCAGATTTATTGATGCGGTGCATTAGTACTATAGTTAATTTTATAAATATTTAGATCTTTGTGCAATAGATGTTGAATTCTTGTGAAAAAATGCATGAAAGCAAAATTTATTATGATTGCATATTATTATTTGAAATATTATTATTCATTTAAAGAATCATTTTCGCGCTAGATTCATTAGAAGTCGATGATGCTAATGTTTCTCTAAAAAGAATTCAGTCAGAATGTCTCAAAGGATTAGGCAAACAATTTGAGAATTCGGCATCATATTCAATCAAGCATGCCGAAAGACTTTCTTTTGGCTTTGATATCACTTTTATCGAGGACACAGAAAATTACTAAGAACTCGCAGAGAATCTGGAAGGATGTGGACAATATTACACTCGTAAGAGGCTTTTAAAGTATGAGGATCTGTGAAACAGCTTACAGATATAAGAAGGGGGGAGGATTGTACTTTGTGCTTATATATAACTAAATAAATAAACAACGTTAAAGAGCACAAATATTATAAAATAAAAGATGTTAAAAGCATACATCTGTTTCGGGACTTCTAAAGTCCCATCATCAGTGCTAAAACTGACCATGAAACTGTCCTTGGAAACTGACCATGGAAACTGACCATGTCCATGGAAACTGACCTGACCATGTCCATGGAAACTGACCATGAAACGTCGCAAAGCAACAGTAAAAATGTTGCTTTGCGACGTTTCATGGTCAGTTCGCCTTAGCGGCGAGCTCAGATGCACGGTTTTATTTTATTTTATTTAACGATGTGACTTTCTTTTACGTTCTACACTTTTTTAGCACTGATGATGGGACTTTAGAAGTCCCGAAACAGCTGTATGCTTTTAACAACTTTTATTTTATAATATTTGTGCTCTTTAACGTTGTTTATTTATTTTGTTATAGTTTACACTTATGTTAGAATATGGAAGTTAAAAGGCATATCATTAATTTTCATACTTAGAGAAGTATTTAACTGCTTTAACTAGTTGCAAGACAGAAAATTTTTAAAATCTGTTTAACTTATATTTAGAAATAAAAATGTATTTTTTTTAAATAATAGCAATATGATTGCAAAATGCATAAACTTACAAGGCTTCTTGTGAGGAATTGCATAATTTTAAATATTGAAGAATAGTCATATTATCAGAATTGCAGAAATGTATTCTTCTCGAAATCAGTGGATTCTCTTTTTTTTCCCCTTTATCAAAGTGACACTTTAGCAGTGGTTTTCATTAAAGATCAATTGAAGTTGCTGTTTCGTTTTTGTTTTTGGCCCAAAATGTGAGTTTCGCCGAACATTTGTTTTCGGCAAAAGTGCTACCAAAAACTCTGCCAGTCCGAAATTATCTGTATTCCAAAAATCTCGTTTTTTCGTTCGGAACATTTCATTATAACTTATTGATTGCAGTTGTATCAGCCCAAATGATGCACTCTTTATGTATTGCTATGAATTTTACTATTTCTAGTTATCTGTAATGACTGGCTCATTACGTTTGTGCAAATTATGAAGCAAAAGCAATGCATACATGACTAATTTATTGAAGACGCTTTCAACATGTTTAATAAAAGACTCTGACTTTACAGTAATTGAAAATTTTTAGTTTGAAATTCCAGAAATATATCGAATACTCTTTGAAAATGCTCTTGAATTACAGAATATCTACAAAAATCCTTATAAAAGATAAACTGTGGTATGTATACCTAAAATATTTTTTTTTATTTAGATTAAATTCGTACAGTTAGAAAATTGTTCTGTGTCATTGATGAATTATTAAGATTTTATTTTGTATGAAAAAAAAAAGCAGTTTTGGTCAGAGGCACAAACAGAAATTTTTGGACACATGTATAGAGTTCGTACGCCTCCGGGAGTTTTCCGATCAGGAAATTGTTCGCTACAATATTTACTTATAGGAAATTCCTGAATAAATAAGGAGAATAAGGTGAATAAACAAAGAAAATATAATATATAACCACGATCAAAAATATATATTGACTTTGTTCGAGATCCTAACAATTCCGAATAAGGTTCTTTATCCTTCGAAAAATTAGAAACCGTTAGATTTTCAAGATTAAAATTAAATAAATAAATAAATAAATAAGAGAGACTTTTCTTTTTTTTTGCTCCTGCCGAATTTACCATATTAATTATTTTCTTCAACCCGGAATACAGATTTTTCTGATGTTTTAAAATTTTTCCATATTCAGAAAATATGTGTTACAGAAAAAACATAATATATTAATGACTCTTATATTAACTAATACCCGCTGGTGTTGTATTGACGCAATTATAAAAATAAATACGCTTGTTTGAATCTATATATTAAGCTACCAGGAGTTTAGAATTAAAAAAATTGCCTTAATCAATTGCTTTTTTCTTTAATTATACAAAGCAAAGATTATCTTTTAAAATTTGTGATGGCAAATGTTTTTATAGAGAAAAAATGAATTCCTATGTCATAGTTCCAGTGACTAATGAGTTGGGACACAGTATCCAGAAATCCTTCGAAATATCTATTTTCTTTTTAGGTGCGTTCGCAATTATGTAAATACGTAGCACCTATTGTTGTCGCTCAGTCCGTCCGTCTGTCTATCCGTCTGTCCGTCTGTCCGTCTGTCTGTCCGCATATAACAACGCAAAAACTACCCAACCGAATCGTTTGAAATTTAAAATACATAATTATTACATAATTTTGTCGACTCATTTCAAATTTTATGAAAATCGGATGGATAGATCAATTACAGGGATAATCAAAAGCATTCCATTACATTATGGTCAATGGGGATAAAAGTTTCAAATGCATTTTAATCATTTGAAATTTAAAACGTATATTTATTACATAATTTTATCGAGTCATTTCAAATTTTATGAAAATCGGATGCATAGATCAATTACAGGGATAATCAAAAGTATTCCGTTGCATTACGGTCAATGGGGAAAAAGGTTTCAAATGCATTTTAATCGTTTGAAATTTAAAACATATAATTATTACATAACTTTGTCGAGTCATTTCAAATTTTATGAAAATCGGATGGATCGATTAATTACAGGGACAATCAAAAGGATTCCGTTACATTACGGTCAATGAGGAAAAAAGTTTCAAATGCATTTTAATCGTTTGAAATTTAAAACGTATAATTATTACATAATTTTGTGGAGTCATTTCAAATGTTATGAAAATCGGGTGCATAGATCAATTACAGGGACAATCAAAAGTATTCCGTTACATTACGATCAATGGGAAAAAAGTTTCAAATGCATTTTAATGCTATTACACTCATTTGAACATAATAGAATTGACATGAATCTATGAAGTATGTACTAAAATATACATTTTGTACAATCTGTGATGCAAAGAATATTTATTATTAAATTACAGGGCCACACAAATGTATTCCACTAAATAATGTTATACATGGAAACATTGTTTGGGGCGTGCTTTAATTATATTAAACTACTTCATATTTTATGAATAAGATATACGTTAATGAAGTATAATAAAAATTACTCCCTGCATATATAAAGGAACACAAAGGTTTCGAGCACTATACTGTATCCAAAGTACGCTCTACTATATCAGCAAGATCTGAATATTTTAAAATTTCGTTATCGTATTAACGCATCTCATTTGCTACGATTCACATGCAATTTCTAACTTGTTTTAATATTAATAGAAAACTTCTTTAACCGTGAATATTTTGACACCTCGTTTTTACCTATACGGCAATTATATCGCTAAATATTGTAAATTTTGTTAATAGATCCAGCGCAATTACCCATACAAATGAAAACATTAAACTGAGTTTTCTAACTGGTCATATTTTTACAAGTTTCTTGTTCGAAAATTAAAAAGACTTTTTTGCTAATTTAGATAGAGATTTTAAAACTTTTTTTTTACTTGTTCTCCATGATGTATTTAATGTTTTTGTGCATGTATTTAACATTCAGGTTTTTAGTTATTAAAAAAAAATTAAATTGTGAGTTTATAGAATTTACTTATTTTTTTATATACACGAGAGAAAAAAATCATATTTAATGTATATCTAATAATCCATAGCACAGTTTTATGTAATGTATTCTTTTGAATGAGGAAAAAAATCGATGCAAAAATATTCACATTTGTAAAAACAGTAAAAATTTTTGAAAAGTTAATTAAAAAATAATCTAATTTTAGAAAACTAGGCTGTTTTACAAGATTTTTTTTTATTTTTCAGACTAAGTATTGTGCTATCATATATCTTACAGCAGTATTAAAAATTGAAGAGTTGGTTTCAAAGGTACACTGTCTCTTTAAATTCCGCTTAACATAATGTGTTTTTTTTTTTCAATATTTTATATTGTTCAAAATACTATTTCTTTAGAATAGTACTATTTTCGATAGTTTGGACATAAGAAGCTGTATTGTATTTATGATTTTTATAGATATGGGATTATGAATGGAAGATTTCCCAGAATGTAACAGTTCCAACTAGGCTATATGTGTTTCCAAATAATTTCACTTTCAGACATAGGGAACATCCGTAGTAAACCTGTTCCTGCACATTATTCATATAGGACTGACCAGTCAGTTGGTCATATCCTGCCAACAATGCTTCATCTACACATTATCTGCAGTAGCATAACTTATGCACGTTTAATATAGCATTGGCATATCAACGTCGTCCAGATGGCATCGCATGTATATCCTATGTATGTATATACCGGGTGTCCCAAAATTGACTGATGGATTTTAAAATTCAATAACTTGCAAACGGTGACAGCTATTAAAAAAATTTTTGCAGGAGGGCTATGTATAATGTCAGGAGTTTTTTTACCGCAATTCTTGATTTTAGTTCGAATTTCAAACAACAGATGGCGCTGATGGCGCTTGGCGGCCAGTCGACGCCGAGACTTACTTCATTCAGCTTTGACGCAAAAGAAGGAGATTAAGGCTATGGAGTACGTCTCATTCTACAGTACACTCTTGCTCTCAGTCACCGATTCAGGACACATTCGATATGATTTCAATGGAATGCGTTGTTGCCATGGAAATAACAGATTGTTCGACAGTGGAATACAGCGTTCAGAAGTGGGCATAAATTTCGCAAGCAGTATTTGAGTTTGCAGAAGATTTTCGTTTAGAAAGTTTTATTTTCCCGGATTAAATTACTTTTTTATGGCACGATTTAAAGAACATTTTATGCATCATATTTTAAAACTAGATAAAGAGATTTTTGTTATATTCTTAAGAAATGTTAGATCTTTTAAGAAAATTCGTCAGTAGATTTTTATGAATCTTCAAAAAATAATCATGAAAACTGTTGATAGTACATTATTGTGTAAAATAACTACCAAAAACAAACATTATAAGTTGCCTTTTTTAGCCCTTTTCAATAGGATTAGTCTATCGTTGCATTAAAATAGAAAAAAATAAAATAAATGTGAGTTAATTAAAATTTATTTTCCCGGATTAAATTATTTTTTATGACATGATTTAAGGAATATTTTAGGCACCATATTTTAAAACTACACTGTTAAAAATTTGAAACCTTTGCTGCATCGTCACTCCTCCGCTTTTATAGAAAGAGATTACTTCACTGTATTATGGAGCATTCTCCTTTGTCAAAATAGGGGATATTCTATAATAGCAGCGGAATGACGATGCAGCAAAAGTTTCCAATTTTTAACAGTGTAGGTGAAGATATCTTGCTCTTACACTGTAAAAATCTGCTGCATTTTGTTGTATACGCACTCCGCTTGTATAGAAACGGTTACTTGATTGTATTATGAAGCATTGTTATTGGTCGGAAAAGAGATATTATATACAAACGGCGGAGTGCGTATGAAGCAAAATGCAGCAGATTTTTAACATTGTGGGGCCCGATTCTGAACTCATTCGATATGATTTCAATGGAATGCGTTGTTTCCATGGAAACAACAGTTTGTTCGATAGTGGAATACAGCGTTAAGAAGTGGGCATAAATTTCGCAAGCAGTATTCGAGTTTGCAGAAGATTTTCGTTTAGGAAGTTTTATTTTCCCGTATTAAATTACTTTTTATGGCACGATTTAAAGAATATTTTATGCACCATATTTTAAAACTAGATAAAGAGATTTCTTTAATTTGATAATTTTCGTTATATTCTAAGAAATTTGAGATCGATTTAGATTGTTATATATTTATGCTCAATTTTGAATATTGTATTTTTCTATAGAAGAATTTGTTATTTCCATGACAACAACACATTCCTTTGAAATCATATCGAATGAGTTCAGAATCGGGAACCACAGTGTTAAAAATCTGCTGCATTTTGCTTCATACGCACTCCGCCGCTTGTATATAATATCTCTTTTCCGACCAATAACAATGCTTCATAATACAATCAAGTAACCGTTTCTATACAAGTGGTGTGCGTATACAACAAAATGCAGCAGAATTTTATAGTGTAAGAGCAAGATTGTAGCAAGATATCTTCACCTACTCTGTTAAAAATTGGAAACTTTTGCTGCATCGTCACTCCACTGCTATTATAGAATATCTCTAATTTGAACAATGAGAATGCTCCATAATACAGTGAAGTAATCTCTTTCTATAAAAGTGGAGGAGTGACGATGCAGCAAAAATTTCAAATTTTTAACAGTGTAATTTTAAAATACGGTACCTAAAATATTCCTTAAATCATGCCATAAAAAGTAATTTAATCCGGGAAAATAAATTTTAATTAACTCACATTTATTTTATTTTTTTCTATTTTAATGCAACGATAGACTAATCCTATTGAAAAGGGCTAAACAAGGCAACTTGTAATGTTTGTTTTTGGTAGTTATTTTACACAATAATGTACTATCAACAGTTTTCATGATTATTTTTTGAAGATTCATAAAAATCTACTGACGAATTTTCTTAAAAGATCTAAAATTTCTTAAGAATATAACAAAAATCTCTTTATCTAGTTTTAAAATATGATGCATAAAATGTTCTTTAAATCGTGCCATAAAAAAGTAATTTAATCCGGGAAAATAAAACTTTCTAAACGAAAATCTTCTGCAAACTCAAATACTGCTTGCGAAATTTATGCCCACTTCTGAACGCTGTATTCCACTGTCGAACAATCTGTTATTTCCATGGCAACAACGCATTCCATTGAAATCATATCGAATGTGTCCTGAATCGGTGACTGAGAGCAAGAGTGTACTGTAGAATGAGACGTACTCCATAGCCTTAATCTCTTTCTTTTGCGTCAAAGCTGAATGAAGTAAGTCTCGGCGTCGACTGGCCGCCAAGCGCCATCAGCGCCATCTGTTGTTTGAAATTCGAACTAAAATCAAGAATGACTTTAAAAAAACTCCTGACATTATACATAGCCCTCCTGCAAAAAATTTTTAAATAGCTGTCACCGTTTGCAAGTTATTGAATTTTAAAATCCATCAGTCATTTTTGGGACACCCGGTACATGCCTATGTATGCATATACATGCACGTTTAATATAGCGTTGGCATATCAACGGTGTCCAGATGATATCGTTGATGAATGTATATACATGTCTATGTATGTTTATACATGCATCTAAGTTATAACATTTATGATACTTTAAAAATTTAATACCATACTTAAAATTTACTTTTTTCAAAATTTTAAAACACAAAATTTAAAAAAAAGTTATTATTTTCTTTTTTGTTCATTAAGCAGCAACAACAAAATTAACCGGATGTGATAATCCCAAAACTTTCTTCTATCTCATACATCTTAATATTTTCTCGAAAATGCAGCATATCAGCGCCCACGGTTTGGAGATTCACATCAAAATCTAATCAACCAATGCCAATTTCTAACTTAATCTGGAGTTTAATGAATATCCGTGCATTATTTTTTGAAAAAGTGTGTATAGCAGTGCCATCTGTTGGGCAACTTACTCCAAAAGCTAATCAGGATCAATTTACATCAAATGCTAATTGAATCTGAATTTCGATCAAAATTCATGGATTACTTGTACAGATATAGCTATTGAGGAAATCGTTAAAAAATGGAACATACCAATGCCAGTTGTCAGGTGATTTACACCAAAAATTAAAACATATTAATTTAAATCAGGGAGTAATTGAATCTGAAGTTTGATGAATATTTGTACATTAGATTTTGAGATAATCAGGAGTAATGCAGCACAGCAGTGCCACACAATTGAACAATTAGAAACAAAAAGTATTCAGTACCAAATTACATTAAGGACTAACTGAATCCGCAGTTTTATCAAAATCTGTATATTAGTTTTTCAGATACAGCTATTGCAGAAATCGTGAAAAAGCGCTACATAGTAGAGCCACCTGTTGAGTGATTTAAACCAAAAAGTAATCAGCATAAATTTTTATTTGGGACTAATTTAATCTAAAGTTTGACTTAATTTCGTTCATTAATTGTTGAGATAGAGTATGTAAAATATTTGTGTCACGTACAGACAGATAGTCAGAGACTCAAACACAGCCATTTTGTAAAAACACGCTTTTCGGGATCTCTGACTCCTAAAACGTGTAAATTAGCGAAAACCGGAATTCGAAAATTTTCACGCATCCAATACTTCTCGCAAGTATAGTAGAGAGTAAAATATTAAGATGACGTTTTCCTAACTCCAATCTAGCTACCATGTCAGATGTAAAAATTCGCATATTATAACACATTATTACAGTAGAACCCCGATAATTCGGATTAATTGGGACCAGACCTAATCCGGATTATCGAAAATCCGGATTATCCGGAGAATTAGACAAAAATGAAATGAAATAGAACATACTTACAGAAAATCGCCTTTATGTTAAACTGAAAAGTGCCTGACTTCAAAGCTGCATCTTTATAACTATAAATAACTTTCTGCAAGTGATATTGTAGAAGCGTTTTGTCACAATAACAAGGAAACAGACCTATGGGCTGACAAAGATCGGTAAACGGTCCTTATCAGACACAGGGTCTTTTAGGGACTATTTTACCTTGCTTTCTTGCAATGCTCTAAGTAAAAATTTATTGTGCAGCGATTTTTTATGACATTTCTAAGTGGCTTAAATAGAAAATTGGGAAAATTGGAATTGCCAAACTTAGTGATATATTGTTGTTTCTTTGAAAGATGACATCAAAGATTTTAAATAAGAAAGCTTAATGTATTCTTACGAAAAGATTTCAGAATTTTTTATTATTATTCAGAATACGACGATGAAATAAGTTAATGTTATGAAAATTATCCAATCGTTTCTCAAACTTAAAAAAATATGACCAAATCGATCCGGATTAACGGGGTCCGAATTAGCGGGGTTCTACTGTATTAATATTATTATTATTATTATTTACACACCACTTATTTAGAACATTGATTTGTATTCTTGAATATGAACTTACACTGTTTGTCTATTGGAAAAGAAATATTTCCATGTAATAAAGATTTGGATGATGGCGATATTTCTCTAAGATTGAAGGTGGCAAAATTACTCAAAGGATTAGACAAACGATGAGAGCAGACACCTCTTGTATAATCGAGTGCGCTACTACTTTTGGGTTTCCGAAATTGTTTTTCGCAAGGATGCAGGAAATTTGCGAGGAACTCGAGGAGGAAGGTGCTGGAAATTGTAACATACGAAACTCTTAAGAAATTAAAAGTGATGGGATTATTTTTCTGACATAGAGGTTTTAGTAAAAGGATTGTTACAAAGCAATTTATCAATTTACTGTAAAAAGTATTTCAGCAGAAAGTTTTATAATTATTCTGTTTGTCTTATATTCAGCATTAAAAAATATAATTTTAAAAAATAGTAGTACGTTATTATATAATGCCGAATGAAGCTTAACATGATAAAATACACATGATGAGAAAATAAAAATAGCTTTACCTTTAGAAATTTTGTGTTATAACTGTGTAAAAAAATCAAAAGGACACTCAATTTTTTAAATTTACTTAATTGTGATTTACATCTACGGTCTGCTTTTTTTAAAGCTATTATTTTATACTTTTTCTTTTATTGTGAAATAAATAAAAAGATGCAATTACAATCAATTAATGGAATAACGAACTTAGCCAGTTTAACACACAATAAAAAATGTAGAAGAACATCTGTGGAAAATTGAATTCATTTGGTACTTGAGTATAGAAAAACTATATAAGTAGTTGTATGTTATTGTTTTTGTCAAAGAAAATATATTTATTCATTTTCTGACGGAATTATTTTTTTTTTTTATAATGTCTAAAGAATTTTTTTTTAAATAATTTTTAAAAAGGCTAATCCATACCATTTGGAAAAGAAAGTAAAAGCATCAACGAGATTATAAGCATAAAATGAAATACCTTGTGCAAATTGTAGTATGTAAGCTAAAATCTTTAAACAATGTTTTTTTTGCACAGAGAAGGTGATCTAAATATCCTCAAAACGTCAATATACATTCTTTTCGGGTTATGGATATGGAGTGGTTCAGGTCATGTTTTTACGTATTTGTGCGTTAAAACGTTGTGATTTTAGCTTATGCATTAAAGAGATGTTAAGTTGTTTAAAGTCAGCAAAACTGCAATATCAAACAATCTTAGTAATCCAGAACATCACGATACTACACTGTTAAAACTAATGGTGACACACTGCACGTTTTAGGGGCGAAAGGCTTGTCTCACTGGTGACACCCATAAAGGAGCCAGAATGACACCTTTAATTAGGGTGAAAAGATGGCACCCTTAATCCAGAGTGTTAATTAATAAAAAATTAAAAAATATAGAAACCGACTTTTGGCCGTCGAAGGATTCGAACCCACAACGTCTAATTACAAGCTCAGCGTTCTAACCGCTCGGCCATCGAGCTCACCTTCATTCACTCATAGCCATAGATTTTACTTGCCGTCATAGAAAACAGAAAGACAAACGTCACAGCGCATGCGCATGGTTCCAGTCACACGATGAGTTGCCACATTGCTGTCAATACGAAGTGTATGGCACCTTATTTAGCTCCAATCACCCAGTAAGAGACCTGTCGGCACTGCAACCACATATCCAAGCCAATATGGCACCCTAGGGTTCCAATTGCCCCGGGTTCCAATGGACCCTAGGGCCGTTTCACCTCCAGGTCCCAAATGGCACCGGTTTGTCTCCTTCACTTTTAACAGTGTACGAAAAAAGACAGGCATATCTAAAACATAGCCCCCCGCCCCCCGTGATAAAAAAAAAGATTAAGTTAGTTAGTGAGTTAAAGAAAAATGCTACAATTTCAAAAGTACAAATACAAGCAGTGCTCACACATGTATCATGTCAAACTGTAATATGTAAAACAACTGCTATATAAAAAAGGTCCAAAGTCTTCATTAACAAAAAGAGCCAAAACCATCCAAAGTTAACAAAAGTGGACAGTTAGCATGTAGCTAGCTGTTTATCTTCAGCAAGAAACCCCATGTCTTGGATTATGGAATGGACTTCAGTCATTATTTCGCGATGATAAAAAGTTTAATTTAGATGGTTCTTATAGATATTAGCTCTATAGACATTGTATCAAGAATAAGGAAGAATTTTATTCCACTAGACATATGGTAGAGGGTAGTTGCATAGGCCGGCTAGCAGTCAGATATGGTGGAAGAACGAGTTTGGTCTTTTTGAATGACAGCCAAAATCAATTATTGGAAACGGAACTTCTGCCTAATGTGGAGATATTTCAACAAGATGAAGCAGTGATTCACACAGTTATTGGCGTTAAGAACTGGTTTCAAATAAATAAGATTGGTGTTTTGCTCTGCCCAGCAGATATCACTGACCTGAACATAGTTGAAAATATAGCCGACTCTCGTTAATTCGATATCGGATAATTCGAATCTTCGCTTAATTCGAACTAAACATGAAGTCCCGAAATTTTCAATTGCAGAATAATGTTAAACTTTTTCATTAATTCGAACTCATTTTCTCTTGACATCGTTTAATTCGAACAAACGAGAATTCCGATTTTTCATTCTTCCTTTCTTGCTCACGGATTTCAGATCATTTGAATAATTTTCTTTCTTTGGTTTTTGTGAAAATTGTTCCGAACGAGTATACATATAATCCCATGCATTTGATATCCACTTTCTATGTGCTCCGTCTGTCATCGCTTCAAATTTTTCTTCCATTGTGCTTGTTTCTAATTTTTTAATTAGTTTATGTATTTATACATTCTAATAAGTCATATTCTGATGATAACAGACATAATAAATTAAAAAAACACTATAACATTAATTCCTTTGTAATAGTACCATATTAAACATGTTCTCATTTCATACTTTTCATAATTCGAACATCGGATAATTCGAACATTTCTTGTGGTCAAGACGAGTTCGAATTAACGAGAGTCGACTGTATATGGCGATATTAATTTATCCTGTATATAATGGAATAAAACAGTGTAATTCTGTTATAAAGTTTCGCAATGCACTTAAAGTTGCTTAGGCTATTTTGTGCCATAATGAAATACTTTTGCCCAATCTACTGATTGAATACAAAATAGAGAATTTCAAGAGATAAATGAAAATGGAAAGCGAAATTCTTGCTAATATTTTAATTTTCATATAAAGTACTTATGTGTCCTTCGACTTTTTTATAGTGTTTCATGTAAGCAACAGAAAATATGTCATAAAAACAAATTCTCTTCACAATTTTTTTTTATTACTATGATATTATATTCATATAGTTGTAAAATGTTACTAAAATAGAGAATTTTTCACTAACTTACACAGTTGTGCGTTTCTTAGAAAAAAGTCTAGTATCCTTCTACTTTTTTTTTTTTTTTTTTTTTTTTTTTTTTTTTTTACAGAGTAAAAATATTTATTTCATGTACTGTATCAGGTATATAATTATATATATCTATACAGGGTGAGTCATAAATATCGAAACAATAGGCTATCTCCTTAAATATTGCCCCTAGACCTATACTTCTAATTGCAAAAATTCATTAAAAAAGGTAAACTTTTTGATAAGATAAGTTGCAACTCCATGGGGGGGGGGGGGTGTCTATTTGAAAAAAAACGAAAATTAACTTTTTATACGGCCCCCGTAGGAGAAAATTTCCAGTTAGGAAAACTTTCCTTATCCAGTCCTGAATAATACACAAAAAGTTGCATCTTCATATCTTCAAAACTCGCAGAGTTATAGCCGTTTGAATAATTCATCAGGTTTTAAGGGATTAGACACAAATTGAAATGCGCGCAATTCAAAAGACAATGTTACTTTAACAGATCTAGGAAACGTGTAAAAAATCTATCTTTTGAGTTAGAATTTTGATTTTTTTTCTGATGGTTAGCTATATAATTTGCTGAGAAAATCACATTCTAAAATTTATCATAAAATTTATAAAAAATTCATACGATTAGTACTGGTTTAAATGGGATAATTAAAAATCGTTATAACTCCAAACATTATTTATCGGATTTCAATTTCTTTCCATTTAATTAAAGATTAAAATCTGATTTTAGTTTTGTTTCGGGGTTTTTGTTTTTCAGTATTAATTTTATAACTATTAAAAACATTTAGATGAAAAAATAATATAACTTTTTTAAAAAAATCTTATTTTCAAAAGTAAATAATTTTTCACTTTTGTCCGAAACGAAACTAATGTAAAATAATTTAAAATGACATGTTACAAGTTTGTACTTTTTTTCTTTAACAATTCTTAATTTTTAATAAGGTCTGCACTGGACGAAATTTTCAATCCCGGTCTCAAATAATCCGTATTAAAATCACTGTCTCTGACTGACCTAATACGTGCATGAAATAAGTAAAATTTGGTTTAATCAAAATTTTTACGAAAACCACATAGATTTTAAAATTGCTTTTATTTAAAAAAAAAAAAACTTTTAAATTTATTTTTTAAGAATAGTATATTTAAATGCTAAAAAATTAAACACAATAAAACCAGAAAAAAATTCTGCCTATGACGGCATTCTGTCTTTAACAAAAAATGTGTTGATCCATGCAAAAAGAATACAATAATACCTAGGAAAAAAAAACTCCATTTAACCCTCCTAGGAAGGGCATTTGTGTATTACGTCTTTTTTCTTCCCTATGTGATTCCGTTTTAAAAGGTTTTACTGTATAGCATTTTTCAAAGTCTGCAACGCACGGGATATGGATTAGCGATATTAAAATATAAGTGAAACATTTAGATATAAACAGAGATTCATTGATATTATAAATGTATCGCAATCTTTGGCGCTTCTTTAATAGTAAGAAGTATAAATATAAAAAAGAAAAGCTACAATATGTATTTTTGGTCCGAACTCCTCCCCACAAAACAATTTTTAACTACACTGAAGTAAAAATGTATGTAGAAATTCACGGCGTAGCCGGGCCATGATTTAAATTTTTTCCAGGCTGGTCCGGATTATGATTTTAACATTTTTCCATGCAGAGCAGAATTTTTTTCCCTGTGGGCCTTTTTTGGGACCGGACCCAGATATTTCGATCCACGCAGACCTCCAGTGCTAACGATCAACATATTTTGAAAACAAGTTTTGATTTAAATCAATACGCTGCTTTATTATGTGCAAATAAGAAGCACGGTCTTGAGTCGACATTTAATACGGATAATTTGTGGACGACCCCTCATTTTCTTTGAAAACAAGTTGAAAATTCTTCGTTTACAGGCATGGAAAAGTAGTGTAAGTCACGAATTTTGGAGAATTTTGGATTTTAATATCTCTGTCAGATTTTCAGATACGGAGATGAAATTTTTTTTGTTCAAATTAGGAATGGATAAGGAATCATTTCCTAATTGGGAATTTTGGTCTACGGGGGCCGTATAAAAATTTAATTTTCGTATTTTTTCCAAATAGACCCCCCATGGAGTTGTAACTTATCTTATCAGAAATTTCACCTTTTTAAATGAATTTTTGCAATTGGAAGTATGGGTCTAGAGGCAATATTTAAGGAGATAGCCTATTGTTTCGATATTTATGACTCACCTTGTATATCTGTATATCAGTTATATAATTAATTTTCCCTTCGCGAAATCTCCCTTTATTTTATTTTTATTACGCTAAATTATCAGCGTATTCATTAATTTCCTATTCTTCAATAATATCTATCATTAATTTTATTAAATTCACCTTAAATTATTTACTATCTTACTCAATTTAGTTAAATATAAAGCTTTTAGTTTATTGCAAAATTGCCTCATAATTTTTAACAAATTTTATTATTTAGTTTTAATTCGAAACCAATAATAAAGTAATTTCTTCTTTTCTTTATACTTATTTTAATTTCAAGATCTTTTCCTTCTTGGGATATTTGTTTACTCTTCATATTTTTAGCTGATTACGCATTTTTAACCCTTTGCGGCGCAAGGCAAATTCATTACTTAAGTATTGAAATTAATGACGGACACCGGAATTTAGAAACAGCTTTTTTTGTAAATAAGAAAAGGCTATATTTCACGCATTCAATAAACCGTAATTTTTTCTAACAAAATCCCGGTGCCATTGTGGCGTTTGAGAATTAAAATTAAGTGGCATATCTATAAAACCACCGCGCCGCAAAGGGTTAATAGAACTCTTTGCAGAAAATTTCCCATTGGACCTTTTCGCGTGACAGTCTTATTCTTTACTAATCAGAAGCACATGACGTCCTTATTTGTATCCTTGCGGGAGTTTGATCAAAAGTTAGGAGCATTCGGTGAAAACTGAAAATTTATGCGATTTTCATCTTGTGCTGTTAAATCACTCGATCTTAAGATGCTAAGATCTTAAGCTGCCTGAAAGTTCCCTTATGATGCAAGTATTCCTTATTCTAAATTTCTTTGAATATCCACTATGATTTACAGCAAGACCTGATCTTTAGCATTAAAGTGGAAGCTGTTTTTAGGTGCGTTCGTAATTATGTAAATACGTAGCACCTATTGTCGTTCAGTCCGTCCGTCTGTCTGTCCGTCCGTCCGCATATAACAACGCAAAAACTAAACAACTGAATCGTTTGAAATTTAAAATACATAATTATTACATAATTTTGTCGAGTCATTTAAAATTTTATGAAAATCGGATGCATAGATCAATTACAGGGACAATCAAAAGGATTCCGTTATATTACGGTCAATGCGGAAAAAGTTTCAAATGTATTTTATACGTTTGAAATTTAAAATACATAATTATTACATAATTTGTCGAGTTATTTCAAATTTTATGAAAATTGGATGCATAGATCAATTACAGGGACAATCAAAAGTATTCCGTTACATTACGGTCAATGGGGAAAAATGTTTCAAATGCATTTTAATGGTGTACATCATTCGAACACTATAAAATTGTTATGCATCTGTGAAATACATATTATAATATACATTTTACATAATTTGTGGTGCAAAGAACATTTGTTTTTGATTTACAAGTCCACACAAAAGTATCCCATTACATAATGGTATAGGGAGAACATTGTTTGATGAGCGTTTTAATTGTAATTCACTATTTACAATTTTATGAGATTGATATACAAGAGTAATATTTTTAAAACTTCGTTATCGTACGAACGCACCTCATTTGCTACGCTTCACGTGCATTTTCCAACTTGTTTAATAAATGCCTTAGTTATTTCATGGAGTATCTCCGAGTTGAAATTTTTCTATTGACCTACTGGCCACTCCACGATTTGAATTGAATTACCAATCGGCAAGTTGCCGATGTTCCTCGAAATGAGTTCACGCATCACCAAACAGAATTATTTTGTATTCTATTTATTGTTTATTGCCAAATTTTCTACAATACCACATATATATATATATTATGACTAATTTATAAATGTATTTTTTTCTCTCCTCCATTTCTTGATTTTGATTTTAACTTGATTTTATTTTCGAGAGTCCTATTCAATTTCAATATCAAATAAAAAAATTAACACTCTGTTAAAATATATTTTAAGCTTAGAAATTCGAACTCAGAAATTCGATTTATGTCTTGAAATATTAAAATACACTTTCATAACGAAATTTTTCTGTCTACACTTTTAAAATCCGACTGTATGTATGTATGTATGTATGTGACGCTCTCTCCTCCGATACCGGAAACGGGGAAACGTCGCGTTTGTTTTGAATTGAAGGGAAAATAACCCGGGATCCCGAGTTGCCCATTCGTCTGTCTGTCCGTCCGTCCGTCTGTCCGCATATAACAACTCAAAAGCTACCCTACCGAATCGTTTGAAACTTAATATATTTAATTATTAAATAATTTTTTCGAGTCATTTCAAATTTTATGAAAATCGGATGTATAGTTCAATTACAGGGACAGTCAAAAGGATTCCGATACATTACGGACAAGGGGGGGGGATGTTTTAAGTGCATTTTAATTGTTTTACTCTCTTTTGAACATAATAAAGTTGATATACATCTATGAAGTACATACTATAATATACATTCTGTACAATCTGTGGTGCAAATAATATTTCTTATTGATCTACAGGGCCACACGAAAGTATTCCATTGCATACTTATACATTGATACATTGTTAGGTGTGCATTTTAATAGTATTAAGCGGACAGTACACCTTTAACAGCCGCAGAAAACGTAAAATTGTATCATGTGCTGTACATTTTTTTTTTTTTTTAAAGAGTAATGTCTCTGGAAACACAAAAATTTCAAAATATCTTTATATGGTATTGAACTTTCTTTAAAAATTTTTAGTTTAGATATAATACAGCAATTTTTTTTATGGGGTCGATTTCGAAATGATATTTTTAAAAAATTACGACGTATAACATTTCACTGCGCGCAAGATATCTCATGCAGATTTCATGCGATTTGCATAAATTTGATCTTAAATTAAACATAATACCTTGGACTACAATTTGAACTAGAATGTTTATGAATGGCTAATTAGATACAGAGAAATTAGATTTTAATTATAGAAAAAAAAATAATGAATTTTTGCATACATTCAACCTTGTGATTTTTTTCATATTGAACACAACTGCATAATTTTAGTTCATTTTCTTCATTATATATACATGTAGGCAGGGTAAAAATTTTGAAGCTATACTTTGAACGGTTTTGGAGATATCACGCGCGCAAGTGTAAAAAAACATCATTTTGAGTAAAAGCCGTTTAAAGATTAAAATGTATTTTACAAATATAAAACTCATAAAAAAAAGAAATAAAACTATTAATAATATAACATATTCAGTATTAAAAATAAAATTTGATGCTTGTTTAAATTGATAAATAAAAAAATAGTTTATAAAATGGAGTAAATTGTAGGAATTTGTGTACATGTTTGCGACTCGCAAAAAATACGAAATTCGATTATATGGTTTGCATTTATTTATTTATTTTTTTTTTTTGTAAATAATAATGTCCCTAGATGCACAGAACTTTCAAAATATCTTTATATGATATTGAACTGCATTAAAAATATTTAATTTGGATACATAATGTGCAAAAAATACCAAAGAGTAGGTTTTAAAATGATTAAAAACAAAAAAAATTACGTCGAATAAGCGTTGAACAATCGCTTACTGCATGCATGATATTTCATGCCGATTTCATACGATTTGAATAATTTTTTTCTTAAAATAAACATGATATTCTAGACTATAATTTAAACTTAATTTTATATAAATGGTTAGTTAGAAAATAGCAATTACTTTTGAATTATAAAAAACAGAAATCATTATTTTTTCCACACCTTCAATCTTATAATTTTTTTCCAACTAAACACAGCTGCATAATTCTAATTTATTTTCATGTATATATATGTATATATTTAGATAGGATAAAAATTTTGAAGCTATACTTCTCATGGTTTTGAAGATATGATTTGCACAAGCATGCAAAACTTCATTTTGAGAAAAAGCCGTTCATTTTTGCACACATTCAGCCCTATAATTTCTTCCAAACTATACACAGCTGCATAACTTTAGTTCCTTGTCATCTTTGTATGAACATTTAGGTAAAGGTAAAAATTTTGGAGCTGTACTTCAAATGGTTTTGGAGATATGCGCAAAGCGCAAAAAAAAAAAAAAAAAAAAAAAAAAAAAAAAAAAAAAAATACATTTTGAGAAAATTCCGTTTTATGATTAAAGTGGATTTTTAAAATATAAAATTAAGAATGAACAAAACAAAACAATTATATAACATTCAGAATTAAAAATAAAATTAAATGCTAGTTTAAATTGATAAATATTGAAAAATTTGTAAAACGTTGCAGAATACACAAAATACACAGACTTGCGTGAAAAACGATAATTATGTAAATAGGAAACGTTTTACTTAAATTTAAAAAAAACATTAATTTAATGTTATATTTTACATTGGATTGACTTTTCAAGTGAATAAAATATATGCTTTTTTATAAAATTAAAATATTTAATGAAAAAAATATTTTTTTATTGAACAAAAGCAGCTTTCGAATGCATTTTAAAACTTTCCACCGGGGCGTGATGCTTGGAACTTATGGAGTGATGTTGACATTTTCAGCAATATCTCGGTAAATAAGCATCGCACAATTAAAATATTGGTATCAAATTATTCAGAATAAAATTATCTTTATAAAGAAATAAAAATTGAAAAATCGATTTTTTGACCATTTTAAAGGTGTACTGTCCCCTTAAACTATTTAATACTAACAATTAAACTATTTAATGCCCGTCTGTACGTCTAAACCGACCAACGTAGCAGTCGAACGGAATAATTCTGTTACGAAAAGAATCATTTTCATTCCAAATACGATAAAGATCTGGATGATATCGAAATTTTACTGTGATTAAGCATTATGAACAGCTGAAAGGATTAGATAAATAATGACAACTTGTTCGATTTATTAAGTGGAGCGTGCCGAAAGTTTCACTTTTGGCATTCGGGATAATTTTTACCGAAGGTGCATGAAATTCATTTGGAAATTTGAAAAGAAAGTTTATCCCATGAGTTAGTATGTGGTGAGGAGCTGTCATGTAATGAGAAATGTTGAAAGTATGTGACACAGAGAGACTGGAAGAGGCATGTATTCAAGACAGTTTGAGACTTTTCTTAAATGAAAAAAAAAAAACTATTACTGGAACATTTCTAAATTTATTTTTGTTTGTGAACACATGAAATTGGCGAGTGTTTTAATTCACAAATTATGGCCTTGAATGGCTTTCTTCTCTTTCAAAAAACAAAAAAACAAAAAAAGATTCTAAAATATTGTCGAAACGGGCGTTTTGAATCAAAATCCAGGCATGGCAGCGCAACAAAAATGAAAAACTGATCATGACGTTACAGATATCGCTTATAACTCGATAGGTTACTTATTAATTTAAAAATGAAAAGGTTCCACATAATTTCAATAGTGAGGTCGGTCAATTTTATGACTTTATGTTTCAGTAACAAAATGTGCCAGAATGTTTTATATTATTGAACATGGAATTTAAGAGCCACCTTAACAATTTTCATATGTCGGAAATACCGTCTTCTCTACTACTGGTTGGAAGATTGGTAGAAAAATTTATAAAATTAACTGTAAAATAAGCAAATAATTAATTATGAACAGTGAAATTATGCTTGAAATTATTGACTATTTAACATGAATTATCATTTGCTAACTAAGCGTAGTACCAACATTGTGAAAAATGCCCACGCCGGGGATCGAACACGGAACCCTTGAACATCGCTCTAAGTGCTCTACGATTTAAGCTACGAGGACGATGTCAAGGCTGGTATTTCCCATTAGTGTATGCTTGTAAGGCTGCACTGCAGCACAAGATGAAATAGTCTTCATGAGCACACAATCCTGGGGCGTAACATGAGACACAAATAAATCCAGCATAGGTGATTTTTAATTAATTATGAGTTGTGAAATTACGCATAGTTTCAAGTTATTAAAGTAATTTCTCTGTAACATGTATTTCATGTAACAGTTTTATTTTTATGGCAGAAGCCATCAGTACCACATTTCCACACCCTCCTATTAAAATAAGCTCGCAGTCCCCCTAAATAGGTTAGCTAAAAAAATTAAAATATATTCATTTATTTGTATTAAAATATGCCTAATGAATAAAATATGTCTTTTTTATTACCAATTCTTTTTTATGCCTCACTTATAAAAAATAATTAGATTGCGGTAAAATGTACTGTTATTATCCTTAATGTATCGTATAAACAATGAAAAATTAGAGGGGTTTTTTATGACAATTTACTTATGAATTTATTTGGACAAAAAAGGAAAAAAAAATAAGTACGATAATGAATGATTTTCGTTGGCTAATTATTGCTCAAATTTATAATTAGGAACAAATTCAGAAAAAACATTTTTTTTGTTGTGCTTTTTTTTCGGTTATACTTATATTTAAGTCTTTAAAACGTGTATTTTAGAAACTACTAAGACTCATTATGTATTTAATTTAAATAAAAAAGTAGTTATTTCCCATTACTCAACCTTCATTATTTTAATTAAAAACGAGATTTATAAATAAGAAAAAACTGTAATTCATGCTTCTCTTATTTTATTTAATACAATTTTGCACTGAGTCAATTAGGTAAGGATTTAAAACATAATTTCGAAATGCCGGATACTAATTTTGCTTCATTATATTACATAACAGGGAATTTATCAACGGATTTATTTACAGTTATTTACAGTTTTAAGGTGCACGTTTATTATTGTTACTTAAATTGTAAAAATAATAAATGTTAAAATTGTTAAAAAAAATACATAAATATGTTTTAAATTTTATTAATAATAGCTGTTAATTTTTACTACACAAATTAATCCTAAACATGTACATTTGAATATGCGAGATTTTGTAGCTTCTTGTCTAATCATCCATAATCTGTTATTCAAAAGATATAATAACTAGAAATTAAAATCTCGCACAAGGCAATCAACAAAATTTTACCGAATTACAGGTTCCCGTAAAGCATGGTGACGTCACTGCAACGTCGTTGTGAAGTCACATTGTGACTTTGTGACCATCGATTGTCGGTATGACGTCACGTGACGTCGATGTGAAGTCACCGTGACTAAAATTTGAAGTCGCTATGGCCGTTTTAGAGCTTTTTTGTGACGTTTCACAAAGTGGTCACAATGTGACAAATTTGTGAAAAATGTGTCATTTGTGACAAATTTGACATTGACATTGTGACGAAACTGACAAAAGCGACGATATTTAAATTGCCAGAAACATGTTTTTAAAAGTAAATAACATGTTTTGACGGATATTTATAAATTTCTAAAGATTTTTAAGAAAGCCACATCTCAGTCACAATGTGACGTCACTGAGTGGTGGCATTTTGGTCACAGATGTGATGTGACCAAAGTGACTCACAGTGACGTCACTGTGACCATGCATGCTATTAGGGTTTTATTAAGTGGTTCTGATTCTTTATCGTGGATTCTTTATCATGGGTCTTTATCCAAATAAAATTATTTTTAAAAATATAAATTTTGCTGAAATGGACACAGTATTATATTATGTTTTATATATAACTACAATCTACAAATCTGTCGAGATCCCTTATAAAAATATTAAATTGTTCAAGACAAATCTTACAGAAAATTCCTCCCATTAAGTCATTGAAACTTTGAGAACACTGACACATGTTTAGTGTTCTATCGTGGGGATGCAATAAAATCTTCTTACAATGAATCACTGAGGAGCACAGATTAAACTCTCTCTAATGAATAATTTGTTAAAATAAATATTATAATAAAATACAAAAATTTTGTATTTGTTTTTAAGTGAAAAATTCAAACTGAATTTGAACTGAAAAATTCGTTATAAATAAATTCTACTATATATAAATTTTTGTATGCGGTTTCTTTTAAAATGTTTGGAAAATATTACCCTTTGACGTATATATATTTTCAGAAAAAATTAATTTGTCACAATCAAAAAGTAGTATCCGCCTTCTTTGTTGGTTAAATGTAAGTATTCTAAGCAGCTACATCTCTTTATAAGACTTACCTTGACATATACTTTTTTACTGTACAGGGTTTCTTCACTACCATGTATGAATAGTCAAAACATCTATAACTTAACAATTTTCAACAAAAGTTGCGCGATTAATTTAGAGTTTTCTTGACCTCCAGACACTACATCAAACAGCTGGGAGGTGATATCAACTGAGACAACAAATAAATATATAGGTCTTTTCTGCCATTGTCTAGTAAATCATAGCTAATTTCACTCTCTGAACTTTACAAATCCTTTCTGCGATCGCCAGAATTTCGTTTATTTAAAAAATCGTTTCAAGTTCACAAGTGATAAAAGTGATTTCGTTATCATCAGTATAAAGTCGTATTTGGCGTTTAAATTTCTGATCCCTGATTCGATAGGAGGGAAACTACCGGGAGCTAGGAATTAAATGTGCTTCAATTTTACATTCGGAAATGGGAAGAGTCGTTACACATTAAATTGTAATAGAGATACAGAAGGTTTGCGATAAAAACCTTAAAAGTGGCTCATTAATTTGAAATTAGTAAAGATAAAATTTATTTAGATAATATTTTGTACTAGTAATGTTGTTAACTATATTTAATCAAGTGCAGTTGTATTTAAGTAAAAGCATACAGTTATTGCCTTATGAAGTAGTTGTGATAATAAAGACTCTTTAGGATTACAAGCTTTTATGATGAATATGGAAAAAAAACAGACAAAATTGTGAAAAATAGTACATTATTAGGAACATGAATTTTTTTTTATAGTGTTACAACCTTTTTCAGTCATAGCTGATTTTATTCTTTGGCCTTTACAAAGCCTTTCTGTTATCGCTAAAATTTTGTTAGATAAAAAAAAAAAAAAAAAAAAAAAATTGTTGTTTGTTACGTTTAAAAATTTTCTGGTTTAAATTCGGAAATGGGAAGAATCGTTACACAATAAAGTTTGATAAAGATGCAGAAAATTTAGTGTAACAGCTTAAAAAGTGGCTGATTATTTTAAATTTACTGGATATAAAAGTTAAATTGCAGTTTAAACAGTAATGTTTATGTCGATATTTATTTAAGTGTAATGGCTATTGAATAAAAGCATTTGGTTATTACACTTTATGATTTTAAGGCAATCTTAGTGATTGGCAAAGAAATCATATGAATTATAATTTTTTTCACTGAATGAAGAACGATTCAGAAAGGTTCCCTGAGTTCCACAAACCCTGTCGGATTTTTTTTTCAAGGCAGCTTATTTGATAAAGCGTTGTCAGCTTACTTGTCTCTCAGTTTCCAAATTTCTTTCGGTAATGTTAAGTCTATGGGTATTTGAAGCACATTTATATTTAAAAATCTCCTCAGTAAAATAAAATTTTTAACTCCTTATATCTGTGTACTCTTCTTGAAGTGTGTCTCTTTTTTTCTCAGTTTTTAAAAATATATCTAAGATATGAAGTATTAAATTTTTACCTTAATTCGTCCGCTTTTAACACATAAAATATTAAATAAAGCAGAGATTTTACAAATACTTTGCCAACTATGAAAAAGAGAGAGAGACATCCTTTAAGGTCCCTGTCCTCGCTCGAGGAAACGCTCGTGAGCTAATGCTATTCCTATGGGGAAGCATTTTTCTAATAACTCTTTCGCATTTTGACATTTTGACATTTTGACATTTTTGAATTTTTTTTTTTTTTTTTTTTTTTTTTTTTTTGCATTGGATAGCTCAGATGCATGCCGACAGCGCACCTTTTTTACTTTTTCGATTTTGGTTGCAGATATATTTTTTAAAATGCACTTTCAGTTTCGAAACCGGTTTTGAAAGTGAAACTAACTTTGTAAAAAATATCTGCAACCAAAATCGAAAAAGTAAAAAAGGTGCGTTGTCGGCATGCACCTCAGCTATCCAATGCAAAAAAAAATATTCAAAAATGTCAAAATGCGAAAGAGTTATTAGAAAAATGCTTCCCCATAGGAATAGCATTAGCTCGCGAGCGTTTCCTCGAGCGAGGACAGGGGCCTAAGAGGAGCACTCAGAAAATGAAAAAAAAAAATTATATCCTGAAGAGATATTTTAAATAAAAGAAAGCATGATACGCGTGTAGATTTAACATTAGCAAGGAGAATTCGGAAAGTGAGTGATGAGCAGCCTAAAGTCAATCTTCTGGGTTCAAATCCCGATGTGGAGTTTTTTTTTTAACCACACTCGAAAAAGTTACAACTTATATCGTGCAGTTATTTCTTTATGAAGGTAATCCCTAGGTTAATCCCGACCTGAACATTTTTTTTCTTTCAGTTGGAAAAGTAACAATTCATATCGTATAGTTATTGCCTTATGAATAAAATAACATTGCTGTTACTCTTAATCCCATTTGCAAAAATGCAACTTTATTATATCTTCTAAAATAATATTTGTGCAGAAATAAAATGTTAATTTAGCTAGTTTTTATTTATTTGCGATTTGTAATAAAGATATATCATGAAATTTCTAGTATTTTTGAAATTTATTTTTTAATTTTTCATGTCTTAGCCTTAGGTTTTTCAGAATTTAAAAATATTCTCAAGGGAAATATGACAGCGTAAAGAAAAATATTCCTGTATTATATACTGTAAAAAATGACCGATTTTTCTTAATTTATAAAAATGTATTGTAATCAGGGACGAAAATATACTCGCTCTTCTAAATTCCCCTTCATAATTTCATCACACTTCTAAACTAAGTTTAGATTATTTTTTCAATTCCGGTATTTAACTCTTAAAAGTTTGTGCCTCTATGCGCTTTTTTAGGCAATGAATTTAACTACGATGACAAATTAAGAATGGTAATAAACTTCTCTGCCGTATTCTGTCAGAAAACTCTCAAAGAAATAGAGAAAGTAAATAAAACCGCCTTTATTTGTTCCCGTCCAAAGAAAATTGCATTTATTTATTGAACTTCGAAAGCATTTGGAAATAAAAGTTATAAAAGATAAAACTATAAAATCAAAGCAAACTTCAATGTAGGGTAACATCCCCAGTAATTGGCAGGCACCAGTGATTGGCACATCCTACAAAAATGTCCTAAAATACGATTTATATCCAGTCTTTTTAAAATGCAAGACCATATACCAGTTATATGCTCATTTACTTTACAGATTATAACTTTGATTTATGCTACTAAATGACAATAGGGTCTAGGAAAGCGAAACAATTATGGCTTGTATCAAATTAGCCATTTTTGTTGCAAATGCTTCTTCTCTGGCTTAAGAAAGGCATGCATTTAAATTTATTGTTATCTGATTTATAGTATATTTTTAATTTTAACTGGCAACAGTTTTGTTTAATTGAAAAGGGTTACTTTAATTGTGTAAAAGTCTAAGTGCCAATTACTGGTGATTACAGCAACTTTTTATAAATATATTTTTTTAAAAATACTTTTTCAAATATTTTTGCTTTTAGTGGGCAAAATAGATGCGCATATATGCACTCTTTGACTTAAAAATATTTGAAAGTAAATATTTTATTTCTTGGTAATGAAAAAAGAAGTAAGCTTAAAGACAAATCCTTAATGTGCCAATTACTGGGGATGTTACCCTATTCATTTTAAAAAATTAGCAATAATTAACTTCTGTAATTATTTTTGTTTTGATATTTAAATTTTTATATATTTTCCTAATGTATAAAAACAAATTTCAATAGCATTGTTACCCCTTTTCAACAGCTAAGACCTAGATTTAAATATTACTTCCATTAAAAGACCACTTCTCGGAGCGATAAGTTTTTATTGCAATGGAAAGTGGTCAATTTTACTGTATTGTGTTATTTCGAGACTACTTTGAACTACAGTCGACTCTCGTTAATTCGAATTCGTCGGGACCACAAGAAATGTTCGAATTATCCGAAGTTCGAATTATGGAAAGTATGAAATGAAAACATGCTTAATATGGGACTATTACAAAGGAATTGATGTTATAGTGTTTTTTTTTTTATTTCTTTCGTCTGTTATCATTAGAACATGACTTAATATTAAATTAGAATGTAGAAATACATTAACTAATTAAAAGATTGGAAACAAGCACAATGGAAGAAAATTTTAAAGCGTCTCTGATGGACATACGGGGTGCTAAGAAAGTGGATATCAAATGCATGAAATTATATGTATACTCGTTCAGAGCATTTCTCACAAAAATCAAAGCACGAAAGTTATTCAAATGATCTAAAATCCGTGAGAAAGAAGAAAAAAATGAAAAATCGGAATTTTTCTTAGTTCGAATTAAACGAAGTCCAGAGAAAATTAGTTCGAATTAATGAAAATTTGTAACGTTATTCTGCCATTGAAAATTTCGGGACTTCCTATTTAGTTCGAATTAAGCGAAGATTCGAATTATCCGATTTCGAATTAACGAGAGTCGACTGTATCTTTAAATCATCAATACATAAGGTTAATAGCAATACAGACATAATAGTCATACAGACATAATACAGACATAATTTACTTAATTGTATAGTATTTAAAACTTACCCTCTGTGCTAAGTCCTGGGCATGCTGTGAACTTAGCAACGTCCACGATCTTAACTGCGAATTGTTGTTCAGAAGTTCGATGGACACATCGACGGACCATGCTGAAGGGGCCCCTGCAAAATAATAAATAAATTAATTAATTAATTAAAAAAAATAAACAAACGGACAAAAAAGTATAAAAAATTACAAAAAAATTAATAACTCAAAAATAAGTATTATATACAGCTTTCAAGCAAATTGCTTTTAAAAGTACATATACTTTTTTCCCGTGAAAATATGCGATGTTTAGAAGTTTATAAATTTGTAGTACCGAAACTGTAGCACTGAAATTTCATTTAAATTTTTTTTGTGATTGGAACAGGGATATTAATATTACGTAATATACACTCTGTTATTACGTAAGCCTTGTTTTGATCATCATAAAAATGATGTTTATTATTATTATTATTATTATTGTCATTATTATTATTATAAAATTCTTAAAAAAAAAAAAAAAAAAAAACATGGACATTTAGAAGACATATTTATCACATGTTCTTTACATTTAGAAGAATTTTTATTTGTATACGGGGAAAATATTGTTTTTAACAAACAAAAGAAAGTAAAAAAGTTACAAAATACCCGTACCCGTAAATTATCAGATATGAAAAAAAAATATATGTAAAAAAAAACCATATAAAAAAATTGTCCAAAAAAAAAAAAAAAAAAAAAAAAAAAAAGATTCTGACTATTGATTTCACCGATTACGAAATGTGGGACGATCATGAAAAAGAAAATAACATAATTTTGAACTGATTAATTGTAAAATATCATGTTATTTTTTTAAATATAGAATTTAATTTTTTAATATAAAATTTAATAAGTCTTAAATTTTAGTCTTTGAAAAAAAAAGTTTACCAAATAGTTGTTTTAATTTGTTAAATAACATTTAAAAAAAAAAAAAAAGTCTTTTAAAGGTAAATTTTCAATCCAGAAACGGTAAATATTTCGACTGTGAAACTGATGACGTTTTCTGTTTCAAGAGTGGTGAGAGACGGTATTGATATTCATGACATCGAATCATTTTACCACAAATTTTTATCTATTCAGTGATTTTTTTTATTTACCCATTATACGTAGTATAGGGTAAGTCTTGCAATCGTTTTGAAAATCGAAAAAAAAAATTTTTGACGGATTTACACGTTTCAGATACTGGAGATTCCGAAAAACATATTTTTAGAAAAAAATGTTTGCCGTCCGTCCGTCTGTGTGTCTGTCTGTCTGTAAACCCTCTATCTCCCAAACAAATTGAGATAGAGACTTGAAATTTTGTATGTACTTAATATGTAAGAATGGGACGAAGCCTATTTAATATCAGTAATCTCGTTTATCTGGAACAATTTTTTCCGGACTCTCGAAAAATTCGTTCTGATGAAAGGTATATAAAAATTTTCGAAATTTTTTATTTTAAGGACTGGACGTAAAAGGCAATAAAATAACACAAATTTTGCATAAAAAACGAGGTCGATCGGATCATTAGTTGTCGAGATATGTTAATCCTGTTTTCCAAATTCTTCGATTTTTCATGACCCTGTATTTCATTGAAATTTCAATTCACAGGTATATTTTTATTGGAAATGAGACGCTTAATCCAACACAGTAAATTTTTAGTAAATATGATTATTATTTTTTGAGTTATAAAGATGTTTCTTTTACGCAATCCGGTACTACTCGAGTATTTTGGCGTTTTATATAATTAGTCAAAATTGGCTCATCAGCAGTTCATTAATGGAGAATTATTGTATGTTAAAATTATTTATTTATGTGTTTAAATTTTATTTTGGAGTTGCCATAGACACGCGTTTTATTTTCATATTTTATATTATGATGGGTAAGTATTACGGTGGCCCCCCAACGACTAGTTTATACCGTACCTTTTAAATATAACCCTTTCGGGGTCTTCATTTTTTTTCCATTTAGAGAACAAAATTATTATTATTTTAATAATGTTAATCGTATCTATCCAAATAGACCTACTGATGTTTAAAGATTATCTCTTTGTCTGAAATCCAACGAATGTACTTATTTTCTGTACAATTCAATTCATGTTTATATGATAATAAGCTAACGAAGAGTTTTTGGAGACATTTTGAAAAAACATCAAATTACAACAGGGTTCAACAAATATTACAACTTTCTAATGTTATTTTTGCGTTTTATCACACGTGATTCATTCAAAAAATTAATCTATATTTTAAACTTAAAGAGTGAAATATATGTATAAAACAAAGGAATCGCCAACGGTGTAAAGAGCATTAAGTAAATCCTTATTAGGTGCGTTCGTAATTATGTAAATACGTAGCACCTATAGTGGCCGCTCAGTCCGTTCGTCTGTCCGTCCGTCTGTCCGCATATAACAACGCAAAAACTACCCAACCGAATCTTTTGAAATTTAAAATCATAATTATTAGATAATTTTGTCGAGTCACTTCAAATTTTATGAAAATCGGATGCATAGATCAACTACAGGGGCAATCAAAAGTAATTCCACTACATTACGGTCAATGGGGGAAATAAGTTTCAAATGCATTTTAATCGTTTGAAATTTAAAATACATAATTATTACATAATTTTGTCGAGTTACTTGAAATTTTTTGATAATCGGGTGCAAAGATCAATTACAGGGGCAATCAAAAGTATTCAATTACATTATGGTCAATGGGAAAAAAGTTTCAAATGCATTTTATACGTTTAAATTTAGAATACATAATTGTTATATAATTTTGTCAAGTTATTTCAAATTTTATGAAAATCGGATGCATAGATCAATTACAGGGACAATCAAAAGTATTCCGTTAGATTACGGTTAATGGGGACAAATGTTTCAAATGCATTTTAATGGTGTTACACTCATTCGAACTTAATCAAATTTATATGCAACTATAGAGTACATATTATAATATACATTTTACATAATTTGTGGTGCAAAGAACATTTATTATTGATTTACAAGGCCACACAAAAGCATTCCATTACATAATGATATAGGGTGAACATTGTTTGATGAGCGTTTTAATTGTAATTCACTATTTACAATTTTATGAGATTGATATATGAGAGTAATATTTTTAAAAGTTCGTTATCGTACGAACGCACCTCATTTGCTACTCTTCACGTGCAATTTCCAACTTGTTATTATTGCTATTACTAAATGTTAAAACATAAATGAAGTCCTAATAAAAAGCCATAAACATATTCTATCATTTTTATATGTAGAAAATAACAAAATAATTGTTAAGACAAAATAATATTTTATGAAATGACATTCACTATTAATAGTATACCAAACCTGAAAGGGTTAAGGACTGAGCCATATTTATATAAAGCAAAATAAATAGAAACTTATAATGTATTTAGTAAAAAATATACCCATGCAAAATACTAAACCCATAGCTATATTTAAAGACAGGAAATATTTGATAAGAAAATAAAATATCGAAATAGGAAAAATATAATATAACAACAACAAAAAAGTCAGTTTTTCTTTTATAGTTTTTTCTTTCATTTTAATCATGAATGAACTGAATGAATGAAAAGATATATATATATATATATACATATAAATTCAATGAAATAAAAATCAATAGAGAAAAAAAACTGAGTCCGTGAAAAAAATAATATTTCTAATGAAAAATAAAGAACGAAGTAATAAAAACATCTCCGAACTAATAATTTACGATGGAAATATATTTAAATCCGAAAACTCTTTTCAGAGTTTCTTTTTCAAGTTTTTCCGTTTCAAAGAATTATAAGGGAGATAGATAACTTCCGAATAATTTAATTTACTTTATAATAATCCAAAATAACACTGAGAAAATACGAACTGGTAGTTAAAGAAACAGAGATGTATTTTAAATTCAATTATTTTACCTAAAAAAATATAAGATAGGGAAAAGAAACCAGTACAATCGCGTAGAAAAATCTCATTTGCAAATATTCAGCTTTTAGAAGACATTTATCTTAATTTGATTTTCACATGTAAATTTAAAAGAAAATAATAAGATGTTAAATTAAATAAAAAGTGTATGTGTACGTAAGAATGAAATGCATTTCATGTGGAATTGACTTTTTAACACTTCATGAAAGATTTACGCATACATAGATACATACATGCCCACGCACATACCCACACAAACAGATGTATATATATTAAAATCTCGGAAAAGAGGATACGCTATTCAGAGGTACAAACATGCAAGTAATATGGGTGCTATGAACTGGAAAAGAAATTCGATAAATAGAACTCGGAATTATCAGTTACGGAGTTTTCACCGAACATATGTACACTATATGGTCAAAGGCGACCGGCCGTTCATACGATTTTAGACATGTTTTTTTAAATATCTAGAAATAAAAAGAATATTGCCCAGTTAAACTGATGGCATTGAGCTCACAGGCTACGCATACTAATTGTACATTACAGCCTTATATTTTCAAGGGTTAATTCCGTTCGAAAAACAAATTAAGAAGGGGGGATCAGCTCCCCCCTTTCCCCTTTTTTACACTTAATCATTGAACCTCCTAAACTATCAAGGACATGCTTTATCACATAAAAAATCCATATCCAAAATTCAGAGCAAATCGGATAATTCTTAATAAAAACCCATTTAGCATTTTATATAATTTAAGAGGAGTTATCCCCCTCTTTTATACTTTACCATTAAACTTCCAAAACTATTCAGTGATTTGAACGACATGTGACAATTCTGCTTGAAAAACCCTATTATATCAATTAAGGCGAGAGGCATTAGAACCCCCGTTCCCCCTGTTTATACTTATTCAATGAACACCTAATAACAGTCACGAATCGCCTCATCAAAATGATCCTATATCTAAATTTTGAACGAAAACTGTTAATTCTGCAGGAAAAACGCATTAAATCAATTAAGGGGAGGGGCATGAGCCCCCCCCCCATTCCCCCTCTTATACATATCGAATGACCTCCAAAAACTAATCAGGGAAGCGCCTTATCAGGATATACCTAAATACAAAATTTCAAGTGAAACCGATATTTTTATCATGAGTTATCGCGTTACGCACGTACGAACGTACGAACGTACATACAGAACGGCCGAGCACATAAGCTCTCAGGCTATGATAGCCTGTGAGCTAAAAATACATGAGAAATATCCTGAAATTCTAAGTGTGTAAACATAATAGTACAGGTCAAATATTTTCGTGATTTTTTTTTCCGAACACCATATAAGGAACCGTCAACAAATTGAAAAATAACGAATATATTTTGGATAACCCTGTCAAAACTAATGTAAAGAAAGTATTTAAACTGTAGATTTTGATTAAATGGCTTATTGTAATAAACTGTGTTAATTTTTATGTGAATAGCATATATACCCGAAGAGAAATTAAAGTTTTTATAAAAACAGTCCCATTTTTTCCCCAAGTTTTTTGCCTGTAATTTGCAGAGTTCTTAATAAAAATAATGTTTTTTTTCGAAAATAGGACAAACAGTATTGTACATAACACCCTATAAACAGAATTAAAAAGTAATAAAAATGTATGAAAAATGAGCAGGTTTACTGAATAATTTTTCATTGCACATGTGTCAAGGTTATCGCAACTTCATTCGCTCATTGTGTTAGCTAAATTTATAGAGCAACTTCTGTAAATATTTCAAAAACATAGCTTGAAAATTCTGAAAGTGATCGTCTATAGAATAAGCTCAAAATCCATTATTCCCACAATGGCCTGTACCTTTGGCCGTATAGTATATGTATGGTATATGTATTTATTAATTTGATAAATTCGGTAATTATAATAACAGCTTTTTTTATATAAATTTAACAAATAACGGATATAAATCGTATTTAATTGATATTTTTATTAAGTACCGATGAAATTCGGTTAATATGATTAATTGACCTTTATAACAAATATGTACTTTACTGGTATTTAAAAGTCTGAAGATAATAATAAAAAATAATTATCACGAGACAATAACACTGAATCATAATAGGTGTGCTATTAATTTGACGACATGACTTAATAGATTAAAAGTAAATATATATAAAATTAGAGAATTAATTAGGTAAATAATTTAAACACTGAAAAAAAAATAATTAAGTTTTAAAATTCATACGTTTAGCAATGAACATTTTAGAAAAAATGTAGCAAAATAAGAAAGTTTTGAAATTAAACTTCTTTTAAATTAATTCTATCATATAGCAAATATGATTTAAAGAGGTTGCTGTCGAAACGAGACAATTCTTTCACTAATCTAAAAGAATAGAAAAAAGAGACATGAGATAGGTTATATTCCTCTCATACGCCCAGAAACGCCGTATTAAAAGACCTTTGAAGAAATGAAGAATATCAATATAAAAGATAGCCTGAGGGTTTCAAATAAAGTATTTTTATTTTTATAACGAACAAATAATTGTTAACAATTACATTCGAAGTAAAATATTATTACAGTTCGAGCAAATAATTTATTTTAACAGCAAAAGTTATTGTGCCATTTGGAGTTACAATGGCTAATTGATTTTTTTATACATTTGCAGCATTTTTACAATTTTAATATTGAAAACAGTTAAGTTGGAATTTCTTGAGTTGGAATCTTCAAATTTCATGGCTACTTTTGTTTTGAACGCTCGTTGGTAACTGAATAATAACAACAAAAATAACATCATGTTGATACTACTTGGTACGCAATAATTGAAACTGGCGAAAAATAAATATTAGTAAGCATTTCGAAATTTGCGATTTTCTGCATCTAAAATAAACAATCAACTGATATTGTCAAGCAGCGTTGAATTCAGGGAGTGCCCCGGGGGGGGGACATTGTCCCCCGGAGCACTCAAATGTCTCTCCTGGAAAATTCAAAATTTTGCGTACTCAATGGTCAGAAAGTCCGATTTCCCCACCCCCCGGAACTGTATAATATCCCCCCCCCCCCAGAGCCACCGAAGTCCCTCCTGGAGAAAAGTGTCTGAATTCAACACTGTTGTCAAGTTGTTACAAACAGACTAAAACAAACTCGTGCGATCACAAATACTGTTATATTTTTGAACAGTAATGAGACTCTGACACGGAATTAAAAAAAAAAAAAACATATTCGTAATAAAAATAGCAAAATGAATTGAAATTTATTTAAATTGATTAAACGTGATTGGCAATTATTAATAATAACCGGTTAATTCGATAAATTCTCATAAATTAATCCTATTAACTGGTTCATTTAGATAATACCGTATTTACTCGTGTATAGGGCGCACGCGTGTATAAGGTGCACCCCTACTTTACAAGTAAAAATGGCGATTTCTTAAAATCTCTTATATAACGCGCACCATAAATTTGATACGCTAATGAAGAATGACCAAATGAATTTCAGTTAAAAAAAAAAAAGAGTCGAAACATTACACCAGACCAAAAAACAATGCGAAAATGCATTTTTAGACTTCGGGCTGTAAGAGAATGACGGGAAATAGGAATGAGTGACGGTAAAGAGAATTGCCATTTAGCGTTTAGATAATGTCACTAGCTCTGTTGTATAAAAAAAACTGCAAGGAGTGAAATAAATACGCAGTAATACTTCAATTAAGTCACATTTTCCGAGTTTTAATATCTTCTTTGAATAGTTCATATGTATATAGTTCGACTGCATCCAAGAGTAAAAAATTATTCTGGGTATAAGGCGCACCTAGGAGTTTTGTCTCAATTTTTTGAAAAAAAGTGCGCCTTATACACGAGTAAATACGGTATTTGGTAATTATTAAGATTATCCGGACTGGTTATTATTAACAGTAACCAATTAATCAAACTAACCATAGCATATGCATACATTTAGATTAAAAAAATAATTACAAGTTCATAAAGGAGCATGTAATAGTATTTCACACGTACATATTTATAATATACAGTAAAGCCTCTAATTAACAGACACTTCGGAAGTGCAGAATTTGTTATCTACTTGGATTTGCACTCAATTAAAAAATAACAAGTTGGAAATCGCACGTGACACGTAGCAAATGAGGTGCGTTCTTACGATAACGAGATTTTAAAAATATCACTCTCATATATCAATCTCATAAAATTGTAAATAGTTAATTACAATTAAAATGCGCACCAAACAATGTTCTCCCTATACCATTACGTAATAGAATAGTTTTGTGTGGCCTTGTAAATCAATAACAAATGTTCTTTGCACCACAGAATATGCAAATGTATACTATAATATGTACTTTACAGGTGCATATCAATTTTATTATGTTCGAATGAGTGTAACACCATTAAAATGCATTTGAAACATTTTCCCCCCATTGACCGTAATGTAACGGAATAATTTTGATTGTCTCTGTAATTGAACTATGCATCCGATTTTCATAAAATTTGAAATGACTCGACAAAATTATGTAATAATTATATATTTTAAATTTTAAACGATTCGGTTGGATAGTTTTTGCGTTGTTATATGCGGACGGACGGACTGAACGACAACTATAGGTGCTACGTATTTACATAATTACGAAGGCACCTAAAAACATACAAATGCTCAAACGTTCGGGATAGAAAAATAAGCGCTTTCGCTAAATAAAGGCATCCGCAATTCCGGAATATTCGTTATGGAGGTTTTATTGATTATGTATACGTATGTAAATCAGAACATTTTCTTAATATAATAAAACTTTCCATAATAGGCACTCCTGAATAGCGTCCATCTCTATTTAGAAAAAATTTCAATCCTTAAAACCCATCTTATTTGCACGTTTGAACCTCTGAATTGCGGACATATTTTGTGTTCTCAAAATATGCACTATTTGAAGGTTTTAGTGAATTTTACTTTTAAAAGTGCAAGAAGCTTGTTAATTCGACTTTTACTTTTTTTTACTTAATATAATTTTTCGGTCAGTACACGGTTAATTCATAATTTTTTAGCTAACTGTATGAATTTTTTTAAAGACCTCTTAATAACTTAACTGTATCTCTGACGAACTCTTATACATTTTTTAAAACCATGGGTTTTTAATCCGCAGACAGACATACCAAATTGATTAACACTAAAAAAAATATGTTGTAAAGCGCTAAAAATGGGAAAAAAATATTTCTTAGCTTCTTTCATAGTATACAAATGCGTATAAATTTCAAAGTTAAACCTAATTCTTGGGAAAAAAATATAGTCAACTCAATTTGAGACAAACGCTTTCATCTTAATGCACGCGCAAAGCCTTCGCTGTGAAAATAACACCATATAAAAAACAAAATGAAATACATAAGTAAATAAATAAAAGTGACATTTTTATTCCTGAAACTTAAATCTGCTAATACAGTTATATTAATATGCGATGCAATACTTACAAAATATATTCATTTAACTGTTAATGAGATTCCAGGTTAGATTTATCTATAGCGTATTGAATACATCTTTATAAATGTTAACACAAAATGTTGCAAAATATAAAATGTCATTTTTCATTTATTTTTTCGACTTCTCCAATGTAACCTATAACGAATTGTACAAGTGAAAATACAAAATTAAATAATAAAAAAATTAAAAAAGACTTCTAAGTTAATATTTTCCGGTGAATAAGCCTTAAAAGAAAGATGTTTTCTACTTTTTTCTAAGGATTTTCTTTTTTTTTAATGATAAAATAAACCCTTTCCAAATAATTTAATTTTTATAATAATCCAAATAATATAGTTAAATCTTGAAATGTTATTACACGACGCGAGATACAAAAACTAAATATATATAAAACGGGAAAAAATAGTACAAGCGCAATGAAAAAAATTCCCTTACAGAACACGGAACATTTACATTTTTATTTTCATATGTAAGTTTCAAAGAAAAATGTAGAAAAAAATTATATTAAATAGAAGTATTTGTGAATTATACATATTTCTGCACAGAATTAGATTTTCAACAGTTTATGAAAGATTGAACAGGTGAAAACATAGCAATTAAATTAAATTAGTTTTGAATATTCTTTAAAAGACAAGATCTTTATTTAACAAATCTGCAAATTTTCTTAATTTTACTATGTTTTACAGTACAAATTTTCATTTATACATCCGTTAAAACAGATTATTTGAATGAACATATTTAAAAAAAACTACATAAAAAATTTATTCGGATGCTTATAATTTCACGTATTTTCTAACGATCCACTATACAATCTGAGAAACATCTAGCTATCGCATACGTTTAGTGAATAATAACGAACACATCAGAAAATTTCCATCAAACATGACAAATGAGGTAAATTTGTACTATAACTAGTTTTATAAATATTCAGATTTTGATGGCATAACTATTGCACTATTAAGTGAAAATGCATGAATACAAAATGTATTAGGATTATTTATGTTAAATTCATTAATTATAACATGATTGAATTGAAATAATATGATTACATAGATTAAATAGAACGTCATCAATATGACAACCTAGAATCATTACCTATCATAGAATGTCATACTATTTATATATTTGCTTTTGTTATCTAAAGTCTAGATAGGGGCAAAAAAATTGAAAGGATACAAATACATATACTGATACATATGCGAAATGATAATTCCACCATGTGATTAGCCTGGAGAACGGAGGGGGTGGAAGGTTATACAAATTAGAGATGAGAGAGGCTCAGCCCCAGCACGAAAGCCCGAGCCCAAACCCGGATCCGAAGCGGGCACGGGCTCTATTTTCATTTTAGTGTTCGGGCCCGGGGGGGGGGGGGCTCGGGCTCTATCTTCATTTTAGTGTTCGGGCCCGGGGGGGGGGGGCTCGGGCTCTATTTTCATTTTAGTGTTCGGGCCCGGGGGGGGGCTCGGGCTCATTCTTTCTGAGAATTAAAAAACATTTATGTGTAGAAGAGATTGAAAGAACTACTATTTTCCTTTTAAAATTATTTATTCTTATTCAAATCATTTCAGTGTTATTTTGATCAAAACGAAAGAAAAATAAAAATATTTTTTTATATATATTTCAATAGTTGATTGTTTCTTCAAAAGAAAATTTGTGATGTATGGAAATTTATGTCTACTGCATTTCCGTCGACGATTAATTGATAAAGCGCCTATCAAAATAATCATAAATAATAAATTAGCTTCTGGTTGGATTTTCGTTTGAGGCAGAGGATATTTTTTAATTCGATCGTTTATTTATTTATTTTGTTAGAGAATGATTTCTCCATTTTTGATGCAGACTAGATGCTTGAGGTTTGCAAATTATTTGATTGTGCACGAATCATAATCGTTCTTCATATGATAACATCATTGAGATTTTTTTTTCTGTTTGTCATCATGAATTTTGCTTATGCTGAGGATTTCCCTTCGTAAGTTAACATATTTTACGTGTTATTCCGATTGAAAACATTCGATTAATGTTTCTTCCTTTCCCATAAAAACAACGGAACTTTAAGATAACTGTATCAATGTTTTAATTTGCGTTGATTTTAAGGTTCTCGTCAGTCATGGGGAATTGTTAAGAGAAATGAATTGATTATAGGTAAATGTACAGGGATGTAGTGGAGGGTATACTGGGGTATACGCCATATACCTTCTGGTTTTTTTTTTTTTTTTTTTTTTTTTTTTTTTTTTTTTTTTTTTTAAGGAACACCGTATAACCTTCTGTTTCTCATGAAACCCATAGGATGTACTCTCTAGAGTATACTCTGTACCTTGAGCATATACCCTCTGCGTCGATCGTGTAACCTGTGGTTTTTTTACGAATACACCCCTGAAGATGTACTTTTTTTATAGGAAATTAAAAATGTTTTTTTATTCTTCAGCATACAAATAGTAATTTCTATAAACACTATCCATTTATTCATCACACTTCTTTAATATGTCCATCAAATTTTCTTCTTAAAGGACAAGAAATATGGGAATCATTTTAGGTATGAAGGATATTTTTATTTGATACCAAATTGCTCTTTTCATAAGCTTGAACTTAAATTTTTATTTAATAGTAAATTTTATAAGAATTTTTTTAAAATGGGATATCACATTTGAAACAATTTTTAAATATCATTAAATCTTTTATTTATTTATTTTTGTATACTTTTGTATCGGGCTCGGATGGACTCGGGCTCCAATGTACTAAAAATCTTTCGGGCGCGGGTTTCAAAAATCGAGCTTGAACTCATCTCTAGTACAAATCTGTGCTTCCTCTGAAAATAAGAAATGATGCTACCCAAAATTCAAATTAATATGGAGGTTGATTTGTTGGTTTGCTAAATTTCGTTTTTTGGAATCATATTTTGACATTCGTACGGGCTCATTTTTTTTTTTTTTTTTTTTTTTTTTTTTTTTTTTAACGGGGAAATTTTATTTATTCATGAGTAGAAAATATAAGAGCTATTTTTCACTTTAAAGTGCATACTACAAGTTCTTTTAATGCTACTTTGGTCAAAATGACGGGGGGAACTAAAGTCGTGCTTATTTATTTTAGTATTTCATTGCTGTTTGAAATGAAAACTTGTGATAATTAGATTTATGTTTACGGATATCTTTATTTTATATCTATCATGTTTTATCTATGTTTATATATCTTTTTCTTATCCATTAGCAGCGTCGTGCGAAAGGGGGAGCGTAGGTGGCAGCTGCCCCGGCGTGGAACTTTAGGGGGCGCCAAATTTATACTACCAATGTCATTTTTGGCCTGTTACAAGAAAAAGTTGGGTGGAGGGGGCGCCAAATTGTAACTTTGCCCCGGGCGCAGCTTTCTTTTCGCACGCTCTTGTCCATTAGATTTAGTTTTAAGCAACTTCTCATCCTTCTTCACGCAATGAAAAATTGCGTTTGGGTCTTTTTTAAAAGAAGTTCCACACAATTATACCTTCTGCAAAAAACCTGTCTAAAACGGAAATTTGATAGGTTTTATGGGGTTCCGTTTTATTAGGTTTTACTACATAAGATGTAGTTTGTACCCAACATGTTCAGGTTAAAAAATTTGGGCACCCCCCCGTTCAAAAGGCTGGCTACGCCTATGTATGCAGACAGACGGATGGACCAGATGACTATAGGTGTTACATATTTATGTAATTAGGAACGGACCTAAAAATCATCATGCATAGATTATGAATCGATTTTCCAATTTAACAGAATATTATTAAGAAATTTCCTTAATTCAAATAATGAATCGAGATTTCGAAATCAGCAATTTCAAAAATACATAATGTCAACTGGGGCTGCTTTGCTCTTCGGGGAGACTTTGCCTAATTTCGGAAAAAGAATTTATATCCTCTATTGTCCTTAAGTATTACACCGAAAGTAGCACTGTTGTGCTCCATGTCATTCCCTAGAAAAATAAGGAGTCCGTCAGAAGTAGGAAAATAGAGTTTCGTGAAGGTTATTTATAATTGCAGAATGTTTATCAAGACTTGCAATTTAATTAAATTGCATGATTTTCAAACTTTTGTTCACCTAACCGATCAAGCAAATGAGTGCTTCTGTTTATATTTCTTGATTTTTAACAAAATGAAGCTGTAGAAAACGTTTTGCATTCATTTTTCTTGTTTATTGGATTAGAGTTATTTCACTGGGCAATGTCACCCCTTAATTTTTCTCAAATATAAGGTAATGACAGAAACGTTATCAAGATTTAAGTAAATTATATGGTCTTCAAACTTTCCCTCGCTAAACAATCAAATCATGAAGTAAGTGACATTTTATGTTTATTGGTTATTAATAGATTGAAGATGTAGAAGACATTTTTACTGTTACTTTTCGTGTTTTACTTTAATTTCTTTTTTTTTTCGCTTGGCAATGTCACCCTTTTATCTTTGGCAAATGAATGGCTCCATGCTAAAAGGGCTTTAGTTAATTAAACCTAATTTTGACAAAACTGAAAAAAAAAAAAAAACATTTCTGTTTTAATAACATATAGGATTCGAATATTAAAAATTGGGTTGTGTTTAGACAATGTATGACAGTGAAATTGAAGTTTTTTAGATGATAGTAATTTAAAAATAATTTATACATTGAAAAGGAACAGATTTTTTTTTAATAATATTGATAGTAACTTAAAAATAATTTATACATTGATAAGGAAAATTTTTTCTTTAATAATAGTAGCTTATACTAATAGTAATTTAAGAATAATTTTTAGACTGTTAAGGAACAGTTTTTCTTTAATAATAATAATAATAATAATTTAAAAATATTTTATAGATTGAAAAAGAAACAGATTTTTTTTTCTGTAATAATAATAATTTATATTACTAAAAGTAATTTATAAATTAATAAAGAACAAATAATTTCTTTAATAATAATAATTATTTATAATAATAATTGTAGTTTAAAAATAATACCTAGATTGATAAGGAACATATTTTTTCTTTAATAATAACATTAGTAATTTAAAAGTTATTTATAGATTGATAAGTTGTTAGAGCTTCACCCTACCCCGCCTCCGAATAGCACCTGATGATATTTAAAATTGATTTAAAAAAAACCTTATGAAAAGGTTTTATTGAGCAAGTTTTGAACAATAATGACTTATTACCAATTATTTATAGTTGATTATTTAAATATGATTACCAGAAATCTGTCTCTGCGCAAAGGGAGGGGGAGAGGATAATGATTATAATGAATTAACAAAAATCTTAGTACTTTCAAATGCAAACAAATGGATATGCGTAGTCTTTTAAGGAAATACGGAATAATAAAATAACTAAAGCTAGAAAGCAAGATTTTTTTCCTTTAATTTACAGAAAAACGTTTTGTATCTTACATATGTATAACAGAAATTATTACATAATGACGATATTAAAACAATGACCGTGAAATGGGGTGAATCGGAACAATTTTCAACTTTAACGTTAAAAAAAAGCAACAACTGATTTTTTAATTTTTTTTATTTTTCTACTAAAAACTTCGGTCTTGTTTTGTTCTTTTTAAGCAAAAACGGAGCATTTTTACTGTTTATATATATATTATTATTTTTTTTTTAATGGTGTTCCGATTCACCCCGCAGATAGGGGTGAATCGGAACAAATGTTATAATCTTTATTTATTCCAATTCAAATTTTAATAGGGTTAATAAAAATAGGTAATAATGATAAGGGAGGAACAGGAACACGTAGTTACTGTGAAATCAAGCCTTATTTTATATACTAGTAAAGATATGCATTTTTAAAAATAAGGAAACAACTTTGAAATCAAGAAAAATTAAAATTTATTTTAAGAAATTATATTCGAATTTCAGAAGTAGAATTTAATACAAATTCAGCCCTGTTTTGTGTTATCCTTTACTGGTAGTCATTGGGTAAGTGAATCTATTGAGTAGCCTCAATCGCTGCATGTATTAATACGATCTAATAATATGCCCTCATCCCCAGCCCTAAGTACTGTTTGCATCCCTCTCTTTTTTAATTGATTTTTCATTTTGAGATGTTTGTGTAATGTTGTGGATGTCAGAGAATAATTCTGTGCAGTTTTTCTAGCTAATTTACTATTTTTAAATGTTTTTATTGTGTGTTCCATGTCTGTTGGATTAGGCGTTGACTTTTTTGTTTAACCAAGTAATTTCTTGCCACCTTTAAACTCTTCAAGTAATTAGAACAAACAAAATATTATTACAATATATATTCATACATATGTTTTCAAATATTACATGAAACCATTACTATATACAAAAATAAACCATGAGAGAAAACGTGTTCCGATCCACCCCGTAAATCTTAAACCTCTGATGTTACAAGCCATTTTTCCTTTTTTCATTATGTAGTTTAGAAGTAAATAGAATTCAATACAGCATATCGTTTACAGGTCTATCATTAACTAAAAATACCCTCTCTTAGGTTTAGAATACGAAAAATACTGTAGTTACATACAAAGTTTTGAAGACGTTGAAAAAATGAGGTTTTTGAGGATCCTCTTGAAGTTTTTTTAAATACCCCAGTAGTGGTGCCAACATGTCAAAACTGAATTTCGCAACTCTCAATGTTATTAACTTTTTATAAAAAAAATTGGCAACTAAAAATATCATCACATATATTTACAATGAATTTATTTGTACGACTTCGAAGTTTTGTTCCTATTTACCCCGCTGTTCCTATTCACCCCATTTTACGGGACATAAGTAAATAAGAGATAATACATAGCACCCTGTCTTTAAAATAATCCTCAGTACATAAAAAAAGTAAATAAAGTACATGGGTGTCTGGGGGAAGGAGGGGATAGTATTTGAAGTGAAAAAATATCTTGTCACATAATATATTATTACAGTGCATTTTTCGTATTTTTGTTTTTAAGTCAAGTCATAAAATTCCAGGCTTAAAAAAGAATTGAACTTCTGGGGTATAAAACTAATTTAAAAAATATATTTTAGTATGTTTTATAAAAAAATTCATATACTATTATAATTAAACTTAAAAATTTTGATGAGTTTTTTTTAAACATATATGAGGAGCCCAGAAGCCAAGGGGTATAAGTGACAAAATTGAAAAAAATGAGTTAAGTGCACAGGCTATCTGGAAATAAGTTTATTTATTTGTAGGTAAAGAGTTATGAGTGATTTTTTAATTATGCACTGATTTTTGGGGTCAGTTACTTAACCTCTTTCCCGAAACCGTGAAACGCGCGATTGATTTTTGCGATAATTTAACGAGCTTTTAAAGTGTATATAGAGAAATTCTGTGTTTTCAATTCTGCTTTTGTCTTTATTCAAAGCAAAATGTGTGAAAAATAGAAATTGTGTGACAAAACCAGGCAGTATAAGACCAAATTTTATTTAAGAGCACATTATTTTCATCATACAGTGAAACCTCCAAATAAGGGATACTCCGAATAAGGGACAAAACTTCCGGTCCCAGTCCCTTGGTATAGGACAATTACGCGAAAATACTCTTTTACTTATTTACAAATAAATTTTCGCATAAATACTCAATTATTTAAACATTTTATGAATAACAATACCTTGCCCCTGAAAGGGTTAAAACACATACTATTAATAAAGCCACTTTAAAATGTCTTTTATTTTCAATACTCCTGGCCAAAAGTAAACAGAGATAAGAGTGTGCATGATTTAATCTTGTAAAAGTATGCATAAGTATTACATATCTGAGGCACTTAAAATACAAATTCTGATATAGCACTACAGTTCTTTGTCCTCTCATACCATATTGTGAGCTTTTTTCATACAGATACCTTATTAGAAAACAATGCAACATTAAAAGCGGAGAAACATGTAAAAATTATCCGTTTACTTATTAAATTTTATGCTTTTGAGACATAAACAATAAAAATATTAAATGCCACCGTAAAAACTTAAAATTTAATAATAAATTTATAAGTTATTTTTACAATTGAGAAAGAATTGAAGAAATGAATTGATTAAAAGCAGTCGATGAAAGAACCAATAAAAAAAAAGTTTTGAAATGAATGACAAAAATAACATTTTTAATGAAAAATGAAGAAAAAAAAATCACTTTTCAAGTTAATAATTTACGATTGGTATGCTTTAAAATTCAAAAACTCTTTCCAAAGTTTCTTAAAAAAAGAAACAAAAAAAAAATCCATTTTCCGAATAATTTAATTTATTTTATAATAATCCAAAATAACATACAAAACGTGAAACCCTAGTTACAAAAAGAGGGATACAAAAACTTTATCGTAGATTCAATTATTTTATCTAAATAAATATAAGAAAAACATAAAAAACAGTACAAGCGCAAAGAAAAATTTATTTAAAGAATACGGAACTTTTACAAGGCAGTTAATTTAATTTCCATATGTAAATTTGAGTGAAAAAAGGAAAGCATTTTTAGATAAAGTGTGCATGCAAGTTATATGCATGAAGTGCATTTTATGCGTAATTAGATTTTCGACACTCTATGAAAGAGTTAAATTCAAAATTTAAAGGAAGAATAAATATTTTTTAAACATTCTTTCATAAAAGATAGGGTTTTATAATTCAAGAATTTTATTTATCTTTTTATTTCTAGCTGATCTTCATGAATAACTTTTGCGCGTGTACATTGATATTAAAACTTTTTTGTAAGAAGAAAATTTTTACAGATACCTCTGCGTATTTAAGATATTTTAAGAAAGTTCTTTAAAAAATATATTTCTGCTTTCAACAACGTGAAATTTTCTGGCTTATAATAAAATGTGAAAGAATGAAACTTACAGGGATGTTTATTAAAGGTATTTGTAAAAAATCAGTTTTTTTAATTTTAATTTAATTTTAAATAATTAATTAATTTAATTTTTTATAAAGGGATTACATCTTGAGTTATAAGAGAATTGTTGCTTCAAGATGACAGTTTGTTTGTTTTCAAGCGATGTAGAATCCGGAAATAATGTTTAAAACGGCAACGTAGGAGATTATTCTGTTTTTATCAAAAATAGGAAAAAAAACCTGCTCCATTGCATAATTTCTAAATAGCAAAAACTACCAATTTAATGAGTTTGAGAACAAAAATGAATAAAAAAATGGTGTGGTAAAGCATGAAGTTTGGGTTTGACAACAGCCTCAAAAATTTTACAATATCACTCACGACCTACGATCAAATTTGTCAAAGTTTTTGTATAAAATAGTCCAGAAAATGCAAAAATCGATATTTTGCTTGCATTAAATATAATACCTATTATTTTCAAATGAATTGTTTACATCATGATTTATATATGCATATAAATTTATATCATGTTTATTAATTTACTAAGAAATTACATTTTGTTGTCTATGCACGTTGTTGCTTGATTAACATTTGAAACTGTACTACAAAATTCAATTATTAAATTTATGTTATGCGTAATTATTAAATTTATTGTAAATGTTATACCTGTAGCTTTTGGACTAATTCAAGAAATTTCTCTCATTCCTAGTCTATTAAAAATTCAAGATTTTTTTTTTTTTTTTTTTTTTTTTTTTTTTTTTTTTTTTTTTTGAATTAAAACACAAATCAAACAACATTTTAGATTTTATTAAAATATTTTTTTTTCAGAAACTGTTATTAATATTTGTGTTTTGACAGATTTTTTTAGGGGGGGGGGATATGACAGTTTCAGGAATTATTACAAGGATATGTAGGGTGGATCAAAGATTAACGACCGAGGTTAGATTGCAACGTAATAATGTATACGGGTGAATCTCAAATGCTTCAAAAATTTAGGGGGCTTATAGGAGGAGCAAAAAATGCAATGGAACATGGGGTGACAAGGCTAGTGACCTTTAAAGGGTAAACATCGCAAAACTAATAAAAATATCGAAATCTCGCATGCAGATTTGCTGCAGAACTGGTTAGTAGCCCTGGTTTCCTTTTCATTTTGTACGTATTCGGTCAGAAAGAGATAACAACAAAAATGTGGAAGAGAGCCAAACAAATCAGTGAGCAGGAATCCACATATACAAATTTTCCATTTTCTCCCGGAATCTTCGAACATGCCCGCCAGTCGTTCCTCCGTAGGTGTACCCATTGTAATAATGTCCATGGTCGATACTTTGAACAATTGTTGTAAAATGTTTGTTTTCTTTGGACATCACGAGCTGAGTTGTACCTATTCTGTGCAATAAAAAAAAATCTAGAGTGTTTCTTCCTTGTTCTCTGCCCATTTCCAAACGCATTTTCTCGATTTTCATGCTTTAAACTTCATTTTCGAACTGATATTCCATTACATTTTATGTTCGTCTTCATGAGTATTTCATCCCTCTAAAAGTGCTATTACACGAGGAGTCGCTTTTAATGCCAGGCGTCTCAATTTTATTCTATGGTTTCAGGGGAGTCGCTTGAAAAGTGCGCGATTTTATGTCGGAGTGTTTTTGACTTCTTAAACGAAGCGAGTCCACAATTACAGTCATTCGAATGATTTTAAATCTGATGCCTTTTCTTGAACGGCCAGTGATATGCTTAAAAAATGAAAAAGGGCAGGTGATTTCTGTCGCTTGAAATTTTTACGTGTAGTATCATTTTCAGTTCTTTGAAGCATTTCAGATACACCCTGATCTGCCAAGACACACTGTAAAAAAAAATTCAAGAGGTTACTAAAAATTTCTTAGTAAATTTGTATTCCACAGAATTTTTTAGTAACCATTACAAACTTTTTTTTGCAAGTGAAACAAGCATTTCTTTTGTAAACTGAACAAAAGAATTTTTTGTATAACTAACTTAAAAATTTTTAGTATGAGCAACCAAGCAAATTTTAGTATTAGCTCCAAAATTATTTTTAATAACCATTACGTGCGCCCAAAGGGCAGAAGCTTCTTTCGAGCTGCATCCAGACTTCTGAAGCGGAAGATTTTCGGCAAAACCGCAATAGATGGCAGCACCAAATATTTCTACCTGCTCCGACAGGATTTTCATAATCCCTTTATTAACGAGACACTACATACATTCGGGGCGTATTTGGCGGTGGCAATTTTCGAACCCGGGACCTTTTAGCCTGGAGTCCGTTACTATAACCACTATGCTATCAAGGCCACACCAACTGAGTTTTAGTAAGAGCTATTAAAAATATAAAACTATTAACTCTATTCGTTGCTAACTTTTTTCTAGTAATTCTTAGAGATTTTTTTGTAACCGACTAAGATTACTAAAATTTTTTTTAGTAATTACAAGGATCACTAAAGTTTTTTTAGTAGATCGACCCTTTTTTTTTACAGTGCAGACTGGCAGTATGAAGAAGAACTTTTAAACGGGCCGATCTGGTAGAATAAAGAAAATTATTTAAACTGACCAAGTCTTTAAAAAAGAGTGAACGGTTCCGGCCTATAAAAAATAAAGCGGACCAGCCGGGCCGTTAAAAAAAAAAAAAAAAAAAAAAAAAAAAAAAAAAAAAAACGGTTCAACTGGGTGGACACAAATATTAAACGCCAGATCGTTTAAAAAAATAAACGGGACATTCACCTGATAAACAAGTTAACAGATTCGCTGCCGATCACGTGCCAACGCGTGATATCGCGCCAACGTTAAGGGGCCACTCACGCGCCAGTGCGTGATGTGGGGTGATGTTCAATAGCCAGTAACGCTCTGGCGCGGGAAAATCTTTCACTGATTCCTTGTTATAAAAAGTAAATCGGCTTCTAGGAAAACCCCACTTCTACAGTGCGGCATTAACTATCATCACATCTTCACGTAAGCGGCAGCGAACGTGTTAATTCGATAGATCCCAGCATAACTGTCCCAGAATAATAAATCTTAATAAATCTACAAATAATGAAAAAATTTCAATAAACTTGTAATAACAAATAATAATAAGAATAATTCGGAATAAAAAATTGCATTTGATTATCAAATAACTATTTCTTGAAAACAAAATGATTAGAAATTACAGAATTTACTTTTTATTTCAATTCCTCAAAATTTTATTTATATAAAAGTTTTCTCCAGCCTCATTATTTAAACTCCTAGTATAAACAAAATCACTTTTTATGTTCCTAAACATCTTCGTTAGAAACATAATTCTAACGAATTATAAAAATAACAGTTATAAAAACTCTTAGAAAATGATGATTAGTTTATGATTTAGGAACGCGACGTATGTAAATATTTGGCTAGATTCATAAAAAATAAATGAATAACGCATATTAAAAGCTGGGTTATGTCCTACGCCACTTAATTTCTTATTTGTGCACATATACTAATTAAAATTTCCATAAAATCAAAAATTAATTGAAGTTTTTATGTGATTTAATTTGGCAATGGGTTTTATAGTTCGCATTATCTTTTAACATAAAGTGTAATTAAAAAAAACAGCTTATGGCTATTATTTCATTAATTAGCACTGTTGGGTATAATCCATATAAAAAAGACTCGCAATTACAGATTAATTAGGGATATAAGAGCATCTTTAGATATTTAAAAGAACCAGTCAGTAAAAATACACAGTATATTAAAAAAAATCGAACGCTGACTAAAGTTTAAAAATACAGATAAATCAGGGTTTTTAAGAGACAACTGACTTTTTTCGTTTCCATGTTTGCGATTTTTGTGCAATGGATCTGCTAAAACTAGTCGGTCTTGCAGCCGCTGGGATAGAAATGATAAAACTTTTCAACTATACAGGCTGTGTATACAGGTCCTCACCCTCTACATTAACTTTAGAATGGCGACAATCAATGTGTAGTCGTAAAAAAAGCAGAGAGTATACGGTATAGGCAAAATATATACATTGTAAAAAATAACGGACGATTTAACAGAAGTATTACTAGTAATCTAGACGCCAGTACTATTTACTGTTTTTTAACGGAAAAATTTCCGTAAATTCCGGGAAAAAGTCGAAAAAAACGGAATATTCACTGAAATTTTTCCGTTAAAAAACAGTAAATAGTACTGACGTCTAGATTACCAGAAATACTTCCGTTAAATCGTCCGTTTTTTACAGTGTACACCGACGACATGAATGATCATAGCTAGGGTGTACGCTAATGCTTTATTTGAGAAACAGGGGATATACAGAGTTTCTTAAAAAAATTCAAATACCCTCCAGTACATTCGTGGCGACAACTGCACTCTTGAACGTGTTATCTATGTATAGAAATTTTTCTATGCGGTAGAAAATACTATCGCTTTCAGCGCCACCTAAAGGCAAAATGAGCTAACAGCGTTCCTACACTATAAAAAAATATGTAACGTTTTTCTATAAAATTATTGACAACATGCCGCTTCCAATTTCATGAAGTAATTTAATTTATACAATGGTGTAATTTAAATTGATATAACTGGTGTAATATTACACATAAGTCTACCATTTTACCAGTTGTATTGGTTAAATTACTCAGTAGGATAGAAGCGGTATAGCTTTCACCAATTTTGGAGTAATGTTACATAATTATTTTGCAATGCATTTCGAAAACGGCAAAAAATACGAGGGAAATAAATTGCAAAGTTAGAACTTTATTTATTACAAAATGATCACTTACACGTTGAGGAACTTGAATACAATTTTTAAAACGTAGTATCAATAGCTTAAATATGCCACTAATTGCAAGTAGGCATGCACATTATAAAGTAGACGCTCACCTGTCTATATTTGTAATATATATATATTGTCTATCTTCGTTTATGTGAAAAATATGAAAATCTGTCATACGTAATGGTCTACCAATTTATTCTCGGATGCATTTTCAAAAAGAATCAGGTTTTGAGCACCTTATCGCCAGAACAACGATTGGCGCGGAGATGAAGTCAATGCTACGCATCCTTTCTTGTTTGTGACGTCAAACGCCTAGCAAATAGCAACCCTTCCTTCTGCAAAGAGATCGCGCTTATTGTTCATTTGTTTTTCCGTAAATGTTATCAAGCAAAGACTATAATATGAGGAAATGTTATTCACCGTTGTTTACGATTAAAACATAGTTTAAAACAAAGAGCTTTTTCAGATTAAAATGCTTTAAATTTCACAGAACATCTAAACATACTTTTTTTTTCCTCAATTCAAAAATATTATTTCCTTAACTCGCTATGTTCGAAGAAATTGAGAAGTTAATCAAAAACAGTAGTAAAGATTCACTTGTAATAAATATAATTATATTAATCATATGTTTTATGACACACTTGAACGTAGTTTATTTTGTGTTTGGCGATGCAGCTAGCTGAACGTTCTCGCTTTCGCCAACTCGCCAAGGCTGGTGCTCAAAACGTGATTCTTTCTGAAAATGCGCCCCGGATAAACGGAAACAGGTCCAGATGAGCCTGTGACTCCTGATTTTTAATTTTTAAAATTTTGCCAGAAAAATTAATTAAAGATCCTCTTCAAACGTTAATCAGTAAGATTCAATTTTTCTCAGATCGCCGGCGTTATGATCTCTCCCAATCTTGTCCGGAAAAACGGAGCTCTTCAAGCGCAAATGTAGTAATTTTTTTCTGCATTTTAAAACATCCACTTTAAACATCCTTACCAGTTTTTTCAGTCCCTTTATAGCAGTGATGGTAAACTCCTTCAAAAATTTCCTTCAAAATATCTCACATTAGCCTGATTTCCCCCTCATAATCCAGACTCGTACTGCTGCCCTCTATTGTGAAAAAGTTCTTTCTACATTTTATGAGTGTCAGTTATTTCTTCTATTTCCCCCTCTTCTCCCGTCCTGTCTTATACTTATGGACACTAAAAAAGTATTTCTCAAGAAAATCGTTACTAATAAAAGAAAAATTCGCGTTCTCACTGTGTCTGTGTGTGCTATGGCTAGGTAAAACTATGACTTATGTAAGGCAGAAATTTTTTGTAAAGATAGCCCAAGACCTCTGATAATGCTCCTGAGCAACCGAGACATATCTTTGTGTTAACTGTTATAAAAAAGAATGAAGGTCAAAGAATCTTACACAATGATTTTGCCAAAAAAAAACCTACACCACTAAAATTTACCAAGAAATAAGCAAAGGGAGAAAATTTCACAGACGAAATCCCCCACAAAATCAAAAAATTCCTTTTCTCCACAGAGTTCTGTTTTCCTTTCTAATGAGGAAAATTTCCTACGAGTTACCGTCCCTTCTTTATATTTCTATTCAAAATCTGATTAAATAAAATTGTATATTATTGTTAATTTTTTCGTTATTTTTTTTTAATTATTATTGTTAATTTTTGCTTAAGATAACTTTTAGGATAATCTTTTAATTCTCGTAGTAGAATACTTTCTAGAAATTTCGTAATTTAGAGGATTTGAATTCACACCACAAAGCTTTAATAATAAATTTCATTTTATTTAAATACGGAATGTCTATAATTGAGCAAAACAAATATTGATATTTTAAATTTCTGGTATGAATTTGGTATATTCAAATTTTAAAAAAATCCACTAATTCGAAACACTGTTGGTGGCATTCATGCTACTATGGGTTTTAGAGGGTTAATGAAATAGAAATTCTCATAACAGTATTTTTCATAGCTATTTGTTTTTTATTAGCTCACAGGCTATCATAGCCTGAGAACTTATGTGCCCGCCCGTTCTGTATGTACGTGCGTAACGCGATAACTCATGATAAAAATATCCGATCCGCTTGAAATTTTGTATATAGGTATATCCTGACAAGGCGCTTCCCTGATTAGTTTTTGGAGTTTATTCGATATGTATAAGAGGGGGAACGGGGGGCTCATGCCCCTCCCCTTAATTGATATAAATGGGTTTTTCATGCAGAATTAAGTTTTCGTTAAAAATTAAATATAGAATCATTCTGATGAGGCGATTCCGCGACTGTTATTAGGTTTTCATTGAGTAAGTATAAACAGGGGGAATGGGAGTTCTAATGCCCCTCCCCTTAATTTATATAAATGGGTTTTTCAAGCAGAATTGTCAGATTTTGTTCAAATCTCTGAATAGTTTTGGAAGTTTAATGGTTTAGTATAAAAGAGGGAGATAACTCCTCTTAAATTATATAAATGCTAAATGGGTTTTTATTAAGAATTATCCGATTTGCTCTGAATTTTGGATATAGATTTTTTATATGATAAAGCATGTCCATGATAGTTTAGGAGGTTCAGTGTTTAAGTATAAAAAAGGGGAAAGGGGAGAGCTGTTTCCCCTTCTTAATTTTTTTTTCGATCGGAATTAACCCTTGAAAATATAAGACAGTAATGTACAATTAGTATGCTTAGCCTGTGAGCTCAATGCCATCAGCTTAACTGGGCAATACTCTTTTTATTATCTAATAGCTATCATTAAATAATCGCCGGCTTTAGAAAGTTACAGAATAAAAAATATATGAAATAAAAAATGTAATTTAAAAAATTACGACGACAATTTAGAAAATGATATTTTCGAAGATTAATATTTTAGACTCATAAAAATATTCTCTTTTTAAAAAAATAATAATAATAAACATAATTTTTATGATGATCAAAACATGACTTAATAACAGAATCATGCACTACATACGCCATGGATTAAACATTAATTTTCCTGGATCAAGTATAAACAAATTTAAAATAAAATATCAGTTTTACAATTTTCAGTATTGCGAATTTTTAGACTTCTAAACATCACACATTTTTAAAGTTTACACCGTTGTATACAGAAAACAAAGTACTTTTAAATGATAATTGTTTGAAAGCTGTATCGCGATTTTTTTTTCAATATTTTTTATTAGCTCACAGGCTATCAAAGCCTGAGAGCTTATGTGCCCGTCCGTTTTGTATGTATGTATGTACGTGCGTACGTAACGCGATAACTCATGATAAAAATATCCGATTTACATGAAATTTTGGATTTAGGCTTATTATGATAAGACGCTTCCCTGATTGGTTTTGAGAGTTCATTCGATAAGTATAAGAAGGGGAACGGGGGCTATTGCCCCTCTCCTTAATTTATATAAATGGGTTTTTCTTGCAGAATTAGAAGATTTCGTTCAAATCTTAGATATAGAATCATTCTAAAGGAGTGCCTTCATGATTAGTATTGGGTGTTCATTGGATAAGATTAAAGAGGGGGAATGGGAGGGTAATTACCCCGGCTTAATTTAGGATTTTCACTCAAAATTTATCTATTTGCTTCAAATTTTGTATAAAGGTTTATTCTGAAATGGCACTTCCCTGATTTGTTTTTGGAAATCACTGGATCAGTATAAAAGGAGGATAGGGGAAACTACCTCTCATAATTTATGTAAATGGTTTTTCATACAGAATTAACCGATTTGTTTCAGTTTTTTTATACAGGTTCATAGTAGTAAGAAGCTTCGCTCATTTGTTGTGGTATTTTCTTTTGTTAATTATGAAGGAGAGTACGGGCGATTACCTCCCCCTTAAGTTAGCTAAGTAGAGTTTTATGCACAGTTATCCGATTTGCTTTAAATTTTGAATATAGGTTTTTTCTGATAAGTAGAATTTCTGAGCAGTTTTAGAAGTTTAATGATTAATTATAAGGGAGGGAACGGGGGAAAATGTTTATTAAATTACATCAATGGGTTTTTATGCAGTATTATTCGACTTGCTTCGAATTTTGGATACAGGTTTATTATATAATGAGGCGTATCCCTTATTAGTTTTGGGGCTTCATTGATAAGTGTAAAGAAAGAAAATTGGGGGGGGGGAGTACTTCTTTAATTATTTTTTTTTCGAAGGGCATTATTATATAAGGCTGTAATATACAATTAGTCTGCATAGCCTGTGAGCTCTATTCCATCAATTTAACTGGGTATCATTCTTTTTAGCTCACAGGCTATCAAAGCCTGAGAGCTTATGTGCCCGCCCGTTCTGCATGTATGTATGTACGTGCGTACGTGCGTACGTAACGCGATAACTAATGATAAAAATATCCGATTTACATGAAATTTTGGATTTAGGCTTATTATGATAAGACACTTCCCTGATTAGTTTTGAGAGTTCATTTGATAAGTATAAGAAGGGGAACGGGGGCTATTGCCCCTCCCCTTAATTTATATAAATGGGTTTTTCTTGCAGAATTAGAAGATTTCGTTCAAATCTTAGATATAAGATCATTCTAAAGGAGTGCCTTCATGATTAGTATTGGGTGTTCATTGGATAAGATTAAAGAGGGGGAATGGGGGTAATCACCCCGTCTTAATTTAGGATTTTCACTCAAAATTTATCTATTTGCTCAAATTTTGTATAAAGGTTTATTCTGAAATGGCGCTTCCCTGATTTGTTTTTGGAAATCACAGGATACGTATAAAAGGAGGATAGGGGAAACTACCCCTCATAATTTATGTAAATGGTTTTTCATACAGAATTAACCGATTTGTTTCAGTTTTTGTATACAGGTTCATAGTAGTAAGAAGCTTCGCTCATTTGTTGTGGTATTCTTTTGTTAATTATAAAGGAGGGTACGGCGATTACCTCCCCCTTAAGTTAGCTAAATAGAGTTTTATGCAGAGTTATCCGATTTGCTTTAAATTTTGGATGTAGGTTTTTCTGATAAGTTGAATTTCTGAACAATTTTGGAAGTTTAATGATTAATTATAAGGGAGGGAGCGGGGGAAAACGTTTATTAAATTACATAAATGGGTTTTTATGTAGAATTATTCGACTTGCTTCGAATTTTGGATGTAAGTTTATTATATGATAAGGCGTATCCCTAATTAGTTTTGGGGCTTCATTGATAAGTATAAAGAAAGATTGGGGGGAGGGAAGTACTTCCTTCCTTATTTTTTTTTCGAAGGGCATTATTATATAAGGCTGTAATATACAATTAGTCGGCATAGCCTGTGAGCTCTATGCCATCAGTTTAACTGGGTATCATTCTTTTTATTATTTTTTTTCTATCGTGGAAACAGAAGTATTCCGTTTCTGGGCATTAAACATTTATCAATCGGAAAAGGAATAAACTCCAAATATAACAAGGATTCAGATATGTCTCAGATATCTATAGACCTAAAGCAACAACAATTTTCCAAATAGTTAAAATAAAATGCTGAACATGCATGAATGTTGGATGCTTTTAACATAGGTATCGCAGTTCTAAAATTAATGGTGATGGACAGGACTTAGGTGGGTACCCTGTATAAATTTTAACATTAGAAATATATATGTGTATATATATATATGTATGTATGTATAAATGGGATTGCGAAAAAGAAAGTAAATAGTAATACTTCATGTCATATAAACCACTTCATAGAAATAAACATATAGCTATTATTCTTCATCGCTTTAAAAAAAAGAATAAATGATAGTCTCTGAATTGCGAAACAATTCACAATAAGTATTTGCACTATAATTAATTCTTTTCCCTTTCAACACCATAATAAAGTTTAAAGCGCCTAATTATACAGTTTCTCAATCTGTGTTTTAATTAAAAATACCCGCATTTTGCCATTTAATAAAACACTTCAATTAAATTCTACAATATACCAGTTAATTTAATAAAAATCTCGCTACTTTTAATGAAATATTAGTATTTGTTCTCGTAGTTTTCTAATTAAAATGAGTGGTTTTAAAACATAATTTACAGATTGGTTTCATAAAAATTAATGTTATACTAATAAATATTTTCTGAGTTGTGGGATTTCTTTCTAAATTTTACTAAAACAATGCTGTGTCCAACTTTATGGAACTATTTAACTTAAAGCATGGTGTTATATAAATTGATGTATTTTAACAGGTGTATAATTACACTGAGAATTACATAACGAAAAAAAAAAAACATGCCGGAAATTGCACATCAAGCGTATCAAATGAGGTGTGTTCGTACTACAAGGGCGTTTTAAAAATATTCAGATATCAGTATAATAGTATACAGTACTTTGGTACAACATTGTATCCAAAATCCTTTGAGTGTCCCTGAAAACACTATTTGTTTTCTGTTATATAGGAAGTAACTTATTGTAAACCTTAGCAACATATATCAATATCATAAAGTGTGAAATAGTTTAATATAAGTACGCTGTTTCCCTCAGTACCATTATGTCATGGAATATTTTTGTGTTTCCCTGTAAATTAATAACAAAGATTCTTTACATCACATATTGAACAGAATATATATTTTAGCATCCACTTCATAAATGCGTATCAATTTTGTTATTCTCGAAAAAGTGTAGAATGCACTTGAAACGATTTTTTCCATTGACTTTAATGTTACGGAATACTTTTGACTATCCCTGTAATTGAACTATACATCCGATTTTCATAAATTTTGAGATGACTCGACAAAATTATGCAATAATTATGTATTGTAAATTTTAAACGATTCGGTTGGGTGGTTTTGCATTGTTATATGCGGACGTACAGACGGGTGAACTGAACGAAGACTATAGTCGCTACGTACGCTGTATAAAATGGTATTGTGTATAATTTTCAACATTGTATATATACGGGGTGTCCCAAAAATGACGGATTGATTTTAAAATTCAATAACTTGCAAACGGTGACAGCTATTTAAAAATTTTTTGCAGGAGAGTTATGTATAATGTCAGGAGTTTTTTTTTACCGTATTTTTTTATTTTAGTTTGCATCTCAAACAATAGGTGGCGGTGACGGCGATTGAAGGCCAGGTCGACGCTTCATTCAGCACTGATCACCGGGCCTTCAATCGCCGTAAGCGCCACCTATTGTTTGAGATGCGAACTAAAATAAAAAATTACGGTAAAAAAAACTCCTGACATTATACATAACCCTCCTGCAAAAATTTTTTAAATAGCTGTCACCGTTTGCAAGTTATTGAATTTTAAAATCCATCAGTCATTTTTGGGACACCCGGTATATAGATATATATATGTGTGTGTGGTTGCTTATATGGGATTGCGAATAATAAAATAAATATTAGTGCTTCATATCATATAAACCAATTCATAGAAATAAATAAATAACCATGACTCTTCATTGCTTTTTAACAAAGATGTAAATAATAGTCTATGAATTACGAAACAATTCACGATAAGTATTTGCACTATAATTAATTTTTTTCCTTTCAACACCATTATAAAATGTAAAACACCTAACTATTTAATTTTTCAACCAGTATTTTACTTAAAAGTACCCGCATTTCGCTATTTAATTAAGCACTTCAGTTAAACTCTACAACATAGCAGTTAATTTAATAAATATCTTGCTACTTTTAATGAAATTTCAGCATTAGTTCTCATAGTTTTCTAAATTGACAGTTAAAATAAGTGGTTTTAAAACATATTTTACGAATTGGCATCTTAAAATTAATGATGTACTAGTAAATATTTTTTGAACTGTGGATTTTTTTTTTTTTTTTTTTTTTTTTATTATTATTATTATTATTATTATTATTATTATTATTATTTTCCAAAACACTGTTGTTTCCAACATTATGGAACAATTTAATTTAAACAATGCTGTTATATAAACTGATGTCTTTTAACTGGTGTACACTTACATTGAAAATTACATAATGAAACAAAAAAACAAAAACAAAAAAAGTCGCAAATTGCATATCAAGCGCAGTAAATGAGGTGAATTCGTACTATAAGGAATTTTTAAAAACATTCAGAGCTTAGTGTAACAGTATTGAGTACTTCGGATATAGAATAGTATCCGAAATCTTTTGTGAGTCCCTCTAAATACTATCTGCTTTCTGTTATACAGGAAGTAACTTATACTAAACACTGTTGAAAGTGAAGGTGACAAACCGGTGCCATTTGGGACCCGGAGGTGAAAAGGCCCTAGGGTCCATTGGAACCCGGGGCATTTGGAACCCTCGGGTGCCATAGGGGCTTGGATATATGGTTGCAGTGCCGACAGGTCTCTTACTGGGTGATTGGAGCTAAATAAGGTGCCATACACCTCGTATTGGCAGCAATGTGGCACCTCATCGGGTGACTGGAACCATGCGCATGCGCTGTGACGTGTGTCTTTCTGTTTTCTGTGACGGCAAGTAAAATCTATGGTTATGAGTGAATGAAGGTGAGCTCGATGGTCGAGCGGTTACAACGCTGAGCTTGTAACCAGACGTTGTGAGTTCGAATCCTTCTACGGCCAAAAGTCAGTTTGTATATTTTTTAATTTTTTATTATTGGACACTCTGGATTAAGGGTACCATCTTTTCGCCCTAATTAAAGGTGTCATTCTGGCTCCTTTAGGGGTGTCACCAGTGAGACAAGCCTTTCACTCCTAAAAGGTGCAATGTGTCACCATTAGTTTTAACAGTGAACTGCAGCAATTTATATCAATTTTACAAAATGTGAAATCGCTTAATATAATTAAAAAGCGCCCAAACACTGTTTGGGCGCTAAGTTAAAGGAAATATTAATACTTCATATCATATAAACCAATTCATAGAAATAAATATATAGCTATGACTAATTCATTGCTTTTCAGTAAAAAAGTAAATAATAGTTTATTATTTACGAAACGTGAACTCAAAATCAAAAGACACTTTCCCATTTGCAATTCGATTCACGATAAGTATTTACATTAAAATTAATTCTTTACCCTTTCGACACCATAATAAAGTTTAAAACGCCTAATTATGTAGTTTCTTAATCAGTATTTTAATTAAAAATACCCGCATTTCGCCATTAAATAAAACACTTCTTTTAAATTCTACAATATACCCACTTAAATTAATAAATATCTTGCTACGTTTAATGAAATTTCAGTATTAGTTCTTATAGTTTTCTAATTTATAGTTAAAATGGGGGGTAGTTTTATAACATATTTTACGAATTGGCATCATAAAATGTATGATATACTAGTAAAAAAATTTTTAGTAGTTGATTTAAAAAAAAAATTTTTACTAAAACATTTTTATCTAGAAAAATATAAATTGTGCAATAATAAATGCAAAATAAAATAAAGTATTCTGGAATAGAAAAAAAAAATTCATCGATGGTTATTATATGATAAATATTTTCGAAGCATTTAAATAACTTCAAATAAAATAGATAATTTAACTCGTTGATTAATTTTTATACTTTTCTGCTTATGCCTAAGCGTAATTTTTTGTATGGTTCTTTGATTTTGTTAATTTTTTATATATATATATATTTTTTGAAAAGAACTCATTTTGATGGAATTTTTTTAATGTATTTCATTACAATTGTAAAATATGTTTTCTGGCGGCCATATTTCATGTCCAATCATGAGCAATGCTGATAAAAATGTTTTTTTTTCCAATAAAGTTTTTTTAATTTAAAATTGCTTGCATTAAATGTGTTTTTTATTTTGTAGTTAAAATTGTTTCTGTTAAAAATTTGTTTTGCCAAATTTTGCCAAAAAGAACAATTTTTTTTTTAACCACATGTTCTTTTAAATGAAATACATCGAATTAAAAATGTTTGAATATGCGTTATTGTATTTTTTGTTGAAAATTGAGTTGTTTGTATATACTATTTCTAAAGTGTATTTATTGTGCGCATTTTTAATCACCATACGTTAGTATGCATGCATGTTACATGCATTATCAGGAAACGAAATATAGAAGTAATGTATTATAAAGATAGGAAATATAGAAGTAAATGTATTAAAAGGATACGAATTATGGTATTATAGGTAATGTAGTAAGTAAAGGTGTAATTTAAAAATCAATTCTACATTCTGTAAACAAATTAATCAAAACATTTTCAAGAGGAAAATGTTTTTTAAAAATTCTACTTAAGTAGGAATACTTGATACAAAATTTGAATACCAAGATAAATCCTTCACATAAATTCACTTCAAAAATGTAAAAATGCAATTTCTTGCAAAGTGATTACAAATGATTAATCACCAATGCATCACGTGGATTAAATATTCAGATGCTGCTGCAGTTAAAACTTGTCTCATAATGCCCATATTTCATTGATATTTAATCTATTTAAATTATTATTCTAGTACATTTTTTTACTGTACTTTGTCAAGCATTTTTGAAGCAGTTTTATAAAAGCAACATTATTAAAAAAAGACCGAATGTCTGGTCATAAGTGATAAAGAAAGAGACACGCATGGTAATGTTAAAACAGTGGATACTCATTTTTGTGTTTCTTACAAGTCAGCACCTATTCTTTTTCTGCACATGGAGCATTTCCTAGTTATCTACATAAAATAGGAAAAAGCCAAAGGGATAAATGCATATGTGGAAACATCGGAATTATCTCTTCGGAAAGTGTCCATTGATGCCTACTTTCTTTAACTTTATCCGTAATCGGATCCTTAGCTCGAAGGATGCGTAACATATGTTCTCGAAATCAAATTATAACTCAGACTTATTTACAACGAACTGAATAAACAATTTTCATTTATAAAATATAAATTTTGATTTTTGATGTATAATGTGACTTTACTGTATATTAGACTTTACTGTAATATTATGTTTAGTATTCGGGATTTCTCTTGTGGTATTTGATATGGTTATATTACTCTTAATGTTTATGCGAAGTAGCATTTTCCCCATCCTGGTAACTTGGGATTTTGACATTTTCTTTTGAGAGGAACTATGTCTCCGGCAGTATAGTAGGTATTTGCTGTCTTTTTTAGGTGCGTTCGTAATTATGTAAATACGTAGCACCTATTGTTGACGCTCAGTCCGTCTGTCTGTCCGCATATAACAACGCAAAAACTATCCAGCCGAATCGTTTGAAATTTAAAATATATAATTATTACATAATTTTGTCGAGTCATTTCAAATTTCATGAAAATCGGATGGATAGATCAGTTACATGGACAATCAAAATTATTCCGTTACATTACGATCTATGGGAAAAAAATTTCAAATGCATTTTAATCGTTTGAAATTTAAAACGTATAATTATTACATAATTTTGTCGAGTAATTTCAAATGTTATGAAAATCGGATGCATAGATCAATTACAGGGACAATCAAAAGTATTCCGTTGCATTACGATCAATAGGAAAAAAAGTTTTAAATGCATTTTAATGGTGTTACACTCATTTGAACATAATGTAATTGACATGAATCTATGAAGTATATACTAAAATATACATTCTGTACAATCTGGGTAGCAAAGAATATTTATTATTAAATTACAGTGCCACACAAATGTATTCCACTAAATAATGTTATACGGGGAAACATTGTCTGGGGCTTTTTTTAATTATATTAAACTACTTCACATTTTATGAATAAGATATACGTTAATGAAGTATAATAAAAATTACTCCCTGCATATTTACAGGAACACAAAGATTTCGACCACTATACTGTATCCAAAGTACGCTCTACTATACCAGCAAGATCTGAATATTTTAAAACTTATAGTACGAACGCACTTCATTTGCTACGCTTCACGTGCAATTTCCAACTTGTTTAATATTTGATGTTATCTTTACGCTGTATTTATGAACTGACTACGGACAATTTGACTTTAACTTTGACCTTTTAATATCTCATAGTCATTTGTTAAAATTTAAATAATTTTAAATTTTGTTTTCTGTTGCTTTCTTATCATCGTATAATAGTCATCCATCAAAATTGTAAATGACTTTAAAGTTTGTAAACATTTCCTTGTTTTTATTGAAAATTTCTCAGTAAACTGTAATTTGTGTAAATGCCTTTATATTTTGCTTTATTTTATCGACTTTTCTGGTTCCAGGGCGCCCTTTGTGATTTTTTATTTTATTAATTGTCATATGTTTATTTATGGCTGTTTTCCCTGTCTATGGTTTTTCTGGTCGCAGATGGTACTTTTCTGTCACGGGTTCTTGCGTATGCCTTTTTTGGTTGATTCTCTGAAAGAGTGAACCTGATCTGTACTTTGTCAAGTTTTCTGAAAGTTGTGTTAAATTTGGTCAAAAACCTTGCTCGCCAATAAAAATAAAAATTAAGCGGTAATTTCTTGAAACTTAATGTATATACAAGTCATTCCTACAAAAATCAATTCAAATGCTGCACAAGAGGCAGAGGTAAGATCATTTCAAACATTTTATTTTATAAAGTGATAAAAAATATTATTTTGTTATTAAATTTATTGTTTCTACTTTTAATTGCTCTCGTGATCAAACCTTTGCCGAATATTTTAAGATCAAAATACTTTAAGATCAAAATGGTAAATACCGGGATATTTTAAGATAAAAATACATTACATTCCTGAAATTCCAGAAAATTTCGTCAAGTTGTTTTTATAGATATTTAATGAAGCGTATAAAAATCGAATCTACTCAGTGACTTTTCTCCATATAGTGCACATGTATGTTTACTATACAGTGTACAAAAAAATATGATATAGTGTAACATGATATCTGTGTGTGTGTGCTTATCTAGAATATTTTTGCTATGAGTTTCTCAGTATTTAACAAAAATGACGCTCCAAAAATTTTTAATAGAACCACAGAAAGTCCATAAAATCTTCATTTTCCAAAAGTCTATAACTCTTTTAATAAGATGAGTTTACTCTTAAAAATATGTTTAAGAAATCGCGTAAATCATGATGAAATTAGGAATGAAGTTTTATTAATTTCCTCAGGAATATAATTTTTTCCCCAATATTTTACATTAAATTTTGTTAATAAAATTTATAAAAATAAATCAAAATATTTTTAAACCATGTTATGTTGATGTGTTATTCTAGAAATATAAATGAGCATTATAATACATTACACATCTATACACTTCAAAATTAATTTTCCAAAATTTAATTTTTATTGTATTTTTATGTATAAAATTGTGTATTATGCGTATAAGTTTTCGTATTTTTATGTATATAAAATGTTTGTACTGCGATGATTGATGTGAAATATCGAAGCGAAATGTATTAAATAGCTATATGCTCAATTTCCGAACAGTAGCTGCTATATTACAATAATTTTGGAGGGAGGAGTTAAAGAGAGGGTGTGTGAAAAGCTAGTTTTGAACTTATGGGGCTGGATTTTGTGACATTTGATGGAATGTGGCTACTGTCTTGGGGATCACCGTGATGTAGCTCCATAAGCTCCAAATGAGCCTTTCACACACACCCTCTTTAAAAACCCTTTAAAAATAGGTCTTTAAAACTTTGCCCTGTCATAAAAAAATATGTTAATATAGCAACAACGGTTCTGAAATTGGGCATATAGCCATCTAAGACATTAAGTTTCTACATTCCTCACCAACCATCGTAGTGCAAATATTTATATACACTAGAGATAATAATTTTTGAATCACCCATGTGTATATTACAAATAATAAACTTATCAGTTTTCAATTTCGCAATTTTTCTCTTCATATCTGAACATATGTCGCATTAATTGAAAATTAATTTTAGGTTGGATTTAAATTCTTGCATAATTTGTTTCTCAGACACATTTTTTTTTCGAAAAAAATTAGTTTATACATTCTATGCTCTGCTCACTAATCTACATTTCTCTTCCCGTTAATCGAGCAGTGAGTTGTATCCGAAAAAAATTACCGTGTTAACCGAAATTTGCTTTAACCCTTTCGCATCTGGTATACTGTTAAGGTAGACCCGTAAGAAGAAACCCAAAATTTTTATTATTGATTTTAAAGTAATGAATTTTGGTGTACTATTTAAGAATCTTTTTGTAAGGAATAATTAGCAAAAAAATTCACTTTTTATTAAAAAGTATTTTTTATGTCGATTTTTATGATTTTTTGTTTGTGGAAAAAAGCACTTTTTAAAATTACATCTCCTTATACAATTTTCAATATTTTGGTATTACTAAAATTTCTTAAATAGTGTTATAGTATATGGAAACGACCTAGAGAAAGATATTTTTAATTTTCTATTTTAATCAGCTAAAAAAAAAAAAAAGAAAGAAATCACGCATGGTAAATTTCCAATTAGATTCGTTACAATTTTCATGTTTACCAATTTATGTAAAATTTTCAGAAATAGTTAAAAACAATATCTCTCCTTACTTTTGTTGCAAATTTTTTTAAAATTCTAAAAACATAAACACTTTGTTTCTAAACCATTTTACCACTGAGCCTTAGTACTTTGAACTCAGGCAAAATATGGAAAAAGTCATTTTCAGGAAAACACATTTTAAATGGCCGCTAGTCCTTTAAACTCTAGTGACTACAATCAAAAAAAGTTCATTTGCTACTGGTTCCAAGTGTCCCCGAGTTCTGAAATTTTGCATGGATATTCGCAAATATGTATTTTATCGTTTTCTGAGATAATTTTTTTTTTTGAACTTTTGATGATTTTTGGCCGAAAACGGGGTTCGGGTCTCCCTTAATGGCACATGTTTTTCCCTTGAGCATTAATTTTTTTCGACAATTACTTTGTTTCTTTCTACATATAGAAATGATAATATGTGGCTATGCCTTTCTTATTAAAACTTCATTTATGTTTTAACATTTAGTAATAACAATAATAATAAAAGTTTGCTTAGTTCCCTTTGCACCATTGGCAATTCCTTTATTTTATACATATATTTCATCCTTTAAATTAAAAATATAGGTGAATTTTCTAAACGAATAATGTGCGATAAAACACAAAAAAAAACATAAGAAAGTTGTAATATCTGTTAGTCCCTGTTGTAATGCGATATTTTCCAAACGTTTCCAAAAAACTCTTCCTTAGCCTGTTATCATATAAATATGAATTGAATAGTATACAAAATGAGTACATTTGTTAGACTTCAGATAATGAGATAATCTTTAATTTTCAGTAAATCTGTTTGGGTAGCTACGATTAACATGATTAAAGTAAAATTAATTTTGTTTTCAAAATGATAAAACATTCAGACCCGAAAAAGTTAAATGAAAATAAGGAAATCCTATTTTATTTGTACTTTTATTCTATTTTTTAAAGATGCTTAAATGTATTTAAGTACAAAATATATTTTTTTCATCGGTTTAAAAATATTCCATACATGAAAAGGTTGGAAATATATCAAGCAAAATATATTAAAACTTTTTATGAAACTGAGGGAAAAAACAGATTGTATTCTTATAAAAAAGGTCTAAAATTTCATGTGCACACTTTAAAAGTAGCTGATTCTAGAAAATTTCCAGTCGACGGAATTTGTCACCTCAAGATGCGGCAGCTATTTCTCTTCTGAGTTCACAATTTGTCAACTTTTTTCGGCGAACACTTTAAAATCAATATCCACGGCTATCGAACCTATATTGAGAATAAAAAATATTCGCCTATAGTTTTTAAAATTTCTGCGTGAAGGTAAACGTTTGTCCTCTAATCAATATATAGAGTGCGTCAAAAGAACATATGTAGTAAATATCTTAACTAAAAATAATAATAATTGTGATTGTATTGTTTGTAACTTTATTGTATTGTAACTGTACTGTTACTTCATAAAGGGTGTCAATGTGAAACATAATAGCAGTAAGTCTTGATTACATCCATTAATAACTAAATCATAATAATAATTCAAATAATATATTCTATAATGAAAGAGTGTCGAAAATATAGAGGGCGCTACATTTAATTTGAATTCAATAGTGATTTATTCCAGTTTTTTTCGTTCATTGATGTTTGCAATTTTCTATTTACATTCCCTGAAGATGATTCAATGAAAATGAGTTAAAACATGTCAATTTTTAGTTTTATTATTAAAGTGACGTTTTAGAAGCCAAATAATTATTTATAATATAAGTTCTTACCTTTTTGTGTTAGAATACATATTATTATTTTTATGATATACAAGGAATGCCAAAAAGATTTAAACGCAATTTAAATTTTACTTGTTTGATATGTGTGTTCAATGTAAATTGAAAAAGTGTTCAAAATATGTAAATAGATAATATTTTGTTGGTGATTTAGTCTTGCCATTCATTTTCAAACAGCCATATTTTTCACTTTTTTTGTGCGTTCCTGTGTGTTTAAAATATTTTTTTATGTCCTGGCAATAACAATAGTAAAAAATCCATTTTTCTTCAACCAAATACTTTTGATATATGATACTTTGAATTTTGACCCTTTCATTTATACGGGCCTCATATGAGAACAGATAATTATTGCCCTATAAAGCAAAAAAAAAAATGTTTCTTTATGGAGATCTGATTTTCGGACAGATAGTAGCTAATATGCCGCGCAAAAATAAAATTATTTCATAATGGGTTCTTGTTTATAACAAAAAAGGTTTATTGTGAATAATGAAAATAATGGAAAAATTTTTTTGCACAAAAGGGTTAAATATTTCCAAAGCTTTCTAACACGAGGACTGAAAAAAACAACATTTTTACAGCCGAAAGCTTCCAAAATTTTACAAATTTAAATGTATCATAACTCGATGAATTTTTGTCTGATAGGAATGAATCATTTACGGTTTAATTTGTCAGAGTATGGCATTTTCTTTCTTAATAATTTATAGGAACCAGAGACTATATAAAAATTAAAGAACTATAAATTTTTGAAAATTAATGGCTAAAGTTAACACCATTTCATGAATTAAACCGTATCTCGGAACTTCCTTTGAACACTTAAACGCTTTTGCAATTTATATTGCCTACGTATATCCAACAAGTAAATAAATTTCATTTCATTTCAATATTTTTGCGATTCCCTCTTTAAAGTATTTAGCGTATTTAGTATTTATATATTATAGCGTATTTATTATTTAGTATATTCTTTGTACGTTAAATATCAAGTTAATAATAACAGCAATAATCTGCTAAAACATCTACTTATTATCATAACTTTATACTCTTAGACCTTGGGCAACATTTACTATAAACATTGAATTTATGTATCCAGATTAGCGCTCTGTACTTTGTTCTTGTAGTGTTACTGCTTAAATAAACATAAAGATGATGGATAATACAAAAATTTATAACTTTTTTGTAAAAAGTAGTTTATAATATATCCGCTAAACGGCAGCTCAATCAAAAGTATTGTTTAAACACTATCGTGTTCACACATTTACACAAGCATACAACACATAAATCAAGCGAATTCGATTTTTCTATCTGAGCTAAAAATGCCCAAACCTGGACTCGAACTCAGAATTTTTTTGATTGTCAGTTTTCTAGCATTTGACCTAATTGAGTTTGTGACGTGGCCGGTGTTCTGTTGGTTAAATGAAGACATAATCTTAAGTAAAAGTTAAAATCAAACAGTTTATTTAAATATCTGGGACATGGAAAGTGGAGCTATAGTTCAAGATTTCAGTCGCTAAGCACAATACTAAGAAATTAAATTGTAAACTATACTCACGTCCACGGCTTAAGCTCAGCTCGGGGCACGCACACCGGCTCTACTTTCAGGTTGCGGCTAAATGCTACGTTAAATCTATAATAAAATAGCTCGTGGCTGCAAACAATCTTTATTTCTCAAAAATACTCAAGTATTAAATAACTCCTACCCGCTGGCGTTCCTCTTAGGTAACTCAGATCACAACACAAGCTAACTCGGCTTACAACACAATCTATCTCGCTTTGCGGGCTCCTGCCGCTTTACGACATCATCTATATCACTTTGCGGGCTCCTGCCGCTTCACGACACCATCTATATCACTTTGCGGGCTCCTGCCGCTACACCACACACCACACAATCCAACTCACAACTTTTATACGTTGCAAATTGAAGTCGGAGCTATAAATTTGCATAATACTCCTAACCACAGCTAACTGTAGACTCGAGGGCGCCACATACACTCTGGAAAGTTAAAGTTGAATAAAGGATAGATGTCGCTTTTGCGCTACACATGTTAGAACATTGAAGTCACAATCTCACTAAAAATACTAGAGTGCCTTTATCACAAAGGGACACTCCCTCACAAGTTGACAGCCATTAATATCTCGCGAAAAACGTTTTTGGCATTAAAATCTATTTTACCACGTAGACAGCTGGAAAAAAATAAGCCGTAGATAATAGAACTCCATTAAACGGTGGATACGTAGATGCACTGTTATTTTTAACTGAATCCTACTGACAAGTAAATTTATCACGTGAATTCAATTTTTTCAACTGAGCAAAAAAATGTCTAAGACGGAATTCGAACTTAGAATCTTTCGATAACTATTAAGAGAAAAAGTTTCAAGCAAGGAATAAAACCCAGAACCTATGAACCTACCCCAGAACGATGACAGCTATTTAAAAAAAATTTGCAGGAGGGTTATGTATAATGTCATGAGTTTTTTTACCGTAATTTTTTATTTTAGTTCGCATCTCAAACAATAGGTGGCGCTGACGGCGATTGAAGGCCAGGTCGACGCTTCACTCAGCGCTGATCACGATCAGTCATTTTTAGGACACCCCGTATATAATACGATAAATTGAATTACATTGATAAGAATGAATAATATTTAATAATATTGATATTTTAATAAATGTCTTAATATTTAACGATTTCCAAAGAATGCGCGATGTTTTAATAACCATATAATGGTCGGTATGATTGCGAGGGTCAAGCGCCTCTTTGATCTTAATAAACGAAATACCTGCGGCTTTTCTCAACAAATCTTTCATTGACTTTAACTGTCAAATATGAATGGCACGTAGAAGGATCGAACAGTGAAAATCACGATTCATTGATGCGACTCGATAAGGTATTTTCTGCCGAATTGAAAAAGCATTAGAGATATACATGAAGATAATTGAAGAAATTAAAGTATGAATGTCTTTCGGCACGCAATTGTGCAATTCTTGAATGGAATTCATCAAGTATTTCTCGCGATTCAACAAAATGTATTCATCATAATTTTATAAAATGTCTTGTACTGCAAGAAATAGACGAATGTTAATTCTTCATTTACAAAGAAAAACCATTTCACTGCTTATACATGCATGTGTTCACGACATTAATAATTTAGTGTTACCCAGATCAAAAATTCTAACATGAGATTCTAACTTAAGGTGTATAATTATATTAAATAATGCGATAAAACATGTAAATTTTTTCTTTGAAACATTGCATTGTATTGATTACATTAATATAGAATGTTTTTTTTTTACTCTGTATAAGACCTAATTATACAAGTAGAGTTCAATAAATATTGTACTATAATTACTGTGTAAAAGTAGAGTTCAAAATATTTCTTACGATTCATTGAAAAATATTGAATTTATATATAATATATTCAATACATTAATTTTTAATAATAATATATTGATATATAATAAATCATAACACTAGAGTACAATCGAGTATAATAAATGCTCTGTAATTTTGAATTAAAACTAAATAAATGCTGAGCAGCAACGATAATAACTGTATTTTAAAATCTTTATAACAGATGATGATAGATATTAGGATGAATGATAAACCATAAAATCGTTGGCCGTCTTACGTAATTTTATTTTACACAGAAGATTAAAATATTTTAAATATTGATAAACTACTGATCACTATTCAAAGATATTAACATCTTCTGTACCAAATAAAACTATATGCATGACGACCAACGATTTTCCACTTAATAAATGAAAAGATATTTAGTACGCTCATAATAATCTAAGGTGTTTTCATAATCATATAAATTGCTAAATGATCGCAAGAGTCAAACGCCTTATCCCACAAAGTACCAAAATATTTGAGGTTGTTATTTAAAAAAAAATCACTGAATTGCAGTAAATCAATTACAGGTAGAAGAAGCGAGAACGGAAAGTCAAGATTCATTCATGCTTCTCGATGCGCAGCTACCGATACACTTCTCTGATTGGCCCATAAAACTGACCTTTTCTATAAAAAAAAAAAAAATCTAAGCAATTCTAGCTCAATGAGCATGCGCTGTGGCAAAACAACTTTGCTCTCTTGCAACATTGGATCATTGGAACGTATTTGCTTACTGAATGCTGCGTGCTCTGTATTCAAAAACAGTTACTGGATAGAAATTGAAATTCCAAGTTAAAAGTTTTTACTGCAAATGCAATTTTGTGTTTAGAAATTTCTTTAGAAGATGTTACATGAAATAATGGATAGCGGAGATTAATTAATTTTCAATTATATTGGACCACGAAATGAGTAATAAACGTGTTGCTGAATTTGGGGACGCTTTGGTTCGGCTGTTTAAATTAAAGGCCTTCCTTAGTGCTTTTTTGATAGAAATGCACTATCTTACGGTCCAATCAGAAGAGACTTGCGTTGTGTGGACGGCCAGGGTTTAGTCGCCTGTTACCGATAAGGCCAGTTCATCACTTTTAAATCATCACATGGAGTGAATCATCTTTACTTGGTGAAAGACGCTTTCAGTATGACGTAGACATTTTGCTTGGATACTGACTGCAAACATACGATTGCTACGCTTCATTACTTATTAAATAAAAATCGTAGAAAATGGTATAATTTCATATAAAGCATTAAACACTTGTCTGTGATATATAGCTAACAAGTAAGAAAAATCATGCGATAAGCATTGATTATGAAGCACTTTCCAACGCTTCATGAAATCTTTAACAAAACTTCATTATTTAGGTATATAAGGATATAAAGCCAAATATGTATTCCTGTACTATTGAACAGCCCTGTATTTGATCTGTCAGCTGATACACATACTATATAAGGGGAAAATTTAGTTTAGGAAAAAATGCCTAGTAGCTTGAAATTTCTCTTTCAGCAATTTATACTAATAGATGGAAACATACTTGAATACTTTGTTCAGCCTTGTGGTTTGCCTGGTACCTTTATTACACATCAGTGTTAAGCTAGAATTTGTTTTAAACTAAAACACTCTTAAAACAACTGAAATCACTTTCTCATAAATTACCATTCATAGGCTCCATGTACCCAATTCTTTGCGTGGTCCTGTATATCATTTTTATATATTCTGCAATTATTTCTTAGTAAATTTAATGCAGTTCAGCGTAAAAATGCATAATTTATTAAGGAATCACCTTTTAGAAATTTATGCTCACATTCAGTAACGTTGGCGATAGCTCTTTTGGGTAGCCCTGTATATTAACTATAGCATTTATACACATCATATAACATGTATAAATTTAGTGAAACTTATACGCGCATATCACAATTGAAAATGCATTTCATCCATCCATCAGCTATCATCGGATACATATACAGTACTTCGGAAAGAATGTACTATTTGAAATATTTTGTGTGTCCCTGTAAATACTATGTACTTTATATTAGGGAAGGCAGTATCGTGTAATTTATACTAAGCCGCATTGACATACATCAATTTTATTATAAATGAAACAGTTTAATATATTTAAAATATGTCAAATACAATTCCCCCATTTACCATTATCATATGGAATTCTTTTGTGTGGCCCTGTAAATGAATAATAGCTACATTTTCACCGTATATTTTATAGAATGCATATTTTAATGCACCTTGTAAAAGCATATAAATTTTAATATGTTTGACAGGGTATAACATCTTTAAAATTCCTTTGAAACGATTTTTCGCCATAGGCCGTAATGTAATGGGAAACCTTTGATTATCCCTGTAGATAAACTAATCATGGTAGAAACTTCTTTTTCAATAGGATTCGTGCTAGGGTAGACGTCAATAACGTCCTAAAATTTCATGGTAATCCGAGTATATTTATGTGAGTTAGAGAGCGGGCAGACGGGCAGACGGCCAGACAAACCGAATGCATAAGCACTTTTCAACTTTGTTGGAAAGTGCTAATTACGTGAGTTAGAGCGCTGACAGACGGACAGACAAACCAAATGCATAAGCACTTTTCAACTTTGTTGGAAAGTGCTAATTACGTGAGTTAGAGCACGGACAGACGGACAGACAAACCGAATGCATAAGCGGGCTAAAAAATGGATCTATAATATATAAACAAAATAGAAATACAGCATAGCAACAATTCGTCACCTGAGAATAATAAGGTTCTATCTGTGTTTAAAAAAATTGACTTATCGATATATAGATGTTTTTTTTTGTATCTATGAATGCATTTCTGGATTGAAAACATGTCTTAACATAATCGTTATACCATATGTAAATTATATATAACATCGTTTTCATGCAAAAATGCCTTCATAGATACAAAAAGAACATCTTTATATCGATAAGTCATTTTTTTTTTCAAAAATACAGATAGAACCTTATTATTCTCATGTAACGAATTGTTTGGAATCAGTTTCCAAGCAAAACGTCATAACTGACGTTACGACTGACAGCGTCTATTGGTACAAAACGTATGGAGAAGTTGCTTTCTACCAATCACCGTATAAAGATGAACCATTCCGTGTGACGTTTAAAACGTCAGAGGGGGTAAACTGTCGTTGGTCGCGTTCGAAATGGTATTTACTTCAAGATAATTGAAGACACTCCAGTATAAAAGTGTCTTATCACATAATTCTTTTCACCTTAAATCGAATTGATTAAGTATTTCCGACGATTCATCCAAATATATTTATTATATTGTAATAAGAAAATTTCTTAACTCTAGACAACAATGTTGTTACTCTGTACTTTTAATATCATAAATGTATTTTAACAACAACTTGTATTAAACAAATAAAAAACATTAAATATATTTATTTGATTTATTAAAATGTATTGATCATAATGGTAAAGGACATTTTTCACTCTAAATAACTTATTCTAGATAATAAATACTTATTACCATAATTAACATAATACAACATCCAACAACATAATAGCAAAATGTAAATTATTCAAATAGAAATCCAAGATTCATGAGATACATTGAAAATCTTTGATTATATCTTAAATACACATTTTAATACTATTTGATGTGGGCACTATTGCTGGATTCATTGAAATATAAATACTATACAGTTTTTTTCAACTATATAAGATGCTCAACTATAAATGCTATATACATATGGGTGATTCTCAAAATAGGGGACAATTTCAAAAGTGAAATCAAATTTTCAAAAGTGAAAAGTGTAAGTAAAAAAATTACTGTTAGCAAAATTTCTGAAAAAAATGGGTGTTGTTAATATAGTATTAGGTATACTTTACATGTAGTCAGCAGAGCTAAATATTTAAAAATTAATTAAAAAAAATAATTAGTATTTTTTGAGCTATGCTAATGACAAAACAAATTGCATGGAATAAATATATTAAGAAATTTTTATTTTCTTCTCGTTTAAATTTTTTTTTCTATATTTATTAGCCTTCCTTTTCAGCAAATGGTTTCCATTTTTACATATATACATATAAGGAGAATAAAAACATTACCAAAGAGCAAACTTTGTTTACATGAGCAACATTCTGACACTAACAATGTAAGAAGCTGTCAGTGATTTTCTGAAAGATTTAATGCATATTTTAGGGATAATAAATGTAATTCCTAAATTTATATGTAAAATTAAACTTTATAAAAGATACAATATAAGCAATGGTTACATTTATGCACATATGAGTCTTTAGCATGGACAGAAAAACCATGCTAATGACACTTATATTTGTCCATGCTAATGACAAATTTTAATTTAAATAAGATTATGAGCCATAATATAATCACAATGCAATAGTCCTTTCTGGGGCTTTTTAAAACACAAAAGTCCTATGCAAAAAAGTAAAATAAAAATTTTAATTATAAAATTAACATGAAAATTATTATCCATTCTAATGACATACAATTGATGTACGCCCCTAATATTCAACTTCTATTCTTAAAATACAATACATGCTTCTATTTTCAGGCTGGGATAAAATGGCTACTTGTTGCCATGGAGAAACTTTATATTTTCAAACTATTGTCATATGTGAAAATGAAATTTTGATTAATAACCAGCTGTTATAGTATGACCTTGTTTTGAAAATAGAATATGGAGGACAAACTTTAATTCTTTTTTTATATACTATAATTTTATTTTTAAAAAGAAATTTATTGGATAAATCCTCTCCTTGATAAATTTAAAGAAAGAATAACATTTGTTTTATTTTATAAACATGATATTAACTCTTGAAAAAGCTAGTATATACAAGGCACAGCTGATGTAGACATCCATGCTAATGACATTTTGAACATTTATTCTGTTATTTTAGGGTGTTTTTAACTAAAAAGTGAGTAATTCTTGAGTGCAAATAATGAATAATATTAAGACAAACATATCTAAATATAAAAACATGTCAGAAAACCTCTCAATTTTTTTTGTGTGCCGAAAGACATAAATTGTCCCCTATTTTGAGAATCACCCATATACATATTTTAACACCACAAGAGTGAATTATGCAAAACAATTTTTTTTCTTGTGATACATTAAAATAGATTGATTATATTGGTATAGCTTTTAAATATATTTAACTGTAATAAATAGTATATTTAATTATAATAAATAACATATTTATTTATAATAAATAAAACATATTTAATTAATGCTTTTTTAATATAATGTTCAATTATACAAAAAAGTCTCATAATTTCTCATTGACATACATTGATCATAATGATATTGTATATTTTTTTACTGCGTAACGTTGAACTTAAAATTAATAAACGTTGAATTACAAATATTATAAATTCACTTTTCAACAGTAACACTTTATAATAGACGATCATGATAGGTATTCCATTTTATGAAAAACTGTTCTCCATTAAAAAATATTAATATCTTCTATATCAAATAAATTCATGTTTATTTATCCACGATTTTTATGGGATAGTTTTATAATCATACAATGTTGGTCGAAAGGGTCAAGCTTGACATCGATCGAATCATCCGAATACCTGCGGTTCTTCGAACAAAGCTTGCGTTCATGGAACTGCAAGAAATCAATGGCAGGTAGAAGGCTCAAGAAAGGAAAGTTACAATTTATTAATACGACTCGGGGAGGTATTTTATACCGAATTAGAGAAGTATTAGAGGTTATACATCAAGATAATTGGAAAAGTTTCAGTATAAAATGTATCTTGGAACGTAACTGTGCAATTTTAACCTCTTCAGTCCCTGAGTACCCAAATGGGTACACCAGTTTTGTTTCATTTTATTAATGATACTCAAATATAAATGAAATTTCGATATAAGAATAACATGTTTCGAATTCTAAGATTCGAGCTAATGAAAATAAAACAAAAATCTCGCTCTGAAGTCAAACGAGAGAAGAAATAATTCAGTAATAATTAAAAATACAGTAATAATCGCCAGTAGCGAAGAGGTTAAAGAATTTATTAAGTATTTCTTACGATTCATTAATTTCTTAACAATTTCGAACGAATTTCGCTACTTTACTCTACACATTAACAACATCGATCAGATACTACTTGGTTAACTCGTCAATCAAAAAAATACCACCAAACTAAAAGATTAAATGCCAATAATGATGATAAAAAATGTCACATTCACGTAACATTAACTCGTATCACGTGTTTGTTAAGCCATCAACTGATTTTTAATGTGAAATTTTATCTGCATTCTTATTAATGTTTTATTAATTTATTTGTTCTTTCGTTATTTAAAATAAAAATTACATCAATTTGTTTAATTTGGCAAATAGTTTGGCGATTTGTATAATTTGGAGAAATTAGTAGACGAGGTAACTATATAACAGGCAATAAAGAAAATAGAAATAGAAAATGTTAAGTGAAGTGCGTATGCAAACAATTATTATGCTTTTACTAAATAAGTAAATAAAACAATCCAAGGAAGCTTTTATTCATTGAATAGCAAGAAATCAGTGGCAGGTAGGAGGATCAAGAAGGGAAAGTTACCATTTATTAATGCGACTCGGGAAGTATTTTCTACCGAATTAGAAAGGTATTAGAGGTTATACATCAAGATAATTGGAAACGTTTCTGTATAAAAGTGTAACAGAAAGTATTTGTGCGATTCTTAAGCAGATTTCGATAAGTATTTCTTACAATTCATTAATCCATTAATGATTTTGTCCTATACATCTATACATGAATTAACAGCTTAGAGGATTTTTTTATATTGAGGAAAAAAATTACTTTTTTTACAATTTATTCATCTTACATTGAAAGGAATTCAAGAAGCAAAAGATGGGGAAAATAACAAAGATTCACAAAAATAATAAAATAACGTCCACATCTGTGATTACTGAGCATCAATGCTAATGTATTTGTGAAATAATTTCTTTTAAAATAAAAAAACAGCAAATGTATTTCTTACATTTCTATAAATTTTTAAAACTTAATATATTTAATATATCGATATTATTTCTGTAAAATATCAATTGTTTGATTAAATAATCCAACAACATTGACGCCAAAAATTTACTTCACGCTTTATCTCTGACTGTACATCGGAAATAACATTATGAATGCATCCAAGTATAAAATTTTTACTTCCTTTATTGGGGGATTCTGTGGTGAATAAGTTATTATCAAATTTTTGTTCTTCACATTATTGACAGTAATTATAATTATAAAAAACTAAATGTCCATATAATGTGGCCAAGATCTTGAAGGATAAGAAAATTTGAGTTAAAAAATATTAAGTGAAGTGCATATGCAATCAATTATAATGCTTTTACTATATAACTAAATAAAAGAAAGAAAACGAATCAAGAATAATATTTATATTATACCCGAAAAAGAGGCCCCTATTGTTAAATTATGCAGATAAACATTCAAAATTCAGTTAAATATGTTGAAAATTATTGATTATCAGTTATATATGTCTCTTATACACATTTTAAAGTTTGATTTTTGAACTGAATTTAACTAACTTTTGGTCCTGCAGTAACTGCAACAATAAAATGGTGAAATATTGTCCAAACATTTGGAATTTTAATTCAATGAAATCTCCAATACTCGAACAAAACTTTATCATTTTGTGGTTTCAACCACTGCAGCGCAAAAAATTGTTTCAATCCATCCAAAAATTTTATGTATATATTTATTATTATGTATATTTGTATTTTATGTATATATTTACAGTGTATAATTTGAATTAAAAATGTCACTACACACATATATATTAACAACAAAATAGTAATAGTAAGTTAAAGAAATAGAAATCTATATTTTTTTTTGTGTTTCATTTAAATATACAAAGGCAAAATTTTTGTGATAGGTTGAACGTATTTTTATATCTGCAGCTATTGCAGTATCAAAATTATGCTAGCATTAACACAAAATGTTTAATAATGTAGGTTTATTTTGTAATGTATAATATACCGAGTTATAGATGTTACATATGTATTTTAACAACAAAATAGTAAATTATACAAAAAAAAATATTTCTTTTCTCGTATTGTTTTAAAATGGATTGATCTCATTAACATAGATTAATATTTTTACTCTAAAAATTAATTATACAAGGAGAATTCATTAGGGTTTTTTTTACGATTCATTGAAAATACTAATCATAATCCTACAATATATTTTTTGCTCTGTAATTTTGAATAAAAAATTTTAAGTCTCTAACGGTCTTGAATAAGGGAAAAATTATAATGTTGTTGTCACTGCATTTTGTTTAATAATTGCTGAGAAAATATGATTATTTCGATATTATAAAAAAACTTAATTACAAATATGAATGTAATCCTTGAGAGCATTAATATCTTTCTTTAATGCATTGAAAATTCATTAAATCTGTAGAATTAAATTATATTAAATATTGCTTATATTGATTGCAGAGAAACCTGGAACTTAGTGAACGGAATATTACGCTAATAAGAATGTATTTATTAAAATACAACACATTGCTCAGTGGTGCAGAAAACAAGAATTTTAATATACATTTGTACAATTAAAATAAAATAATACTATCAACGTTTCGCGCCGTCTTCTGCGGGCATCTTCAGGAAAATATGATAATAGAAGGACTAAGTATAATTAACTATACTAACTATAGTTAACTTAGTCCTTCCATTATCATATTTTCCTGAAGACGACCGCAGAAGACGGCGCGAAACGTTGATAGTTTTATTTTAATTGTACAAATGTATATTAATATTCTTGTTTTCTGCACCACTGAGCAATGTGTTGTATTTTAATAAATACATTCTTATTAGTTAAATTTTATGGTGCAACTGTCCTGTATATATTTATAGAATATTAGGCGTCTAGACACTTAGAGAGATAAAAAATATTGCGTTACAAATATAATAGATGTATTTTAAAAAGTAACAATTTATAACAGACGACCATGGGTATTGCATTGTATGATAAACTACTCACCACTATTTCAAAATACTAAAATCTTCCCTAAATAATGTAAATAAAATAATGTGGGACTATGAACGGTGTTCCTCTTAATACCTTAAAGGGCGGCAGGATATATTATATCCAACCTAAGCTTTATTAACATTCGCACCAGAAATTTTTAATTAAGTTTTACATTGCACTGTATTTTATATAAGTTTCACATTCGAAAAAAGCGAAAATTTTTTTTCCAAGCACCTTCGTCGTTCCAAGCCCAAGCTCGCACTCTGATTGGTTGTTGCTCTCGGCATTGTTTTCACGTAACTTGGCGATAACCATACTTGGCGAAAAATACTTTGCTCGTAAGTGAACGAGTAAACCTAAAACCCACCCTACTCATTCTTATTCTTCCTTCTTTCTTATCCTCGTGGTCTGTGTAAAAACTTTTAAGGGTGTATTCGAAAAAACGCCTTTCCACCTTCAACAGCTCGAAATTTTCCGATACAATTTCAGACACATTTATAAAAGTAGAAACGTGAAACTTGCTGAAGGGATTCTTGAAGGGACTTATGAGGTGCCGTGTGATGTCTTTTTACGCTCAATTCATTAGAATTTGATTTATAAACAATTACCTTATCAGTATGACCCTTTTTTCATTTTCAGATATCCCGCTTCGGAAAAATCGGTTCGAAATGCCGTTTTTGATTGCTTTTTTTACAATATTTTCTGCATTTATCAAAAAAATCGACAATCACGGCACCTTATGAACTTTCCAAATAAGAGATTTTGCAAGTTTGGTGCATTTGAGAGTAAAAATGAATTCAAAAATAAATCGGAAAATAAGCAGTTTGAATCGAAACACACCCTTAAAGAGTACAGCTTTCAGTAAGACACGTTCCATCCAAATTTAATGCTGCAAGAGAAAAGTTACTTTGTACTCGGTTCGAAAGGAAATCAAACTCTCAACGGAAGCATCTATCGCCACGCCAAGTATGATTATCGCCAAGTTACATGAAAACAGTGCCGAGAGCAACAACCAATCAGAGTGCGAGCTTGGGCTTCGAACGACGAAGGTGCTCGAAAAAAAAAATTACGCTCGAAAAAAATGTTGAAAAAGTTGAATTTCGTTTTAATAACTTTTTTTTTAATTTTAGGTGGAAATTATACAAACGCAATTGCTTGCACACACACAGGGTAAACAAATGAACCTTTATTTACATTTATTATCATTATGTATTTTACATTTCATTATAATGTAAGATGTTTTCATAATTCTGCAATGGTCAGTTTCAATGCAAGGGTCAAGTATCTCATCGATCGAATCACTCAAATATTTGCTTTTCTTTTCGTTCTTTTCAACAAAGCTTTCATTTACTGAACGGCAAGAAATCAATGACAGGTAAAAGGACGGAGAAGTAAAAATCAAGATTCATTGTTGTGACTGGCGGATGTATTTTCTACTGATTTGGAGAGACATTAGAGGCTTAAAATCAAGATAACTGAATACTTTCCGGTTCAATTATACAAGAAAGGCACGTAATTGGACGATTCTTATTTAGTATCCATTCAGCATTTTTTATGATTCAATGAAATATATTTATCATGTTATGTAATATTTATAGTGAAGTATTTTAAATGTTATAAATATATTTTAACAGCGACATGTTTCATTCTTTTAACCCAATATACTAAATTTTATTGTCAATTTAATAAAGTTTATTCGGAATTCGTACAGCGATTTTGGAATTTTCTGGGAATTTTATCTATGCAATGTTTAGTATTTTTTCAGATTTCGAGGCTACTTTTCCATATTGGTAAAATGAATTTTTTTCAAACTTTTAGTCTAATCTACTATATTTCGTCTACTATGATTTTTGAATTTCAGCAAATTTTAATGCTATTTTCAACGTAATTTTTAGCGATTTTTCGAAATTTTTTAAAAATTACATTACTTTACCCTATTAAAGTTAATTTAGACCCGTACGATTTTTTAATGTCTAGTGATGTTTAATGGATTTTTGAATGAAATTTTTAGCGTTTCTTAAAGTTCTACTGCAATTTATTTTACATTGAAAAAAATTGCTTTCATTTACTGAACTGCATGAAATCAATGGCAGGTATAAGGATCGGGGAGGAAAAATCAAGATTCATATATGCGACAGAAGGAAGTATTTTCTACTGATTTGGATAGGTATTAGAGATCAATAAAACCGAAGACTTTTTGTTTTTAAAGGTTAAGACACATAATTGTGCTATTCCTAAGTAGTATTATTAAGTATTTCATATGATTCAATAAAATATATTGATTATGTTACATAATATTTATAGTGAAATTGTTTAGAAAACCATACGTATTTTATCAGCAACATGTTACGATTTCTAAATAAAATACCTTAAATTTTTTCTTACGATTCAAAAAAAAAAAAAAAAAAAGTATTGATCATGCTATATAATATGTATTGAATTGTATAATATTACAGTTTAAATATCATAATTATACATATTTTAGCAACAATGTGTTGCGATTCTTAAGTAGATTCCATTAAGTATGTTTTGCAGTTAAATCGAAGGTATTTATCACGGTTTATAATAATTATTATTCTGTGTAATGTCGCTGTTTAAATATCATAAATGTTTTAAATATCATTACAGTTACATGCTAAATTATAGTAGAAATCCTTAAATATTGCTGACAATTAATTTAAATATCAGAATATTGTATTTATTGAATACGATATATTTCATAAAACATAGTTCACATAAATTTAATATTAAACAATGATGTTATAGTTTTTGTTTTTTACTCTATTATGTTTTTTTATATTGTAATAATCACTCCACGTAAAAATTAACTTTCTGTAATATTTTTTCACTCTATATATAATTAATCCCTATATTTTTTGTATCTTCTATCTTTACAAAAAAAAAGTATTCGATTCTTGAAAATTTTCAAATTCCAGTTTTCGACGTATTTCTTCCATTAAACAGTATAAAAATGTATTTAAAAAATTCAGTGGTTTCAAAAAGTTTTAAGTGATAAATTAAAAAAACACTTCTTACCCGTACGACGCACGTGCAAATCAGTTAAATGTTTAAACAAAATAGCGGTTTCCAATCAATTGATAAGCAGAAAATTTGTGGTAAAAGATTGACAGCAGAGTTGCGTGAAAATATAATTAAACAAGTTGGAAATTGCACGTGAAACGTAACAAATGAGGTGCGTTCGTACGATAACGAAGTTTTAAATATATTCAGATCTTGCTGTTATAATTGGTAGTATTTCGGATAGAGTATAGAGGTCGAATTTTTTTTGCTACTGTAAATATACAGGAAGTAACTTTTAATACATTTCAGCAACGTATATCATGCGCTATACTATATGCTTTCTTTTATACAGGAAATAACTTGTAGTATTCTTCAGCAACGTATATCAATCTCATAAAATGTTAAATAGTCAATTACAATTAAAACGCGAACCAAAAAATGTTCTCCCTATACCATTATGCAATGGAATACTTTTGTTTAACCTTGTAAATCAATAACAAATGTTTTTTGCACCACAGATCGTGCAAAATGTATATTAAAATACGTAATTCACAGATGCATAAAAATTTTATTGTGTTCGATGAGTGTAACACCATTAAAATGCATTTGAAACTTTTTTCCCCCATTGACCGTAATGTAACGGAATACTATTGATTGTCCCTGTAATTGATCTATGCATCCGATTTTCATAAAATCTGAAATGAGTCGACAAGATTATATAATAATTATATAATTTAAATTTCAAGTGATTCAGTTGGGTAGTTTTTGCGTTGTTATATGCGGACGGACAGACAGACGGACAGACAGACGGACAGACGGACGAACTGAACGACAACAATAGGTGCTACGTATTTACATAATTACGAACGCACCTAAAAACGAAACAGTAGATGTCCAATGAGACAAATAGGCAGAGATTTCATGATTCCTGAATGAAAAGTGCGTTATGTTTTCAAAACTTTTAAAAAACGCAACAGGATATGTAGATCCAAGGAACAGTACCTGTCGCCTATCAACAACAACGATCTGAAAAGATTGAATTTTGTGTCGAGTGGTAAGGCACAGCATATCTGGGTCCTACTAGTGCCGAGGGGTTTTATCTCCGATACTGGTAGACGGCAGGTGCTGGGTTCGAGCCCAATCGCGGTCGTCGGCCAAACCGTTAAGAATTTTCCGTGGTTTTATTCGAACCTTGGAATTCTTTGCGTAAATATGGGTTCTGTTCCCTTAGAAAGACTCCACGGGGGCACCCCTCTTAAGGGCCTATAGCTCAAGTGAAAATAATTGGCCGACATAAACGCGAACAAACAAACAGCGATCATAGAAGAGGCAAGACCGTATAAGAACGATAAGCGACTCATAAAGCAGATACAAAAAATTGCATAAAATGAGCGTCAAATCTTATAAAAGCAAAAACTAGCCGATTTTAACTCTAACTCAAAAAGAAAGGAAATGTTTTTGTGTACTGTTGTCCACTTAAAAAGGATAGATCAGCAATGGTAAAGTATTGGACGGTTAGATGAATTATCTTTTCCAGTTTTGTATGAGAATATCAATCGCTGTGTGTGTCGCACGGAAAGCAAATAAAGCTTTAAGAGCACACACTAGTCACGCGGTAAAAGCCGAACGCTAATGATAAGTCTATGGGCGCGATCTTTTCAAATATCTCGCTGAAATTTTAATATTTTTACATGATTTTTTTGCACAAAATAGCTGAAGACGATCCACAACCGGCTTAGTTTTTACTTTTTCGATTTTGTTTATATATTTTTTATATTACGTTAGTTTCAGTTTCAGAACCGGTTTAAACCGGTTTCGAAAGTTAAAGTAATTTTTTAAAGAAAATCTGAAACCAAAATCGAAAAAGTAAAAACTAGGCCGGTTGTGGATCGTCCTCAGCTATCTTGTGAAAAAGAATCCTGTAAAAATATTAAAATTTCAGCGAGACATTTGAAAAGATCGCGCCCATAGACTTATCATCAGCGTTCGGCTTTTACCGCGTGACTAGTGTGTGCTCTTAAACCAAAATACGTCAAACAAGAATGCGAGTTTTCGTCATTTATACAAATTTGGGGATGTCTTACTTATTCTAGTGTGAAGCAAATGATGCCATATGACGGGGACTGTTAATATACAACATTATTGGGATATTTTACGGAATCATTTGTTGCCTTCAATTCAACAGATTCGCCTTCAATCTAATTATCTTTTTCAACAATATTTAGCAAAACCACATATAGCTAAGACAACAAAAGCCTGGATTTAACAAAATGGTCTTATTAGGATAAAACCTCCTGCCAATAAAGATCCGAATTCCCCAGATATCAATCCTATCGAGGTTTTTTTGGCGGTGCAATCCTTTAAGGCCCCACAATAGTCACAAAAAAAGTACACAAAAAGACCCGGATGATAATGTAAAGTCTATGGGAGCGTTTTTTTCAAATATCTCGTTCAAATTTTAATATTTTTGCATGATTTTTTTGTACAAGATAGGCTGAGGGCGATCCACAACCGGCCTAGTGTTTACTTTTTCGATTTTGCTTACATATTTTTTATATTACGATAGTTTCAATTTCAGAACCGGTTTAAACCGGTTCCGAAAGTTTAAGTAATTGTTTAAAGAAAATCTGAAACGAAAACTGAAAAAGTAAAAACTAGGCCGGTTGTGGATTGTCCTCAGCTATCTTGTGCAAAGAAATCATGTAAAATTATTAAAATTTCAGCGAGATATTCGAAAAGAACGCCCCCATAGACTTTACATTAGCGGTCGGCTTTTACCGCGCGACTAGTGTGTACTCTTAATCGTTGCGTTTTTCATTTTCTATGCAAATTGCCCTTGAATGTATCAGGCGCTAAGAAGTCACATTAAGAAGTCAATGAATGAAGTTTAAACAAGTCGAAAATTGCACGTCAAATGTAGCAAATTAAGTGAGTTCGTACTATAACGAAGTTTTTAAAATTTATAGTACTTCGGATACAGTAGAGTACTTGAAATCTTTTGTGTGTCCATGTAAATACAATATGTTTTATATTACACAGGAATTAACTAGTAGTAAACGTTAAACCTCAGCAACGTATATAAATTTCATGAAATGTGAGTTTAACAGTATTAAAACGCATCCTAAACAATGCTTCCCTTTATACTATTACATAATCGAATATTTTTGTGAGGCCCTGTAAATGAACACCAAATGTTCTTTGCACCACAAATTGTACGCTAATGGCGCCTCCTGCATGTTAAATCCGTCGTGGGTGCAAAGTCCTCCCAGTTACCTATGGATTATACCTCTGGAGGTGCCTTGCCAGGTGAAGGCCTCGTCATTTGATCAAGGTTCCAAACTTGAGTAGCCATTTGCAGTACAAACAACAGGATATAACGTTAAGCAACCGACAAAATAAAGTATGCCGAAACGAGAAGCAAGTACTGCAGATATGATGACGTTCAAAGCAAAGGGCTTATTGCCACTACACGGCAATGGACCTTATGCACACAAGCTGAGGTCGAGGCTAAAATTCGTCTGCTGGCGGTATTTACTGGCGGTGTTTACCATAGCAGTCTACGGAGTGTAAATTATTAATGCTTCTTTGTTAGAAATACCGGAAAAAAATTCTTTGTAGAAGCATCATATACTTTATATATTGTAATATAAATTCAATATTGTTGTTCTGCTTGCAAGGAAATTCTCTAAATTTGTAAATTTTCTGTTAAAATGTATCCAGAAAGGCTGAAATCGTCTGCTAGTGATGTTTGCGCCTGCGCATTCAGGCATTCTGGCGGTGCAGCGACTAGAATAACAGGTTAGCATACCGCCAACTCTGGCGTGTGACGTCACGTGCATAAGGTCCATTAGGCGGTCACACGTGCCGATACCAGGTACCTAACCAGTTAAGCTGAGGTAACTCGACCAGTAGGGGCCTGGTCATCGGTAGAAAGAAAGCAAGTCGCTTCAATAATGTCCCTTTCGTTGTGCAAATGTATTTTTACATGTATACTAAATTTCGAGAATTCGTTTAAGGAGTATTCACATCAATCATTAAACAGACAACAAAAAATATGTATAAAAAAGAGGTATTTTTATTGTATATAAAAATACATATAATTTTATATGATTTTAATTTCTTCAATAATTTTATATATAATAAAAGAAGTTTTTTTATTATATATAAATGTATCATTATAATTAAAAATAATTTACATATATCATTTGAAATATTTTTTTCTTATTTCTATTGTGAAAAAAAACATCGATAAACTAAAACACGAAGAATTAGAGCCACGGATAAGATACATTAATGAATAACTAAATGTTGTATTAACCAATTAAACCTTATTACCCTTCAAACTAATTATTTTTCCTTTACTTGTAATTATATAATTAATTTTTATACAAATATGAGACAAGCAGTTTTATTTTTATACTTTCTTAATGTGGGAAATTTAATTCAATAAGTAATTCAGTGTTCATTATTTTATATTAAACATTGAAATTTTCAAAGTGCATTTCATTAAAAGTGCCTTAAAGGAAAATATATCGGGATTAAAAGCAAATCAAGTAATTATTTTTATCAGACAGATAATGAGTGCATTAAATAAGGTCTGAAAATATAGGAAAATTTGTTTTTATAAGCAGTTAATTTCGATGAAAACAATTGTCTTAAATTTCAGAAAATGAAAAATTAAGACTATAAAAGATATAAATGTATTCATTAAGCTACTAAATATTATTTTACCACAACAAATATGTAGAATGTTTCAAATAAATGAAAAAATATCGCATAACAGACATGTAATCCCGATTAATACGTCAAGTATATTTAATGATATCGACCGAGTGTTTCCAAAAAAAAAATTTAATTTAAACTTTGTTATTTATGCAGATTCGAAAGTTCATTCCTTTAGACGAATTAAAAGTAGATATTATTCTTTTTCGACTTCTATGTTTCATTTTTAATGCTTTTCAGGCAGCGCCGTGCGAAAGGAAGGCGAAGGGGGTAGTTGCTCCGGGCGTGGAAATTTAGGGGGCACCAAATTTATAATACCAATGCCATTTTTTTGGCCTATTACAAGAAAAAAGTTGTGTGAGGGGGGGGGGGAGGAGTGTGCAAAATTGAAACTTTGCCCCGGACGCAATTTTCTCTTCGCACGCCTCTGTTTCCAGAATAGTTGAAAAGAGTTTATGATAGGGTCTGTCTGTCTACCGTCTTCCCCTGCTTTAACTCGTGTAAATTTAGTCTGATTACCATGATTATCATAGGTATTATTGGGTTTATTATTGACTGTTCATATAGAAAATGAAGTGTAATGCATTTCCAGTTCATTTTCAGGGATGCTCAAAAGAATTCCATTACATTACGGTCTATGTGTGTAACAACGTTTGCGGCGCATTTTAATGATATTACACAATATTAAACATACCGAAATTTATATATATCATTGAAATGTACTTCACGACATTTACTGTAAGAAAGTAGTCGCTATAGAAAAATTTCTTTATTTACAGGGACACCGTAAAGAATTTGGCTACAAAACATATTGCCCAATTTGATGTATTGAAGCTTATAAAACTGTGGGAACGGCGTTTTCCGTCACGATACGCATTTTAAAATTATTTATTTTTTAAATATTAATTGATGCGCATGAATTCTATTGATCACACTTAAGGTCGCATAAAAGTTCTTAAATATATTTCAATTTATTCAGTAAAATTGCTGAATGGAAATTTTCAACTATTCTATTCATTTAATCGAATTTATTTGTAGCATACTATGTAGTTACATGCAAATCTATGGGTCATTATAGGGTTGGACAAAGAAAAATAAATAAAGTCAGTAACTTTCCCATTATTTATGGAAATAGTGAAAATATGACTTTCAAAATATACGTTTTCCAAATTATTTATTTAAACATCATTTTTCACATTAATAAATTTTAAAGTATTGTTACGGTACCTTGAATGTGCTGGAAAATGTTTTATAATCAGAGCTTTACGCATGGTTTTTTTTGTTCTTGTTCTGTACTGTAAATGGCGCTCAGAACGTAAACAGATGGTTCAATTTATTCTCTGAATATACCTTTATTATTATTTTTTTATTATACTTTTATTAATTTATTATTCCTTTCTAAACCTCATTAGTGGAGTTAATTAAAAAAATACTAACCCTAAGCTTACTCATTTATCTAAAGATTTTTTACAAATATTTAACAAACAAAATATGTTTATTTATTTCAAAATGGCGCAATAAAAAGAAACATTCTGCTTCCACTGTGACTAATTTACAAGAATAATTAGAAATTGAATTCCAAAAAGTTCCTTTATTATTAAATGTACTAATTAGAGCTACAATAAAAGCTCGATTCTTTGCTTTTCTAAAAATTCTGTAAAATCGAATGATGGTTCAAATCCAAATAAAATCTCTTTCTTTCAAAGTACTTATTACAATCTTATTTCTTTTCCCTTGGAGTTTGTTTTCTTTCGTTAATAATGCTCAAAGGAAATCCAAGTGACTTTCCTTTTTTTCTTCCTAATTTCTGTTTACTTTCTTCAAGACTCCAGGGTTTATTTATGTATTATTTTAATTTGAATTTAGATTGAAAAACTGATAACAAAAATCATTGAACATAAAAAAATATATATTGTGTGCATGCAGTATGATGATACACCGAGAATCAAAGAGTACATTTTTTGACAATTTCTTAAGAATTTTTTATCTTATTTTACATTTTTGCATTGCAAAAATCTTGAAAACATAAAATAAATACATATTTAATAATATTTTATTACTAATGGACTCTACGACTGATATCTTAACACGTAGGGCGTGTTCAGCGCAATTTACCGGGCTCTTACCGAAGTGGGAAATGTTACCGACCGATTGTAAAGCAATACGAAATGAAAATCAAGGTGAATTATGACGTCAGCTACAATTCAACAGGATAGTTTTCATTAGTGCAACAATTCTCTTTCGTACTTCCTTACAATTGGTCGGTAACATTGGTCACTTTGGTAAGTTGTGCTGAACACGCCCGTAGTAAAAATATTTGTTTTCATTTTTGTACGTTTCGTGCACTTCTGCTGCAAGATATTTTTATGTAACACGTAGCTCTCGCTGGATTGTTAAAAGGCTATTAGATACAATTTTCTATTTTGTTGAGTTCCGCTATCTATTAAGCTCCATTCACACCAATTTCTCTTTTTTGAAACATCATTTATGCACGTGAAAAAAAAATTGTAAGGATGGGTATGCTATAAGATACATCAGGTCTGAAGAGGTTACTTATACTTGTTGTCCGGCCGTTCCAAGGACTATATTTGAAAGGTCTTGAAATTTATACGCATAATTAAAAAAAAAAAATTAGTTCAGAAAAAATATTTTTGAAGTTTTTATACATATGTTTAGTGGATTTAAAATAAATATACAGATTTTTTTTCTATAAACTATGAATGATACAATGCTGTAGCTTTATTGTTTCTAGAAATGTCTTTAAGAGACATATTGAGAAATTCCGAATGTTATTACCGTCAAACGAAATTGTGTTAAAGTAGAACACCGTGTATTTTTGATTAAATAAGCAATTTGCGGACCACATGTTCAATGATTTTTTTTTTTTTTTTTATCTTCTTGATGTCTAATATCACGCCTTGAAATTTGTCTGTCAAATTTGGCCGCACTGTAAAAAAAAAAAAAAAAAAAAAAAAAAAAAAAAATTATGATTAAAAACTATGAAAATTCGATAACCGCTTAAAAGTCACTCACCATTCCAAAAAGCGTTTATTCATTTCTGGAAACTTCAGAAAACAATTTATTTTTTTTAATAAAGAAGAATTTGTAAAAATAAATTTTATTTGTTGCCGGTCATTTTCGCAAATGTTTTCGAATAGATTTTACAAATTAGTTTTCTCTATCCGAAAAATCGATTTTTCAGATGCAATCAGACATCAATGAAATATTTTCAGCTGCGTAGCTGAATTTATTTACGCAATCGCAACAGAAAAATGTTAGTTTTAATTTCAATATTAATTGTTAATTATGTATTTTATTCTGTAAAACTTGTTTGCTGAATATATAACAAAATAACACGTTGTATTACAGCTGTCTTTCTAGTTTCTAAAACAGTGTAAGGGAGATTTTAAAAACAGAAAAATAATTTTATTTAACTATTGACATGTTTCAATTCATCACGGAGTCATTTTCAGAATAATTAAAAATGATATTCCAAATTTGCACAGTCTATGGCGCGTTGAACTGAAACGCCATAATTCAGTTTCTCGTGTAAAGCATGATATTTTTTTAATTACTTGGATTTTTATTTCTATTTTTTTAAATCAATCTGCAACCTGTGCCACAGTTTTGATAGTTTGAATGATTCTACATCATTACATATGGAATTTTTATGCGGCAGAATCCCTATTGTTTCTTTTATAATGGATAGGTAATATTGTTTGAGAAGAAACATTATTTTACGCTCGCTGAAGTTTATAAGGATATATTCTTCTTGATGTAATTTGGCTGGAAGGATCAAACAATTAGTATATTGGAATTTCAAGCAGGAGATTTAAATGCAGAAAGAAGGAGCATATCGCTAGTATTATGCTTGTTGTACAGCTTGTTGTACATTTTCGTTTGTAATTATCGTGCATTTTCACAAATTAAGAAGTATTTGTATTTTTTCACAGTGTGTATTGAATGGAAACTTACTATAAAAGACGCAAATGTTTCGTAATCTATGGAAATATAATATAATAATTTACGAATCTAGACAGTAACCTGTCTTCAGCTATTAACTATTCCGAAAAGCGTTATTTATCTTCAGAAACCTCAGAAAAAAAATATATTTTCGTGACTTAAATAAATATGCATAAAAACAAAGCTTAATTTACCAGTAAGGTATTTTGGAATATTTTACGTTTAGTATTTATAATGTAATCAGTTTTCTGAATATTTCGGGTTTTTTCTGATGCTATCAGTTCTTAACCCCCTGACTGCCCGGCAAAAGGGTAAAATTGTAATGTTGTTTTCTCTGTATTTTATTAAAAATGTTAAAAAGTATTTTTTTTCCAACCTGATACAAAATATGTTATTATGTATAAGTGTATAATCTTTGAGAGTATTAATCCTAACTTAATTTTTCAAAACTGGGTTTTAGAATTATATTAATTTAAATATAGAATTAAGAATTATATTAATTTAAATATAAAATCTAGAATTGTATTAATTTAAATATTGCTTATGCTGCAGTGAAACCTGCAGGTTAGTGTGCGAAAAAATCAGCCAGCGGCAGCCAGGAGGAAGTAAACACCTTCCTGTCCAACAAACCTATTATGAATTCTATATTGGGAATTCAATCTATTTATTATTCAATACAGGCCAACAATATAAATTAATATCATTAATATTAACATAAAATCCAATATTAATTTGTTATTCTCTTGTGTATAAAATCAATCACGCAGTTGAAAATATTCAACTAAAAATTAAAGCATTCAAACTGGTATTTCGACTTGAGAAAACATATTAATAATCTTTCGAAATCACTCGGAAAAGTTTCCGTAAACACATGTCAGCAAATTATATACACACACATATATATATATAGTTGTGTAAACAATGTCTTGGATGTAAAAAGTATAATGTTGTCTGAGTTTTCTAATGACAAAAAAGAAAAAAAAATACCAATTTAACAAATATATGAAGAGGGGTTTGGAAGTCTTCTGATGCATTGTTATAGATGGTTTAACTTCAATGCCATTTGCGTTAGCTTGAATCAAATTTTATTTATTCTGTTTTTCTATATCGCATGACAAATTTATCTCTTTAATTCATGCAAAGCAGCTACAGCAACGTTAATTGATTTACACAATCATACACAGAAAAAAAAAACAGATTTTTTTAAATTAAAAATAATGTAAAATAATCGCAAAAACAAACACATAATAACCTGAATTGAATCACCTAATATTCCGAAAAGTGTTCTTTTAACTTTGGAAGCCTCAGAAAATAATGTATTTTTGAAATTTAAAGAAGAATTTACAAAAATAAATTTTTATTAGGTTGCTCGTAATTTTCTGAAACGTCTCCCAGTAACTTTTACCATGTTAATCAGTTCTCTCCACCGAGAAAATCAATTTTTCGGATACTATCAATTCTCAACTAAATATTTTCAACTGCATAGCTGAATTTGTGCTTGAAATTGTAATAAAATAATGTTAATTTTCATATTAATCTTAATGCTGTTATTGTTGTTTGTTTGCCTGTTAAACATGTTTTCTGAATATCAAAATATTTATCTCAGAATTGATAGCATCTGAAAACCGATTTCAGAATTTTTTCTACTGCACTGTGAAAAAGTTTCGGAATTGAGGAGCAGCTTAAAAAAGTATTTTTACAAATTCTTCTTTAAATTTTGAAAATAAGTAATTTTCTGATGTTTTTAAAGATAAAGGAACGCTTTTCGGAGTCTTCGGTGACTTGGAAGAGATTATTTTATATTTTTGTTCTTGTTTATAAAGTAAATTAAAAAGCATCGGTCATTTTTTACAGTGCATAATACAAGAACCTTTTTCCTGCCGTTGTCATATTTCCCTTAAGAAGATTTTTCAATTCCTAAATCACTAAGGCTAATAAAAAGTGAAAATATGTGAAAAAAAATTTCTAAAATATTAGAAATTTCATGATATATATTTGTTAATAATCGCAAATAAATATAAACAAAAATCAATTCACATTTTATTTCTGCATATATTTTTATAGAAATTATAATTGTGTTGAATTTTTACAAATAGGATTAACGGAACACCAATACCATATTACGAGTTCCATATTACTTCATAGAGTAATAACTACATATCAGATGTAACTTTTACACTTGAGTAAAAAAAAAAAAACAATCCGCGCCGGGTTTTCAACACAGGACATTATCTAACAGATTTAGAAAATGTAATAAAGTTACGTTTTCACAAATAAGACTAAGAGTAACAGTAATATCATAGGCTTCATATAGCAATAACTATACGATGTAATATTATTTAAACACAATCTAACTAGTTGGTATAGTTATCATACAAATTGAATATTTCCAGCTGAGCGAAATATTGCCCAGGCCGGGAATCGAACCCAGATACTTGGCTTACAAGGCCAAGGCTTTACCTGTTAAGCTAACCGGGCGATAACCGGCTGGGAAATCGGAGCGAAAAATCCCAGCCGGTTGTCGCCCGGTTAGCTTAACAGGTTGGCCTTGGCTTACAGGCATTGGCCTTGTAAGCCAAGTATCTGGGTTCGATTCCCGGCCTGGGCAATTTTTCGCTCAGCTGAAAATATTCAATTCGTATATACGATGTATGTTGTAAATTTTCCAATTCAGATTTTTTTTAAATCTCCATGTCGGTATTTCAATCTAGAAGATTTACGTAAGGCTGCTCGTTATTCTCTTTCCGAATTCCTCTCGCTAATGTTAAGTCTATGTGCTTTTGATGCATTTTTTTATTTAAAAAATATCTCTTCATGATATAAATATTTCTTATTTCTGCTTTATCAGTACTCTTCTAAAGATATGTCTGTCTTCTTTTTGCCAAAATATTTTTTAAATCTATGCTTAATTTAATCTTTTATGAGTTAAAAGCGGACGAACTGGGAGTAAATTTTCATACGTCATATTTTAGAGATATTTTTAGTAACTGAGAAAAAACGAGGCATTCTTTAAGAAGAGTCACCTAAATAAGGAATTCAAATATTATTTTACCGATATTTTGAGTATAAGAATGCATCAAATACCCATTGATTTAACATTACCGAGGGAAATTCAGAAATTCAGTGACGAGCAGCCTTAAATAGACAACGCTCTATCAAAGAAGCTATGCTGAAAAAAAAAATCAAGCAGGTAATTTTGGTAATTTGGTAATTTGAAATGTTCTGATTCAATCAGAGAACTTTTTAACAAGGACACACGGGGTATGTTATCAGAAACAGCTCAACAGAATGAAAAAAATGCAGTTTAAAAAACTGGAAAAAATATCCAAATACAGAGCAGTTCAAATTCCCCCTGAGTTCTTTTTCATTCAGTGAGTAAACTTACAATTCATATGATTTCTTTACCAATAAGTTAGAATGCATTAAAATAATTAAGTGTAATAACCAAATGCTTTTATTCAATAGCCATTACACTTGAATAAATATGGTTAAAGATATTATTGTTTAAATTGCAATTTAACTCCTATCGCCAGTAAATTTATATTAATCCCTTTCTGCATCTTTATAACGACTCTTTCCAATCCGAATGTTAAATAGAAACATTATAAGCGTAACAAACAATGGATTTTAAACATAACATTTTTTAACCAATTGGAGAAAGGGTTTGTAAAGTTTAAAAAATAAAATCAAGTATAATTGAAAAGGCTAATTGAAAAAAATCTCATTCCTAATATTGTATTATTTTCCGTAATTGTATCTGTTTATATATATATATATATATATATATATATATATATATATATATATATATATATATATATATATATATATATATATATATATATATATATATATATATATAAATTTGTAATAAAAGCTTATAATCTTTAAGAGGCTTTATAGACACATATACTTCATAAGGCAATAATTGTATGCTTTCTCTTAATTACAACTGTAATTGATTAAACTTAGCTAACAACAATACTAGCATAAACTATAATTTAAATAAGTTTTATCTTCACTGATTTTAAATTAATCAGCCACTTTTTTTAGCATTTTATCGTAAACTTTCTGTATCTCTATTATAATTTAACATGGTAACGACTCTTCCCATTCCCCAATGTAAAATCGAAGCCCATTTAATTCCTATCTACCTGTAGTTTCGCTCCTATCGAATACGAGATCTGAAATTTAAACGTAAAATTCGACTTTATGCCGATGATAACGGAATAAACGTTTATCACTTGTCAACTGGAAACGTTTTTTGGAAATTAACAAAATTCTAGCGATCGCAGAAAGGATTTGTAAAGTTTAGAGAGTGAAAAATCCCATTTGATTCACTAGACTAAGCCAGTAAAGACACGTGTGTTTATTTAGTGCCTCATTTGATATCACCTTCCTGATGTTTGATGTATTTTATTGGAAGTTCAAAAAAAAAAAAAAAAAAAACTAAATTAAATGCACAAATATTGTTGAAAAAGTTATTGAATTTTAGATACAGTCGACTCTCGTTAATTCGAACTCGTCGGGACCACAAGAAATGTTCGAATTATCCGAAGTTCGAATTATGAAAAACATGCTTAATATGGCACTGTTACAAAGGAATTAATGTTATAGTTTTTTTAAAAAATTATTTCGTCTGTTATCATTGGAATATGACTTAATATTAAATTACAATGCATAAATACATAAACTAATTAAAAGATTAGAAACAAGCACGATGGAAGAAAAATTTAAAGCGTCACTGATGGACAGACGGAGCTCTAAGAAAGTGGATATCAAAGGCATTGTATTGTATATATACTCGTTCAGAACAATTTCCCCAAAAATCAAAGAAAAAATTATATTCAAATGATCTGAAATCCGTGAGGAAAAAAAAAAAAAGAAAAATGAAAAAATGGAATTCCCATTAGTTCGAATTAAACGAAGTCGAGAGAAAATGAGTTCGAATTAATGAAAATTTTTAACGTTATTATGTCATTAAAATTTTCGGGACTTTATGTTTAGTTCGAATTAAGAGAAGATTCGAATTATCCGATTTCGAATTAACGAGAGTCGACTGTATTTTGATTATTCATCCATGGTAGTGAAGAAACCCTGTACAGTAAAAAAAGTATATATCTAGATGAGTCTTATAAAGGGATGTAGCTACTTAAAATACTTATATTTAAGCAACTAAAAAAGAGGGATACTACTTTCCAATTGGGAAAAAGTTATTTGTTTTCTAAAAACATATAAATGTTAAAGAGTAATATTTTCCAAACATTTTAAAAGAAACCACATTCAAAAATTTATATATAGTAGAACTTTGTTATAACGAATTTTTCAGTTCAAAAAATATTTTGATGAAAAAAAAAGTATTCTTATATTTTATTTTAAAATATTTATTTTAACAAATTATTCGTCATCGAAAATTTAACCAGTGCTCTCCAGTGATTCATTGTAAAAATGCTTTATTATATTTTCACGGCATAAGACTAAACATGCGTAAATGTTCTCAAAGTTTAAATAGTTAAAAGAGAATAATTGTGCGTAAGATATTTCTTGAACAACTTAACATTTTTACATGGGATCTTCCAAGTTTTGCAGATTATAGACACATATAAAATTATTCGTTATAAAATATTTATTCAGTAATCTCCAGCGATTCATTGTAAGGAGATTTAATTTTAGTTTTTTGACTTAAGACTAAACGTGTCAGTTTTTTTTCAAAGTTTGAATGGTTAAATGTAATTGTGTGTAATTGTGTTTTTGCTTAATTATGTGTAAGAACTCTCTTGAACAACTTAATACTTTTATCCGGGGTCTTCACATATGCATAAATTAAAACCCTATATAAAACATAAAACAAATTTGTACATATTTTAGCAAAATTTATATTTAAAATTTTTTTTATTTTGATAAACACCCATAATAAAGAGATAAAACCCACTTAATACAACCTGCGGTTCTGTAAAATTTTGTTGACTACCTTCTGCAAGACTTTAATTTCTAGTTAGCTTAGCTCTTGATTAACGGATTACGGATGATTAGAGAAGAAGCTACAAAATCTAACAATTTCAAATGTACATGATCATGGTTAGTTTGTTCATTAGAAATTAATAACTGTTATTTACAAAATTTAAAACCAATTTAAGTGATAAGGTTTATTTCACGAAAAACATCTAGTAACAATAGATAGTTACAATAATAAAATAGATAGTTACAATAATAAACATACTGCTTAAAACTGAAAAGATTATAAATCGTTGATAAATTTAAATTTTCATAATGGAATGAAGTAAAATTAGTATCTAATCCCCCCTTTCTATCGAATTTGGAACACTCCAATTTCTCCCCCCTTTTTGACGTTGTCTTTGGATCAGTCCACTTCGTATAAAAGAACTCAGCCTTCGACTTTTACTCTTTTGTTGTTTTAACCCTGATGATGAGCATGACATGCTCGAAAGTACTAGGTTTTATTAATAAAAAACACCTTTAAGTAATCTGAGTATTTTATTTTGGTTTTATGTTTTAGTATCTGACATTTTGAAATTATATTTTAAATCCCTTCCTAATTGACTCAGAGCAAAAAAAGTATTAAAACAAGAATATAAGATGCATATATTGCAGTTGTTTTATGTTTATTAATCTCATTTTTAATTAAAGTAATGAAGGTTGAGTAATGAGAAATAATTCCTTTTTTCTTTAAATTAGATACATAATGAGAGTTGGTAGTTTTTAAAATGCATGTTTAAAAACCTTTAAATAAAATATTAACAACAACAACAGAAAAAAAAATAAAAATAAAAAATAAATAAAAAGGACAGGTACTACAAAAAAAATGTTTTTTCTGAATTTGTTCCAATTATAAATTTGAGGAGAAATAATTAGCCAATAAAAATCATTCATTATCGCTCTTACTTTTTTTCTTTCTTATCCCAAATAAATACTTATCATCATATAAAAAAACTCTAATTTTTCACCTTGTTTCACAATACATTAAGGATAATAGCAGTACATTTTACCACAATCTAATATTTTTTTATAAATGGGACATGGAAAAAAATCGCAATTAAAAAGACATATTTTATTCATTAGGCATATTTTAACATGAATAAATGAATGTATTTTTTAATTTTTTTAGTTAAGCTATTTAGGTAAACTGCGAGCTAGTTTTGACATGGGGGTGGGGGGATATGGGATTAAATGGATTCTTTCACAAAAATAAAACTTTTACGTTTTCACGCTTTTATCGATAGATAGCAGTACCAGCATTATACATTCACAGGTATTGAAATTTTTTTTCAGGTGCCATAAAGTATCGCCCTCTGAATATAAGACCCCCCCCCCACAATTATATGTGATTTTATTTTATTTATTTGTGTTTTGAAAAAAAAATATTTATTTCCCCCCTCCCGTCAAATTTTCTTTTCTGATGCGTTAATTCCTTCTTCTTTTTTTTTTCTTTCGGGAAATCCCTTAAGATTTTTATTTTAATAACTCCTAAATGAATATGCAATAAAATCTCACTAAAACGACCACGTTCCCCTCCAACATAAACAACATTTGGTCAGTTAATGGAGGTCATGTTTAAATCTAGATTTTAATTGATGAAAAAAAGGTAACAATTATTGTTACTAAAATTTATTTTTACATTAGGTAAAACATATATAAGTTTAAGTATAAAAACGAAAGTTAATTACCTAGGCTATTTATTGCAGAATTTGATGAATTACATTGATCTTTTCTTTGATTTAAAAGTTTTATCTTTTATCTTTTTCTTCTTCCATGTACTTTCTAAGTTCAGCAAATATGTTTTTTTTACATAAAATAAATAATGACGATTTCATTATTTTATCTGTTTCTATGAGAATTTCCTGACGAAATAGGACAAAGGATAGTATTGACCGTCATTTTTAAATCGTCATCAGATATTAATTCATTGTCTAAAAATGCGCAAAGTAGTTTAAAAACTTAAATATATATATATATATATATACCGGGTGTCCCAAAAATGACTGATAGATTTTAAAATTCAATAACTTGCAAACGGTGACAGCTATTTAAAAAAATTTTGCAAGAGGGTTATGTATAATGTCAGGAGTTTCTTTTTACCGTAATTTTTTATTTTAGTTCGCATCTCAAACAATAGGTGGCGCTGACGGCGATTGAAGGCCAGATGATCAATGCTGAGTGAAGTGTCGACCTGGCTTTCAATCGCCGTCAGCGCCACCTATTGTTTGAGATGCGAACTAAAATAAAAAATTACGGTAAAAAAAACTCCTGACATTATACATAACCTTCCTGCAAAAATTTTTTTGATAGCTGTCACCGTTTGCAAGTTATTGAATTTTAAAATCCATCAGTCATTTTTGGGACACGCGGTATAAATAATGTAGTATAAAAAAAATCTAAACTTAGTTTAGAAGTTTGATGAATAATGCGTTCTCTGTAATTTTTTTCTTATAAAACTTTTTTCAAGCGACCCGTAAATTTTATTAAAAGAAATTGGTAGCTCATGGAGGGATTTCAATTGAGATGATCTCTTAAAAGAGATATAAAATTAGTATTGAGCCTATTGGAATAGATTTCGTTCCATTATTATTTTTTTTTATATCAGGGAGGTGGTCGCACAAGGAGGTTTCAATGTATGCTATCTAATTTATTTTTATCTACTCTCTTTAATTATCATATACCCAGAGAAAGGAATTGATTAAAACTACAAAATATGTTTTGTTGAGTACATTGTGGTTGCTTTAAGCAAATTTTTTAGTTAAAGTAAAAAATCAATTTTGTTGCTCAGACTAAAAAATATTGTTAACACTTATAAAATTTTAACAAAATGTCATCAATTTTATTTAAGTCTTATTAAAGTCGTGTATTTTCAATTTGTAATTCCAACAAAATTTTGTTGTTTTTCAAAATTTAAATTGGAGCACAGTAGCTATAACTTTCTCACGTAATTTTGTTTAATTAACTGATATAGCTATAACGGATTAAGATAATTTTTGGATAATAAAAACTTTTCAAATTGAGACAGATTAACAATGTTATTATTACGTTATTATGCATTTCGGAAGAAAAGTGTGGACAGAAAATTGAAAAAAAAAAAAAATCAACGATTTTTTTTTTGTTTATTCAAACAAAATTTCCATTGACCCATATACGGAAAGATTTGTTGGACCAAACAATTTTCTGTTTGATTCAACAAAATTTTTCTCTGGGTGTAAGATTGGCATACATACTATTAATGTTTTCCCTGATTTTTATGCACTAATAAGACTTACTAGATATTTATACTGAGTTCAAGTTTTATAAATTTGTTCATATTTCTTTCATATCTAAATTAATAATTTTATCTAAACTTATCTCATTCATTTAATATTAATAGCATTGATTTAGATTCTACTAAAGAAAAATTTAAAAACAAAAAATGTTGATTTGATTTTTTTTTTTTTTTTTTTTTTTTTTTTTAGCTGTATAATTTTTGTAAAATTTTATAAATTCCAAATAACGCTGGATACGCGATGTTCCTATCCTTTTCACAAAATTTCTTGTTTCCCATAACCACAGATTATAATGCCTGTTTTCAGCAATCGCAAGAGTGCCGTGGGCAATTACTATTTTTATATTCTGTACACACCAGTTATTTTCTAACATAAATTTTAATGTGTGTTTTTCCGAAAGGTTTCCCAAAGCGTGTATTAAGGGTTTTTTTTTTTTTTTTTTTTTTTTTTTTTTTGAGAGTGTTGCCAGTTAGAATTAAGGCGCGACACTATTCATAGAAAAAGACCCGGATGATAATGTAAAGTCTATGGGAGCGTTCTTTTTCAAATATCTCACTCAAATTTTAATATTTTTACATGATTTTTTTTTTCGCATAGGATAGACGATCCACAATCGGCCTAGATTTTACTTTTTCAATTTTAGTTTCAGATTTAAAAAAAAATACTTTAAATTTCAAAACTGGTTTAAACCAGCTCTGAAACTGAAACTATCATAAAACTAGTTGGATGTGCCGATCCCAAAACTTTCTTCTATCTCATATGTGCATTTTAATATTTTTAAAAAATAGTTACTCATTTTAATGTTTTAATAATTTTAATTCAATACCATACGAACTTTGGTTTTCATCTTAAATTTCTGCTTCAATCAATTAATCGGAGTAAAAACGAATTTCCATCTCTACACCAGCCGATGAACAATAGAATGATAGGCAGATTTTTTTTTTAATTCAGGGAGGACCTATTTGCCTTACCAAAAAATAATTATACACAAAAATTTTAGTTCAGTTCTAGGATTAACTTCATACACTTTTAGGTGGTGCAATATTGAAAATGGCATAAAATTGGCTATTGCAGCGCTCCCTTCCGTCGGATTTTTTTCAAATTCAGGGAGGACCAACTAGCAATAGCCATACACTTACACAAAAAATTTGGTTCAATTCGATGCATAACTTCATGTACTTTTCGTCGGTACAATTTTGAAAATGGCCCAAAAATCGCGATTGCAGCGCTTTCTTCCGGTGGATTTTTTTCAAATTCAGGGAGGACCAATTAACCATAGTCACACACTTACACAAGAAATTTGGTTCAATTCGATGCATAACTTCATATACTTTTGGCCGGTACAATATTTAAAATGGCACAAAAATCGCGACTGCAGCGCCCCCTTCCGGCGGAATATTTCAAAACTGAAGGAGGACTTGCTTGACACAGCCAGAAACATTCACAAAAAATTTGGTTCATTTCTATGCATAACTTCATAAACGTTTTGATGGTAGAATGGCGACATACACACAGACACACACGGACTGACAGACACTTTGTAAAAACATGTTTTTTGGAATCTCTGAACCCTAAAACGTGTAAATCCGTCAAAAAACGGAAGTCGAAAAAATTTCGATTACAATACTTTCTTCTATTGAAGATAGAAGAAAGTAATAAAAAATATATAAACAAAATAAAAAAAAAAGTAAAAACTAGGCCGGTTGTGGATCGTTCTCAGCTATCCAATGACAAAAAAAATCACGTAAAAATATTAAAATTTGAGCGAGGTATTTGAAAAGTACGCTCCCATAGACTTTATATTATCATCCGGGTCTTTTCAGTGACTATTGAGGGGCCTTAACAAATAGTCGCATATGGCTGTGCTGCAGTCATTATTACTAAGGCGTAGACTGTGAAACTAATCCGGCCAAAGTCATAATAAAACACAAAATACCATTAAAACAGGTTTATTGCATATCAAATTGACATTATAAGTTGACAGTGTCAAATATTGTATACTCAAAATAAAAGAAAACAAACTTAGTCAATTCCAATTCTAATTGAATAGTTCTGACAGACGACGCCTTTGTATTCCAGTGTTAAAATTTCCTATGTGCTAAAGGTGATGTGGGGGAGGGGCTAAGGCCCGAACACATTTGACCACTTCTTGAATTTCGGTGTCGGCTCGTTTGCATATTCACAGTATCCGCAAAGAAACTCTTCTTGAGGGTTGAATTCTGATAGGGATTGGCCGACGCGTTTTCACGTAACTTGGCGATAATTATACTTGGCGAGCGATAGATGCTTCCGTCGAGGAGTTTGATTTCCTTCCGAACCGAGTACATAGTACTTTTCTCTTGCAGCATTGCATTGGATGGAACGTGTCTTACTGAAAGCAGTACTCTTTAAAAGTTTTTAAAAACACAAATTTTTACTTTGTACTCGGTTTATTTTGTACTCTGCTCCGAAGGAAATCAAACTCGACGGAAGCATCTATCGCTACGCCGAGTATAATTATCGCCAAGTTACGTGAAAACGCGTCGGCCAATCCCTATCAGAATTCAACCCTCCCGAAGAGTTTCTTTGCGGATACTGTGAATATGCGGCTCGTTTATTGTGGCGACGCGGCGTTTTTCATCTTAATGAGTTTTGCAGGAAAGGGATGTTTGTCCGGCAGAAGGAAAACCTTTCCGTCAAGTAGGGTGGATTGCTTATCCCCCGATTCTTTTGTTAATTCCCCCTCGTTTCTATTATGAAGAAACCGCAAATGGATCCCATGCAAAAGACTTCCCCACTTTTTCCAAGAATTCAATTGAAGGGAAGAGTACTACAATCTAAACCGAGCTCGGTTTTTATTGGTGGCTAACTGCAAAATAAGAAGCAATGCATTCTTGTGCCTTGGTTGAATCTTCCAAAGCCTTACCAACTGAGCTATTCCGGATGAATCTAGAAGACCTAATTCACCAAGCGAACCTTATTGATCATAGCATCAGGTACTGTTGTAACGGACGTGTGCTCGTACTGGGTGTAGAATGCAGACATAACTCAGAATATAAGATAAAACCAGTTTATTTAAAACGGTTAGGGCTCAAGGGCAGTGGAGCAGTTCTTTAATTTTAATAACTGGTAACAATACTAAAAGATTAAACTCATACTCACAGCTCCGGCACTAACTCAATCGGGGCACTTCGGATTGCTTCTCACTTAAACTTCAGCTAGACTGCTAGATAAAACTTTATTAAACAGCCCGTGGCTCTGATACACTCTTTATTAACTTTGAACTACTCAACGTAAATAATTACTATCTCTTACCAACGGCAAATTTCCCAAATCGCTCTCCTCTGAATGAACTAACTGCTGGCGGCTCACTGTAAAACTCCTGGCAGACACACTCAACTGGTTTTTGCTGCTAGACACCACTAGCTGGCTAACGCAGCTAGACACCACACACACTCAAATACCAAGCTTTTATATGCTGCAAACTGAGATACTACAAATTTACATATTACTTCTAACCGCGACATAACTGTAGAATCCGAGAAAGACACACACGCTCTAGAAATTAAAAGTAAAAGAGAGGATAGATGTCGCTTTCACGCTTACACATGTTAAATCATTGACGTCACGATCTCAAAAATTCTAGAGTGCCTTTATTACAAAGGTCACTCCCTCACACTATATGTGAGTTAGGTTAACTAAATATAAATCGCAGATTATGAAACTCCATAAAACGCCGGATACATGATTACATTAGATTAATTTTAACAGAATTATGAAAATTGGTTAATAATTTGTATGGCTTGTAATTTTCCAAATGGCAAAAAATAAAATAAAATAAAATAAATAGCTCAGTTGGCAGAGCATTGGCAGATTCCGCCTAGACTTTCCTCAACTGCGCTATTCTGTACGAATATGGAGGACAATATTCACACAGTTAATCTTATTGGTCATAGAATCTGAATCTTTATATGAATCAGCTCAACAAATTATAAACCGCAAAGACATGAAACTTCAGAGAGCGCTGGATACGTGATTACATTAGATTAATTTTAACACAATTATTCAAATAAGTTAATCAATTATATGAGTTGTAATTTTGCAACCGGCCGAAAAATGGCAGAAATAGCCCAGTTGGCAGGGCACTTGCAGCTTTAGCCAAAACATATCTGGTTTAAATCTTGTCTGGAATATTCTTCACCCAGCTTATTGTTATTAAAAAAAATATATTGCTAATACAATTATTTATTTAAACAAAACGTAAAGTAAATTCATGCAGGCAGAATTTTTGCAACCTATACCGAATTCAACATCGCTAAGTTACGTGACTTATAGTAATATGAGAATACATATATAAGGATTTTACTTTTTTAAAGCACAGTCAATAAGTAAAAGAATTTTTTTCCATTAATTTACGTAATTTAAAATGAATGTTGAGCATGCAAAAAATAAATAAACAAACAAATAAAATTAAATAAATGATATGAGCAATATAAACAAATGTCTAACATAATTTACAAAGATGAAATTTCGCGTAAAAAAGATTACAAATTTCTTTTTTTCAGTTTTATTTCCTTGAAGAATCTAAAATTATGCGATCAGAATAAGTGAAATTTCGAATCCATAAGCGGGATAAATGTTATTTATTGTATGGAGAATTCATTTTTTAATAAAGTATTCGTGAAATTTATCGCTAAAAGGCTTTTTATTTAATTAAATATTTTAACAGAATTAGCATTTTTGTCTCCTTATACTTTTTAAATGTTTTCATTACGATTTTTTTCACTTCTGTTTACGTAACTATCAAAAGTTTTTAAAAATAATATAAGTAAAATAATATAAGAAACATTTATTTCAGAATGTATATTTCAATTAATATTGCCGAAAATGTTAGTAAAGTATTAAATAAAAAGAATATTGCCCAGTTAAACTGATGGCATTGAGCTCACAGGCTACGCATACTAATTGTACATTACAGCCTTATATTTTCGTTAATTCCGTTCGAAAAAAAAATTAAGAAGGGGAAACAGCTCTCCCCTTTCTCCTTTTTTATACTTAATCATTGAACCTCCTAAACTATCAAGTACATGCTTTATCATATTAAAAAATCCATATCCAAAATTCAGAGCAAATCGGATAATTCTTAATAAAAACCCTTTTAGCATTTATATAATTTAAGAGGAGTTATCCCCCTCTTTTATACTTAACCATTAAACTTCCAAAACTATTCAGAGATTTGAACGAAATCTGACAATTCTGATTGAAAAATCCATTTATACAAGTTAAGGGGAGGGGCATTAGAACCCCCGTTCCCCCTGTTTATACTTATTCAATGAACACCTAATAACAGCCACGGACTCGCCTCATCAGAATGATCCTATATCTAAATTTTGAACGAAAACTGTTAATTCTGCACGAAAATCCCGTTTATATCAATTAAGGGGTGGGGATGAGCCCCCGTTCCCCCTGTTTATACTTATTCAATGAACACCTAATAACATAGTCACGAAATCGCCTCATCAGAATGATCCTATATCTAAATTTTGAACGAAAACTGTTAATTCTGCATGAAAATCTCGTTTATATCAATTAAGTGGATGGGCATGAGCCCCCCGTTCCCCCTCTTATACATATCGAATGAACTCCAAAAACTAATCAGGGAAGCGCCTTATCAGGATATACCTATATACAAAATTTCAAGTGAATGGGATATTTTTATCATGAGTTATCGCGTTATGCACGTACGCCCGTACGAACGTACATACAGAACGGACGGGCACATAAGCTCTCAGGCTATGATAGCCTGTGATCTAAAAATGATAAAAACGTTATCAGTTTTAATTTGCTAAAGGAAAGTTTCCAATATCGGTCATACCAAAAACGAGACAGATTTAAAATATTTACACACAAATCAAATAATGGAGATGATAAGGGGAAATATCAGATTATTTTCAAACATTAGCTATTCCTGTTTTTTTTTTTTTTATACTTGAGTATATCAATGATTGTAGACCCTTATTGATTAAAACAACTACAAAAGATTTAAATAAATATTTTGGATGATAACTTTCGTTAATAAAACTTTAATTATTAACATATTATTTGCAAAACCAACTTAAATTCTTTTGTTTAAGTATTGTATTGCACATACAATAATAAACCATATATGCATACAAGTAATATAAAACCTGTTTAGACAGAAGTATTGCAAACTAAATTAAATTTATCCTTACTAATTACGGCACTTTCGCAACATAAGAATATTTTCAGTATAATTGAATCTAATGAACAGCCAATAAGTAAAAGAAATATCTTCCCATTAATTTACGTTACTTAATATAAATGTTACATACAAAAAATAAATTAAGTGAGCAATGGAATTGAATTTCATAATTTGCAACGATTAAATTTAAATGGAAATATTTTCCCTCTACATTTCTATACATTAATTGATGTTATTTATGGTATGGAGAGTTCCTTTTCTCAGAAAGCTTTAGCGCAATTTATATCTAAATGGACTTTTTTTTATATTTAAATGGATTTTTTTTTTTTTATAGAATTAGTAATTTTTTTACACATTTAAATATTTTCATTACATTTTTTCCCTTTCTGTTTACGTAAATATACGATTTCCTTCAAATAAAATGAATACAGAAAACATTTTTTTTTTAACATGATTATTTAGATTAATATTACTTAAGACGTCAAGAAAATAATAAAAAAAAATAGAAAAAATGTTACAAGTCTTTATTTTATTTAATATGCAGTATTCAATGTCAGCCTTATTTAAAACAGGTTAAATTTAGGAAATTTATATAAAAAAAAAAAAAAAAAAAAAAAAAAAAAAGTGATGATAGAAAGGGAAAAATTCATACGAAATCGAATCTTTATCTATCCCTGTTTATTTTATGCTTGAGTATATCAGTGATTGTAGAATATTAATGAAACAACTATAAAAGATTTAATTATTCATTTTCGAAGATCTCTTACTTTAATTAAATTTTAATTATCAACGTAAAACTTATAAAAACAACAGAAATTTGTTTGATTAATTCAAATATATCAGATATAATAATTAACTTAACAAATAAAATAATATGAATAAAATAAAATTCGTGCAGACAAAAGTATTACAATCTAAATTGAAATTACTCTTACTTAGTTACGCGATCCAAAATCTTTTGTGATATCTAAAAAAATGAATAGTTAATAAGTTAAAGATATTTTATTTTCCCATTAATTTACGTTGCTTAATATGAATGTTACATGCAAAAAAATAAATGATATTGAAAATGGTATTGAATCTTATAATTTACAATGATGAAATTTCTCAAAAAAAGATGGCAATATTTCTCCTTTTCAGTTTTATTTCTTTTGAAGAAATCTAAAATTATGCGTTAAGAAAAAGTGAAATTGTAAATCCATGAACATGAATAGTTTTTTTTTTTTATGGTATGGAAAATTCCTTTTCTCAGAAAGCATTCAAGCAACTTATCTCTAAAAGACTTTTTGCTTAATTACATATTTTTATAAGATTAGTGCTTTTTTTTCCTTTATTCTTTTCAAATCTTTTCATTACGATTTTTTTTCATTTCTAATTATGCAAATATGAAATATTTCAAAGATATTTGAATAAAGAATAAAATAAACGCTTCTTTGTGCATGAAAATCTGAATTTATATTACAGGATGCGTCAGTAAAGTAACAAAAAATGACAGAAACGTTGCCAGATTTAATTTATTCAAGGCACAGTTTCCAATATCAACCATAAAAACGGGACACATTTATAATGTTTACAGACAAATAATAAAATATGATGATGATAAGGAAGTAAAGTAATATTAAATTAAAACATTAGATATTACTGCTTTTTTTATGCTTGAGCGTATCGATGATTGTAGAATATTATTGAATAAAACAACCATATAAAATTTAATAAAATATTTTGTATGATGACTTACATTAGTTAAAATTTAATTATCAACGTAACGTTTACAAAAACACCAAAAATTTGTTTGTTTAAGTAAAGTTCAGAAGAAAAATAAATTACTTAACCATATATGCATATAAGTAAAATAAAATTAATGCAGATAAAAGTATTGCAATCTTAATAAATGTCCTTAGTTAGTTACATTACTTTTAGCAATATCAGAATACTTATACAATAAAAAAATCTAAAATCTTTCGTGGTTTTAAAAAAGGAATAGTCAATAAATAATATAAATTAAAAGAACCTAAATAAATATCTTTAATACCATTACCAAAATAAACTGCAATATAAATAAGTTTTATCTCCAGGAATTTTAAATTAATAAGCCCTTTCAAGACAGTTACATCAAATCTTCTCAAAAATCTTGTCAACATTTGACATATAATGAGGGTTTCTATTCCTGAATATAAAATCGAGGCACATTTAATTTTTATTTTCCTGTAGTTTCCCTTCTATCGAACTTGGGATCTGTAAATTAATTATAAAATTTGATTTTATGCCAAAAATAACTATGTAAATTTTATCATTTGTCCATTGGCAACGTTTTTTAATCATAACAAAATTGTAGTAATTACAGAATATGTTCATAAGTTTAGAGAGTGAAACGATTGAAAAGGTTAGCCTGGAAAAATATCTAATATAAACTTCTAATATTATACTATTTTCAACAGATTTATCGGTTTATTTATATTTCTAATAAAAGCTTCAAATTCTAAAGCGGCTTTATGGACTTATTGGCTTCATAAGACAATAACTGAATACTTTTATATAATTACGACCGAACTTGAATAAATATTGTTATCAACACTTACTAATATAAACTACAATTTAAATAAGTTTTATCTGAACTATTTTTAAATTAATGAGCCAATTTTGTTCCGTTACAATAAACTTTTTCATCTCTATCAAAATTTAACGTGTAACGAATCTTCCCGAATGTTAAATCGCAGCACATTTGATTGCTATCTTCCAGTATTTTCCCTCTAATCTGGGATGTGAAAATTAAGCGCAAAATTCTATTTTACACTGATGATAACGAAATGACTTTTATCACTTATAAACTGGCAACTTTTTAGAACATAACCTCTAGTGATTTCAGAAACAATTTGCTAAGTTCAGAGAGTGAATTCAGCTATGGTTCACTAGATTATGGCAGAAAAGACATGGGTGTTCATTTATTGCTGCAGTTGAAATTACCTTTCTTTCGTTTGATGCAGTGTGCGCAGGTTAATAAACCTCTAAATTAACTACCCAACTTTTGTTAAATGTTATTAATTTATAGATGTTTTGACTCTTAATACAAAATAGTGAAGAAACCCTGTGCTGGAAAAAAATTCAGTTCTAAAATAAATTAACTCTTGCGATTTCAGCAAGGATTTGCAAAGTGTAAAGAGTGAAATCAACTATGATTGACAAGACTATGGCAAAAATGACATGGGAGTTGATTTATTGCCGTAGTTGATATCAACTTTCTGCTGTTTAATGCAGTGTGCTCAGGTCAATAAGCCTCTGAATTAATTACACAACTTTTGTTGAAAATTGTTAAATTATAGACTTTTGATTATTCATCCATGGTAGTGAAGAAACCCTGTACCGTACATTTTCCAAACTTTTTAAAAGAAACTACATAAAAAAATATATATATACAGTAGAACTTTTTTACAACGAATATCACTTTAACATATTTTCCAATTTAACGAATATTGTTTGGATTGTTAAAAAAATATATTTTTATATTTTATTACAAAAATATTTGTTTAACAATTTTTTCGTTGTAGTGAATTATAACAGTGCTCGCCAGTTATCCATTGTAAAGAGATTTTATTGTAGTTTCACGACATAAGATTAAACATTTGTCAGTCTTCTTAAGGTTTCAATGATTAAGTGGGCGTAATTGTGTGTAAAATATCTCTTGAAACAACTTAATATTTTTATATGGGATCTTCACAGATCTATAGATAATAACCATGTATAAAACATAACATAAATTTCTATATATTTTAGTAAAATTTATCGTTTTTAAAATTAGTTTATTACCAGTTAGCATAACTCTTGATTAACGGATTACGGATAATTAGACAAGAAGCTACGAAATCTAAAAATTTTAAACACACAGATCATGATTAGTTCATGTATTAAAAATTAGCAACAATTATTTATAAAATTTAAAACCAATTGTGTAAAAGTTTTTTAGCAAAAAACATCTAATAACAATAATAAATATGCTCCTTAAAACTGCAAGGATTATTTGTTGACATAGTCTTTGAAAAATTCACTGCTATGTAATATAATGAAGGAAATCTACAATCCGGCATTTTGAAATTATGTTTTAAATAACTGCCTAATTGACTCAGTGAAAAAAAAGCCTAAAAAAGGAATAAAAGATTCATATATTACAGTTGTTTGTTGTTTATCAAACTCAATTTTTATTAAAATAATGAAAGTTGAGTAATGGAAAATAATTACTTTTTTTACTCTAAATTAGATACATAATGAGTCTTGGTAGTTTTTAAAATACATTTTTAAAAACCAAATATTACCGAAAAAAGGCATAAAAAAGTTTTTTCTGAATTTGTCTCTAATTATAAATTTGAGCTATAATTAACCAACGAAAACCATTCATTATCATATTTTTTGTTTTTTTTTATCCAAATAAACTCTTAAGTAAATCATCATAAAAAAAAACTCTAGTTTTCACCTTTTTTCACTATACATTAAGGCTAATAGCAGTACATTTTACCGCAATCTAATTATTTTTTATAAGTGAGGCATGAAATAAAATCGCTGTAAAAAAAAGACATATTTTATTAATTGGGAATAGTTAAACATAAATAAATGAATATATTTTTAACTTTTTTTTAGTTAACATATTTAAGGGGAGTGCGAGCGAATTTTAACAAAAAGAAGGGGATATGGGATTTTATTTTCCTAAGTTTTTCAGAATATAAAAATTGACATTCACGTTCACTCCTTTTTGACACCAATTACGTGACATTTGAAAATTAAGATGTCAATGACAACGGCTATGTTTACAGTTGAAAGTATTAAGGATTAAAGTAATTTAACATCTTTTTAAATATTTTTTTTCATATTTTTAGTAATTTACACATAGTGTAACTTTAAATAAATTACAGGTTATTAAACTCTAGAAAATACTGCATACGTGATTACTAGATTAATTATAACAAAATTATTAAAAATTATTTATGATTTATATGAATTCTAATTTTCCAAGAGGGTAAAAAATGACAGAAATAGCTCAGTTGGCAGAGCATTAGTAGCTTCAGCTAAGACACCCCTGGTTCGAATCCTGGTCGAGATAATCTTCGTCCGCTTATTATTATAAAAACTATAAATTTTGCTTAGTCAATAATTTATTTAAACATAAATGTAAAGTAACATCCGTGCAGGCAGAATGAATACAATCTATACCAAAATCAACATTACTACCCGTAAAGCATGGTGGCATCACTGCAACGTCGTTGTGAAGTCACATTGTGACTTTGTGACCATCGATTGTCGATGTGAAGTCACAGTGACTAAAATGTGAAGTCGTTATGGCCGTTTTAGAGCTCTTTTGTGACGTTTCACTAAGTGGTCACAATGTGACAAATTTGTGAAAAATGTGTCATTTGTGACTAATTTGACATTAACATTGTGACGAAACTGTGACAAAAAAGCGACGATATTTAAATTGCCAGAAACGTGTTTTTTAAAGTAAATAACATGTTTTGAAGGATATTTATAAATTTCTAAAGATTTTTAAGAAAGTCACATCTCAGTCACAATGTGACGTCACTGAGTGGTGGCATTTTGGTCGCAGATGTGATGTGACCAAAGTGACTCACAGTGACGTCACTGTGACCATGCATGCTATTAGGGTAAGTTACGTGACTTGTAGTAATCTGTGAATGCGAGAATTCAAAATGTTCGCTGTTTCTATAAAATGTACAGTAAATAAGTAAAAGAATTTTTTCCATTAATTTACTTTGCATAAAATGGATGCTTGCAAAAAATAAATGATATGAGCAATGAAAACCGATGTCTAACATAATTTACAAAGATAAAATTTCTCGTAAAAAGTATTGAAAATTTCTTTTTTTTCAGTTTTATTTCCTTGAAGAAATCTAAAATTACGCGATCAGAGAAAGTGAAATTTTTAAATCCATAAATATTAACCATTTATCTACAGACGGTACTCTTAAAAGTGCCATTAAAAATACTTTTTATGAAATTCTTTTAATGCATCAATTAGTTGAAATACTGTTTAGAATGAGTTATAGATACATTACTTTATTTTGTTCCAAAAGTAGGAAAAAAAAAATTTTTTTTAAATGATTTTTTTTTTTCACTTTTTTTGGCGCTGAGGGAAGGGGATGGCGATTTTTTTAATTCAGACATATTTCTATATTTATGGAGCAAGAACATCATATATGTACATTTTATAATTCTACAAAATACTAAAAAAACAATTTAAAAAAAGATTTGAGTGAAGTTTTAAATATTGCACAAAATCCCTGTAAATTCAAATTTAATTAATCTTTCTAACTCATCCAATCCTTCTAAAATCCTTCAAAAATTTATTAAATGATTATGTAAATTTTTTAATTTAGTTAATCAATTTACCTAAAAGGTTTTAGAATGTAAAATTTTCATGATTACATAATGCGGTAGATAAAGGGTTAATAGATGTTATTTATGGTATTTAGAGCTCCTTTTTTCAGAAAGCAAAATTTCGATTCGTGCAATTTATCGTTAAAAGGCTTTTTATTTAATTAAATATTCTTTATAGAATTAGTAACATTTCTTTTCATACATTTAAATCATTTCATTATCATTTTTTTTCATTTCTGTTTAAGTAGCTATAAAATATTCTAAAGTGATGCGAATAGAAAGAGATTAAGAAACATTTCTTTCAGCATGTATATTTCAATTAATATTGCCGAAGACGTCAGTAAAAAAAAAAAAAAAAAAAAAAAAAAAAATGTAATTTAACAAATTACAACGACTATTTGGAAAACGATATTTTCAAAAACTCAAACAAAGACTTATAAATAAATTCTATAGTTAAATTAATAATAATAATAATAAACATCATTTTTAGGATGACTATAACGAGTCATCGTATTACGTACGCTGTACAGTACACTAAACCTAAATATTCCTAGACCAATGATAAAAAAAATAGTAGTTTATGGATAGACAACTTTAACTGTTTGAAAAGTGCATTTTTATTGGATAGAGTTAATCAGACTGACTTCTGAACACCTTATATTACGTACTACATGGATTAAACATTAATTTTTCTGGCCCCATCACAAACAAATTTTAAATGAAATTTCAGTTTTACAATTTTCAGAATTGCAAGATTTTCAACTTCTAAATATCGCACATTTTAAATTTACACCGTTGCGGAGAGGAAATAAAATGCACTTTTTAATGAAATTTATTTGAAATCTCTATCACAATTTGTTTTTAAATTTTTTTTAAGTTCTTATATTACTCTTTTTGTCATCGTGGTAACAGAATTATTCCATTTTTGGGCATTAAACTTGGAACAATCAGAAAACGAATAAAACTAGTCGTTGGGGGCCACCGTAATACTTACCCATCATGGATATGTATATGAAAAAAAAAAAAATGTGAAAACTATTTATACAATGCATTACAATTCACAAACAAAATTTAAATAATGTTAATATACATAGTAATGCTATATTAAAGAACTGCTGATGTACCAATTTCGACAAATTATATAAAACGACAAACTACTCAAGTAGTACCGAACTGCGTAAAAGAAACATCCTTATAACTCCAAAAATAATAATTCTATTAACTAACAATTAACTGCGTCGGAATAAGCGTCTTATTTCCAATTAAATATACCTCTGAATTGAAATTTGAATGAAATACAGGGTCATGAAAAATCGAAGAATGTGGAAAACAGGATTACAAATATCTCAGCAAATAATAATCCGATTGACTTCGTTTTATCTGCAAAATGTGTATTATTTTATTGCCTTTTACGTCCATTCCTTATAAGAAAAAAATTCGAAAAATTTTATATACCTTTCATCAGAAAGAATTTTTCGAGAGTCCGAAAAAAATAGTTCCGGATAATCGAGGTTGCTGATATTCAATAGGCTTCGTCCCATTCTTACATACTAACTACATACAAAATTTCAAGTCTCTATCTTAATTTGTTCTGGAGATAGAGCGTTTACAGACAGACAGACAGACAGAGAGACAGACGGACGGACGGCAATTTTTTTTTCTAAAAATATGTTTTTCGGAATCTTCACTATCTAAAACGTGTAAATCCGTCAAAATTTTTTTTTCTATTTTCAAAACGATTGCAAGACTTACCCTATACTACGTATGATGGCTAAGTAATAAAAAACAGAAGTATCCTATTTTTGGACATTAAACTTGGACTAATCAAGAAACAAAATAAAATTAAGTAAGTTGTGGAATTAAACTAATTAAAAGATTCAGATGTACTTCAGATTTCAAAATTCTCTACCGAGAACAATAACTATTTTTTTCAAATTATTAAAAAGATAAAAATGTTATGAGTTTAAATTTATTCAAGGCAGATTTTCCAATATCAGTCATATAGAAAACAAGACAGATTTAGAATATTTACAGACAAATAACAAAACAGGGATGATAAGGGAAAAAAAAGCATAATAATTCAAACATTAGCTACTCCTGTTTCCTTTTTGCTTGAATATATCTGTTATTCTAGACTATTGAATGAAACAACCATGCAAGATTTACATTAATATTTTGAATTATAACTTACATTAACAAAACTTTAATTGTTATCATAATATTATCAAAACCAACAGAAATTCGTTTGTTTAAATGTAGTACTGCACAAACACTCTTTTCTGAGAAAGCATTCGTGGAATTTATATCTATTTGGATTTTTAATTTAATTAAATATTTTTATGGAATTAGTATTACAGGATGGTCATAAAAAAACTTTGCCGATATATGGAGCTCTAGCGGCTGGTCCGTTCAACCGATCGAGGTCCGATTTCAGGTATAGTTATTATGAGGTATGAGCTCAGGATTCTGTGAACGGCAACAAAGTGGTGCTCACGGTTACAGTTATAGGTACAGAAACTCGAAATTTTCCAATGGAAACGCTCATTTTTTCCCGTCGAAAAATGATCAGCGCATGCGAATACCCTAAAGAGCATTGAAACCTTAGGTGTATCGCAAGAAACGGACTCGTTATGCACACACAAAAAACAGCCCTTCAAATGCCCCCCCCCCTCCCCCCAAAGAAAAAAAACGATCGGAGCACACAGAAGATATTTGCATATGACACAGATTCATTACACCAATCACTGATTACAACACTCCAGCTAGTTCACTGCAGTAATTCTGGTATGACGTAATTTTGCAGCATTGCCGTATAGCCGGAGCCTGTTACAGAACAAGTTACAAATCCCGTTGGTATCACTTCCTAAAACAAAATACGGCCCGAGAATAATTGTTCATACAATGCCTCACCACGCAGCAACTCGTGGTGTGGCAAATTCACAAATTCATGTTGTGTAAAGGTACGGTCGCCACACCGTGAGAATTCATGTCTACCCACTGCACACAATTTTTCGTGTTGACATTGTCAGTTAAGGTGAAATGTGCCCCGTGTCTGTCCATAATAAGTGAAGAGGCCAGTCCCTATCTCCATCATATTGGATAAAAAATTGATTTGAAAAGTCTAAACATTGTTGATGGTCACCTACTTTCATCATCTGGACGCGTTAGTACAGGTAAGGAAACATGCGGATTAAAGAGCGCAGTAGCTTTAGCACCGTTGATTTCGGTGTATCCAATACAAGAGAAGTATCTTTTACAGTTTTGCGTGTGTCCTGCAGTCACTAGGTCATGCACTTCCATAACCGTATCCTTAGGAAGAGTTGATCTTCTGGATCGCGGTCTACCACAGGTGTAGCCAGATTTTTCGAAATTATTTACGAAATCACAAAGATCTTCCTGGATACATGGGCAAAGCATTTCGTATTGATTTAGGTGGTAAAGACGCAAGGTTTTCGCAGCACTCATCCCATTTTGATAAATCGAGTTTCACCAATTCAACATGAACTTTCACTGGAAGAGTCATTTCGTCGGCATGTGCAAGCTCTCGACTGAAGAACTAACATTTCCCATCCCACTTTTTATCCGTTTTCTACGCTGACTATATGGCAAACGGCGTTCCGTGATTGGTGTTATGCCTCTGTCATATGCAAATTTCCTTCGTGCGCTGTAATCATGGTTTATTTATTTATTTATTTTTTAAATCTTTGGCAGAGTTGTTTTTTGAGCGAGCATAACGCTTCCGTTTATTGCGATACGCGCACCGTTCCAACGCTCTTTAAGGTTTTAGCATGCACTGAGCATTTTGCGAGGTAAAAAAATGGGCGTTGTCATTTGAAAGTTTCGAGATTCCGTTGCTATAACCGTAACCGCGAGCGCTAATTTGTTGCCGTTGACAGAATATCGAGCTCATACCTGTGAATAACTATATCTAAAATATCACCTCGATCGGTTGAATGGTCCGGCAGCTAGAGTTCGATATATCGGCAAAGTTTTTTTTATGACCACCCTGTATATTTTTACACATTTAAATCTTTTTAATATGATTTTGTTTTTTATTTCTGTTTAAGTAACTGTCAAATGTTCCAAAATGACTTCAAATAAAAATAATACATAAACCATTTCTTTGAGCATGTTTATTGCAATTAGTAATACTGAAGATGCCAGGAAAATAATAAAAATAAAAAGAATGTTGCCCAGTTAAACTGATGGCATTGAGCTCACAGGCTACGCATACTAATTGTACATTACAGCCTTATATTTTCAAGGGTTAACTCCGTTCGAAAAAAAAAATTAAGAAGGGGAAACAGCTCTCCCCTTTCCCCTTTTTTATACTTAATCATTGATCCTCCTAAACTATCAAGGACATGCTTTATCATATAAAAAATCTATATCCAAAATTCAGAGCAAATCGGATAATTCTCAATAAAAACCCATTTAGCATTTATATAATTTAAGAGGAGTTATCCTTCTCTTTTATACTTAACCATTAAACTTCCAAAACTATTCAGAGATTTGAACGAAATCTAACAATTCTGCTTGAAAAACAAAGAACTTAAGGGGAGGGGCATTAGAACCCCCGTTCCCCCTGTTTATATTTATTCAATGAACACCTAATAACAGTCACGGAATCCCCTCATCAGAATGATCTTATATCTAAATTTTGAACGAAAACTGTTAATTCTGCATGAAAAACCCATTTATATCAATTAAGGGGAGGAGCATGAGCCCTCCGTTCCCCCTCTTATACATATCGAATGAACTCCAAAAACTAATCAGGCACCGCCTTATCAGGATATACCTATATACAAAATTTCAAATGGATCGGATATTTTTATCATGAGTTATCGCGTTACGCACGAACGAACATACATACAGAACGAACGGGCACATAAGCTCTCAGGCTATGATAGCCTGTGAGCTAAAAAACGGCGAGAAACGTTATGATTTTTTCCTTTTTTAATTCAAGATACATTATCCAATGTCAGTCATATTTAAATCATAGTATGTTTACAGACAAAACAATAAAAAGGATGATAAGAGGGAAAAATGCATATAATTTAAGTCATTAACTACTTCCTCTGTTTCTTTTATTCTTGACTATATCAGTGATAGTAGAGTCTTAATAAAACAACTACATAAAATTTAATTAAATATTTTGGATGATGTCTTTGATTAATTAAATTTTAATCATCAACGTAACATTTACAAAAACAACAGAAATTCGTTTGTTTAAGTAAAGTGCAGCAGATACAATAATTAACTTAATCATATATGTATACAAATAAAATAAAATTCGTGCAGACAAAAGTATTACAATCTAAATTGAATGTAGCCATATTTAATTCCATGACTTTTTACAACATGAAAATAGTAATGCTATAACTCAACCTAAAATATTTCGCGGTATCAAAAAAAAAAAAAAGAGTAAGTAAAAGATATTTTCCCATTAATCTACCTTGCTTAAAATTAATGTTACATGCAAAAAACAAATGACGTGAACAATGGAATTGTATTTCATAATTTATTATGAAGAAATTTCTTAAAAAAAGATTATAATATTTCTTCGTTTCAGCTTTATTTCCTTTGAAGAAATTTAAAATTATGTGTTCAAACAAAGTGAAACTGTAAATCCATGAACATTTACAGATTTTATTTGTGGTATAAAGATTTTTTTTTTCTTGGAAAGCATTCAAGCAACTTATCTCTAAAAGGTTTTTTATTTAATTACATTTTTTTATAGAATTAGTACAGTTTTTCCTTTATCCTTTTTAAGTTTTTTAATTACAATTTTTTTTTCATTTTTACTTTTGTAACTGTAAAATTATTCATAGAGATTTTAATAATAAGGTTAAAATAAACATTTCTTGTGTATGGATATTTCAATTATTATTGCGGAAGACTTCAATAAAGTAATAAAAAATGATAGAAACATTATCAGTTTTAATTTATACAAGGCACAGTTTAAAATATCAGTCATATTAAAAAATGAGACAGATTTGGAATATATACAGACAAATAAAAAAATAGGGATGATAAGGAAACAAATTTTTTAAGTTCAAACATTAGCCATTCTTTCTTCTTTTATACTTGAGTTGAGTATATCAGGGATTCTAGGCTCTTATTGAATAAAAGAGTTAAAGAAAATTTAAATAAATATTTTGGTTGATAACTTACGCTAATTAAACTTTAATTATTAACATAATATTTACAAAAACAACAAAAATTCATTTAAGTAAGGTACTGCGTAAGAACAACTTACTTAACCAAATATACACATATGAGTAAAATAAATTCGTACAGACAGGAGTATTGCAATCTAAATTGAATTTAACCTTAATGTTGAACGCAACATTGTGTTCAAACGAAGCACATCCCGCAGTTTGCGAACGCCACCCGTAAGGCATGGTGACGTCACTGCGACATCGTTGTGAAGTTACATTGTGACTTTGTGTCCATCGATCGTCGATGTGACGTCACGTGACGTCGATGTGAAGTCACAGTGACTAAAATATAAAGTCGTTATGGCCGTTTTAGAGCTCGTTTGTGACCACTTCACAAAGTAGTCACAATGTGACAAATTTGTGAAAAATAAGTCATTTGTGACTACTTTGACATTAACATTGTGACGGAACTGTCACAAAAGCGACATTATTTAAATTGCCAGAAACATGTTTTTTAATGTAAATAACATGTTTTGAAGAATTTTTATAATTTTCTAAAGATTTTTAAAAAAGTCACATCTCAGTCACAATGTGCCGTCACTGAGTGGTGGCATTTTGGTCACAGATGTGATGTGACCAAAATGACTCACAGTGTCGTCATTGTGACGTCACTGTGACTATGCATGCTATGAGGGCAGTATCTTAAAATCAGGTTGTGGCAATTATCAGGGCAGAATTTTCCTCGAAGGTTGGTTCACTTGTTTACGATCGCCAACACTTAATGAAGCTCGTGCTGTCCCAAATGAATATTACCTTTTTCCAAATAATAGTAAATAACTGTAACTGTCTTGATTTGTTCCAATGTTTGTTTTGCAATGAACTATTATTTGTACCCTAATTTCCTGCCTATAATCCGCAGATCAAACAATTTTTTTTCGACCCAGAAATTTTATTTCGTAAATGAAGGCAAATATTTACGGCGATCTGAAAAGTTATATTTTATTTAAATAAATTTCTGGGTCGAAAAATGATTGTTTGATCCGCGCATTGTACGCAGGAAATTAGGGTACTAACAAGGCCTTGCGTGTAACGTTTCGAAACGTTTATTTTTTTTTTTTTTTAGTGTTTTATTTTTTTATATATATACATTTTATTTATTTTTTAAAAGTGTATTCATGTCTGTCTTAATTTATATTGTTCAATCGTTTAATAGTTTTTTTTAAATTCAGACGTTAAATGTATGTGTATTGCGAATTTAACCTTACATAATTACGTGATTTTTAGCAGTATGAGAATACTCATATTATAATTGAACCCAAAATCTTTCGTGTTTTCTAAAAAAGGAATAGTCAATGAGAAAAAAAAAGATTTTTTATCTTATGTTGCTTTAAACGAAACTTAAAATTGAAAAAAAAAATATATATATGTGAACAATCGAAATATATATTATAATTTAAGTTAAATGTCAAAAGAAAGGAATGCAGTATTTTTTTTTCTGAATTTCATTTACTTTGTAGAATACTAAAATTATGCGTTCAGAGAAAGTGAAATTATAAATCCAGGGACATTAATAGATTTTATTTACGGTATGGAGAAATACTTATCCCAGAAAGCATTCGGGTAATTTATTTCTAAAAGGCTTTTTATTTAATTACATATTTTTACAGAATTAGAATTTTTTCCCCTTTATACTATCTAGATCTTTTAATAACGATTTGTTTCATTTCTGCTTGCGTATCTATAAAATGTTTCAAAGAGATTTGAATATTATGTATAAAATAAATTTTTCTTTGTGCATGAATATTTCATTTTATATATAACTGAAGACGTTAGAAAGTAATAAAAAATGAGAGAGATGTTACCAGTTTTAATTTATTTGAGACAGAGTTTCTAATATCAATCATAAAAATGGGATTGATTTAGAATATTTACAGACAAATCAAAAATATGGATGATAAGGAAGCAAACAATATTAAATTAAAACATAGGTACCATTGCTTTTTTATGCTTGAGTATGAGCATATCAATGATTGTAGAACCTTATTGAATAAAACAACTATATTAAATACTAATTAAATATTTTGGATGATTACTTAGATTAATTAAACTTTAATTATCAACGTAACGTTCACAAAAATAAAAAAAATTCGTTTGTTTAAGTAAAATACAGCAGAACAATAGTTTACTTAATCATATACACATATAAATAAAGTAAAATTCGTGCAGACTATTAGTATTGCAATCTAAATTGAATTTACCCTTAGTTACGTGATATTTAGTAACATAAGAGTACATATATTATAATTGAATCCAAACTCTTTTGTGGTTTCTAAAATAGGAATAATCAATAAGTAACAGAAATTTTTCCTTTATTTTATGTTGCTTTAAATAAATGCTACAAGACAAAAATAAATAATTAAAGAATGTAATAGTATTTCATAATTTACAAGGATGAGATTTATTTAAAAAAGATTGCAATATTTCTTCTTTTCAGTTTTATTTCTTTTAAAAAAATTTAAAAATTATGCGTTCAGAGAAAGTGAAATTGTAAATTCACGAACATTAATAGATTTTTTATGGCGTAATTTTTTCCCAAGCACCTTCGTCGTTCCAAGCCCAAGCTCGCACTCTGATTGGTTGTTGCTCTCGGCACTGTTTTCATGTAACTTGGCGATAATCATACTTGGCGTAGCGATAGATGCTTCCGTCGGAGAGTTTGATTTCCTTCCGAACCGAGTACAAAGTAACTTTCCCCGTTTATTAATAAGTAAAGCATTAGCCATTTTATAAAATAACACAAGATAATAATACACAAGAGCACAAAATGAAGGAAGAATAAGAATGAGTAGGTTAGGTTTTAGGTTTACTCGTTCACTTACGAGCGAAGTATTTTTCGCCAAGTATGGTTATCGCCAAGTTACGTGAAAACAGTGCCGAGAGCAACAACCAATCAGAGTGCGAGTTTGGGCTTAGAACGACGAAGGTGCTCGGAAAAAAATTTCGCCTTTTTATGGTATTTTTTTATTACTTTTCTCGGAAAGCATTCCTGCAACTTATCTCTAAAAAGCTATTTATTTAAGTACATTTTTTTTTTTTTTTTTTTTTTTTTTTTTTTAGAGTTAGTATTTTTTCCTTTATCCTTTTTAAGTATTTTCATTGCGATTTTTTCTCATTTTTGCTTATATAACTATAAAATGTTTCAAAGGGATTTGAATAAAAAAATATAAAATAAACTTTGTGCATGAATATTTCAATTTATATTGCTGAAGACCGTCAGCAAAGTTATAAAAAATGATAGAAAGGTACATTTATTTTCTCAAAGCACAATTTCCGATATCAGTCATATTAAAAATTAGATTTAGAATATTTATAAAGAAATAAAAAAATAGGAAATATAAGGGGGGAAATGATATTACGTTCGAACATTAGCTATTTCTGCTTCATTTATGCTTGAGTATATCAGTGATTACAGAATGTTATTAAATAAAATAACTGCATAAAATTTAATTAAATATTTAGGATGATTACTTACATTAATTAAACTTTAATTATCTTCGTAACGTTTACAAAAACAACAAATACACTTTTCTTTACGTAAAGTTCAGCAGAACAAGAGCTTACTCAACCATTTACAACTATAAGTAAAATAAAATTCGTGCAGACTGTAATCCTGCAATCTGAATTGAATTTACCCTTACTTAGTTACGTGACTTTTTGCAACTTGAGAATACTTATACTACTAGCAAAAGCCATGCTTTGTTTGGATTCGCGAAGCATTATTTTATAAAACAGATATTTGAAATTAAAAAAAAAATACTATTATTTTTGCATCTTTATTAAACAAAAACGTTATTTTATGTTTTGGCGCAAATTAATTTTTTATTTATAATGTAAGACTGGCATAATAAAATATGGTACTTACGTATTAATGCCACCGCAGCGGAAGTGACTCTATATCGGCCTATTTTCCACCGAAATCCGATGTGTTACTTTGTTTTTAAATATAGTGTTTTGAATTTTGAAAGTGTTTTAATTTTAAATAAAGTGTTTTATTTTATGATTTGTCGCAAAAAATTAGGTGTAGATTAAAAATCGCCAAATCTGTAACTGCGGTGGCGTTAATACGTAAGTACCTAAAATATTTTCGAAGCAAATTTTTACAAAATATTTTTCAATTTTCAACTAAAAGCTCTTTTAAAGATGTTTTTACAATTTCCAGTAACCACTGGTGTTTTTTTTTTTTTTTTTTTTTTTTTTTTTTTTTTTTAAGTTGTTTGAAATATGCATGTTTCCAATCTTTGTAATTAACATCGAATAATCTTTGATATCTATTTTAGAATAATATATTTGAAGAGAGCTTGAAGAAAGTTACTTCGTCAAAATCCTATTTTCTGGAAAAACATTTGAAATCTGCTCTCGTTGATACTATGAATTTTTAACTGTAAAACTTTTTTTTCTAATTTCTTCGTTTTTATAGATGTTAGCGTATCAGAATTTTTGATATTGTAGAACTTTTCGTAAGGAAAATTTCTATTGAATGCTTAATTTTGAAGGATTTTCACTCTCGACAACATTACGTACGTTTTTAAGCCAACTGGAGTCTATATATCCTCAATATCTACAACTGCTTTATCTAATGAAGGGGATTATACCTTGGGATTTATGAATTATAACAGCAAAAGCTAACTGCAGAAGAAATTCTTTCCTTGAAGCAATTTATGCATCCATTTTTCCAGAATTTAATTATTGGGGGAATTGGTACGCACTAATTCTTATAAGTTAAATTATTCTAGTATTCAAATTTATCCATGATTATTCGCGATATGTGGTCTGGTGGCTTGTGATTTTCTTTATTACGTGCAACAAAGTCTACAGTCCCGTTCACTAAACCTTTTTCGGTCCACAAATAAGAACGTAACATTACTTTAGATCCAAATGATAAAGTAAGAAATGGTTAAAGTCAATTTGTCGCTTTTGAATCGGCCAACTTTGCTTTCGTACATTTATAAAGAGCTTGAATCGAGGCAACAACTTCACGCTTCAGTTCTTTTAATTTTTCATTTATATAACAAATTTAACAATTAATTTTATTTGTTTACAATTCTTTTGCTGCCACTTTACAAAAAAAATTCACAATACAATTTTTTTTAAATGTTTAAGTGTCATCTGTGCAAACGATTTTGCTGAATAATAAAAACATATTTTATTTATTAAATTAATCATGATTCTATCTATAATTACTTACTCCATGATTTATATTTTTTCTGAAAATATACGCGTTTCATTTTTTTATTTATTTGCTAAAATGCGTCCGTATTGGAAATGCATGTAAAATAAATTAATTCAAATAATAAATTTTTTAACGTTTTACTGTAAAAAAAAAAAATTATATTGTGCAAATCTATAGATCATAATTTATTTTTGAGTTTAATTTGAAGTTAAAATATTGAATAGCTTTTTTGTAAAGTGTACGACAAAATGTAATTTGAGTGGCCTAGTAGAGGAATCTAAAAAAGGAATAGTCAATAAATAAAAGAAAATTTTTCCTATATTTAACGTTGATTTCAATCAATGTTAAATTTGAAAAATAAATTATATGAACAATCGAAATGTAAAAATGATTACAATGTTTTTTTTTTTTCATTTTTAGTTTATTTTATTTTATTTATTTATTTATTTATTTATTATTTTGAAAAATACTGAAATTATAATTTCAGAGAAAGATAAATTTTAAATCCATAAATTGTAATGGATTATGTTTATGTTACAGAGGATAAATTTTCTTAGAAAGCATTCGTGCAATTTATATCCAAAAGGCTTTTCATTTAATTCAACATGTTTTCACATTTTGGAGCGCCCCCGTAAATAATATCTGCTTTTTATTATTCAGGAAGTAAGTTGTAGTAAACCTTAGAAGCACAAATCATTTTCATAAAATGAGAAATAGTTTAATATAATTAAAAAGTGTCCGAAGTAGTGCTTTCCCCTATACCATTATGCAATGGAATACTTTTGTGCGTTCCTGTAAACTAATAAAAAAAATGCTTAGCAACACAGGCTGTACAGAATGTATATTTTAAAATATACTTCATAGATGCATATCTATTTTATTATGTTCGAAAGAGTGTAATATCATTAAACTGCACATGAAACTATTCTTTCCCATTGGCGGTAATTTAGTATTTTTAATAGTCCCTATCATTGAACTATGCATCTGATTTTCTTAAAATTTGAAATGACTCGGCAAAATTATGCAACAATTATATATTTTAAATTTCAAACCAATCGGTTGGTAGTTTTTACAGTAGCTGTATATCAAGAACTAATGTATGAATTTTCAGCAAACTTCAGACTGAGATAGTAATTGATAAAAATTGACCCTTCTTAGTTTCTGATGTACATCCCCCAAGAGGTGGCGCTTTTATGCGTAATTTTTTAAAGATTTTGCAATAGAAACTAAATGATCTCAGAAACTAATGTACGAATTTTCATCAAACTTCAGATTCAGTTAGAAGTTGACATAAGTTGTTGCTGACTAGACTTTAGTATAAACAATCTAACCGATATCGCTGCTATGCTGCGGTTTTCAGGAACTGTTAACATGCATAACATTGAATATTGTTTTGGAATTACCACATCTGGCTAACTGCTGATTTAGAAACATTCTTCTATTTTTACAATGTAAATAAACGAGAGCTTTAACAGCATGATATAATATTAGCTCCATCGTTTTGTAAAACCCCTAAATAAATAGTTTTTTTTTCTTACGTAATGAAAATTTTTATCTTTACTGCATAATTTAGAAAAAACATTAAAATTTTCTAACATTAAATAAAATTCTGCCAATTAAATAATTTTTGTACGCATACATGCATGCATTTATAGCAGCATTCGTGCAGACATTCGTATTGCTATAAGTAGGTTGAATTTACTCTTACTTACCCTAATAGCATGCATGGTCACAGTGACGTCACTGTGACGTCACTGTGAGTCATTTTGGTCACATCACATCTGTGACCAAAATGCCACCACTCAGTGACGTCACATTGTGACTGAGATGTGACTTTCTTAAAAATCTTTAGAAATTTATAAATATCCTTCAAAACATGTTATTTATTTTAAAAAACATGTTTCTGGCAATTTAAATATCGTCGCTTTTGTCACAGTTTCGTCACAATGTTAATGTCAAATTAGTCACAAATGACACATTTTTCACAAATTTGTCACATTGTGACCACTTTGTGAAACGTCAAAAAAGAGCTGTAAAAAGGCCATAGCGACTTCACATTTTAGTCACTGTGACTTCACATCGACAATCGATGGTCACAAAGTCACAATGGGACTTCACAACGACGTTGCAGTGATGTCACCATGCTTTACGGGTAGTTATGTTAATTTTAGTAACTAATGCTTACATGAATGAATCCAAAACCTTTCGTGATTTACAAAAAAAAAAAAAAAAAAAAAAAAAAAAAGGAATAGTCACTAAGTCAAAGAAATTTTTCCATTAACTTATTTTGCAAAAAAATTAAAGTTACATGCAAAAACAAATCATTTGAGACATGGAAATATATTTTATAATTTACAACGATGAGATTGCAATTTTTTTTTCAGTTTTATTTCCTTTGAAAAAGTCGAAAATTATGCATTCAGAGAAAGTGAAATTTCAAATACATAAACATTAAAAGATTTAATTTATGGTGTGGAGATTTCCTTTACTTTGAAATCACTCGTACAATTTATCTTTAAAAGGCTTTTTATTTATTAAATATTTCTTATAGAATCATATATTTTTTTTCGTTCTTTCGTCGTTTAAATCGTTTCCTTATTTTTATTATTTTTTCATTTGTGCCTATTGAAATACAGAATATTTCAAAGTGATTTAAAAGGAAAAGAATGTAAAACCATTTCTTCGAGCGTATGTATTCCAATTAATATAATTGAAGAGGTCAGTAAAATTAATAAAAAGTCGAAGAAATATTACCAGCTGTATTTTATTCGAGGTAAAGTATCTAGTGTCAACCTTTTTTTAAATATAATTTATAGACAAATCAATAAAAAAGATTGATAATGAATATAGATACACACATATATACATACATACATACATATATATATATATATATATATAACAATTAGATAATAATACAAATCAATATCAAAATATGGAATAACACGTTAATAAAGAACTATATCAAACACAGGAGTCGGTAAAAATTGGAACAATATTGGAAATGTGGTATTTAGCTCGTTATCAAGAGCAATGCTAAATAGACACATTAATTGCGATTAATTTCTGATTAGAAATCAGGATAAACCTAAAAGTGATTTCTATATTGCCGATTAATCGCAATGGAAAAACTAGTTCAAAGAAAAGTATTAGAAAAATAATAAGACAATAATTGAATTATCAGAAGGTTAATTGCAATGGAAAACATATTTCAAAGAAAAATATTAGAAAAATGATAAGGCAATAACTGAATTATCAAAAAGATAAACTTACAAATATCAATTGCTACCATGTGAGATTTTTTTAAATTTGCAATCTCACATTGCCAGCACTTATAGTTGACAGTTAATAACGAAAGTTATATTAGAAACCAAAATGATATAATTAATAATATATAATTAAAATAACTATTTATTAAAAATAATAAATTACAAAACATTAATAACCAAAAATGTTATGAACTTAATACAAGTAGTTAAATTATTTTATACTAATAACAAGTTTTAATTGATAACGATGAAAATTTACTTTAAATCGATTAAATATCGATGAATATTTACTTTATGTAAAATAAATACTAATATACTACACAGAGCGCCATCTGTTGACACAAACATTAGTAATAGAAAAAAAATTAGCAGTCGCGCCATCTTTATTTTCTAAATATGATTAATAAGTGCAAAATATTGATTAATGCCGCAAGAGCTAAAATTTACAAATTACGTTACTTATTTGTTTAAAGCAAAAATCGGGGAATTAATAATTTATTATAACATTTTAAAATATACCAGCAAAGGATAGTTTATCTTGATAAATAACATGTGAATTTAAAATATAATAAAAGTAATATTAAATAATATTAAATTATAAACCATTGAACAGCCTCAAACTACATTTCATATTAAAACCAGAGGAATAAACAAGGAATGATGCAACAACACATTACCATAAATAATAAATTAACTATTTATTCTTGTTACACTGCACCATATCCTACCCCCTCTTTTTTTAATGATTAAATATATTAACATATGCGCATATATTTTCCAGCAACTTCTCCCTACCTCCTTAATCTAACATCTACCCACCCCTATTGATTAATGCTTTTTTAACATTTTGTAGTTTTTTATTTTTGTGTAATTTTTATTTTTTATATTTTTTATTTATACATTTTTATGCGCAAAATGCTAAAAGTAACTGACAATAACCACCCTACTGCAAATGTTAAGTATTAAAAGTATTAATTGTATAATAAAGTGTAAATGAATTTCTTAGGAAAACCGTGATTTATCGCATCAAAAATTAATTGTTGAATGTTTTTGTTAATAAGATAAAGGGAACATAAACTTTTGATTGTAAACATGTGATTGAGGAGTACATTTCGATAAACAAAAATATGGAGCCAAGATTTAAAATGAGTAAAAGTATTAACTTTAAATTTAAAATATTTACGTTTGTCATATAGATCAGTAATTATTTTGTTCTCCACTAATGTAATTTTATTAATCCAAAAAATTAATACTATTGTTTGATAAAAGGTTTTCCGTAAGTTCCAGATTAGTGGGATAAATTATAGGAAATGAAGTACTAACACTGTTAGTGGTGTGAATAGCGAAACATTAGAAGATGGTCATTACAATAACTGCGTTCAGAAGTGATAGAAGAATAAATCGGACAAAATGCTTGAAGTAGAGCTCCCTTAAGTAATTCCGACTTTTTGTATATATAGAGTATTATCATGTTAAATAAAGTTATTGTCTATAATGAAATTAGCTAATGTGCGAAAATAAGTCGTATCCATATAATTAGGAAGAAATAATTGATTTTTAAATTGTTTGAATGGTTGATTAATGATTTTATGAAGGACTAAGAGATTGATATTATTGAATAGATCTTTAAAGTCGTAAGTTCTTATATTTTTGACAAATTTAAGGTCTTTAAGTATACTAACCAGTTGATAACTGTTTTTGATACAATGTGCATTATCTTTCGCCATAGTGAGTTTATATATCTGATTTAGAATTGTTAATAAAATATTGTTGGCATAATTGTTATAAGTATTACAACCATTTATAACAGTTCTAAATTTGATGGGATTCTTATGAAACTTAGGAATTAGCACTAAATAAGGATAATTAAAGTTAGTAGGTGTAAAATTTAGCAGTTTATAAAAACTATTAATTCTACGAATGTTTAAAATTATATCATCATTAGTTTTATAGAAAGTATTATTTGATGAAATAGATAATGTTCTCAAACAACCACCTCCCTTAACAAACATTTTTTTACGGAACGAAATTTATTCCTATAGGTTCAATACCAATTTTACCTCCATTCAGAGATCATTCCAAATGAACACCCTTCATGATTCGCCAGTTTTTTTGAAAAAAATGAAATGAATTCCATTTTTTTACCGGTACTTTTAGAATGTTTTATTCGAATGGTTGTTCCGAAGAGAGCATTACTCATCAAACTTCTAATAGAAGTTTCCTTTTTTTTCGGTAATTTTTAAGTGCTTAATCCCCGCTGTGCCTTTTTAAATAATGAATTTTAGTCTGATGGAAAACTATGAAGGATGGTCAATGAACTTTCTTGCCAAATTCCTTCAAGAAACTCTCAAAGAAATCGATAAAATAATGTAATCTCCATTATTTGTTCCGTCGAAGAAAATTTGCATTTATTTATTGAAATCTAAAGTGCGCTAAAACAAAAGTTATAAAAGATAATATCGTAAAATCAAAGCAAATGTTAATGTATTCATTTTTTAAGCTCTACAGTAATTAACTAATGTGATTAACTAATGCAATTACCTTTTGTTTTAATTTTTTCCTAATGTGAAAAATAAATTTTTAGTAATATTAATTGTTACCCATTTTTACAATTAAAGTCTAAATTTAAACATGACCTCCATTTTATTGGAACGGAACGTGGTCGCTTTTAGGGAAGCTTTACTGTGGTTAGTAAATAAAGTTAAATTTCTTCCATTAATAATTGATGCTTAAAATGAAGGCTATATTTAATAGAAATGTATTTTATGATGCACAAAGATATCTCGTAAAAGAATGAAGTATGTCTCTTGTAGTTTTATTCCCTTTGACAATAACTGAAGTTATGCATTCAATCCGTTTAGAGAAAGTGAAATTTCAAATCCATGAACGTAAATAATTTTTATTTATGATACGGTGAATTTCATAACTCAAACGGAATATATTGGATTTAATTCTAAAACGCATTTTACTTGATTAAATATTTTTATAGCATTCGTTTTTCTTTCCTCTGATTTCTTTCAAATTTTCCATTATGATTTTTTTTTACTTACGTAACTACATGAAATGTTTCGAAGTGAGGTAAATAAAGAGAATTTAAAATATTTCTCTGAGCATGTATATTTTAGTTATTTTTAATTCAGTAAAGTAATAAGAAATTTTGCCAGATGTGGCAATCCCACAACTTTCTTGCATCATAAAGATTTTAATATTTCCTAAAAAATGCAGCATAGCAGCGCCACCGGTTAAGTGATTTACACCAAAAGCTAGTCAGCAGCAATTTATGTCAACCTCTAATTGAATCTGAAGAGTGATAAAAATCCGTGCATTACTTTCTGAGATAGAATTATTGTCGAAAAAAAAAATGCCTATTTCAATCAACAGGCCTTTAACATTCCTTTAATTTATTACATAATAATAAAAACTCGTTTTAAAAATTTTTTTCTTATAATGCATTATTATTAATTTGCAGCTCTAATCCTTTATCTAACGACAGTACTTATAAGTACCATTAAAATAACTTATTATAAAATTCTTTTAATGCATCAGTCAGTTGTAATACTGTTTAGAATGAGTTGCAGATACATTACTTTACCTTGTTCCAAAACCATTATTGGTTACAAAAAACAAAAATATTTTTAAAAGGATAATTTCTTTTACCGTTGCATCTTTTCAGCTTTTTTGGAGCAGAGGGAGTGGGATGGGGATTTTTCAATGCGGAAATATTTCTATATTTATATTGTAAGAACATCATATTTGTAAATTTTATAATTCTACAAAATACTAAGAAAATAATTAAAAATAAAAGATTTGAGTAGGGCTATAAAAATTGCACAAAATCCCTATAAATTTAAATTTAATTAATCCTTCTAAATCCTTCAGTCCTTCTAAAATCCTTCAAATATTTATTAAAAAATTGTCTAAATCTTTTGGTTAAGTTTAAACAATTTGCGTAAAATGCTTTAGAAAGTAAATTTTTTTCTGAATTCATAATGCGGTAGATTAAGGGTTAATTTTCGTTTTCTCATTATATTCCAACATATAATGCCATTATTATACTACATGTAGTATATAATGTATAGGATGTCCTAGAAATATTTGGACAAAATTTAATGGGAGGCAGGGAACATCACAGGAATTCATATTTGCATAGCACTCCGTGGTTGGAAACGTAGGAGTTAAAGTTTATCCCAATATTTTTCACTTCTTATATAACCTTTTTTGTATCGTTTCTTAAATAATAAATTTAAATAACTGGAAGATTTCTATGAAGCGAAGAAAGCGCTAATATATATATATATATCATTTATAGTATAGTATATACAAACACACATACGTACATAGATATTCGTAAAACTCAAATAAAAACAGATGAGATATGCGATAGCCAATAATTAAATAGGTAACTAAATTAACGAGTAAAATAAACAGATATAGTGTTAGCGCAAAACCCATTATCATGATTTTTTTTTAAATAGGCAATAGTATATTTTTAAAATTAATATCATTGTATTAAATTTATAAAAAGTCGATTTTCGTAGTGCAGCCAACATATCATAATTTAAAGCTGTATTAATATCCTTTAATTTGCTGTCATTATAATAATTTATTATGCAATTTATCTACTTAAGCATTCTTAACACACACAAGATTTTTATTTAGCAGTTTAAAAATTAACGAAAAATAATCCTTTCAATAAATTCTATTTAGTATTATTATATTCAGCAAACAAATATTTCTCTATAAAAATATATTATTCATTAATTTATTTTGAAATTCTAATGTAACTATATTAACACACCAACAATAGGGTATTTTAATTCTAAATTGAGAATTTAAGTAATAATAAAAAATATTCCATCCAATTCAGAATTATATTATCCTAATTAAAAATACCATACATTTCAAAAATCTCCTACAGTTTGTTCGCAATGAAAAATGTTCTTATTTGTATTTGTATTTAAATAAGTTTTATATTTAGCTACAAAATTTAAATCTCAATTGAAAGCAAACAAAAACACGCATTCTAGTAAAGACGTTAAAATCTCATTTTTAAGTCAGTTACATGTTCGTGCTTAGAGCATTATTAATTTAAAAATGTTTTAAATATTAATATGCATGAACGTGCATTGTGTTTGCAAGAAGTAAAATTTTCAAATATTAAATAGGGTTCTTCAAAATAGAAGAGATATTTTAGGATTGTTATATTTTTTAATTTTTTTCCTCTCCAGGCAAATTAACTTAAATTAAGTACTTAAAAAGGAATCACGTAAAATAAGTTGGAAATTGCACGTCAAGCATAGCAAATATGGTGCATTCGCACTATAATGAATTTTTTAAAATTTTTAAATTTTGATGCAATAGCATGCAGTACGTCGGATATAGTATAGTAGCAAAAATCTTTTGTGCGCCCCTGTAAATACTATCTATTTTCTATTATACAGGAAAAGCTTGTACAAAATTTCAGCAATGTATATGAATTTCAAAAAATGGGAAATAGTCTAATAATTATAACTCGCTCCCAAACAATGTTTCCCCCTATATACTATTATGTAATGAAATACTTTTGGTGGCCCTGTAAATTAATAACAAATATTCTTTGCGCCACAGATTATTCAGAATGTATATTTTATTATATACTTCATAGATGCATATGGATTTTATTATGTTCGAAAGTATGTAACATCATTAAAATGCATTTGAAATTATTTTTTGCCATTGGCCGTAATGTAACGGTATACTTTTGATTGTCCCAGTAATTAAACTATACATCGGATTTTCATAAAATTTGAAATGATTCGACAAAATTTTGCAACAATTAAATTTAATTTAATTAATATATTTAATTTCCAAGTATTCAATTGAGTAGATTTTACTTTAAATAAATTTAAATACAATAAATTTTTGGATTTTAGCTAAGCTTTCTGGTCCTATTATGGTTTATTGGTCATTACATCTTGCTAGTACCTCACTTGTGTCATAAAATCGTTCTATAATATTACATAGTATAGATTTACACAATATATATTACACAGCACCAGGGAAATACAAGAATCAAAGCTTACTATCATTATTATTAATAAATGGCAAAACAGATCATTATTTAATTTCAAAAGAGATTAATTGTTTCATTATTTATTTAACCATCGCATAGTTAATTTTACATTTAAAAAGATTAATTATTTCACAGTTTATTTAACTCTAAAAGTGAGTAGATTGTTTCGTAGTTAAGTTAGATAAGTCTTTAAATATTTTATCAACCTTGTTTGAACGCAGTTTTTCATTCATTTTAATGAAAGCATAGTAATTAATTTCGCCTATGTTAAAAAGCCTACCAAGGAATATGTGTAGCTATAAAATTGAAGAGTCTAAAGGAAATCAAATAAAAAACCTTTTAAACAACATTTTTGTGTATGTAATAAATACTTGACTTTATAAGTCAATTATGCACAACAAGCTAACGGTTACACAAAATTTGTAGGCACTAGACAGACAAAACGAGTAGGATGTGGCAATCCCAAAGTTTTTTCTATTTCATACATGTTAATATTTATAGAAAAAATATTCATTGCAGCTTCACCGCTTAGATTATTTGCCCCGAAATCTAATTAGCAACAATTTATGTCAAGTCCTAAGTGAATCTCAAGTTTGATGAAAATCTGTGCGTTTTTTTAAATAGAATCATTGTAGAAATGGTAAAAAAAATCTGAATAAAAGCGCCATCTGTTAAGCGATTTACTCCAAAAACTAAACAATACTAATTTATATCAAGGACTAACTGAATCTGAAGTTTGGTGAAAATTTGTGCATTAGTTACTGAGAAAGAACTAGTGTGATAATCATAAATACTGCCTCATAGCAGCGCCATCTACTGGGCTAATTAACCAAAAAGTAATCAGAACCATATTGTATCTCAGAATAACAGTATCTGAAGTTTTATGAAAATCCGCCCATTAGTTCTTGTGATATGATAACTATTGCGCAAATCATGAAAAAGACCACCTGTTAGGCGATGTATATCAAAAGATCAATCAGCTCTACTTTATATCAAGGCCTAACTGAATCTAAAGTTTTAGGAAATTCCGTGCATTAATTCTTGAGATAGAGCGCCACAAAATTTTTGTCACATACAGAGTGATAGCGCCTTATTAATGTGAAATTTCTCTCACAGTTATGGTAAAAAATTTCTATTTCATTTTACTGGTCTCAGCTTCCAGTATTATAATCTTTTCACTGACACAGACAGTGGCTTGTCATGACTCTCACGATGGGGGCGAATCTGCTTTAGCCGAAGTAAATTTCCACCAGAAATTTAAATACACAGTTTTTGGCATTACTTTTGATTGAGGTTTACCCACTAATAAAGAGTTTAAATAAAAAGAAACTTTATTGTAATATTTACTGGTGAAAAATCTCTACTGTGGTAATATACCTCGGAGAATGCTGTTGAAGCTTCACTATTTAAGGATATGTAAGTTCCTTTTTGTTAATAGTTCCTTCACTAATTAAAAAAAAAAAAAAAAGAAAAAAAAAAAAAAAAAAAGAAAGAAAGAAAGAAAAGGAAAGAAAAAAAAACTGTCAATTTACGGTAAAACTACTGGCAGCAAAGTAGCCAGACATTTATCATTCCGTTAGTAGTTTTTCCGTTTTGGAAAATAAAAGAAAGGGAAATTCCGTTTAAAAGAGCGGTAACTCTCCATTACCATGTTTGATTTTTTTAACGATAATAATTTAATTTAAACTAATGAACCGAACAATCGTCAAAGAATTCGAACTTTCCGATTGATTTTGAGCTGCCATATTATTTAATACAATTAAATTTATTTTTTTTTATTTTTTGCATAATTTATTTCAAGCCATCCTGAGGATCGAACGCGAGACCCTTTGATAGCGGAATAGGTCCTGACTGACTGAGCCAAAGCTGCTGACATCAGTCGGTACAAACAACGTCTTTTATGAGTTAGTGGGAAAATTTGTTGTGCTTTTCAAAGATTTCCTTTCAATATTTTCGTTAGAATATTAGTAAGCGGTTTATTTTATTTTATTTTAGATCGATGAATAATACTCATTACTTTTTTTAATCAATTTTAATTTTTAACTAGTTTAAATTTAAATAAATCACTGTTTAAAATTTCTATTATTATTATTATTATTATTATTTTGATTGAATGTATGAAAACAAAAATATTCATTTTTTTGCAAAAACAACGTTATAGGCAACTTTTTTAAATTATCACAAACATTTTTTTTGGGGGGGGGGGGGAGGCTAATTAGTTAAAATATTTTTTAAAAGAAGAAATAAGAGAAATATAAACAGAAAAAATTTAATCAAAAGGGACTTTTTATGATTTCATTGCCCTAGCGGGATTCTAACCACCATCTTCGCTCGCAGACATTTAGCGACGCGGTGCCTTGCTCACTCGGCCACGGTGACCTCCAGTCAACGGAGTGTCTCCGTTTTTTCTTTCAATTTTGACCAGTTTCGTTATTTTTAGGAAATATGTTGGAGTTTTCAGATTTTTAACGGAAAATGACCCTTTGTTGTGAAAAGGGACTTTTTCTGAGAAATTCAGGAAAAATAAATTCGTGAATTTCAGATGATTTTTAACAGTGTTGATATTAATTTATTAATCGTAAGCATTTTCATTCATGCATCATAAATTGATGTTTGAAGACAACAGATTTATTAATAGCGTCAGATTAAAAGTGCTAATAATAAGAGTGGCCCTGCGAAGCGGGGGGAGTGGTGGTGCAACTGGGCGCGGAAATTGAGGGGACGGAAAATTTATACTACAATCGTCATTTGTTTCTTGTTTTTCTGTAAAAAAATTACATATATTGGGATATTTTGGTGAAAACAACATGCATTTTAAAAATAGCATTTTGATTCTTTCTTAGAATCTAAAAGAGACTGTACTACATGGATGCATTTTTTTCAACATGTACTTTCCGGATCTCTTTTGCAAAAATATAACTGCAATGTTCTTTTATACTGTTACGAATTTTGTAAATAGTTAGTGTTTGTACTGTAAAATAATGTAAATAATCTTATTAAGCTCCATTTCTTTACTAATATTAGTTTTTGTTACATTGTCTCTGTTATCAAGCAAACTTGTCTATTATTTTCAGTGAATGTCTATGGCAGCTTTGCGAAATATTTGAGATATCGCCAAGTTGGCGTCACTTTTGACGATATATCGCCAAGTTGGCGACAAACTTGGCGATTGTTGGCGATGATAACCCTTCCCTGTTTATGGTAACCCCCCCTTAGGTCTACTGATACATTGAATGTTGTTCCGTGGTTTTCCAGGTTTTTCTAGAAGATCGTAGAAATTTCTACCGCATGCGGCGAGACTATATATAGGAGAGCCGGATGCGAGCTGTGTGGTCATTATTTACCAGTCAGTCATTGAGTGAACAAGGCGTAAGCAAGTTTGCTTGAGTTTCATCTATGTTGTTTTGAATGTTATTAAGTGTTGAGACGTTGTATAAAGAGTCTTTGGGGTCTAAAGCTGTAATTGTACGATAGATTTGAGCAGTTATTTTTGAATATCCAGTAATATTTGTGAGTTTCGAAGACTCTGTTGTTCTGAAGTCTGTAAATAAATTATTTTCTACTTTTCTAAGAGCAAGAGTTTGAAGTTGTCTAACCATAAGATCAAAAGAACCCAATATACGCTACAATTTTTGGTGTCAGGAGTCGGGATCTTATGGCGAAAACACGAACAATGGACGTACAACTGAAAGAACTGTTAGAAGCTATTAACGGATTAAGAACAGAGCTGACCAATAAAATTGATAAAGGCCAAGAAGAGTTGGCGGACAAAATGAATAAAAACGAAGAAAGAATGGAACAGTTGACAAATAAAATTGATAAAGGCCAAGAAGAGTTGGCGGAAAAGATGAATAAAGGCCAAGAAGAGCTGGCGGAAAAGATGAATAAAGGCCAAGAAGAGTTGGAGAATAAAATCGACAAAGTCCAAGAAGATGTGACTGAAGAAATGAAAAGAAGCCAAGAGAGAATGGAAGAATTAAAGGAGGAAGTTAATAAAAGCCAAGAAGAAATGAAGAAAACTTTGGAAGAAAAGTTCTCATTGGTAGAGAGACGAATAGATTCGGTAGAAGAGAAAATTCAGAATGAAGTTAGTAATGTTGAACAGAAAATGGAAAGGAAAATGGCGGAAGTAGAAGAGAAAATTCAGAAAGAAGTTTGTAACGTTGAAGAGAAAATCAGTAACGTTGAAGAGAAAATACTAGGTGAAGTAGATGAAAAGTTAAATAAAAAAGTACAAGATCTTGAGAATAAACTTTCAGCGTCTAGTGGTAATTATGAAGAATTTAGGAATCCGCCTGCTTCTCCAGTGCACATTAAGCTGTCGACATACGATGGAAAGAGTTCCTGGCAAGTTTACAAGACCCAATTCACCATTGTAGCTGAAGCGAACAAATGGAGTGACGAGGTGAAAGCTTGTCAACTGGCAGCATCTTTAAGAGGAGAAGCCGCCGACGTGCTGCAAACATTGCCCGATATGACGCAACTCAATTTTGAGACTCTAAGTTGTGCACTTGAAATGAGATTCGGCGAAAAATTCTTCAAGTACTATACGAGAATACAAATGAAGAGCCGCCATCAAAAATCGAGTGAAACCCTTCAAGAGTTTGCCTCGGAAATTGAACGGCTTGCAAATTTAGCATTCATTGACTGTCCAACAAATGTACGGGAAATGCTCTCACTGCAATATTTTGTAGACGGAATAAAAGATCCAGAAGTGCAGAGAGCGGTACGAATGGCAGATGTACAGGATTTAAAGGCTGCACTACTATATGCCTTAAAGTTGGAAGCAGCTACACAAGCCAGCCGAAGAGATCGTCATTCAGTCCGAGGGGCAACGGTGAACAAAAGCTCAGACACTGAGATCGACTTCTTGAAAGAAATTAGGAAATTAAATCAAGAGATTGAAGCTTTAAAATATGGAAGAACAAGCGCAAGAAGACAGAATTTCACGTGCTGGGGATGCGGTGATACAGGACATCTCCGAAGAAATTGCCCCAAAATCCACGAACGTGAGATAAATTCAAACAGTCAGCAGGGAAACTAAATTTTGGCCATCTCGCGGGGCGGAGGTTGCCAGAGAATGAAAAGCCCCACCTGAAGATCCTCCAGATATCAAAAATGAGCGGCGGTGATAACGAATTATATGTGATAGGCTTTATTAACGGAATTCAGTGCCGTATGATTGTCGATACAGGAGCCAATGTGACAATAATAAGAGAAGATTTGGCTCGAAAATTGAAATGTAAACTCATCTGGACTCCACCATGCGTTACCCTGCAAACTGTGACGGGCGACAAGATTGGCATATATGGAAAGGCCAATTTAACCATACACTTTGGAGGAACGAAATATTACCATACGGCATATCTGGCTGACATAACAGATCCTTGCTTAATCGGGCTAGATTTTCTGAAGAAGTTTGGCTTCAAGCTTGATTTCAAAAATAACAAAATGCTCTCAAAATTTGAAGAAATAAGTCTTTTTGGATTAAATAATGAAATTGAATGTAAACAAACAGTAATAGCCAAAGAAGACATCAATCTAGATCCAAGAACAGAATTTTTAGTTCCAGCTGTAATTAAAAATGAAACTAATTATCGATTTGGCCATATAGATTATCCCAAAGACAATAGTGAACAAGCAGGAGTATTGGTGGCTTCATCTGTGGTGGACCTCTCGAAGAAGACCATTCCAGTCAGAATTGCTAACATCAGTGATAAGACGAGGACTATCAAGAAGGGAGAGGTGATAGCGTCATGTGCTCCTGTGACGAGCATAAGTCAAAATTCCAGTCACTCTGAGAAATCTTCAGATAATTTAGTCAAGGATTTGTTACAAAATACGGACTTAGATCCAAACCAGAGAGATGCTGCTGAAAGTTTAATTAGAGAATTCCAAAGTTTATTTTCCCAAACATCTGAAGACTTTGGACGAACTAAAATGGCACAACACCGAACTGACACCGGAGATCACTCTCCTTTTAAACAGCACCCTAGACGATTACCTTTTGCCAAGCAAGAAGAGGTGCAGAATTTAATTAAAGATATGGAAGAAAATGACGTCATCGAACCATCAACAAGTCCATGGGCATCTCCGATTGTATTAGTAAGAAAGAAGGATGGTTCTACAAGATTTTGTGTAGACTACCGCCGACTGAATGACGTCACTAAAAAGGATAGTTACCCTCTACCAAGGATCGACGACACTCTCGACACACTTGCGGGCAACACTTGGTTCTCGACTTTAGACTTGAAGAGTGGTTACTGGCAGGTAGAGATCCATCCCGACGACCGCGAGAAGACTGCCTTTACAACGGGACAAGGATTATGGCAGTTCAAGGTAGTGCCTTTTGGTCTATGTAACGCACCTGCAACTTTTGAACGCCTTATGGAAACGGTTCTTCGGGGACTGTCATATGAGGCATGTCTTGTTTATTTGGACGATATCATAATCCTAGGAAAATCTTTTGATGAACATCTGAACAACCTCAGGCGGGTGCTACAAAAGTTAAAGGAAGCTAATTTGAAGTTAAGCCCTTCGAAGTGCAGTTTGTTTCGCAATGAAGTCGCCTACCTTGGACACATCATTTCGGCGGAAGGAGTTAGGACTGATCCGGAGAAGATATCGGCCGTGAAAAATTGGAGTCGTCCAGCAGATGTTCACCAGCTTCGAAGTTTTCTAGGATTATGCACCTATTACAGAAAATTCGTCAAAGGCTTCTCGATGATTGCAAGACCACTTCATAAATTAACAGAAGCCAATCAAAAATTTATGTGGACACAGGAATGTGACGCTGCTTTCGAAAAGCTTAAGGAGGCCTTGACATCCACTCCAATTCTGTCGTATCCTCAAATCGATAAACAGCTTATACTTGATACGGATGCAAGCAACGAAAGCATTGGCGCTGTACTGTCCCAGGAAATCGATGGCCAGGAGCGTGTTATCGCCTATTTCAGCAAGTGCTTGTCAAAGGCCGAGCAAAACTACTGCGTAACAAGAAAAGAGCTTCTTGCTGTAGTGAAAGCCATAGACCACTTTCATCACTATCTTTACGGTCGAAAGTTCCTGATCCGAACTGATCATGCTTCTCTAACTTGACTATTGAATTTTAAGAACCCTGAAGGCCAGATAGCCAGGTGGATACAAAAGCTTCAAGAGTACGATATGGAGATACGCCATCGAAAAGGCTCATCACATGGAAATGCAGCTGCTCTCTCAAGAAGACCCTGCTCAGAGAATTGTAGATACTGCGACCGGGTTGAGAAGAAATTTAATGTCAAAGGTCCTATAGTAAGACAAGTTACAACTGGGTCTACATCATCACAAGATCCGTGGAGTGACGAGAGCCTGCGTAAAGATCAACTTGCTGATCCTGAAATTAAGCCAATTCTAGAGCTGAAAGAGGAGTCCAACAGGAAGCCCAGCTGGCAAGACATGGCCCATTACCATCCTACGACTAAACGTTATTGGGCTCTCTGGAATTCCCTACATTTGAAGAACGGTATTTTGTACCGAAAATGGGAGTCTGACGACGGAAAACATGTAGATGGCAACTACTACTCCCTAAGTCGAGAATTTCTATGGTCCTTCAAGAACTTCATGGTAGTCCCACAGGAGGTCATTTTGGTGTAATGAAGACCCTGCAAAAGGTTCGAGAGCGTTTCTACTGGAATAATGTTCGCAGTGATGTGGAGAAGTGGTGACGAACTTGTGACACCTGTGTAGCACGTAAAGGTCCAAAGAGGCGCACCCGTGGACGATTGCAACGTTATAATGTAGGAGCTCCTTTCGAACGAATTGCTCTAGACATCCTGGGTCCTCTTCCTAGAACATCTGATGGCAACAAGTACATCCTCGTTGTCATGGACTACTTCACTAAGTGGCCTGAAGCCTACGCCATTCCTAATCAAGAGGCGGTAACCGTAGCAGACATGCTGGTTCAACACTGGGTTTCCAGATACGGAGTTCCTCTTCAAATCCATTCTGATCAAGGAAGAAACTTTGATTCGGCAGTGTTCAAGGAAATGTGTGAACTACTCGGCATGGATAAAACTCGAACAACACCTCTACACCCTCAATCGGACGGCATGGTGGAGCGGTTCAATCGTACCATCCTAAATAGCCTCTCTCTCCTGGTGTCTAGAGACCAACAGGACTGGGACAAGAAATTGCCTCTTTTCCTGCTTGCCTACAGGAGTGCCACTAATGAGGCCACTGGTTACTCTCCTTCTCAAATGCTCTTTGGTCGTGATCTTCGTCTGTCTGCTGATCTTTTGTTTGGCCGTCCTCCTGATGCTCCTTCATCGCCTGAGGAATATGTCGATGAACTCCAGGCACGGATTGAGGAGATTTATTGTCTAGCGAGGAACCGAATTGGACTGGCATCAGAAAAGATGAAGACACGGTACGACACAAAGGCAACTGGACATGAGTTCAACGAAGGTGACAAAGTTTGGTTGTGGAATCCGATACGTCGTAAGGGACTGTCGCCAAAACTACAAAGAAACTGGGACGGTCCTTACACAGTCGTCAACAGGCTGAATGACGTCGTCGTATGCATACGAAAATCGCCACACACCAAACCCAGGGTCGTACATTATAACCGGCTAGCCCCTTATTTTGGCCAAAGTGATTAAAAATTCAAAACTGGAATTTCAGACCATGGTCATGAAAGTCACTTTTTGTAAATATGTAAATAGTAATTAGTTCTTATTTATGTAAATTTTATTATTATTGTTATTATTTATTTATTTATTTATTTATTTGTTTATTTATTTTAAGTGTTTTCCTCTAACTCAAGGATTGAACTGCCCGGGACGTGCAGTCTTTGAGGAGGGGGTAGTGTTACGAATTTTATAAATAGTTAGTGTTTGTACTGTAAAATAATGTAAATAATCTTATTAAGCTCCATTTCTTTACTAATATTAGTTTTTGTTACATTGTCTCTGTTATCAAGCAAACTTGTCTATTATTTTCAGTGAATGTCTATGGCAGCTTTGCGAAATATTTGAGATATCGCCAAGTTGGCGTCACTTTTGGCGGTATATCGCCAAGTTGGCGACAAACTTGGCGATTGTTGGCGATGGTAACCCTTCCCTGTTTATGGTAACCCCCCTTTAGGTCTACTGATACATTGAATGTTGTTCCGTGGTTTTCCAGGTTTTTCTAGAAGATCGTAGAAATTTCTACCGCATGCGGCGAGACTATATATAGGAGAGCCGGATGCGAGCTGTGTGGTCATTATTTACCAGTCAGTCATTGAGTGAACAAGGCGTAAGCAAGTTTGCTTGAGTTTCATCTATGTTGTTTTGAATGTTATTAAGTGTTGAGACGTTGTATAAAGAGTCTTTGGGGTCTAAAGCTGTAATTGTACGATAGATTTGAGCAGTTATTTTTGAATATCCAGTAATATTTGTGAGTTTCGAAGACTCTGTTGTTCTGAAGTCTGTAAATAAATTATTTTCTACTTTTCTAAGAGCAAGAGTTTGAAGTTGTCTAACCATAAGATCAAAAGAAACCAATATACGCTACAATACTATTTAATTGTTAAAAGTAAACTTTTAAAAATGTCAAAATAAACTCCAAATATGTAGAATATCAATAATATTATTTAATGTTTTTATACTTTTCAATTTTGTGATACCTGCCACAAACAGAAACGGTATGTAGGGGTGGAGAGGGGGCGTCAAATTGAAACTTCGACCGGGGCGCAATTTTCTCTTTGCATGGGGCTGACTAAAAAGTTGCCAATTTAAACAGAAAACAAATAAAACTCGGACACATAGCAATGACTGCCATTGTTATTTGAGTTATTTATAGCTTCTTCGATTGTCAGTTTCCAGAATTCGCATCAATTATATTAACTAAAACTATATTATCTTACATAATATACGAAAATTTAATTTAATTTCGTGTTTCTGAGATTTTATAAACATACAGGATTATGTAAATTTCTAAATTATATGTATCAGAAAACATATTCAACCTAATCTTTCCACAACTAGAATCAATATAACTAAATTTAAAATAAATTATAGATTTGTCAAAATTTTAAACGAAATATAATGAAAATTTATATTCCATACTTATAATTAGAAGTAATATTCTTCTTAATCTTATTCTTGAAGTACCAATTCTATTTCGCCCGTTTCTGTGCATCAAGCAAGGAAACTGAATTAGTAAATGAATATAGATAGATATTCAATGTTAAAACTGTTGTTAGCATTCGTTTTTTCAAAAACTAAAACAAAATCACTTCACCTTTTTTCATTCACGTATAAAAACATTTCATATTTAATTTCAAAAACTAAAACAAAATCACTTCACCTTTTTTCATTCACGTATAAAAACATTTCATATTTAATTTCAAAAACTAAAACAAAATCACTTCACCTTTTTTCATTCACGTATAAAAACATTTCATATTTAATAATTGACTTATATTACATAATTTAATTTTTATTTGTGACACCTTCTAAGTAAATAAATATGAAATGTTTTTATACGTAGATAGATATTCACCAATAAAATATTTATTTTAAACATAGAGATTACTGGAATACGTGGAAAAATGTATTATTCTAATCTACGAGGATTTTGGTATATGTCGTGGTAATTATGTTTTTATACTTACACGACGCTGTGTTTTTAGTTACATGATTACAATAATAGTATATGTGTCTATGTGTTTGTTTGTAATGCTGTCAAGAAGTCATAATTAGATGACATTATGATAAAATAGTTCCTTGCATGTAATATACTTTCTTAATCTTGTCCAACAAAAACTAACTCTATTTCGTCTAGTTTCATTGCAACAAGTAAGGGGATTCAATTAGTAAATGAATACAGATATTCACCAATATATTTTTTCTTAATATAGAGATTACTGGAATGTATTGATAAAGATTTATTATTCTAACCTACGAGGATTTTGGCATAAGTCATGGTAATTACATTTTTTATACTTATACGACGCTTTGTTTCTAGTTACACGATTACAATAATAGCAAATGTCAATATGTTTGTTTGTAGTACCACAAGAACACATAATGACATGAAATTGTGATAATAGATTCTTGCACAAAGTACATGATAAAATTAATTCAACCATCATTGTGCAGAAAACATGGCATAGTTGTTATTTTAGCTGTTTAAAAAGTCGCATTTTCATTATCCTGGTTCTAAGATGATATTATGTAAGAAAACATCTGAAACAATCACAAATAAATGGAAATCAAACAGCTGTAAAACTTCGTGATGAAGAGGCAGATGGAAGAAAAAGTCAAAGAGCAAGCATATTCATTTCACGTTACTCACGTGCTCGTGACTTGAAATATTATTATAAGGTATTTTTTCAGCCGTATAATGAAACTGTTATATGTCTATTCTACATTTCAACTATAAAATACTAGCTTAACATTGTTTTTAACTAAATGTTTTAAGTTAGTTAGTAAATTAAAGTAAAAATATGTCTTGAAAACAAGGTATGGTTTTTTAGAATGTAAAAATTTTTTTTGGACTGAATATTTATAATTTTCATGTACTTGTACCATCTTGCATGATCGAAAGTTTAAAACATACCTTATAGAGTACATTACGTATACATTCTAACAGCTAGTATTTCCCAATTTGGGTTTTATAGTTTGCTTTTATTATTATTTTTTTTTTTTTAGATTTTAAAGCTGCTTTCTTATTAGGGAACATTCCCAGGTGTAAGTCGTGGATTTAGACGAGTGTGATATCAAAATAAAGATCTCTTCATGTACATTAAAAAGTGCAATGGAACAATGCGTCCAAGTATGAGTATGGATTTGGTTACAAAACATTAAAAGTAAAGGTGTATTCTAATGAGATCCCTTTGATACAAAACGGATTATTCCAAAAAAAAAAAAAAAAAACTCTGCAGAACAAACGACATAAATGAATAGGAAAAAAAGAAAAATGTTTCTCCTAAAGTTAAAAAGAAAAATTTGAGCCTCAGAGATAGATCAGTTATTTTCTGTCTCAGGACTTTTTTTATTTGACTGAAAGCTTCAGCCTCCAGACTGTAGAAAGATAGAAAAAAATATTTTAAAATGAATGTAAAACCAAAACGAGGCGAATAAAGTTCGAATTCTTGTAAAGATTATAATTTATACGAATTGTCCCATTCAAAATGAATGGGAATGAAAATGGGATGGTATGTGTTGTAACAACCACGATATTTATGGGTTAAAATTTTCAAGTTAACTTTTTTTTTTGTGTGTGTAAACTGCATAAGAACACCATACATTTTTTAAACACTACAGATCATTTTCGTATTCTATAAAACTTGTCCTTCAGCAGATATAAAGCCACAAGTGTACCGAACACATAACGGACCTATGATACATATTTTATCATTTTTTATTGTGTTCTTAAACAATAATTATGTGAAGCCAGTTACTTGGTGATTTTTTACCATTTCATTCAGCTCTAATATTATTACAACTATGATTTATTACCATATAATTTAAAGGTAATTCGAATAAATAAATAAATGCAATTAATTAAAAAAATATTAAGTCGCGGTGTACCATTTTGACTGTAAGAAGACATTTTATTGTTGTGGAAATACATATGATTCAAATTATATCTAATGAAGCGAGTGTTATGAAACGGTTCCTATAACGATGGCAGTACACTATGGATAGATGAGAATACGATAGAATAATTTGAGATATAATAAAATGATTATATAAATATTCTGTTCATATCTACTCTGTTTTTCTTATTGTAACAAACTTCATGTAAAAAGAAACAAGTTTTCATAGCTTTTTCCACAATATGCATAAACATTTGTTGCAGTTCATAAGTCGCACGATTCATTTTCTAATAATCTTATCCGCTACTTTTTTGCATTTGTGTATTTCAAACATTCGTGTCTTATACGCAGTTTTGTAAGTAAAACAGTTGCTCTTGGCATCTATTTTCGGCACCTTAGGCCCAGTATCTAATTATCATCTATGTAAACTTCCACAATTCCATCACGTTTTTCGAGAAGAAAATTTCAACGTTTTTAATCATCAAAATTCTCTTATTTTGTATGTTTTAACATTATTTATTTAAACAATGTTCACATGAATAATTAGTTCCCAAAAGCATTTCTTTATGTCTTTTTACTAAAAATTTCTTCAAAGCTATCTTATGTACCATATGCCGATAGTTATAACAGATAAATTTTCATATATCAACATTCAAGTGCAGTTTTGTACGATCACCTTTGCAACTCCCTTTTATTCATAGAAAAAGAAATTACAATAATATGCATACATACGTTTTTATACCCAATATCTTTCATCTATAGCAGATATTTTAATTCAAAACTTTTCTTAAACATTTCCCTTTTCAAAAGTGTTTCCGACTTTTCTATTCTAAATATTCTGACGAAACACTTTTAATCAGTTTCTACAACGCATGTCTCAATAAATAGTTCTTTGTATGAAATTCCAAGCATACAAAATATTTTATGAATATTTTCATTGCCTAGACATATTATTACAAGTTATAGAATTTAACATTAAGTTTCATAATGACGACTACCTTAGCTAAGAACGTAATTAGAGGTTTATAATAACTACGGTAAATGAAATAAAGTGCAATGAGGGTCAAACGAGAAAGAGTTCGCAACTGACATTTTTTAAACTATGAAAAGAGGCCGGTTCGGTAGAGTTTTAAATTATTTGTCGCATTTTTCGAAATTTAGCTGGTTTCTTTAAGGCAGCAAGTTGCTCAACTTCTTAATTCACCTCAGTAATATTAAGTCTGTGGGTGTTTGATGAGTTAGTATATTTAAAATATTTTCTCGGGAAATTAATATTTATAACTTTTTTTCCTGCGAACTAATCTTAAAATATGGCCTTTTCCCCCCTTAGGTTTAAAATATTTCGAAAATCTCTAAAAATACTTTTATTTTATATGAAGTGTTAAAATTTTCCACCTACTTTTTAAAACATAAAATAATAAATTAAGCATAGGGTTTTAGAAATATTTCGACAATTAATTAAAAAAAGTGATATCTATAAAAAAGAGCACTTGTAAATACGAAGTCAAAATATCAATTCCATGGAGAGATATTTTAAGTATAAGAATGCATCAAATACCCGAAAACTTATCATTACCGAAGCGAACTAGGATACTGAGTGACTAGCAGCCTTAAATATGTATAGTTTCTACATTTTAGTCCATAATTCACTTGATTTTTGTGTTTTTTTTATTATAAGAAAATAAGGGATATCACCTTCAGACATTTCACATTATATTTATCTACAGTTTACATAGTGAACAATTGTTTGAACAGTTGTATTTGACTAGCGTAAAAAATTTATAGTACATCTTGTCCGACGGGAAGTGCTTGCGGGTATGCGCTTAAATTTCCATCAACGACAGTTTTTCTCCATTCACAAGTATCTAAATCAAAGTTGATGGCCACTTTCTGAAACAACATTAAAACCTATGGAGCTTATACGAACTTTTTGACATCATTTAGTTTAAAAAGTTGGTTTTTTTGGCAAAAAAGCGTTCAATTGAACAATAAAAAAAATAATTTTTTCGTCTTGTTTTTGTTTTGCTTTAGGAAAAGGTATATAGGAATAAAGAAAAAGCTAATAAAATATACATATATACATATATATACTTTTCGGTAGCAAAGACCTCAAATGAAACGATTACTTTTCTTTTAAAGTTTTTGATGGAAATTGGATTAAATATTCATCTTAAAAATAGTCTATCAATTGAAAAAAAAATACGATTTTAAGAATAACAAGATTAAAGTTTTATAATAGCGTTACGTTCAAGAAGTTACTTTTAAAGAACAGAAAACTACGAGTATACTATTATAGTACGCTATAGAAATATACTGTATATTATACTATTCGAGTATAATATTATAGTATACTGTACAAGTATACTATATAGCAATGAATTCGGGTTATTTTTTCAGTGCCCGAACACGACATTTATCATTCTGTGATAAATTTTGTTTCAACATAGACCGAACTTGATTCAAAGGCAGAGATAGTAGTAGTAGAAAAGTGATGCAGTAGAAAAATGCAAATAACATATCAAAAATATTTCTACATTAACATTCTCATTAAAAAAATCTTCTTGCATAGAAATAAGTATTAACACTCAACACTCTAAATATTATTTTTAGGTAGATTTCGTATGAAATACTGTCTATTGCGGCCACTCATATATTGGAATTCTGAAAAATGTTTGCAGATCTACACCGATCATGACCCTTTGACCCCAAAACTATCATCAGTAAAAAACTTAAAAACTTTATATATTTATCGATTTATATATATATCACTTTTTTATGTAAACGAAAATTTTTATAATTCTGCTCAAATCTCTTCCAAACTGATACATGAAATCAAGGGACATAAAATTTTGGTCGAGTTCGTTAATGGGCAAAATCGGATCAAGGGCGTGGGAAAAGTGAGGTTTTTTGTGAAAGCCGAAAAAAACCCCAATAACTTCTTAGTTAAAATAGATATCGAACCAGTTTAAAAATTGTATTACTTCTAAAAAATGGGCCAAAAGTTTATGCATGACAGATTTTTTATAAAATTAAAAATGGGCTCAAGAGGAGAAAAAAATAGACGTTTTGGGAGAAAGAAATTCATATAACTCACTCAATTCTCAAGATATCAAATCCAATTAAATTTATTATAAATTTTTTTAATAGTGTCAAAAAGTTCTCTATTTACAAGTTTAAAAAAAAACAACTCTTACCCCCCCCCCCCTCATCCAAAAAAAAAAACAAAAAAAAACAAAAAAAAACAAAAAAACTAAAAACTAAAAACTAAAAACGATAACAAAAAAAAGGGGGGGGGGGTGGAAGAAAAAAAAAATCCATAATTTCATCATTCTTAAGATATCTAATCCTATTAAATTATTATGCATTTTTTTAATAATATCTACAACTTTTGTATTGACAAGTTTTTGGTAGGACCAATACTTATACCAAAATAATTTAAACAAAAATCGAAGTTGAAGGAAAAATCGTATTAAAGCTGTACTCAAATCAAAACTGCTTATATTCTGACTCATTTTAAAATTCATTTTACTCTCATACGCATCCAATTGACAGGTTCTCTTGGGAACTGTATATTGTGCCGTATTAGTTAGTTTTTTGATAAAAGCAGAATACATTTTTTAAAATGTTGTCAAATTGGGCATTTTGAACAGTATTTCCCGCAGCGATCGTGATTGAAGAATTGAGGATGTATTCAAATAACAAATTTCTTATACACTATATTGCCATTGATTATGGGACACTTGCGATTTTAGACATTTTACTAAATATCTAGAAAAATACATGAGGAATCATCTCGAAACTCTTAGTGTATAAATATAATTGTATACGTCATACATCGCCGTGAAGATTTTTTACCTAAACGCCATAGAGGACCGTCAACAAATTAAAAAAGAATGAATATCTTTTGAATAACCCGGTCAAAACTAATGTAGCAAAAGCGCTCAAACTCTAGATTATGATTGAATGCCTTATTGTAATACACTGTGTTCATTTTTATGCAAATAGCATGCACACTCGCAGAGTAATTAAGGTTTTTATAAAAATGGTCCCAAATTTTTCCAAGTTTTTCCATTATAATTTTCAGAGTTCTTAATATAAAATAATTTTTTTTTCAGAAAATATGACAAACAACATTGCACACAGTACCCTGTAATCAGAATTAAAAAATAATAAAAATTGTATGAAAAATGAGTAGGTTTACTAAATAATTTTTTACTGCGCATGCGTCAAAGATATCAAAATTTCATTTGCATATTATGTTAGCTAAATGTATAGAGCAACTTTTGTAAAAGTCTCAAAATCATAGCTTGAAAATTCTGAAAGTAATCGTCTATAGAAAAAGGACAAAATCCGTTGTTTCCAAAATGAAGCAAAAAAATGAGGGATTTTATCCAAATGCAGTAGTACATCCCATATTGTGTATTCTATATTGACACTAATCAATGAATATATGGATACAACCCCTCTTGTTTTTGCTTCATTTTGAGAATAACGGATTTTCGACTTATTCAATTGACGATTATTGTCAGAATTTTCAAGTTATGATTTTGTGACTTTCACAAAAGTTGCTCCATACATTTAGCTAACATAATATGCAAATGAAATTTTGATATCGTTGACGCATGCGCAGTAAAAAATTATTTAGTAAACCAACTCATTTTTTATACAATTTTCATTATTTTTTAATTCTGATTACAGGGTACTGTGTGCAATGTTGTTTGTCATATTTTCTGAAAAAAATAGTATTTTATATTAAGAACTCTGAAAATTATAAGGAAAAAACTTGGAAAAATTTGGGACCATTTTTATAAAAACCTTAATTACTCTGCGAGTATGCATGCTATTTGCATAAAAATGAACAAGGCTTATTACAATAAGGCATTCAATCACAATCTAGAGTTTGAGCGCTTTTGCTACATTAGTTTTTACAGGGTTATTCAAAAGATATTCATTCTTTTTTAATTTGTTGACGGTCCCCTTTGGAGTTTCGGGAAAAAATCTTCACGGAGATGTATGACTTATACTATTATATTTATACACTAAGAGTTTCGAGATGATTCCTTAAGTATATTTCTAGATATTTTGTAAAATGCCTAAAATCGCAAGTGTCCCATAATCAATGGCAATATAGTGTATTCTGACTTATTTTTAAATTCAATTTTGCTCTCATACGCATTCGTTTGGCAGTTTTTTTTTTATTTAGAAACTATATAATGAGACGTATTGGTCGATTTTTTCATAAAAGCAGATTATATTTTTAAAAATGCTGTCAAATTGGGCATTTTGAGCCCAATTTTCCGAAACGATCGTTATTGAAAAATTCAGGAAATATTCAAATAACAAATTGCTTATTTTTTGACTAATTTTTAAATTCTATTTTTCTCTCAAACGCCTTCATTTGGCAGTTTCTCTTATTTAGAAACACTATAATGTGTCATATTGGTCTATGTTTTCTACAATTAGAATTTATTTCAAAAATGCTGTCAAATTGGGCATTTTGAGCAAAATTTTGATGATTCTAATCAAACCAGCTTTTGCAGAAAAATGAAACTAAAAATTCTACAAAAGCGGCCAAATAAAATTGTTAAACTGGGTTTATCTCTAATTATATTTTATTTTTTGTTGTTGAAATGAACTTCGAAGTCTACCTGCGTCAGTTGGCCAAGCTGACAGGGATTTTTTTTCTTTTCATTTAAAAATTTACTAAATCATTAGACCAAGTTCATCCTAGATCAAGTGCACATTTTGTTAAAGCATAAGCGAATTATGTAACTTTTCGTAAGATAGATTAAATCTATAGAAAAATTTAAATGTATATTTTACTTTTTTATGAAAAGTAAAATGATAAGTTCTAAAAAAATTTGAATAGTTTCGATCATAGAAATTTTCATTTAAAACTCTCTCTGAAATTGCCTGTTTCTCAAACACTTCCGAATTTCTTTGATGAATAAGAACATGAAACATTTTAATCATGATACGTATTTCAATTAGTATGCTTTTGCATTTTATTCCAAGCTATCCTATAGAACATTATAACATTTCAGAGTAATGGAATTTAGTACTTTCTTTAATAATGCTGACTAACATACATTGCTAGCTAGTTCGAAATTAATTAAAAGATTATGATTATTAAGACGGGTGTAATTAAATCAAATGAATGCTAAATCAGAGAGAGTTCATAGGTATTAATCTTAAATATGCTTTCATGACTCCTTCATTTCCTGAGTTTTATATCTTGAAAATCTATTTAAAATAGTAAATTGTTTGTTCATACCTAACTACTGGAAAATATTGCCAAAATTCACGATTCTTATTTTATTTTTAAATCGCTGCACAATTAGGAAAAAAGACATGGAGTGTGTTATTATGATAAAGGTTTTCAAACAGGAAGCAAGAACAGACTACGGGTATCCCACTGCATGTTTATGTTATTAACATTGACTGTTTAAAGTCTTGAAAATCAGATATAATAGCTTTTATCCAGATGGATTTTGCACTATCAGCAAAACTAGACTGATCGATGTATTTTTGCAAACTATTCGCTGTTTTAAGTATGCAAATTTACAGATTGGTCAATCTCCGTTCGCTAACAGAGCAAAATCTATCTGGATCCCGACTAATATTCTCCCACAGCAGGGTAAATTCAAATGAGATGCCCGATTGGGTTGGTTGACTCAGTCACAGCTATTGGACATGTGATGGGACTGGTGACGTTCTTCTAATCTCAATTTTTCTAAAAAAGTGCAGCAGACGATGTTACAGCGATTAATAAAAGTTATATTAATCACAAAAAGGTAAGTTTGATTTTTGTTGTACGATGTCATACGATAGAAATAGTAGCAGATGAAATATTATATATTTTGCATGAAATATTTAGTGGATGTTGTTGTAAAAGGTGTCAAATAATCTGTTAGTTTATAGTTTGCAGCCATATTTCTTCGTGCTTCCAGATCTACTAGCTGGAACATCTGTCCCAAATAAGAGGACCATCTAACCCTGAGATCTTGGATAGATGACGAAAATCACTGTTTTGAGTTTTAAAGAAAAATAATATTTCATTTGGTGTTTACATTAAATATTTTTTTTAAGTATACTCATGATTTGTAGTTGATAGGTTTGATAATCACTACAAAAATCATTACTAAAAAGATTGACCTCTAGAGTGAACTCTATTTTGTCTAGGGAATTGGGCTGTATTTCTAATGCGCACGTGTTTTTTAAATTTATTTAATAATGCGAGCAAATGGAATTGTGATTAACCTATTTCATCCGTAGTATACTTGGATATTTTCAAAATTTGCATTGAAGTGAGTTTCATCCAATAATGGATCTCTTGCCCTTCCTCATGCTTAGTTAGAAGCACTTGTCAAACCCTTTTTTACACTTAAAAACACATAAACTTTAAAAATATATTAACTATTATATTAATTTGGTGTTCATCAGAGCATTTTTTATTACTAGCCATTTAAATTTTTTTTTATAAAACTGAAGATTTTTTAATATGTTGAAAAGCAAAAAAATTGTTGTGGGCAGAATTTTATTGTTGTATTAGAATAACCAAAGAAAGTCATTGCATTCTCATAAAAAATGCATGATATCTAAAAAAGAAACTATGAAGTCGAACGAAAAAATTACAATGTGTTCACAGCCTGCTAGTCATCAGGTCATCATCAATATACAAGAATGAGATAGCACAGGGAATTTTTACAACACAAGAAAGATACAACAGGCAGCTCGACACAAAGAGTGCATGCAATGGAGCCTTTGGGAATCGAATCCAAACAATCTCCTTCGCTCGAAAGCGATTAGTGTTTCTTTGATGAATATTAAGATTAAACATTTAATCAGCTGCTAGGACAAGTATTTCAATTAATATGCATCTCTGTGGATTGTATACCAAGCACGTAAAATATCTAATGAATCTAAAATAATATTTTAATCTATAGAATTTATCACAGCTATTTAATCAGATACTGGTTAATTAAAGGATTATTATTACTAAGACAAGTGTAAAGAAGTGAAATGAATGTTAAACTAGAAAGAGTCAGGGAACCGAAATTTATTATTATATTAAGAAGACTCACGACGAAATGTTTTGTTTTATTAATATTTCTAGATTCGCGTTTTCACCATTTGTTTACTTCTAAGGTCAACATTCCTTCTCCATATTATCAAGTTCAGATTTTTTTTTTTTTTTTTTTTTTTTTTTTTTGTCACCTATGCTGATGTAGAAAAATACAGTCGGCTCTTGTTAATTCGAACTCGTCGGAACCATAAGAAATGTTCGAATTATACGAAACTAGAATTATGGGAAATATAAAATAAAAACATGCTTACTATTAAAAAGGAATTAATGTTATAGTGTTTTTTTTTATATTTATTTCGTCTTTTATCATTAGACTATGACTTAATATTAAAAAATATAATACATAATTACATAAACTAATTAAAAGATTAGATACAAGCACAGTGGAAGAAAAATTTAAAGCGTTATTTATGGATAGACGGGGCGCTAAAAGAGTGGATAAGTGGATATCAAATGCATTGGATTATATATATACTCGTTTGGAACGATTTGACATAAATCAGAGAAAGAAAATTATTCAAATGATCTGAAATCCATGAAAACGAAAAGAAAAATGAAAAATGGGAATTCTCGTTAGTTCGAATTAAACGAAGTCAAGAGAAAATTAGTTCGAATTTTTTAACGTTATTCTGCCACTGAAAATTTCGGGATTTCACGACTAGTTCGAATTAAGCGAAGATTCGAATTATCCGATTTCGAATTAACGAAAGTCGACTGTAAATGTATAACAGTTATTTCAAAATCTTACGTTTCTGAGGTAAAGGCGATTGACCTAGCTATTCGTCAGAAAAATAAAATCTAGAACAGATTTAAAATATGTAACTTGAACTTTTTATAAGATAAAAATGTAAATCTAAGAAGAGTTGAATAGTTTCTTTGTCCTATCGCAGAAATTTTTATTCAAAATTCGCTATGAAATTTTTGCTTTCATAAACATTTCTGTGTTTCTTTGATGAATATTAAGAGGAAACCTTTTAATCAATTGCTATGATACATATTTCTATTGATATGCATCTTTGTATTATATTCCAAGCAACATATGAAGTATCTAATGAAACTTTATTTCATAAAAATTACATTAACAGCTGTAGAATTTAGGACTACATTTCATAATGCTGACTAACGTAGCTAATTACGTAGATATTACTAAATTCAAAGCGTTTTGTTTTGTCCCTTATGTTAACAAAGAAAAACAAAGATATAAAAAATACTTTAAAATTTTGCATCTTTAAAGTATAGCTGAATGATCTTGCTAGTTGTCGAATAAATAAAACCTAAAATACACAATACGTATCTTAAAAATTTTTACGAGATAAAGATGTAAATTCTAAGAAGAATTGAGTAGTTTCTTTTTTCCATTACTGAAATTTTCATCCAAAACTTATGAGGGAGTGACCTTTGTAATAAAGGCACTCTAGCATTTTTGAGATAGTGACGTCAATGATTTAACATGTGTAAGTGTGAAATCGACATCTATCCTCTCTTTTACTTTAACTTTCTAGAGTGTGTGTGTCTCTTTCGGATTCTACAGTTATGTCTCGGTTAGTAGTAATATGTAAATTTGTAGTATCTCAGTTTGCAACATATAAAAGCTTGGAGTTTGAGTGTGTGTGGTGTGTCTCTGGTGACGTTAGCCAGCTTGGAGTGTCTCTAGCGGCATAGCCAGCTAGTGGCGTCTAGCAGTGTATGTCTAGCGAAGGGTGTCTAGCAATATTAGCCAGCTAGGAGTGTGTCTAGCGGCATGGACAGCTAGTAGTGATCTAGAGCAAGCGATATCAAGTATTGGTGAGCCTCCAGTGAGTTGACAAGGAGTTTTGGAATTCGACTCGAGAAGTTGGCCGGTGGTAAACACTTAATAGTAATTACGTTGCCTAGTTTAAAGTTAATAAAGGAATATATACAGCCACGGGCTGTCTAATAAGATTTTATCTAGCAGCTTTGCCGAAAGATAGCTGAGAAGTAATCTGAAGTGCCCCGATTGAGCTAGTTCCGGAGCTGTGAGTATGAGTTTAATCTTTTAATAGTGTTCTCAGTTGTTAAAATTACAGACTTGCTCCACTCCCCTTGAGCCCTAATCGTTTTAAATAAACTGTTTTTATCTTACGTTCTGAGTTATGTCTGCATTCAACACCCAGTACGAGCACCCAACCGTTACAAATGCCGCCCAACGTGTGTTAACCGTTACAAACTCTCTATGGAATTTCCTTTTTCTTAAATATTTCCGTGTTCCTTTGACGAATATTAAGTCGTTTTAATCAGTTGCTCTGAAACGTATTTCTATTGATATTCATATTTGCATTTTATTCCAAGCATGTAAAGTATCTAATGAAACATTATTACACAAAAATTACATTTCAAGCTGCAGAATTTAGCCCTACCTTTCACAATGCTGACTAACGTAGATAATTACGCATATATTATCAAATCGAGAGCGTTTTGTTTTGTCACTTATGTTAACATAGAAAAACAAAGATATAATAATTATTTCAAAATTTTCGTCTTCTAAAGCATAGATGAATGCTTGCTATTCGTCGAATAAATAAATCCTAAAATAGATTTAAAATATGTATATTATAATTTTTTAAGAGGTAAAGATATAAATTCTAAGAGAAATTTAATAGTATTCTCTTCTATAACAGAAAGATTCATTCAAAACACTCTATAGAATTTCTCCTTTCATAAACATTTCCGTGTTTCTTTGGTGCATATTTAAACGTTTTAATAAGTTGCTATGATACGTATTTCTATTTATATGCATCTTTGTATTTTATTCCAAACATGTAAAGTATCTATTAAAATGTTATTACACAAAAAGTACATTACTTTCTATAGAATTTAGCACTGCATTTCATAATGCAGACAAACATAGCTAGTTAGTCAGACAAAAAGTAATTAGAAGAATTACTAATTATAATTAGACGGTTATTATCACTAAGCCAAGAGTAATGAAGATAAATGGATGCTAAACCAAAAAGAGTCCGAAAATGAAATTTTTTTTTCTAATACGAAAACTCTCAACGAAAAGTTTCTAGATCAATGGTTGTATTTTTCCAAACTTTCATGCAGGGATTCAATTTCAAAACTTTCTTAAGGTTCAAAAAAGAGTATTCTTTGAGGCGGATAATATTTATTTTAACCGTGCTATGCTTAATTTAAAAACAATTGATACTATTTTATTTTCACACATATATCTATTATACACATATATCTTTTAATTAGCCAAAATGTTATTTTAGTATGTAAATAAAATACAAATGGGAAAATCATTCTGAGAGCTTCCAGTAGCCAAACAATATTGGGACAATATTGGCTACATCTTGGAGCAATATTGGCACATTGGCGCTATACTGGCATGAAATATTGCTCCAATATTGGGGTGTTTACATTTCGCCCTTATTCAACCAATATTTGCAGCCAATATTTTGCCAATATTGGGATTTCATTGGAAACATTTCCGATATAACGCCAATATTTGTACAATATTGGCGTTTTATTGGCAATATTTCCAATGAAATCCCAATATTGGCATAATATTGTCTGCAAATATTGGCTAAATAAGGGCAAAATGTAAACATCATCAATATTGGGGCAATATTTGCGTTTTATTTGCAATATTTCCAATAACTGAAATATTGGCGCAATGTTGGACCAATATTGGTTTGCTACTAGGGAACTAACATTCTGCAAAATTGATCATTTATGAGTCTGACATTTGTCAGTTTGGTGATTTTGTGGGGAGTGGGGGGTGTTTTAGAGTTTACTCATAATTTTACCTTGCCTAGATATAAAAATACACGATAAAATTCTATATTTTGGTGATCCTTATTAAAAAAATTAGCTTAAAAAACTCTTCGATGTAAGTTGCATTAATAATTAAATAAATAAGACATTTTTTGTTATGTCTAAACTTTATTTATTGTAAATACATAATTAAGATATAATAATAGTTATAATAATTAAATTATATGTAAATAACAATGTAATTAATAAATATGTATCTTAATTATATCTAAAGAATCATTAAAATATAATATAATTTAGATATAATAATTGTCATATTTAAAAATTAATTTTACCATCTAAACTTTAATTATTACATCTAAAATTGCTATTATTATTATATGTAAACTTAGCATTTTCAACGGCAAAGCTTCCCGATTATTCTAGGTAAGTAGCGTGTGGGTAAATGCTTATTAAATTTAAAGAGTCTCATTTTTAGAAAATTACGACCAAAAGACTTTAGCAAATAACGTTAAAATAATTTATGTACTTCTCATACTTACATAATGCTACGTTTTCTATTTTAGTTATTTTTGGCAACTTATGTTATCGTTTCTGCAATATCTGAAAAAAAAGGTGAATCTGTCCTATGATGATTGATACATTATGATATATCAAATTCTTTGTAGAGGGAGTCCCCTCTTCGACTACCTCAAATGGAGTCACAATTTCTATGATACAGTTAAATTACACATATTTGACACGTATTTGCAACTCCCTCTTATCTGCAGAAAAAAAATCAACCTACATATTAATAATTATCTCCATCTTTTTCGCCTTTTTGGCAAAATTTTCTCTGCATTCTCAAAAATTTCTCTTTTTATGATCATTTACGACTCTCCTTATCATAATAATAAAATGAAATATTTTAATCGTTTCTTATAATACGGATTTCAGTTAATGACGCTTGGTATTTATTCCAAACATACAATCTATTTTATGAAATATTATAATTACCAGTAATCACATTACAAGCTAAAGAATTTAACATTACCTTTCATAATGTGTGTTAACTTACTTCTTAATTTAATAAGAGAGCTGTAATCATTAAACGAAGTGCTATGAAGGTCAAAGGAGAAAGATTCCGCAACTGAAACTTATTCAATATATATTATAAAGAGAAGTCGTTTAGGAATATTTTTAAATCATTGATTGCATTTCAAGAATTTTTGTCCTGCATTTAAGTTTACTAGGTCTAAAATCCCTTTTATTATAATAATGAAAGAAGTTTTCAAAAGAGAAACTTTCAGATCCTCACATCTTACTTAATTTAGAGGAAGCTTTTAATAATGCCTACAGAAGGAAACATATTTCAGAAATGGTTTTTTACATCTCTTGTGTATTTTAGTTTTTTAAACATAAAAGAACGATTTTTCGGAATTATGGAAATTTCGAAAGGGGTTATAGATTATATTTACCTAAAGTTTTGTTAGTTTCAGAAATTGTCCTGTAAATAGTTAAAATAGCAATCGTAAAAATGAACTGAATCGTGCAATCAATGAAAAGAGAAAATCAAGAAAAACTTTAAAATAAAAAAGACCGAACTAACGCAGAGAGATGAAGAGAACTTTGTTCTCCTTTTGTTTTTTCTTAATTCTTTTCATAGCAAAAAAGATTTGCGATAAAAATATATTCAAGTAACCGGACATGGATAAATTTCTCTTTGGATCTCTGTTGAATCGTAGAAAATATAATTGTGATATTATCGCCCACATTATGGTCAGAATATATTTAAATTACGGTTAGATGACTGTTCTCTATAAAAACGGTCAAATGACTGATTGGTTTGATTCAAATGTTTACTAGTAAAGCCTCAACCGGGATTCAAAATTGACATCGTTAAATTTGTAGCCAATGTTCTAACAATTAGATTACCATACATTTAAACCTAAATTGATAATCTCGTGCTGTAAATAAACATATTAACAGCTCATAGAACCATTTGATGTAGTAGGCTGTTGAGTTGCCCCATTTTTCTCTTTTTTGGGTAAAATGTGAAACTATTTTCTAAATTAAATCATGAAAAGGGTTATTTGAAAAGTTAAGATTTGTGGTTCATCTAAAGATCCATCATTGATTGGTTCAGTTGTGAAACTAATTTTTTTAACATTGTAAATATACTACTTGTTTTAAACCGAAGATAAAAGTACTGCTCTCGAAAACGGATATTTATTTAAATATTTTCAGAAATATAGATAATTTTTTATATTATTATTATTATTCAATACCTTGATATCAAAGATTCATTAGCAAAAAAAATTCTTTTTTCAAAGGAATATACTTTGAAAAAATGAAAATGCAGGTTAAATAACTATTTAAATCATGAAAAAGGTTTTTTTGAAAAGTTAAGATTTGTGGTTCATCTAAAGATCCATCATTGATTGGTTCAATTGTGAACCTAATTTTTTTAACATTGTAAATATACTACTTGTTTTAAACCGATGATAAAAGTACTGCTCTCGAAAATGGATACTTATTTAAATATTTTCAGAAATATAGATAATTTTTTATATTAATATTATTATTCAATACCTTGATATCAAAAATTCATTGGATAAAAAAAAAAAAAAAAAAAAAAAAAAAATTCAAAGGAATATATTTTGAAAAAATGAAAACGCAGGTTAAATAACTATTTAAATCATGTAATTCAGAGTTCGTATCCATGAAAGAATTCAGTAGATTTTATGTGATTTATTACCAGAAATTTCGCAAAGTACTGGTCACTAAATTTAAATGTATATATTTTTTTCTGGTTAAATATGGCAAACATTTCTTTATGAAAATTCCGTAAAAAAATTTTGAAATTTCTTGAAGCTCAACTAAAAAAATAACATTTTTTTAGTAAAAGTGGAGTAAAACCTCCCTAAATTGATCACGTTCCTTTCCAATAAATATTGGTCTCTCCGAGATGCGATCTCTTAATGGAGGTCATGTTTAAATTTAGATTTTTATTGTTGAAAAAAGGTAACAATTAATGTTAATAAAATTTATTTTTCATATTAGTAAAAAAATATCAAAATTTAGGTATCTAAACAAAAGTTAATTGCATTATTAATGCAGAATTTTAATACATTGGTGTTTGCTTTGATTTTACGATTTTATCTTTTATAACTTTTCTTTCCAAGTACTTTACTAATTTTCAGTAAATAAATGCATTTTTTAATAGGAACAAATAATAACGATTTCAATTACTTTGTCTATTTCTTTGAGAGTTTTCTCACAGAATTTGGTGAAACAGTTTATTGACAGTCATTCATAATTTATCATCAAAGTAAAATTCATTACATAAAAAGGCACAAAACGGATTAAAAACTTAAATGTTATAAGAATACAAAAAAAAAAAAAAAAAAAAAAAAAAAAAAAAAATCTAAACTTAGTTTAGAAGTTTGATGAATAATACGCTCTCCATATTTATTTTTCGAATAAAATCTTCTTCAAAAGACCCAGAAAAAATGGAATGTGTTTCATTTTATTCAGAAAAATTGATCGCTCATGGAGAGAGTTCGACTGGGTTGGTCTCTGAATGCAGTAGAATTAATATTAAACCTATGGGAATAAATGTCATTCCATGAAAAATTATTGTTCTGGGAGGTGTTCGCTTAATGGAAGTGGTCACATAGAGAGATTTCACTGTATTCTTAAAATATAGTGATCTAAAGTAGCATAAAAAAATAAACTTTTATAAGGCCACATTAATACGGTTTGCAAAAAAGTATGACCTTTTTGTAACGGGTAATCCCATTTCTTTGCGCACTGTGATTCAAAAAATGTTTGATTTTTTTTTTTTTTTTTTTTTTTTTTTCTCAATGAGAATTTCAATTTCGATTTTTCTAATTCCGTGATCTGCCGTATAGGCACGAATAACAATTTTTCGGAAAATGTTATGCATTTTTAAATTAAAGTACATTTTCCAATTTCCTTTTAACATGCTGTCGTTATATAAAAAGAGAAAAGAAAAAAAAAGAAGAAAAAAGAAATATATTTTTCTTTTCAGAAAAAAAAAAAAACAATAGATATCTAAAATAGGTTGTACTGTTTTATGTGCTTGTACCATTAATATTATTTAAATTAAAGACATATATAAGAAAGGTAATTACGAAATTCTTTTAGTACAAATTATTTAAACTATGATAGAATTTATTGGGAGATTTCCAAAGTATTTGCTAGAAGAACAGCATATTCAATCGAAATTTTAACTATATGTTACACATATATTCCAGCTACTTTTGTATAGAAACAAAAATGAAAACTCTTACATCAGATGTAGATTTTGAAACAGTTTAAAGCTCTCTTATAATATTTCTAATAATATTTTCTTTATTTCATACAATGAAATGACATATCCAAATAAACAATTAAAAAAACATATAAGACAGAGTAATCATTTTGCATCAATTGCACGCCTCTCTTTAAAATAAATAAATAAATAAATAAATAAATGCAACGTTACTTTATAAAATTGGCGACAACATGCTGCTTCTGACTTTCAAGAATAATTTAATTTATATAACGGTACAATTTAAACTATATATATTTGTATAATATTACACATTAGTGTGATGTAAATTCAGTTATATCGGGAGTAACGTCACATTTTTTCTTTTACAGTGCATACTTGGTTATATGCGTAAATTGTTTTCTATAGCCCTCTATATAAACTACAATATGTAATATCCTAAAAATTAATTAAGTTTAAGAATACACACGACAGCTAGCAACGCAATTTCAGTAATTATCGCTGATATTCAGTCCTGTAAAGGAATTCCTTCTTGTGTTTCTGCAAATGATCAATAATTAATTTATGCTTCGTTCCATAATCTATAGTAAACATGTTATAATGCAACTCGGTTTCTATTTTTATTGTCATTATCTAGAAAGTACCAGTGTGACATTAAAGTTCATAAATAACGATTTTTCCCTAATAATATATAATCATAATATAATGGAATTTAATTGTGAATCCTTGTAAGCGAGCTATAAATAATATTTATTCTGTACTTTCGAAAAAGCGCGATTTACTGACCTTCCGTAAAACATGTATATATTTTTTAAAGTATTGTAAGATCATAAAAGCTTCGTGGAAAAAGATTTTTCTGTGTAATTAAACGAAGTGTAATTTTTACATAGTTTATTTTTTAACACCAAAAATTTCATAGTAAACTTCAAAAAGAAAAGAAAATTAAAGTATCTATATTTATGAGAATTATACCAAGTAAAGATATTTAAAAGCCACAGACGGACGAATGAAATTCATACACAGCGCTTAAACAGCATAAATGCAAGAATATACATACAGTAATACCCCCCCCCCTCCCCAACTTACGTCACCCCGCTTTTAGGTCGTCCCATTTAGATTGAAGAACACGTTGTTCTTCACTCGAAATTTTATTCATTTCGAACTCATATCATTTGTCAAGGCTCGACAAATTGTCTCTCGCTCGGAAAATATTCATCTCTGAGCTTTTAATCGTATTTTATCCTGAGGACGATTACAGGTGCAGCTCGAAACGAAGATTTTAAATGTTATTTTTTTTTTTACTGCACAATTTCATATTGAAATTCTTGTTTTTGTGTTCCAATGAGCACGTTTATGCGTTTTTAACGATTACATTCTTAAGGGGTAGACCACCTGCAGTAGCTCGATAATGCTCAATTTTAACACATTATTTGAAAAGTTTTGGAGCTGTAAATATTTCTTCAAATTTATCAATATTTTTAGAGTACATTGAACAAACCCTTATTTTACATATTCCATTAAACATTTTTAATGAAAAAATTATAATACTATTTAATTAAGACATACTAATTAAGGATTTTCCAAAAGGTGATTTGACATACACATGTTGCACACAGGATTATAAAAAATATATTCAATATATCCACTTAATAATACATATAATTATTCAATAAACATTGTACTTTAACTTCAACCTAAAATAACAATTAAGTTCACAGATGAAAATATTTTTTTAGGCAATTAAAACTGGAAATACAAAAATTATGATGAAATTTCAATGAAAATTAAAAAAAAAAAAAAAAAGAAAAGAAAAGAAAGAAAAGAAAAGAAAAAAATGTTACAGGTACTTACTTAAAAACAAGTAGAGGTTATAAAGCTACAAAAAATACAATATAATGTAAAATTTTAAGCTTCTGTGTTACTTAGTTTAGAAAATAGGATGCTCGCAATGTCGAAAATATATGTTTTGAGATAAATGGCTTAAAAGTTAAAATTTACCTTAAAATGCTATGATTTAAATGACTGGTAGTTCCGATGCAAAACCGGTTCTAATTGTCGTATCGTCATAATTTTTTGTTTAATTTAGGTAACAGGTTATTCTATAAGAATAGGGGATTTTTTTTTTTTTTTTTTTTTTTTTTTTTTTTTTTTTTAGTTTTAAGGCGATCTTCCCCCTTAATAAATCTATTGATTTATCCCAAATTATTGTATTGCAAACACTTTTTTTTGTTAATGTTAAATGTATATAACATAATCACTAAACATAGTAGAATATGCTCATTAGCTTTTCGAAAATTTTATTATCATTTTATGCTTTGCTAAATACACCTCCGCTTAAGTCCTTGTCAACTTCCATCGCTAGTCTTAGGACGAATTGCCGACGTAAGTCGAGATATTACTGTATTTTTATTTAAGATTTTTAAGAGTTCTCAATCCTTTCGGATCTAAATTTATTTTCAGTTTTTGTAAAAAAATTACTTTTACGTTAATAACATTAACACTAGTTATCCAAATAGTTTAATTAGTGCTTATCGGATACTTCATTCTCTGAAAGATAAAAAATGTTGTTGCTTTGCATACTATTCAATTAATATTCATATGACAAAGGAAGAATTTTTGGAGATGTTCAGAAAATATTGTGTTACAATAAGATTTATATGACGACTTATAACTTATATTACAACTTATATCATAACTTGTATAACGACTTTCTAATTTTTTTTATTGAGGGGGGGGGGGGGGCTATATTACACACGATTTTTTCAGGAAAGTAACTTTTATTTTAAATTTAAAGAGTAAAATATATGTTTAAAATAAAAAAATCGCAAATGGCGCAAAAAGAATTTAGCAAATAGTAATAATTATTATTATTACTAAAAGCCTAAACATAAATGTAGTCATATAGTAAATGCAGAGACATATAATAACATTACAATATGCAAATAGTAGCAAAAATATTTTTTTTAAATAAAATAATATTGCTTTAGAAGACATGTACTATTAGTAGTACATTAGACACGAAAAGGAAAAAGCGAAGTACCCAATTTTATCTTTTGTTGGTTGCGTTCGTAGTTATATAAATTCGTAACACATATAGTCGTCTTATGGTATGTCCGTCTGTCTTCTTATAACAGTGAAAGAACTACCGACCGAGCAGATTGAAATTGTATAAATATTGCAAAATTTTGTCGAGTCATTTCAAATTTTGTAAAAATCGAATCAAAACTTAAAAAGTTACTAATTAAAAATTCCTTAATTATATTAAATCCTATCACAATCCTATCCCTACAGCAAAAATTCGTGTAAGAGATGCAGATTCGAATTGAAAAAAAAAAAAAAATCTGTAAAGTTACTAAGAACTTTTTATTAAGCTAGGGATTATATATAGAATATATTATGTATTTGCAACCCACGTTACAGATAAACATTTAGTAAGATAGCTATATTTTTAGTAGATTCGTTTTTAAAGTTACAGATTTCTGTAGCTTTACAAAAATTAGTCCTGTAGATTTACATCTTTTTTTTTTTCCTTTGTACAGCGTACAGATAAAATTCAGTAAACATACAGATTTCGGCAACTTTACATTTGTAGGTTTGAAGATTTTTTTTGCAGTGTAGTGATTCTAGGTTGCCATAATGATTACGTTCTATTTACGATGGGATCCACAATATTTATCCATTGTCCTATTATTTCCCTATTACTGAGTTTAAAATAGGTAATCATAATAAAATTTGTATTCATGAATTTCTGTGTAAGAGGGCAAAAGCTATTCCACCAAGATCAGAATATTTATAAAATTACTTATAGGAAAAACGCACAATATTTGCCAAGTTTCATGTTCAACCTGTTTTTTTCTTGTTTGTTCAAATTCATTTCTCATTCTAACTTTTTGCAATATCTACAAATAAGTCTAGTATTGATTAATCAAAGTCTTATAAATTCAGTCGTTTCAGGTATTAAAGATGAATAAACGATTATACGTTCAGTATATTCCTCTCTAACCATAAATTTTACATTCTAAATTTAAAGGTCTATGTGAGCATTCACAAAAAGAAAAAAAAGGAAAAAATATAAATATAATAGTTTTGTACTCCAGAAAACTGACATAAAAATATATTCGTAGACATGACACTAATGAAAATTTATAAAAAGGTGAAAGTACATTATTAAGCTCGTCAATAATTGACAAAAAACGTAAAGTAAAATAATATTAGAAAACACCAAAGCGCAAAATAATTTTATATTTTATGTATTACGTATTAAATATTAACGCGTATGCATTTTACATTGTAAAAAAATCTCTAAATTACTAAATTTTTTCAAGGAAACTGGAATTTCTAGAATATTTTATGTACTGATAACAGCGAAAATTCATGCAGCAGAATTTGTTACATGAATTTTTTCTGTTACCGTTACACAAAAAGTTTTAGGAATCCCAGTTTCCTAGAAAAAGTTTCGCATCTTTAGAGGGATTTTTTTCCACACTGTCACTTAAAAAGAGTGACTATTCACTCCGGAAGAGTGAATACTCACTCTATCGCAAACTCAAAATATGCCCAACCTCTTTAGAGTGATTATTCACTCTGAGTAAAATTGAAATTGTTGACTCTCTGAAAGAGTAAATACTTACTCCTGGGAAGTAAATATTATCAGTCTAAGCAAGAGTTAGTAATCACTCATGCATTGCGTTTTCCCCCCTGGTAGAAATGAATAGTCACTCTTACATAGGAGTGAATGTTTACTTTTATGCAGTGAATTCCTTTTTCTATGTTGCTGTTATGGACATTTTAAAAGAATCATATCTTTAGAGCTTATAAGACACAAGTAAAATTTAAAAATATTTTTTCTACTACCAATATAAGATCTTAAAAAAGGTCATGTAAATTTTAACTGCAGCTCTCAAATAATAATTGACGTAGTTAAAATTGAGAGCTATATTCTTTTATGAGATTTTCATAAGCTCCTTTAAAGCAATCAAAAGAAAAAAAAATGACTGCTGTTATGGACATTTTAAAAGAATCATATCTTTAGAGCTTATAAGACACAAGTAAAATTTAAAAATATTTTTTCTACTAACAATATAAGATTTTAAAAAAGGTCATGTAAATTTTAACTGCAGCTCTCAAATAATAATTGACGTAGTTAAAATTGAGAACTAGATTGTTTTTATGAGATTTTCATAAGCTCTTTTAAAGCAATCAAAAGAAAAATAATGACTAAGTAATGAACTGAAAAACAGAAAAAATCTAAACAATTTTAGAACGTTAAAAGTCACTTTCTTAATAATGCTACTTGCGTTGCGGTATTAATAAGTTGTTAGTCTTTTAAAATGTAAACAAAAAAAAAAAAAAAAAAAAAAAAAGAAAACAACTTACAAGAAATAAATACAAGTATGGTAATGTTTGGAATAAAATACTTTACTGACAATATTTATTTAATACATAATTTGTAACATTAATTGAACTTTTAAAGAAAAACTCAATTAAAGTTACATACACTGTAAAGCAAAAATTGTAAAGTTATAAAACTTTCTCTGGAAACTGGGATTCCTAGAACTTTTCCTGTAACACTAACAGGAAAAATTTATGTAACCGATTCTTTTACATGATTTTTTTTCTGTTACCGTTACATGAAAAGTTCTTGGAATCCCAGTTTCCTAGAAAAAGTTTAGTAACGTTACAAAATTTTTCTTGCAGTGTACGTAGATGTACTTTTTTAAGTACCACAGAGCACTTAGATTAAAGAGAACTTCAAATATGAAAAACAAAAATGGCATATCTTGAGACAAAAAAATCTTAATACTTAGCTAAAAAATCATAAATTAAGATACAACATATAACATTTTATAATGCTTTACAATACGTCTTGGAATAACAGTTTCCTAGAAAAAGTTTACTAACGTTACAGAATTTTTCTTGTAGTGTATGTAGATGTACTTTTTTAAGTACCACAGAGCACTTAGAGTAAAGAGAACTTCAAATATGAAAAACAAAAAAGGCATATCTTGAGTCGAAAAAATCTTAATACTTAGCTAAAAAATCATAAATTAAGATGCAACATATAACATTTTATAATGCTTTACAATACGTCTTGGAATCCCAGTTTCCTAGAAAAAGTTTAGTAACGTTACAGATTTTTTCTTGCAGTGTACGTAGATGTACATTTTTAAGTACCACAGAGCACTTAGATTAAAGAGAACTTCATATATGAAAAATAAAAAAGGCATATCTTGAGTAAAAAAAATCTTAATACTTAGCTAAAAAATCATAAATTAAGATGCAACATATAACATTTTATAATGCTTTACAATACGTCTTGGAATCCCAGTTTCCTAGAAAAAGTTTAGTAACGTTACAGAATCTTTCTTGCAGTGTACGTAGGTGTACTTTTTTAAGTACCACAGAGCACTTAGATTAAAGAGAACTTCAAATATGAAAAACAAAAATGGCATATCTTGAGTCAAAAAAATCTTAATACTTAGCTAAAAAATCATAAATTAAGATGCAACATATAACATTTTATAATGCTTTAAAATACGTCATATAGAATTTTTTTTCGCACAGTGTTTCAAGTACAAAAATGTTACAAATTTTGAAACAAGCATAGTGGAATCAGTTAATTTTGTCATTTTATTAACAAAAAATTGTGTGATATGATTTTTAACATTGTATAACAGAAACAAAAGCAGGATAAAAAAATATTAACTAAGCAGCATTAAGTATTAAGTATCATTCTTTAAAAATAGAACAACAAGTTCAAAAGTCAAGTACATTTTTTCAATGTTGCATAATTAGAGACTATTACAACTTAAATTTAAAAGAGAGGTAATTATATTTTTAATGTGTAGAACACAAAATAATAAATTTTTTCGTTTATTGTTCCAGAATTTGTTTTAAAAATTACAAACGAGTAAAATAAAGTAATTGACACGAGTAGAAAAAAATTACGAAGTAAAATTTAAAAATATTTTTTCCTATATATATAAGATCTTATAAAAGGTCATGTAAATTTTAACTGCAGCTCTCAAACAATAATTGATGTAATTAAAACTGAGCCATAGATTGTTTTTATGAGATTTTCATAAGCTCTTTAAAAGCAATCAAAAGAAAAAAATTACTAAGTAATGAACTTAAAAAAAAAAAAAAAAAACCTAAATAATTTAAGAACATTAAAAGCCACTTTCTTATGTTACTTGCGTTGCGGTATTAATAAGTTGTTAGTCCTTTAAAATGAAAAAAAAAAAAAAAAAAAAAAAAAAGAATAAGCAAAGCAAGAAAATAAAAGAAAAAAAAACTACTTACAAGAAGTCAAGTCTTCAATTTTTGGAATTTAATCTAATAGGCAAAAAAATTAGTTGTTGCTGCACTAATTTATTTTTTCTTAATGTTATTATTTAAAAGAAATGTTTTTTTGAAGGAATTTAATCCATATTCACCAAAAATAAATAGTTGGAAGAATTTCGTATCTTGAAAAGTAATTTGTGTAGGATAATATACGTTGATGATTTTTTAAACTTTGTTGTTATTTATTACTATACGCTATTTTAAAATATATTTTTAAAATTAGTTTACATAGTTTAGAGGTGAATAATAATTAATTTTACTATTTAGAAAAAAACATACATTAATAGATTTCTAGTTTTATCATTTTTTAAAGAAAAAAAAAATTAAAAACAAAAATGTATTTTAACAAATTATAGTGACCATTTAGAAAATGGTATTTTCAAAGACTAAAATTTTAGACCTATAAATAAATTCTTTGTTTAATAAAATATTAATAATAGTCATCATTTTATGATGATCAAAACGTGACTTACGTAATAACGGAATCATATTACGTACGCTATGGATTAAACATTCTTGGACCACTGATAAATAAATCTTATATGAAATTTCAGTTGTACAATTTTTGGTATTGCAAATTTTTAGCCTTGTAAATATCGTACATTTTCAATTTTTACACCACCGTATAGGGAAAAAATTTATTTTAAATGCAATCTGTTTGAAAGCTGTACCTCAATTTGTTTCTGAGTTATTATTATTTTTTGTAGTTTTTAATACCTTTTTTTGTCATCGTGGATATATAAGTATTCCATTTCTGGATATTAAACATGGACCGATTAGAAAACGAATAAAATCCAGACATCACAAGGATTCAGATATGTCTCTGATATCGCTAGACCGAAAACAACATTAATTTTCCAAATAGTTAAAAAATAAATAAATAAATAAACGGAATTATCAAAAATTTTTTAAAATTATTTTTACTATTTTAGTTTAACATTATTTTTAGAACTTTCCAAAATGGTTGAAAAATGTCTATTAATTCAGTTTGTCTGTCCATTTGTTAATCTTTCCATCTGTTCTATCAGTCCACTCTCTAATTCGCACAAATAGGTTCAAATTAAATTGCAATTAATATATATTGTAATGAGATTTTCCATGGCAGTATCCATATTGAATATGAAGTATGTAGCATAAATAGTTCATTTATACAGACTCACAAAAAAATTCCGTAACACAATGGTCAATGTGGAAAAATCGTTTTCAGTATAATTTAATGACCGACATTATGATATTTGAAACTTATTGAAATTATAAAACACTAAATTTTATTAGAAGATAATTACTATAGAAGAGGACATTCATAGTATTTGTTGTTCATTTACAGGGATACACAAAAGAAATCTGTTACAATACTGTCTTTAAGAAATGATTGTAGGACGGGCGTTTTCTATTCCGACATTCACTTTTAATTTAAAAAAATGCACCCTATTCGTTGTGTATAAATTCTGTACCTCGTATATAGGGCTGTACAAAAGAATTCTTGTACCATTCTCCTTATTAACAGAATTGGATGAAACGGAAATTTCACCTGTGGTATGTACAGGGTATTTTTTTAGGCTATTTAGAGCTCTCTGTAGCTAATTTCAATAACCGGAACTGCTTTTAAAATTATAAGGGGACTAATGAAATCAAGGGAAAAAGATTTAAAAAAATAGTCCCAATCACTAGCAGTAAGGGCTATTCCATGTGACATGCTTGGCTGTTAAAAATATTGTACAAAGAATGCATGGTGTGATTTAAGAGAACGGTGGTCACATTGAATGTGGCCGAATTACTCGAAAGGAAAGTGAACATGATGAATAAAACATGGCATTTTATCCAAATTATTAATTTTGTCTGTTTCTAATGTTTTTTTTTTTTTTTTTTTTTTTTTTTTTTTTTTTTACCATATACAGCGCGAATTTTCTCGCTATCGGCAGTGATTGGAACTATTTTCTATTTATTTATTTATTATTATTTATTTTTTCAAACTTTTTTCTCAAGATATTATTATTCCATTTATAAAATTTTGTGTCACTCCAGTTATTAGACCGAGCTACCGGTGTCTCTGAATAGCGTCAGTTAAAAAAAAAATCCTGTACTTCCTAATTAAATTGAATTTTTGCTGCCTGTGCTTTAAAGGCAGAAATCTATTGTTATATACAAGGCTGCTCAAAATTCAGATAATTTTCTTAGTGTAGATGGGAACTGCTGAAGTTGGGTTTTTAAATTCATTATGCGTTCCCAAATGGCTTAATTAGACATACTACTTCAACTTATTAAACGTTGATGTTTTGTTACATTATTCTGAAAGAGTTGTGAATATTTCATAATCTACACTTGATGCATGCTTTTCCTTTATTCATTATTTACTGAACTCCATTTCAGTTTGAATACAGTTTCAAAGAAGATATAAATTTAATGCTAATTTTACAGACAGGCACATGCCGATTGTATTAAATTGTATTTACACGTTTGTCTATTTCGATCGGATCGGGATCCGATTTTTCAGTGCGAGGGATCACAAATAAATGATCGAGTGCGAGTATTACTTGTACAAAAAGGGTTCTGTACAATAAATATATGAATTATTAACTGTATTACTAAAAGCAAATCGTTGCTAAAAGAGGAATAATATTTTGTAAAAAACTATACAACATATAAAGTATACCTGTATACATTAGAAAAGTATGAATAGGAATACCATAATAGTTCAAATAAGTATGAAGTCTAAATGTTATCAAATATTCCTGTTCTGTATAACTATTTTTTAAAAACTAGATCACCGAAAAGGCGCCAATTTGACATCGATCAGTGAGCTAATTGCCGTTTCGAACCAGAAAAATGTTAAAAAAATGAGTTACATGTAAATTATAGTTAAATAAGGTAAACGAATAAATTAAATACTAATTTTTAATAATTTTTCTGCTTTTTAATATTTTTATAAAATATACATAAAAATGTTAAGCAAGAAAACTAATCGCGAATCCCATAGTATTTATGTGATTAATTATCATTAAATTCGTCTTATTAAAAAATGACGTTTATTGCTTTTATACGACTATTGGACATCGCAGTATATATATATCACAAAAATATATCACACAAATATATCATCATAAGTTGGTATCTAAACTTTAAAAGTCGATGTTACATACAGTACAGCCCAGTTACTGTGTATGTCCAAATCATTCGTGTCTTTAAGGGTTAATATCTCGGCTAATTACCGACGATTTTTTACTAAAATCATTATCAGCAATGCTTTCTTCTTCTTTCATTAATTTTTTGTGTATCAATTTTTTGTGTATTCCTGTAAATAAACGGCAAATTACAATCACATTATATTCTACAGTAAGAGCCGTGTCATACACTTCAGTGAGATAGATAAATTTTTATTTAATTTGTTTAAAACATTGTAATGCCATTAAAACACACCACTAACGATTTTACCCCGTAAAGATTTAGATTATACAATGTAATGGAATACTTTTGAGTGTCCTTGTAAGTAAACTGTAAATAGATGTTTAACACTTCATTTTCAAAAAGGATCAAGCCTTAGTGTTGTTCAATAATATCTTTGAATGTCATGCCAGTCGGACATTATTTATACTAGTTGGAGTATGGACATACAAACAATAGAAATTGAACATATAAACACTTTACAACAACAAACATTTAAATCCTAGAAGCAACCACTCTAAAGCCACTCTAAAAGCAACTTACGCATTTAATATTAATCTCTAGATTTTTTATGGGAACTTTCTAAAATATAAACTCTTATAATGACTTTAAACAAATAAAAAAGATGAAGTGTAAATCCAATAATTATGTTTGAACAGTTAAAAAATATTAAAAATCATTTTATTAATATTTTTAACTTGACTTGTTAAATTGTAGTGTTTTAATTGCTAGTTATTATAATTAAAATATAAATAAAAAAGAAAGAAAGCGCAAAATAAAAGTTTTCAATTTTTACAACTTAATATACCGCAATTTCGGGTGTATAAGCCGCGGATCAAACAATTCTTTTTGGACCCAGAAATCCTATTTAGTGATTGAAGACAGATATTTACGGCGATCTAACTAGTTATATTTGTTTCTTAAAAAATTCTGGGTCGAAAAAGAATTGTTTGATCTGCGGCTTATACACCCGAAATCACTGTAATAGGCGAAAAAACTAATTCTTGCAGCAATGTATTTTGTTTTGTTTTACTTCCTTTTAAATTTATATTCTTAATATCTATCCATCTATCTATATATATATATGTATATATATATTCAAATTCATCAGAAAAAAGTATCTAAAGTTTCACTTCATCAAAGGCAATTCATGCAAGATAATGTATTTCGTTGATTTTTTCTTTTTTATTGTGTCCTTATCAAGACGTGTTTTAAAATTACTTTACATAAATAAAAGGAAAAAATACTTGTATTTTATTTATTTTTCATTAGAAAATATATTAATAAATATCATATTAAAATTATTAATTACAATAAATTAACCTCTTCAGTTCCGAATCTAAAATAATAATACAAAAAATTATTCATTGGTTTTTCCCATACAAAATGACATTGAAAATGAAAGAAATAACATATTTTCTTAAATTGATCCTTTAGGTACTTAGTAATTTGGGTTAAAAAAAATAGGAATCTAAAATTACAAAACCCCTTAAAACATCAATTTAACAAAAATTTTTTCAAACTAATACAAGCACAAACTTAAAAGCTTTAAACAAGTAAATAATCTACAAATCCTAAAAAAATATATTGAAAGGTATTTAAGTTAGACTTATGAAAAATTATGACTTCCTTGGTCGCACTATTTTTTGGAAATTTTTAAGCATTTTGCAAACTCAGATGAAAATAACTTTTATTTTATGAAGCATTCAGCTTAGATGCAGGTAATCATTCGTTTGCTTTTAACGCAAAAAACATTCAGCTATTAAAATGTGATGTAGAAATGTAAAAAAAAAAAAAAAAAAAAAAAAAAAAAAAAAAAAAAATCAGTCATATTAGTTTTTAAAAGTAAAAAAAACAACGGCCCCCGAATGGGGACTCGGGGACCGTAGACGTTAAGATAAAAAAAAATTCGAAACTTAAATTATTTAAATATTAAAATAAAATTCCACATCTAAACTGATTAAAAAATTACTGTATTAAAAAATATTTTGTTCAAAATTTCTTTTATTATTTCTGTTCAACCATAAATGTTTATTTACTAAACTGATATTTTGTATACAGTCTCGGTAAAACATGAAATAAATTTACTGCATATTTATACAAACAGACAAATATCAGTTACAAACTTATTATACCTTCCGTTTCCAATTTTGGATTTTCAATACTACATAAATTTTTTACACAAATTAAAATTTTCATCAGTTGTTTCAAAATTAAAAAAACTTTTAAAGAGGAAAATTAATTGCTTCATTAAAAACAAAATTTTCTGAAGAAAAGTTTAAAAAATATTATTTTTCTTGTTACTTGCAAAAGATGTAAAAATGTATATAAATTCCAACTGCAGCTACTCAAAAAACAATTTACACATTTAAAAGGAAGTTCTAGATTGTTTTATGGGATTTTTTTAAAAACAAACACTTTTAAAGCAATCAAAACGAAAAAGTTATTAAGTATGAACCTAAAAACAAAAACATAAACAGTTTAAGAACATTAACAAGCACTTTATTAATATTATTAACCTAACTTGTTATTTTGTGGTGCTGTACTCAAAATGAGCACCTATAAATCCGAACTTTATATGTACTCATATAAAATTTAGTATATGATACATTGCAGGTACCATACCATAGTACCTGACAAACTATACCATATTACCTGATATGTTAATTGTTGAAATTGAAAACACATTTCCAGCAATTACTGTTCATAAGCAGTAATCAAAATTATTTTGTGGGCCCCTGTAAATTAACAATGAATTTCATACATGCTTTATGTTGCAGTAAACGCCTTGTATTTCACCTGAGTAACATTTATATAAATTTTAATGTGACATCGTTAAAATATTTCGGAATCGATTTTTCCCCATAAACCGTAATTTAACAAAATTCGTTTAAGTATCTATGTAAACAAACCATTGAATACTGTACAGTTCATTTTCATGTCACTGTAAACGTCCAATAATATATATAAAAATTTCACGGCAATCTGACTGTATTCATATGAGTTAGAGAACACACAGATAGACACATCAAATTTCTAAACACCTTTCAACTATGTTGGAATGTGATAAAAAAGATAAAACACCATGTGACTATCAGAAGGCCGAAAATCAGTACATCTCAATACATGGTTTTTGTACAAAGGATAAATTTTAAATATTAATTCATATACAGTCGACTCTCGTTAATTCGAAATGGGATAATTCGAATCTTCGCTTAATTCGAACTAAACATGAAGTCCCGAAATTTTGAATGGCAGAATAACGTTAAAAACTTTCACTAATTCGAACACATTTTCTCTTGACTTCGTTTAATTCGAACTAACAAGAATTCCAATTTTTCATTTTTCTTTTCTTTCTCACGGATTTCAGATAATTTGAATAGCTTTCCTTCTTTGATTTTCGTGAAAATTGTTCCGAACGAGTATACATATAATCCAATACATTTGATATCCATTTTCTTGGTGCCCTTCTGTCCATCAGTGACATCTCAAATTTTTCTACATTGTGCTTATTTTTAAACATTTAATTAGTTTATGTATTTATACATTCTAATTTAATATTAAGTACAAATAATAACAGACGAAATATATTTAAAAAACACTATAACATTAATTCCTTTGTAATAGTACCATATTAAGCATGCTTTTATTTCATATTTTCTATAATTCGAACTTCGGATAATTTGAACATTACTTGTGGTCCCGACGAGTTCGAATTAACGAGAGTCGACTGTACTAAATAAAAATACAAACGGTAATAATGAACTAATAATAGATGACTTTTATCCAAAAAAGAATTTTGTTTCTTAGAATTATGTCAAAAATCAAATAAGTACATTAGATTTTCACTGTTCGGCAGTTCAAATATTTGTCAACACTGAAAATGTTCATTTTTAAGCTTAAGCCTGTTAATCGATTCATTATTAACCCAGCTCTTCAAGAGAGTTTTGCATATTTATGTAAAATTACACACGCAAGTAAATAAACTTCAGATGAGTGACATTTATTAACATAACGCAAAATAATATTTTGAGTAATGACCTAAATAGAAAGAATTTTTTAGGAAAACAAACACTGATCTTTTACTTCTTTTCATGTTAATTAAGGTACAGTGAACCAAAAAAATTTCGGACACTTAATCTTTTACACATTAGTGCATGATTTTTTTAAAAAACTGTTAACTTTAAAAACGTGAACCAAAACTGAAAACGCATGTCTTGCAGTTATTGTTCATAAACAGTTGTCCTAAATTTTGGTTAAGCCCTGTAAATGAACAATTAATTCTATATCCACCATATTTTTTGCTAGTACACCTCAGTGATATATATAAATTGCAATATGTTTAAAATAGGGTAATATAATTAAAACACACCACAAATTACTTTTCCCCTTAGACCATTACGTGACTTAATTCTTTTGAATGTCTCTGTAAAGAGACCTTAAATGCCACACACTTCTTTTTCAATTGCAAACATAACATAATGATAGCAATAACACCTATGAATATCATGACATTCGGACTATATTTCCCGCGTTAGAGCACATACAGACAAACCGAATTTATAAACACCTTTCAACTATGTTAGAAAATGTTAAAAAAGAAAAAAAAACTTCACAATCTCAATCCATCGTCTTTGTACAAATGATAAATTTTGAATATTAACGACAGAAATAATTAGAAACAATAATAATGAACTAATTATAGATTGCTTTATGCAAAAAAGGGATGGTTTTCAAAAATGAGTTATGTCAAAAATCATATCTAAGTACATGGCACGTTCACTGTTCGGCACTTCAAATATTTGTCAACGGAAAAACATTAATTTTTGAACTTGTTAGCCGATGATTCCTAATTAACGCAGCTCTCCAATGAGTCTTGCACATTTAGGTAAAATTACACGGGTAAGTAAATAAATGTCAGATGAATGACATTTACTAACACAAAGTAGAAAATTATATTTTCCAATTTTGAGTAATGAGTTAAAGAGAAGGCATTAGGTAAACAAAGCTCAAATACCTTTAATCTTTTTGGGTTAATTAGGGTACTGTGACGCAAAGTAAAACTAGGTCACTTATTCTTTTCTGAATTAGTCATTTTGAGTATAAATACGTCATCTTTGTACAAATGATAGATTTTGAATGATAACAACTGAAATAATTAAAAATATAAACAGTAGTAATGAAAAATTACAGATCACTTTATTCAAAAAAGAAATGTTTTTTTAAAGCTGAGTTATACAAAAAAAAAAAAAAAAAAAAAAAAAAAAAAAAAAAAGCATATCTAAGTGCATGACACTTTTGCTGTTCGTCACTACAAATATTTGTCGACATAGAAAACGTTAATTTTTAACTTTTGTTAACCGATTCCTAATTAACACAGCTTAAAAGAATGTCTTGCGTATTTATGTAAAATTGCTCAAGCAAGTAAATAAGCGTCAAATGAATGGCATTTACTAACGCAAAGTAGAAAACTATGAGCAATAAGCTAAAGAGAAAGCATTAGGAATACAAAGTTTCATTGCCTTTTATCTTTTTAAGGGTTAATTAAGATACTGTGGCACAAAGTAAAACTAGGTCATTTATTCTTTTATAAATTATTTATTTTGACTTTTTACCTGATCAATATTTTTAAAAAATAACAGAATTTCAAATAATGACTATTTATTTGATGCCTTTTACAGAATTTCTATTCTTTTACCACCAGTTTTTAGAAACAGAAATTTTACGTAATTCAATAAGAACAAGTTGGAAATTGCACGTGAAGCGTAGCAAATGAGGTGCATTCGTACTATAACGAAGTTTTAAAAATATCACTCTCATATATCAATCACATAAAATTATAAATAATTACAATTAAAATGCGCACCAAACAATGTTATCCCTATACCATTATGCAAGGGAATACTTTTGTGTGGCCTTGTAAATCAATAACAAATATTCTTTGCACCATAGATTATGCAAAATGTATATTATAATATGTATTTTATAGATGCATATCAATTTTATAACGTTCGAATAAATGTAACACCATTAAAATGCATTTGAAACATTTTACGCCATTAACCGTAATGTAACGGAATACTTTTGATTGTCCCTGTAATTGAACTATGCATCCGATTTTGATAAAATTTGAAATAACTCGACAAAATTACGTAATAATTATGTATTTAAAATTTCAAACGATTAAAATGCATTTGAAACTTTTTTTTTTCCATTGAGCGTAATGTAACGGAATCCTTTTGATTGTCCCTGTAATTGATATATGCATCCGATTTTCTTAAAATTTGAAATGACTCGACAAAATTATGTAATAATAATAAAATTTAAATTTCAAGCGATTCGGTTGGGTAGTTTTTGCGTTGTTATATGCGGACGAACAGACGGACGGACTGGACGACAACAATAGGTGCTACGTATATACATAATTACGAACGCACCTAAAAATGATCGAATTAAATAACACAACATTTACAATAAAAATTTGCCGGTGAGAATAATAAATCACGATAGGAATATGGATTCCCATACGTGGTACGTGCAAATCAGGATTAGCAAAAACACTTTGCCCGTTTGATGTACGGGCAATGAAGCGATTAAATCAATTCGAGTATAAATCCAAAGCACATTAAAAGCATTTTTTAATTAAATTAAAAAAAGCAATGTTGAACAAACAATGAATAGCAATCTCAAATTAAAATTAGAACATAAATATTGTTTTAATTTCTCGGAATTATTTTGCTGAAGCTTGATATTTGGATGATAAATTTACATGTGCAATAACAGCTTTAAATCTATTTGCAATTGAACAAATTAATTTTTTTTAAATATTTAAGAGTAAATTTTAATAATTCTTTACTTAATGCTTTTTATTTTAATTATTTTTGTCATTGGATATGGCATGATTTTATGGTATGAAGATTTTTCATTTCGGTATTAATTTTCAATTAAATTGAAGCCAAATAATTTTGTATTAAATAAAAACAAACAACAGTTCAACAAAGAATTAAAAATAATTTCAAAATAAAACTCAGATATAAATATTGTTCTAATTCAATTGAATGAATTACACTGGTGTCCAAAAGTTAAGCATAATTGGTAATTAAGTAAGTAATGAAAGAAATATAAATCGAAATGCGGTGAAACTCCAGGTGTGTAAACAAAATAGTACGCGTCACATATTTTCGCGAAGAGTTTTCCCCGAAATCGAACAGGGGACCGTCAACAAATTGAAAAAGAACGAAGATCTTTTGGATAACCCTGTCAAAACTAATGTAGCAAAAGCGTTCAAATTGCACACTATGATTAAGTGGCTTATTGTAATGTACTGTGTTTATTTTTATAAGGATAGCATGTATACTCGTAGAGAAATTAAGGTTTTTATAAAAACAGTCCTAAGTTTTTTGCTTATAATTTGCAAAGTTCTTAATATAAATAATGTTTTTTTTCTGAAAATATGACAAACATCATTGTACACAATACCCTGTAATCAGAATTAAAAAATAATAAAAATTGAATGACAAATGTGCAGGTTTACTAAATATTTTTTTGCTGCGCATGCGTGAACGCTATTAAAATTTCATTTGCATATTATGTTAGTTAAATGTATAGAGCAACTTTTGTGAAAGTCCCAAAAACATAGCTTAAAAATTCTGAAAATTATCGTTGATAGAATGAGATCAAAATCCTTTATTCCCTAAATGAAGAAAAAAGATGAGGGGCTGTATCCATATTCCATTGTTTAGTGCCTACACAATATTGCACGTAAAACTATATTTGAATAAAACCCCTGATTTTTTGCTTCCTTTTACGAATAACGGATTTTAAGTTGATTCTATAGACGATCATTTTCAGAATTTTCAAGCTATGTTTTTTAAACTTTTACAGAAGTTGCTCTATACATTTAGCTAACACAATGTGCAAATGAAATTTTGGTATCGTTGACGCATGCGCAATAAAAAATTATTTACTAAACCTACTCATTTTTCATACAATTTTTATTATTTTTAAATTCTGATGACAGTGTATTGTATACAATGATGTTTGTCATATTTTCAGAAAAGAACATTATTTTATATTAAGAACTCTGCAAATTATAAGCAAAAAACTTGGAAAAATTTAGGACTGTTTCCTGCCAGAAAAGATGTAGGCTTTCAGCTTTTATAAGAGAATTAAGATACCTCGCAAATTCTTATTTCCTGCTTATGTTGTAGAACGTCGATTAACCGAGCTTAGATAAATCGAGGTTTCTGTTAACCAAACCAATAACGAAGCCTGATTTGTTTTCTTTTGCAGATGAGCCTTGAAAAAGACCCCACTTTTTAGTTCAATATCTGTGCTGCCATCTATTCTAAGAGGTCTTCACGAGCTAAGGCAAACTTTCAAATGGGCCGGGACATCCCGGAAGCATTTTCATAAAGAATCACTTTTTGAGCACCTTATCGCCAGAACAACGATTGGCGCGGAGATGAAGTCAATGGTACGCACCCTTTCTTGTTTGTGACGTCAAACTCTTAGCGAATAGCAACCCTTCCTTCTGCAAAAAAATCGCGTTTATTGTTCATTTGTTTTTCCATAAATGTTATCAAGCAAAGACTATAATGAGAGGAAATGTTATTCACGGTTATCTACGATTAAAACATAGTTTAAAACAAAGAACTTTTTCAGATTAAAGTGCTTTAAGTTTCACAAAACATCTAAACATAGGTTTTTTTTTTTTTTTCTCTCAATTCAAAAATATAATTTCCTTAACCCCTATGTTCGAAGAAATTGAGAAGTTAATTAAAAACAGTAGAAGATTCTCTTGTAATATATATAATTCTATTAATCATATGTTTTATGACACATTTGAACTTAGTTTATTTTGTGTTTGGCGATGCAGCTAGCTGAACGTGCTCGCTTTCGCCAACTCGCCAAGGCTGGTGCTCAAAACGTGATTCTTTCTGAAAATGCATCCCGGAAGTATTAACGCACTGTTTTTAACGGGTGAGTAGGGCAAAAAAATTGAATGTCTGTGCCATGTCGATGAAAAATTAAGGGACATACCGAACTTAAAAATGATCCGATTTAAAAATATAAAAGAAGGCAATAAAATATGAGCTATTTTCACTGAATTTTTAATGAAGTTGTTCAAGCACTAACAACTGCCCTAAGATATTTGGAGCAAAGAAGTGATGTTACGCTGATAGATCTTCTGTTCATATGACTTGATTCATTGTAGACGCACGTGTTTTCACGCCTGACGAAGAAAGACTAAGTTCTTTCGAAAGGCCTTGCGCAATTTAATTTATTTTATGGTGTTTTAAAGAAGTTTTTTTCACTTCAATTTCAAAATCTTCTGTTGCTCAAAATTTGGTGTAATTGAGCAGCCACTGATAAAAAATCTGGATTTTTTTTCAAAGAAAGGTAACAGGCTTAAAAAAAATAAATAATGTAAATTTAACAAATTAATATAATTATTTTTTAAACAAATATTGTTTTTAGATTTTTTTTATTTCTGAAAATTCATCTTTTACAATTTAGCTTACTATAGTTAAAAAATTCAGTTTAATTTATAAAATTTACAACTAGTACTTAATAATTTTTTTTAGATACGTTGAGATGTGAAAAATAATTTTATGTATGTTTGTTTTTATCAATTAAAAAAGTTCTAAGATATATTAATTTCCCGTGCATGTCGAGTTTTTATACATAATTTCTATTAACCGAGATTTCCTATATCCGAAGTATTAGCGGTCTCAATTAGCTCGGATAATCGAGGTTGCACTATACTTAATATGTTCAATTAAAGATTTTTTTAAAGACTATAAAGTTATCTTCAGACTAATTTCCTATTGCTTTAAAAAAGAACTCATTTTGGCCGAAACTGGATTTATATTTTATTACGGTAAAGCAGGCCTGTCCAACCTTTCACTAAACAGGGGCGCATTTTAGCTCTTGGAAAATAATGAAGAGCGCCATCATTAACAGGGCTTCTTAAACTAAATTTTCTCACAGTATTAGTGGCGATGGATAAATGAAAATGTATATCACAGTAGAACACATAATTCCTCTTTGTGCATCTGGGGTTCCATTTAAATAAGAAAAATAAAATAAAAATAACTTTAAATCGTAGTAAATTTCGAATTATACATTTTTTGTAAGGTGCTATCTCAAAAAGAAAAAAAAAAAAAAAATAGTAGGGAAAGAAGCCAGAAACTTCAATATGGCTTTTAATTCAAATAAAATTGTAACCAGAGTTATTGTTAGTTTTTTCGGATGAATAAATACTTTTTTATTTAATTTGGAGGCGTAAATACGCAGTTATAAAAAATACAAAAACGAAGACAAGCATATTAGTGACCAATCCATGAGTGTTTCTAGATAAATAGTCTGGAAAAAATTTCATTGATGGAAATCATTTCGTACAATTTTATAGTTTTTTTTTTAACAAAATGAGAAAAATGGCTGAAATTTTAAAGGTCTGGGAGAGAAAATGACACTCCTTTACCTCTATTATAAAACAGCAGTGGGCCAGTATAACAACAACAAAACAGCTAAACTTTCATGCACGAAAAGAGACGGAAGGGATTCGCTAATTTTTCTACATTTCACTTATTACACATATTAAAAGTTACTGTCAACTTTTGCTGATTTCCAATCGTCATAATTTCCATAACATTTTTCGTAAAAAAAAAACTATAAATTAGTTAGGAAGCGTAATAACACATAATTAAAGTTTTAAAATACGTTAATGCCTATAAATTAAAAGTTACGTTGATGCCTGAAATGCACTTATAGAAATTTTAAAAATATCTCTTAAGGAAATATCAAGGATTTTGAACAAAATATTTAGACGGATTTTTTTTTTTTTTTTTTTTAATGAAACTTTCTAAAGGACACCAAAAATAACGCTCAAAGGGCGCCACGTTGAATAGCCGGATGGTAAAGTAATAATATGAATCCTACATTGCATATCTTGTACGTTCGAATACGAGTTACGAGTGTGCGAATTAAGCTATAATTACAATACATTCAATCTATGCGACTTCTTACACATTTACGTTAAATAAACATTAAAACTTAAAAATAATATAACTCTTGAATGGAAGATTTTATCAAAATATAGAAGCAGTTTTTACTGACTCTCATTTAAGCAATATTTTTGTAGTATATGAAATCGAAATTTCAAAGGTGTAGCGAAGAAAGAAAACTTGAAAATCCCTACCTAACCTATCTTTAAACTGATAATATTTCATGAGCTCATAAATTGCTTTTAAATGTGGATGTAATCATCTCTTCTGTCGATAAAGGCCAAGAAAATAAATTATTTTATGTTCCTGCTATCTGATAGTGGAATGAAGTGAAGTGAAATGAAGATTTTCGTCTGCGGTTTTGGTTGTTCATTTTAGTTATTTTCGTGTCTGAAATTATTAGCTTTTAGTTTTTTATGCATGAAACTGTAATATATTTAGTAATTGAAAATTCAGGGTTTTTTATATTAGCTTTAACAAAAACAGCGAAAAAAAAACCCCGTGAAATTATTTTTATGTTTATCATTTATAGCGCTTTTGAAAACAATATTAAATCTAAAACTATAAATTTTACTCTATTGATATATTTTTCCATTTTTTATAAATAATTCACAAATAAATTTATAAACGTTTCTTTTAAAGAGACATGCTCCATCTTCATAGAGTTTGCCATATTTCTGTATCCCGATTTAAAAACTGCTGTCCCGCCTTTTTTTTTTTTTTTTTTTTTTTTTTTTTTTTTGACTGTTAGTCTCATTATGTGTTAACTTTCAATGTTAGATCGGTTACAGAGGCAGTATTATTTCCATCAGAATCACAAACGTTTTCCGTTTATGTCTGAATTCCGTTACAGACAAGTTCTTTTTTGTAATGCGTTCGTAATTATATTAATACTTGGCACCTATAGTGATCGTTCAGTCTGTCCGTCCAAATATAACAATGCAGAAACTACCCGATCTAATCGTTTGAAATTTAAAATACATAATTGTTTCATAATTTTGTCGAGTCACTTCAAGTTTTATGAAAATCGGATGAATATTTCAAGTACAGGAGCTATCAAAATTATTTCGTTACATGATGGCCAATGGGAAAAAATAGTTTCAAGTGCATTTTAATAATGTTACACTCTTTCGAATATGATAAAATTGATATGCATCTATGAAGTATATACTTAAATATACATTCTATATAATAAGATTATACATTCTATATATAAGGATGTGTTTTATTTATTGTCAGAGCCACATAAAAGTATTTCATTACATAATGGTATAGGAGAAAACATTGTTTGGAAAGAGTTTTAATTATATTAAACTAGTTAATGTTCTATGAAAATGACATACATTGCTCAGGCTTACTAAAGCTTAAATCCTGTATAATACAAAGCAGATAGTATTTACACGGACACACAAAAGATTTCGGATTTATACAGTATCCGAAGTACTGTATACTATTGCACCAAGATCTAAATATTATTAAGACTTCGTTATAATAAGAACGCACTGCATTTCATGCGTTTGATGTGTAATTACCGACTTGTTTATACTATATATTGTATTTTTATATCCAAATTTAGAAAGCGCTATCCCGATTTTTTGTCTGCCTCTCTCTCTTTTTGTGATAGTGAAATCGCCATCATTACACAGTCTCTATTCTTTTCTTCAGTATCATAAACCTTTTACGTTAAGACAGTATTTTGTTATAGACAGGTTTCGTTTTATACTATTTACTGTATTTTCATTTTCAATTAGGATCTGCTATCCCACTTTTTTGTATCTCTCTTCCACATTTTGTTAAAGTGGAACTGTCAACACTAGATCATACAATATTAAACATTTTTTACTATTCCTTTATATACAAGTTCCGTTTTCTTGCTATTTACTGTATTTTTATATTACAATTCGGAAACCTTTGTGCAACTTTTTTGCCTTCCTATGATATTTTTTGTGAAAATAGAATGGCAACACTATATCAGTCACACCATCTGTAATCCTTTCGTCAGGATCATAAGCATTTTCCCTTTAAACAGGATTCCGTAATATATAGTTTTCATTTCGAAAAGACCTTACTGTAACAATTTTAGATTCAAGAAGATTTTGTTGTATTAAAAAAAAATTCTAAATAAAAAGAAAACTTTATCTAAAAAAATTATGAAAAAACAAATAACAAAACCATAGAATAATAAAAGAAATAAGTATAAAGCATAAAGAAATAAACAGAAAGAAGAAACATCTAAGGTTAAATCAAATTTTGCTACCATTTACGCAAAATATTCAGAATCATTATTTAATGCAAATTTTTATCGGAATATTTTAAAAAAAAAAACTTTTTATCTATGGAAATAATTTCGCGGGTCCATTTTATGGGATTTTCCCGCAATATAGATAGATGCGTTCAAAGTATTGAAAGAGAAACAAAAAAATCATAAACACTCTTAAGAACATTAAAAACGCATTGTATTCATATTTTTATTGTTGCTTGTTATTTTTGAAATGAAATATTTTTTTGTAGTAAAAGAGAAATAAAAGCTAAATTTTATGGTTTTCTCTAATCTCAAGAATGTGCTTTTGCTGAAGCAAAATATGAAATTAATGATAGCTGCAATATTTTTTATGGCGTATAAAATCTATTTTGCAATTTGGTACTTTTAAAGTAAAAATAATTTTTAAATAAATGATTAAGACTGTTCTTAAATCAAATCGGGCAACTTTATGACATAAGTTTAAATTTATTTTTGATCGGGAATACATGAAATTAGCAGGTTATTTTGCTCTAAAACGATCTAATCACACTCATTTTCCGTTTTTTTTTTTTTAAACACAATAGATTTTTCAGAAAATAGTATCAAACTGGGCGTTTTGAATCGAATTTCTTCGCGGGAGAAGAATAATCACTTGGAGTGGGGTGAAAAACGAGTCTGTCATATGACTGAATTCGTTTATAATTCAATGCGTATTTATTGATCAAAAATGAAAAATTCAGTTCGATTCCAAATCGCTCCACTAATCAACACTGTAAAAAAAAAAAAAAAAAAAAAAAAAAAAAGAAAGAAAGAAAAAAAATTCATATTTTAATAAAATGAAGACTTTATTTGAAAAAATTCACGAATAAAATAGATAACAAAACCACAGAATATCAAAAGAAATAAGGTTAAATCAAATTTTGCTACCACTTACGCAAAATATTCAAAATCATTATTTAATGCAAATTTTTATCGGAATATTTCCAAAAATCTTTTTATCCGTGGAAATAATTTCGCGGGTTGATTTTATGGGATTTTCACACAATGCAGATGCGTTTAAAGTATTGTAAGAGAAAAAAAAATTAAGAAACTGAAACAAAACAAAGAAAATATAAACATTCTTAAGAACATTAAAAACGCATTGTATTCATATTTTTATTGTTACTTGTTATTTTTGAAATGAAATATTTTTTTTATAGTAAAAGAGAAATAAAAGGTAAATTTTACGGTTTTCTTTAATCTCAAGAATGCGCAAGCAAAATATGAAATTAATGGTAGCTGCAATATTTTTTATGGCGTATAAATAATATTTTGCACATTATGTACTTTTAAAGTAATTTTAATTTTTAAATAAATGATTAAGACTGTTCTTAAATCAAATCGGGCAACTTTATGACATAAGTTTAAATTTATTTTTGATCGGGAATACATGAAATTAGCAGGTTATTTTGCTCTACACTGTTAAAAAAATTCTGAAATTCACGAACATTTTTTTCCTGAATTTCACAGAAAAGCTCCCTTTTAACAACTAAAGGGTATTTTCCGTTACAAATCACAAAGTTCCATCATATTTCCTAAAAAAAACGAAACGGATGGAAATAAAAACAAAAAACGGAGACACTCCGTTGGGTGGGGAGATCCATGGCCGAGTGGTCAAGGCACCACACCGCTAATCGCCTGCGAGCGCAGATTGTGGGTTCGAGTCCCATTGGTACCATGGAATAATGAAACAAAAAATTCCTTTTAAATTACATTTTTCTGTTTATTTTTCTCTTTTTTTTTCTTATTAAAAATCTTTTAATTTATTAGCCGAAAAATAAATAAATAAAGAAAGAAATAAATAGTGTACGACAATTTCAAAAAAAAAAAAAAAAAAAAAAAGTCTATATATATATCTATATATATATTGTAAAAAAATTGTTAATAAAAAAATTTTTATTAAAAAAAAACAGTGGTTTTAACCAGTGATTTTTTTTAATTTAAACTATTTAAAAAATTAAAAATGATTTTGAAAAATAATAAGTATTATGCATCAGTCTGAAATAACCCGTTTACAAACATTCTAAGGAATATATTTGAAAGGAAATCTTTGAAATGCACAACAGATTTTCCCACTAACACATAAAAGACATACTTTGTACCGTTTAGCATCAGCAACTTTGGCTCAGTTCGTAAGAATTTGTTCCGCAATCTGAAGGTCCCGAGTTCGGTCCTGAGGACGGGCGGCGTGAACTAAATTATCCAAAATAGCAATTAAGTAAAATAACATAGCAGCTTAAAATCCCTCGGTGACTTCGAATTCTTTGAAGATTAATGGGTAAATCATTTTTAAAAATTATATTATATTATTACTATTATAAATCAAACTTTGTAACGGAAAGTTACTGATTCTTACACCGGAGTTTTCCCTTCTTGTATTTCCCACAACGGAAAATCTACTAACGGAACGGTAAAAGTTCGTCTACATTGCTGCCGGTAGTTTCACCTGGAATTCACAGATTTATTTTTAACAGTGTAAAACGATCTAATCGCACTCATTTTCCAGTTTTCTTTTTAAGCACAATAGATTTTTCAGAAAATAGTATCAAACTGGGCGTTTTGAATCGAATTTCTTCGTGGGAGAAGAATAATCACTTGGAGTGGGGTGAAAAACGAGTCTGTCATATGACTGAATTCGTTTATAATTCAATGGGTATTTAATGATCAAAAATGAAAAATTCAGTTCGATTCCAAATCGCTCCACTAATCAACACTGTAAAAAAAAAAAAAAAAAAAAAAAAAAAAAAAAAGAAAGAAAAAGAAAAAAGAAAAAAAAGAAAGTAAAAAAATTCATATTTTAATAAAATGAAGACTTTATTTGAAAAAATTCACGAATAAAATAGATAACAAAACCACAGAATATCAAAAGAAATAAGGTTAAATCAAATTTTGCTACCACTTACGCAAAATATTCAAAATCATTATTTAATGCAAATTTTTATCGGAATATTTCCAAAAATCTTTTTATCCGTGGAAATAATTTCGCGGGTTGATTTTATGGGATTTTCACACAATGCAGATGCGTTTAAAGTATTGAAAGAGAAAGAAAAAAAATTAAGAAACTGAAACAAAACAAAGAAAATATAAACATTCTTAAGAACACTAAAAACGAATTGTATTCATATTTTTATTGTTACTTGTTATTTTTGAAATGAAATATTTTTTTTATAGTAAAAGAGAAATAAAAGGTAAATTTTACGGTTTTCTTTAATCTCAAGAATGCGCTTTTGCTCAAGCAAAATATGAAATTAATGGTAGCTGCAATTTTTTTTTATGGCGTATAAATAATATTTTGCACATTATGTACTTTTAAAGTAATTTTAATTTTTAAATAAATGATTAAGACTGTTCTTAAATCAAATCGGGCAACTTTATGACATAAGTTTAAATTTATTTTTGATCGGGAATACATGAAATTAGCAGATTATTTTGCTCTAAAACGATCTTATCGCACTCATTTTCCGGTTTTCTTTTTAAACACAATAGATTTTTCAGAAAATAGTATCAAAGTGGGCGTTTTGAATCGAATTATTTCGCGGGAGAAGAATAACCACTTGGAGTGGGGTGAAAAACGAGTCTGTCACATGATTGAATTCGTTTATAATTCAATGGGTATTTATTGATCAAAAATGAAAAATTCAGTTCGATTCCAAATTACTCCACTAATCAACACTGTAAAAAAAAATCCATATTTTAATAAAATGAAGATTTTATTTAAAAAAAATTCACGAATAAAATAGATAACAAAACCACAGAATATCAAAAGAAATAAGGTTAAATCAAATTTTGTTATCACTTACGCAAAATATTCAAAATCCTTATTTAATGCAATTTTCATCGGAATATTTCCAAAAACCTTTTTATCCGTGGAAATAATTTCGCGGGTTGATTTTATGGGATTTTCACACAATACAGATGCGTTTAAAGTATTGAGAGAGAAAGAAAAAAAAATAGAAACTGAAACAAAACAAAGAATACATAAACACTCTCAAGAACACTAAAAATGCATTGCATACATATTTTTATTGTTACTTTTTATTTTTGAAATGAAATATTTTTTTTTTATAGTAAAAGAGGAATAAAAGCTAAATTTTATGGTTTTCTCTAATCTCAAGAATGCGCTTTTGCCGAAGCAAAATATGAAATTAATGATAGCTGCAATATGTTTTATGATGTATATATAATAATTTGTACATTAGGTATTTTGAGAGTAAAAAAAAAAAAAATTCAAAATAAATGATTAAGATACTGCAAGGAATGTAAAAAGTAAATAAATAAATAATTTTTTTTTTTTATATTCCTTTTAAACATTATCATTAATTTAGTCTCAGATATTTTAGATACCGTATTACTGGAATATACGTCGAGGAGTTTTAGACAGAATTTGGGAGTTGAAAATGAAGTGTCGACTTACACTCGAGATAGTAAAAAAATATAAAAATAAAATTTCGCAGATGATCTGTGAATGGGCAAATTTTTTAAATAATCACACATGGGTCTAAGATGTGAGAGATATAAAAACGGACAATGTCATTTGTCTGCGATTAACAAAATAAATTCAACAATAATATGCCTATAATTGTTCTGCTGATCATTTTCTTTTGTGATAGAATTCGCTTTAGTACAGGAGCATTAATTTCAACACCTTAGTCCACCTTTTTTAAAATAGTTCAACTTGAGAAAGCTTCTGTGCAAAATGTAAGATGGCTTTAATCAAAAAATAAAAGAAGATACGTATACTATAATTCTGACTTATTATATATAAAAAACCCCTCCGTGTATAACGATTCCGGGATCAACCCATCCACGAGAAAAATAAACTTATTGCAACTGCCCCCACGTTAGGCTTAAGTATTCCGAGACGTTCACAAATATTCAAATTGTTCAACTTATGGGAATATACATGTAATCATCCCCCATTTTCTTTAAAACCTACAAAAACTATTTAATTATAATGTTTAAGTTCTAAATAAAACAATCGGCAATTAAGGAAAAAAACAAACAATGTAAGCCAATTAATGCTGTTTTTGCCATTCAAGAATGACAAATTCTGTGAATGAATCTTTAGAATGATTCTTTTGTCACTTCACGATTCACGAATGATTGGGCGCGTTCGGGAGCTACGCGCGCTGAGCGTGCGCGCTCATGAATAGGTAATGGAGTGGATCTAACAGCGGATATAGTACTCGGTACTGTGCGCTCATTAACAGATTAAGAACAGACCATGGAATCGATTAATGACGATGCTAATTATAAATATAATCTGTTACAAACAAAGTTGAGCTTCATGGCCGAATGGATAGAGCGTTGAACTCCAAACCAGAGATTCTAGGATCGAATTCTTCGCGTCTAAGCGTACTCCAAGCAAAAACTCCTGGACTCGCGCTGTGTCTCCCGAACACGCCTATTGTTTATTCTTTATTGTTGACATTTGTTTTCGATCTTATAAAGTGTTTTATTTTAAGTATTATCTAAAAAATGGGCCAAAATAGGAAATTTTTTTTATACATTTTAGATATTTTTATTGTTTTTTCTCAGCATTTGTATATATTTTTTGGCTGTAGTTTCACAATATAATCTTTTATAATTGATTTTTTGCCTTACTTTATTCTTTTAAAATTCATGTATTTACGATTTGTTCATTACAATCCGCCCATTAACCAGATAGTTTTGTTATAGTTTTAAATGCAAATTTCTGTTAAAATTTTATTTTTTTATATGGATTTTTCCCCCATGTTTAATCGCTGTATTTCTAAAAATTGTTTAAGCCTAAAGTGGCTGATTGACCACAGTTGTAATTTTTTATCATCCTTTTAAAAATGCAAACACGTCATTTTGACGGTATATCTTCTAGTTATACTATAAGGCTAACGAAAGTATTGCACAAATAATACATAGACATTAATAAGGAAATTTTATATTAAATTTGAACAAAATCAGTTTACCGAGTATAGGATTTTAATGAAAAATGTTATAGAATGATTTCCAACAACGAGTTGCAATGGCACAAAATATTTATTGTATACAATATACATATTTTTCTTTTCAAAATAACTTAAACAGACATTGATACATTCAGAGAAAAATTTACACTACTGAAATTCAGTCTACTTGCAGCTGGATCTCTTCAACCATGTATTGTCTAGCTGCCAACACCCGCCTGCTGTTATCAATTCAGTTTTGAGATAATTAAATCAGGCCCTACAATCCCACAGTTTCTGGGGATAGGGACCTTGCTTTATTAAGAAAATTATTAATAAAAAACGGCGTTTAAGAATTTCGCATTCATTTGTTGTATTTCCAGAGATTAATTAGTAAAAATTAATCCAAACAATATTTATTTATTCTGTAAGAATTTACATACCTTCAAAATAGTTGAAAGCCACTTAAATGTAAATAATAAAGCATCCAACTTCTTTAAAAAGAAATGCATCGAAATTATCAGATTGATAGCGTGCTGGTTCAAATATTTAAAAACAGACACATATATTACTCAGACACATAATAAATAAGTAAATAAACTGTATTACGTAGTTAAATAACCCTCATGGTTTCACATCACGTTTAGAAAAAAAGAAAAGCACATAAACAATAAACCGAACGTTGCTATTTTCAAAAAGTGAATTTTCGAAAAAGTGCTAGCACTTTAACTTTTGCAGACGATAAAATATGTTTCTAATACAGATAATTAGGATGAGCGAAGCGAATCCTCTACTAGGCCACTCAAGTTACATTTTGTCGTACACTTTATAAAAAATCTATTCAGTATTTTGACTTGAAATTAAACACAAGAATAAATTATGATATGTAGATTTGCAGAATGTTATTTTTTTACAGAATAACCTTTAAAAAATATTATTTTAATAATTAATTTATTGTAGATGTTTTTCTATTATGGACGCATTTTTGTAAATAAAAAATTGGACACATATCTTTTTATTTTCAGAAGAAAATAAACCATGGGGTTAGTAATTATAGATAGAATCATGATTAATTAATTAAATAAAATAAATTTTCATTATTCCGCCAAAATCGTTTGCAAATAAATATTGAACCAGTACCTTTTTATTTTAAGAAGGAAAACAAATCATGGGGTTAGTAATTATAGATAGAATCATGATTAATTAATTAAATAAAACAAATTTTCATTATTCCGCCAAAATCGTTTGCAAATAAATATTGAACCAGCACCTTTTTATTTTAAGAAGGAAAACAAATCATGGGGTTAGTAATTACAGATAGAATCATGATTAATATATTTAAATAAAATATATTTTCATTATTCTGCCAAAATTATTTACGCAGTTTATACTTACGGATTTTAAAAGAACTACATTATGATTTATTTATATAGGTATTAACTTTGGTAAAGTGGCAATAAAAGAATCGTAAACAAGTAAAATATATTTGGTATTTAAAGTGAATATTTTGTTAAATTTGGTAAGTTTCTCAAATTTGGTATTCGAAATGAAAGCTTAAAGAAGAATTTAAGAATTTTAATTGATTGAAGAATAATTCAATTCAACCAAATTAAATATGTTAACTACGTTTGTAAATAATTTCTAGAATGTATTACTAATTTAAAAATGTCGAGAAAAAGAACACTTACTGGCCAGAACGAACGCCGTTACTGGCCATTGGAAAATGTAAAAACATCTTTAAAACTTTTAGCTAAAAATTAAAAAAATATTTTGTAAAATTCTGCTTCGAAAATATTTTTATTTATACCAGCCTTATATCATAAATAAAAAATTCCGAGGAAATTCTTAGTTATTTGGCTGAATTTATATTTCTAAAATTTAAATGGGCCAAAACATGAGATAACGTTTTTGCTTAATAAAGATGCAAAAATAATATAAAAAATAATGTTACTTTCAAATATTTATCTTATGAAATAATGCTTCGCGAATCCAAACAAAGCACGGCTTTTGCTAGTAATAAAAATATTGGCATAATGGGTTTTCAGTGAATTTGTAAATTTATATTATATCATAAAAATGTATAAAATTGTGACGTAGCAGAAAGTAAGAACGAACTCGAAAAATACGAGTTTTCTGAATCAACACATAAGACCAGGCTGCCTATAAAAATCCTGTTCATTCCGATGTAGCCCTGGTTCATTCCAACAAATTCAAAACGTCGTACGCGTCAAATAAAGTCATGGACTTGGTGTTTAATTATAATAAAGGGATATGCGTTAGATATGATAAGCTTTTATAACAACAGAATGTTACACTTCAAAGTCAAAGTGTCTTCGATTTGAGAAGAAATGATGTCTTAAATGTAAAAAAAATTATTATGATATCTGAAATATAAATTTTTACATCATATTAGGTTAAGTAATAAGTTCCAGAAAGTTCTTAATCTTATAGTTACCAGAATTTATTTCGTATATGTGAGTAGTAGTGGTATATCTACAGGAGATCATGAATTTCCGCTCCAAAATGCCTATTGAACAGTGTGGTTTGCGTGCATTAATCCGGTATTATTGGAGAAAAGGTCTAACTATTCTGATTTTAATGAACTTAAAGAAGCATGTAAAAAATTATTTCGATTCTGAGGAGTCTCCATGGCAAATCCGGAATCGGATTTGCAAGCAAATCCGGAATCTGGCAGAACGATGACAGAAAGTCGCAGATTATGATGGTCTCTATTTTGAAGAATAGTCCTTATTGCTTTTGTTGTTTATTTGCGTATAACAATGCAACTTTCACTAATTTCCCAGAATTTCTTTTCTCAACCTAGTATCAGAAACTTAAATATGCCACTAATTGCATGAAGAACAGCAATACTATTAAGATAGGCGCACATTTATTGATAAAATATGTAAGCATGCTACAGTATTTTTTAATGTAAAAATCAAATTAAATATGTCTGGTAAAATCACCATCGGAACAAAAGCAGAATGCTTGATGCATTGCTGTCGATGATTGATAGATTGTGCATTACTAATTTGCATTTCCTTTCAAAACAAACTATATTAAATTTGCACCTGTCAGTTTCATTACTTAAAACATCTTATATATTAACACTTTTGATGTCAAGAATTGGCCTATTTAAATTGTTAATTACATATCTTAAAACATATATTCAAGCATTTGTATTTAATACATTATCTTTTGACATATAAGACATCATAACTAAGACAAAAACGAACTACAACTTTGCAATAGACTGGGATTTTTTTCATACCTCATAACGTTTTTAATTAAGAGAGCAATAACTCTGCAGTTAGCTGTTAGTTGGCTTTGAAACAATTCTCTAGTAGTAGCACATAGGCACGTTACTTTGCCTAAATATGACGTTCATGACTATGGCTGTTGTTGTTCTAAAATTAATAAAGGTGGCCAAAATTTTAGTAAACAACCTCTATATATGCATATCTATCATTATCGTCCATTTGTCAGTTTGTTTTATAAAAAAAAAAAAAAAAAAAAAAAAAAAAAAAAAACTTAGAAATATTAGAGAAAGTAAGAAATTACACTAGTCATTGCAGTCTACCATTATCAATTTTGACGGTTTGCTTTCATTCGTTGATTTAATGAGCTACGTACCTGTATTCGTACTTAATGTCGAATCCCCGTTAGCATGAAGTATCTTAATATGAAATTTTAAGAATTATTCTGAATATTTTTTTTAATGCAGAACAATTTAAAATTTTACATCTAAAAGCGCAATAGACCATGACTTTACCATGATTTTAACTACTTTAGCTGTCCTTATTAAGTCAACCATATATGTTTCATTTTTTTGTGAAAACTTTCCAAAATAAATTTATTAATATCAGCCTTCCTGGCTTACATCCAAAAATAATGTAGACAAGCAAATAGGAAAATTTCCTTTAATTTTATTCCGATGCAAAATGCATATGATAATCCACCAAAAGACTGGCACGCCTGGAAAAAAATGTATCTTTTAAAATATGAATTTTCATTTACACTCAGAAAATAAGGCGAATATGATGGTTTAAAAAATGATAAAATGTCATTGCTCAATGGCATTGCATATATCATCTTAATGTAATAACGGAAATATTTCGTATTTTGTATTTTTTTAAAATAATATATCATGCAAATTACTGGTTCTCAGCACTTTTTAAGGTTCACTTTAGCCTTAAAAATATTTGTAACTAAAATTAATAAGAAATGTGAATGGTTAAGTGAGAGTATTACTCACGCGCAGAAAGTTCCGTACAATAAATATATAGTAATTGTAATATTACAAAACAAATCATCATAAAGAAATGATATGATTTTGTAATAACTTTACTTCTTCGGGTTGGGTATAGCTGTGTATGCTGGCTTAGTAATTGTAATATTACAAAACAAATCATCATAAAGAAATGATATGATGTTTTTAACAACTGTACTTCTTTGGGTTGAGTATAACTGTATATGCTGGAAAAGTCTATGCAACTATGTATACAAGTATGTATAACTCTAATAAATCTTATCTTAATTTGTTTACCATGAATTTAATTAGGTGCTAACAATAAAAGTCCTTCCGGCAATGCCGGGAGGAAGAGGTAGCTTTCATATACTTATATATTTATTTATTTATTCTAAAGTAAGTTACATTGTTCAAAAATACTAAGCTCAAATTAGTGGAAATAATCTTATAAAATTAGTGATTTTATAAGATTGAATACTAGTTTTTGTCAAGACTAAATATTAATAGGAATTTTTAGAAATTAGTCATCTTTTATTCAACCTGGTTTTATTTTAAGCGATTTAGAGAGTCGCCAAATTCCACGATATCATAAAGTGTATGCCATTTTAAAGCAACATGATGGATCGTTCAGATCAGACCGTTTCGAAATGTCAGCCATAAGCAAAATTCCAGGTGCTATAACTCAATCATTTTTCAAGATATAGACAAAATAAAAAGTGTTCTGGAATCGTTGTTTTAAGTTTTAACATGTAAAAGAAAAATATTTTTCAACTTTTAATTTTTTAACATTTAATTTTAAATTTTAAATTTTTTAAAAAATTTAAAATGGCCACCATTTTGAAACAAAATGGTGGATGATGCTGGCCAACGAACTCGGTCGAGACATTTGTATGTTCTATGTACATACCAAGTTTCATTGAAATCGGTTCATAAATACGCGTGTTATCACGTGACAAAAATCAGATCGTTTCAAAATGTCAGCCATAAGAAAAATTCAAAGTGCTATAACTCAATCATTTTGTAAGATATAGACAAAATAAAAAGTGTTATGGAATTGTTGTTTTAAGTTCTAACACGTAAAAGAAAAATATTTTTCAAATTTTGATTTTTTCGCATTTAATTTTAAATTTTAAATTTTTTAAAAAATTTAAAATGGCCACCATTTTGAAACAAAATGGCGGATGATGCTGGCCAACGAACTCGGTCGAGACATTTGTATGTACTATGTACATACCAAGTTTCATTGAAATCGGTTCATAAATACGCGTGTTATCACGTGACAAAAATCAGGTCGTTTCAAAATGTCAGCCATAAGAAAAATTCAAAGTGCTATAACTCAATCATTTTGTAAGATATAGACAAAATAAAAAGTGTTATGGAATTGTTGTTTTAAGTTCTAACACGTAAAAGAAAAATATTTTTCAAATTTTGATTTTTTCGCATTTAATTTTAAATTTTAAATTTTTAAAAAATTTAAAATGGCCACCATTTTGAAACAAAATGACGGATGATGCTGGCCAACGAACTCGGTCGAGACATTTGTATGTACTATGTACATACCAAGTTTCATTGAAATCGGTTCATAAATACGCGTGTTATCACGTGACAAAAATCAAGTCGTTTCAAAATGTCAGCCATAAGAAAAATTCAAAGTACTATAACTCAATCATTTTGTAAGATATAGACAAAATAAAAAGTGTTCTGGAATCGTTGTTTTAAGTTCTAACACGTAAAAGAAAAATATTTTTCAAATTTTGATTTTTTTGCAATTAATTTTAAATTTTAAATTTTTTAAAAATTTTAAAATGGCCGCCATTTTGAAACAAAATGGCGGATGATGCTGACCAACGAACTCGGTCGAGACATTTGTATGTACTATGTACATACCAAGTTTCATTCAAATCGGTTCATAAATACGTTAGTTATCGCATGACAAAAATCAGATATATATATATATATATATATATATGGTTATATATATATATATATATGTGACATTTTAAAGTTAGGAGCCAGAAACATCATCGCCAGGGTCCCCGTTCTTTGCACAGAAGTCATGGCCAGCGAGGAAAAAAATAAAAAATAAATAAATGTAGAATATCCAATAAATCACTCATTGGTGGCTGTAAGTTTATTTATTCAACTGTAGTCATTATAGAGGGAAAAACTCCTTTTTGCAAACGATCTTTTACCGAAATGTCCAAAAAATATTCCATCATTTACTTCAATCAACCGTACTCATCGACGAAAGAACTCCAGAATCTATCTCCTTCTCATCTCGAGACTTCCACCTTTAAAACTAAAAAGAAAATTCTAGAACTTTCTGTAATCTCAAACCATCATCCTTTTATGTAAACAGAATTCTTGTCCAGATACGAGGCTATTTTACACAGACGATCAATTTATTTAAAAAAAGATATTATTTAACCAATTTATAATCGACTCATAATTTCTTAGGCAGACGATTTTTATCAACGATTAATTTTAAGAGAAAAAGAAAAGAAATGAATTTATTAATGCACACATCAAAGGTTGACGGCGGAAAAATAAATAAATAGATAAAATAATGATATTTTTTGAAAGGTATGGTTTTGGAATAAATTTAACAAGATTTTCTTAAAAAGGGTTGATAAAAACATAGAAGAAATCAGTTTTATTTGGAATATTAAGAAATAAAGTTTTAATTAAGAATATTTTTAATTTAGAGCCATCTTTTTAAATTTACGTATACTGGAATAATGTTTTTTAAGGCAAATTAAGAATTTATATCGTCTGCATACAGATGAACAGATTAGATCTAGAAATAAGATTTTAATTTAATAATTTGAAGTAAGTACGGACAACATTATTATAAGAAAATTAAGATAGTATAAAGCTTAGTTTTGGCGAAAAAATTTTAAATTTGTAATATTATCCCCCCTCCCCGAAAATTTGTATGAAATTGATAGTTAAATAAAACTACAAGTTCAGACAACAGAAATATAATAATTTAGAAAAGTCAAATTTTGGAATAAAACTGTCAAACCCAGGAAGCCAAGAGATGGAAGAAAAGGAAATTAACGCAATATAAAAAATATTAGCGATTAAAATAAAATAGTTAAGAAGAAATTAATCTGAATTAAATTTAGGTAGGAGCATTTCCCTGAAAGAGATACAATACTGTTACAATATCACTTACTATTTGTAAGTGCATAGGAGATAATACATACAATAACAGTAAATAAGTTATAAATATAAATAAGCAAGAGATAAAAAATATAATAAAAACAATAATAATTCGTTCTCATGGAAGTTTAAATAATTACAATAACTTAATGCATAGGTTATTTTAAATAAAGTTCTTCAAATGAAAAAGTCTTTCCATTGTGTATAAAAGTCTTTTCCAATGTTCACTGAATACAGTCTCTTTAATTAAAGATCTCCAAATCTAGTTTAATCTTTGTTTTTTATGTTATGTTGGATCCAACATCTTTTAACAATCAATCAAATTTTTCTTTCAATAATGTATCAATTTTTTAATAATAAATAGCATCACTCTCAATATCAATAATAAATAACATAGAAAAATTTAAATAAAAATAATAACAGCAATAATAAGTAGCAGTATAATAAGACTCAAAATTGATAGCAATAATAACAATAATTCTCCATATCCTAATATTTCTCAATAAGAGTATAATTAATACTAAACTTCATTATAGGAATCATAATGATAATAATAAAAAAAACAAGAGTATAATCAAAAGGAAATATCACAATTTGTTTATTATTGATAGGGAAAATATTGGTTGAGGATAAAAATAATTACATAGCAACTAAATAATTTTCTTATCTTCTAATAGCATAAGAAAGTATTTTTTGCTAGCCGAAAGTATAAGTAAAAAAAAATCATAATAATTCCAAAATCCAAATAAAATTAAATCTAACTATTTAGAAAATGGACTCTCAACCAGTATTTCCTTACAATAATTCCTCTCTGATACTCTTTTACAAAATTGTCAAATTTGGTTATAAGTTTTCAATGCCAAATGTAGAATAATGTTTTATCTACACATGGTTTATAAACTTTAATAATAAAATACAAATAGGAATAAAAGATGTCATTCTTAATTGAGAAATGGAAATAAAAATAGTGTGCTTTTTTGAGAAACTTTTACTATCTGTAGTTTTCACAATCACTGAAAATCACATATTAAGTTATAGGTTTAAGTAGAATCATCAGATTTTATAACTGTTATAACATAAATATCTGCTGAATAAATAGAATAATACTAATGTCAATAAATGAGTAAATCTAGTTAGACTTAAATACACTTAAAATTAATTTATCAACATCAATTTGAAAGCCTTTACAATCAAAGTGTACACCTTATGCCTGCATAAGGAGCCCAATTTAATCCCAAAAACTCCCAAAAACAAGTAATATTCTTGTTGCGCACCAAGAACATACCTGCTAATGTTGAAAATTATGGTGATAAAATATTTAAAGAATAAGAATTAAAATTTAATCTACTGTCTTGACTTTAGTTTGATCTAGGGATTGTGATTGTATTTGAGGTTTTGTTTGTTTTTTGGGTTGCTCATGAAACAGTTTAAAATCTTCTGGTGAAAAATAGGGTCTTAATTTAGAAACATGCACAATAACGGAATTCTGTCCTGTCTCATAATTAAATTTATCTATTTCATAAGTTACATCAGAAAGTTTATTTATAATTTTGTATGGTCCAGAGAAAGTAGGTTCTAATTTTCGAGTGTTAGGGTATTTAAATTCATAAATTACAGAGTCTTGTATTTTTAATGGGCATTCGACAAAATTTCGATCATAGAGTCTTTTACTTTTAAGGTGAAATTCCCGAGTTCGCGCTTTCGCAATTTTGAGGGCTTTGTCTACTGGTGGATAATAGTTTTGTTTTAAAGGAGATTCATAAGGCAATTGACCATAAAATAAATAGGCAGGTGGGAATTTGGTGATAGAATGGGGCGTATTGTTGTATTCTTCAATGACTTGGTTTAATAATCTAGTCCAAGGTATTTTAGAAGAAGTGGAATTAACTTTACATTTAAGCCTGGTAACTATAGTCTGATTAACGCGCTCTACCTTTCCATTGGTCTGAGGATGATGTGCGGATGTAAAACGCTGTTGAACATGATGATTTCTAAGGAATTTCTTAAATCTTGGAGATCTGAAAGATTTATGCCTGTCACTAAGTATTTTTTGAGGTGCTTTGATATTGAAAATTTGTTTTAAACAGTTAGTGTATGTTTCAGTGGTAACATTTTTGGAGGGAAAAGCCCAAACAAATCTAGTTGCATGATCTATTATTATGTGTAAGAATTTTTTTGTTGAGTTGTAATAGTTAAATCCACCAACAGTATCAATAGAAAGACATTCAAAAGGTTGATCTGTTGCTGGCATAGCTTGTAATAAGCCGAATCTTTTCTGTTTTGGTTTTTTATTTTTCTGACAGGTGTCGCAATGTTTAACAAATTCTGTAATGTCTATTGTCATATTAGGCCAATAATAGTTGGGAGATATTAAATTAAGCATTTTTTAAATCCCTAAATGTCCAAAATTATCATGAGCAATATGGAGTAATTTTTTTCTTAATGACATTGGTACAACAATTTTTTTGAATCCCTTTTTCTGAACTATAATAATTCCATTCTCTTTTTTATATTTTTTGTCACAAACATTGTCTTTGTCTTGCATCTCTATAATTTCTTTCCTATCTAGCAATAAACTAATATGTTGATTAAAATGACAAACAGGATTTCGTGACAACATGTCTGCTTCGACATTTGTTGAACCCTTTTCATATTTTATCTCATAATCAAACATACTAAGTTTGAGCGACCATCTAAAAAGCCTACCTCTTAAGTTTTTAACACTCTTTAACCATACTAGAGATGCGTGGTCCGTATGAATTGTAAACTTGACACCATGAAAGTAATGATAGAATTTGTCAAGAGTATCTATAATAGCTAAACATTCTAATTCAGTTATGAAATAATTTTGCTCATAACTCTTCAAAATTCGAGAATGATAAGCAATAGGATGTAAGAAATTATCTTTATCAGGTTGTTTTAGAACGGCACCTACTGCTATCTGAGAGGCATCTACAAACATATGTAAAGGTAATTTAGGATCATAAATTTTGAGGATGGGTTTTGCAATTAAAGAATTTTTTAATTTTTCAAAAGACTCCTGGCACTCTGAATTCCATTCCCATATTGTGTCTTTTTTAAGTAATCGATTTAGAGGATATCTAATTTCAGCATATTTATTTATGAATTTATGGTAAACATTAATGGAACCTAGAAATCGTTGTAACTCTTTCACATTGGAAGGAGGTTTTAAATTTTTGATGGTTTCAATATTGGCATTTGCTGGAGTTATAGTTCCATTAGTGATTTCATAACCTAAGAAATTGATTTTATTTTGGCCTAATTTACATTTAGAAAGTTTAAGTTTAATGTTTTCTTGTTTGCAAATGTCAAAAATTTGAGCTAAATGGTTTAAATGTTCTTCTAAAGAGGAAGAGAAAATTATAATATCATCAAAATAGTGGCACGCAAAGTCGATTTTATATTTATTAAGGATCCTTCGAATGGTTCTATTGAATATGGGAGGGCCCGTTTTTATGCCAAAAGGGAGCACGAGCCACTCAAAAAGTCCAAAATTGGTTGTAAATGCTAATTTTTCTGTATCGGATGGATGTATTGGTATGTGCCAGTAGCCAGAGGCTAAATCCAAAGTTGAAAAATACTGAGCACTACTCAATTTATCTAAAATTCCATCGATACGGGGCAAGGGTTCTGCATCGTTTTTAATTATTGCGTTTAATTTTCTATAGTCTATACATAATCGCGTTTTTTTACCTTCCTCTCTTTTCATAACTAGTGTAACAGGGGCAGAATAGGGGCTATTACTTTCCTTTATCAGTCCGGCTGCTAACAATGATTGAATTTGGTTTTTTATTTCTATTTCTTCTAGGGGAGATGTTCGGTAGGGCCTCAAAGATATAGGTAGGTCAGATTTTAATATAACGCGTTGTGGTTCAATATTTATCCTACCCACATCATATTTATGCTTTGCAAAAATATAACTATAAATATGAACTAATTCCCTTAAATTTACATCTTGAATTAAATTTATTTCCCCAGTTAAATCTGAATCCGAATTATCGCGAAAATTTTGAAGAGTCATGGAACCTCTATAATCAGGATGCACATTAATTTCGTGATCATATTCAACACAGTCTTCATTTTTCATAATATTTCCGCAAGTAGATTGTAACTCTATATCATGATTACTTACATTCAGTGTTTCATTATCATAATTATCTATTGCTACAGTATTACCAGTATTTAATTTCATATTTTTTTTATATTCTGAGGTTACAATTTCATTAGATTGATCTCTGTTTTGTTGTACTTGGTCCATATTTACTGTATTGAAATGAAGGGATCTCTCATTATGTATGGATATACTGTTAGTTATAATTTTCCTTCCCTGCCTTACAATACAATTTTTACATTCTACGGTTAATTTAAATTTAGAACATTCTTTTAACCCCAAAATAGCATAATCCAAATTTGTATTGCATACTAAAAAGTTAACATATTTTTTAATTTTACCCACTTTTAGAAGAACACTACATTTTTTATTTATATGTAAAAATCCTTTTGCCTGACTAATGGTAACTGAGGGTAGAGTCTCAATTTTAGCATTCAGTTTTTTAACAAATTTAAGTGGCAATATTGCAGTAGTTGAGCCAGTATCTACAACACATGGCAAATTATAATTATTTGTACATCCATACACAATTAATTGCCAAACATTATGAGAATTATTTTGTGAGCTATTTGGAAGAGTATCAGAGGATGGCAATTCATTCCTAAAAATACATTCTCTTTCCCAATGAAAAGCATTACTCACACCCCTATTTGTGCATATCCTACAAGGTCTTGAAGGGTATGAATTTTGAATATAATTATTTTGACAAACTCTAGGTCTTTGAAACTGAGATTGCCTTTGGGGATTCCAATTCCTAGGTGTATTATTGGGCCTAACTGGCTGAATCCAGGGCCTAGTTGGTTGAAAAGGTTGAAAATTTTGTCTAGCTGAGGGTTGATTTATTATTTGGTTTGAAACTAGTGGGGTGGAAACTTCCACGAATTGTTTGACAACCCGGTACCATTCTATGGTACTACTAGGAGGATTTATAATAATACTGTTTTTGAATTCTGGTTTTAAACCATCAGTTAAACCTTGTAATAGTATATTTTCACTAAGATGTAATTTCCTACCAATTTCCACTTTTTTACGAAAATAAGTTTCTAAATTGTCTAAATTATCTAATTTCAGATTTGAAAAATCAGAAAAACTCGGGAAGTCTAATTCAATGAGTCTTTCTATCAAAATTTTCTTAATTTGTTCATAATCCGTACAATTTAAGCAGTCATTGATATAAATTTTTTGCGCTTCACCTTTCAAATATTGCGCAATAAAATTAAATTTCCATTCTAGATTTTTCTGTTCCCTATCACATGTTTTATCAAAATAAGTTAACCAAGACAAAATGTTCATTCCAGAACTCGGGTCAAACGGTACGAACTTAGGATCTTCCATAATTTTTTATTTCTTACTCATTAGAATAAATGAAGCACTTCTATTTTCTTTATTAAATCCTAATCGTAAAATCATTCGCAATAAATTTCAAAGCTAATGATTTCTATCAATTACATATTTTTTCAAAATTACTATATTTAGCTGCTAACTTTAACCAGAAATTTTATCCAATAAAACAGAAATTGTAAATATCATAGATATACCTTAAATTGGGATCAACTTTTAATTCTATTATTTTATAGATCATAAACAGATTAAAAAATTTTAATTATAGGTAATTTCTTACTTAAAATCACAAAATTTACAAAAAAAAAAATTAATCATATTTATCAGTCAAAATTCTAGCAACAGCCTCGCACAGTTCCATCTTTCTTACTGAATTTAAATAAATTATAAGAATCCGGGAACGAAAGCTCACTGTAACCAGAAATTCTAACAAATAAAATGAAAAACATAAATATTAACTTAATTTTCAGCTCAAATGTCTAGTTGTAGGAACATTATCATGAAAATACTGCATTCAGAGAATAGTTCTTGATAACAAACAAATATCAATAAATTAGAAAATGTACTTTTAAAAAAATAACTTGAGCTTCTAAGTTCTTTTATACTTCATTATTATTACGAACTTATCTTTAAGCGTGCATAAAAATATCATAATAATCTTAATATGCAACAGTAATTGTCTAAGAATATCATACTCTTCAATTTAATCCTTAAGAACAAAAATGTTTAAATCTCCAACACATAATAATGATAATAATAATACTCATAAATAGGCAAGTAAATAAAATTCACAGACACATAATCAAATAAATAAACCTGACAAACAGAGAATAATTAATTTAAATAAATACATAAAAAGTATACAAATAATAATCAAAACACTACGAAAAAAAAAAAAAAAAAAATCTCACCGAAATCCTATGGGTCTCAACTATCTCGAAAAAATATTTTTATTTTCACCAATTAACGAGAAATGGTCTTGTAATTATTATTTTTTTTCTTCTTTTTCATCATAAGAGGACTACTTTTTATCGACCAAAGCACTTTACAGGAACAATTCCTCTGTTTTTGTCACTCCAGAAATCATGAGACTATGGCAGTTTTTGTTTAAGAACACATCCAATAATGACGGGCAAATTATTCAGCGATCCACAGTTTTTATTATCACTTCGTTCCATAGCAAATTTCTTTAAAAACCAAAAAAGGCAGCGCAGGCATAAAACATCCTGTCGGCTCTAGAAAAGACTGTGACATTTTAAAGTTAGGAGCCAGAAACATCATCGCCAGGGTCCCTGTTCTTTGCACAGAAGTCATGGCCAGCGAGGAAAAAAATAAAAAATAAATAAATGTAGAATATCCAATAAATCACTCATTGGTGGCTGTAAGTTTATTTATTCAACTGTAGTCATTATAGAGGGAAAAACTCCTTTTTGCAAACGATCTTTTACCGAAATGTCCAAAAAATATTCCATCATTTACTTCAATCAACCGTACTCATCGACGAAAGAACTCCAGAATCTATCTCCTTCTCATCTCGAGACTTCCACCTTTAAAACTAAAAAGAAAATTCTAGAACTTTCTGTAATCTCAAACCATCATCCTTTTATGTAAACAGAATTCTTGTCCAGATACGAGGCTATTTTACACAGACGATCAATTTATTTAAAAAAAGATATTATTTAACCAATTTATAATCGACTCATAATTTCTTAGGCAGACGATTTTTATCAATGATTAATTTTAAGAGAAAAAGAAAAGAAATGAATTTATTAATGCACACATCAAAGGTTGACGGCGGAAAAATAAATAAATAGATAAAATAATGATATTTTTTGAAAGGTATGGTTTTGGAATAAATTTAATAAGATTTTCTTAAAAAGGGTTGATAAAAACATAGAAGAAATCATTTTTATTTGGAATATTAAGAAATAAAGTTTTAATTAAGAATATTTTTAATTTAGAGCCATCTTTTTAAATTTACGCATACTGGAATAATGTTTTTTAAGGCAAATTAAGAATTTATATCGTCTGCATACAGATTAACAGATTAGATCTAGAAATAAGATTTTAATTTAATAATTTGAAGTAAGTACGGAACATTATTATAAGAAAATTAAGATAGTATAAAGCTTAGTTTTGGCGAAAAAATTTTAAATTTGTAATATATATATATATATATATATATATGTCAACATTTGAACGGAGGGTGGTTTTGGGGTCTGGGAGTCATGATCGGTGAAAATATACCAAAATTTTCCGGAAGTGCTTTCCTCCGGACGGCTGCAATAGGTAGCTTTTTACTTTTTGTAATGAAAGCTACCTAAAAGTAGCTTACATTTAAACTTCATTTGACACTTCATAAAGTTATATTCTACATGGCAATAATTTTTTTTCTTTTTAGAGTGCACCGAAAACAAAACCCTTATTTAAAGTTTAAACTTGGCATTGTGGTAAGCACTTTTCAAAAGATTGTCTCAAAATTGCAATGCCGCTTAGCTCATGCCACGATTTTTCAGATAATAAAAGGAACTTACCTTTAAACTTCATTTGACATTTCATAAAACAATAATCAGCGTAGTAATAAACTATTCCTTTTTCAGTGTACTTAAAAAACGCTTGCTTAAAGTTTGAAGTTTAAATTTCGCAACACCGCCTTTGTCCTTGCCGCGTTTTTCCAGGTAGGTCTTTTAATTAAATTTTAAAAACACAGGTGGCGTATTGAGAAAGCCAATCAATGCAAACTAGTTACGAAAATCATTGTAATTATGTGGTTAATTTTAATTAAATTAGTCGGGTTTTTTTAAGTTTAACGTTTATTGCTTTTATATTAGTACGCAGCATTGCATTATACAACAATATATATATATATATATATTTTTTTTTTTTTTTTTTTTTTTTTTTAGGCTTTGAAAGCCTACGGTGATTGCATCAAACCGCCCAAGTTTAATAATTACTTTATACATCTGCGACGATAGGCATCTCTAGAGCTCCTCAACTCCTTTGTAAATAGATATTTGTGTGAAATTTAAATTGATAGTGATATAAACTTATTTCTGATAGAAATTTAATTTGCCCCGAAAAACTCAAACCGTTTTCTCCAATTTCTATCATTTGATAGAATTATTTTAAACTAAAATGCATAAACTTTAGAATTACTTTGATCCAAAACGCCGTATAAACACCCCGTTTTCACAAGTAATTTTCAGGTTAATTCCTTAATATCAAAATAAAAAATCTGAATCAACTGCTATTATACTTGTTTCAATTAATCGCTCTCTGTATTTTAGTCGTAGTACTTAAAATATTTTACGAAACATTAGCATTAGCCAGACATATTACTGCATGATACAGAGTTTAAAGTTACATTTCACAACACAGACTGGCAGAGCTACGAAGTTAATTAGTGGACCATTATCATTAAGCCAAGTATAATGATGTAGGTAGGTCAAGCCGAGAAAGAATTCGCGACTGAGACTTATTAACTCATAAGGGGAACCCAAGTCTTGAGAGATGTTTGTAAGTCATTGATTACATTTTTGGCGTAGTATGTGGCATAATTAAGTTTCCTGGTGCAACATTTTATGACATTAAGACCCGGAATGATATTTTCTAAGAAAGATTACATCTCATTTTTAGGCTTGTGTGACATCGCTTTATTATTCTAAAAGGTTCTTATTTAAAGTTATAAAGATATTTTTTAACGCTATGTTGAAGTGTTCCTTAACTAATTTATGTTAAAATAAATCCTTTATTTACATTAAAACATACTGTAATGTGCCTTGATATTTACATCAAAAACTTTTTTAAGCTTTAAATTCTATGTTAAAGTTGTAGAATGTTTTTTATAATTTAGCAAATCTCTCAATCACAATTTGACAACAACACGTTTAGATGTAATGAAATAAAATTTTCCAAAAAGAATTTTAATCGTTTTCTCCAATTTCCGTCAATAAATAAAATTATTTTGAACCAAAATGCCGTCAGAAATTTAGAATTATTTGATCACCGTATAAACATCCCCTATTCACAAGTAATTTCAAGTTTCCTTCCTTAATATCAAAATAGAGAATTTAAATAAGTTGCTATTATATTTGTTTCAATTAATGGCTCTTTGTATTTTAGTGGTAGTATTTAAAATATTTTCTGAAACATTAGCATTAGCTAGACATATTACTGCATGATACAGAATTTAAAATTACATTTTACAATACAGACTGGCTGAGCTACGAAGTTAATTAGTGTGTCATTATCATTAAGCCAAGTTTAATGATGTAGGTCAAGCCGAGAAAGAATTCGCGACTAAGACTTATTAACTCATAAGAGGCACCCGAAGTCTTGAGAGATGTTTGTAAGCCATTGATTACATTTTTGGAGTAGTATGTGGCATATTTAAGTTTCCTGGTGTTAGATTTTATGACATTAAGACCTGAAGTGAAATTTTCTATGAAAGACTACGGCTGTTTACTTTTAGGCTTGTGTAACATCTCTTATTATTCTGAAAAGCTCTTATTTAAAATATTTTAAATTATAAATATATATATATATTACACGATGTTGAAATGCTAGTGCTAGATCTTAAAAAAATTATTCTTTAAGTTTTTGAGTCATATTATTATCTTTAAAATTTTTAATTCAGAATTTGTTAGAGAGCTATTGGACACACAACTTTTAAATTGGTTAACATATGACTTTTCTTTTTTTAATATTAACAGAAAGCTTTTTTAATTTTGAATATTTTGACACCTTACTTTCACCGATATGACACTTATATCACAGATTATCATAATGTTTGTTAATAGTAGTAATTACTCATACAAATGAAAATTTAAACTGATTTTTCTTCATGCTCATATATTTTATAACTTGCTTGTTTGATAAATAGTAAGACTTTTTGCTAATTTAGATAGAGGTTTGATTTTTTTTACTTGTTCTCCATGGGATATTTAATATTTTTGTGCATAGATTTAGCATTCAAGTTAATAGTTATTTTTTAAATGTTGAGTTTCCTTCATTTTTAATGTACAGTACATTAGAAAAAAATCGCACTAAATGTAAGATCCCATATTTCTAAAATCCATGCACAGTTTTATATATTATATTCTAGTGAATGTTCAAAAAAAGTCGAAGCAAAAATATTCATATTTATATAAGTAGCAGGAATTTGTGAAAAATTAAACTTTTTAAATTAAATTTTAGTAAAATAGGCTGTTCTACGTGATTTTTAAAATTCTATTTAATTTTTAGCATTAAGTATTGTGCCACCGCATATTATAACAGCATTATTCAAAATTGAATTAATTGTTTTCAAAATATTATGTCCCCTTAAGAGATAATATGTGTCTGAGAATGTAGAAAATAGAAATTATTAGTTAAAATCATGCATCAAATCGGATAACACGTACTTATTCAAGTCTCTCCAGACACAAGGTTTGTGGTGAAGCTATTTTCTTTTCGTTGTGGAATTGGTTCAGATCGGGTTGGCTGTAATTGTTTTGGAATCGGGTTGGTAATCTATGATACCTCCGATTGGGATTTGGATTAATCCGATGCCTTAAAAAAATAATAAATTATTGTTCCATACTAAAAAATATAAAGAGCTATATACTTAAACTTAAATGAGTCTTTACATGCTTATTTTTTTATATAAAAAACAAAATCTATATCACCTATCAAATATCCTATCACTTATCACCTACCTAATAAAATAAGAAATCGCTTTGTCTGCCTGTGTTTGTATGTGTGTGCGATAGCAGAAATCTAGCGAAATCTACGGCACGCACGAGTCTCAAAATTTTTGTAAAAGCACTAGCCTAAAGAGTCTCATGATGCACCCTACACATAGAATTTTAAAATTCATATAATTAGTTGAAAAAATAATTAGCAACCGAAATTCATTCGCATGAAAAAGCTCATCAAACGGCCCAATTAATAAAAGTATTTATTTCCGCAGAACTACAAGCTGACTACATTTGGACCTCGATTGAGACTTGCAAGACTGCCTCAATCAAAATGCTCCCCATCAAATCTCGAAAGTTGTGAGACGAAGGTATAGTTTTGCGGAAGTGTCATTATATCTACGTTGGAAATCAAATGTTTTCGTATGGGGGTAAATGTACTTTTTGTTCTTGTTGCTTTTAAGGCATGTATCTTAATTCTGTTGTGCCTAAAAGCTCAAAAATTACACAGCTAGAAGAAGAAAATTTTTCCCTTTCAGGAATTCTAAAAATTATTCACCTGCGGTTTCAGGAAGTCAAAAAATCCACAAAAAATAGATTTAAATAAAAAAAATCTTTTTATTTCCTTGGAAAGAAAGTTTGAAATTTCTGTCATTGATGCAGGGGCTCATTAAAGATAAAGTGATGTTTTTCATTAGTGGGCATTTTCGAACGAACATAAAAATTTTAAAATATTAAATTTATTATTTTTATTTTTAGACGTTTAGATGTAGAAATTTTCACTGATTTCAAATATGTAAATAACGTTACTGTAGCTCAATTACAACTTTAGATATTGAATAATACTTGATAATTGGGTGATTTAAACTTTCATTTTAACAGCCTGTCTCCGAAACGGCTTTTATACTGGAATGTTTGGGAATGATTTTTGTTAGAAGTGTTTATTATTATGTTCATTTAGTGATCTAAAAGTTTTTCATGAATATGTAGTGTACAAGATAATGTAGGTCGTTAAAATATCTGTTGTTGAATAATGAATGCTAAATACAGAGGTGTGAAAATTATTAGAATAATTGTGAAATCTACAATAACATTTACAGAATGTAAATGTTTTATTACAGAAATAAAACATTATTTAAAAAACAATGATATATTTAATATTTAGTGTGCATTCCCTCATTTTTTACTAAAAATTCGATACGTTTTGGCTAACTTTGTATGGATTTTTGTCAATTAATTTGTATTTCATTGTCATGGTGTCAAATTCCGATGAGTCTTTCTATCAGTTCTTTCCTGTTTGTGTTGATGCATTTCTTTAATTTTTTCTTTACAATGGCCAAAAGATTCTTTATGAGATTAATATCTGGAGTGTTTCCAGGCTATGAAAAGGTTTTTAAATTTTTATTCATCCAAAAATTCCGTCACAGGTGAAATTTTATAAGACGTTATTTCATCATGGTTGAATATGAAGTCTACATTTGGAAACAAGTCTCTTAATTGTGGAATTAGTCTTTGTTCAAGCACTTTTTTATATTGATACTGCTTCATTATGCCTTCCGCAATGTATAAACGTCCAGACCTTGAGAATACACCATGTTCGAAACCGTTACTTTAGTAGGATGTTTAGCCGTTTATGCTTTGCAATTTTTATGGAAATTCTTCATTGGTACTTCTCCTGACTTATTGACTGCTTTCATATGATACCGTAAACATTGATTCATGAGAAAAACATTCATAAAAGGTGAAAAAAGCCCTAAGGTATGTATTTTGTAGAGAAATATTCTAATAAAGAAATTTTTAATCAAATTTATAAGCAGTTGTGTATTTTTAGTCAGTATGTAAAAAACATGTTTTCAAGAAAAGAAATGAACAACTAAAATTCAACTGATTAATTAAAAGAAAATTAATATTTCTTACCTTGCTCATACCATTTCAGAATTGTTTTTGCACAACTTTTGCCCCAACACGTCCTTTCTTTGACATAGCAGATATCAGTTTCGCCTTTTTTTCGAGAACGATGAGCGCTGAGTCCAACCCAGATAAGTTTTCTACGGAGAGAAGGATCCCATTCATTTACTCTATGCGCTTGGCAAGACATTTTTATTTCATGAATAGTTGCTCTTTTGTTGACTTTAGCAATTTGAATTAATTTCTTTTCTATTTTTGTAATAAATTTACTTTTTCTTTTGCATTTTCCTACTCTAGAATTTTTATATTCACATTTGGAGTCCAAAAGTCTTTTTATTCAACACTAAAATTCTTGCAAAATTTTTGCTTTCTTCGCGATTTCATGCTGTGTATAGCTACTTTCTTGGATGAGACACTTTACTATATCTATTTATCTAGGTGAAATATCACTTTCTATGCCCATAATAACAGAAAATCGAAAGAAATCCTTTGAAAATTGAAAAAAAGTACCATTTAGTATAAACTAAGCAAAACAGCAAAAAAATTTGTTTTAAGAATAAAATATTATTGATGTCAACTCAAGAGAAGAAAGAAAATACTAGCCCAGCAAGTCGACAATTTTAAAATTTTATTTTAAATTCGTTTTTTAATCAAACAAATTTTTTATGAAATGCAAACATTTTGATTACTTTGCATCTAATATTTTTCTTTTTAAGAAATGGCAACATTTAAGAAAACTACACCCTCAAAACTATTCTAAAGGAGTGAAAAACTGACTGAAGCAACAAATCAAATTACCTTTCATGAAACCTTGCAAGTATATAAAATATTAATCAAGAAAAACTGAAAAAAATCACAATTATTCTAATAATTTTCACACCTCTGTAACTTCTAAATTACTATATAGGGTAGATCGGATGAAGATGCCATAGATTTTGACTTGTTTTAAAAATCGCTTGTTGATTTTAATTGTTATTCATTGATTTTTTGTTAAAGTTTGCACACTTATGTATGATTTAAAATCCATTTCATTTTACAGATATTATAGGAAGCATCGAATATTTTGTTCGACATCTTATGCCACGGTATGGGTGAGATGGCTATCAAAAAGACCCCTGTCCCCCCAACTATCCGAAGAAGCTGGATCCGGTGGTTATTTATGCTTTGTTGAAAAGACAGGCACGAATACTGTCAGATTTATTTCTCTGGTATTTAAACTAAGACTTGTATTGGCGAATAGGAAAGTTAAGTCAAAGATTTTGCGCAATTACCAGAAGTGTTTAGACGAAATAGCAAGAAAAAAAAGCGCAATATAAACAAAATGTAAAAATAACGCAAACGGAATTTAAAATGTCAATAGAGAAATTTGTTGCTTATAACTGAGCGGTGTGGCGTTTCCCTACAGTGCTTGCGCATACGTAAACTAAGTGATACGGCATTTTGTACAACACCGCATCTCATCTCAAGTTACCCTATTCTAAAACTAGCAAAAGCCATGCTTAGTGTAGATTCGTGAAGCATTATTTCTAAGATAAATATTTGAAAGTAACATTTTTTTTTTCATTTTTTTTTACATCTTTTTAAGCAAAAACGTTATTTTATGCTTTGACGTATTTTAATTTTAAAAATATAAATTCAGCATTAATTTGCTTGTTTATAGTTCTTTTGTTCAACTTTACATTTAAAATAATAATGGCAATAATAATAAAAAAATTTTAATTCGTAAAGGACATTTGATGCGGGTATTTTTCTTTATTAATTAATCATGATTCTATCTATAATAATTTATCCATGATTTTTTAAATTTATTTATTTATTTTAAATATACGCATTTTAATTTTCATTTGCAAAAGTGCGTCTATAATAGAAAAACATGTAAAATAAATTAATTAATATAATATTTTTTTAAGGTTATTCTGTAAAAAAATAATATTGTGCAGATTTACAGATCATAATTTGTTTTTATGTTTAATTTCAAGTCAAAATACTGAATAGTTTTTTTGTAAAGTGTACGACAAAATGTAGTTTGTGTAGCATAGTAGAGGATTCGCTTCGCTCATCCTAATAAAATTTTATATTCATCTATATTAAAGATTCACTTACAATTTAATTGATTTGATTCTTTCGTTCTATTTTTCGTTTCCGTATATTCGTTCGTATTGATATACGTTCACAATTATATAAATACGTAGTATCTATAGTCAACATTTGGTCCGTCTATCTGTCTATCTGTTTGTCTGTCCAAAAGCTACCCAACCGAATGTTTCGAAATTTAATATACAGCAGCTGGAATTTTTTTTTAAGAAGGTATGTTTTTCTGTCCTTACATGGATACATGATTTTTTGCTGTTACTATTACATAAAAAGTTCTTGAATTACAAATCTACTAGAAAAATATAACTTCACTTTTTTTTACAATGTGGAATAGAATCCCTAGGTCTATTTTTGAAATCATTGCTAATTCCATGTCCAGGCAATCTGCCGCACACCTTCCAAAAAAGAGAATATGCAACTAAATAGTAAATAATGTTCTATTTCGTCTTGTTAAGATGTTTAATTTCAATAAAAGATTTGAAAAACTAAAACGTTTAAAAAAAAATTTTTTTAAGTAATTTTGCGAATTCTCAAATTATATTTTAATTGATGCATGTGTCTCAATTGTTCTAACGCGGAATTTTCTTGAGTTTTAAAAGGGATACGAATTACTAATTTATGTTATTAAGAAATTTAAATGGTATCCCATGATTGATAGTGATTCTACGCTGTCATGGTGATTATTTCAGATAGAGTCCTATTATTTCCATATTACTGAATTTAATTGATAGAATCGCAATACATTTTGTATACCTACATTTTTGCATAAGAGTGCAACAGCTATTGCACCAAGTTCTGAATATTTATAAACCTACTCAGTACCAAATCACCTCATGTGCCACATTTGGCGCATAGTTAAAAACCTTTTTGACATTTAATAAAATTTTTGGATGCTATGCCACTTAAAATATTTTTCCATCTGCTGACCTGAGTAATAGTTACAGTTTTTTTTAAAATTAGCATGACTTTTTTTTTCTACTTTATACATACATACTACATATATGGGAAAAAGGAAAATGACATTTAAATAGACATGCAGTCATTTTTAAATTCATACTCGCCCATTTGAAACACAACTTATTGGATCGTACATTAACTTTTTTCATTTAATTGTAACGAATAAATATATTTAGCTTTTTAAATGCATGTAATTTATGCTAAAATGATACATAACAAAAATAAAAATATAAAAAATACATAAAAAATAAATAAAATAAATAAAAAATAATGTTAATAAATAATGTATATTAATTAGTTAAAAAGCTAAAATTAAATGAAATAAAAGAAAGAATTTTTTTTTTATGACAAATGAAGAATGAGAAAAGTAAAATCTATTTAAAATTAAAATACAGATGCTCTAGTAACTTAATGTAAAAACGAGTACTAAACGTAAAATCTCAAAGTCATAAACATTTAATGAATTAAACAACGATAAAAAATTCTACTAATTTTCATAAGTCCCGTCTAAAAATACGTTAAAAAATATTATTTATTTCAAAATGAAATCTTTCTAATGATTAATTTTAATGAGTAAGAAAATAATTATGACGGTTAAATGAAAAAAAAAGTATTTCTGCAATTTTAAGTAAAAGCTTTAGATCTATAAATAGATGCACTGTAATATAATATATATATATATATATATATATATATATATATATATATATATATATATAAGAGTTTGCAGAAATATTTAAGATGATAAATATATTTTATTCAAAAATTATGTATGCATAATAGCCTGATATTTATAAAAAATAATAAATTAGTCTTTAAAAAAAGAACATTGTTATTATGATTTCAAATTTCACTTCTAATTTTAAAAAAAGCAATAATAATTTATAAGGAATATGTTCCAAGTAAAACGTAATCAGAGCTCATTTAATGAAATACAGCTGTTATTTATGTTGTATAATATCCTAATTTGGTTTATTAATGATATTATAATGATGAGAATATTTTTAATTAAAAAGAAAGGAATAAAAATGCACTCCGGTTTCTAATATAAGGCTCATTAAAACCTAAGTAGTAGTTTTTTTAGTAGTAATAAAAAAAATTGTAGTAAATAAAGTAAGGCTTTATTATTTTACATTGCTATTATAAAGTCTTTTACAGGATGATTAAAAAACGACTGGTTAAATTTTAAAAGGTGATAAAGCACACTACACCCAAAGGAAAATTGTGTTGAATTGGAAAAAAAAATGTTTGGTCCAACAAATTTTTCCGTTTAAATGTGGGTCAATGGAAATTCTCTTTGAATAAACAAAAACATGTTGTTGATTTTTTTTCGATTTTCTGTCCTCAATTTTCATTCGTAATGAATAATAGCGTAATAATAGCGTCGGTACTACGCCTCAATTTGAAAAGTTTTTATTATCCAAAAATTATGTCAATTCTTTATAGCTATGTAAGGCAATTAAACAATATTACGTGAGAGAGTTATGGCTACTGCACACCATTTTGAATTTTGCAAAAACAACAAAATTTTGCTGGAATTACAAATTGAAAACACAAGACTTTAGTAAGACTCAAATAAAACTGATGAAATTTTGTTAAAATTTTATAAGAGTGTTAACAATATTTTTTTGTTTGAGCAACAAAACCGACTTTTTTCTTTAACTAAAAAATTCGCTTAAAGCAACCAAAATGTACTCAACAAAACATGTTTTGTAGTTTTAACCAATTCTTTTCTCTGGGTGTACATTGTCTATACTGGACATTATTAAACTGGGAAGCGGAAGCGCAAACAACCAACTCATCGAATTCTCGGGTGTAATTCCAGAATTAGTTAAAACTCGATTCGCTTATTAAAACGCAATCGGTCTGCCAAAACATATCTTGGTGGAAAACACCAGAAAATCCGATTTTAGCGGCTGACTTGTGTGTAGGTTTATCATTGTGCTTCTTACCCAGTCCCCCATGTTTTCTGAACTTTAGGGGCAGGAGAAAACAACATTAAATCTACGGAATAATCGCTAAAATAAGGTTTTCCGGTGTTTTCTACCAAGACTGCGAGACCGATTGCGTTTTAATGTGCAAATCAAGTTCTAACTAATTCTGAAATTTTAACCGTGGACTTTCTGTGCTACCACTTCCCAGTCTATTCCGCTCTAATTCATTTATTCAGGTGAAAATACAGCATATCTCACTCGAAGTTGTATGGAGAACCCAAAAATTCAAATTAATGTCCCAATATCCGAAAAAAAAAAAGAAGACAAAGAGAGAGAATGAAAGAAAGAAAAATAAAATCATCAAACTGAAATTTGACCCGAATCTGATACATTTTAATCTGACTCCGACCCAAAACGGAAATGGTTTTAAACTTATCCACATTTTAATACACATTATATTAAAATAGTTTACAATTATGTCTCTTTAATACCAGTTCTATCATTTATGTCGCGAAGTATATATTCAATAATGTTCAAATACATAAGGTTTTTTTTTTTTTTTTTTTTTTGAAAAAATATTCTACGGTTTTCTGAAAAATCAAATCTGTCTCATCCGACCCGTAAGTCAGAAATCTAATACAGAAAAAAAAAAGTTAGCATTAACTTGAGATTTACTCGAATCGCGATTTTTAATAAACCGGGTTACCGGGTTATCCGATCCGAAGAAAAATTCATGGGGTTGAAAATGGAATGTAAAAATAAAGAAATATTGTCTAGAACGCACTGTTTTATACATCTGCAGTAAATAGATAGTTACATACTTTTCATAAATATTATAAGTTTTTTAGCACAAAATTGTAAAATATACAAACTTGCCTTAGTAATAAATCTGTTTTTGAACGCCTCTGTAGTTTTTATCTTTAAAAAATTTACGAAGTACATTTTAGCAATAACGATGAAAAACTATTTAAATGATAGTTAAAACTTTGGAATGAAAAATTAACTTATTATCGCATTTGTTGCAAATTCTATGGGTGATTTATATCAAGTGGGAGATAGATGTCAGTAATAAATAAAATTGTCTTTTAAAAGACAATCTATAAGTAAAATTTACATTTGGGTGTGCAATGTGGTGATAAAAAGGCTTAATTATTCGGCAATATCACTTTTTTCATTTGGAAAAGAGTTTATATTAAGTTGATATTAATTTATTGCTACCATTTTTTAATAAAACAATATTTGTCTTTTTTAATGTGTAATTAAATAAATTAAATATCATACTATATCAAAGAGGTGACAACAGTAAAGCAACATGAATAAAGAAAACCCACTATGTACTGTCACGCTGAGCAAAATATACTTATTAAATACTTACATTCTTCAATACGTCTTTAGGTAACAAGCAAGCAGAAATAAAAACAAAACAACAAAAGAAATTTAAGTTATTATCCTGAAGAAAGAAGGAAGATTAGTACTTGTTTCAATTTTTCCGAGTGGGTATCTTTTATTTGAAGAAATAAAGATTACTCTGATCGACAATTTCTTTCAGAGCAGCAATTTAAAAATGTTGTAATTTTTTACTGGACAGTGCTTTGTTTCTGTTGAAAAAAAATATTTGGGGAAAACAACCTTGTTATGATACGACAAATAAACAGGGGCAACTGCAGATAATATGCAGAAGTTGATAAGAACGTGGAAATTAATTTTTATACCCAGATTTCGAAATTGGTTTTCTTACACTGTTAAAAATCTGCTGCATTTTGTTGCCACACACTCCGCCGCTTGTATATAATATCTCTATTCGGACCAATGAGAATGCTCCATAATACAGTAAAGTAACCGTTTTCCATACAGGCGGCGGCGTGTGTGGCAACAAAATGCAGCAGATTTTTAACAGTGTACATTATTTATATATTTATCAATAATTTTAGGCATGTTCTCTTTTATGAAGCACGAGTCCGCAACTACCTAAATTTTCATGTACCATTTATTTTTTAAATCACGCATACTAAAAAATTGTTTTTAACTGTGCCAATGATGCCTGTAATTGTTATGTTATCTTTCGTGAAATGCATTTAAAAAAATTGTAATTTTTTACTGGATAATGATTTGTTTCTGTTTGTCATCTGTGTTATCAGGGGGGCGGGGTGGAATGTTTGTTGCGATACGACAAATATACTATTTATTTTTAAATCACATATGTTAAAGAGTTGGTTTTAACTGTGTTAACAATGACTATAAATGCTATAAAAATATAGTAACTTTTTTTTTAACCGGATATTGTTTTGTTTCTGTTTTCATCTGTTATGAAGAAAGAAAAAAAAATCCTTGTTGCGATACGACAAATATACAGGAGAAACTGCAGATAATAAGCAGAAGTTAAAAGGAGCTTGAAAATTTATCTTACTTTCGTTAAAGCAGGTTTTTTTTACATCATTAATCTATTTATTAAGAATTTTAGGTATGTCCTCTTTTACGAAGCACAAATCCATAATTACTTAAATTTTAATGTACCATTTATTTTATAAATCACATATAGTAAAGAGCTGCATTTAACTGTGCCAACGATGCCTATAAATGTTGTCTTACCTTTTGTAGAGTGCATATAAAAATGTTGTAAGTTTTTACTGGACTCTGCTTCGTTTCTGTTGAGAAAAGAAAAAAAATCTCTGTTTCGATACGAGAAACATATTTGCTGCAGATAACATACAAAAGTTGAAGGGAGCGTGAAATTCAATCTCTATACTCAGATTTCGTTAAAGATGGGGTTTTTACATTATTACTTATTTATTTACATTATACTATAAAGCTGCTATTAACAGTGCCAACTATGCCTGTAAATGTTCTTTTACCTTTCGTAATCTATGTATGCAGTTAAATGATCAGCTGCGGAAATGCCAGGAAATTTATTGTAGTATTTTAAAATTCACAATTTTGTAGGAGCGGCCTTTCTCCTACAGCAGACCAGCTGTGTGTCTTATTACGGGCGCTGTCGATGGAGATAAGGTACTGCAGCGCAACAGCTATAATTCCTACGCAGCCAGACGAAAGCCGTGACACTTTAGAACTGAAGTGAAGAGAACTTTGTTTTGTGTTTGGAGAAAAAGGACGCAGAATGTCGAATTGAGAGATAATGGAATGTTTTAACTCCGACGTTTGATGTGTTAATAATTTATTGTAAATAGATTTGTGTAAATATTACTTTTGTAAATAGTAAATGTTTAAATATAAGTTTTAAAAGTTTAACGGTGTCAGAATGTATGTCTGTGAATTTAATTATGATTTAAAGAACTAAACTTTAAAACAAAATTCCACAATTTTAGATAAATTTTACCTTAGTATAATGGCTTGAGTTACATAATCTATAAATCAGGAAGCCTATCCAGAAAATTACATTTTCACCAGAGGGAGCTGGGATCAAGTTTAGCGTTGCGAGAGAATAGAAATCCATCGTATTTTTTTAGATGTTTAAGATGCAATTTAAACTACTATAAACTTATTTTTAAAAGATAAATTTTGGTAAAGCAGAATGAAAAAGATTTAGGTTGTAATACGCAATTTATTATGGATGTATGAAAATTGCGGCATGTACAGGTAATTTTGTATGAAACGTTGGATTTGAAAGTGGTTTTATACTTTTGGAAATTCTGAATTCAATTCTGAAAATTTTCAACAATAATTTTTTTTTATTATTTTATTTGTGGAATATCTATTCTGCTATGAAGTAAAAATAACTATTAAAACTTTCTGTTGAAAATTAGGAATTTCAACATAAAGAAAAAACGCTTTCCAATTGAACGTTTCTCACTTAATGACCTAATAATTTAAGTGCATTTCGCACCACATATTTTTAAACGCTATAACGGACCTTTAGTATTTACACTTTCAAGCAATGAATTCGATAGCAGCACCGCCTCGGAAAATGTAATTTTTTGAAAAAACTAATGCAATACTAGAAGCGATTTCTACACTATATATTTTTAAAAACTATATTTAGGGTATAAAATCTCATGCTTGTACAAATTCTATTCAAAATATTTTCACAATTAACTTTATTATGTAAAAACTTTACTAATCAAGCAATATAAACAAAGAAAGCCCGTCCAACTTTAAATTGAGAGAAAAAATGTGCTTCTTGAATATTTTCATACTCCAGTATGTTGCAAGAGAATAAACATATATTCAATAAATAACAATATAGCATACTGCAAAATAACAATAACGTAACAAGAGCCGCTTAAGTTATTAAACTGAAGAAGAAGATTAATAGTAATTCGATCTTTTTTCGAGAGGGTAATCTCTAGATAAGAAATAATTAACGGCTGCTTCAATCGATGATTTTTTACCGGGCAGCAAATTAAAATATCGTCATTTTTTACAGTATTATCCGTTATGAGAAAAGAAATTATTTGCTCTAAAAAGTTACAATAGGATAAATATGCAGTGTAAGTTGCAGATAACGAAGTTAAATGGACCGAAGAAATACTTTATATCCAGACGTCGTTACTTCTTACGCTTTCAAAGGGGTTCGGAACATATTTTAAAGTAATTTTTATTTATCGAGTTTTTTTTTTTTTTTTTTTTTTTTTTTTTGTTACATGGTTAACCAAATTATTTGTAAATAAAATCACATGATAAAACTTCTCATAATTAAAAAATCTTATTTAAAATTTAATAAAGAAGTGGGCAATTTAAAATCGCTTAAGTCAAAATATTTTTGGTAGAATTTCGTTTTTTTTTTTTTTTTTTTTTTTTTTTTTTTGCATTAAAACAAACAAAAGTACTTAAATTTTAATTTTGATTCAGAATTTTTAAAACTATTAGACATATTAATTAAAGATATTCAAAGCCAAAAAAGCTGTAACTTTTTTATAAAAAAGTCATATTTTCAAAAGTAAACATATATTTTTTAATTTGCTGAATCAAAATTAAGGCAAAAAAATCAATAAAGACAAGCTCTAAGTTTGAAGAATTTATCCTTAACGTTTCTTGAGTTATGACAATTTAAATCTTAGAAATTTTGAAAAAACCCATTATGAAGAAAACCGCATTTTCACAAGAATCATTTCATGAGAACCATTGCTTTGAAACCAGATTTTGAAAACAAATCAAACTTCATATTCCCCTTAATAAATCAAAATAAAAAATCTGGATACATGTATTTGCAATTCAGATGTTAATTAAATATGTGCAAGTATAAAATAAATATTTTAAAACATTAAATTTATCAAGATGTTAAAAAAATAGAAGTTGTAAAGAACATTAAAAAGAACATTTCCCGAGCGCTTTCAGCTAAACATTAGTCATGATCAGGGGATTCAAAACATATTAGTCTATATTGTATTTCACATTCATTTATTTTTGTAACAAATGAATTCCGAATAAATATATTTACATTTATTACTTTTTCTAAAATTGATTTAAATAAAAAGTAATATAAACAGTGATTTGAAAAGAAAAAAAAAATGTATAATGAATAATGGTCGATGCAAAATTACATTCGAAAGCTTGTTCTATACTTAATTCAGCGAGCTAATTTTCGAACTGTTACTAAGTGAAACAGCCTTGTAAAGAAGAAAAGAACTGTTAAAAAAAAAAGTATAATATAGGTTACTCCCCCTAACATGCCTAACATGAAGGTCTGCTAGCAAGTACAGGTACTATACGCACAATGAAACTGTTAAAATGTTTTAAAACGTCTTTTATTACGAGGTGCAAGTTACAGGGTTCGTACGGGTCCTGGAATTTTAAAACCAGGAAATTTTTCGGTGCCAATATTTTCTTATAATAAACATCTACCTAAATTAAGTGAATTTCGCGTATTTAAGCTAGATGTATATTTTTATAATAATATACTGGTATTTCAAATGGAAAATAATGGCACACTGACGAACCCTAAGATATTATGTACTTTTTCTTAATTACATGTACGCCGCAATTAATTTAATTGGTACTACTTGGTTATCCCGTCGACCAAAAAACTGTTGCCAAACTATAAGATTAAATGCCAATAATGGATGATTATGAATGTCATATTCAATGATATTAAACACGATACATATATGTTTAAAACGTCATCAAATGGTTTTAATTTCACTTTTTACTTGTATTTTTATTCATGTTTTATTAATTTATTTGTTTTTCCATTATTTAATTGGATATAAGTTTGGCGATTTTTATAATTTGGCGAAAAAGGTCGACAGGATAACCGAGTAGTACCATTTAATTTAATTTAATTATACAACAATATTCAATTAGGACGCCACCGATGCTTGTACCTGTTGTTTTTCCTTTTGTTGAGTACACATGCAATCAAATGTTCAGACGCGAAAACGCCAGGTAGACATTTAAAATTCATATTTTGCCTATAATTTACCGTACAAAATCTCATGCGTCTCCAATCATTATTTAAAATATTTAAACAATTAAGCTATGTATAAACCTTTAAAAATAAACGTAAATCTTGGAATTGACCAGATATGTATTCAATATTTAGAAGATAATTTCGAACACTTAAATGAATTTTTTAAGTAAATTCAACTTATTTATGTGGTTTAAAAAATAATAAATACTTAGGATATTTCTTGTGATGGTAGCAAAGTTTGCGTAATATTTTCAGAGAGTTTACGGAAAATGTTTAAAATGATGTACAGTAAAAAATATATATATATATTCTTATAATGATTTTATGAATTGTTTAATAGATTTCAATAAAAATATTTACTGGTATATTTTTTATATCAATTTATCATAAGCACTACATGTATGACCAGTTTTTCATTAGCAGAACTATCACAATTTACTTTATTACGATTCAACACTTCATAGATATCAATCTTTCTAAAGATTAAGGTTGATAATTACATATCTTTATGGTTTGAAAACTGAAATGTATTGTTGTAAATTTCAGAATTTTAAATACTTAATTTATTTTTCATAATTTCTTTTAAAGTTCAAAGCTTCTACAAATATTTTCCATATGGTTTAAAAATATTGTTGGAAATTTCTGAATGTTACATATATTTTATATTTGTTCAAACTTCAGTCATGGTACCTTAAAGGATTTTGTTTAGGCTTCATTGTTGTATTCTGAATGTGTTGAAAGATAAATTATAATCTACGCTGGAAGCATGATTTTCCTTTCTTGTTTAAGTAAAATTAAAAAAAGGCGTAATTTGAAATAAAAAGGGTATTTAAAGACAGTTTTAGGATTAAAATATTCAGTTAATCTATTTCTTTTTTTTTCTTTTTTTAAGCCAATTGTAAATTTATTTAACTTTCGTTACGTTTCCGCAGATTCCTATTAGCGAGACTAAACAGCTATACAACATTATCCTTCCGTGTGGAATTTGGAGTTATTAATCTGAAGTAATAGACTATCGACGGCAATATATTTCGGCGGAAAAAAAGTTACAGCGAAAAAAAAGGTGAGTTTTAAATAAATCACTGTGAAAAATAGCTTTTTATCACAAAACAGAGAAGAAAAATTCTTCGGCAGATTTCTCAAATAAGAAATTTTAAAAGAATTTTTTTTTCAACGAAGAAAAGTTCTTTGAAAATAAATAAAAGGAATTTTCCATATGTGACAGAATGACATTTTAAGTTGTAGAATAAAGTTAAGACAATTACCCAGAAGCTATCGTCAAACAAAAATTGATTTTTCAGTTTGCAAATGACTGTTATTGATTAAACGATTGAAATATCTGAAACAATGTTTTTACATATTTTATTCTTGCATTTTTGAGTAATTTCTTATGGTGTGACGGAGTGACATTTTGTTAACCATGACACTAATCTTTTTCATAACACTGGTAACTTTTGTGAATTAGGAAAATATTCAAGTTTTAAACTATTACGTTTCTTAAATATGATGTACACTGTTAAAAAAATTCTGAAATTCACGAACATTTTTTTCCTGAATTTCACAGAAAAGGTCCCTTTTCACAGCAAAAGGGCATTTTCCGTTACAAATCCCAAAATTGCACCATATTTTCTGAAAATAACGAAACGGATGGAAATAAAAACAAAAAACGGAGACACGCCGTTTGGTGGAGGGCTCCATGGCCGAGTGGTCAAGGCGCCACACCGCCAATCGCCTGCGAGCGCAGATCATGGGTTCGGGTCCCACTGGTGCCATGGAATAATGAAAACATAAAAAATCCCTTTTAAATTGCATTTTTTCTGTTTAGTTTTTTCTTATTTCTTATTTCTTATAAAAAAATCTTTTAATTTATTAGCCAAAAAAAATAATAATAAAAAAATTAGTAAATATTGTACGACAATTTCAAAAAATTGTCTATATATATATATAATATATATATATATGTGGGAGCGATTCTTTCTCCAACAGCCAAGTATCATGTCTTGTAAGGTTCTTCATATCGCAACTCTGATAGAAAAGGTCTTTAGAAAGCAGACGATTTTCTGAAAAAACTCCATTCAGACGAAAAGCCGAAGAAAAAAGAAATGAACGGAAGAGATCGTTGGATGGAATGTTGGGAGAGTTGGTGTTGATTTTAGAAGAATGTTGATTAAGATGACGCGATTAAGATGTTTTAATTAAAGTTTCCTTTTGAATGTTCGAATTGTAAATATTAATATGTAAATATCTTTTTTGTAAATATTAACGTTTAATATAAGTCATTTAAAAGTTTAAAAACGGTGTCAGAATTTAATTTACCTCCGAGTTTATTTACTTATGTGTTCGAAAGAACTTTTATAAGAAGAATCTCCATAAATTTTGGTGTCAGAACCGAGACAAACGAACGCCCACAGAGAAGAAATATATATATACTTTAAATAATCTGGAAGCCGTTATTATTTAGAATTGTGGTGGAATCCTTGCTGGAAATTATTATGAGGAAATCTTTTTTTGAATATATGTTTAATGATATGAAGCTGTTGGATACTGCGACAACAATGCTGTTTAAATGTGTGAAGCTGAGCATCTGATTATGAAGTGAGTTTATTATTTCATTTTTCTTTTCAATAATGGAAAAATTAGTTGATTTAAAGGAATTAGAGTTTTCTTTGAAAACTGAAAAATCAGCTAGTATTAAGATATTGCACAAATTAATTTTTGGAGAAATCGGTGACAGAAATAATCGACGTAGAATTCGGAATTTTACTGGGTTTACGTTTGAAGTAGATTCCGATGAATATCAAACTAAATTCAAAGAAATTAAAGATAATTTTTCCGTTAACGACTTAATTACCATTTGCAATGTTTTGTGTATAAATAATTCGGGAACTTTTGATGAAATTGTTGCCAGAATAATTTCTAGTTTATGTGATTTTAATATTTTAAAAATTAATATGATAGCCGATGTAGGTACTCTTAGTGATGACGAAAGTGTTGATGAATTTAATGATGATTTACAAGATAAAACTAAAAATATTTCAACTGTTTTTGAGAATAATATGAGAAATGATTCTGGTAGTTCTAATTGTGAAAGTAATGAAAATCAGAAAATTCTAATTCCTGATTATGTTATTAAAGCAAGCATTTCTATTAATGATATTGAAAGTATGATTACAATGTTTGAAGGTACTCAAGTACAAAATATTAATAAATGGATTGCCGATTTTGAAGATATTGTTTCATTATTTAACGTTAGTGATTTGCACAAATATATTTTGGCTAAACGCCGTATGACAGGCAAAGCAAAATTATTTCTTGAAAGTGAAACAAATATTAATTCGTGGTCTAAATTAAAAGCCCTACTCATATCTGAATTTGGTCAAACGTGCAATTCAGCTGAATTACACGAATTGCTGTCCAAAAGAAAAATTAGACCACATGAATCGTTAGATGAATATTTTTTAAATATGAAACAATTATGCTCAAAAGGCAATATTGAAGATTCTGCCCTTATTCAGTATGTAATAAATGGAATTAATGACCCCATTTCTAAAAAATCTTTTTTGTATGGTTGTCCCAATATTGCTGAATTTAAACAAAAATTAAAGATTTATGAAAAAATAAGATCGGAGTATGAAAATGCAAAATTTCATAAATATGAAGGAGCTAAGCCTAAAATTAAATCCGAAGTTGAAGTTAAGAACAAATTTAAGCCTGTAAAGCCAAATATGCGTTGTTTTAATTGTGGCGGGAATAATCATAAGAGTATTAACTGTGTAAATAAAGATAAAGGGCCGCTTTGTTTTGCTTGTAACGCTTATGGTCATAAATCATTTCAATGTAATAAATCTAAAGATACAAGTGTTAAAAATGCTCAGTCACAAGTAAACATGATTACATCCCAAGATTTAATTCTGAAAGAGATAAAGCTTTATTCTTTGCGTTTAATCTCTTTAATAGATACTGGTAGCCAAAAGACTTTGTTAAAGAAAAGTATTTATGATAATTTGAAGAACTTTGTAGAATTAAAACCTACGAGTATCTCTTTGACCGGTCTAGGAAAAGCCTCAATTAAACCAGAAGGTTGTTTCAATTCAGAAATCGAAGTAGATGGTTCAAAATTTAAAGTTACTATTTTTGTCGTTAAGGACAGTTGCATTAATTTCGATTTAATTATTGGCACTGATGTTATTCATCAAGGTACATTAACTATTTCTGAGAATAAAGTGAAACTGTTTAAAGCTGAAGTTCAGTCTAATGACTTTTTAGTTAATATTGTAAATGTTTTGGATGAGCCTAAAATTGATTTAACTCACATTGCTGACAAAAAATTACGTTCAGAGTTATACTCTTTAATTGAAAATTATGTACCAATTAAAACTAAAACAGTAGATGTTAAAATGAAAATTAATTTAACTGACGAAATCCCAGTTTGTTCTTCTCCTCGAAGATTACCGCCATGCGAGAAAAAAAATAGTCGAAAACCAAATTGAGGAGTGGCTAGCTCAGAGAATAATTCGAGAAAGTTCTTCTCATTTTTCTTCGCCGGTTGTGTTAGTCAAGAAAAAAGATAACACAATGACACTTTGTGTTGATTACAGATGTCTTAACAAAAAGACAGTACGTGAGCATTTCCCTTTGCCAGTTATTGATGATGTAATAGACCAATTACATTCTGCCGAAGTATTTACCATCATAGATTTGAAAAACGGTTTCTTTCATGTAGATGTTGAAGAAGACTCGCGGAAATACACCTCGTTTGTTACTCATGAAGGACAATACGAATTTTTGAAATGTCCATTCGGGTTGACCAATAGCCCTAGTGTTTTTCAAAAGTATATTTATAATGTATTTCGAAACCTATTAAAAGATCACATTGTTGTCATTTATATGGATGATTTAATAATACCTGCTAAAAACGAAGCTGAAGGTCTAGAAAAATTAAAACTTGTACTCGAAACTGCATCGGAATATGGATTAGAATTAAATCTTAAAAAATGCAATTTTTTGAAGCGTGAAATTGATTTCTTGGGGTATAGAATCATAAATGGTAAATTGTATCCCTCTCCACTGAAGACTAAAGCAGTAATAAATTTTCCCGAACCAAAGTGTACCAAAGATGTTCAAAGTTATTTAGGATTGACAGGATACTTTCGAAAATTTATAAGAAATTATTCGGTTATAGCTAAACCGTTAAGTGACCTGCTAAGAAAAGATTCAAAATTTAAATTCGATATAGAAGAACAAAGAGCTTTTAATGAACTCAAACGTATTTTGTCGTCAGAACCAGTACTTTTAATTTACAATCCCAAAAGTGCGACCGAAATCCATTGTGATGCCAGTATTGATGACTATGGAGCTGTTTTAATGCAACAATCTCCAGTAGATAATCAATTTCATCCAGTTTATTTCGCAAGTAAAAAACCACCGAAGCTGAACGGAAGTACACTAGTTACGAATTAGAAGTTTTAGCTGTAATTGAAGCCCTGAAAAAGTTTAGAGTATATGTGCTAGGTATCCCATTTAAAATTGTAACCGATTGTAATGCATTTAAAATGACTATGGATAAAAAAGAAATGAGTACAAAAATAGCTAGATGGGCGATAATGTTATCCGATTTTGATTATGTTATTGAACATAGACAGGGTAGCAGTATGAGACATGTCGATGCATTAAGTAGGTATCCTATTTGTATGGTAATCCAAGATAGCTTAACTTTAAAAATTATCCAAGCTCAAGAAACCGATGACCATATTAAAATAATAAAAGAAATTCTAAAGGTGAAATCTTATGATGATTATCTAGTTAAAAATGATGTTCTTTATAAATGTGTTAATGGTAATGATTTATTAGTTGTACCGGAAGACATGCAAATGAATATAATCAAGGCCGCTCACGAAAAAGGTCATTACGCAGTTGCAAGAACAGAGAAAAGTTTAGAAAATGATTTTTACATCCCTAAAGTTAAACAAAAAATTGAGAAATGTATAGCAAATTGTGTTCCCTGTATTTTAGTTAATAGAAAATGTAGTAAACAAGAAGGCTTACTACTTCACCCAATAGAAAAAGAAGAAACTCCATTACATACGTACCATGTTGATCACTTAGGTCCATTAGAAAGCACTAATAAAAATTACAAACATATCCTTTCGGTCATTGACGCATTCACAAAATTTGTTTGGTTGTATCCCACAAAATCTATCGATGCTGCCGAAGTAATTTCTAAATTAGAAATCCAAAAATCTATCTTTGGAAATCCAGTTCGAATTATATCAGATAAAGGTCCTGCATTTACCTCTAAAGCTTTTGAAGATTATTGCATCAATGAAAATATTAAACATATCCCGATTACCACTGGATTACCCAGGTCTAACGGCCAAGTTGAGCGTCTAAATTCTGTCATAATATCTGTTCTGTCTAAATTGTCTGTCGATAATCCTAAAAAATGGTATACACATGTAAGCAACGTCCAACAGGTGATAAATTCGACTTTTCAGAGAAGTATAAGCACAACTCCTTTTGAATTGATGTTTGGTACTAAAATGAAACTAAAAAATAACATTGAAATTACTAGTCTTCTGAATGCTGAAATACAATCTGATTTTACAAATAATCGCGAAGATATGAGTAAAAATGCTAAAAAACAGATTTTAAAAGTCCAAGAAGAGAACCGTAAAACTTACAACCTCAGACGAAAGAAAGCTAACAAATTTAAGATTAATGATGTGGTTGCTATAAAACGCACACAACAAGGTCCAGGTTTGAAGTTAAAACCAAAATATTTAGGTCCGTACAAAGTCATAAAAGTAAAAAATAATGACACCTACGATGTAAAGAAACTTGGATTCAACGAAGGACCCATGGTCACCAGTACATGTGCAGAGTACATGAAGCCGTGGACGGACGAAGCTTGAAAAAAAAAAAAAAAGAATTTCACCGATTGTGACACTATACCAACTATGACAAACCTCTGGACTGACAACTAATAGAATTTTAACTTTATTCTCGAAAAGACGAAAAGACGTAAGGTAAAAGAAGATGAAAAGACGTATGAAAGAAGACGAAAAGACGTAAGATAAAAGAAGACGGAAGACGTAAGAAAGAAAAGACGAAAAGACGTAAGGTAATAGAAGATGAAAAGACGTATGAAAGAAGAAGACGAAAAGACGTAAGATAAAAGAAGATGAAAGGACGTAAGAAAGAGAAGACGAAAAGACGCGAAAAAAAATTATGAATTTTTTCAAGAAATAATCTAAGCTTTGATAAACAATTTGAATAATGACTTCTTTTTTTCAATTAAGACTTTGGATGCTGCTGTGTTTTTTTTCTTTATCTTTCCAGATGATCCGACTGCTGCTGCCTCCAAAGGGACGAGCATTCGAGGACGAAAGCCTAGTCAGGACGGCCGTTGTGGGAGCGATTCTTTCTCCAACAGCCAAGTATCATGTCTTGTAAGGTTCTTCATATCGCAACTCTGATAGAAAAGGTCTTTAGAAAGCAGACGATTTTCTGAAAAAACTCCATTCAGACGAAAAGCCGAAGAAAAAAGAAATGAACGGAAGAGATCGTTGGATGGAATGTTGGGAGAGTTGGTGTTGATTTTAGAAGAATGTTGATTAAGATGACGCGATTAAGATGTTTTAATTAAAGTTTCCTTTTGAATGTTCGAATTGTAAATATTAATATGTAAATATCTTTTTTGTAAATATTAACGTTTAATATAAGTCATTTAAAAGTTTAAAAACGGTGTCAGAATTTAATTTACCTCCGAGTTTATTTACTTATGTGTTCGAAAGAACTTTTATAAGAAGAATCTCCATATATATATTATTTTTCTAATATTTTTCTTTGAAATGAGTTCTCATTTGCGATTAATCGGGCAATATGGAAATTATTTTTAGGTCTATCCTGATTTCCATTCAGAAATTAATCGCAATTAATGTGGCTATTTAGTACTGCCCTTGATAACGAGCTAAATACCACATTTCCAATTTTATTTCTAATTCTGACAACTCCTCTGTATGATATAATTTGGCATTAACAAATTTTTACAGTATTTGATGTTGATTTGTAGTATTATCTAATGGTTCTATATATACATATTTGTAAAAAAATTGTTGATAAAAACTTTTTCATTGAAAAAAAAGCTGGTTTTAAACAGTGATTTTTTTATTTAAACTATTTAATTTGATTTTAAAAAATAATAAGCATTATGCATCACTCTAAAATAAAATAAAATAAACCGTAAGGCATATATTCGAAAGAAAATCTTTAAAAAGCACAACAGATTTTCCAACTAACCCATAAAAGACATACTTTGTACAACTCAGCCTCAGCAGCTTTGGCTCAGTTCGTAAGGATTTGACCCGCAATCTAAAGGTCCTGAGTTCGATCCTCAGGATGGCGTGAACTAAATTATACAAACTAATAATTAAGTAAAATAACATAGCAGCTTAAAATCATACGGTAATTTCAAATTCTTTGACGATTAATGGATTCATTAATTTTAAAAAATATATTAAATTATTATTAATAAAAATCAAACTTTGTAACGGAAAGTTACTGATTCTTCAAACGGAGTTTTCCCTTCTTGTATTTCCCACAACGGAAACTCTACTAACGGAACGGTAAAAGCTCGGCTACTTTGCTGCCAGTAGTTTCACCGCGAATTCACATATTTATTTTTAACAGTGTACAAAATTATAATTTAGAGCAACCTAACTGCAATAGGGTTGAAAACTGGCAGATTATTAACTGTCATTTGATGTGACTGAATAACTGTGACGGAATAACTGAAAGTTTCTTCAAAATTTATTTAAAAAATGACTAAATGACTAAATTTAACAATTGTTTTATTATCTAGAAAGATCATATGAAATTATAATACATATCTATTCACATTTCATAGTTTTTATTTCAAAAACATATCGAGCGCTATTACTCTCTAAAATGACGATTAAATACAACACACGACTTTATTTTACATGCAGGGCCTGACTAAGGCAGGGGCATGCGGGGCAATTGCCCGGGGCCCCCGGCTTAAGGGGGCCCCCCAAGGACAGATATAAGTTTTCCTTAAAGGAGTGTCAAATGATAAAAAATAATTAAACGTGACCAAAGTTCTTTATTTTTTCAATTTTAAGGATCTCTCTTCTCCTACCCCGTCTGTTTCCATACCCAATGCCTCCACAAAGCCTCACGTTTATCCTCATATTCCTGTAATTGAAAAAAAAAACCGTATTCTATAATTTCTTAAAGTTGTCTTTCTTCTGCTATTATGTATATAGATGTGAATAGTGCTTGGTACGAAATTTATGTACACATACAATAGTTATGAATTTCAGTTTTAGTCACTTGAGTATAATATACGAAAATTTTTAGGATAGAAGGGGGCCCCTCTAATAATGTTTGCCCCAGGGCCCCCTACTGTCTAAGTCGGGCCCTGTTTACATGTATTATTATCAAAAATAATTCTTTAACCCCTTCGCGAAGGGAGCCTTTTACGAAATTTTTTATGTTTTCTCACAAATTTTAAAAACAGAAGTTTGTTTCTTTTTAAATCGAAAAAGTGCTTTGATTAAATAAGGCAAATTTTACAGTAAAACTTTACTGGTGGGGATAAACAAGAATTTTTAAGCCTTTTTTGCGGCACGTATACGTGTCGCTTGTACCCATGGAGTTAAGGCTATAGTAAACCATTAAATATACATTCATTTAAAAAAAAATTGCAAAATAAGCAAAAATTATCTCTTGTTTCCAAATGTTCTTAAAGCATATTGTTTGTACACAACTTGAAGTATTTTGCTTTTCAGAAATTTTGTTTATTTGGAGAGTTGCCAGTTACAAATAAGATAAAAGTTTTGAATCTAAAACATTAATTTGAAAACTTGGAATACATTTCAAGGCTTAATTTATTAAAATTATTAAAAAAAATGATCAAAGTTGACACTTCCATGGAATTGCCCAAAAGTTTTTAAATTTCCAATCCACGCTTCTTTTCCAGAAATTGGAAAAAGTGAAACGAACCCGAATATGTTTTATATTACTCTTTTCATCAAAAGTATGAGAAAAAATGTTAATATTGTTATTTTTAAACGGTACTTCAATTAAATATCTATATGGTACATTATATTTCGAATCTTGGGTAATTTTTACCTTATTATATAAAGCAGGAACTTATACGTTTGAGCAGTTTCGAAATTATGCATATTTAAAGTACGGAACTCCTAATGATAAAATTCTCTTAAAAGTTTGCAAAACAGATTGCAATGCGAGTAATATTTTAGACATAGCTCAAAAAAAATACTTTCGCGGAGTGATCTCTAATTTTGGATTCACATATTTAAAGATGTATGTAATCCATGTATGTTAAAAGATTTATAAGTAAATATTTAAAAATAAATTCATAATTAATTTAAATATGTATATATCAACTGTTTCAAAAGTTCGACGATATTAACGCGAAATTAAAACGCGATAAAAAAAATATATATATATTTGTCGCAGAGACATGCGGTTCGCAGGTAAATATTGAACATGGTATGGGATTTTTTTTCAACACAACAAAAGATTAGTTGCAAATAAAGGGTGCTACTGAAGATAGTTCAATGGGATAATTCCATATTGCTCATTCAACACAAGATGTATACAAAAAGATTAGGGAATACTGCTAGTATACATTTTTGAATCAAAATCTTGCGTTGCGTGAGCAATAAGCAAGTATTCTATTGAAAAATTAGTTGTAGCGCTTCTATTTTCGAGTTTTGAACTAATATTTTGTTGGTTTCAAATAAAATCCTGTACCACGTTGAATATTTATCTACAAGCCATATATCTCCCAGACAAATCAATATAGGCTATTTCCATGAAAATATGTCATGTCTATCACATACAATGATTTTTTTTATACCAATATTTTAGAACTGAAAAATGTATATTATATTATATGAGATATCTCACCAGTTGAATAAAGCTAAGCAAACTTGTTGAAAATAACGGTGGCCAACTAGCATAGCGGTTTTAAGATGTGTGGCAGACATGACAAGTTTTTATGGACCTATATTTTTTTTTTATCACGGTACACTTTCGCACCGGACATTTGAAACATCCTGTACATACTATAAAGTTTCAAACAAACATAAGATTGTAACCTAGAAAAAGCGATTTCTAGAAGCTGCAAATGCACGAAATCAAAATTAGATCTCATTCCACTAACTAGGGAAGTGCACGAAGTGTGAGTCACCGATTTTGACAAAAGTGGTATCCTTGGAAAGATCTCATCGAGAGCAGCAAAAAACTCAAAGGAACTACCCGTCGCAAATGAGTCGTTATCGAGATATCCGACAATATATGTGACGCAACTAGCGCATACTTAATGGGGCACCGTAAAAAATTTTAGTCTCGATTTTAACTAAAGTGGTGTCGTTGAAAAGATATCATCGTGAGGATTAAAAAACTCAATAGAATCACCCGTCGGAAATGAATTGTTTTCGAGATATCCGACAATTTGTGTCACATTTTTAATACACACTTCTAGGAAACTGCATTAAGTGACAGAAATTGTCGGATATCACGAAAATCGCTCATTTCACATAGTTTGTTCTTTTGAGTTTTTTACTTCTCACAATGATATCTTTGGAAAGACACCATTTTCATTATAATCGAGAAACCATTTTTTTTGCGGTCCCCCATTAAGTGTACACTAGTTAAGTGACATAAATTGACGGATATCTCGATAACGACTTATTTGAGACGTCTAGTTCCATTGAGTTTTTTACTGCTCTCGATGAGATCTTTCCAACGATATTACTTTTGTCAAAATTGGTGACTTATACTTTTTGCTCTTCCCAAGTTAATGCAGTTTCCTAGAAGTGTGTATTAAAAATGTGATACATATTCTCGGATATCTCGAAAACAATTCATTTCCAACGGGTGATTCTATTGAGTTTTTTAATCCTCACGATGATATCTTTTCAAAGATACCACTTTAGTTAAAATCGAGACTAAATTTTTTTACGGTGCCCCATTAAGTATGCGCTAGTTGCGTCATATATATTGTCGGATATCTCGATAACGACTCATTTGCGACGGGTAGTTCTATTGAGTTTTTTGCTGCTCTCGATGAGATCTTTCCAACGATACCACTTTTGTCAAAATCGGTGACTCACACTTCGTGCACTTCCCTAGTAAGTAATTTTTGAGTTATGTTCAAAAATATACATCCACAGCAGTCAGTTCTGTAACGATTAAAATTTAATATTTGGACTTCCTAAAATTAAACATTCGTAATTCCTAAACTTCTTGGGCGAATGGCTACCTGTTTGGTATTTTTACCTAATTTCTACAGAAAATGGCAACTGCGATGCCAAATTTATGTGTTCGTAATGAAAATTTCCCAGTTTTAGACAGTTGTATGCTCTCATCTCATTCTTTTTAATATATATATATATATATACATATAAAACATAATTTGTAATAGAATGGCTATTTCAGTGGGTGGTCAGTCGGGACAGTTTGGAAAATAAAATTTGTTGGTTTTTATTTAATTATTTGTTGGCAGATTGTGCATTTTTGTAACATGCTGTAAACATGCGGCATATACAACTAGTCAGACTAAAATCCTATACAATAAATCAAATTTCCATAAGAAATTTGCACTGGTTAATCTTAAATTATCGACTATCAATGGCCAATGTGTTTTGGAAGAAGAAAAAAGAAGTCAAGATAAAAAGAAGTACATTTTTAAAGAAATCATTGCGAAAAATATCTTTGAATCTTAAGAAAGAGAAGAAAAAAAATTTTAAATGGAATTTCAGCTACTACAGAAAAAGTTTCTTAAAAATAAATAAAAGCTCTTAAATTTCCTATCTACGCTTCTTCTTCAGAGAATGTAAAAGTGAAAGAAATCCGAGTATGATTTATATTATTCTTTTCATCAAAAGTATGCGAAAAATGTTAATCTTCTTATACTTAAACTGTTATTTCAATTAAATATCCATTTATTTTCCTCTTTTATCTTAAAATGCATACATTTCGATTAAAACCTGCGAATGAAAAATATTCTTAACCCTCCAAGCGTCTTGCAAAAGGGTAAAATTGTAATGTTGTTTTCTCAACATTTTGTTTTAAATGTTGAGAAAATATGATTATTTCAACATTATAAAAAAAAAAAAAAAAAAAAAAAAAAAAAAACTTTATTGTAAGCATGAATGTAATCTTCCAGAGTATGAATAATTCTTCGATGTATTGAAAATTCATTAAATCTATAGAATTATAGTATTTTAAGTATTGCTTATATTGCAATAAAAACTGGGGCATAGTATACGGAATATTACGTTCCAGACGCTTAGAGGGTAGCAACTACTCAACAACAATTATTCTAGAGTGTAATTATACTCTTTAATTTAATATTTTAGAATAATGCAGAAATAGGGTGCACTATAAAACAAGACAGATGTTTCTAAATAAACTAACGTATAATATAACCACAAACAAAAATATATAATAATCTCCCCCCCCCCCCCCCAGTTATCGGGAGCGTTCCGAAAAACGTTCTTTAGATTCAGAAATCTCAGCAACCAATATATTTTCACTAATTACAAAAACATGTTTCTTTTTCTAACACAGATTTTGAGAAATATTTTCGAGTGTGTTTTCTGGTGTATTAATTAATTTAAAACTCCGAAGAATAAGTTTTTTGGGCGCTATCCAACATCAGCAAACCTTTTCATATTCAGCAAAATTGTTTTGACGATAAACGTGATATAATAACAGCATTAAGATTAGCATTAAAACGAATATTATTTTATTAATCTTTCATGTATAAATGCAACTACGCAGCTGAAAATATTTAAGTAAGATATTTAATAGATAACATCCAAAAACAAAATTCTAGGTTGAGAAAATTGATTAATATGTTATAAATAGTATTGGAAAACGTTTCGGAAAATGAATGGTATTAGAAGAAACTTTGTTTTTATAAATGCATGTTGAAATCTCGAAAATATAATATTTTCTGAGGTTTATAAAAAATAGAGCGTCTTTCGGAATCTAGGGAAAGTCAGAAGAGGTTGTTGGGTATTTTATTTGGATACACGACATTTCCGTTCCGACACTTCGGTCCTGCCATTACGATCCTGGCGTTTCGGTCCCGAGATAATTTCGGTCCCCGGCCATTTCAATCCCCAGCCATTGTGGTCCCTTTTATTCGGGTCCTTAACCATTTCGGTCTCTTGCCATTTTGGTCCCTTTCATTCTTGACCTTAGCCACTTCGGTATCTACGACCTTATAATTCCCGCTTTAACGGTCGTACGCCCACTAGACATTGTAGGTTCAACATTATTTGGAGATTTTTTCTATTTTTAACACCTCCACCCCTCAAAAAAAAAAAAAAAAAAAAAAAAAAAAAAAAAAAAAAACTGAATATAAGAGTTCGATAAGTTAAAACTTTTATAATTCTTTATAATGAATGTGAAACCGAAACACTAGGACAGAAACCGCGAAATCAAAGTGTCGGGACCAAAATATCCTGCTTCCTTTTAATTTGTGGGTAATATAATATTTGCTAGGATTAATAAGTATTTGTTTTTTCTAACAAAGTAGTTTCGTGACCATTGAGATGGAAAAAAGTTTCGTGATGTTCTTAGTAGACACTAATTTTAATCTGGGATGTGAATTCCGTAGCTATTTATCCAGAAGTAGATAAACTTCCTCCCGGGCTAATAGGCTAGATTTTATGGGAGCCCCCCTGCCAAATTTCAGAGCTTTTCTTCTGTGTTATCTGGAGCTAAAAATGAAGAAGAGCTTTTACTTCAGATAAACATTGAAATTTCATAAAATTCAAAATGCTATAATTTGAAGTTTTCATCGTAAAAATGGGGTTTTTCTCAATTTCTTTCATGGATGTAAAACAATATTCTTCTAAATATAAGTTGTTATGAACCAAAGACCATATAAAACAAAAGCTATACTTGATTTATAAGCTTTTTTTACAACTGGAATAACGTTTGCATCACCAACGGCATAACAGATAACCGCCATAGTTACAATTTTCAAACACACAATATGATTCAATTCTGTGATAATTTCTGTATTTTTTGCACACCTTTTCTCTTTAGAAAGAATTTACAGTAACTAATTTAAAAATTAACGTGTTTTCATATAATTACTTATTTAATCTGTATCCGCAAAAGCACTTTCTTACTTTAACACTGATTTTTTTTTTTAAAGTGGACAAGTTTGCACGATCGCCCAACGCACTAAAAATTAAGGATAAAAAAAATAAATATTTGATTAAAAATTAACAGCTTCATAAAAATTCTTGTAGAAACACTGACAGTATGCCACTCAAAATGTACTGGATACAAAATCTGCCTTTGAATAATTCCCTTACAAATTGGAAGCCGAAAAGGACAAGAATACATTATTCTCTACATACATTTATTGATCAAATTAAATGAGAAGCAGCATTTGGAATACCATATAGATGTTAATTACCTTCAAGACTCAATAAATAAATGAAACAAACTAAAAGACAAATAATTTATCTTTTACATAAATTATTATCCCGATATAAAGAAAAAAACTCAAAAGAAAATCATACACTCTTAAAACGAAAGAGCTGATTTGGCTTCTCATGAAAGAGCTGTAATTTTTTCGATCATAAAAGAGTTGTTTTTCAAACGATTAAATCTTCTTGATCTAAATTGGTTATTTAAATAGCTCAACTTCATTTAAATTGGTTAAAACTCGAGTTATTTCAACTCTTTTTTGAGAAGCTGCCTTTCAACATTGAGATGAGTGGATTTCAGCTCAACTTGAGCTATTTTGTGGCTGACTTTTTAAGAGAGTAACTCCGTTCACCTTTCTTTTCTGGGAATATGCGATACAGCCTAGTCAGACCAATAAGAAATTCGTCCCAAAACATATAATTTTGTATCAATGAAATATAAACTACGCTTTTCTCTTTTCAAAAAAATATAAGTATTCCGACTGAAAAAATTGATCAGATCAAAAAGTAATTTGATACCATTTTGCAACGATATCTTATTTCTCCTTTTTCTGAACAGACGACAGTGCTGATACCTTCAATTCAAATAAAACACACAAAAGAATGAGACGGTAATGTTTAACTTATTTTTCACTCCAGTAAGCCCACGCTACACAATTTATTGACATGAAGTAAGATTTTTATGCATGGTTGGGTGCGCAAACGGCAAAGGATTTATTGACGAAGAGTTATTGACACTATATCTATAAGAGACGATATTCCATGGAGGCAGACAGTTTTCAAGACACGACAGATTCAGCTTTTACTAAGATCTCGTGAAGCAGATAAATTTTTAATATATGATATTGTACACGTAGAATTTAATGGAAAATTTATAAAAAATATTTGAAATTACTTTATGGATTTCTTTAAATTTCAATACAATATTTTATGTTAATATTTTAATTTATCTATATTTCATGACGGTTTTTTATTTGAGGAAATAACTCCACAAGTTATTATTTAACTAAAGATTAATATCTTTTTAAGGAATTTTAAACAAAAATATTTTCTTCACGTTCAACAATGCGAATCTTTCTGGAACATATTTTCCTCAAAAGTATGAAATTAAAGAAATCACTATTGTGTGATTTTAACATTGTTTCTATTTTTCAATAAATGGAGTATAACTTAAGTTATTAAAGATTTTTCTCTTATGACGACTGTTCGCGGTCTATCGCGCCCAGAAATGTCAAAACACCAACTTTGACTCGTTAATGGCTCATTTGTGTAATGTTTTTCTTTAATATACTGATGATTAGAACTCTATATGAATTTCAAAGAAATGTGTTAATTTTCTCTCAATAATTGCCGTTGCGTAATAGGGCTGATTAAATTAATATCTTAAAAAAAATGTAGTAAAAAGATTTATAATTCCTGCAGCAAATATATATTAACAAAGAATAAGAATTCCTTAGCTTTATTTCACAATGTTTCAGGTGTAATACAAACTTTTCTTTATTGGAAAGATAACAATATTGGGATTGAAAAAAAAGGCCAGATCAGAAAGTAATTTGATATCATTTTCCAATGCCATCTTCTTTTTCTTTATCCAGAACCGAGGACAGAGTTGATATTTGCAAGTAAAACACAGAAAAAAAGAGATGGTAATGTTATCTTATTTTTCACCCCACTAAACCCAAGCTACGCAATTTATTCCCATGAATGTAAGATTTTTATACATGGCTAGGTGTGCAAACGGTAAAGGATTTATTGACGAAGAGTTATTAACATTATATATCTCAGATATGATATTCCATACAGGCAGTCAGTTTTGAAGACACGACAGACTTTGCTTTTAGAAAGATCTCGTCATGCAGATAAATTTTAAAATAACATATTGTATAGGCAGAATTTAATGGAAATATTCGTAAAGTTCATTTGAAATTATTTTATGGATTTTGTTAAATTTAATTTCAAGTTTTAAATTGATATTTTAATGTATTTATATTTCATAACACCTTTTTATTTGGGATAATAACCCTATAATTTATTATTAAACTAAAGGTTAATATTTTTTAAGGAAGTTTTCACAAAAAATATTTTCTGCACGTCCAACAAGACGAATCTTTCTGGCATATATTTTAACAAAAATTTATGAAATTTGAAATTTGACTTCTGATGTGATTTTCAATCTAACAGTGTTTTTATTCGGCGATTTACTCTTTATTTACTCTTTTCGCAGTTCTGAAAGTTCTTTTCATCTTTTAGCGGTCTTTCGCATCCAAAACTGTCAAAACACCAACTTTGATTCATCAGTGACCTTTTTGTACAATGATTTTGTTTAATTCATTCATGACTAGAACTATACATTAATTCCAATGAAACGTATTAATTTCCTCCCAATAATCGTCGTTCCGTAATAGAGCTTATTAAATTAATGCCTTAAAAGATGTAGCAAAAAGATTTACAATTGCTGCAGCAAAAATATATTAACAAGGAATCAGAATTTCATAACTTTAATTCACAATGTTTCAGATGCAATACAAAATTTTCTTTATAGAAAAAAACAATATTATGACTTTAAAAAAAATGGCCAAATCAAAAAATAAATTGAGATCATTTTCCAATGACATCTCATTTTTCCTTATCCCGAGCAGACGACATTGCTGATACCTCCAATTCAAATAAAACATAGAAAAGAATAAGATCCGTTTTAACTTTTTTTTTTTTCACTCCAGTAAGCCCATGATACAAAGTTTATTGCAATGAATGTAACATTTTTCATGCAAGGCTGGGTGTTCAAACGGTAAAAGAGTTATTGACGAAGAGTTATTGACATGATATATATCGGGGACGATATTTCACACAGGGAAGCATTACACAGTTTTCAGATTTTGCTTTTACAAAGATCTCGTGATGCAGATAAATTTTAACGTATGATATTGTATAGGTAGAATTTAATGGAAATATTTCTAAAGCTCATTTGAAATTACTTTATGGATTTCTATAAATTTAATTTCAATCTTTTAAATTAATATTTTAATTTATCTACATTGACTGATACTTTTTTAATTTGAGGAAATAACTTTTCAATTTATTATTAAACTAAATATTAATATCTTTTTAAGGAAGTTTTCACAAAAATATTTTTCCCACGTTCAACAATGCGAAAATCCCTGGCACATATTCTCCCAAAAGTTTATGAAATTTGAAAATTGACTACTGATATGATTTTCAATCTAACAGTGTTTATTTTTTTCGATAAATAGAGTATAACTTCAGTTATTAACGATTTTTCTCTTATGAACTCTTTCCAAAAGTCTATCGCACCCAAAACTGTCAAAATGCCAATTCTGAGTCAACTACGGTTCTTTTAAGCAGTGCTTTTGTTTAATTCATTCATGACTATAACTCCATCTTAAATTAAGATATATTTTTATATTAATTTTCCTTCAATAATTGTTGCTGCGTAATAGAGTTAACTAAATTAATGCCTTAAAGAGACGTAGCAAACATATTTATAATTGCTGCAACAAAAATATATTAACAATGAATGGGAATTCCATAACTTTATCTCACAATGCTCCAGATGCAATACAAAGTTCTTTTAATTTCAAAGATAACATTATAATGGCTAAAGTTTATTATAAAATACTTTATGTACTTTTTAAATTTTAATTTCAATGTTTCTTTTTATGCTATCGTTTTATTTAACGAAACCTTGTTACAATTTATTTTAAAAGTAATCATTAATGTCTGTTTAAGGCAATTTCTAGGAAAATATTTCATCTTGATCGACAATTATAAACTTCATGGCATTAATTTTCACAAAAATGTACGAAACTCGCAGACATGACTATTGAGGTAATTTTAATTCAAGTGGTATTTTCATTTTCCGATAAATGTTTTATATCTTACGTTACAAGTGATTTCTCTCTCATGCCGAATTTTTCCCGATTCAGGGTCAGAACTGTTAAGACACCAACTTTGAACTAAACACTTATGTGAAGGTTTTTTTTTAATTCATTCATCACTAGATCATAAATTCAAAGAAATGTATTAAATCAGATATAATTGTTGTTGTGTAACAGTGCATTTATATTAATAAATTCAAATATGTAGAATAAAAGACTTGTCATTTCCACGAATATATACATTAATAAGTTATCGGAATTTCAAAAAAAATTTTTTTTGTTCCTTATGCAATACAAACTTTTATCACAAAGACATCATTATTGCAACTGAAAACAAGTTGGAAATCGCACGTGAAGCGTAGCAAATGAGGTGCGTTCGTACGATAACGAATTTTTAAAAATATCACTCTCATATATCAATCTCATAAAATTGTAAATAATTATAATTACAAAACAATGTTCTCAATATGCCATTATGTAATGGAATACTTTTATGTGGTCTTATAAATCAAGAACAAATGTTCTTTGCACCACAAATTATGCAAAATGTATATTATAATACGTACTTTATAGACGGACAGACAGACGGACAGACCGACCACTATAGGCGCTACGTATTTACATAATTACGAACGCACCTAAAAAAGGGATCAGATCTTATTTTCCTTATCTTGAGCGGACGATAGTGCAGATACATCCTATTCAAATAAAACACAGAAAAGAATGAGATCCCTTTTAGCTTGTTTTACCCACCAGTAAGCCCAGGCTTCAAAATTTATTGCCATGAATATAAGATTTTCATACATGTTGGGTCTACAAACGGTAAAGGATTTATTGACAAAGAGTTATTGGCATTATATCGGAGACGGTATGTCACACAGGAAGACAGTTTTCAACATACGGAAGAATTTGCTTTTAAAAAAGATTTCGTGAAGCAGATAAATTTTAATCTATGTAATTTTATAGAAAAAAGTTAACAGACATTTATAAAGATTATTGGAAAATCCTTCATGGATTTCTTCAAAATTTAATTTTAATATTTTTAAGTAATATTTTAATTTATATTTGTTTCATATTACCTATTTGTTTGAGGAAATAACCCTACAATTTACTTTTAAACTAAAGTTAGTATTTTTAAGGAAGTTTTAAGAAAAAATATTTTTCCCACATTCAACAACGCAAAACCTCTTTTGAACATCTTTTTACAAAATATGTATACAATTAATAGAAATTTATATATTACGCAGCAGCTGAAATCCATCTGTATAAAATCAGCACAAATTGGAAGCCAAAAAGAGCAAGAATACAATATTTTCATCATACATTTATTGGAAAAATTAAAAACTTTTGAAATACCATATAGATGTTAATTACTACAATATTCAATAAATGAACAAAACAAACAATACTGCACATAATTTTACTTTAACATAAAATATTATCCCGTTATAAGGAAAAAAACCCCGAAAAATAAACCTTAGAACCGCTATTTTTTTCATCATACAGTCTAGTCAGCCAAATGGAAATCCCGCCCAAAATTATATAATTTTTTTTTGATGAAATATAAACATTATTTTTCTCTTTAAAGAAAAATATAAGTATTCCGATTGCGGAAAAAAAATGATCAGATCAAAAAGTAATTTGATATTATTTTCCTACGACATCTTATTTTTCCTTATCCTGAGTGACGACATTGCTGATATCTTCAATTCAAATAAAACACAGAAAAGAATGAGATGCTAATGATTTAACTTATCTTTCGCGTCAGTAAGCCCAGGCTGTAAAACTTACTGCCATGGATGTGAGATTTTCATGCATGACTGGGTGTGCAAATGGCAAAAAATTTATTGACAAAAAGTTATGGACATTATATATATCAGGGACGATATTCCACACAGGCAGACAATTTTCAAGACACGCCAGATTTTGCTTTTACAAAGATATCGTAATGCAGATAAATTTTAATGCATGAAATTTTGTATGAAAAAGTTAACGGAGACATTTATAAAGTTTATTCAAAATCCTTTATGGATTTCTAAAAAAATTAATCTACGTTTTTATTTGAGGAAATAACCCTAAAATTTACTTTTAAATCTTTTACATCTTTTTAAGGTACTTTTAAGAAAAAAAAATCCATGCTTAGCAATGCAAAAAAAAAAAAAAAAAAAAAAAAAAAAAAAAATTACACATTTTTACAAAAAAATGTATAAAATTCACAGAAATTTAAGTATTAAGTAGCAGCACAATATTTAAATGTTTTTAAGAACTTTATAAGCAATTAATTTAATGATATTATATTCACCAAAAATAAACTTTTTAAATTTTTAAAAAAATTATATGGTGTTTCAAGCATCATATTATCTGAAATTCATTTTTAATGTTCGATTGGTTAACATTTTTGTTACAAAAGCTGAACATTACATATAGAACTAATTGATTTGAATATCGTAATATACGTCCTTTCTCAGGCTTAAACAGTGTAGGTTTTGTTTGTTTTGCAAATTATGATTTTGTATAATAATTATTGACATGAGTTTAAATAAAATTAATTTTCTATTCTTTATAGAAATGCAATGTATCTTGAGTTATAAGCGATAGCTTTTCTCGATCTGTTCCACTTCTCAAAAAGGAACCGATCGTTGCAGTAGTCGTAACTGAGAGTTACAAAGTTGGCGCATGCTTATTTGAGCTCTAGTTTGTCATCTTCTCGAAAATTAAAACAGATCCAAAGATTGACGTAATGTCAATTGGTCTTATTTTTTGGAACGAAGATTCTCGTACATCATTTTTGAACCGTAATTGAAGAAATAAGTATAATTGAAATTTACAAAAACTATAAGTTAAACTTACATTTTTTTGGGTATAAGTAATTTTTTAACTACAAAATTTTGCATGTTTAAATCTGTAATGAAAAGTAAAAAATATAATAATAACAATAATAATAATAATAGTAATAATATTAATATTAATAATAAACAAATAAAAAAAATAAAAAATACAAATATTTATGTCTATAGACCGGAAATTCTTTTTTTCTGTTATTGAAAAGTATTTATAGTTATTTCAATGCATAATCTAATATTTTCAACAAAAAAATAACTTTTCGACCGAAAAATAAGTGAGAGCACAATTCGAACTCCCATAGAAAAATCTTAAACCCCGTATGCTACCTACCATGCTAAAGAGCCGTTTAACAACGAAATTTAAACTATTATAAACTGTAGCGCTGTTTAGATTTGACCTCGATTTTTGAGCAGACGACAAACCAAAGCTCAAATACGCATGCACCAACTTTATAACTCCCACTTGCTGCAATGGCCGTTTTTCTTCTGCCCGTTTTCCTTCTCAAAATTTAGAATCAAGAAAAAGAGTTGTTGTATAGTGATTTTTTTTATTCACTCATTAAAATTCTATCTCAAATTCAAAGTATTAAATTTTCTATTAATAATTATTGTTCTGTAATAGAGCTAATTAGATTTATGTATTAAATAGAAGTAGAAAAAATATTTATAACTGCCGCAGCATATATACATTAATAATGAATCAGAATTAGATAACTAAGGTATCCTGGGGTAATAACGCCACGTTAAGGTTCTACCAATTTTCACGGCTCAGTTTTAGATTGTATTTTTCAAACAAATATATGATTTGATACAGCAACTCATTGACTATCTATATAAAAAAAATAATTTAACAGATATGTATTCATAAAATGTAATGGTGTGATTTCTTGACCAATGCTATTTGGCGTTATTACCCACCTATATGGGTAATAACGCCATGCAAACAAAACTATGAAATAAGATGGGATAATTGCATGTAGATTGCCCAGTTCTAAAAATACAAACTCTACAAATTTAACAATTGACAAATTGCACTCTAAGCTATTGAAAATGTTCAATTTTTTGTGAAAGTGTAAGAAAAATAAAAGTGTGGTGTGGGATGGGGAGGAGGCAAAAGAATATCAGACCGTGAGCTTCTTTTTGCTTAAAAAGGATCGCTTAAATAGAATTATTAGAAACATTGCACAGTTTTAACTGTGTTTATTTGAATCAGTATTTAGGATGTAGCTCGGCTACTGTAGGGAATCAACTGGGGTATTAATGCCAAGGATTGGCGTTATTACCCCGTTATAGCTATTGCGCTGTACATTTTAAATTACAAATTATCTCGAGAAGATATCCAAAATCTTCAACAACATTTTGAAAGTCCATGAAATGTACTACAAATTTATGTAATTAACAAAGTAATTCCGGATAAAGAAAATAGTCTTTACATCACAAAACGCATCTCGCAAATTTTAGATCAAGCGTTAATTTTAGTTGCTTGTAAAAACAAAAAGACCTAAAAATGAAACAAATTAACTTGAAGCTGTTTTTTGCGATTTATATGACTCAAAACCCTTCTGTGCAGAGCACATGGGTGTCATTTACCAGATTATTTCATAATTATGCATAATATTAGCACTTGGCGTTATTACCCTGCCTAGCGTTATTACACCAGACCACCTTACATTTCACTTTGTTCCAGATGCAATACAAATTTTTCTTTGTTTCAACGATAACTATATTACGACAGAAAAAAGTGGTTTAATTCAAAAGTAATTTGATATCATTTTGCAACGCCATCTTATTTCTTTGTATCCTGAGCTGAAGATAGTGCTGATACCTTCTATTCAAATAAAACGCAGAAAACAATGAGATCCGTTTAACATATTTTTCACTCCTGTAAGCCCTGACTACAAAATTTAATGTCATGAATGAAAGATTTTCCTACATGGCTGGGTGTACAAACGGTAAAGGATTTATTGACGAAAAGTTATTGACATGATGTATATTAGGAATTATATGTCACCCAGGCAAGAGACAACAGATTTTTCTTCTACAAAGATCCTGTGATGCAGATAAATTTTAATCGATGACATTCTATAGATAAAATTTAAGGGAAATATTTATAACGTTTTTTAGAAAATATTGTATGTACTTTTTAAACTCTAATTTCAGTATTTTGAAACACAATTTTTTTACGCTATCTTTTTATTTAAGGAAATTATCTTACAATTTATTTTAAAAGTAAGCATTAATAACTGATTACAGCAATTTCTAGAAAAAATATTTCATCTTGCTGAACAATGCGCATTTTTATTGCATTTATTTTTGCAAAAATGTACTCACAGACACGACTATTGATATAATTTTTAATCAAATGTCATTTTCATTTTCCGATTAATGTATAATATCTAGAGTTAGAAGTGATTGCTCTTTTATGCCGATTTTTTGTCAGTTCACGGCCAAAACTGTCAAAACACCAACTTTTGAACTAAAAATTTTAGCACTTTTTTTTTATTCATACATTACTCGATCATAAATTCAAAGATATGTCTTATATAAGCTATAATTGTTGTTTCGTAATAGTGTATTTATATTAATACATTAAAAGATGTAAAAAAAAAAAACCACAAATTTTCACACATGTATACAGTAATAAGTTATGGGAAATTCCGAAACTACATTTCTTCTTTCCAGATGCAATATATATTTTTTTTGAAAAAATATCAGTATTGCGACTGAAAAAAAGGTTGGGGTCAAAAATTAATTTGATATCATTTTCCTACGCCCTCTTATTTTTCCTTATCCTTAACTGACGACAGTGCTGATACCTTCTATTCAAGTAAAACATTGAAAAGAATGAGATCCATTTTAACTTATTTTTCACTACTGTAAGCCTAGGCTACATAATTTATTGCCATGCATGTAAGATTTTCATACATCGCTTGGTGTACAAACGGTAAAGAATTTATTGACATAATCTATATCAAGAACTACATGTCATCCAGCAAGACAAGACAGGTTTTTCTTTTACAAAGATCCTGTGATGCAGATAAATTTTAATCGATGACATTGTATAGTTAAAATTTAACGGAAATATTTTTAAAATTTATTGGAAAATACAGTATGTATTTTTTAAACTTTAATTTCAGTATTTTACAGTATATATCTTTTTACTCTATCTTTCTATTTAAAGAAATCACCTTACAATTTGCTTTAAAAGTAAACAATAATGTCTGTATAAAGCGGTTTCTAGAAAAAATTTCATCTTGCTAAATAATACTTTTTTTTTTTCACAAAAATGTATTCACAGACATAACTATTGTAGTGATTTTAAATCAGATGTCATTTTAATTTTTCCGATAAATGTTTTATATCTTGAATTACAAGCGATTACTCTCTCATGCCGACTTTTCTCGATTTATGGCCAAACCCGCCAAAACATCAACTTTGGGTTAAACATCTTCGTAAAGCCTTTTTTTTAAACTCTTTCATTACTAGATCATAAATTCAAAGAAATGCATTAAATCAGCTATAATTGATGTGAAGTAATAATGAATTTAAATTAATACATTAGAATATGTATAAAAAACACTTGTCATTTCCATAGAAATATATATTAATAAGTTATCGGAATTCCAATACTATATCTCTTAGTTCCAGATGCAATACAAACTTTTTTATCAAAGATATGAATAATGCGACTGATAAAAAGGGGGTCAGATTAAAAAGCAATTCGATATCATTTTCCAACGCCATCTTATTTTTCCTTATCCTGAACTGACGACACTATTGATACCTTCAATTCAAATAAAACATTGAAAAGAATGAGATCCGTTTTAACTTATTTTTCACTCTAGTAAGCTCAGGCTACAAAATTTATTGCCATGAATGTTAGATTTTCATACATGGCTGGGTGTACAAGCGGAAAAGGATTTATTGACGAAGAGTTATTGACATGATATATATTAAAAATGATATCTCACACAGGCAAGACACGACAGGTTTTTCTTTTACAAAGATCCTGTAACCTGTGATGCAGATAATAATCTATGACACTGTGCAGGTAGAATTTAACGGAAACATTTACAAAGTTTATTAGAAAATACATTATGTACTTTTTAAAATTTAATTTCAAATTTTTAAAATGTTTAATTTTTTTACATGACATTTTTATTTAATGAAAGCACCCTACAATTTATTTTAAAAGTAACCATTAATATCTGTTTAAACCAAAGAGTTTCAAGAAATATATTTCTTCTTCCTCATCAATGCGATTTTTTTTTTTTTCAGAAAAATGTACGAAACTCGCAGACATGACTATTGAGGTAATTTTAAATCAAATGGCATTTTCTTTTTTCAATAAATATATTATATCTTGAGTTGCAAACATTTATCCTCTCGTGCCGACTTTTCACGGTTCACGGCCAATACTGTCAAAACACGAACTTGGAGGTAAACGCTTTTGTGAAGTGTTTTTTTTTATTCATTCATTACTAGATAATTAATTTTTTTTTTAAATGTATTAAATCAGCTATAAAAGCTGTTGCATAATAGTGTATTTATATTAATACATTAAAAGATGTAGAAAACAAGACCACGGATATATCTTTATATATATAAATCTTCCGTGCGTGTGTATGTCGCTGAACTCCTCCTAAACGACTGAACCGATTTTAATGAATTTTTTTGTGTGTGTTCCAGTGGATTCGAGAATGGTTTATATTCACATTTCATCGAAATTGATTCAGTACTTTTTTAGTAATTAGGCAAAATTTAATAGTTAGTAATTTTTCGCTAATTAAAACTGTTAAATAAGTTCGCTGAAAAGAGTACGGACGGAATGGCCGAGCGGTCTAAAGCGCCAGATTTAAGCTCTAGTTCTCAAAGAAAGAGCTCGTGTGTTCGAACTCCACTTCTAACATTCGTGTATGATTTGCAATAATTTTTTATGTATTATAATTTTAATTAACTGATTTCAGAAAATCGTTATCTTTTAACTAAAATGAGAAAAATAAATTTATCTATCAAAAATTGAACCCACTTCAAAATCTAGAGCAAAGTTAAAAATAATTTCCCTATATAATTGTAATAAGAAATTAAATTAAGAGCGTGGTGTTTATCGTGCGTATTATTGTATTTATATACATTTATTTGATTTTTTGTAATCGGTAACAGCCAAAATAATTTCAAAATTAAAATTAAGTATCCAATGCAAATCTTTATATATATAATTCTTCTGTACATGTCTATGTGACTGAACGCCTTCTAAACGACTGGACCGATTTTAATGAAATTTTTTGTGTGTGTTCCAGTGGATTCTAGAATAGCTTAGATTCACATTTCATCGAAATTGATACAGTACTTTTTTAATAATTAGGGAAAAAGTAATAAAGTTAGTGATTTTTCGCTAATTAAAAGGGTTGTAGAAGTTCGCTGAATAGAGTGCGGACAAAATGGCCGAACGGTCTAAGGCGCCAGATTTAAGCACTTGTTTTCGAAGAAAGAGATCGTGTGTTCGAACCCCACTCCTGACATACGTGTATGATTTACAATATGTTTTTCTGTATTATAATTTTAATTAACCGACTTCAGAAAATCGTTAACTTTTAACTAAGAAGAGAAAAATAAACTTTTCTATAAAAAATTGAACCAACTTCAAAAACTACTGCAAAGTGAAAAAAAATTTCCTTACATATTTGTAATAACAAATTAAATTAAGAGCGTCGTATTTATCATGCGTATTATTATATTTATGTACATTCATTTGTTTTTTTGGAGTCGGTGCCAGGACGTCTGTAGGGTCCGCTAGTACATTAATAATTTATCAGAACTCCGAAACAATATTTCTTGGTTACAGATGCAAAACAAGCTTTTTTCTCAAAGATATCGATATTCCTGCTGAAAAAAGGGGTAAGATAAAAAAAAGTAATCAGTTATCATTTTCCAACGCCATCTTATTTGTCTTTATCCTGAACTGGCGACAATGCTGATACCTCGAATTGAAATAAAACGCAGAAAAAAATGAGATCCGCTTTAACTTATTTTTCACTCCAGTAAGCTGAGACTAAAAAATGTATTGTCATGATTGTAAGATATTTATGCATGGCTGGGTGTACAAATGGTAAAGGATTTATTGACGAAGAGTTATTGACTTTATACATACATATCAGGAATGATATGTCACGCAGATAGACAGTTTTCAAGACACGGCATATTTCGCTTTTACAAAGATCTTGCGATGCAGATAAATTTTAATCTATTATATTGTATGGGTAGAATTTAATGGAAATATTTATAAAGATTATTTGAAATTACTTTGTGGATTCCTTTAAATTTACTTTCAATATATAAAATATTTAATATTTAATATTATTCAAAAATTCTTTTTTAGGTAATTTATTTTCTTTTTTCTAAAGCAGAAAGTATTGTATCTATTAAAGTCTGTTTTATTTTTACTACTTGTTTGCGATAGATTTACACGTTTTAGAGATAGCGATCGGGTAAAAGTTATATAAAATGACTTGATTAATTTGTGTGCGTATGGTGTTCGTGTTGTGTATATCATTCTTGTATCACCGTAAAGTGTATGAAGTTATGCGTAGAATTGAACCAAATTTCATTTACATAATTCGGTAGTTGGAAAGCAGGCCTAAATAGAATTTGGGGATAGGGGACTCTTTAGTTGTGATTTTCGTGTTAGTTTTGTCGCATTTTCGACATTCTTATTTATTCTAGGAACAGATAACAGCGATGATACATTCAAATAAAACAAACAAACGAATCAGATTCTTTTTAAAGTTATTTTTCACTTTAATAAACTAGTGCTTCGAAATTTAAGACGTTGATGTAGTATTTTCGTGTATTATTTCGTGTATAAGTGGTAAAAAAATTATTGACGGAGACTTATTGAAAATACATAAATCAGAAACGATATGTCACAGAAACAAATAGATTTTGAGATACGACATAGATTTAATATATGATATGGAATTAATAGAATTTAGAAGGAGTATTTGTAAAATTTATTTGAAAATTTTTTAAAGTTTTTTAATTATATTTTTATATTAAAAAACAATATCTCAAAGTTTCTCTATTTTTTATGCTGATTTTTTTATTTAATTGAAATATAACAGTCTAAATGTAAACTAAATATTAATATCTTTTTAAAGTGGTTTTCAAGAAGAAAAAAAAAGAAGAAGCTTGCTATATTCCAGAATATTCAAAAAAATCCTCGTAAAGTTAACCCTCGTTTAAGTTTAACCTCGTTAAAGTAAACCTCGTAACCCTCGTAAATTAAACCTCGTTAAAGTTTTTTTAATTATATTTTTATATTAAAAAGCAATATCTCAAAGTTTCTCTATTTTTTATGTTGATTTTTTTATTTAATTGAAATATAACAGTCTAAATGTAAACTAAATATTAATATCATTTTAAAGTGGTTCTCAAGAAGAAAAAAAAGAAGAAGCTTGCTATATTCCAGAATATTAAAAAAAATCCTCTTATCCATTGTTTAGTCGTATCCATTACAGAAACGAATTTAAAATTTTAGAAAGGTTATTTTCGAACCAAATATTTTACAAACCAGCTCTTCATCACAGCATCACAAAACACCATGTCCTCTACACTGTAAAAATTAATTGGCTAAGTTACTAAGAGTTTTCTAGGAAACTTCGATTCCTCGAACATTTTATCTAACGGCAACAGCAAAAATCCACGTAGCAAATACAAATTTACACCGAAAATCAAAAAATTTGTAGGGTTACGAAGAATTTTTTAGGAAAATGTAATTCCAAGATTTTTTTTCCTGTGACTGGAACCCAGGTTACATATAAAATTTTAATAAGATAACTGTAATTTTAGTAGACTCATTTGTAAATTTACAGATTTCTGTAACAGCATAAAAACTAATTTTGTAGATTTACATTTTTTCGTATACAGTGTACAGATAAAATGTTAGTAACTATGATGGCAAAATATGAGAAGTAAGCCACCATTTATGAGATTGGCCGGATCGTATTGCAATATCGTAGAGAGCCCCAGGTTCATGTTTTACTTTTTTTCTGGAACGAAGTGTTTAACGCATTTTCTGATGAAGAAAATTCAGTTCACATACATCTTGACTAAATTGTCTTTATTTTTGATAAATACTTGAAATATGAGCATTTTCAAACATCAGGAATATAGCATATTCATTCAAATGTGCACTCGTACTAGAAAGAACTTCTTTAGTTCTCAACGACCACAAATTGTACATGTTGAATTGTCAGCGACAAAACACAATCTAAATATATTTTCACGTAAACATGCAGCACGCTAACATAACTGCAGTCGAAAGTAATTAAGAATTATTAGTCATCTTTGACCACAGCGAGCGTGCGTGTTTACTTCACCATGACAAAACATAAAACTGACAAAATTTTCACATTTCACAAACGCCAAAAAAAGTCTTTTGGCATAGAATAGATTCCCAATCCGAGCAAAAAATGTACAGGTAAAAAGGACCGTTATTTAATAAGCAATCGGGAAAATTTAAAAATGAATGTTGTCAAGAATACAGCATTTATCGCCAGAGGCTAAAATGCGCAACACCCAGAAAACCTAAACGAAATTACACAACCGGTAACAAATTAAGTTCTTTATACAAGACAAAATGAAATGATTTGGAAATAAAAAATAGCAGTTATTTAAAACAGAAAAAATATTTAATTCGTTTGCTATTTAATCAACTGAAGAACAAGAAAGAAAAATCTAGAAATGGAATGATATTTTAAAACTAATTTATTATTTGTTTTCAAATTATTATTATTATTTTATATGCAATTGGAGACGAACACACAATAGAAATACCTATTAAAAATGCTTTTCTTTTAAAATTAAATTTTAAAAGAGGGAGGGGGACTAACATTTGAAAAATTAACAGAAATATATATAATTGAATATGTGTTACATCACAGTAACTATACAGATTTCGGCAATTTTACATCTGTAGGATTACAAATGTTTTTTTTTTTTCAGTGTACTTACTCAGAACTTGCAGAAATTGAAGTAGCGGATAAGTGAAGTGTTGGACTCAATATGACCGGATATGCTCGCTATAGTGTGCTTAAATTGTACATTGTATTGCCGAATTGACATTTATCAATGACGGGGGCTCAAATTGAACAACCTTAGAAACATGGAATTAGATTCTTTTAAGGGTAAAATTATTCATTTGTAATTTTAAAAATAGATATGCGCTGTACTGCCTTAAGGTAAAAAGTCCCTTAGTAAAAAACGGCATAGGATTTTTTATGGAAACACATGGTTTTATATGGAAAATCATAAAAAAAATATGTCATTATATGTAAACATATTGTATTCATATAGTAAACATTCATCTCTCTATGGTATTGCAGAGCAATGTCTATGGTAAAGTTATAGGACAATGATATATACCATACATTTTATGGTATCCAGAGAATCGTGTATGGTAAATTTATAGGATAATGATATACACCATACATGATATGGTATTCCATAACCAGGTGTATGGTAAAACTATAGGGAAATGAAATTTACCATACATTCAATGGTGTTCCATAGCGTGATGTATAGTAAAATAATACATAATTGTTTGCACCATAAATTGTATAGTATTTCAAAGCATGGTGTATGGTAAAATCTTAATGCCTTTTGAAAGTTTATAACATATTAGATTTTGTGTAACTGTGTATATAAAAGTCAATAATATTCACAGAAGAAATTACTGAACATCAGCTACAAATGGAATTTGAGTGACATACCTTATAAAACTAATTTTTGTCTTAGTAGAAACATTACATGAAGTTTTATTTTCTATCTTAAAAATATGTGCACATGCATGATATTCTGTTGAAATTGTACAATGAGGTCAGGAAAAAATATAATTACAATTATACTATCCAATTTCAAAAGTTTTATAAATACTGTTATAAATTACTTTAAATTTTACTATTTAAAACATTTTAATTCTTAAAATTAAACCTCTGCAATTCACCTCGAACTATAACTATTTTTGTACTATAATTCATTCCAATATTTAAGCAAACCACGTAAAAAGCAGCTCCTTAGACTTTAGCACATTCTATTATGTATATTTAAAATATCCTGATTAAAAATATAATCATAATTCGATCTACTTAATTTGTTTAAATTATACATCATTCCTTTATTAAAATCATTACAGAGGAGATAAAGTGACAGAATATTGCCTTAAATATTTTTTAATCTTGCATTAATGGGTCACTGTACCTTAACATTGATCAAAATATCGAATTTTTAAAAATATATTAACTTAAAACTTTTTTAATTGTGAATATTTTGACACCATATTTATACCAATACGGCTATTGTATCGTGATATATTCTAAATTTTGTTAGTAGATCCAGCGCAATTACTCATACAAATGAAAACTTTAAACTGGTTTCTCTCGCTGCTTATATTTTTTACAACTTGTTTCTTCGAAAAATACTACGGCTTTATTGCTATTTTAGATAGAGGGTTGAAAAGTTATTTACTTGTTCTCCATGGTTTATTTAATATTTTTGTGCGTGGATTAACATTCAAGTCTCTAGGTATTATTTTTAAAATATTTAAATTGAGAGTTTGTTGAGCTTTTTTCATTTTTTAATATGCACGAAAGAAAAAAAAACATATGAAATGCAAAATCTCATCAATGCACAATTTATGTAATATATTCTAAGGAATGTACACTGTAAAAAAAAATTCAAGAGGTTACTAAAAATTCTTTAGTAAATTTGTATTCCACAGAATTTTTTAGTAATCATTACAAACTTTTTTTTTGCAAGTGAAACAAGTATTTCTTTTGTAAACTGAACAAAAGAATTTTTTGTATAACTAACTTAAAAATTTTTAGTATGAGCCACCAAGAAAATTTTAGTAATAGCTCCAAAAATATTTTTAATAATCTTTACGTGCGCCCGAAGAACAGGAGCTTCCTTCGAGCTGCACCCAAACTTCTGAAGCGATAGATTTTCGGCAAAACCGCAATAGATGGCAGCACCACACATTGCGACCCGCTCTGACAGGATTTTCATAATCCCTTTATTAACAAGTACTTACACTACATACATTCGGGACGTATTTGGCTGTGTCCGGTATCGAACCCGGGACCTTTTAGCCTGGAGTCCGTTACTATAACCACTATGCTATCGAGGACACACCAAGTGAGTTTTAGTAATAGTTATTAAAAAAGTAAAACTATTAACTCTATCCATTGCTAACTTTTTTCTAGTAATTCTTACAGATTTTCTAGTAACCGACTACGATTACTAAAAATTTTTTAGTAATTACAAGGATCACTAAAGTTTTTTTAGTAGATCGACCTTTTTTTTTTACAGTGTAGAAAAAAATCGAAGCAAAAATATTCATATTTAAAAAAGTGTGGATTTAAAAAATGTTAATTTTTTCAATAAAATTTTAATTTCAGTAAATTAGGCTGTTTTACAATTTTTTAAAATCGTATTTAATTTTTAATACTAAGTACTGTACCACTACATACATTACACTATTATTTAAAATTGAAGAGATGTTTTCAAAGGTAAAGTGCCCCTTTAAAGTTTCACTGGAATATGAGATATATTATTCCAGACTTAGATTTATAACAGAAGACACACAAATTCATGAAAAATATTGTTTTAATTTCAGTACATCTGAATTACTTGAGCCAAATCATTATAATAAGTTTTTGAGTTTGAATTGTTAAAGTATACTTTGAAGTTTTAAGCATATGTAGTAAGTTGTTAAATAATTTCGCAATAATTAATTTTATAACTAGCTATCAAAACAAAGGCTTAATGATATAATGCTTATTCAGTCAGTTGAAAAGTGTTAACAAAACACTAGATACATTGTTATAGACAGGATTTAGGCGAGAAGACATATAAAGTTATGAAGACTACAGAATTAACTGAAATGCATCAGAAACAGTTAAGCCGGATGAAAATAAAATATAATTATACTTTGAATTGCTTGCTTATGTTTAGAAATTAAAGGTGCTTGATAATTTCGCAATAATTAATTTCAAAAGTAGCTATCAAAACAAATGCTTAAAGATATAATGGTTAAAGAAAAATAAATAATGAATAATGAATTAATAAATAATGAATTAAAGGTGTAATGCATAAGATAATGTAATGCAGTTGATAAATGTTAAAGAAACACTAAATACCGGATTTGCAAAAAATCCGCAGAAACTTTTTAAAAAATTATAAAAGCTGGAAAAATAAGCAAAATAAAAAACGGTTTACAGGATTAACATCTATAATTCACGAGATTTTTTTTAAGACAGTAGTAAAAAATAATTAAAAAAAACGTACGACAGATGGCACTGGAAACGTTTGACTTCGGTTGACAAAGGAGGAAAAATTATGTTTGCAAATGTGATGGTTATAAGAATTTGCACTGCTAATCCACAATTAGTTCACAGTTGAGAACCGTGTTCTTGATCAATGCTGCTGAGTGCGATGAATAAAGCTTTATTGGTGAAGTTATTTTATGTAAACCAGGAGTCATCGACCGATCTTTGACATGGCTCTCAATCATGAACTAATTGTGTATTAACAGTGCAATTTCTTATAACTGTCTAATTTTCATGTTTCCTCCGAAGTCAAACGTTTCCAGTGCTATCTGTCAGTTGTTTTTTAAGTTATTTTTTATTACTGTCTTTAAAAAAAATTCCGTAACCTACAAATGCTGTCCCTGCAAACTGTTTTTTATTTTGGTATTTTTTCAGGTTTTTATGTTTCTACAGACTCACGCGGGTACATTATAATAGACAAGGATGTAGGAAATAAAAAATATAAAATCATAAAAGTACAACATTAACTGAAATGTATCAGAAATAACTGAACCAAATAAAAATAAAATATAGGGTGAAATCCTCACCTATAGACACTTAACTAGTAACATATACTTAAAAAAAATCTAATTCAAATCTCAAATTTTAATAACACAAAAAGTTCCATTTTAAGGCTTCCATCTTCTTTCTAAAATTTAGTTACTTAGAAAAGTAGTCGTTGGAGGCCACCGTAATACTTACCCATCATACATATGCATAATATAAAATATGAAAATAAAACATGTGTAACTTATTTATAAAATGCATTGCAATTCCAAAGTAAAATTTTAACGCATATTTAAATAGTTTTAATACACATAGTAATGATTTATTAATAAACTGCTGATGAGCCAATTTCGACAAATTGTGTAAAACGCCAAAATACTCAAGCAATACCGGATTGCGTAAAAGAAACATCCTTATAACTCCAAAAATAATAATCATATTAACTCGCAATTTACTGCGTCGGATAAAGTGTCTCATTTCCAATTAAAATATATCTTTGAATTCAAATTTGAATAAAATACAGGGGCATGAAAAATCAAAGAATGGGAAAAATAGGATTACACGTATCTCAGCAACTAATAATCCGATCGACTTTGTTCTTTATGCAAAATTTGTGTTATTTTAGTGCCTTTTATATCCATTCCTTAAAATAAAAAATTTCGAACATTTTTATATGCGTTTCATCAGAATGAATTTTTCGAGAGTCCGAAAAAAATAATTCCGGATTATCGAGGTTATTGATATTACATAGGCTTCGTCCCATTCTTACATACTAAGTGCATACAAAATTTCAAGTCTCTATCTCAATTTGTTTGGGAGATAGAGCGGTTACAGACAGACAGACACAAGGACGGACGGCAATTTTTTTTTCTAAAAATATGTTTTTTGCAATCTCCAGTATCTAAAACGTGTAAATCCGTCAAAAATTTTTTTTCGATTTTCAAAACGATTGCAAGACTTACCCTATACTACGTATGATGGGTAAGTAAAATGTATTTGTATCTTAAAGATATACTCGTAGAAATTAGTTAAAAGATCCCTATAATACATTACGATCATGATTTATACTTTATTGCTATTTAATTTGGCTTAATGGGAAGGGAGTGACACTTATTGGTTCCAGGAAATTTCATTTCACCAGTCTCCGATAGAAGTGCCAACTTCGTGACAGGTTTATCCTATTTAATTTTAATCAAAATCGCCTTAAAATCTTTTCATTAAATTTTACTTTTATAACTTTTATTGAAAAAAAAAGTACATGTTATAAAATTGTATTTATTTACTCTGCAATTAAAAATTTCTAAAATTTTTGTGTGAATGTAATATTACAGAAACTCAATTACTTGAGATTAACTTATAACACGATTATTCAATCGGTAAACAAATTATAACAGATGTAAATTTTCAAAGTGAGTGAAAAAAGTCTTTGCCAGGATTCGAACCAGGGATGTATTGTCTGAAGCCACCAATGCTGTTCCAGCTGAGCCATCTCGGACGAATACTGTAGGACGGATTCACCCAATTAACCCTAACGGTCACATTATCTGGTCTGATACTCTGTATAAGCTCAAGAGAATAAATCGAAAATCGTATATGGAACCACAGAAAGCGCTGTATAGAAATCTAGAGTATCAATATGATCCAGAGTATCAGACCAGTTAATGTAATCGTTAAGGTTATTTGGGTGAATTAGTTCTACAGTATTCGTCCGGGATAGCTCAGTTGGAGGAGCACTGTCGGCTTCAGCCAGTACATCACTGGTTTGAATCCTGTACCTGTTTTTTTTTCAACCGCTTGAAAAATTTACATCTGTTACAATTACTTGAGAATGAACAGAAAGGGAAAAATAATCCCTCCTCTTTTCTCTTTCTGCTCATTTGTGAATCTGGTCAAGGTCACAAATGTCAACTTATAGACACGCATCTACAGTAGCTAATGAAGGGCTCTTAATTTTCCAGCTCGAAACGCAACATGTGTATTGTTTTGATTTTATGGTGATTTTTTAAAAGTTTCATTATTTTAATTATAAATTATTTTCTCCTAATTCATCTCTCCTTCAACCATTCTTTATCACCATAGTTAAGAATTTTTTCCTATTTTCCCAAGAACAGTTTTCTAAGATAAGTTGAAATTTTTATTTTTATCGAACACGCAAAACTTGAAGAAGTTTACCATGACAAAAGTTTACAGCTTAAAAAAACAGCAAATTTCTAACTTCATTGAAATATAATATTCTAATACCAATGAAAGGTGGGTTTTTTTTCGCATTCTTTGTAAGCAGGAACTGGTGGTAACAAGTCGGAAATCGCACGTCAAACATAGTAAATGGGGTACGTTCATGCTAGAACAAAGTTTTAAAATGATTCAGATCTTATGTAATAGTATACAGGATTTAGTATAATAGCCAAAATATTTTGAGTGTCCCTGTAAATACTATCTGCTTTCTATTACACCTGTAGAAGTAACCTGTAATAAACCTCAGCAGTATGTATCAATTTCACAAAATGTGAAATAGTTCAATGTAATTAAACGCACCCCAAACAGAGTGTTTCCCTTTATACCATTATATAGTACAACACTTTAATGCGATCCTGTAAATGAATAAAAATAACTCTTTGTACCATAGATTGTACAGAATATATATTTTAGTATATACTTCATACATAAATGTCAATTAAATTAGTTTGAAAGAGTATAACATCATTAAAATGCACTTGAAGCTATTTTTTCCCCGTTCGCCGTAATGTAACGGGATACTTTTGATTATCCCTGTAATTAAGTTTAATTCCGATTTTCATAAAATTTGAAATGACTCCACGGAATTATGCAAAAATTAGATATTTTAAATTTCAAACGATTCGATTAGGTAGTTTTTGCTTTGTTATAAGCGGACAGACAGATAGATGGACGGACTCTGCGACGACTATAGATGCTACGTATTTATATATGTCTCATTAGGTACGAACGCACCTAATGAGACAGAAGGGAACCAATAGCATTCTTTAAAAAAAATTGCCTTCTTTTGCGTTAATTTGCGTTCAAACTTAAGAAAATTTTCATTCTTTCAAACCTACCTGGCTCCGTTAAGCATAGTGCGCAAGTTTTTATATAATTACAAAATAAATAATTAAAAAAAAACATCGAAACAAAGTGCTTATAAGTTATTTTTAAAACCATCAGCAAATCACTTGAGATTTATAAAAATATTTTCAGGAAAGAAGAAATATTACATAATATAAAATACAGCATTAATTAAAACAACTAATCGAGCCAAATCAAAATTAAATGTCATTAACTTTTGGTCTACGTAATGCTCAGAACTTTTAAGCATGTTACAAAACTTGTTAAGTAATTTCGCAATAATTAATATCAAAAGCAGCTATAAACTCAATAAATTATTTTCTTTCGGCACAAAATAAGGGTAAAAAAGATGAGAAAAATCAAGTTCCTTACAATCATTCATGAAGCATGCGATTTATGAATGAAAATGCACGTTCTAGGGTTTTAATAAAACCACTTTCGTCTGCAGAAACACTCACGTTCCTAAATTAAATCTTCACATATTTCAAGAACTCTCAGATAGAAAAGAAACTCATTGAGACAGATGTTGAGAAAAGTAATTGCGTCAGGCTAGCTCTACTTATTTACAAAAAGAAGAAGCTTTACTTATCAAAATATAGATTTCTCGGGGCGACGATCTTCTTTAAATATTTTTTTTATTTCTTCATAGACGGCACATAACACGTAGAACAGTACACAAGCATAAAATATTTCCAAATCAGCGCTTTTTACATAATTCTAGTTACACACACCACCAAAACAAGACATGAATGCACTACTAATTTTCTAACAGAATTTTTAATAGAACGTTAGCTAAAGTCACGGTTACGGTTACGAACGCGAGAGAATCTTTTTTTGAAGCGGTTAATGCGCGTTACAAGCAGGGATGTAGTGGAGGGTATGCGCCGTATACCTTCTGGATTTTTTAAAGAAACACCGTATATCCTATGTTTCTCAAAAAAGCTATAGGATACACTCTCTAGGGTATACCCTCTGCTCAGAGCGTATATGCTCTGTTATTTTTACGACTACATCCCTGGTTACAAGTGTAATTTTGAAATAACGATTTTTAATATATGTTATAGCAGTCAAGATATTGCAGCATATTTTGATTTACAGTTATTTTTAGGTACAGTTTTCTAAAAAAAAATTGAAATCTATGGAAAAGTTTTTGAAATTAACACTAATGTCAATTCATTTTTATCTTTTTTTTTTCAATAAGCAAAACTATTGATTTAAGTGTATAATTGAAGTAAACAACAAAGTTAAAACTTCAGTGAAATGTGATATTCCAATACCAATGAAAAAAATGCGCTCTCTTCTCCCTCCATTCTTTGTAAGAGGACACTATCTATAAGACCGAACTGGACCAATTGTGTTCTGAAAAAAAATGTCTTCTTTGAAGATAATTTACGTTCAAACTTTTTTTTTTTTTAAAAAAAAAGGTCATCCTTTTAAACCTTCCTAGTTCTTTTAAACATATAATGCTTAATGTAAATTTTTAAATACTTACAAAATAATTCATTTTTAATAAAAACTTCGAAACAAAGTCTTAAGAATTTGCTTTTCAATTATTTTTAAAAGGGCCGGCAAATCAATAGAGATTTATGGAAAGATTTTAATGAAGGGAAAATTTTAAATAACATAAAATACAGAATTAACCGAAATATTTTTAAATTAATAAAGCCAAATCAAAATTCAATATGATTAACTTTTGATCTGGAGCTTTAAGCATGTTACGAAAGTTGTTAAGTAATTTCGCAATAATTAATTTCAAGAGCAGCTTTAAATTCAATAAACTATTTTCTTTCATCACAAAACTCAGAACGAATAAGAGTGATAAAAAGATGATGAAATCAAATTCTTTACGATCACTCATTTCATAAAGCACGCGATTTATGAATGAAAACGCACGTTCTTCCGCTTTTAGTAAAACTACTTTCGCCAGCAAAAACACTTTATATATTCTTAAATTGAATCTTAACTTATTTCCACGACACTTTAATAGAAAAGAAACTCATTGAGACAGATGTTGAGAAAGTTAAGTGACACTCTGAAATAACGATTTTTATTAATATATGTTATAGCAGCCAAAATATTGCAGCATAATTTAATTTATAGTTATTTTTAGTAATAAAATATATATTTAAGTATTGAAATGTCTGTTGAAATTAAAAATTCAGCGATTAATGCGTTTTGTTTTGGAAAAGCCATAAATTAATTAATTTGCTTATTTTGTGATTAACCCTTTTGTCAAAATACTGCAGCATAATTTAATTTATAATTATTTTTAGTAATAGAATATATTTAAGTATTGAAATGTCTGTTGAAATTAATAATTCAGTGATTAATGCGTTTTGTTTTGGAAAAGCCATAAATTAATTAATTTGCTTATTTTGTGATTAACCCTTTGACGGACGCCGTTTGTAGTCGGTAAATGGTTAATTGTTAAGCCCAAACAGTCAAATAGCGCCAGTAAACTTCTTATAAGTCTCAATCAAATCTCATAATATACGTGAAGAAAAGCTTTTGATTAGTTTGAAATGAAAATGCACGTTCTCCGCTTTTAATAAAACGACTTTCGTCAGCAGAAACACTTTATACGCACCTATAGCGCCGTGCTAAAGGGAGGATGAAGGGTGCGGTGGCTTCGGGCGGCTTTTTCAGAAAGAATCACGTTTTGAGCACCAGCCTTGGCGAGTTGACGAAAACGAGAATATTCCGTTAGCTGCATCGCCAAACGCCAATCATTATTTTCTTTTGATTTTCATCCGAAATGGCGGCAGACGATTTATCGTATTTTAGAATCAAAATCTTACCTAATATTGTGTTTTAGATGAGAAAAAATCGTCTTCGAAACAAATTGTTTTACGTACTGATATTTGCTCAAATGATGAGACCGAGCATTTTAAGAAAATATTCTCGGAACTTACCAATACCGAATTAATCGTTTACAGAAATACTTCAAATTTGATTTCAAAATTTTTTACTTCAAAGTAACAAATAAAATCATAATCACTATATATTCTCTGCTTCATAACATTTACGGAAAAATAAATGAACAATAAGCACGACCCCTTTGCAGCAGGAAGAGGAAAGGGTTGCTATTCACTACGCGTATGGCATCGCAAACAAGAAAGGGTGCGTAGCATTGAATTCATCTCCGCCCCAATCGTTGCTCTGGCGATAAGGTGCTCAAAACGTGATTCTTTCTGAAAAAGCCCCCGGGCGCGGGAATTTTGAGGGCGCCAAATTTATTCTACAAATGTCATTTTGGAGGTTTAATGTCAAGTTCGGGTAGAGGGGGTGCCAAATTTAAACTTTGCCTCAGGCGTAGTTTTTTCTTGACACAGCCCTGTGTACCTAAATTAAATCTTCATATATTTCAACGATTCTTTAATGTAAAATAAACTCATTGAGACAGATATTGAGGAAGTAAGTGTGACTTTGGAATTTGTAACATATTTTATAGCAGTCAAAATATTTCTGCATATTTTGTTTTATAGTTATTTTTAATTCAGAAACTTTCAAAGGATCGTAATTTCTGTTGCAATTTATAATTCAATGATTAATATTTACAAAAAAAATTAATTTTCGAAAAAAGCCACCGAAGCAAAGTCTTAAGAATTTTCTTTCCAATTGATTTTAAGTGTCCGATAATCACTAGAAATTTATAGAAAGATTTTAATGCAAAGGGAAATATTAAATAACATAAAATATAGCATTGACTGAAATATTTCTAAATTAATCGAGCCAAATCAAAATAAAATGTCCTTAACTTTTGATCCGCGTAACACTTAAAAGTTTTAAGCATGTTACGAAATTTGTTAAGTAATAATTTCACAATAATTAATTTCAAAACAGTTTTAAACTCAATAAATTATTTTCTTTCGGTCCAACACTCAGAACAAAAAAGTGTAAAAAATATGAGAAAATCAAGTTCTTTACGATCATTCATAAAGTACACATTTATGAATGAAAACGCACGTTCTCCGCTTTTAGTAAAATCACTCACGTCAGCAGAAACTCTTTATATATTCCCAAATTGAATCTTAACATATTTCCACGACTCTCTAATAGAAAAGAAACTCATTGAGACAGATTTTGAGAAAGTTAAGTGTGACTCTGAAATAACGATTTTTAATAAATGTTACAGCAGTCAAAATATTGCAGCACAGCTTAATTTAAAGTTATTTTTAGTACAGAAACTTTTTAAGGGTCGCAAGGTCTATCAAGTTTTATAATTCAACGAATAGTACATTTGTCTTTGGAAATGCCATGAATTAATTTATATACTTATTTCATGTTTAACCCTTTGAGGGGCGGCGTTTGCAGTTTATAAATGGATATATTTTATGCCCAAACAGCCAAATAGCAATATAGTAGTTTTAGTAAAATTTCTATCTCATAGTATTCCCGACAAAAAACTTTTGATTATTTGGTACATTCGTAATTATGTAAATGTGTCGAACCTATAGTCGTTCAGTCCGTCAGTCCGTCTGTACGTCTGTCCGCATATAACAGAGGAAAAACTACCAAATCGAATCGTTTAAAATTTAAAATATGTAATTGTTGCATAATGTTGTTGAGTCATTACAAATTTTTTGAAAATCGGATGCATAGTTTAACTACAGGGCCAATCGAAAGTATTCTGTTACAGTACGGTCAATGGGAAAAAATAGTTTCAAGTGCATTTTAATTATATTACACGCTTTCGAACATAATAAAATTGATATGCATCTATGAAGTATGGTATTCTGGTGTAATAACGCCAGGCGGGTTAATAACGCCAAATGCTAATATTATGCATAATTATGAAATAATCCGGTAAATGACACCCATGTGTTCTGCACAGAAGGATTTTGAGTCATATAAATCGCAGAAAACAGCTTAAAGTTAATTTGTTCCATTTGTAGGTCTTATTGCTTTTACAAGCAACTAAAATTAACGCTTGATCTAAAATTTGCAGGATAAGTTTTGTGATGTGAAGGCCATATTTTTTATCCGGAAATACTTTGTTTATTACATAAATTTTTAGTGCATTTAATGTACTTTTAAAATGTTGTAGAAGATTTTGGATATCTTCTTGAGATAATTTGTAGTTTAAAATGCATTGCACAATAAGTATACCGGCGTAATAACGCCAATTCTTAGCGTTATTACCCCGGTTTATTTTCAACAGCGGCTGAACTAAATCCGAAGAAGGCTTATTTATTAATATGGGGCAGCATTATTATTATTGTTGAAGTGGTAAGATTAATGAGGGGGGGGGGTCCAATATCCAAAACTAATCTCTCTGTTTCATTTTTTTATACAAATGTAAAAAGTAATTTTAAACTCTTATAAATAAAACTATATAAATATGTTTTCGATATTCTAATTCGAACATCTTCAAAATCAGATTTCTATTAAATTTCCACTGGATTGTTCAATTGAGTTCTAAATTCAAACTCTCCGCTTTCTCAGCGTTCAGGTTTTCAAAATTTTACAAATGTAACCTTTAACGGATGTGACAGAAATTGTAACGTAATTAATGTGAAGCGGTTTATGAGACCGCAAGATTGAAAGATGAGTAAAAGGCAGGATAGTGATGGGCGATTCTGGAAATTTTGAGAATCGATTAAAATCGATATCGTATAAAACAACATCGATCATAATAAGAATCGATTTCTCAGTTCTAGAATCGATACTAGAATCGATATTTCGATATTTAGGTTCACACAGAGAAGATCCAAATTACTAATTCCAAAACATAGACAATCAGCAGGACCGTAATTACCGCCTCCCACCCCCCCCCATCCCCATTTAGGGAGGCATAGAATTAAGCTATTGCAGATTTTAGAGTCGGATAATAAGAATTTTAAAATTTAAAATGATTGTCACTTATGGTTTTCAGTTACGCAAAAACTTTGACAAATTTAAGAGACATAACTCAACTAATAACAACACTGAGTAACTTGGCATTAAACCGAGTATAAAGATTGCCAAGAGCGTGTAACTAGGATGGGGAACAAGGAGTATAAGACAACAAAAAAAAAAAAAAAAAAAAAAAAAAAAAAAAAAAAAAAAAAAAAAAACTTTTTTTTTTCCTAATGCCAACCAAATGTTACACGAGATAGTTTGGAAGAACATAAAATATGCCCCATTCCCAAGGGGTCAGGTAACTTCCACTCTTGACGGAAAGGTGACCATAGCCCAAATGTATCTTTTGTCGAAGTTTCAAAATGAGGATTTACAATAAAACAGAACGAGAATTGGACATTTTAAAAATTGCATGCATACTTTGAACGGCCCATTTAGTAAAGATTAGCGAGGAAGGGGAGGGGGGCGAGGGATTAGAACGGACGAACTTGAAAAAAAAAATAATTAACTAATAACCCAAATAACTGAGCTTCTAAACAAAAATATAGTGTTTAACTTAGTGTTGAATTCATGGGGTGGCCCGCGGGGAACATGCACTCTTTGGAACTATAAAAAGTGCCAAGAGCATGTAACTAGGTGGAGAGAGGGGTAGTAACAGAAAAAAACGAAGAGATAAAAGCTTTATAACGATATGTTACATGAGATGGTGTGGAAGAAACAAAAAATATGCCCCCCACCCAGGGGGGCAAGGTGAATCCCAAACGGACAGAAGGGCGACCCTGGCCCAAATGTATCTTTTGTTGAGGTTTCAAAATATGGATTTATAACAAAATAGAAGGAGGATTAGACTTTTTTTAAATCGCAGTCATAATTTGAACGAACCTGTAAGTTAACATTGGTGAGGAAGGGGGGGGGGGAGGAGTAGAACGGACGAACATGAAAAAAAAAATAGTGGCACTCTGACAGTGCCGATAGAAGTGAAACCTTGAACAATTACGTGTGCATTTTTGAATCGTTAGGATGTATAATTTTGAATCGCCAGGAAATACTTTTAAATGTTCTATAATATTAAAAAATATATTAATGTCTATAAAAAAAAAAAAAAAAAAAAAACGCGCGTTACCATATGTCCAGCTATTGTAGTTAACTCACTATAACTACTTTCCTACATTTTAAAACGCGATAAATACACCAACCAAATTTAGACCATACTATCGATACCTTAATCCTTATCCAAATAAATCATTTTGTATTAATGCCTGTTACAATATCTGTAGATTACTTTTTGAATTATTCAAATCGGACATTCCATTCAAAAGATATTACGAATTTAAAGATGACAATCTAAAGAAATAATAGCGCTGCTGAGTACTCGGTGGCCAAAAAGCTTAGGGATTATGTGTGCAATCAAACGATTGCGGGTTCGAACCCCAGTTTCGCTAATATGTATCAATGTTTTTTTTTTTGAAGAAGAAGAAGTTTGAAAAATTAAAATTTTAATACATTATGGGTCCGTAATGTGACCTGAAATGATGGGAGAAAATTTCTTTTGCTAGATTTGTAATGTATGAAGCATAAGCTTTCAATAGACATATTGTATCAACAAAAAACCCCTCTGCCCCCCCCCCCAAAAAAAAAAGGTCCTATAGGGAAAACTGGGAAACTGGAAAAGCAAAAAGAACGGCGAGAAATGGTTAGCTATACTAGAATTTTTCTCATCACTGTAATTCCTATAGAAGCAAAGTTATAGCCTTTTAAAGACTGAAATGAAGTGAAGAAATAAGCAAAATTAGGTGAGTGATCGACAGGGGGGGGGAGAGAATCCACAGCTCTGGGGGTGCCATGTAGCTTAAACTTTTAAGTTAAAAATGGTAGAAAATTAAATGAGCGAAATTTTAAGGTGTATATTGGGGGAGGGTGCAAGCCCACCCCCCTCAAATTTTTTTTTGTTTCTTTTGAAGAAACAAAAAAAAATATGCCCCCCGGCGGGGCGCAGATAAACCCCAAATGGGCGGAAGGGCGACTTTTTATTTATCTTTTGTCAAGGATTTAAAATGTGGATCTAAAATAAAATAGACCGAGAATTGGACATTTTTAAAACTATGCATATTTCGAACGGCCCTGTAAGTTAAAACTGACGTGAAAGGGGGGATTAGAAGAGACGAACGTAAAAAATAAAACATAATAAACTAATACTTCAAATAACTGGACTTCTAAACAAAAATATAACGATTTAACCTAGTGTCGAATTAATGGGGTGGCCCGCAGGTGATTATCCCCCCCCCCAGAAGTTATGAGATTTTATGCTTTTTAATGCACAAATTGCGATTCCCCAGTGGTGACCATCCCCCTCCAAACCTAATGACGCAAATCCCCCCCCCCGCAAAAAAACCTTCATACTTTAACATTTCCCCCCCCCCCCCAAACATAATACAAATTGTAAATTATATTCTACCTATAATCTACTGCACATTCAAGAGATAGCGAAATGAGAATAGCAGAATGAGCTAATATTGCCCTTATCTAGAATTTAAAGAAAGAAAACATAGGAACATTTCTGGAATTAAATTTTGAAATATTAAAAAATTAAAAATCCCCCCCCCCCCAAAAAAATGTACTTTTTCTCAAATTCCCCCCCCCCCCCCAAAAAAAAACTAAATTGTATGACGCATCTTGCGTCACCAAACCCCTCTCTGGGCACCCGTGCACAAATTGCGATTCCCCCTCTCTTACAGAGCTCTAAAACATGATGCCTTTCTCCGGAGTCGCAGAAAAATACTTGCATTCAACACTGATTTAGCCTAGAAAGAAAAAAAAATCGAAATCGAATCTAAAGATCGAAATCGAATCTAAAGATCGACATCGAATCTAAGATCGACATCGAATCTAAAGATCGAAATCGAATCTAAAGATCGACATCGAATCTAAGATCGACATCGAATCTAAAGATCGAAATCGAATCTAAAGATCGACATCGAATCTAAAGACCGATCTTACGGGCAGAATCGATTTTACAGTTTTACTTTCTTTTGTTACTTTACAAGAAGAGACTATTAGATTCGTGAAAAATTTTGACTTCCCGTTTTTGATGGATTTACATATTTTAGAAGGATTTTAACACGATTTCATGTTTTTTAAGAAATATCTGTCTGTGTGTGTGTCTGTCACTCTGTGCGTCTGTATACGACAAAAATTTCTGACCGTTCTATCTGAAGAACAAATGCACGGAATTCCACAAAACTTTAGATTTAGTTTGACCTTGATATAAACTGAATCTAATTAATTTTTGGTGCATATAGCTTAACAGGTGGCGCTGCTATACTGCATTTTTTGCGATTTGCGCAACAGCTATATCTGTTAAAGGAATGAACGGATTTTCATCACATTTTAGATCCGGTTAGTCCTTGACATGAATTGATGTTTTCTGCATTTTGATGTATATAGCTTCTCAGATGGCGCTGCTATACTGAATTTTTCACAATTTCCACTCAGCGCCATGTGAAAGGGGGGGGGGGAGACGAAAGGAAGCGGTCGTTCCGAGCACGGAAATTTAGGGGGCGCCAAATTTTTACTACTAACATCACTTCTAGCCTATCACAAGAAAAAGTTAATGGGGGGGGGGGGCTAAATTGGAACTTTGAACCGGCGCAGTTCTCTTTTCGCACGCCCCTGTTTCCATTTTAGCTTTATCTCAAGAACTAATGCACGGACTTTCATAAAAATTTAGATTCAATTAGTCCTTGATATTATTTGATGCTAATTACATTTTGGTGGAAATCGCTTAAGAGATGGCGCTGCTATACTGCATTATTCATGATTAACGCAATAGCGCTATCTCAAGAACGAATTTTCATCAAAATTCAGATTCAGTAAATCTCTGACATAGATTAGTGTTATTTAGTTCTTGGTGTAAATTGCCCAGCAGGTGATGCTGATATGCTGCATTTTTTAGCTCACAGGCTCTCATAGCCTGAGAGCTTATGTGCCCGTCCGTTCTGTATGTTAGTGCGTAACGCGATAACTCATGATAAAAATATCGGATCCACTTGAAATTTTGTATATAGGTATATCGTGATAAGGCGCTTCCCTGATTAGTTTTTGGAGTTCATTCGATATGTATAAGGGGGAACGGGGGGCTCATGCCCCTCCCCTTAATGGATATAAATGGGTTTTTCATGCAGAATTAACAGATTTTGTCCAAAATTTAGATATAGGATCATTCTGATGAGGCGATTCCGTGACTATTATTATATGTTCATTGAATAAGTATAAACAGGGGGAACGGGGGGCTCATGCCCCCCCTTTAATTGATATAAACGGGATTTTTATGCAGAATTAACAGTTTTCGTTCAAAATTTAGATATAAGATCATTCGGATGAGGCGATACCGTGGCTGTTATTAGGTGTTCATTGAATAAGTATAAACAGGGGGAACGGGGGGCTCATGCCCCTCCCCTTAATTGATATAAACGGGTTTTTCATGCAGAATTAACAGTTTTTGTCCAAAATTTAGATATATTATCATTCTGATGAGGCGATTCCGTGACTGTTATTATGTGTTCATTGAATAAGTATAAATAGGGGGAACGGGGGGCTCATGCTCCCCCCCTTAATTGATATAAACGGGATTTTCATGCAGAATTAACAGTTTTCGTTCAAAATTTAGATATAGGATCATTCGGATGAGGCGATACCGTGGCTGTTATTAGGTGTTCATTGAATAAGTATAAACAGGGGGAACAGGGGCTCATGCCCCTCCCCTTAATTGATATAAACGGGATTTTCATGCAGAATTAAGTTTTCGTTCAAAATTTAGATATAGGATCATTCTGATGAGGCGAGTCCGTGGCTGTTTTTAGGTGCTCATTGAATAAGTATAAACAGGGGGAACGGGGGTTCTAATGCCCCTCCCCTTAACTTGCATAAATGGATTTTTCAATCAGAATTGTCAGATTTCGTTCAAATCTCTGAATAGTTTTGGAAGTTTAATGGTTAAGTATAAAAGAGAGGAATAACTCCTCTTAAATTATATAAATGCTAAATGGGTTTTTATTAAGAATTATCCGATTTGCTCTGAATTTTGGATATAGATTTTTTAATATGATAAAGCATGTACTTGATAGTTTAGGAAGTTCAATGATTAAGTATAAAAAAGGAGAAGGGGCAGAGCTGTTTCCCCTTCTTAATTTTTTTTTTCGAACGGAATTAACGAAAATACAAGGCTGTAATGTACAATTAGTATGCGTAGCCTGTGAGCTCAATGCCATCAGTTTAACTGGGCAATATTCTTTTTATTGATTTCGCAATAGCTGTATCTCGCGCTTTCATGGATTTTCATCAAAATTCAGATTCATCTGGTACTTAATAAAAATTGATTCTGATCAATTTTTGGTGTACATCACTCAAAAAAAAAAACGCTATTTTGCAAGGGGGGGGGCGGGTTCTGAGGTTTCTTTAATTCTTCTATCTTAGAAACTAATACACTGAAATTTTGGAATTGGCACATCCGTCTATTTTATCTTCGACTTTTGAAGGAAAATGAAAATTATATTACCTTCAGAGAAATCGATTAAAAATTTTAAAGTATCGATTAAATCGAGTTGGCCGTAGTATCGATTAAATCGATTTAAAAAATCGAAATCGCCCATCACTAAGGCAGGATAAACTCAGATGATTGTGTTTTGTACTAAATTTTTTATACAAGACTATTATACTTAATATTCACCTATTTAAAGTCTCTGGTGATAGTATTAAAGTTCCAAATGAAACAAAATTTCGGTATTGTTTGTAGTTAAACTGAAAATTACAAGTTAACTATAAAAATTATAAGAAAAATAGTGTACTCTGAGACCGGTAGCATTAGTTAAAGGTTAAAAGGCGATCAACGATTAAAAATAATAGAATACTGCTCTTGCAGTAAACTTTTTGTACAGAATTAATTCTAAATTAAGTTTTATCTATTAAAATATTTCTAACAATAGTACAAGGACTCCAAACGAAAGGGAATTTCAGTTGTAGCTATAGTTAAACTGCAAAATACAAGTTAAACTCTAAAATTTGGGGGGGGGGGGAGGGGAGAGACAGCGTTCAGTGAGATTACTAACGGCAGTCAAAGATTAATTTTGTTGATAATATAGCGATAATGATATATAACCACATGAATCATGTATAAAATTTAATAAGATATCTCATTAAAATAATAATTTTTATCAAAAATATTATTTAATTAATTAAAAATTTATTAAAGCATGTTTTATATAACGCCGACAATTTAACTTTAGGTTTGGAGAATCCGTATTATTGTGGAGTTATGAATTAAAAACTATATACAAGACTATTTATTACATATAACTCTAGTTATTATAAAATTTCACATGATTAAAATATTAGATATAAATGGTTAAAAACATACAATGTTTCTTATAATTACAAGGGGTGATTAAATGAAAAGTTACAAAACGATGTAAAAACGTAACAGTTAAATATTTGTATATTCCGCCATAGGGGAACATAGTGAGGCATCTTGGGATGCGATTGGAGTCTCTGACTGGGATCGGAGCATGCGCAGTAGAGAGCAGAGGCTCTTACCAAAAGCGGCGACCAAATAATGCGGCAGTCCCTATGAGGACAGGATGCCGTTCGAGTTGCAAAATTCTGCAATTGAAGAGCAGCGAGGTGTTATCCAATTTCTGACAGCGGAAGGTGAGGAACTGGCAGATATTTATCGCTGAATGGTGACAGTTTACGGGGAGAAATATTAATTAATTTTGTCTGATAAATTTCTCCCCGTAAATTGTCACCATCCGATGATGATTAGCTACCGGTTTTTGACCTTCCGTTGTCAGAAATCGGATAACACCTCGTTGCTTCTCAATCTTTGAATTTTGCAACGCGAACGCCATCCTGTCCTCATTCGGACTGCCGCATAATTTGGACGCCGCTTTTGATAAGAGTCTCTGCTGCGCATGCGGGCGCCCGCGCATACTCCAATCTCAGTCAGAGACTCCAATCGCATCCCGAGATGTCTGGCTACGTTCTCCCATGGCGGAATATGCAAATATTTAATTGTTATGTTTTTACATAATTTTGTAACTTTTTATTTGTAATTATAAGAAACATTGTATGGTTTTAACCATTTATATCTAATATTTTCGCCAACTATGCTGCATCCGAAGTACTGTATACTATTACCACCAATATCTAAATACTTGGTAATAACATTTTTAAAACTTCCTTATAGTACAAACACACCCTATTTGATACGCTTGACGTGCAATTTATGGCTCGTTTTTAAATAAATTTATTCGTAAATTGCTGTGTGGATTAGTTATTTTGATGCAGAAATGTCTTACCCCTAAAGGGTTAAACCAGTTAAAGTTATCCCACAATAACTATACTTAATTACATTTTCGAATTAGCAGTTAGAAAATTTAGAATCTTATGCTACAAAAAAAATTATAGTCAAGGTGACAGCATTATAATTTTGCAACCAATTTTAGCTTCGAATTTTTTTATATGTGTAATAAATTAGATGTTACAGATAATGCAAATATCAAACAGGTTCTTTATACCTTTACGCATGCATATATGTACACACATCATATCTAAAAACAGTTATATTCTAGAATACAGCGTCACAGTTTTGCAACATTTTTTAACATTGATGATTGCTATATATGTGATGGATTTGGTGTTACAGATAATGGAACTACCAGACAGGTTATTATTTATCCATTTATGCACGTATATATACACACAATTATAATTCAATTGACAGCGTTATAGTTTTGCAACCAATTTTGGGATCGATGATTTTGATGTATGAAGATCTCAGAAGCCAAGGAGTATAAATGACAAAAATTCTATTAAGAGTACATTGAGTTCAGATATAATTGACGTTAAATTTGAACATCAATAAAGACTAAATAGAAATAGGAAATAAGCGTTTTTTATTGTGCTCTTTGAACTCTTTTTTTAATAGCTGCAAATAAAAATGGAGTGCAATTTTCTTTGAATTTACAATCATATATATATATAACCCCTCCGTGTATAACAATTCCGGGGCAACCTGTCCACGAGAAAAAGAAACTCATTCACCAATGAAAACGTTTCATAGTCGTAATGGAGCGTTCTCATTGGTCAGATTTGCAATGGAAGCTGGAAATGACGTCACTACATTTTACTTCGCTTTGAAATCTTACCACGATTTCAAAAAGTACACTGTTAAAAATTTGACCCATTTTCTGCAACGGCACTCCACAGCTTTTATAGAATATCTCTTTTATGACCAATGAGAATGCTCCATAACACAGTAAAGTAATCGTTTTCTATAAAAGCGGTGGAGTGACGCTGTAGCAAATGAGTCAAATTTTTTACAGTGTATATTTAATTAAAACTCTTTATTAAAGGAAAGCGAAGGTGCGTTTTAAATGCAGTATTGTTAAAATTTTTATATTCGGGTTGCTTTAATTTTTTTTTCTTTACAGCCGTGAAAGACTCTTGAGAATTTGAAATCTATAAAAAACATTGTGAAAAGTTAACTCCGATTTTAAAGGCAATCTATTTTCTGAGCAATGAAACCGTTCCATAGTCGTAATGGAGCGTTCTCAATGGTCAGATTTACAGTGGGAGCTGTAAATGACGTCACTACATTTTACTTTGCTTTGAAATCTTTTCACGATTTCAAAAACACTATTTAATTAAAACTTTTTATTTAAGCAAACGGCGGATGCCTTTTTTAATTTCATTATAAACCCCACCCCCATCTACCAGATAGTTTTGCTATAGTTTTAAATGCAGATTTCTGTTGAAATTTTCTTTCTTTCTTCCTTTCTTCCTTTTTCTTTTTTTTCTTTTTTTTTTTTTTTTTTTTTTTTTTTTTTTTTTTGTTAGATTTTTCCCTTTCTAAGTTTAATCGCTGTATTTATCAAAATTGTTTCAGCCTAAAGTGGCTATGATTGACCACAGTTGTTGTAATTTTTTATCATCCTTTAAAAAGGCAAACACGTCATTTTGACGGGCTATCTTCTAGTTAATCAATAATGATCAATATTCGGCAAAAGTGGTTGATCTCTAGAACGCAGCACACAATTAGGAAATCACTTATATTTCATTACATGAAAAGAAAAAATGCATATTTCCGGGTCGTCTGTGAACTGTGTTTTTTTTTTTTCAATTTTATCACTTGTACCCCTTAGCTTCTGGGGTCCTCATATGTGTTACATTAGATGTTACAGATAATGGAACCACCAGTCAGTTAGCATATTATCAGCATAGAATGTTGCCTAGCTACATCTTATAACTCGCTGGGATGTAAAATGAATCGAATCGAATAATAATGTTATTTCGACATGGTGCAGTCATCAGTAATCGGATTGATATTCATTTTACATTGGCGTGAGCAGTGGAATTTTTTCTATGACAACATACACCACTGGTGCGAAAGTTTACTGAATTCTTCTTTAGCTGTACCATCCGTATCTATCCCATATGTGAAAATCGTAATATAAAAATCGGTTGTAAAAATATCACGTTGCCTCTCTAAGTATTATATTTTTTCTGTAAATATCGATATGGGGAATGTGTTTTAATAAATAATACAGCACATAGATTGTAAAATAACGACATTCACAGTTTAAAATATTGTCCTAGTTTGAACCACATTTTGGTGCTCAATAGCTTACATTGTAAGTTTGTGAAATCCTGAACCAATATTTGGAGCTCTTTATGAAGCATGTTTCTAATAGTTGGAACGAAGTGTAAATAGGAGGATCCAAATGTTGGTACGAGTTTTCACCAGCTTATGGTGGCTGCTAATAAGCACCAAAATTTCATTCGAACTAGAGCAAAATTTTTAACATTGTACATTTTATACTTTTCGGCGATTTTTGATTAACAGAAAGACGGACAATTAAGTCAAGATGCACCATAAAATACAAAATACTTATCTCAAAATGATTCCATGAGATCATGTTGATTTAGCACAGTTCATTCAAAGTGAGGAAATGTATTTACTTACCTAGAAAAGAAAAAAAAAGGCACATAAAAATGCAAAATAATTTTGAGAAAAGATAAACGAATGATTATTAGCAAAATCATTGAGAAATCATCAGGAAGTAATAAATATAACAACATGTTTTAAAATTTTCATAAAATTACTAAATTTTCGTGTATTAATTTAAAAAACCATATACAAGTATCTATTAACCTTGAGTTAAAAAAAAAGTTACTTTTCTTTTCTAAAAATTAATAAGAAATACAGGGTGCATAGGAAAGTCTCTTTAACCTGAAAATACTTGTGATATTCATTTGAAACTATGTTAAAATCTACTATTATGTAAGGGAGGTAATAGCAGGGTAAAACGACTATGCCCGACCTAATACAAATGACAGAAGCGTCCTTGTTAACAAAAAAAAAAAAATTCTTAAAACACTATAAAAAGTTTGTTATTTTCCATTAAAGTGTTTTATGAAGATAAAAAAATTACATTAAAAAAATTTATAAAATATTTAAAAGGTTTTTGATGCAGTAAGAACGTTTCTCTCTGGATATCAACAAACTGATTAGGAAATAATTTCTTTTTGATTAGTAAATTTTAAAGTAATTTTATTTTCTCAAATTCTTCTTTTTCCTTCATCTTATATCCCATTTTTTTATTAATCACATAAGCACGTATAATAGCGAATTGGTTTGTAGCTATTCTTATTAAAAAATAAAGAAATAATGTTAATGTGAATTCATATAATTTTTTTATATGAATTTTCCGAAAATGTTTTTCCTGGATCGAAGATGCAAATTTAAATTTAAATTTTATTTTATTTTAGTAAAGATCATAATTTTAGAATTTTAATAAATATTATAAATAAATAATGGATATCTCTTATGGAAATCTAAGTATGTACAAAACTCATAATCCTTAATATGTTATTAATTTGAAACTAAATTATGTTTTAAACAGCTTATAAATTACAATAATAAGTCACTATTAAAAAAATGTGTTTAATCTCTCTTAAAGAGTTTTCCCTCGAGTGAGTTCTAATCCCCCAAAGAGAATCCAAAGTCTTCTTATCCGACGCACGTCTCGAAAATTCCTTCCATGAAAGAAACGCGTAGGAGACATTTCTTAAGGTTTTCTTTTATTATTGTCACTTATTCTTTATTTAAGTACAAGAATTTTAATAAGTTGTTCAATAGAAATGCTTAGAATGATATTAGTAAAGAAAGATAATTTATCTGCTAATAATTTTCATGCTTTCATTTTGCCAAGGGAAATATATATTATTTTGTAAACAATCGGCAAAATTTTAATGTTATCTTAGTAACGATCCCAATCCTTGAATATTAGTAAATATTACAGATGAATATCTCTTATAGAAGTGTAAGTATGTACAAAACGCATAATTCTAAATATGATATTCATTTGAAACTATGTTAAGTAGAAAACAGCTTATAATTTACATTAATAAGCCACCGTGAAAAAAAATTGTTCTTAATCCCCATGAAAGAGTTCTCCTACGAGTAAGCTCTAATCTCCCAAAAAGAATCCAAAGCCTTCAAAATCCATGCACGTCTCGAAATTTCCTTCCATGAAATAAACATGCATGAGACATTTCTTAAGCTTTTCTTTTATTATTGTATCTTCTTTTTTAAATGCAAGAATTTTAATAAGTAGCTCAATAGAATAAATGAGAAAGATTTGTAAAGACAAACAAAATTTATCTGCTAATAATTTTCATTTTTTCATTATTCCAAAGGAAGTGTACATGATTTTGTAAACAATTTGCCAAATTGTAATTTAAATTTTATTTATATCGTAGTAGAAATTATAATCTTGGGATATCAGTAAAGTTTATAAGTAAATAGTGTACATTTCTTATAGTAGTGTATGTACAAAACTCATAACCCTAAATCTGTTATTCATTTCAAATTATGTTATGCTGGAAACAGCATATCTAATCAAGGTTAATAAGTCACCAGGTTAATAACAATCAAGGTTAATAAGTTACCATTAAAACAAATTTGTGTTCAATCTCCATGAAAGAGGTTTCCCACGTGTGAGTTCTAATCTGTCAAAGGAAGTCACAAAGTCTTCAAATCTTATGCATGTTTCGAGATTTCCTTCCAAAAAACAAACATGTATGAGACATTTCTTAAGGTTTCTTTTATTATTGTCTCTTCTTTTTTATTTAAGTATAAGAATTTTAATAAGTAGTTCAATAGAAATAATTAGAATGATTTTAGAAAAGAAAGATAATTTATCTGCTAATAATTTTCATGTTTTCATTATGCCAAGGGAAATATATATCATTTTGCAAACAATCGGCAAAATTTAATTTTTTTTTATCTTAGTAAAGATTTCAATCCTTGAATTTTAGTAAATATTATAAATGAATATCTCTCATGGAAGTGTAAGTATGTACAAAACTCATAATCCTAAATCTGATATTCATTTGAAACTATGTTATGCAGAAAACAGCTTATAATTTACATTAATAAGTCAACATTAAAACAAATTTGTGTTTAATCCCCATGAAAGTGTTCTCCTACGAGTAATCTCCAAAAAGGAATCCAAAGTCTTCAAATCCTCAGAATATCCTGTAAACCTCAGAAATGTATATCAATTTCACAAAATGTGGAATAGTTTAATATTATTAGAATGCGCCTCAAACAATGTTTCTCTCTATGCCATTATGTAATGGAATATTTTAGTGTAGCCCTGTAAATTAATGATCAATATTATTTGCACCACAAATTGTACAGAATGTATATTTTAGTATGGACTTCATAGACTCATATCAATTTATTATGTTTGAACGAGTGTAACACCATTAAAATGTACTTGAAACTATTTTTTTTCCATTTGCCGTAATATAACGGAATGCTTTTGATTGTCCCTGTAATTAAACTATGCATAAGATTTTCATAAAATTTGAAATAACTCGAAAAAATTATGCAACAATTATGTATTTTAAATTTTAAATGATTCGGTTAGTTTTTGCTCTCTTATATACTGACAGAAAGATGGACAGATGGACGGGCTGAAAGACGACTATAGTTGCTACATCTTAACATAATTACGAAAGCACCTAATGAAAATAGAAACTCGATAAATGCACATGTTAAAATTCAAAGTAAGTGATTAAATTGAAATAAGTTAAAAATCACGTATGCTGTAAGTCCTTAAAGGTAGTATTTACCATGTTTGTATCAGAATCATTAATATGAGATTCCAGATTCTATAGCTTCCTCCGCATAGAGAAGTCTGTGTTTAGAATCCTTAAAACTAGCTTATGATTTGTCAAGACACCATCGCTTTTTCTTGTTTTTTCTTCAGTTTTTCTCTCTGAAGAGACTTCAGATGAAATTTTGTCTTTTTTTCTATTAACATGGTTTTTCGTTTCCTTGTTGTGTTAAGGTAATATCAGGTTTTACTATTAGAGTTTTAGCTATTATTTATTGTGACAAAAACATGACACCAACTGAAGGCAATTTTTTTTATCTGAGTTTGAAATTTAATTATCTAAATTTCGCTGGCGCTGAATTTGTCATATATACAATAATAAAACATGTCCAACCCCCCCCCCCCTCCTACCCTGTCAAAAAAATCGGGAAAATGAATATCACAACTTAATTGTTCAGATGTATAAGTTTTGATTTGAAACAATATTTTAGACTCAGCAAATAAATAAATAGGTATTCTTATATTTTAGACTTTCTTTTCAAAAATCATGCCAGCCAGAACCTGAACCAGAAACACGAAACCAGAACACCAACAAAAGAATTTAGCTCCACGCTCCAACCCGATACGACCTACCACAATGCAGAATTTCTTCGGGTAAAATTTGGTTACGCAACCCACTGCAAGGTTATTCTTCCCATTTAAATGACATTCAGCTAAATAATTAAAAATTCAAAAGAGAAAATTAATTGTCAACATGATGTTACTGTTCAAAGCAAGGCACATATTCACTTGAAGTTATAATCTCTTGAAGATTTCACAAAAATATTTGCCGTACCAGTGGCTGAGAGTTTGTGCTCTCGAAATTGGTAGATGGCTCGTACGCTATCTACCTAACCGTTTGGAGTTTTGCGTGGGGTTTTTTTTCGAACCTTGATTTTCCTTGCGTAAATATGAGGATGGTTCCCTTAGAAAGCCCCCCGCAAATGGCACTTCCCCAGGTTTCACATCCCTCTTGTAGAGAATCGGCCGCCATACATAACAGAAACACAGAAATACTTTTAATACTTAAAAATCTATGGTTGGTTTGGCGGCAACACCCTGTATTTTTAAAAGAATAAGTGGATTCGGATCATGATTTCTTGTACAAAAGCTGTTTCTCTCGATATGCACTATTATCTCATATTTTTTTTTATCATTATTTCAAATACATTCCGATGGTATAACGACGAAAACGCTTATCTTAAATAAAATCAGAATTTATTTATATATATATATATATATTCATTTTTCGGACCGAAAATATTAATCAATAAGTCTGTCTTCATTAATATCTTTAAAACCGGATCTCTTTTTTTCTTTACTAGCTACTAGAAAAGATGCTGGTTCGTATATTTCAAATTATTAAAGTAATCAGATATTTAGCAGATTTTGCAAGTTTTCAAGATTATTTCTCGTAATAGAAAAAAAAAAAAAAAAAAAAAGATGATAAATGTAACTAGAATTAATTTAAAAGAGCAATACTTGAACCTTGTGTCAATTACAAATCTTCGAGAAATGGATATTAAATTTTATTACTTTAATAAAGTTTATTGCGTTATCTGTAATGGCGTTATTTTAAACAAATGGATAAGTATAATCGCCACAACCACAGAGTACGGACAGAGCCTCAACTCGGCTTGAAAAGAACTCCCTCAGTGGATCACTTAAAAACTAAACCATCGCGTTGGCGATTTTTATCCTCGTGATTTCTGTTTAACTGTAACCATATTCTGGCTTGGCACTTTTCTTGCTGAATGCTGATTTGATTATCTTTGCACACGTGCTTATTCTATTTGATCTTAGATTTCCGCGCTTATATTGATTCGTAATTATTACTGTTATTGTTCTTGAATTTTCAAGTTTACATTATTAGGTCGTCATGTTAAGAAGAGACACATGTATTGTTTGCAAGACGAATACGTCGAAGTTATTTCATATTAAAATAATTCTTTCATAAATTTCAAAACAATAAGCAGCAAGCCGTCGCTGTATTTTTTTCTTTTTTCCCTTATCATTTGTCGCCAAGGAAGCGATGTTTCGCCGAATTAGCAACCTCTCTTATGTTATGATCGTAGTTTCAGAGTCATCCGCTCGTATCGCTACTGTCTATCCGTAATCCCATGTTAAACAAGTTGCCATTACAGTGTATGAAAGTTGATTCTCTGTTCCGTACTCTGTGGCCACAACAATCAAAGAGTTTAGGTCTATGCTCAAACCTGACTCGACGTACGACAGGATAGATTTTCTTTGAGTAAAATTTGATCTCGCAGCACAATGCGAGTACTTCACATATAAATAACATTCAGTTAAATACTTAAAAATTCGAAAATCAATAGGGTGTCACTGTTCAGAGCAAGTATTAATTTGAAATAATTTCTATTGAAGTTATTTTATTGAGGATTTCTCAAAAATACTTTCCTCATGTCAGTTACAAATCTTCGAGAAATGGATATAAAATTTTATTGCTTTAATAAAGTTTATTTCGTTATTTGCGATGGCGATCACACATCGCACAGATGATTTCATTTAATATGTCTTTCAAAACAATTTATCTGTTAATTAATAAATCCAACTTGTTAATTTACAACAGATGAAAATTTTCCATTTTTCACTTTTGGGTGAAAAAAGTCTGGGCCAGGATTCGAACCAGGATGTATCGGCTGAAGCCGCCAATGTTCTTCCAACTGAGCAATCCTATAAAGCTTATAAATTTTGTTAATTTATAATTCTTAAATTCTTACATAGATGGTAGCACAAATAAATTTTACTTTAAAGTAATTATAAAAGGAAGTTATTTATTTTAATCAAAGTAAAAATTTTCAAATAAAATCATTTAAATAAAATCCCAAATTCCAAATTTTTGGAAAATACGAAAATGATAAAAATTAGCAGAGAAAGAAATAAATTTTTTATTTCTAAAATGAAAAAAAAATGTTTAAGCGAAATCATTCAACTGTAAGTACACAAAATGTAACGCTTGATTCATAAAATGTTTGTTACGGACTCTTTGGAGGACAGAAAGACAGAAAACAGAGACGAATAGGGTTTCGTCAGATGAACAAAACCGTAAAAAGAGTTGAAATTTGAGATTTTATTGGAAATCAAAACAGACAAAGTAATCGATATTAACAACACTGTGAAGTATAAAGTAATACGCAAACACATGAAAGATCGATATATTTCTATTAACTAAATTGTAACGAAGAAGTATGAGAATATCCACTTTTACATGCAGTGTGTAAGTGTAAATAAATTTTCATCTTTTTTAACTTTAAAAAGCTGATATTTTCTAGAAATACACAGTAATCCCTTAACATTCGCGAAGGTTAGGTTCCCGAAAATATCCGTGAATATCAAAATCGCGACAGTTGAGACTATCTTCCCGTATATGTAAGAAAGTTAAGTTCTATTTATTTATTGATTTATTTATTTTTATGAAAAGGAACAATCTATCCTACAAAAGGACTATCTTCCCGTATATACAAGAAAGTTGGGTTCTATTTTTTTTCTATACGGAAAAGAACAACTGGAACTGATGAAGAATCTCAATAGTAGATTCGAAATAGCTATTTGCTACCTTCTCATACTTTATTTGTGCATTTATAATCGTTGGTTTTCTATCTTTAAACATCCGTGCACAAAGGCTTTATTTGCTATTTTAAAGAACAACTGGAGTTCAACAAATATATTTATTAAGCATTATACAGTAAAAGTACATGCTCAACTACATTTAAATGATTATAAACATATTGTACAAATTTTATTTGCTAGTGTATGATGTAAAAAAATTAGTGATGTGCGATTGTTTGACAGAACAGATCTTATGTTTGTGAATTTCCATGTAAGGAAATGTTGTGGCCTTAAACTTAAGACTCCTCAAGAGTGAAGAATCGTATTGTATGTCTTTTACAACACGTTATTGTTGACGCTTTAAAATTTCCCTGACAATTATTGCAAAAAATATTTCACCTACTTTAAAACTTTAGAAATTTTAGAAAATTGAAAAAAAATCTGCATAAAAAAATAAAGGAAATTACTGATCTATTTTTTTCCTCAACTCAATAGCTGAAGTTCTCGCAACTTAAGTCATACAGTAACACAGTAGGTTATACAGTACATAAGAGTCTAGTGTCCCGTAATTCATAGAATTGGTAAAACAAAGTGAGTTTACTTTGTAAAAAAATTCTTTATATAAAAAAAATCGCGAATAACCAAGTTAAGTCTTCGCGAATGTTGAAGTATTCCGCCTTTTTTAATTCGGAAATAATCAAAACATGCGAATGTTAAGGGATTACTGTATATATATGTGATGCTATACTAGAGGTGTTCCCGCAAAAATACAACGATCCGACGAAGTGAAAATGATGGCGCAAACAATGTCGACGGTCGATCTGTCATCATCAATCACATTACCTCCAATGTATTCGAGGCTGAAGTAAGTTGACAGATGTAACTCGATGAAAGGCGTTTGTCACTTCAAATAATTAAAATTATAGGAAATCAGTGAAAAGCACATTTTATTATCATTCAATTTCCACTGTTACTCCACATTCAATCTCCACCAGTACTGCATTCATGAAAAATGGAAAAATAAAAAACATCGCCTGAGAATAAGATACAAAAATGTTCTTTATCTTACTATTTCGGATCTTAATTTCCATTATCACAATTAGACTTCTTGACTCTCGAAGTCAATGTCACCGAAAACAATAAAAGAACAAAAAAGGGTGTCGCTGCATAGCCATTTCCGGAAAAATATCACCATTCAGCAAAAACGTTCTTAAATTAATAGGAGAGGCACCGTACGTGCCTAACAATTGCAAGATCAGTCAATTCTGAAGCTTCTCTTAGCCAAAACTGACGCTCCGAAAATTATCAGAGAAACTGGCCCCGCCTCCCTGCTGACGCACGTAACTAAAGCCCAACAAGGGTCATTCGAAGGAATGTGTATAACATTTCTAGCACTTCCATTGGATTATAGGCGGAGCTTGTAGCTGGTACTCTTTATCCACCGGCGTAATATGCAAACCTACATAGAAGTGAATAGCCCAAAGCGCGAACTTATCTGGAGTTGCCGGCAGTCTCTAATTTAATAAAAGTAAATAAAACAAAATTAAAGCTTTTGATAAATGTTTTTATTCTAAAAAGGGGTAATGGATTAATGGAATGGTTTTAATATTTCGATATAATATATTGTCATTTAAGTAATACATTTTAATTCTTTTTAGGAAAATAAATAATATATTACGCTGAATTAAAGAAAAAAAGGAACTTCAGCGGATAATTTAATATTTGTAGATTAAGGTAAATAGTAACGAAAGTATGTTCTTATAAGAATTTAGAACGAAATCGAAATGAGAATATGGCGAAAATTTTTTTATTACTATACACATACATATGAACTACAAGATTCACAAAAATTTTGTCAAAATACTATCAAACAAATGATAAACATAACTATCAATCATATTAAAAATAAAATAGCTGAATCCCATATCATTTACGAATCATAGAGAAATGGATAATGAATTTGTGAAAAATATGCATTATTAAGTTGTTTGGCATAGCGTATTTTTAAAAATAATTTTGAAATTTAAACTGAAATTTAGGTGAATAATCAAAAGAATGATAATGGTGAATCGAAACTTAAAAAGATATTAGTGAAAGTTTCCTTTATTTTATCAAATCATATCATACGTAATTAATTCGATGATATCTTATATTAAATAATGATTCATTCCAGGATGCCAGTGATGACTTTTTTTAAAGATGCATTTGTATTACTTAAGTATCATTAATTTTAATCTATTGAATGGTAATAAATTTTGTAATCATGCATTTTTGCATAAGAGTGCAACAGCTATTGCCCCAAGATCTGAATATTTATAAAAGTAGTTATAGTACGAACGTACCTCATTTGCGATGTTTGTCGTACAATTTTCCACTTGTCTTTTATGCTATTGTTAGATAATTATTTTTTTTATTATTAACGATGCAAATAAATGTTCAGAAGTCCAGAAAAGGGATTCAATGGGAGGAAAAGGATAACAAAGATAATTTTCTTTCAATTTCGATGTTGCTAGGAGAAGCTGATTTAGAAAAGTTCCGATTCTGTTTCAGTACAGGTTGAACTACATTGTTACTTCAGAATTCGTTAAAAAATGGACAATTCTTTGATATAAAATTGAGTGAGAACAAGTTTTTTTTTTACCTTCGAAATCGAAAAATAAATTTATAATAAAGACATAAAAATATCAGATCATCAGATTTTATATCATTAAATGTTATAAAAAAGGGGGCTAAATGTTATACAAAAGGAAAAAAATGTTCAAAATGTTAGTTTTCTGAAGAATTATTTCTAAAATACGAGCGTATTTCATGGTCAAAGATTTAACATTGGAGACATGACAATAGATTTCTGAAAAATTACGTAAAATTAAAAAAAAAAGATACTTGATCCTTTATTTAAATAATCTTTTACAAAAATAAAGCCAAAAACTGTAAACTGAAATATTTATTAGACCGGGAGCTTCTTACCGGACCATCACCTCTTCGAATTGACGACTGAAATTCCGGGATTAGTTATACTCGATTCGTGTATTAAAATGCTACTAGTCGGCCTCATGTTAAATGGAAAACGCTCTACAAACTCGAATTTATTAATGAATGGTAGATTATTCATTCCGTTTTCCTGCCCCCTTTCTTCTATGTTTTCATTTCTGTGGATACGGAAAAACACAGTGATAAACTTCCCGTAAAGCATGGTGACGTCACTGCAACGTCGTTGTGAAGTCACATTGTGACTTTGTGACCATCGATTGTCGATGTGACGTCACGTGACGTCAATGTGAAGTCACAGTAACTAAAATGTGAAGTCGTTATGGCCGTTTTAGAGCTCTTTTGTGACGTTTCACAAAGTGATCACAATGTGACAAATTTGTGAAAAATGTGTCATTTGTGACTAGTTTGACATTAACATTGTGACGAAACTGTGACAAAAGCGACGATATTTAAATTGCTAGAAACATGTTTTTAAAAGTAAATAAAATGTTTTGAAGGATATTTATAAATTTCTAAAGATTTTTAAGAAAGTCACATCTCAGTCGTTATTGAGTGGTGGCATTTTGGTCACAGATGTGATGTGACCAAAGTGACTCACGGTGACGTCACTGTGACCATGCATGCTATTAGGGTTATCAATCCGCCACTAAAATCGGATCTGCTGATTGTTTCCACCAAGATATGAATTAGCAGATCAGTTGCATTTTAATATGCTATTCGGGTCCTATCTAATCATGAAATTTCAGTCATTAAATCAATGAGGTGATAGTCCACAGCTACTTCCCGATCTATATTTTATACATCAAAACAAATAGGTACCCAATATTTTTAGCATATTGCATTCAGAATTCTATTTCTTGGAACATGACGAATTCTTATTTACAAACTACTGTTATTTTATATGACAATAATGCTATATATATTCATTTAGATTAAACTGCACAAATAATCTTTTGTATTTTATACAGAATTGAATGGAAAAAAAAATGAAAACAAATCAGAGTCCGTATTAGAGTACAATGTCACATTTTAATAGACCGAAAGCGCAGCACAGGCAATCACCTCATCGAGTTCACAGATGAAAATATATGATTAGTTAAATCTCAATTCGCATATTTAAACGAAATCGGTCTTCCAAGTCATATCTAGGTACAAAACCTAAAAACACTATTTTAGTGGTTTTCATTTTCGTAGGTTTATCATTTTCCTGCCATTTCCCATTTTTCCTGCTCTCAATCCTCCATGTTTTCATTCTTTTGGGTGCAGGAAAACATAACAGTGTGCCTACTAGTCAACTGTTAAAATTGGGTCTTTAGGTGTTTTCCATCAAGATATTACTTGCAGATAGATTGCGTTTTAATATGACAGAATAAATTAATCCTAGATTTTCATCCATGAACTCAATGAGGTGATTAAACTGTCTCTTCTGCCATCTCCCGGACAATAAGACTTTATTGGCAAAAAATATGTTATCTTGACAAATAATTAAACACAAATAAAAAATTTTTTGTGGAACTGAAAATATTAGATAACGGAAAAATAAAGTCTTCTCTAACAAGATCATGTATCCTCGTTCAACCAACATCTATTTCAGATTCACACAATTAAAATTTTTACATCATATGGAATAAACGTCATTTTCTCGTATAAAAATAATTAGAGAGAATCTTTTTGCAAACGAGATCGGAAACACTCATTCAATCAACTACATTTTTCACTGTTTGTTGATGCAGCATTTAAATTATACAGTTTTTAAAAGCTTAAAAACATATAATAATGGAAGATCTCTAAGTTTACCTATATACATATAGTTAAATTTTTTATATCATATGGAATAAATGCTCTGTTAAAATAATTTAAAAAAAGCGGAAGCAGCATTACAGTCTTATTCTCTTTCTATTCTTACGGTGAAATGCTTGAGAACACTGTGGGTGCAACTGTTAACAGAATTTTCATTTGTTTCTAAAATCATAATCATTTAACCTGAGTTGCACTATTAAAAATTTCCGTAAAAAAGCTTAAAAAGGAGACTCTCTGTAAACTCATACAAGTTCTTGGTTAAATGCATTCGATCGAATTAATCTGTCAACATTTTACACACATTTCCCTTATATTATATCTGATTCCTTTCAGTGATTTCAATGCCCTTATTTTAAGATAATATTTTAAGATTTTATCTTTGTTAAAGTTTTTAATTCAAAATACACACTTTTAAAATTATTTTGCAATATTACTGCAAATATTAAAGTAGAAAATTTAGTATAAAGGTTTTTTTTTTTTTTTTTAAGTTAGAATAATTTAGAAAAGGAAAAATCATATCTTCAGAAATAGAGGAAATTTTTATCGACGGTCAATTTGCAATTTGTACTTCTTCATATGTTAAGTTTGGCAATATTAAAAATATATAGCACCTTAAAAATAGAGTGCGACAATTTGAAAAATTATCGTTAACATTATTGTTGTAAAAAATGGATTAGATTAAAAAAATTTTGATTGAAAAAACAATCCAATGACTTTTTTTATTTATTACTTAAACTATTTAAACTATAAAATTAATTAAAAAATAATAGGTATTATGTGTCGGCCTAAAATTAATTAAAATAAACAGTTTATGAATTTTCTAACGAATACATTAGAAATGAAAATTTTGAAAATCACAGATTTTACCCTGCTGAAAGACATATTTTGTACAAAATAACAACAGCTCCTAGTGTTTTTCCATTGTCAAGAGATCTCAATTTCAAATGTCAGGTCGGCTAGAAACAAACTGTGTGAAAATTAAATGATATCGTAGTTCAAATTCAATGGAAAAATTTAATATCTTTTAGGCTCATTGAAGATTGAGGATTAATTTCTTTTGAGAACAAATTTAAATTATTATCATTAAAAATAAATTGACAGAGTCTTGTGTATTTTTAATGATGTTAATTAATAGAGTCTATTGTAAATTTACCGAATATTTTCTGTTATTTAACAGACAATCTCTGTTTTTCTTTTCTAATCTATGTAATTTTACATAAAACTTAAGGTAATGAATTATCCGAAGATTTTATGTAATTTCACAAAACAAAAGTTTTAACAGTGTTATACATGTTTCGAACAAGAACAGAAATATTTCCTTTGTGTAAAATTGAAGAACTTTCCTTGAATAATTTGCTTCACATAATAAAGGACAAAAAATATATAATGTAGCAGGAAACTACTGGAAATTTCCATAACGTTGAACAAGCTTCATTCATCAATCAAGTTTTCAAGAAAAATAAGAACTGCACAGTTTTTTCCCTTTACAGCAATCGCCTCCCCCATCTCTCTTTCCAATATTTCACGCATATCATAAAGGCCAGTTTAAGGAGAGCAAAATAATATAGTATTTTATAAACAAATGCTTAAGACACAGTTGGTTAAAATTTATATGATTAAAAAAAACCGAAAATTGCACCTCAAACGTAGCAAATGAGGTATGTTCGTAATATATAGAAATTTGAAAAAGGTTCAAATCTTGGTCTAATAGTATACAATACTTCGGATACGGTATAGTAGTCGACATCTTTTGTGTGTTCCTATAAATACTATCTACTTTCTATTATACAAGAATTAACTTGTAGTAAATTTTAGCAACATATATCAATTTCATAAAATGTGAAACAGATTAAGGCGCCCCAAACAATGCTTCCAACTATATCATTATGTAATAAAGTACTTTTATGAGGCCGTGTAGATAAAAAACAAATATTCTTTGCACCTCAGATTGTGCAGAATGTATATTTTAGTGTATACTTCATATATACATATCAATTTTATTATGTTCGAAAGAGTATAACATCCTTAAAATGCACTTGAAGCTAATTTTTCCCATTGGCCATAATGTAACGGAATAATTTTGACTGTCTCTATAATTAAACTATGCATGCGATAATCATAAAATTTGAAATGACTCGACAAAATTATGCAACAATTATGTATTTTAAATTTGAAATGATTCATGTGGGTAGTTTTTGCTATGTTATATGCGGACAAACAGACGGACGGAAAGACTGATTGACTCTATGCCTTTTTTGTTGTGAGATATAGTAATAACAATAATAATAATAAATGTTTACTTAATTCTCTTTGCATTGTTATCGATTTCTTTGTTTCATAAATATATTTTAGTCTTTAAATTTAAAATATAATTTACTTTTCAGAAAGAATCATATGTGATAAAACGTAAAGAACATTAGAAAGTTGTAATACCCTCTATATTCCTGTTATAATTCATCATTTTCTCAACGTTTCCAAAAATGTCCAAAAACTTTTCTTTAAACAACTTTCTTATTAAAATTACATGCATAAATTCTTATTAAAATACACATACAATATTATGAATAATACATAAAATAAGTATATTTGTTAGATTTCAGATAATGAGATAATCTTTAAACTCCAGTAAGTCTATTTTGATAGCTGCGATTAACTTTATTAAAATAAAAGTAGTTTTGTTCTCAGCGGAAAAAAATTCGGATCCGAAAAGATTAAGACGCACTTTCAACTTTTTTGAAGTTTTTCTGTTCAGTGAAGTAAAAATTTCTCACGACAATCACGAGATAGTGACAAACGATTAAAAAAAGGAAATGGTAAACACAAAATTACTAGATACGTCTAGGCGCCTTTTTTTATAAACAGTTTCAAAAAAGCTAATTTTATCTTATTTTGTTTATTATAGTACGTTGAAATGGGCAACAGAGCGATAGCAAAATATTAAAATGAATGTTTTGTTATATTTGTTTCATCTGCAAAAACATTAAAGAATTGATAATGACAGACATGAGAGAAAAAGTTAACCTATTTTTATTATTCGATAAAAATTTCACAGATAGGGTGAAAAGAAATAAATGTATACAATTTTAATTAATTTTCAGCAGCGAAATTATTCTCGAAGTTATTGAACATTTAATATGATTTGTCACTTGTTAACTCAGCGTAGAATCAACAGTGTGAAAAATGTCAAGCCCTGGAATAGCGCTCCAAGTACACTATGACTTAAGCTACGAGGATTATGCTCAGGAGGATCGATGGATTCGATCCCAGATTTGGACATTTTCTCCCTGTTGGTCCTATTCTTAGTTAGCAAGTGATAGATTAAGTATTAATTATTCAATAATTTCAATTGTAGTTTCACTGCTGAAAATTAATTGGAAAATTAATTAATAATTGTATATGTGTTCACAGATGCTGGGTTTATTTGTGTTTCATGTAACGCCTCAGGATTATGTGCTTATGAAGACTATTCTGTCTTGTGTTGTAGTTGCAGCCTTACCAACGTATGTGAGTGAAAAATCTCAACTTGGACATTGTCCTTGTAGCTTAAGTGGTAGAGAACTTAAAGCGCTATTCCAGAGGTTCCGGGTTCGATCCTCGGCTTGGATATTTTTACACCTAATAGTTCTATGCAAAATTAGCATATGATAAATCACGAAATAAATTTGTAGAATTTTTACCCAAAAGAGGAAAGAAAATTTCAGATTTAAAATCTTCTTAAAAAGGCTTAAAGGATATAATATATTGAAAAAAACCACTTACAATTAATTTTGAATTTTTGCCCATTTTACCCTCAGAATACCACTTCTGTCTGTTTCAACCTATGAATCAGGGTATGATCAAGACATTTAAAGAATATTATATGCAACATTCGTTTGCCCGCTTTAATTCAGCCCAGAGATAAGTTACAGAATTGGCAGCGAAAGACTTCTGGGATAAATTTAACATCTTAGATACAGTCAAAGTCATAAGGGAATAATGGGGTAAAATTCAGCAAAAAACAATGAGGGGTGATTGAAAAACATTGTGCTACTTTTTCTTCGCAGAAACTAATAAAACATTTAAATATTGCTACTTTGTGTCTTCCTTAATATACAAAATTGTCCAAATGAAAGAAAACTCAACTCAGAGATGAATTCCAAAATCATAAATTCCGCTGATAAAAAAGTAGCCATCGAAAAACATATTAAATAAAAGAAACAAAGTACTGTCGAAGAAATATATGAAGATTTTGAGCCTACGAAAAAGATAGTGACGGTTGCAAAATTAACCGAAACACTAAACCTTATAGAAGCTGAAACGGCAGTTCTTATATACATACTTTAAAGTATTTATACTGTACAATGAGAACTTTTCAACGATACAATAATTTTTATAATTATTTTGACGGTTTGTAGAATTATTAATGACTATCTTATAATCTCTCTATGATAGCAAATCAGAACAAAAACAGACCTCAGGATCTTAAATGCATGTTATCACACTTAAGTGATACTTCTTAGTTTAACAAAAAATGAGTAAAAAGCGAAATGCCAAAAAATATATATATTATTAACTTTTGAATTACACTTTACATTCAATGGTTAAACAGCGATAAGTGTACACTGCACAAATTCAAATAAAAACATTTTAGAAAACTTTTTGTCACCAACTTTGCAAGACACTTAATGTGTTATAAATTAGAAAAGTTCATATACAAAACGTCTTTTATGCTTTAATTGTGTTCTTAATGAGTTCCAAAAATGTTGCTATCTAGAAATGCGTTCTAAAAATAGTATGTTACTTGTAGTGAAATAATTTTCCAAATAGTGTTGCTAAAAAAAATAATTTCTTTCATTTGTGTTGTACTGCACAACACTTTATCATCAAATTAACAACACATTGTAAACACCACACAATTTAGAACACTGTGAAACAACAGATGTAAACCACTTTCAAAACACTTTTGACTTGGTACCTTTAAAATTACACAATTTATAAAAAAAAATACCAGGCAGTTTGCGAGGGAGTGACCTTTGTAATAAAGGCACTCTAGCATTTTTGAGATCGTGACGTCAATGATTTAACATGTGTAAGCGTGAAAGCGACGTCTATCCTCTCTTTTTCTTTAACTTTCTAGAGCGTGTGTGTCTTTCTCGGATTCTACAGTTATGTCGCGGTTCGAAGTAATATGTAAATTTGTAGTATCTCAGTTTGCAGCATGTAAAAGCTTGGTATTTAAGTGTGTGTGGATATAGCGGCGTAAGCTGACAAGTAGGTGGTGATGATAAGCAGCGGATTGATCCAGATTGAGTTATATCAAGTATTAGCCTTCAGTGAGTTGACAATGAGTTTTGGAAGTCGATTCGAGAAGTTTGCCGTTAGTAAGAGTTAATATTAATTACGTTGAATATTTCAAAGTTAATAAAGAGTATATATACAGCCACGGGCTGTCTAATAAGGTTTTATCTAGCAGTCTAGCTGAAGTTTAAGTGAGAAGTAGTCCAAAGTGCCCCGATTGAGTTAGTGCCGAAGCTTAATCTTTCAGTGTTGTTACTAGTTATTAAAAATTTTAGGACTGAAAGCTCCACTTTCCTTGAGCCCTAACCGTTTAAATAAACTAGTTTTATCTTACATTCCGAGTATGTCTGCATTTAACCCCCAGTACGAGCACACATCCGTTACAAGTTTACTTTACAGAAAAAAATGCAGAAGATTACTGAGTGAGTTCTCTAATTTTGCCAATCAATATCAATAACTGCATTTCTGGAAATATTATGTAATTTTTAACAGCACTTTTTGTACTATCTTTTTCTTGACACAGCACATTCGCAACACATTCAGAAGGCAATCAAAAACAATTTTAGATAGAAGTGTTAATTATTATGTTCAGTTAGTGATCTAAAAGTGTTTCACGATTTTGCAGGGTAGGCTTGATTTGATATTGTAAAAATATGCATAAATATTACATCTAATGACATTTAAAACGTTAATTTTAATATAACCCAGTTTACTGTGATTTGAAACATTAGCAAGACCTTACTTTGTGCAAGCACTTTATTCATTCTTTTTCATATGTCAAATTAAAGAACTTTCGTTGACTAATTTACTGCAAAAAATTTTTTGCAGAAGAAAACTACCGAAAATCTCCAAGACGTTACAAAAAGAAAAAAAAAGGTGCATTCATCAATCAAGTTTGTTGCAAAAGTAGAAAACGCTTAGTTACTCCACTTGGCAGGAACTTTACTTCTCCTCTTCCTTTTTTTCGCATTTATCATGAAAAGAAATTTGTGGAAAATAAATTGAAACATTGTTTATGTAAATAAAATATTTTAGATAAACTTGTTAAAAATAAAGACAAAACATGTAAAAAGAATGCTGAAAACTTATAAAAATTCGCGGCAGTGTTTTTCTTTTTTCTTTTTTTTTTTTTTTTTCATATAATATAATTAAATTCTTTCAAAAGTTTTAAATTTACAGGATTTCCAAAATTATACTTTTCTCAACTCAGACGGTAGTACTAGATGTTTGAGAGTTATATTTACAAGTAATGTAATTTTAATGTAGTAATTCGTAGTTAATTTACATAATTTTAACAGTAAGCATATGTACTTACCATTTATGTAAAACATTGATTAAAATGTCGTCGTTATATGTTATATAGTCCCTTTTATGTATATTTGAAAACGTAAAATTTATAAGCTGAACCTTGGTATAACCTATCTATATGATGAATGACATAAAATATAAACTGGATGTCTGCACGGGTTGAAATTTACAGGCCTGCATCAGTCCTGACCTGAGCCGTAAATATATATATATATATTGGTCCATTTCAGCCTGGTCTTAAAGCTAAAATACCGGTCCGACCTCATCCATATGTAAATGCGAAAAAATCGGGCCGATCCTGGTCCGACTGATTTTTGAGAAACATAGATTTTTACGCCGACATCATTAAAAATAGCTTTGTACCAGAAGTTCTGAGAGAATAACATTATTTTACGTTTTTTTCACGTTTATCGTCTTCTTTATATATATACAGTCGGCTCTCGTTAATTCGAACTCGTCGGGACCACAAGAAATGTTCGAATTATCCGAAGTTCGAATTATGGAAAATCTGAAATGAAAATATGCTTAATATGGTACTATAACAAAAGAATTAATGTTATAGTGTTTTTTTTAATTTATTTCGTCTGTTATCATTAGAATATGAATTAATATTAAATTAGAATGTATAAAAACATAAACTAATTAAAATATTAGACACAAGCACAATGGAAGAAAAATTTAAAGTATCACTGTTGGATAGACGGGGCACTAAGAAAGAGGATATCAAATGTATTGGATTATATGCATGCTCGTTCGGAGCAATTTTCACAAAAATCAAAGAAAGAAAATTATTCAAATGATCTGAAATCCGTGAGAAAGAAGCGAAAAATGAAAAATCGGAATTATCGTTAGTTCGAATTAACCGAAGTCAAGAGATAATGAGTTCGAATTAATAAAAAATTTTAACGTTATTCTGCCATTGAGAGTTTCGGGACTTCATGTTTAGTTCGAATAAAGCGAAGATTCGAATTATCCGATTTCGAATTAGCGAGAGTCGATTGTATATGAAAGACAAACTGGATTGCGAAGTACACTGTTAAAAGTCTTGTTCTGGTTTGAACCAGATTTTGGTGCTCAATAGCTGCCACTGTAAAATGGTGAAATCTTGAACCAACATTTGAAGCTCCTGTTGAAACATAGTTCCAATAATTGTAACGAGATTGGAATAAGAAACTTCAAATTTCGGTACGATATTTCGCCAACTTATTGTGTCAGCTACTGAGCACCAAAATTTGGTTCAAACTAGAACAAAAATTTTAACAGTGTACAGGCACATTCATTTGAAAATATTGCTACTCTCTAGATTTTTGTGTCGTTCACTGTAAAAAAAAATCTGCAATCCTACACATGTAAAGTTGCCGAAAATCTGTACGGTTACTAACATATTATCTACAAGAAAAAATTTAATCCACAAGACTAATTTTTGTAAAGTTACAGAAATCTGTAACTTTACAAACGAGTCTACTAAAATGACAGTTACCTTACTAAAATTTTATCTGTAATCTGCGTTGCAGTTACTTGAAAAATGCTTGGAATCCCAGTTTCCTAAAATATTCTTAGTAACTTTACAGATTTTTCAATTTTCAGTGCAAATTTGTATCTGTTACATGAATTTTTGCTGTTGCCGTTATATTAAATGTTCTAGGAATCCCAGTTTTCTAGAAAACTTTTAGTAACTTTACAGATTTTATTTAAAGTGTTGTAAATCACTATGTTAATTTTTCAAGAAATCTTTGTTTTTATATAAACATCAGAATTATCATTAATATTGATAATTTATATTCCATGGCTTGGTGACGTAAAAATTCAAAAAATGCCATCCAGTACAATCTTCTATAAGACTTAATCACATGGGAGAACTGAAAAATCAGCTATAATCAAATGCCCTTCTTAGTAGGTACATCGTATTTTGTAAATGCATAACTTTAATTTTGTACGGATGGACAGGTTTTTCCGTTTAAGACAAAATTCCACCATACACAGGCTGCTTTTCAGAGATTTTCCTATGATTTAATTTTTTGGATTGAATTTTTCTTGAATTTTGAATTCTTCAAAAAGAATTTTAATTGTAGAATAATTACGAATTATAAATGTATGTTTTTTTTTTTTTTTTTTTTTTTTTTTTTTTTTTTTTTTTTTACAAAAAAATTGTTTGGCCAAGAAAAAAATCTGCAGTTTTTTTATGAGCCACGTAGGTCAGTGCTGAGACAGTGATTTTCATACGAGCTGAATCGGGACCGGCCATGAACATTTCAGTCGGTGCAGGCCTATTAGAAGATTTGAGATTTGGAAAGAATGTCTCCCGGTCCGCGTTTGTAGAAAAAGTAAAGATCGGGTCCATGGTAGCCCTGACTAACCGCTGTGGTTTCATCCTCGTGAATGAAAATTGACCAAGTTCCATGCAAACCTTCTAAGTTAAGCACAAGCATAGCAGAACATTTGCCTGAAATTCACTTGCGGAAAGTACCAAATCTTGAAATACATTTTTTTACTACAATGTTTGTTTAAGAATAAAAAGAACGCCCTTGTGTTCAGATAATACTGTCTTGAAAAGAATTTCCAAAGAATATTTTTGAATTGTTTTTTAACTAAATGTTGAGCAGATGATTAAATTATTTTTTAATTTCATGCCAAAATGATACTTACAATATGCAATGTTTTCCAAATATTACCTTATATTGTAAGCTTTATTCTAAATAATTAAGGTCTCAAGGTTGGCTTAGGAAATGTAAAATATATAAAAAAGTCAATGTTTATCAACTAAAAATAAGAAATTATTTATTTTCTCATAGTTTGAAAAGTGTAATAGGTATTACGCTTCTGTTTAAAATAAATTTAAATTTAAGAGAAAAAGTGAAAAAAAATACATTTTTTATGTGAATTTGATAGCTTTTGAAGCATTTTTTTTTATGTTTCAGTATTTTATAATTGTAAACTTTTTTTGTGATAAAAAATGGATTTACGAAGGGATAGTATTTAGAATAGAGAAATTTAAATTCTTTTGACAAATTTAAAAAATACACTGGCGTCCAAAATTTAAGCATAATTGGTAATTAAGTAATTATTTTTAAGTAATGAAAGAAATATGAATCGGAATGTGCTGAAACTCCAGGTGTGTAAACAAAATAGTACGCGTCACATATTTTCGCGAAGAGTTTTCGAACAGGGGACCGTCAACAAATTGAAAAAGAACGAAGATCTTTTGGATAACCCTGTCAAAACTAATGTAGCAAAAGCGTTCAAACTTCACATTATGATTAATTGTTTTATTGTAATGTACTGTGTTAATTTTTACAAGGATAGCATGTATACTCGTAGAGAAATTAAGGTTTTTATAAAAACAGTCCTAAGTTTTTTTGCTTATAATTTGCAGAGTTCTTAATATAAAATAGTGTTCTTTTTTGAAAAAATGACAAACATCATTGTACACAATACCCTGTCATCAGAATTAAAAAATAATAAAAATTGTATGACAAATGAGCACGTTTACTAAATAATTTTTTACTGCGCATGCGTGAACGCTATTAAAATTTCATTTGCATATTATGTTAGTTAAATGTATAGAGCAACTTTTGTGAAAGTCTCAAAAACATAGCTTAAAAATTCTGAAAATTATCGTTGATAGAATGAGATCAAAATCCTTTATTCCCTAAATGAAGCAAAAAGATGAGGGTCTGTATCCATATTCCATTGTTTAATGCCTACACAATATTGCACGTACAACTATATTTAGGTAAAACCCCTGATTTTTTTTTGCTTCCTTTAGGAATAACGGATTTTGAGTTGATTTTATAGGCTCCCATTTTCAGAATTTTCAAGCTATGTTTTTGAAACTTTTACAGAAGTTGCTCTATACATTTAGCTAACACAATATGCAAATGACATTTTGATATCGTTGACGCATGCGCAATGAAAAATTATTAACTAAACATACTCATTTTTCATACAATTTTTATTATTTTTAAATTCTGATGACAGTGAATTGTGTACAATGATGTTTGTCATATTTTCAGAAAAGAACATTATTTTATAAGAGCTCTGCAAATTATAAGCAAAAAACTTGGAAAAATTTAGGACTGTTTTTATAAAAACCTTAATTTCTCTACGAGTATACATGCTATCCTTGTAAAAATTAACACAGTACATTACAATAAGCCAATTAATCATAATGTGCAGTTTGAACGCTTTTGCTACATTAGTTTTGACAGGGTTATCCAAAAGATCTTCGTTCTTTTTCAATTTGTTGACGGTCCCCTGTTCGAAAACTCTTCGCGAAAATATGTGACGCGTACTATTTTGTTTACACACCTGGAGTTTCAGCACATTCCGATTCATATTTCTTTCATTACTTAAAAATAATTACTTAATTACAAATTATGCTTAAATTTTGGACACCAGTGTATATATCTTTTTGAAAGTTTTAAAATTCCACTTCTCATAAAAGTTTAAATTTTTTGCAACAAATTCGTTTTTTCATTTTTAACGCAAGTAACCAGTTTCTGATAAAGCGTAAAATATGGGAATTATGACTGAATATAGAAAAAAACTGCCTCAAATGTTCCATTCTTGTTTTACGCCGGAATATATATCCGGCGCTTGTTTTATTTTTCTTTAACGAACAATAACATTGAATTTTTCAGCTTTATTTAGGCAGCAGAAATATGTTCCCAGAAATCGATAAGCGAAACATTTTTCGCTTTTCACTTCAATTTTTCTTTGGCATAAAAAAGCCTGTAATTTGGCAAATATATCTATACATAGAAAGAATTATTCTCAAACGTGAAGTACATATAAAAACAATAAAAAACGCGGCTCTTAGTTTTGATAGCGATGACATTCAAATTTTCAGCTTCATCTAGGAAGAAGAAACATTTGCAGAAATCAATAAAAGAAATATATTTCGCATAAAAAAAAGCGTGTAATATGGCATACATATCTAAATGTAGGAAAAAATAGTCTCAAACGTTGCGTGCGCGCTGCGCTATATGCTGGAATACATATGATACTTCTTTTTTCTGAGAAAGACAAAATTAAATTTTTCAGCTTAATCAAAGGGAGCAGAAATACGTTCATAGGAATAGATAAACGAAATAATTTTCTGTCATTGGCAAAATTTGTTTTTGCATAAAAGCGTGTAACATAGCGAATATATCTACAAATAAAATTAAATAATCTGCAATGTTACGTATGCTTCATGTGTAGAATGCACGGCTATTAAAGGTTTTTTTTTAATTACTTCTTATTTTTATTTTTGCTTTCCAAATTATAACATTACATTTTTGATCTTTATCTAATCAGCAGAAATATATAAATGAAACATTTTTCGCCTTTTGCATTAATTTGTATTAATTTATATTAATTTGTTTAATTTGCATCTTTGGCATAATAAAGCGTGTAATACCACGAAGATATCAAAACACAGAAAAAAAATCGCAAATGTTTGATGTGTGTTATACATCATGATATGTATGGTACTTCTTTTACTTCTTTTTTTTTAACCATTTGGAAAAATGGTTATTTTTTACTTTCTTCTATCTTTACAAGAAGAAAGTATTGGATTCATGAAAATTTTCGACTTCCGGTTTTCGACGGATTTATACGTTTTAGAAGGTCCTGAACACGTTTTGACTATTTTTAGAAAATGTCTGTCTGTGAGTCTGTCCGTCTGTCTGTCTGTCTGTCTGTCTGTCTGTCTGTCTGTCTGTGTGTCTGTCTGTATGTGACAAAAAATTTGTGGGCGCTCTATCTCAAGAACTAATGCTCGAAATTTAATAAAATTTTATATTCAGTTAGACCTTGATATGAATTAGTGCCTATTGGTTTTTGGTGAAAATTGGCCAGCAGGTGGCGCTGCTATACTACGTTTTTTATGATTTTCAAGATTGCTATATCTCAAGAACTAATGCACAGAATTTCACGAAACTTCAGATTCTGTGACCCTTTGATATACATAGACGCTGATTGAGTTTTGATGTAAATTGGCCAGCAGGTGGCGCTGCTATGCCACGTTTTTCATGATTTTCATGATAGCTATATCTCAAGAACTAATGCACAGAATGTCACCAAACTTCAGATTCCGCGATACCTTGAGATACATAGCCGCTGATAAGGTTTTGGTGTGAATTGCCCTATAGGTGGCGCTGCTATGCTACATTTTGCACGATTTTTGCGACAGCTATATCTCAAGAACTAATGCAGAGAACTTTATCAAATTTTAGATTCTGTTACACTAGAATATATAACATAATTAGACGCTGATTACATTTTGGTATTAACCTTGCAACAGGTAGTGCAGCTATGCTGCATTTTGCGCGATTTTTCCGATAGCTATATCTCAACAACGAACGCACAGAATTTCATCAAACTTCAGATTTTGTTACAAAATGACATAACATAATTACACGATGATTACGTTTTGTTATAAATCCTTTAACTGATGGTGCTGCTGTGCTATATTTTACACGGTTTTTTTTAACTAGCTATATCTCAAGAACTAATGCACAGAATTTCATCAAACTTGAGATTATTTTACACCATAACATAATTAGACGTTTTTTTTACGTTTTGGCATAAATTGTCCAAGATATGGTGTTGCTGTGCAACGTTTTGCAATTTTTTTGTTATAACTATATCTCAAGAACTAATGAACGAAATTCCATCAAATTTCAGATTATGTTAGGTCTTGACATAAATAGATGCTTATTAGGTTTTAGTATAAATTACCCAACATGAGGCACTAGTAAGCTCTTTTTCTCAGAATATTAATTAAAGTTTGAGTTTTAGGTTTTTCGGATACCATAATCTCATTAGGCTAGGTCAAATGTTCGAGGAAATTCGATAGTGGGTAACTTTGTGGTCACCAATTTTTTTTTTTTTTTTTTTTTTTTTTTTAATATTAAAATGTACTTATGAGATAGAAGAAAGTTTTGGGATTGACACATCCAACTAGTTTATTTCTTGGTTTAGAGATATTTGAACCATATCTGAATCCTTGTGATACATTCTTTTTCTGATTGGTCCATATTTAACATCCAGAAATGAAATACTTCTGTTGCCACAATGACAAAAATAGTACTAAAAGCTATAAAAAAAATTAATAACTCAAAAACAAATTAAGATACACATTTCAAACAAATTGCATTTAAAAGTACATTTTTCACTATACGAAGGTATAAAATTTTAAAATGTGCGATGATTAGAAGTATGAAAATTTTCGGTAGCGAAAATTGTAAAACTGAAATTTCATTTAAAATTTGCTTATGATGGATCCAGGAATATTAATGTTTAATCCATGGCGTACGTAATATAGGATTCTGTTATTACGTAAGCTACGTTTTGATCATCATACAAATGTTGTTTATTATTATTATTTTCAATACAGAATTTATTGATAAGCCTAAAATTTTTATCGTTGAAAATATCATTTTCCAGCTGCTCGTTGTATTTTTAATATTATATTTTCTTTTTCTTTTTGAGAATGATAACATTAAATTTTTTAGCTTCATCAAGGGAAGGAAAATATATTTCCGAAGCAATCGATAAACGAAATATTTTTTGCTTTTCGCATCAATTTCTCTTTGGCATAAAAAATAGAAAAGAACTCGGTAGGAAAAAATAATTAACATAAAGGAGCACTATTACGGAAAAAAAAAATCCTCAGAAAACAAAATACGACATGTTGTCACATAATGTATCTCTATGTTTTATCAACATATTTCATTTTTTTTCTGCACTGTAAATTACTCGGATAATATTTTCTTTTAAAATAAAATACATACCACTCCTTAATAAATATTCACATACTTCAAATATTTTCCATAAATCTTTCAAGCACCGCGTGAGATGAAAATAAATATAATCCTTGAATCTTTTTTTATTCATACCATTTTTACTTAGCCATCATACGTAGTACAGGGTAAGTCTTGCAATCGTTTTGAAAATCGAAATTTTTTTTGACGGATTTACACGTTTTAGATAGTGGAGATTCCTAAAAACATATTTTTAGAAAAAAACATTTGCCGTCCGTCTGTCTGTCTGTCAATCTGTCTGTCTGTAAACGCTCTATCTCCCGAACAAATTGAGATAGAGACTTGAAATTTTGTATGTACTTAGTATGTAAGAATGGAACGAAGCCTATTTAATATCAGCAAACTCGATTATCCGGAACTATTTTTTTCGGACCCTCAAAAAATTCGTTTTAATGAAAAAAATATAAAAATTTTCGAATTTTTTAATTTTAAGAAATGGACGTAAAAGGCAATAAAATAACACACATTTTGCATATAGAACAAAGTCGATCGGATTATTAGTTGCCGAGATATTTGTAATCCTGTTTTCCACATTCTTCGATTTTTCATGACCCTGTATTTCATTCAAATTTCAATTCAGAGGTATATTTTAATTGGAAATGAGACGCTTAATCCGACACAGTTAATTGTTAGTTAATAGAATTATTATTTTTGGAGTTATAAGAATGTTTCTTTTACGCAGTTCGGTACTACTTGAGTAGTTTGGCATTTTATATAATTTGTCGAAATTGGTACATCAGCAGTTCTTTAATATAGCATTACTATGTATATTAACAATATTTAAATTTTGTTTATGAATTGCAATGCATTGTATAAATAGTTTTGACATGTTTTATTTTCATATACATATCCATGATGGGTAAGTATTACGGTGGCCCCCAACGACTAGTTTTATTATTATTCGTTTAAAAATGTGATTCAGTAATTTAACAGCGGCATGCTTCTGAATGTTGGAGAAGTAATAAAAATAAAATAAAATAATAGCCCCGTTTTTGTGAAAAAATGTTAATTAAACATTAGTTAGATAAATTTTACAAAGAAGGAAAATTAAGTTAAATAACCAAGATAACTAAAAAGGAATATGTTCTATCTATCAAAAAACTTTCTACATAATTCAAACAATTTAATAATTTAAATAGTATAAAATTATATCGATTTACCAAATAAGTAAATAACCTATTGTAATGTGATATTTACAAAGAAAGAAAATTTTGTTAAACTAGTTAACTAAATAAAAACGAGTATGTTCTAGTTTTTTCTAAGGTTATATATATATATATATATATATATATATATATATATATATACATATATATATATATATATATATATATATATATATATATATATATATATATATATATATTAATATAAATGAATAAAATGAAATAAAATCAATAAAAAAAATTAAATGTTACAAGAAATTACATTGATTTAGTAAAGCGATTTTTTGCACGATACATACCAATAATAAAGAAGCTACACTGTAAATAAAAATCTGTAATTCTACAAATGTAAATTAATAAGTATGTCTTTTTTCAACATAGAATTTATTAAGATATACATAGACTAAAGATATAAGATATATATATTAAGACAAAATAGAGGTATAAAATTTTAGTCTTTGAAGGTGTCATTTTACAAATGATCGTTGTAATCTTTAAATTACGCTTTTTTTCTTTTGGGGAAATGTAACATTAAATTTTTAAGCTTCATCAACGGAACAAAAATATATTTCCGCAGCAATCGATAAACGAAAAATTTCTCGCTTTTCGCATCAATTTCTCTTTGGCATAAAAAATAGAATAGAACTCGGTAGAAAAAATAATTAACATAAAGGAGCGCTATTACGAAAAAAAAAAAAATCCTCAGAAAACAAAATACGACATGCTGTCACATAATGTATCTCTATGTATTATCAACATATTTCATTTTTTTCTGCATAGTAAATTACTTGGATTATATTAAAAATAAAATAAATACAACTCCTTAATAAACATTCACATACTTCAAATATTTTCAATGAATCTTTCAAGCATCGCGTGAGATGAAAGAAAATATAAGCCTTAAACCTTTTTTATTCATACCCTTTTTTTAATCGTTTGAAGATGTGATTCAGTAATTTAACAGCGGCATGCTTTTGAATGTTGGAAAAGTAACAAAAATAAAATAAATTAATAGCCCCGTTTTTTGTGAAAAAAAATATTAATCAAACATTAGTTAAATAAATTTTACAAAAAAGGAAAATTAAATTAAACTAAATAACCAAGCTAGATGAAAAAAAATATGTTCTATATGTCAAAAAAAAAATATTACATATTTCAACCAGTTAAATGGTTTAAATAAATAGTATAAGAAATTATATTGATTTACCAAATAAGTGTTTTACATTATGTATTATCATATTTACAAAAAAAGATAATTTAATGAAACTAATTAACTAAGTTAACTGAAAAAAATATGTTCTTATTGTCACTAAACTTTTTTTTTTTTTTGTATAAATAAAATTAATTAAAAAGATTAAAATTTTACAATAATTTACATAAATATATTAAAGAGCTTTTTAACAGGATTATATCAATAAAATGAAACTTTTCGTAAAGTTTCGTGGAATTATATGCATTTAAAATGATGTATGAGCATCGCATATTGCAGACAAATCAATAAATTTCGTTGCCTCCATTTATAAAAACCGTAACCAAAATTGAAAGAGGAATTTGAGAGATTCCTATCATGAGGATACTAACTTTGATATATTTTTTTAATTCTCCGCGTACAAACTATAATCATCACATTAGTCGAATAAATCAACGATTTGTGGCATCTCTTCTTTCAGAACTTTGATAAAAAATGGTCAACACTAGTTCACATAAGAAATATAGCTTCATATAAAATTTCATCCTATTCTAGTCGTAATTTAGGTCACCTATACAAAATTTGTCACATGTAGACCAGGAGGCTATCACCTCACCGAGTTGACAGGAGAAATCACAGATTTAGAAAGAAGTCGATAAGCACATTAAAATGCAACTGATCTGTCAAGTCGTAACTTGGTTGAAAATATCTGAAAACTCGATTTTAAAAGTTGACTTATAAAGTTACCATTGTGCTTTTTTCTTTTTCTGGTCATTCGTGTTTTTATATCTTTTAGTGCAGGAAAAAACAATGATAAACCTACCCATCAATCACTAAAATTGACCTTGCGAGAGTTTCCTACGAAGATATGATTCGGCAGACCAGTTTCATTTTAATATGCGAATCGAGTTTTTACTAAATCTGGTATTTCAGCTGTCAACGCGATGAGGTAGTGGCTTGTGCAACTGCCTCTAGGACTAATACAGATACCCGGAGTCACGGGTAGACATTCTTTAAGAACAAGTAATTCGCGTTCTAGATCCTTTAAAAATGTTAATCCGTCGGAAATTTTTACGTATCCAATATGCTTTCCTTATGTAGACAAAATAAAGTAAAAATGAAAAAATACTTACTTAAATAGAAATTGAAGTGTCAAAAACGTGGTATTTAAATACATACTTCGTTCATTTATATAAAGTTCTAGTTACACTGTAAACTAGTCGTTGGGGGACACCGTAATACTTACCCATCATGGAAACAAAACATGTGTAAACTATTTATAAAATGCATTGCAGTTCCAAAACAAAATATAAACGTATATTTAAGTATTTTTAACACATAATCATGCTCTTTTAATGAATTGCTGATGAACCAATTTCGACAAATTGTATAAAACGCCAAACTATTCAAGTAGCACTGAATTGCATAAAAGAAACATCTTTATAACTCCAAAATTAATAACCATATTAACTAACACTTTGTTGCATCGAATTAAGTGTTTAATTTCCAATTAAAATATATCTTTGAATTGACATTTGAGTGAAATACAGGGTCATGAAAAATCAAAGAATGTGCAAAACAGGATTAGAAATATCTCAACAACTAACAATCCGATCAACTTCGTTTTATATGCAAAATTTGTGTTATTTTATTGCCTTTTACTTCCACTCCTTAAAAGGAAAAAAATCGAAAATTTTCATATACCTTTCATCAGAACAAATTTTTCGAGAGCCCGAAAAAATAGTTCCGGATAATCGAGGTTACTGATATTAAATAAGCTTTGTCCCATTCTTACATACTAAGCACATACAAAATTTCAAGTCTCCATCTCAATTTGTTCGGGAGATAGAGCGGTTACAGACAGACAGACAGACGGACGGACGGCAAATATTTTTTTCTAAAAATATGTTTTTCGGAATCTCCAGTGTCTAAAACGTGTAAATCCGTCAAAAAATTTTTTTCGATTTTCAAAACTATTGCAAGACTTACCCTATACTACATATGATGGGTAAGTAAAAATCACAGACACGTTTCCTAATATAACTAAAATGATTCGAACATTAAATATTATTCTTAATTATTCACACTGTAAAAAAAAAAAAAAAAAAAAAAAAAAAAAAATCTGTTGAGTTACTAAATTTTTTCTAAGAAACTGGGATTCATAGCGCTTTTAAAATAGCGATAACAGAAGAAATTTATGTAACAGGTTACAGCCTTTTGCTGTCACCGTAACATGAAAAGTTCTATGAATCCCAGTTTCCTAGAGAAAGTTTAATAACTTTACAGATTTCTTTTTACATTGCGTGATTCTCGAAATATTTATTTTATGTCATAATGTTTACCTTTAACTCAGAATTATTACTATATTCTCTGATGATGGGCTTGGAAAACCTAAAGTAATAAGAAATTTTATATATTTTTAAAATTATAACAACGGTTTTATTATTTTATTTAACTTTTAACTAAAACAATGATTTTTTTAAAGTTCATGTTGTATATTTCAAGTGTGAATCAAGATGAAATATTCACAGAAAAAAAACGGACGATTTTACGGAGATTGTACATGCAGTTGAGAGGCCTGTACAATCCATTTTTAGGTGCGTTCGTAATTATGTAAATACGTAGCACCTATTGTTGTCGTTCAGTCCGTCCGTCTGTCCGTCTGTCTGTCCGCCCGCATATAACAACGCAAAAACTACCCAACCGAATCGTTTGAAATTTAAAACATATTATTATAACTTAATTTAGTCGAGTCATTTCAAATTTTAAGAAAATCGGATGCATAGATCAATTACAGGGACAATCAAAAGGATTCCGTTACATTACGATCAATGGGGAAAAAAGTTTCAAATGCATTTTAATCGTTCGAAATTTTTAATACATAATTATTACATAATTTTGTCGAGTTACTTCAAATTTTATCAAAATCGGATGCATAGTTCAATTTCAGAGACAATCAAAAGTATTTATGGGGGGAAATGTTTCAAATGCATTTTAATGGTGTTACACTCATTCGAACGTAATAAAATTGATATGCATCTATAAAGTAGATATTATAATATACATTTTGTATAATCTGTGGTGCAAAGAATATTTGTTATTGACTTACAAGGCCACACAAAAGTATTCCATTGCATAATGGTATAGGGAGAACATTGTTTGATGAGCGTTTTAATTGTAATTCACTATTTACAATTTTATGAGATTGAATATGAGAGGAATATTTTTAAAACTTCGTTATCGTACGAACGCACCTCATTTGCTACGCTTCACGTGCAATTTCCAACTTGTTTTTTTATGGAAAAATTTCCGTAAATTCCAGACAACTTTCCGGTTTTGGGAAAATTTTTCCGAGAATTGACAGGAATTTTGTTTTATTAAGAAACAGTAAATTATACTGGCATCCCGATCGTCAGTACAATCTTCATAAAATCGTGCGTATTTTTTTTACAGCGTCGCGTTTCGTTTAATGATTTTATTTAACATAATATTATAATGATAAACATTCATTTCTTTCATTACACAGCATTCATTAAATGATCATATCCTTTCAATTTGTTTCATTACATTCGTTACACATTAAGGGGTCAGGTACCTTTTAAAGAATCCAAAAATCGATTTTTTAAAGAATAGCTTATAATTAAACGTGATTCTTTAGAAACATTTAAAAACAAACCGCATTCAAAAATTCGCATTAGAAAAAGAGTTACGTCTAAAACACTTTGCGCTTTTCCTATACGACTAATGGTAAATTTAAACTTTGACGTCAATTTTCTCAAGACAGCGATTTTGATCATTGCGCGCACGATATCTTAAAAACGGTTACCTAGAATTTAACAAAATTTAAACTGAATATATTAGACGTACACAGGCATAAAATGACCTACTATTATGTTCCTCAACTTCGAACTTTAGAATTCACAACTACTTTTTTGTAAAAAAACCTCGATATTTCGAATTTCTTTAAAAAATAATCTTTTTCTCGGGATCTATAAGTTTTATTTTTTTCAACGTAAGGTCATTTTGAAAACACATTATATCTCTACTTAGAAAAAAAAATCTTGGTTCGTTTTAGCAATTCAAATTTTGAAAATCGTGCGCGCAAGGCATGCAAGATTTATTCTTCCGTAAAAATTTTATTATATTTAAAAATAATTAAAAAAACATTACATGGGTGTATACTTTTTTAACAACTTTAACTGATAAAATAAAACCTTCTTAATATATGTTTTCAATTTTATAGTCAAAAGTCAATTAGATATAGAGTGACTGCAGTTAGTTCGAAAGGTGCCTGACCCTTTAATATTCTTGCTTTTTATGGCTATATGAAAGGAAATAAAAGCCATTATATATTATTCAGGGGTTAGACATACAACAAATTAGAAGCCAAAGATCTTCTGTCCGTAATCAATCATCTTAACGTTAACACTCAAACATTTACACAGTGCATTAATTTTGTCTTATCAATTACTTGACTGTAAATGATAGGTCTGTAGATCTTTGTATATCTTTCCATGACATATCCTTTACACGTGGTTCGTTCTATTAGAATCGTACAAAAAAGATGTCATGAAATATTTATGTAAGAATAACTGAAACTGAAAATACATAGCGATGGAAATGTGGTGTAGTATAATAATAAAATACGTGTAATTCAGTAAATAAGAAAAAAAAATATTCATTTTTCCATAACATTATAGCAAAGTACGGAATGAAAAACAACAAAGTAGAAAAAATCATGTCCAAGAAATATGGCAGTCTAATTTATTTCATTTATTTAATCTATAAAGTTAAGTCGAATAATATTAACAAACTTATTCCTAATTGGTTATATATCTTTAATTTATTGCTTTTTAGAAAACAATTTTTTCTATAGGTAATATTAAAATTTGATTCTTTGGGAGCCTTTTAAAAGAAATCTCATGCAAACAATTGTTTTAGAAGGGAAATGTCGAAAGTACATTTAGGAAGTTATATAATTGTATAAAGCAAGTTTAAGCTCGTTTTATGTGCTTGAAGAAATTTGGTGTTTAACTCATTTCGACGCAGAGGTCCCACATTGGGAACATCGAATTTTAAATTCAAACTTATAAACGGCACCAAAGTTATTTTAATAAAATTTGGCTTTCATAATGAAAGTTTGAAGTAACGAATTTTTAAATTCTAAAAAAAAAAAAGTTTGTAAATTCAGATGTCAGTCAATTACTTCTTCATATTACGAACAGAATTTTTTTGTGCCGGAAAAGATGTAATTATTTTAAAAACGATGATTTTGGCCATTGGTGTATAATTTCTACAAAATGGCTGGCTAAAATTTCGTGAAATTTTGAACTTATATGTTGTCAAAACAAGCCACTATTATGAAAGTCTAGGTAAGTTATCAAAAAATGCTTTTTTTTTTTTTTTTTTTTTTTTTTTTTGTCTAAAAATAATTACAGAAATTCTAGGGTTAAATATTGCACTTTTTTTAATGATTAGATCCAGAGATAATCGTAATTACAAAATAATTTATTTTTGTATTGTGATGTCGCGCGCGGCCTGCCTACAAACGCTCGTATTCACCATCTACCTGAAACTAGAATCATTGGTCGAACGCTCAACTAAAATTTAAGATAACACTTCATCGGAAGTTATCAAGGAGACGTTCAATCTGAATACCGTTTGTGAATACGAGCATTAAGGAAATCCAACTTCATTTACCTCAAAACAAATTTTTTCACAATTGATAAACTTTGAAAGGTTATATCTAAAATTCCTTATATGATACTATGTTCAGCAAAAAGTTTTGGAAAATTTGTGAAATATGTGTTGTTATGAGGAAAAGAAAACAAAAGCAACAAGGATTATTCTTCGAAGTAGAGACCGGAATAGTTCACGACTGTCTGCCAGATTCCATATTTTCTGGAAGTACCATGGCAGCTCTTTGGAAACGAAAAACTCTTGACAAGCTTCTTCAAGTTCATTTAAAGTTTCCAATCGACTGCCCTTGATAAAGTGTAGCATTGATCGAAAGAGACCATAATTGGATGGAGCCACGTCTGGACCGAAATTCATAAACTCCTATAGATATAACACTAGTACTCCTACATATGATACAAAAATCTCCCAGAGCTTTTTGTTGAACCGAATAAATAAGATATATGTATGAAGTTTTCGACATAGTTTCTGAATTATATTTTTATCAAATTTTCTTTAGAATGTTTGATTTTGTGTAAGAGATATGAAAATATATTAATAATTTCAATAGTCACTCATAAAAAAACTTCATTTTAACACTTTGAAATATAATATAAACTCTGTAATAAACATTTAAAAAAATCCTTAAAACAAAATAATTATACTCTTTCTGTACACAACAACGCGAAATTACGTAAATCAGGCAACTGGTTCAAGAGTTATACAGAAACTTTAGTGGGTTTAAATTTTGTAATTTATTTTTTTAATGTTTTAAAATTTTCACTGGTTTTCACATGAAATTTGTTTATTATACAAATATATATCTCATGAAAGAAAAATTCATTGGAAAATATCAATAAATAAGAAAATAGGATTTTATGTACCATACCCAATTATGTACATCAAGGAAGAATTTTATGAATTAAAACTATTTTTATGAAAAAAATCACAATCTTCAAGGGTTGAAAAACCCTAATTATTATTTTTTTTTCAGTGTAGATCATATTAAACACAGGTTATATCTCTTTCTACTGAGTAAAAACGTTTTCGCTCACTTTTCATTTATGAGAAATCCTGTCCCCAAAGAATATAAGATAATTTCATATATTAAAAAAGTATGTATTTTCAAAATAAATAAGAAAACTTTTATGCACATTTCCACTCTTTTTCAGAACTTTCAAAGTTAGGTAATTTGGAACGCTAATTGGAATTCTGAGTAACTTGAAAGAAGTTATACTGTATTTTCGTAAACATTCTTGCTTGATCGAAAAAAAAAATTCTTATACAGTTATAAAAATAAACAAATTTTCATAAAAAAAACTAAATCAGAATGCTAAAATGCATCTGAATAACGTAATATAAAATTACATAAATGATGCAAAGCTTAAAAGATGATTAAGCGATCAAAAACATTTTAAAAATTAAATACTTTTGGCCAATACTAAGCCACCAGCAGGAATTAAAATTTAAACAGCTGTTGTGAATACACTGTTAAAAATATTCCTGTAAAATTACAAGCAGAGGCCGGCAGCAGAAATTCCAATCATACCCCGTTTCAAGGAAAAAATAACTTATGCTTTTTTTTTTTTTTTTTTTTTTTTTTTTTTTTTTTTTTTTTTTTTGGTAACAGTCCGTATTGGATAATCATCACAGAATTGCTTTTTTGGTGAGTTTAAAAATATGTTACAGTTAAGAGACTTCATTTTTCGAAACCCGATTAAAAAGAAAGGTTACAACCTAGCGGAAGAAAATACATGAGATCGTACCGTAATTTTGCTAACATATAGGCCAGAACTGTAAGAATATGTGGATTGTCCTTAATTTTCTAAGTATTTAAGACAAAAGATCAGACAGTTTTTCGTCAAACAAGGTAACTGCTCCTGAAAATTGAAGGGAAGTTTTTCTGATACTCAAATTGCAGTAAATTTACATTTTTTTTTTCTGAGAGTGTATGAATCAAGATATGGACAAATAGTGTTCTGAAAGAACTGTTTAAATTTTTAAATCTTGATGATGGATTAGTATTGGCCAAAAATGCTTGATTTGTAACATATTTTTACTTCGTTAATCATCTTTTTAAGTTTTATGTATTGTTACATTAAACTTTGTTTACAAATACGTATGTTTAATATCGAAATGTAACAGTGTGAAGACTTAATAAATTTATTTAATTCATAAATTACAAGAAATTTAAGAACCCTACTAGATTATTTAGTTTCATTTTTTATCATTTACTGAAATTTTACAAGAGTAAAAGCCGGATAAATATATTTTTCGAACATTTAAGCAGGTTAGAAGAAAAGAGTAGATTAAATGTAGTTTTTTTTTCACCGGAGATTATATAAAAAAATCGCTGCATTAAATCTAATTTGAAATTTAAATTCAACCTTGATGAGGATCATTCCCTAAAGCATAACTTAATGTACTTCTTATCTTGTACTTCTTATCTTTTTAGTGAATCAAAAAAACAAAACATATTTTCATGCAAATTTGATAATTTTTTATTGCTGGTTTTTTTTTAACTTTAATGGAGTTTTTCACACAAGACAAAGAAAAATGACGATTAGGATGGTTTTTAGCGTCGAATATTTTATAACTATCCAGTCGAAAAGAAAAGAAGATAAAGCATTCATTCAGTTCAGTACACTGATTAATTTTAGCGACTAAATGAAAACAAAAGGGAGAGTAATGCTTTCAGGTGTTTCTAAATGCGGATTGCATCAAAAGTTCGTTACAACAGTACTTCAAAAAGAACAAATTGGTGAAGAAATATTGCTATTTGCAAAAATTGGATCAGAAAAACATCAAAATTTTTAATAATAATACTATTATTATTACTATTATTATTATTACTGTTATCATTATCATTATGATTATCACGTATTTTAGAGTAACTAAATACTTTTTTGGAACTTCTTTCTCATTTTTTTCGGAATTTCACGAACGTTCTTTTTGGCACACCCTGTACATTCATTGAAGTATAATTTGAAAAGGATTCAGAATTCAGTACCATACTAGTAATTGAATGATTTTAGACATTTTAGTGTTAATTGATTTTATAAAGAAAAGTGATTTAATAAAAAAAGGTACAATCTTATAGTAAAATTTGAAAATTTAATATATTTTAAACTGAAAAAACTTTTAAATCACACTCTTCTACAAAAGTGAACTTTTGAAATTAAATTTTTCGATACTTTTCTGGAAATATACTCTACGAATGTAAGGACCAGATTTTCCAAAGTTAATTAGTTTAAGAAATGTATTTGGCATAGTTGCATTAATTATCCGTATCAAAATTCTAAAGTTGATAAATTTAATCCTTAATACTAATATAATGTTTCGAATTCATGCCCTAACTCGAAGAAAAATACTCTCAGATCGTATCAAACTATTAATATAATGTTGAAATGTAGTCTAACATACTATGAGTTGTAAAAAAGCATAAAGAACATACAGCGTTAATATTTAAGCATACACTTTATCTAACACATCATAAAAGGACCCTCTCCACATTCCTCATTGCAATATTTAGGAAAAGAAAAACAGAAAGTGAAACAGTAAAAGAATGTTTACGACCCTAATCATATTTTCTAAAAAATAACTACTTAATCTGCGTGTAACGCCTCCGAAACGCGAATTTTTACAAAAATTTTAATAATTTATTCGCAGTATTTCTAAATAATAATTTGTGACTAACTGAATCAGTAAAACCTATAATTAAATAAACTAAAACTTTCTATACAAAATTACTGGTAGGATTATTCCTCAGGGATTATTCCTATGAGCACATCTTGTCACGAAGGGGGAGGGGGTGACTTAAATATGTTTCAATGATCAAACCTTTCCAAATATTAATCTACGAACTACGGCTCAAAAATATATCAGGAAATATATTTTCACTAAATAAATTATGAACCACTCATCGTTAATTTATGACAAGAATTAGACGTGCACCTGAAACTGGCAGCTGCAATATGGAAAGTCTTACTCAAGAGTCTCATTTAATATTCATCATCGAAGCATCTATGTACTGTAGTAGTATGAACAGTCTCTAATTTCCAACACGCCTGAAAAGAGAAATCTGACGGCTTCAAAAATGCAAATTGGAGAATTCTCAGCCGCTCCGATTTAGCCGCATTCAAATTAAATGCCTTTGCATCAATCTAAGGTCTCAGAGTTTCATACGCTTTTGGCATGATTAAAGAATTTAAATGTTCACTTAAATGAAAATTGTTTTACATGAAAACTATAGATACACAATTTTAAGGGGATAGTGGATTAAAATTATTTGTCATTATTTATGCTATTTGAATAAAAGATTCTTCAAAACAGTGTTTTCTAGCATGTGTTCAGTACATTTTTGAAAAAAAAAATATTTTCCCTAAAATAAAAAAAATAAAATAAACATATTAATTAGTTAGAAATAAATTGGTAATTGCTCAACACATTACCTAATTTTAAAAAAATTTCTACGATTTAGTTTGGTTGTTTAAAAAGACTTTATTTAAAAAAATATATAGTTATATTTTTCTTATTCAAAATCCAGTAAATAATAATAATAAAAGCCACGAAACTGAAATTTCATAAAAAAATTATATGTTAATAAAATTCACTGCTATTAATAAATCAACATTCCAAAATGGAAACAAAAATTTGTCGCAACAAGTTTAGTTCTTAAAAAAAGTGATACTTACATATTAACGCCACCGCAGCAGAAGTTGCAATAAAGCGGCAATAAAAAGAAACTTGCTGTTATCACGCGCACAAAAAATGGCGTCAAAAATGAACAACAACAACAAAAAAAGCACTAAAGCACTAAAAAAATGGCGTCAAAAATCAGCAAACAACAAGGCAACAAGGAATCCAAAAAGTAACAGCATGCGAGTGCGTACAAGATTGCTCTTTGTAGACACATTAGCGCAACTTCTGCTGCAGTGGCGTTAAAACGTAAGTACCGAAACAATAAAAATTTCGAATAAAAATTCATCATTTTAAAATTTGCGCCGGGCAAGTAGAATTGATGTCCCGTTCTACCCCGTGCTATGCCAAAACTATCTTCTGCTATTAAAAAGTATTTTACAGAATATTTGTGAGATTTATTTTATTTGCATTTACACAATTCCAATCAAAAAGCTAAAATAATGTATAAAATATAACTCAAAAATAATTCCAACATTTTGGAAATATATTTTCACTAAAATAAGTTATAAACCACTCATTGTTAGTTTATGACAAGAATTAGACATGCATCTGAAGCTGGAAACTAGAATATGGAATAAATATATATAGGACAGTTGCACCATAAAATTTAACTAATAATAACACATTGCTCAGTGGTGCACAAAACAGGAATTTTAATATACATTAGTACATATTAAAATAAAATAAAACTTTCAACGTTTCGCACCGTCTTCTGCGGGCGTCTTCAGGAAAATATGAAATGGAAGGACTACGTTTGCATCTTGTTCGAGAGATAATATTTCTACTAAATTAAAAACTAAATGAATTAAAATTTTAAAACAAGGGAAGCCAAAATCATAGTTCCATGCAATAACCCAGTTCAAGGTAAAATAAGAGAATCCATCGAAATCATAGCACGAGAAAATAAACTGTGATGATAATTTATCCTACAATATACCAAAAATATGGCATAACATCATAAAACCTTAAAATTTCATTTACTTTCAATATTTTAATTTTTACTCACGTGTAAATGGCAACATTTTTTTAAATTTTAATTCTTTTAGTTTTTAATTTAGTAGAAATATTATCTCTCGAACAAGATGCAAACGTAGTCCTTCCATTTCATATTTTCCTGAAGACGCCCGCAGAAGACGGCGCGAAACGTTGAAAGTTTTATTTTATTTTAATATGTACTAATGTATATTAAAATTCCTGTTTTGTGCACCACTGAGCAATGTGTTATTATTAGTTAGAATATGGAAAGTTATTCCAGTTATTCTCATTTTAAATACATCATCGAAGTATCTACTACAGTAGCATAAAAAACTCTAATTTCCAACAAGCCTGAAAAAAGAAATCTAACAGCTTCAAAAATGCAAATTGGAAAGTTCTCAACCGCTCCGATTTAGCCGCATTCAAATTAAATCCATTACCATCAATCTAAGGTTTCAGAGTTTCATACGCTTGTGTGCATGATTAAAAGTATTAAATGGTTCAGGTGGATGAAAATTTTATTACAAAAAATCTATAGATGCGAGTTTTTAAGGGGACAGCTGGCTTTACTGTGAAACTGCAGTGTGGATTTACAGTGAAACTATTTTATTATTTGTCATTATTATGTTATTTGAACTAAGGATTCTTCAAAATATTGTTTTCTAACATATGTTCAGTACATTTTTGAAAAAAAATCATTTACCTGAAATAATAATTAAAAAAAACATATTAATTAGTTAGAAATAAATTGGTAAATGCTCAACAAATACTTCAATTTAAAATTTTTCTCTGTGGTTTAGTTTCGTTATTTAAAAAGACTTTATTTTTTAAAAAAAATATGGTTACATTTTATTAGTCCAAAACCCAGCAAATAATAATAAAAAAAAAAGCCTTGAGACTGAAGGTTAATTTAAAAATTTATATGTTAATAAAATTAACTACTATTAATACGAGGATCTTAAAAAATCAACATTCTCAAACGGAAATAAAAATTTGTTTCAACATTTGTTAAGTTTGGTCCTTAGAAACAGTAAGGATTTCGAACAAAATTTATCATTTCAAAATTTTCATCGGAATAATAGAATTGGTAGTGCTCCGTTCTATCCCGTGCTATGCGAAGAATGTTGTCGTTCATAAAAAAGGGTATTTTAAAGAATATTTGTGAGGCTTATTTTCTTCGCATTTACATAATCCCTAACAAAAAGCTAAAATAATGTTTAAAATATAACTCGAAAATAATTACAGAATTCAGGAAATATATTTTCACCAAAATAAGTTACGAACCACTCATTGTTAAATTACGACAAAAATTAGAGATACTCCTGAAGCTGGAAGCTACAATACGGAAAGTTATTCTGATCATTCTCATTTAAAAGTCATCAATGAAATATCTACTATAGTAGCAAGAACAGTCTCTAATTTCCAACAAGCCAGAGAAGAGAAAGCTGACGGCTTCAAAAATGCAAATTGGAAAATTTCCAGCCGCTCCGATTTAGCCGCATTCAAATTAAATGCATTAACATCAGTCTAAGGTTTCAGAGTTTCATACGCTCGTGGCATGATTAAAAGATTTAAATGTTCACATAAATGAAAATTATTTTATATAAAAGCTATAGATACAGGATTTTAAGGGGACAGTGGACTTAAATTATTTCTCATTATTTATGCTATTTGAACAAAAGATTCTTCAAAACAGTATTTTCTAACATACGTTTAATACATTTTTGAAAAAGAAACCCATTCTTTCCTTCAAAAAAAAAATTAAAATAAGCATCTTAATTAGTTAAAAATAAACTGGTATACACATTATTTATAAATAGCTCAACACATTATTTAATTTTAATTTTTTTTCCATAGTTTACTTTGGTTGTTGAAAAAGACTTTATTTTAAAATAATTATCGTTACACTTTTCTAATTCAAAATCCAATAAATGATAATAAAAAAGAAGCCACGAAACTGAAGATTCATTAAAAATTTATACGTAAATAAAATTAACTACTATGCGAGGATCTTAAAAAATCAACATTCCAAAACGGAAACAAAAATTTGTCACAACAAGTTTGGTCCTTAGAAACAATAAGAGTTTCGAACAAAAATTCATCATTTTAAAATTTGCATCGGACAAGTAGAATCAGTGCACCTATCTATCCCGTGCTATGCGAAGAATATCGTCTGCTATAAAAGGTTATTTAAAGGAATATTTGTGAGGCTTATTTTCTTTGTATTTACACAATCCCTATCAAAAAGCTAAAACAATATATAAAATATAACTCGAAAATAATTGTAAATTTCAGAAAATATATTTTCACTAAAATAAGTTATGAACTACTCATCGTTAACTTACGACAAACTTTAAACATGCATCTGGAACTATAAGCTACAATATGGTAAGTTAATCTGAATATTCTAATTTAAAATTCATCATTGAAGTATCTACTATAGTATATGAACCGTCTCTAATATCCAGAAAAGGGAAATCTGATGGCTTCAAAAATGCAAATTGGAGAATTTCCAGCCGCTCCGATTTAGCCGCATTCAAATTTAGAGCATTAGCATCAATCTAAGGTTTCAGAGTTTCATACGCTTGTGGCATGATTAAAACTATTAAATGTTCAGGTAGATGAGAATTTTATTACATAAAAGCGATAGATATAGGTTTTTAAGGAGAAAATAGACATTACTATGAAAGTACAATGTAAATTATAGTAAAACATGAAATTTAACGACGTCTCAAGTTTATACTCTTAAACTTTGTAAGAAGAAAATTTGTTACATAGAAATAAACTTAAATTCATGAAATTTGTATAATAAAAATACGCATGAATAAAGTGAAAAAATGAAAATACCGAAAAGAAAATATTTTAATTTGGCAGTAACTTTTTTTTTATAAACGTAAATATGCTGTTAAGGTGGTATTCAAATTTTTTAACTCTCCCCATTTCAACCCCCTTGGACCAAATTTAACCAATTTGCGATCCCCGCCAAGATATTAACCATCTCAACGTATTTGGAAGATGATATATATATATATATATATATATATATATATATATGTATATATATATATATATATATATATGTGTGTGTATATATGTGTGTGTGTGTGTGTGTGTGTGTGTGTGTATATATATATGTAAACGTTATAGATGGGGGTGATTTTGGGTTCTTGAGGTGGTCATATAATGAAAAGTTATGAAGAAATTTTTCAAAAGTCGTACCATGGTAACGACCGCAATAAGTAATATTTCTTATGAAATCTACCTAATGTGAGAAACTTAACTCCCTGCAATCTGGCGCTATTAGCGAATGCATGTCATTAATTACCAATATTGCTGCAAATGGCATTTTTGTTGTTGTTGTCGTTGTTGTTTATAAATTTTGAATTTACACCACAAAGATTTAATTGGTAATTTTTTATTTTATTTCCGTCAGATTTATCACTTATATGCACGCGACAGAGAAATTGAAAAAAAAAAATCATACTCGCCTTTTATTTATAAACCATAAAAAATGAGTAAATTGGGATATTTTCTTAATGAAAGGCTATAGATGTTAAACATCTGAAAACAAATTTATTTTTCTATTCGAAAATTTAAAAAATGAAAATTAAAAAAATTATTTAGGAGTTTAAACAACTCCAATAAATGGAGAATTTAATCGTCGCTGTTTCTATCGTCAAAAAGGCGTCAGTGTTACACATATCCACGCTTTTCTTCTTAATGTACTTAGATAATACAAATTTTAGATAGCTTTAACTCTGAATTTAATAAAAAGAAATTCACCACATTAGCAATCAGAAAAAACAAAGTATATAAATATTCTAAATTTAGTTTTTATCCCCTCCATGAAATTCCTTTGCGTGTAATTGGCCTATACATTTTTACTGATATTGCCCAGTTTTTCAGTAATTTGTCAAACATTGTATGCAGCATAAGTGGCTGTATACATAATAATGTTAACAATTTTCCGGCAATTTCGGATTCCTTTCTCCCATCCTTGCTTACGATATCATATGTTATCATTCACCGAACCTATCTTTCCCAATGATATCGTTATAATTATCTAACGTTGCTCTTTATTTTGACATTTTTTTTTTCTTTTTTATTTTTTTCATTTAATACGCTTGCTATGATATACCTTTATAATTTCCATATTTTACTGATTTAAATGGTGCGATCTCAATAAAACATTAGTATTACTCATGAAGTAACTTTACATCAAATAATGACTTAACGAAATAATTATTATTTAAAATTATAGCCTTTTTGTTGGATAATGCATTCCCCAGTAATAAAGTATTGCCTTACGTAACTGGAAGGGGTATGCAGAATTTCTTATTAACAAAACCGGCGACCAAGTTGTTTTGCCAATTGCTTTACTACTAAACATGAAAAGTCGAACCTGGTTTTTCTAATAAATAATTATATGCACAAATGGCAGAAGAATAGGAATGGCGAACTTTGGAATATTCCTCATTTTGGAGAAAAATGATTTTATAATTATTTCATAATTTTTTATAAAACCGTTTGTATTTCCATAAAAATGTTTAAAAGATTAAGAAAAAATGTCAGAAACTATTTGATGTAAAAAAAAAAGGTTACCAAAAGAAGAAAATTATTATAGGATTACAAATTATAAAAATATCAGATGACAAAACCCCTTCTATCCCTAGCAATATCTTGTATAAAACGCCAGAAATATATTATATATAAAGCGCCAGAAATCCCCCCCCTTCCCTTCCGAAAGTGATAATGCATTATTTGCACTAAAAGGGTCACAAACACAGACAGAAATTAAAAAAAAAATAGCGAAATCCTGATGCGTATTGATTTTCAAAAAATTTTCTTTTATAAATTCAACAGTTTAAAACACTTTGGTTAACTAATTCTGTGGGAATAACTAATATATAAAAACATTGACATACTATGATAAACAAGCAAAAGTTGTTTCAATTCCTTAAGAAATAGCTTAATTTTCCACAAAAATAAATTGCCCCTTTCAATACAAAATAAATTGGTAAAGAAAAACTAAAATTCTCATCTTTGCTGATCGTCATTTCTAATCAATTAAGCACTCCTGTTCTTTACACTAATTATTTTAATTTCGTCAGTCATTACGCCATTAGAATTTTATAGACTTCCGTAACAAGAAATTTTTGCCGCCTTTTATGCCGCCACAAATAAAACTAAGTAAAGACTTTGGTACTTATTTAATAAGAGAAGGTTTAGTTTTCAAAGAATATTTTAATAAAAGCGCCATTAAAAGAAAAGAGGGTCACGTTCCAAAGTAATTTTAAAGCATTGTGTTTGTTAAATAATGGGAATATTAACTTCTTGGTGTGTAATTTAATTCAATTTTTTATGTGGACACGATTTAATAACAACGTGCATTAGAAGAACAATATAATAAAATAATTTTCAATGTAACGTCAGATCTCAAGGTGTTACTTTACTGTAATATGCATTAAATATTTTTATTTCTAGTAGCAGAAATTATTTAGATTCTAAGTGTTAAAAAATTATTGCTTATTACCCATGACTCCATTTTGGAAAATAATTTATTTACCATGAGATTACTGTCGTCAAAACGTTAGTTGAAATACTGCGATAAACAAGTAAAAATTGTTTCAGTTGCATAAAAATTAGTTTAATCTTCCACAAAAAATGAATTATCCTTTATAACACAAAATTAATTGCTAAAGAAAATCTCTGCTGAAATTCTTATCTTTGTTGCTCGTCATTTCTAATCAATTAAGCACTCCTGTTCTTTACATTAATTATTTTAATTTCGTCAGTCATTGCGCCATTAGAATTTTATAGACTTCCGTAACAAGAAATTCTCTCATTTTATGCCGTCAGAAATCTAATTAAATAAAGACTTTGGTACTAATATAATAATAGAATGCTTAGTTTTGGAAGAAGTTTTTAGTAAAAGAGCCATTAAAGAAAGAGGGTCACGTTTGAAAGTAATTTTAAAGCACTGTTATTGTTAAATAATGGGAATATTAACTTTTTAGTGTGTAATTTAATTCAAACTTTTGTATGGACATGATTTAATAATAAGTGAATCAAAAGAACAATTTAATAAAACATTTTTCAATGTTCTATCAGATTTCAAAGTGTCATTTTACGGTAATGCTCATTAAATATTTTTAGTTCTAGTGGAAGAATTTATTTTGATTCTAAGTGTAGTATAAAGATCTTTTATCACCTATTGACTCCATTTTGAAAAATATTTTATTTACCATGCGATTACTATCGTCAGAAATTTATTACTTTTAGGGTATCTGCGAGATCATGATGTAATTTCTATATTTATTGAAGATAACAAAAATAACGTGCATTAGAAGAACAATTAAATAAAAATAATTTTCAGGTAATATCGGATCTCATGGCGTCATTTTACGGAAATACTCATTAAATATTTGTATTTGTAGTGGCAGAAATTATTTGGATTCTAAATGTTGAAAAATAATTGTTTATTACCAATTGACTCCATTTTGGAAAATAATTCACTTACTATGCGATAACTGTCGCAACTAATAACCAATTATTTTAATTTCGTCAGTCATTACACCCTTAGAATTTTATAGACTTCCGTAACAAGAAGTTCTCTCATTTTATGCCGGCAAAAATCTAATTAAATAAAGACTTTGGTACTCATTTAATAATAGAAGGTTTAGCTTAAGAAGAATTTTTTAATAAAAACGCCATTAAAGAAAGATGGTCACGTTCGAAAGTAAATTTAAAGCATTGTTTTTGTTACATAATGGGGATATTAACTTCTTTTTTAATTTAATTCAAATTTTTATATGGACACGATTTAATAATAACGTGCATTATAATTGTAATGTGCTATAACGTGCATTGTAATGTGATATCAGACCTCAATGTGTCGTTTTAAGGTAATGCTTATTAAATATTTTAAATTCTAGAGGCAGAAATTATTTTGATTCCGAGTTTCTGAGTGTAGAAAAATAATTTTTTATTGCCCATTGACTCCATTTTGGAAAATAATTTATCTACCGTGTGATTATTGTCATAAAAAATAGTACATTTATTGCATTTGCTAGATACATGATGTAATTTTTATATTTATCGCGGCTAACAAAAGGGACAGGCTGCTGCAGCGGTACCACACGCATTTTTTTTAGAAAATTTCATTCGCGTGATATTTGAATACAGATTCGTAAAAAGAACATCACGTGACTCTAGAGATCTAAAGGAAAATATATCTCCCTTTTCTTTAGGCTCGCCGATTTATATAATTTATACAATGATGTTTCGAGAAAAAAATAACAATTAAATAGAAATGCTATTTCGTTTTTACATTTAAACACAGAATTATGTATACATATATATATATATATATATATATATATATATATATATATATATGTGTGTGTGTGTGTGTGTGTGTGTGTCTGACGATTTAAAGTTAGGGGGCAGAAACATCATCGCCAGGTTTTCTTTTCTCCGCACAGAAGTCATCGCCAACGAGAAAAAACAAAATAAATAAATGTAGAAGGTCAAAATAAACACTCCTTGGCTGCTGTAAGTTCATTTTATTAAACGGTAGCTATAATATAGGGAAAAGCTCCTGTTGCAGACGATATTTTACCGAAACAAAAAAAAAATATGCCATCTTTTACTACATCAAGCCGTACTCATGCAAGAGCGCACCCAAGAATCCTTCTCATCTCCCTTACCACCTCTCCAGCTTCCTCTTTTAAATCTAAAAAAGAAAATTCTAGAACATTCTCTAACCTCAAACCATCATTCTTTTATGTAAACAGAATTCTTGTCCAGCTACGAGACTATTTTCCACAGACGATAATTTTATTTAAAAAAAATGTTTAACCAATTTATAATCGACTCAGAATTTCTTAGGCAGACGATTTTTATAGATGATTAATTTTAAGAGAAAAAGAAAAGAAATGAATTTATTGATATGCACACTATCAAAGGTTGACGGAGGGAAAATAAATAAATAGATAAAATAAAATAATGATAGTTTTTGAAAGGTATGGTTTTGGAATAAATTTAATAAGACTTTCTTAAAAAGGGTTGATAAAAACATAGAAGAAATGAGTTTTATTCGGAATATTAAGAAATAAATTTTAATTAAGAATATTTTTAATTTAGAGCCATCTTTTTAAATTTACGCATACTGGAATAATGTTTTTTAAGGCAAATTAAGAATTTATATCGTCTGCATAAAGATTAACAGATTAGATCTAGAAACAAGATTTTAATTTAATAATTTGAAGTAAGTACGGAATATTATTATAAGAAAATTAAGGTAGTATAAAGGTTAGTTTTGGCGAAAAAAATTTAAAATTTGTAATAGTATCCCCCCTCCCCAAAACTTTGTATGAAATTGATAGTTAAATAAACCTACAAATTCAGACAACAGAAATATAATAATTTAGAAAAGTTAAATTTTGGAATAAAAGTGTCAAACTCAGGAAGCCAAGAGATGGGAGAAAAGAAAATTAACGCAATATAAAAAACATTAGCGATTAAAAAAAAAATAGTTAAGAGAAAATTAAATTGAATTAAATTTAGGTAGGAGCATATCCCTGAAAGAAATACAATAATGTTACAATATCACTTACTATTTGTAAGTGCATAGGAGATAATACATACAATAAAAGTAGATAAGTTATAAATATTGATAAGCAAGAAATATTAAAAATACATTAAAAACAATAAGAAGTCTCCTTCATGGGAGTTTATAGAATTTCAATAACTTAATCAATAGTCCACTAAAGAAAGTTCTCTAAATAAAACTCCTCCGGATCCAGTCTATTAAACAGTATCTCTTCAATAGTCAACTAAATTTTTTCAGTGATATAGTTCATTAAATAAGTCTTTTGTTGGATTCCAACAGCGTTTCATAATACATCAAATTTTCAATAATAAATAGTATCACTTCAAAACATTAATGATAAATAATATAGAAAAATTTAAATAATAATAATAACAATAATAATAAGTAGCATAATAAGACTCCATATCCTAATATTTCTCAATAAGAGTATAATTAATACTAAACTTCATTATAGAACTCATAATAATAATAGTAATAGTAAAACAAGAGTATAATCAACAGAAAACATCACAATTTGTTTATTATTGATAGGGAAAATATTGGTTGAGGATAAAAATAATTACATAGCAACTAAATAATTTTCTTATTTTCTAATAACATAAGAAAAGTATTTTTTGCTAGCCGAAAGTATACATAAAAAAATAATGATTCCAAAATCCAAATAAAATTAAATCTAACTATTTAGAAACTGGACTCTCAAGCAGTATTTCCTTACAATAATTCCTCTCTGATACTCTTTTACAAAATTGTCAAATTTGGTTATAAGTTTTCAAATGCCAAATGTAGAGTAATATTTTATCTTTACATGGTTTATAAACTTTAACAATAAAAAACAAATAGGAATAAAAGGTGTCATTATTAATTGAGAAATGGAAATAAAAATAGTTTGCTTCTTTTGAAAAACTTTTAATATCTGTAGTTTTCTCAATCACTGAAAATCACATATTATGTTATAGGTTTGAGTAGAATCATCAAATTTTATAACTGTTATCACATAAATATCTGCTGACTAAATAGAATAATACTAATGTCAAATAAATGAGTAAATATAGTTAGACTTAAATACACTTAAAATTAATTTATCAACATCAATTGTGAGCTTTTACAATCCATGGTTCGTACGGGTACCGTTATTTTCAAGGTGAAATACCAGCATTTCTTTAGTGAAAAATAAAAATAGTTCGAAAGCGCGAATTTTCGTCTTATTTAAATAGGAATTTTCTGTAAGAAAATACTGGTACCGAAGAATTTCGTGGTCATAAAATTCCAGGACCCGTACGAACCCTGCAATCAAAGTGTACACCTTATGCCTGCATAAGAAGCCCAATTTAACCACAAAAACTCCCAAAAACAAGTAATATTCTTGTAGCGCTCCAAGAACATACCTGCTAATGTTGAAAATTATGGTGATAACATTTTTAAAGAATAAGAATTAAAATTTAATCTACTGTCTTGGCTTTAGTTTGATCTAGTGATTGTGATTGTATCTGAGGTTTTGTTTGTTTTTTGGGTTGCTCATGAAACAGTTTAAAATCTTCGGATGAAAAATAGGGTCTTAATTTAGAAACATGCACAATAACGGAATTCTGTCCTGTCTCATAATTAAATTTATGTATTTCATAAGTTACATCAGAAAGTTTATTTATAATTTTATATGGTCCAGAGAAAGTAGGTTCTAATTTTCGAGTGTTAGGGTATTTAAATTCTTCATAAATTACAGAGTCTTGTATTTTTAATGGCCATTCGACAAAATTTCGATCATAGAGTCTTTTACTTTTAAGGTGAAATTCACGAGTTCGCGTTTTCGCAATCTTGAGGGCTTTGTCTACTGGAGTTGTAAACATTTTAACTGCCTCACACAGAACCATTACCCTCCCTTTTAAAAATCTAAATCAAAATTATCGTGAAAATTATAACTATATTTAGCTGCTATCTTTAACCAGAAATTTTATCAAATAAAAATAGAAATTGTAAATATCATAGTTATACCTTAAATTGGGATCAAATTTTTAATTCTATTATTTTATAAATCATAAACAGATACAAAGATTTTAGGTAATTTCTTACTTAAAATCACAAAATTTACTGAAAAAATTAATTATATTTATCAGTCAAAACTCTAGCAACAGTTTTGTACAGTTCCATCTTTCTTACTGAATTTAAATAAATTATAAGAATCCGGGAACCAAAGCTCACTATCACCAGAAATTCTAACAAATAAAGGAAAAAACAGAAATGTTAATTCAGTTTTCTAGCTCAAATGTCTAGTTGTAAGGAACATTATCATGAAAATACTGCATTCTGAGAATAGTTCTTTATAACTAAGAAATATCAATAAATTAAAAAATGTACTTTTTTGAAATAAACTTGAGCTTCTAAATTGTCTCAATTATATAAATTCAGATTTGAAAAATCAGAAAAGCTCGGGATGTCTAATTCAATGAATCTTTCTTTCAAAATTTTTAATTTGTTCATAATCCGTAGAATTTAAACAGTCATTGATATCAATTTTTTGCGCTTCCCCTTTTAAATATTGCGCAATAAAATTAAATTTCCATTCTAGATTTTTCTTCTCCTTTTCACATGTTGTATCAAAATAAGTTAACCTCGACAAAATGTTCATTCCAGAACTCGGATCAAACGGTACGAATTTAGGATCTTCCATAATTTTTTTATTCTTACTCATTAGAATAAATGAGGCACTTCTATTTTCTTTATTAAATTCTGATCGTAAAATCCTTCGCAATAAATTTCAAAGTTAATCATTTCTATCAATTACATATTTTTTCAAAATTACTATATCAGATCCATAACATACAATAAATAATAAATAAATAAATAAATTAGTAAATTAATAAATTAACTTCAAATTACTCTCATCAATAAAATAATAAATAAATAAATAAATACATAATAAATATTTTTCCTCAATCATTAAAAGAATAAAAATAATAATCAAAACATTTAATAAAATAACTTACATTTTCTCGAAAAATCTTCAATAAATTTCAATCGTCTTTAAATTCCTCATCAAATACTTCTCGCATACTCACCACTTTGAAGTCATTAATTTTCAAAAATTTGTCACTATGACCATAAATACTTAATCACAAATTATGCATCGACGGCGACAGATCGAAATCAAGCGTCGGGAAATCCATAATCAGACTCGAAGCATGTGCTAATTATTTCAGATTAGCATCTTTCCAAGCATAGTTGTGAAGTTCTTTAGAAAGAACATTCTTTTACTTTAATTAAGTACGAAATTACGGCGATTTTGGCACAAGAACATTCACGAGAAGTCGAATTTCGGCGATTCGTAAACCTATCGTCATTTTGTTCCACAGCAGACTCCATTAGCAAGCCGAAACTACCATATAGACTGTCCTTCAGAACATAGAATTCAATCGAACTTCGGCGATAGCATGTTCTTCTTCGTTCCATAGCAAATTTCTTTAAAATCCGAAAAAGGCAGCACAGGCATAAGCTATCCTGTCGGGCTTTTGAGTAGATTGTGATGATTTAAAGTTAGGGGGGCAAAAACATCATCGCCAGGTTTTCCTTTCTCCGCACAGAAGTCATGGCCAGCGAGAAAAAAACAAAATAACTGTAGAAGGTCAAAATAAACACTCCTTGGCTTCTGCAAGTTCATTTTATTAAACGGTAGCTATAATATAAGGAAAAGCTCCTGTTGCAGACGATATTTTACCGAAACATCCAAAAAATATTCCATCCTTTACTACAGCGGTTCCCAAACTTTTAGGCTCGCGGAGCCCTTTTTGGGAAGGATTTCTAAGGCGGAGCCCCTGAACCCAGCGATACTCTGTGGCTTACAAATTAATGTTTTTTTTTAAGCCTATGGAGTACAGAAAAATCTGCTGAATAAAAATCCAAGTCAGTTATTTCCAACATTGGACCAAGATTCTCAGTTTGGCCCTTTCGTGATACAGAAATTCGAATTCATACTAGAAATTTGAAAAATAAAATTTTCTATTATATAACCCTTTAACAGTTTTATTTAATATTACTATTATTGGACACAATAACATAAAAATAATGATTTAAACCCTCTTTTTTTGTATTAAAATATCTACCTTGTATAATCGAGATATTTCCTTCAAAAACAGCAAAAATTATAGTTAAAAATTTGAGATTTCTGAAAGATTTTATTTACGAAGAAAACAAACTCTTTTTTACCCGAGCGATGTTCAAGCAATACTGTTAAGGGGTTAATGACATCTATTTTTAGAATAAAAAATATTCTTTTGGGGCTTTCAGTATGAACTCAGAATTAAAGATCAAAATTGTAACCATATTTGGATTATGCTTTGCCTTTGGGTTTAAGCAAAACTATTATTTATGGCGAAAACCACACACATACAGAAAAAAGGTAAATTGTAGAGTTTTAGTTTGCAGAGAGATACTTCTGTATAACTCCAATAGGGTACTTGCAAAAAAAAAATAGAAAATGCGTAGTTCTAGTCCCCCATGAGTAATTATGCAACACGTTTTAGCTAGTTCCGCCTACACTTAATAGAATCATGCGATTACAAAATAATTTTTTTTACTTCTTTAAGTTTCTAGGACATCTAAACATGCAACAAAAATGAATTGCCTCCCAGCTTCTTTTTTTAACCATTTTTAAAAAATACATTTAGAAGCAAGTTATCGTTTTAGTGTTTAAGTGGGCGGGGCAAAATCTATAATCTATATTGTTAGGTGCAGCATTGTTCCCTTTTTTGGATATTTCATTTACAGTATTTGGCTATTACGTATAATTTTGAAAAACTTTCTTTCGTCATTGTTTTTGCCTCCAAACAGATAAACAGTTTAAAACTACACATATTCAACGAACTGCAACTAGTAGAAAAGTTTACTAACAAAATGGGATATACAGGTGGGATTAAATTTATAACAGAGCGGTTACTCACTGACAAAAAGTCTGAGCAAGGGGTGGAGCTGAGCAAAATCTTAAATTCTTAGTACAATGACAGATGTAAAGAACCAATACATATTTTTTAAAATTGCTAAAGACTTATTTCTGATTGGAAAATGTGGCAAATACCAATTAAAAGAAAATTTTAATGAGGGGTTGTAAAGTGATACAAGATTTTTTTTAAAAATGCACAATCAATTCAAACCAAAAATATTATACAGAAAATAGATACATGTGTAATACAAATGTTTAAATGGCTCTGAAGTGTAATATTGTATTTTGAACCCAGTTATAGATATACAGTGGCGGTCAAAAGTTTCCGGCCAGTTAGTTTCTTCGATTTATTTACCAAAAGGTTTCAGCAAAGAAGAAGCACAATTGCTTCAAAAGTTAGAAATATGTGAATGACCTCTGACCATGTGATCATTCTGATTGGATACTGAAGATGCTCCATGCAAAGGGATAGAATTCGAAGTTCGCCTGTGCAAAAGTTTCCGGTCTCTAATAATTCTTTAGTTTTTTCTATCGGTAAAGTGTTTTTTGGTTGTGTTTATGAATGAATCAACGTGTATAGTATAGTCTGAATTCAAAATTGAAAAGTTCAACAATTATTGTTCATAAATGATTGATTAGTTTGTCGCCAAAAGGCCAATCTTCTCAAGATATTGCGGCAAAGTTATCGATCGGTAAAATCGACTGTAAACGATATTTAAAAATTACATAAAGATGGCCATGGCCTTCATGACTTTGAGAGGTCTGGGAGACCCCGGAAAACTACTATTCCTGTGGACAGAATTATCAGGAGAAAAATAATTGATAATCCGCATGAAAATTCCGTTGCAATGTACTGCGATTTACGGAATGAAAATACTGCTGAAATAAGTTTTTCTACCATGTCATGATGCTGACGTGATGCAAAACTTTATGAAAGGGTCGATGTTAAAAAAATTGTCAACGTTCCCGACTGGCGTTTTCCAAGGGACACAAAGTCTGGTCAAGTGAAAACCGGACAAAGGTACTATTTTTTCATCAATCGAATTCGGAACAGTTTTGGAAGTGATGGCAGACACAACGTCCGATGACCGAACAACAAAAGATATGATTCGACCTATGTTATTCCTACAATGAAGAATGGAGGAGGACACGTTTTGCCGCGGGGAGTATTTTCTTCAAAAAGTGTCGGTCTGTTATTTGAAATCCACAGCCAGGTGAATGATACAATAAATAAAGATTGTACAATATGCAAGACCATTTTCTGCCTTAATAAAAAAAAAAATTTGGTCGCAACTATTTTTCTTAACATGTTAACGACATAAATAATGTATGCAAGCCTCCATAAGCAATGGCTTTCGCACAAAAAAAAATTTCGTTTTTGAAATGGTCAGCCCAAACGTCTAACATGAATCCAATAGAAAATCCTTGGAAAAAAGTTGGAAAAAGTCTTTGGAACTATAAGTATTCCAACTTATCCGAACGTACCATAGACGATCTTTAACTGTTGACTGTATGAATGTCACGTTGCTGCGCCGCAGTACTTATTACTAAAGCTAATAAAATAGTAATACGATAAAATACTAATTGTAAATGTTTGGTCACTGTAATTTTCTATTACAATACCACTTTTTTACAAACTTGTGAAGGTGGCCGGAAACTTTTGAGAACATGCGTTTTCCTTTATACTTAATTTTGTCAATAAAAATTTATTTATATTTACACGTTCTTCTATAAGTAAATTCCTAACTATTATGTCAATAAAATATATAAGTATCACTTCGAGATTCCTCTTCAAATAGGTATACTTTCAAATTAACTGAAATTTTTTTGCTGGCTGGAAACTTTTGACCGCCACTGTATTTATTTTTGACACACACACACAAATTCCTACATACTTTTGAAAATCATTCACTTCCAATATGCTAATTTATTTTATGTTTTCTTTATTTTCCTCGAACGCCGCGGAGCCCCTGGAAAGTTCAGGCGAAGCCCCAAGGGCTCCGCGGAGCACACTTTGGGAACCTCTGCTTTACTACAACAACCCGTACTCATGCAAGAGCGCACCCAAGAATCCTTCTCACCTCCCTTACCACCTCTCGAGCTTCCTCTTTTAAATTTAAAAAGAAAATTCTAGAACATTCTCTAACCTCAAACCATCATTCTTTTATGAAAACAGAATTCTTGTCCAGCTACGAAACTATTTTCCACAGACGATAATTTTATTTAAAAAAAAATATTATTTAACCAATTTATAATAGACTCAGAATTTCTTAGGCAGACGATTTTTATAGATGATTAATTTTAGGAGAAAAAGAAAAGAAATGAATTTATTGATATGCACACTATCAAAGGTTGACTAAGGGAAAATAAATAAATAGATAAAATAAAATAATGATATTTTTTAAAGGTATGGTTTTGGAATAAATTTAATAAGACTTTCTTAAAAAGGGTTGATAAAAACATAGAAGAAATGAGTTTTATTTGGAATATTAAGAAATAAATTTTAATTAAGAATATTTTTTATTTAGAGCCATCTTTTTAAATTTACGCATACTGGAATAATGTTTTTAAGGCAAATTAAGAATTTATATCGTCTGCATAAAGATTAACAGATTAGATCTAGAAACAAGATTTTAATTTAATAATTTGAAGTAAGTACGGAATATTATTATAAGAAAATTAAGATAGTATAAAGGTTAGTTTTGGCGAAAAAAATTTAAAATTTTTAACATATATATATATACAGGGTGTCCGAAAAGTCTGGAAACGGCCGAATAACTCGAGAAATACATATGAGATTGAAAAACGTAAATATACGTGTTAAATATTTTTAAATAAGCTACTCTGTGATACCAAATTTGACCTTCGAAACCGACCCCCTGGGGGTCAGAGGGGGTCCAACTTTGAAATCTTAAATTATAACCCCCATTTTTTATTGCAGATTCGGATTCTACGGACAAAAATACGTAACTTTTGTATTTGATGTTTATTTCAAATCTTCGTTTATCACGGTGTAGTCGAGCATATTAAATCGATACATATTCCCGCTTTTCCAACGGGATTTTCCCTAATCGAAACTGATTGGGCAGAATTTTTGACGTCAAATTCCTCGTCTTTTGTAGGAATAGCGTTTCCTGAAAATCACCCCTGGCGATTATTTCAATAGTGCTACACTGTTAAAAATCTGATTCATTTGCTGCAGCGTCACTCCACAACTATTATAGAATATCTCTTTTGTGACCAATGAGAATGCTCCATAACACAGTAAAGTAATCGTTTTCTATAAAAGCGGTGGAGTGACGATGCAGCAAAAGGGTCAATTTTTTTACAGTGTACTTTACTGTGTTATGGAACATTCTCATTGGTCATGAAAGAGATATTCTATGAAAGCTGTGGAGTGACGCTACAGCAAATGGATCAAATTTTTAACTGTGTAGCACTACCGAAATAATCGGCACGGGTGATTTTCAGGAAACGCTATTATTGCAAAAGACGAGGAATCTGATGTCATAAATTCTCCCCAATTAGTTTCGATTAGGGAAAATCCCGTTGGAAAAGCCGAAATATGTATCGATTTAATATGCTCAATTACACCGTGATAAACGAGGATTCGAAATAAACATCAAATACAAAAGTTACGTATTTTTGTCCGTAGAATCCGAATCTGCAATAAAAAATGGGGGTTATAATTTAAGATTTCAAAGTTGGACCCTCTCTGACCCCCAGGGGGTCGGTTACGAAGGTCAAATTTGGTATCACTGAGTAGCTTATTTAAAAATATTTAACACGTATATTTACGTTTTTCAATCTCATATGTATTTCTCGAGTTATTCGATCGTTTCCAGACTTTTCGGACACTCTGTATATATATACATTGAAATACTGCGATAAACAAGTGAAAATTGTTTCAATTGCATAAAAATTAGTTTAATCTTCCACAAAAAATAAATTATCCCTTATAACACAAAATTAATTGCTAAAGAAAAACTCTGCTAAAATTCTCATCTTTGTTGCTCTTCATTTCTAATGAATTAAGCACTCCTGTTCTTTACACTAATTATTTTAATTTCGTCAGTCATTAGGCCATTAGAATTTTATAGACTTCCGTAACAAGAAATTCTCTCCTTTTATGCCGCCATTAATCTAATTAAGTAAAGACTTTGGTACTTCTTTAATAATAGAAGGTTTAGCTTTCAAAGAATTTTTTAATAAAGATGCCATTAAAGAAAGAGGGTCACGTTCGAAAGTAATTTTAAAGCATTGTTTTTTGTTAAATATAATGGGAATATTAACTTCTTGGTGTGCAATTTAATTTAAAGTTTTATATGGACTCGATTTGAAAATAACGTGCATTAAATTAAACAATTTAATAAAAGCACCTTTCAATCGGATTTTATAGTGTCATTTTACGGCAATGCTCATTAAATAAATTTATTTCTAGTGGAGGAAATTATTTCGATTCTAATTGTTGAAAAATAATTGTTTATCAGTCAACGACTCCCTTTGTAAAATAATTTACTTATCATGGGATAACTGTTGTCAAAAAATTATTAATTTTGTTGTGTCTGCGAGATACAACAAAATTAACGTAATCAGCGTACTTTTCATATTTATTGAGGCTAACAAAAAGAACAGGTGGCTGCAATGTCATATGCTTTTTTTTTTTTCAAAAAATTTCAGTCACGTGATACTCGAAACTCGAATGCAGTTTCACGATAAGAAGATCTAGTGTCTGTAGTAGTCCTCTGTACAAAATTTATACAATGATGTTTCGAGAAAAAATTGATAATTAACTACAAATACATTTTTTCTTTTACATTTAAACACAAAATTATATATATGTATATACATAGAAATACTGCGATAAACAAGCAAAAGTTGTTTCAATTTTATAAAAATTAGTTTAAACTTCCACAAAAATAAATTGCCCTTTATAATACACAGAAAAACTCAAAATTTTCATCTTTGCTTATCATCATTTCTAATCAATTAAGCACTCCTGTTCTTTGCACTAATTATTTTAATTTCGTCAGTCATTACGCCATTAGAATTTTATAGACTTCTGTAACAAGAATTTCTTTCCTTTTATACCGGCAGAAATCTAATTAGATAAAGACTTTGGTACTTATTTAATAATAGAAGGTTTAGTTTCCGAAGAATTTTTTAATAAAAGCGACATTAAAGAAAGAGGGTCACGTTCGAAAGTAATTTTAAAAGCATTGTTTTTGTTAAATAATGAGAATATTAACTTTGTGATGTGTAATTTAATTCAATATTTTATTTGGACACCATTTAATAATAACGAGCATTAAAAGAACAATTTGATAAAAATAATTTTTTTATGTAAAAGTGGGTCTCAAAGTGTCATTTTACCGTAATACTCATTAAATATTTTTATTTCTAGAGGCATAAATTACTTTGATTCTTATTATTGAAAAATAATTGTTTATCAGCCATCGACACCATTTTGGAAAATAATGGAAACCACACAATTGGTATGGTCAAAAACATATTATTTTTGTTATATCTGCGAGATGCAGACCGCGTGATTCACTTGATGCTCGAATGCATGGACGCAATTTAACGAAAAAACATCACGTGGCTCTAGTAGTCTGAAGCAAATTATTGTTTCCTTTATCTTAACTTCGCACATATAGAGAATTTATGTAATGATGCTTCGAGAAAAAAAAAATTAATTTTTTACACGGTCCCCCGGTCCTATAAGTGATAATAAGTAAATTTTTACCACTGCTCTAATAAGTAAGACAAAAAGAGTCCCATTCCTCTGCGATTAAAAATGACCGAGTAATAGCTGTTAAAAGTTTAAACATCTTTTTCGATACACAATAGGGCCACTCACAAATTTACTGGAAATAAAAGTAGACGCCAGATATAAAATTTAAATATTAAACATTAGAAGTAAAATAAGTTTTACAATATTATTTTTAAATTTATGTTGATGTTTATGAATTAAAGCAAAATACACAACTTGTGCAAAAAATATAACTAAAAAAATAACAGACATTTTTTAAAATTAAGTCATAAAAGATAAAGAGTCACAATTTGTTACAAAGTGATACATATTTAAAATTCCATTACATTAATAGATGTTGCTGTAGTACTATAAAATAAATAAATGATACGCACATAAGATCGTATTAATATTATATCGTCATTGAATATAAAGAAGTATGCGAATTGCTCCTCGATCGGATATTTGAAAGTGAGTTAAAATTTGAATACAAATTTCGAAATAGAAAAACATACATATAAATGCTATAAGTAAAAAAGAATCGTATCAAAGTAACACACATTATAAAAAAAAATCATGAAAAGAAACAGCTTTATTTCCTTACAAAATAAAACTTATGTAAAAATACAATAGAGGATGTGAATTTCAAGACTCGGTTTATCGCTTTTGTTTTCTATATCAGTCTTTACCAATCTGCACTAATGTAATACTACAATCTCCATATTGATAATGAAAATAAATGGACGCATTTAAAAGTTGTTCGCGATTTCCCAAAAATTGACCCTTTTTTTTATAAAGAGGATTTTGAAACTTACGTCTTCAATTATTTTAACCAATCTAGAAATTAATTAATAAGAATTAACATTACCGTAAAACTTATACGGTGGCTTAAATCGCTTTATAAATATTTCTTTACTGAATTTAAAACATTTCTGTAATAAGAACTATGTCTGTGACAAATAGTTTAGGATTAGCCATTGGGCAGCATTGCAAATGAACGCCCTTTATAATACTTTATGCACTTGATGTACGTTCCCTCAAAGTTTACTCCAACTCATCCGTTTTTAGGTACAGAAAAGTGGTTTAAGTTATGAAATGTAAAGTTGTCTTTAACCTCATAATCTCAAACTCTGTCAATTTTAATTTTAGATGTCTTTTTTGTCTTACTAGTTAAGGTAGTGGTAAAAATTTACTGAATATCACTTCTAAGAGGTATTCCAGGCATTTGGTGCTCAAAAAGAACAAATAAATGGAAGTTTTGGTGAAGTTTTGATATTTGGTACCTTTATGTTTTTGGGGTTGCTGAATCACGAATCGACGTTATCCAACAAAATTCATCCCGGTAAACACGTTTTTTTTTGGCAAAAATGTGCAAAAAAAGGTGACTTTTCTTTGTTTTTTCTAAAAAACTTCAAAATTATGCATTTTATATAAAACTCCTCAGTACAGAAATTAAACAGGACAAAATTTCCTACAGTTTATGTATTAAAAGTTTTTTTCTCAATGGTTTAGCCATGACAGTGTCGCAAAAATGGGTGTAAAAAGCAAAAAATTTTAAAAAACGGTAATTACGGCACTATACATCGATGGAACGTGAAAAACAACCATTCTACGCAAATTTTGACCACCTAATTATACTAAATATAATATTATTAACTATATTTTATAAATTAGATGTTCTTTGTTTCCTTCATAACTAAAAATAAATAAAAAGAAAAAAAATCATGCGTTAAGCATAGATTATGAAGTTTCCAACACTTCATGAAATCATTAACAAAACTTCGTTATTTAGAGAAATAAGGTTTGCTGTATACAGCCAAATATGCATTCCAACAATTTTGAGCGGCACTGTATTTGATCTGTCGGCTGATATATATACTATATTATGGGAAAAATACTCTGCATTTGTGACTAAATAGCGACTTTATTGATCCTGAAAGGTTTAAGTAACCGTTAGATTTAAAAAGGACGTTTGTTGCAATGATAAATTATGTATTAAGGGAGCCCGGGATACAAAAATCTTCAAAAAAAAATAAAAAAAAAATCTATTGTATTAAAAATTTTTTGTTTTTTAAATCATGTTTCTATGCTTTTTAAAATCTTGTTTCTATGTTTTTTATGCTTAAAAAGATGTAATAATCATGTTTCTATCTTAATTAAAACAGGAAATATTAATTTTTTACTTTTGGTATGTTTTCAAAATGTAGCTTTCAAGCAATAATTGCCATGAAATGACTTCTTGTGAATATGCGTTTTTCTTTATGATCTTTTCTTTAACATTTCTTCTATTTAAATTGTTATGACTCAAAAATCGTTAAAGATAAATGATTCAAACTTGCGACTTATTTTTAATATTGTTGTTTCACTTTAATTTTGATTCAGCAAATTTGAAAACAATATTTACTCTTGAAAATATAATTTTTTAAAAAATAAAAGTTACATTATTTTTTCAAATTTTTACGTTAAATATTTTTAATTAAAAAAAAATAATATTTTTATAAATGCTTAATTAAAATTAATATTTAGATATTTCTGTTTATTTTAATGTAAAATAATTGAAATTCTATAAATAATATTTTCTTATTCATAACAATAAATAATAAATAAATATATAATAAATAATAATTTGTTATCCATTTGACGAGTTATTCTATAAATAATAATTTGAATTAGGTAATCATTTTTTAAGAAAATAATCGAATAGCTGGACAGTTTACTGCAAATTTTTAAGAAATGTGCATTTTAAAAGAGTTACAGAAAACGGCTCAGTCATGCCAACGTTTTTATAGAAAACGGTTACGTAACCATAATTTAATTATATTCTGGTAATAACATAATCTTAATACATTAAAAATATTATCGTTATGCAATCGTTTTCTATAAAAACTATCATATGTCTAGACAACATGCTACGATTTTTTAACAGTTTAGGAATAATGATTCTAAGAGAAAATTAAAAGTAGGTTGATATGATGAGTTATATTATCTACTATCATTATAGCAATTTGAGATTATTTTTCATGCATTTTCATCTTTCTAATCTATATAATCGATTATTTTTAATGTGTCTAATTCAGCAAACTTTTCAAAATAATCGAAAACTCTTAAACAAAGTCTTTTCTGATATACATTTTTAACTTATAACGACATAAAAGAAAAATTATAATGACAATGTCTGTATTTCGAGACTTTTTTCCCCTCCAATGCACTAATTACAGTCACAGTGATGTTTCTTCTCATTGTTCATACGTTTGTTTAAAATGTGGAAGTAAAAAAAGCATAATATTCTCCTTTTTTAGGTGCGTTCGTAATTATGTAAATACGTAGCACCTATTGTTGTCGCTCAGTCCGTCCGTCTGTCTGTCTGTCCGTCTGTCTGTCTGTCTGTCTGTCTGTCTGTCCGTCTGTCTGTCTGTCTGTCTGTCCGTTCGCATATAACAACGCAAAAACTACCTAACCGAATCGTTTGAAATTTAAAATACATAATTATAACATAATTTTGTCGAGTCATTTCAAATTTTATGAAAATCGGATGGATAGATCAATTACAGGGACAATCAAAAGGGTTCCGTTACATTACGGTCAATGGGGAAAAAAGTTTCAAATGCATTTTAATCGTTTGAAATTTAAAACATATAATTATTGCGTAATTTTGTCGAGTCATTTCAAATGTTATGAAAATCGGATGCATAGATCAATTACAGGGACAATCAAAAGGATTCCATTACATTATGGTCAATGGGGAAAAAAAATTCAAATGCATTTTAATAGTTTGAAATTTAAAACATATAATTATTACGTAATTTTATTGAGTCATTTAAAACGTTATGAAAGTCGGATGCATAGATCATTTACAGGGACAATCAAAAGTATTCCATTACATTACGATCAATGGGGAAAAAAGTTTCAAATGAATTTTAATGATGTTTTACTCATTCGAACATAATATAAGTGGTATGAATCTATGAAGTATATACTAAAATATGCATTCTGTACAATCTGTGATGCAAAGAATTTTTATTATTAAGTTACAGGGCCACACAAAAGTATTCAACTACATAATGCTATACGGGGAAACATTGTTTGGGGCGTGTTTTAATTATATTCAACTATTTCACATTTTATGAATAAGATATACGTTTCTGAGGTGTAATAAAAATTACTTTCTGCATATTTACAGAAACACAAAGATTTCGACTACTATACTGTATCCGAAGTACGCTCTACTATATCAGCAAGATCTGAATATTTTTTAAACTTCGTTATCGTACGAACGCACCTCATTTGCTACGTTCACGTGCAATTTCCAACTTGTTTCCTTTATGTTTCATTTATTTTCTTCCATAGTCTTTGAATTCTTTTCTTTTTGTCTTTTGTCTAGTCTTGCTATAAATGACTTTGTTAATAATGCGAAGCTCTTGAATGTACATTTTGAATGTATATGTCTACTAATTTTCTATTCTCTGTAAAAATAAATAAATAAATAAATAAATAAATAAATAAATAAAGTAAAACAGAAATTTTGTTTATCTACGAAAATATGATATAACCAATAACGAAGGTATTCAATAATCTTTTTCAATTCTAAAAAAAAATTTTTTATCTTTAAAGACCACAGAAAGTGATATAAGGTACCCTGGGGTAATAACGCCACGTTAAGGTTCTACCAATTTTCACGGCTTAGTTTTAGATTGTATTTTTCAAACAAATATAGGATCTGATACAGCAACTCATTGACTATCTATATAAAATAAAATAATTTAACAAATATGTATTCATAAAATGTAATGGCGTTTTTTCTTGACCAATGCTATTTGGCGTTATTACCCACCTATATGGGTAATAACGCCATGCAAACAAAACTATGAAATAAGATGGAATAATTGCATGTAGATTGCCTAGTTCTAAAAATACAAACTCTACAAACTTAGAAATTGACAAATTGCATTCTAAGCTATTGAAGATGTCCAATTTTTGTGAAAGTGTAAGAAAAATAAATGTGTGGTGTGGGAGGGGGGATGAGGCGAAAGAATATCAGACCGTGAGCTTCTTTTTGCTTAAAAAAGACCGCTTAAATAGAAATATGAGAAACATTGCACAGTTTTAACTGTGTTTATTTGAATCAGTATTTAGTATATAGCTCGGCCACTGTAGGGAATCAACCGGGGTATTAATGTCAAGGATTGGCGTTATTACCCCGGTACAATTATTGCGCAGTACATTTTAAATTACAAATTATCTCGAGAAGATATCCAAAATCTTCAACAACATTTTAAAAGTACATAAAATGCACTACAAATTTATGTAATTAACAAGGTATTTCCGGATAAAAAGATCGTCTTCACATCACAAAACGTATCTCGCAAATTTTAGATCAAGCGTTAATTTTAGTTGTTTGTAAAAACAATAAGACCTAAAAATGAAGCAAATTAACTTGAAGCTGTTTTTTGCGATTTATATGACTCAAAACCCTTCTGCGCAGAGCACATGGGTGTCATTTACCTGATTATTTCATAATTATGCAAAATATAAGCACTTGGCGTTATTACCCCGCCTGGCGTTATTACCCCAGGGTACCTTATTTTCGTTATTTAAAGAAGCATACATAAAATCAAACTTTTTGTTGCAGCCACTTATTTCTGGACACGTTTCCGGGTAGATCTTATAGTACATCCCTCTAAAGACTAAGTGGGGCACTTTTATGACCCCAGCGATAATTTCTGTTTAATTGTAAAAAAATGTAGTGTTTTTATCATTTTTATAGCTCAATTTTACATTATTTTGTTGCAAATTCCGAAGTTTTCTTTCTCCATCAAAAAAGGTACATAAAAATTATCTTTTAATTTGGGGTCAGTAGATAACCCAATTGTTCGTTAATGTTCTGAAATCGTTTGTTTCAATGAATGAATAGAAAAATTATAATCTTTTCTATTTCTTTCTCGAGCTACAACTGTTCTGCATATTAAATTAATTTTAAAACAAGGTTTAGGGTTTTACTTGATATAATAAATAAACATTTGCTTTTTTAACAGCTGGATCACTGAATGACCCCATATAGCCTTTCATATATCAAATTTCCTACTGGTCAATGGATTTTAATTTAATTTTCCATTAGCCGGGAGCAGTTGATAAATCTCCAAATAAACTTTGTGAGTTACAATAAATATGGAGATAATGATGAACCAAACAACACTCACTAAAATAGGTCAATTGTCTATGAAATCACAACATTGAAATATTTTAAACACTCAAAATGTAAGATAAAACATTCAGAAAAATATAGAGTATAACCATTTTAAATAAAACGGTCAAGTACGAGTAGTACTCGCGCTCAGCGAATTATGTACAATACATTTATGAGCTATCAAGTATATTATTTGACAAAAAATCGTTGCTAAAAAAATAATAAGACTTAGTAAAAAACTATATAACGAGGGTTGGGTATAGTTGTATATACTAAAAGTGTATGAATATACATACCATAAAAGACCAAAGAGATAGGAAGCCTAAATAATATTAAATATTGCTATTATGTATAACTCTTTTTTTTAGTCTTATCCTAATCTGTTTTTTTTTTTTTTTTTTTTTTTTTTTATGAACTTATTTCGCTACTAACATTAAAAATGCATATTTAATCCCCATTTGGTATTTTAAAAAGCTAAATTCAGCGTAGCAATAATCCTTAATTTTTACAATGTAGCTAAAAGAAAACTTTTGTTCTAAGTTGAAACTTCGTTTTACGCTAAGCTCGCTTCGAAAGAAGGACCCAAAGTTCCTTCGGCGCCTTGGTCCGTGCTGCTTTTTTTCCAAATAGGTTTTTAATTAACTTTTAAAGGCATGCAGATGTATTGAGAGATCCACTCAATGCAAATTAATCGCAAAACCCATTATTTCTGTGATTAAGTCTAATTAAATTAATTTGTTTTTAACAAGTTGATATTTATTGCTTTTATACAACTACTGGGCTTTTCATTCCACTGGCGCAGTTTGATATTTTTCGAAGACAATTTCAAATTTGTAATTTACCATTCTCTGCTGTTTTTTTTTTAAGTTACGTTGTAGACTAAAAATAAAAGTAATTCATGTATAATTTAAAAATAAAATTTTCAAATTACGTTTTCTGCTTTTTTTTTCCAATCAAAATTTAAAATAGATTTAAAGCCAGAATCATTATATGAACAGCTTTTAAATGTTAATGTAACAGCTTTTATTTTGTTTTAAAAAATTCTATTTTTTTCTTGTTACTAATGTATTTTGCTATTTTTCTTCACTTTTTTTATTATTTATTGAATGAGTGTGTATTTCTACATGCTCCGCCGTTTTTCACATGAAGATACTTTCACACATAAAGTAACTTAAAATTAGATTTAAATTTGTCTATGTTGGACATATTTAACATTTTAAAAAAATGAGACATTTAAACGTGGTACAACATTAGAAAGCAATAGATAAATATTTATGGCTCTATTGCATGTTTCCCATGCATAATAATTCTTATTACAGTAATAAATGCATCACGCATACATTTAAAATTTTAAAATTACATAATACCAGATGTTCAATTGAGAGTAATAGGAAAAGGTAAAAAGAAAAATGTGTTTTGATGTGGAATAATGCCTTCTTAAAATTGATAAAGATGAGAAAATGCGTGTCCAGAGCTTTTTAATCAACTTTAAAGAGCTGACTTAAATCGATTATAAGGTGTATCGTCGATTCATATTTTAATGTTAAATATGAGTCTTTTCAAGCATTTTCTCAAAATCAAAATGTGGACCATTTAACACACATATTTTCTTTCTTTCTCTCTCTTTCTCTGATGCATGCACACAAGCAAACAAACACTTTGCAGTAGCTGTGTTTTTATTAAATTGTGAATAACTTCATTTTATGTTTAAAAAAATAGAATGCATTTTGAAAATATCGAATGTTGATCTAGTGCTAAATTATATATCATATTAACTTCATATATGCAAATAGAATGTGCGAGTGGTGAATAACTTATTTGCAGTTTTTGTACAAATACTACAATTTAGTATATCTGAAAAACTGAGGGCCTGGAAACTATATTCGATTTTTGAACAGAATTTCATTTTAAATTTCGTAACAGAAATTCATTTAGTGACATTGAAATCTTTTCCGGGGCAGGGTCAAAATGTTTTAGGGAAGTGAGGCCTCCCCCTGGCAATCCCTTAGCTACTGCCCTGTTCATATTTTGCGAGTAAAATGGCTGTGACAGACATACACAGGAGAGATCTTTTAAGGGTTCCATTTTTACTTTTTAAGCACGGGACCCTTAAAATTATTTTATCAATTAATATTGAGAATTAATTTGTGCTATAGAATGTTTTAAAAATATATTATTTTTTACTTTCGTTTAAAAAGGGAACTTAACATTAAATGCAAAAGTGAACATTTACATTGCTGATATATACCGGGTGTCCCAAAAATAACTGATGGATTTTAAAATTCAATAACTTGCAAATGGTGACAGCTATTTAAAATATTTTTGCAGGAAGGTTATGTATAATGCCAGGATTTTTTTTTTACCGTAATTTTTTATTTTAGTTCGAATTTCAAACAATATGTGGCGCTGACGGCGATTGAAGGCTAGGTCGACGCTTCACTCAGCACTGATCACCTGATCTTCAATCGCCGTCAGCGCCACCTATTGTTTGAAATTCAAACTAAAATAAAAAATTCCGGTAAAAAAACTCCTGACATTATACATAACCCTCCTGCAAAAAATTTTTAAATAGCTGTCACCGTTTGCAAGTTATTGAATTTTAAAATCCATTAGTCATTTTTGGGACACCCGGTATATATATATTTCATTCGTTAACTAATCTCTTCTTAAGAAGTGCCTAACTATAGCAATTGCAGCAAGGATTTCGAAAGTTAGAAAAATTAAATCATTGCTGATTAAGAAGACAGAGATAGGCGAAATGATTAATTTATTGCGTAAGTTAGAGAATGCATCCCATCTTTTGAACTCGAAAGTTACTCGGCAAAACTTTGAATTAATTATTTAACTTTTATTGAACTATTCTGTTTAATGAATACAGAAAGGCAAAGCCTACGATATAGTCCGATATACACCAATAATGCAATATAAGCATAGAAAATCAAGGCAACTATTTTAAAATCTATAAAGTACTGTATTAAAGATAAATAAAATTGGAAAAACTAAAGATTAAACAAAGGGAAATAAAACGAAAGAAATGTCTTTATTTAATAATTTTTCATATTTATTCAATAAATTAAAATTTCAAAGAATTACAGTAAGTAAAGTCAGTAATTTTAAAGAATGTATTGATTGGTTTATTGAAATGCAAGCTAGAGATAAAATTATCGAACTTGCGGTTTCATGAAATAAAGCTAAATCTTCGAAAAATGCCCACAATATTTATCGGAAGAATTGATTTTCTAACTTAATCACCAAATTTCCTTATTAATGTCATTCGTAGCAACTATTATAAGTCTCTGTTTAGGATAAAAATACAGAGTCTGCGTTTTATTTGAATAAATGGTCAAAGATATTTAATTAAAGAAACGACCTGATTTATATTAATTACTAGTAAAGAAATTCTGGGAGAAGATTTTTGTTTATTTTTACATTATTCTTAGATATAAAAGACAAAGTTGAAAATTATAATTGCGTAAAGAAAACCGTTACGTGGCGCTTTCCAACACCAGAAATTTTACGCAAAATTATATTATATTAGACCTGAGAACGCTCGGGATTTTTAAATTTACCATTTTTGACTAATAATTTTGTCATATAATCATAGAAATAAATAAATACTAAAAATTTAAAAACAAATATATATTTTTAAAATGTGTTCCCAATTATTTTATGCATTTTCTAATCTGTTTAGTATGTGCTACGTAATTATATGATTACAAATGCATCTAACAAATGAGTAAACGTGGTCGCAGATCGCACAAAGACTTTCGTTTAATATTTCTTTCGAAACAACTTACTCTTTGATTAATAAACCCAAATTCTTACTTTATAACTATTGAATTTTTACACAGATAGTATAGAACCAATAAATTTAATTTTAAAATATATGTTTAAACTGTTTATGGGTCAAACCATTTCAAGTGGTCCAGCACTGGTCGCTCGACTATTTTTAAAAAATCTGAAATTTTTTGTACAGCAACCCTAACATGATGGAAGTTCAAAATGACCGTTATTTTAATTTTACTATTTTTTGTTTGTGCATGGCGGCCATCTTTGTTTCTTCGTATATTTTTATTTTTGTACATAGCACTACTACACAATACTATCAAAGGCCAGAATTTCAGATTTTTATCTCGTGCCCCACCAGAGATATCAAAGTCTAAAAAGTGCGATTTTTGAAATTTTTGACGAATTTCGGAATTTTTTTTCGCAAAGAGAAATCAACTCCCAGATCTGGGACTTGGTGTATGAGTACACGCACTTTTGAACTATTTGTAGAAAAAATTGTATAAGGTTGACAGTTTCCCTTGCATGAAAAATTTCCTCTTGCAAACGGATAGATTTTGAAAAAAATCTTAAATTTTGTGCTAAAATTTCACTTGTAAAAATTTATTTTTCAAAATTTTTCTACCACTGTATATTTAGCCTATTGTATTCTGAACAAAAAATTGCAGCGATTTTCTCAGATACTAGGATACACAAAATTGTAAATATCTCGTCTTTTGTTTTTCCAATTGAAATGGGGTTTGCAGTTTTTTTTCCGAAATTCGTCAAAAATTTCAGACGGACAGACAGACAGACGACGGAGATGAATAGAGTTTCGTCAGATGAAAGAAATCCTAAAAAGTGTTTTCAATAATTTAACCCAGAATAATGATTTTAAAGATTAATTCACATAAACTGTTCATACAGAAAAATTCCTTTTTTTTTTCATTTTTGTTCTGTTTCAAAATAATTTAAAATTTCATTTATTTAAATTCTCCAATTTCTTCGTTTCATTTTACATTTCGATATTTTTCGTATTAAAAAATAAGAGCAACTAATATTAGACGTTTATTATACTTAATAAGATATTAAAAAACTGTCTTAAAACATGAAAAAAATATGATATATTTCTTATATTACTTCAGAAAATTAACGCAATCACTTACTTTTTACTTGAAGGAAAGGATTTTAAATTTGATAATCCAAAAAATGTCATATGCTGCTGAATGATTTATAACTCGATTACAAATTATATTTACAGGCCTGCTGCATTTATTCGATCGTCATAATTCATACGAAGAAATTCAAATTACTTTATAATTTAAAATAGTGAAAAGCAATTGCAGACATGAAAAGAAGAACGTAATAAGTAACAAAAATTAAATTTTGAGAAAATTGGAGGGGGATACTTTTTGTCGAAATATTTATTTAAATTCTAATTTTTATTTTTATGCGCTACATTAAAAAATACCAATTTTTCATAATTCAGGAAAATATCGAGGGTGTGTTCAAAAATATGTGTACAACTTTCGAATTTTATTTTAAGGAAATGAATGGGTCTACTCAAAACTCGTTTGCAACAATAGATAGAGTAACGCAATTTTTTAACCTTTTGGAAAATGGTTGTTGTTTTCAGTACAAAATGGATGTTGTAGTATCAGCATTTTATTCTTTTTAGGTGCGTTCGTAATTATGTAAATAAGTAGCACCTATTGTTGTCGTTCAATCCGTCCGTCTGTCCACCTGCCTGTCTGTCCGTCTGTCTGTCTGTTCACATATAACAACGCAAAAACTACCCAACTGAATCGTTTGAAACTTAAAATACATAATTATTACATAATTTTGTCGAGTCATTTCAAATTTTATGAAAATCGGATGCATAAATCAATTACAGGGACAATCAAAAGGATTCCGTTACATTACGGTCAATGGGGGAAAAAAGTTTTAAATGCATTTTAATCGTTTGAAATTTTAAATACATAATTATTACATAATTTTGTCGAGTTATTTCAAATTTTATCAAAATCGGATGCATAGTTCAAGTACAAGGAGAATCAAAAGTGTTCCGTTACATTACGGTTAATGGGGGAAAATGTTTCAAATGCATTTTAATGGTGTTACACTCATTCGAACGTAATGAAATAGATTTGCATCTATAAAGTACATATTATAATATACAAGATGGTTATAATTAAACTTTCCCTATAAACACCATCCCACAGAGCAAACGGATGAACGGAATGCAACGAAATTTTGTATATGGGTTTACACGAGATGCGCTCACGGAATTTCGAAAAAAAAATTTTAGTTCCAAAATGTCCACCAGAGGGCGCTTTTTTCGTAAAAACATGAAATTTAACTCAGTAAAAGGCCGAAACGGAATACAGAAACAATATTAACAAACCAGAACAAGAATTATGAATAATAAAATGCAAAACCGGGAAAACCCGTCAGTTGTAGGAGAAAAATGCCGAGATTTGCATGCTTGGGAAGAAGAGGGAGCTTTATGCAAAACAGGTTTGGGTATAAAACGTTTGCAGACGTTGGCATGTTTAAGTCGATGTTTCCGGCTGTATTTATGGCGGTCTCTTTAGTTGAACGTGCGTTATTGGTGAAGCTGGTTTACGAAAACAAGGGGAATGCTTCTGCTGCAGTTCGTGAATTTCGTCGTAGAAAGAACCTACGGCGTGGACCAATGTCAACTAAAGGTATCCGGGTCATGATTAAGAGATTTGAAGAGACGGGGAATTTAGGAGTTCAACCTGGAAGAGGCCGCAAATGTGTCACACCGGTACTTGTTGATGCCGTAAAGACAGCTGTTGACGCATAGTCACAGACATCAAAGTTTGGGGGCAGTAGCGCACGTGCAATTTCTCGACAGACTGGCTATGCTTACAGCACCGTCCGAAAAGTGCTCAGAAACATAATGCACTACTTCCCATACAAGATCCGTCCTACCCACGAGCTGCTTGATAGGGACAAAGTACAACGTCTCTCATTTGCAGTCAATTTCCTCAACAGAATGATTGTTGATCTGTCATGGCCTTGGAATATTCTGCGGAGCGACGAGGCTCATTTCTACCTCAACGGGACTGTCAACACACAGAAATGCCGCATTTGGGCTAAGGAACATCCTCGGATGCACACTGAAAGTCCCCTACATTCTCCAAAGGTGACTGTCTGGTGTGGATTCACGGCAACTTTCATCCTTGGGCCATTCTTCTTTGAGGAAATCACAGAACGTGGGCCTGTCACATGTTCCGTTACGGGCCGTCGGTACCATGACATGCTGCAGACGTTTGTTGTGCCGCAACTACAGCAAAGGCGGGTACTTACATCGACCATTTTCATGCAGGATGGTGCACCCCCACATATCCATGAGTCCGTGAAGGCGCTATTGCTCCAACACTTCACAGAGGAGCGTGTTATTAGTCGCTCCTTTCGTAGTCTATGGCCACCACGTTCGCCGGATCTAACTCCGTGCGATTTCTGGTTATGGGGTTATTTAAAAAATCTGGTGTATTGTGGAGGTGTTACGACGTTGAATGACTTAAAGAACTCCATAACGCTTCATGTGCGAAACCTCACAACTGATCAGTTACGATCTGCTGTTGAACACACTGTGCATTGACTTGAAATTTTGCAGGTGAATGAGAGTGGTCACGTGGAGCATCTTTCCTTACATCGTCCTGGACACTATTAACAACTGCTCCGCTAGTGAAATTTCGTCCTAATGTGTTTTTGTTTCGGCAAACTGAACTGTTTTTTTTTTTTTTTTTTTTTTGTTTCTCAAATAGCGTACTGTTCTTTTTTCCTTACCTTTACTTAATGTGGTTCGATGACAGGGTGATCAGACATATTAATAAATGTTAATTGTTTCTGTATTTCGTTTTGGTCGTTTATTGTGTCACATTTCATGTTTTTCCCGAAAAGGCGCCCTCTGGTGGACATTTTGGAACTAAAATTTTTTTTTCGAAATTCCGTGAGCGCATCTCGTGTAAAGCCCATATACAAAATTTCGTTGCATTCCGTTCATCCGTTTGCTCTGTGGGATGGCGTTTATAGGGGAAGTTTAATTATAACCACCTTGTACATTTTCCATAATCTGTGGTGCAAAGAATATTTGTTATTGATTTACAAGGCCACACAAAAGTATTCCATTGCATAATGGTATAGGAAGAACATTGTTTGGTACGCATTTTAATTGTAATTATTTACAATTTTATGAGATTGATATATGAGAGTGATATTTGTAAAACTTCGTTATCGTACTAACAACAAAAGTTAGTTTCACTTTCAAATCCGGTTTCGAAACTGAAAGTGCTTTTTGCACCTCATTTGCTACGCTTCACGTGCAATTTCCAACTTGTTATGATTTGTCCTGGAATATTGATGTTTAGTCCATTGCGTATAAAATTTATCACTCTGTTATTACTTAAGCCATGTTTTGATTATCATAAAAAATATGTTTTTACTGATTTTTATTAACTGAATGGGAAGCATTCAAACATTTTGTTTTGGGCTATGGATGTTTTTTATGAAATTCTTCACATTCAGAAGATTTTTTTTAAAAAAATAAGAAACCGAAATGGCGTTGTTGATGAAAGTAAAAAAAAATTACAAAATGGGGAGACTATTTGGTATGAAAAAAAACGAATCTAAAAACAAGACGTCGCACGGAAAATCGTCTTCTAAAGAGAAAAAAAATGTCCGACAATCACGATAAAGGAAACAATCTAATGTTGAACCAATGGATTGTAAAAGACCTTTTTGAAAAATATAGACTTTATATATAAATCTTAAATTTTAGTTTTAAAAAAAAATCCTTTTCTAAATAGTTGTTGTAATTTGTCATATTATATATGTATATATATAACCATTAATTGTATTACAATATATGAACCATTGAATTTAATAGAAAAATTACATTGAAACATTGGGAAAAATTAAATAAATAAATAAAAATGAATACAATTGGAATTTGCAGAACTACAGCAGAATCGTCAAGCCCCAAATACTTTGGAACTACAAATAAAGTGCGTGTATATATAATATTCTTCTGCCTTAGTTACTCAATATGGATCCTTTCTTGCACGACGAATTTCAAGACGATATTCAAATTACCGAATTTTTTGCGAACTCACGAACTTTTTTGCTTGTTCCCATCGAGAGTTTGATTTTGATTGACATTAATTGTTCCATAATTTTTTTAGTATAAGTATCGAGTTTTGTTTCGATAAACCTCTCGGCTTTCATGGAGGGATCCGCAATTTTTAAATAAGAAGCTCATGGAATATAAGCGAGAAAATATAGATTTGGAGCAAATTGAATTTGAAGTTGAACAACATTAGTAATTGACTGAATTAAAATATGAAACTGTTACGGTCTTTGAACTGTTATTTCATTCACTTTGAAAGAAGATTGGAGAACAATATATTTTTTTTATTGTTACTTAAGTAGAGATTAAAAATGTAAGAAATTAAGTAGATTAAAGAGCTTAAGTATTTGCCTTCAAGAACGTAATTCATAATTAGAAAATCATTTATATTTCTTTATTTCCAAACAAGCAGTCTTATGCCAAATAAACATCTGGCACTTAGCTCATTTTTTTTAAATTTTGGCACTTACAACCTTGGCTTCTGAGATCGTCATATACGATGTTCAGTTATAACGTAACCTGGTGTTATTCAAATTTTAAATCCTCCTGTAGCAGGCCGATCCCCCCCTCATTTTAAATTAAACTTTAGGAATAATAATTGCATGACATGTAGTAAAAAACATCGTATTTTTTCTCGGTAAGTACTGTTTTTAAAATTATAATATGAAAAACCCAGAAGCCAAAGGTTAGAAAAGAAACAAGTTGGAAATTGCACACGAAGCGTAGCGAACGAGGTGCGTTCGTACAATAACGAAGTTTTAAAAATATTCAGATCTTACTGTCATAGTAGACAGTACTTCGGACACAGTATAGTGGTCGAAATCCTTTTTGTGTTCCTGTAAATATACAGGAAGTAACTTTTATGACACAGCAACGTATATCAATCTCATAAAATATTAACTAGTTAATTACAATTAAAACGCGCACCAAACAATGTTCTCCCAATAACATTATGTAATGGAATACATTAGTGGCCTTCTAAATCAATAACAAATGTTCTTTGCACCACAGATTGTGCAAAATGTATATTATAATGTATACTTCATAGATGCATATAAACTTTATTATGTTCTAATGAGTGGAACACCATTAAAATGCATTTGAAACTTTTTTCCCCATTGACCACAATGTAACGGAATTCTTTTGTTTGTCCCTGTAATTGATCTATGCATCCGATTTTCATAAAATTTGAAATGACTAAATTAAAATTAAGATTAAAATTAAAATTAAAACAAAATTAAGTAATAATTATATATTTTAAATTTCAAACGATTCGGTTGGGTAGTTTCTGCGTTGTTATATGCGGACGGATCGACTGAACGACATTTATAAATGCTACGTATTTACATAATCACAAACGCACCTAAAAATTGAAAAAAAATGTAAAAGTGAACACGACCCGGAAATATGCTTTTTTTAAAGTAATGAAATATATAATAAGGGATTTTCTAACTATGCGGCGTGCTCTAGAGATTATCCACTTTTGCCTTATCAATAACATTGCCGAATCGATATAATTAATCAATATTGACTAATATTGATCAATAATTAATCAATATTGACTAATTATAAATTTGAAGAAAATTGTGCTTTTTCATCACTTATTGAAATAAGAGTTCAAATACCACAATAAAATAAGCGGCAGTTTCTTATTTCAATTCAGTCAATTATTATTGATGTTCAAATTTAATGACAATTATTTTTTAACTCAATTTACTCCAAATTGATTTTTTTTTAACTTGTACCTCTTGGCTTCTAGGATCCTCATATATAATTTCATACTGATTTATTATTTAAAAATTACACTAGTATGCCCTTTAAGCAATCACGAAACATTTTGATTTTATCACAAGTGTTCTTATTTTTTGAAAAGTCACGTAGCAAAATAAAAATTAATTCTATATAAATGGCAATATTCCTACTTCACTGTTGTTTTACATGTTATGCGTGTTTGTCTCGAATTATTACATTATTGAGACAAGTACTTCGTTTGTGAATGAAGAAAAAAATTGTTTGAGTTACATTAATTAAATATTACTGTAAATTGCATTAAAAAAAGGATATTCGCCTCATATTAATGAATGGATGTTTAAGAGGTTTTATTAAAATAAATAGAAGTAAATTAATAATTTTAAATATATCAACTCATTATGTCACTGTGCTGATTGTAGCGATAAAACTAAAATTTTCATTTAAAATCCTTAAAAAGATATAGTACTTTTGAAACCATCTCTTCAATTTTGAATATGATTATAATATATATGGTGGCACAATGCTTAATACTAAAAATTAAAAAAAAATCTTGTAAAATAGCCTATTTTACTAAAATTTAATTTAAAAAATAAATTTTTAAAAAATTTTACGAATTTTTAAACATGAATATTTTTGCTTCGATTTTCCCCTTCATTCACTAGAATACACTACATAAAATTGTGCACAGTTTTTTAGATATTTTGAAATTTTACATTCAATATGAGTTTTTTCTCTCATGTGTATTAAAAAAGGAAGAAATTCAGCAATTTAAATATTTCTATTAATTTATTTTAAATATTCTTTAAAAAAACTTTAAACTTGAATGCTAAATCCGTGCATAAAAATATGAAATATATCAAGAAGAACAAGTAAAAAAAAAAAAAAAAAAATCAAATCCCTATCTAAATTGGCAAAAAAGCCACAATATTTTTCGAACAAGTATGCTATAAAAATATAAACAGGGAGAAAAATCAGTTTACTGTTTTTATTTGTATGGATAATTGCACTGGATCTTTAAACAAAATTTACAATATCTCACGATACAATAGCCGTATAGATAAAATTGAGGTGTCGGAATATTCACAATTAAAGAAGCTTTCAGTTAATATTAAAAACAGAACACTTTTATTTTAACCAATTTCAAGGTACTATGTCCCCTTAAAGTATTTTTATTGTTAGATTTCAGTTTTATTACGAAATGCGGTTTCAATACATGTAAAAAAAAAAAAAAAAAAAAAAAAAAATGTGTGGCACTCGGGGACTGCCGCGGTAAAGCTATTGCATAGCATTTTTTATCAACTTATGCAAAAATACCGCGTCAATGTCTGCTGAAGTCTATCGAAGGATACCGCGCCGAAGTCTGCCAAACTCAAACGTCGTTAGCCGGAGTGTTAGGATTTTTTCTCGTTAAGGAATTCCTAGATTCGGTCGCCACGCTCAAAGCCCGCGATAATAGCTATGCAATAGCTTAATAAATTACCAAACAAAATTTGGCCGCGCTACGAAAATTAGATCGCGAGTTATAAGCATTTTAATTTTTTTTACCCTCACCGTGGGGGGTCTCCTGTCACCAAAAATTAACACTGACTCATAATAAATTACCAAACAAAATTTGGCCGCGCTACGAAAATTAGATCGCGAGTTATAAGCATTTTAAGTTTTTCTACCTTCACCGTGGGGGTCTCCTGTCACCAAAAATTAACACTGTCTCATAATAAATTACAAAACAAAATTTGGCCGCGCTACGAAAATTAGATCGCGAGTTATAAGCCTTTTAAATTTTTCGACCCTCACCGTGGGGGGTCTCCTGTCACCAAAAATTAACAGTCTCATATTAAATTACCAAGCAAAATTTGCCCGCGCTAGGAAAATTAGATCGTGAGTTATAAGCATTTTAAATTTTTCGACCATCACCGTGGGGGAGGGGGTGTCTAATGTCCCCAAAAATTAACAGTCTCATAATAAATTACCAAACAAAATTTGGCCGCGCTACGAAAATTAGATCACGAGTTATAAGCATTTTTAATTTTTCGACCCTCACCGTGGGGTGTCTTCTGTCACCAACAATTAACACTGTCTCATAATAAATTACCAAACAAAATTTGGCCTCGATACGAAAATTAGATAGCGAGTTATAAGCATTTTAAATTTTTCGACCCTCACCGTGGGGGGGGGGGGAGTCTAATGTCCCCAAAAATTAACACTGCCTCATAATAAATTACCAAACAAAATTTGGCCGCTCTACGAAAATTAGATCGCAAGTTATAAGCATTTTAAATTTTTCGACCCTCACCGTGGGGGTTCTAATGTCCCCAAAAATTAACACTGCCTCATAATAAATTACCAAACAAAATTTGGCCGCGCTAAAAAAATAGATCGCGAGTTATAAGCATTTTAAATTTTTCGACCCTCACCGTGGGGGGGTCTCCTGTCCCCAAAAATTAACAGTCTCATATTAAATTACCAAACAAAATTTGGCCGCGCTACGAAAATTAGGTAGCGAGTTATAAGCATTTTAAATTTTTCGACCCTCACCGTGGGGGGTGGGGGGTCTCCTGTCACCAAAAATTAACAGTCTCATATTAATTTACCAAACAAAATTTGGCCGCGCTACGAAAATTAGATCGTGAGTTATAAGCATTTTAAATTTTTCGACCCTCACCGTGGGGGTTCTAATGTCCCCAAAAATTAACACTGCCTCAATAAATTACCAAACAAAATTTGGCCGCGCGAAAAAAATTAGATCGCGAGTTATAAGCATTTAAAATTTTTCGACACTCACCGTGGGGGGTCTCTTGTCACCAAAAATTAACACTGTCTTATAATAAATTACCAAACAATATTTTGCCAAGCTATCAAAATTAGATCGCGAGTTATAAGCATTTTTAATTTTTCGACCCTCACCGTGGGGTGTCTTCTGTCACCAACAATTAACAATGTCTCATAATAAATTACCAAACAAAATTTGGCCGCGCTACGAAAATTAGATCGCGACTTATGAGCATTTTTAATTTTTCGACCCTCACCGTGGGGTGTCTTCTGTCACCAACAATTAACAATGTCTCATAATAAATTACTAAACAAAATTTGGCCGCGCTACGAAAGTTAGATCGCGAGTTATAAGCATTTTAAATTTTTCGACCCTCACGGTGGGGGGTCTCCTGTCACCAAAATAAATAAGACCACGAAAATAAATGCTGTCTCATAATAAATTACGAAACAAAATTTGGCCGCGCTATGAAAATTAGATCATAAGAAACATAAGTTTGAGACTTGATATCCTAATATCTGAAAAATACCACGTCAATGTCTGCCGAAGTCTACCGAATGATACCGTCCCGAAGTTTTCCGAACGGAAACGACGTTAGCCGAGTGTTAGGTTTTTTCGTTACGGATGTGTTAGGATTTTTCGCGTTACGGAATTTTTGGATTCGGTCACCGCGCTCAAAGCCCGCGATAAAAGTTATGCAATAGCTTAAAAAATACTTGTAATATATACGATTTTTTATTTTTCAGGGTTCGCACAGCTCTACCACAAAATTTTAAAAATATTCTCGAAGTGTTTCACTGCAGAAAAATAGCATAAAATCTGTGAATGAAGGTGGGGGTTACGAATGTTGTGCTTTAAAAACTAAATGTAAATTTTCTTATTTTTAATAGTGGTGAAAGAGTCCATGGAAATTCCAAGGAGTGTGCGAACCTTGTTTTTTCTAGACACTTATCAATAAAACATCAGACGCTCATTATTTAGTTTAATATAGTTAAATATCTAATTTAGAATGAAAATTTTTTTGCGAAAATAAAAGCAGTTTATATTTCGAGAAAGCAAATTTTAGATTTTAGGACTTAATTGCTAATAAGATAAAGTTTAGACATGTTCTGATGGAAAATTTTTCTAGAATGATATTCATAACCTAAAGATGTATTTGAACTATTATAACTAAATTATTAGTTTAAAATTTTTTGACCGCGTGCTAAAAAAAAAAAAAAAAAAAAAAAAAAAAAAAAACAGAACTTTGTTGATGGTAAAATTTAGTCAAAAAACGATTTAAAAAGCTGTTTTTAGGGCTCCTTCAAATGTAAAAACAGAACCATTATAACATCACTCCTATATCTGTCTGTCACAGCCATTTTATCCATAAACTATGGAACATGAAAAATTAAATTGGCTGAAGTAATACAAATTATTGACCCGCATATTTATAGATTATTAACTATTCATAAATGTATTTAGGGAAAATGTACAAAAGCTAAATAAAGCTTTGTTTTACAAAATGAAATTCTTTGTATATCGTGTAAAAGTTTTCGTAACCCAGAATTCAAAAATACTTAAAAAGTGAAAACGGAACCATTATACGTTTAGTCCTGCATCTGTCTGCCACACTCATTTTACTCATAAACTATGGAACGTGAAAAGTTCGAATTGAGGAAAGTAATAAACACGATTAATCCACATAATTACAGATTATTAAGAATTCACTAATTACGTTACTTGAAGGAAAAAAAAATCTTTGTATACCGCGAGAACTATCGGTTGAAAGCTTTCGTATAACGCTGAAGTCTAAAATACATTTCTTTTAAGTTTAGGAAATGCATTTTCAAAGATATCGTCGAAACTGTAATGGAAAAATATGCTCTCTCCGCCATATTTTACTGTATCTTTTGAAACTAAAATTATGAGAAAATTAAGGGTAATAGACGTTAATTTAAATCTCATAGGAAAATTGTGGTGATTTCCTAGGTCTCATAGCTTGTGAGAAAAGCGAATTTCTCCGTTAACACACAGATTTTGATTTGCGGATATTCGATAAAGATGTGTAGGAGCGGTGGAAGTGAATATTGTAGCAAAAACATAAAAGCATTGTTGATACTGATTTTTGAAAAAGCATTAGTACTTAGCCGAGATATTAAACTTTAAAGATATGGACGGTTTGGATATAAATAGGGATACGTGTAGCGTATTCTATGTAACATCATTTTCTAATGCTAGATAACAATTTTTAATAATATATTGTGTAATGCAATGTTCAGTAGTAATATAAAAGCAATAAGCATTAAATTGTTAAAAACAGACTAAATTAATTAGATTTAATCACATAAATATTGTAGGATTCCCCCTATATTTCAGAATGTATTAAAACTAGAATTACGGTTAGTCGAATTTAATTTAAATATTGCAATGCTATTGCGACTAACCAAAGTCGCATAGATTTTGAGAAAATCGCATTTTTCAGTGAACACAAATTTCGATTTACAGGCATTTAACAAAAACAATGGGGAGCACTGCAAATACCTATCATAGCAGAAGCCGAAAAGGATTGTTGATACTGATTTTCGGGAAAAATGTCAGTAAATAGCCGAGATATTAACTCTCAAATATACAGGCAGTTTGGACTTAGTTAAAAACTCGGGTGGTGCACTCTAATCACCATCGGCTTTTAAACCCTCGACAACAGCTTTTAATGATATATTTGTGTAATGCAATGTCTTGCTACTAATTCATGTATTTATTATACAGAACCCACGAGTACCCATGCGCGAGTAACACTCACACTTTGCCGGCTATTATCATTTAAAATAAGAGGCTAATACAAAGTTTAGGCGATTAAAAGTGTAAAATATCACACATATTTATTATTTTTTTACTACCACAATGATTTTGTTTAAAAAATGTGTTTAATGTATTTTAAAAATACATAATTCAAGATTCTGCATCATTAAAATATTTTTCCTGAAAAAAAAATTCAAGATATTTCACTGTCATTATCAAAATAAAAATAAAAACTAGGAACGAAATATATGCCAATGAAACATCTTTTTTAAAGTGTTCACGTTATATCCATCAACCAATAAAAGAAAAGTGTGACTTTGAAAATCTTTGAGTGTTCAGATACGCGAGAATAAAAGAAACGAGAAGCAATAGACTAATATGAAGTTTATGTGATTAAAATGTTAAATATTACTCATATTTATTTTCATCATACCACAATGATTCTTTTAAAAACAAATGTGTTTAATGTATTTTAAAAATACATAGTTCAAGATTCTTCATCATGAAATATATTTTTCATAAAAAAATCCTGATATTTCTCTGTCATTATCAAAATAAAAATAAAAACTAGGAACGAAATATATGCCAGTGAAACATCTTTTTTAAAGTGTTCACGTTATATCCATCAACCAATAAAAGAAAAGTGTGACTTTGAAAATCTTTGAGTGTTCAGATACGCGAGAATAAAAGAAACGAGAAGCAATAGACTAATATGAAGTTTATGTGATTAAAATGTTAAATATTACTCATATTTATTATCATCATACCACAATGATTCTTTTAAAAACAAATGTGTTTAATGTATTTTAAAAATACATAGTTCAAGATTCTTCATCATGAAATATATTTTTCATAAAAAAATCCTGATATTTCTCTGTCATTATCAAAATAAAAATAAAAACTAGGAACGAAATATATCCCAGTGAAACATCTTTTTTAAAGTGTTCACGTTATATCCATCAACCAATAAAAGAAAAGTGTGACTTTGAAAATCTTTGAGTGTTCAGATACGCGAGAATAAAAGAAACGAGAAGCAATAGACTAATATGAAGTTTATGTTATTAAAATGTTAAATATTACTCATATTTATTATCATCATACCACAATGATTCTTTTAAAAACAAATGTGTTTAATGCATTTTAAAAATACATAGTTCAAGATTCTTCATCATGAAATATATTTTTCATAAAAAAATCCTGATATTTCTCTGTCATTATCAAAATAAAAATAAAAACTAGGAACGAAATATATGCCAGTGAAACATCTTTTTTAAAGTGTTCACGTTATATCCATCAACCAATAAAAGAAAAGTGTGACTTTGAAAATCTTTGAGTGTTCAGATACGCGAGAATAAAAGAAACGAGAAGCAATAGACTAATATGAAGTTTATGTGATTAAAATGTTAAATATTACTCATATTTATTATCATCATACCACAATGATTCTTTTAAAAACAAATGTGTTTAGTGTATTTTAAAAATACATAGTTCAAGATTCTTCATCATGAAATAAATTTTTCATTAAAGAAAAATCCTGATATTTCTCTGTCATTATCAAAATAAAAATAAAAACTAGGAACGAAATATATCCCACTGAAACATCTTTTTTAAAGTATTTACGTTATATCCATCAACCAATAAAAGAAAAGTGTGACTTTGAAAATCTTTGAGTGTTCAGATACGCGAGAATAAAAGAAACGAGAAGCAATAGACTAATATGAAGTTTATGTGATTAAAATGTTAAATATTACTCATATTTATTATCATCATACCACAATGATTCTTTTAAAAACAAATGTGTTTAATGTATTTTAAAAATACATAGTTCAAGATTCTTCATCATGAAATATATTTTTCATAAAAAAATCCTGATATTTCTCTGTCATTATCAAAATAAAAATAAAAACTAGGAACGAAATATATGCCAATGAAACATCTTTTTTAAAGTGTTCACGTTATATCCATCAACCAATAAAAGAAAAGTGTGACTTTGAAAATCTTTGAGTGTTCAGATACGCGAGAATAAAAGAAACGAGAAGCAATAGACTAATATGAAGTTTATGTGATTAAAATGTTAAATATTACTCATATTTATTTTCATCATACCACAATGATTCTTTTAAAAACAAATGTGTTTAATGTATTTTAAAAATACATAGTTCAAGATTCTTCATCATGAAATATATTTTTCATAAAAAAATCCTGATATTTCTCTGTCATTATCAAAATAAAAATAAAAACTAGGAACGAAATATATGCCAGTGAAACATCTTTTTTAAAGTGTTCACGTTATATCCATCAACCAATAAAAGAAAAGTGTGACTTTGAAAATCTTTGAGTGTTCAGATACGCGAGAATAAAAGAAACGAGAAGCAATAGACTAATATGAAGTTTATGTGATTAAAATGTTAAATATTACTCATATTTATTTTCATCATACCACAATGATTCTTTTAAAAACAAATGTGTTTAATGTATTTTAAAAATACATAGTTCAAGATTCTTCATCATGAAATATATTTTTCATAAAAAAATCCTGATATTTCTCTGTCATTATCAAAATAAAAATAAAAACTAGGAACGAAATATATGCCAGTGAAACATCTTTTTTAAAGTGTTCACGTTATATCCATCAACCAATAAAAGAAAAGTGTGACTTTGAAAATCTTTGAGTGTTCAGATACGCGAGAATAAAAGAAACGAGAAGCAATAGACTAATATGAAGTTTATGTTATTAAAATGTTAAATATTACTCATATTTATTATCATCATACCACAATGATTCTTTTAAAAACAAATGTGTTTAATGTATTTTAAAAATACATAGTTCAAGATTCTTCATCATGAAATATATTTTTCATAAAAAAATCCTGATATTTCTCTGTCATTATCAAAATAAAAATAAAAACTAGGAACGAAATATATGCCAGTGAAACATCTTTTTTAAAGTGTTCACGTTATATCCATCAACCAATAAAAGAAAAGTGTGACTTTGAAAATCTTTGAGTGTTCAGATACGCGAGAATAAAAGAAACGAGAAGCAATAGACTAATATGAAGTTTATGTTATTAAAATGTTAAATATTACTCATATTTATTATCATCATACCACAATGATTCTTTTAAAAACAAATGTGTTTAATGCATTTTAAAAATACATAGTTCAAGATTCTTCATCATGAAATATATTTTTCATAAAAAAATCCTGATATTTCTCTGTCATTATCAAAATAAAAATAAAAACTAGGAACGAAATATATGCCAGTGAAACATCTTTTTTAAAGTGTTCACGTTATATCCATCAACCAATAAAAGAAAAGTGTGACTTTGAAAATCTTTGAGTGTTCAGATACGCGAGAATAAAAGAAACGAGAAGCAATAGACTAATATGAAGTTTATGTGATTAAAATGTTAAATATTACTCATATTTATTATCATCATACCACAATGATTCTTTTAAAAACAAATGTGTTTAGTGTATTTTAAAAATACATAGTTCAAGATTCTTCATCATGAAATAAATTTTTCATTAAAGAAAAATCCTGATATTTCTCTGTCATTATCAAAATAAAAATAAAAACTAGGAACGAAATATATCCCACTGAAACATCTTTTTTAAAGTATTTACGTTATATCCATCAACCAATAAAAGAAAAGTGTGACTTTGAAAATCTTTGAGTGTTCAGATACGCGAGAATAAAAGAAACGAGAAGCAATAGACTAATATGAAGTTTATGTGATTAAAATGTTAAATATTACTCATATTTATTATCATCATACCACAATGATTCTTTTAAAAACAAATGTGTTTAATGTATTTTAAAAATACATAGTTCAAGATTCTTCATCATGAAATATATTTTTCATAAAAAAATCCTGATATTTCTCTGTCATTATCAAAATAAAAATAAAAACTAGGAACGAAATATATGCCAATGAAACATCTTTTTTAAAGTGTTCACGTTATATCCATCAACCAATAAAAGAAAAGTGTGACTTTGAAAATCTTTGAGTGTTCAGATACGCGAGAATAAAAGAAACGAGAAGCAATAGACTAATATGAAGTTTATGTGATTAAAATGTTAAATATTACTCATATTTATTTTCATCATACCACAATGATTCTTTTAAAAACAAATGTGTTTAATGTATTTTAAAAATACATAGTTCAAGATTCTTCATCATGAAATATATTTTTCATAAAAAAATCCTGATATTTCTCTGTCATTATCAAAATAAAAATAAAAACTAGGAACGAAATATATGCCAGTGAAACATCTTTTTTAAAGTGTTCACGTTATATCCATCAACCAATAAAAGAAAAGTGTGACTTTGAAAATCTTTGAGTGTTCAGATACGCGAGAATAAAAGAAACGAGAAGCAATAGACTAATATGAAGTTTATGTGATTAAAATGTTAAATATTACTCATATTTATTATCATCATACCACAATGATTCTTTTAAAAACAAATGTGTTTAATGTATTTTAAAAATACATAGTTCAAGATTCTTCATCATGAAATATATTTTTCATAAAAAAATCCTGATATTTCTCTGTCATTATCAAAATAAAAATAAAAACTAGGAACGAAATATATCCCAGTGAAACATCTTTTTTAAAGTGTTCACGTTATATCCATCAACCAATAAAAGAAAAGTGTGACTTTGAAAATCTTTGAGTGTTCAGATACGCGAGAATAAAAGAAACGAGAAGCAATAGACTAATATGAAGTTTATGTTATTAAAATGTTAAATATTACTCATATTTATTATCATCATACCACAATGATTCTTTTAAAAACAAATGTGTTTAATGCATTTTAAAAATACATAGTTCAAGATTCTTCATCATGAAATATATTTTTCATAAAAAAATCCTGATATTTCTCTGTCATTATCAAAATAAAAATAAAAACTAGGAACGAAATATATGCCAGTGAAACATCTTTTTTAAAGTGTTCACGTTATATCCATCAACCAATAAAAGAAAAGTGTGACTTTGAAAATCTTTGAGTGTTCAGATACGCGAGAATAAAAGAAACGAGAAGCAATAGACTAATATGAAGTTTATGTGATTAAAATGTTAAATATTACTCATATTTATTATCATCATACCACAATGATTCTTTTAAAAACAAATGTGTTTAATGTATTTTAAAAATACATAGTTCAAGATTCTTCATCATGAAATATATTTTTCATAAAAAAATCCTGATATTTCTCTGTCATTATCAAAATAAAAATAAAAACTAGGAACGAAATATATCCCAGTGAAACATCTTTTTTAAAGTGTTCACGTTATATCCATCAACCAATAAAAGAAAAGTGTGACTTTGAAAATCTTTGAGTGTTCACATACGCGAGAATAAAAGAAACGAGAAGCAATAGACTAATATGAAGTTTATGTTATTAAAATGTTAAATATTACTCATATTTATTATCATCATACCACAATGATTCTTTTAAAAACAAATGTGTTTAATGCATTTTAAAAATACATAGTTCAAGATTCTTCATCATGAAATATATTTTTCATAAAAAAATCCTGATATTTCTCTGTCATTATCAAAATAAAAATAAAAACTAGGAACGAAATATATGCCAGTGAAACATCTTTTTTAAAGTGTTCACGTTATATCCATCAACCAATAAAAGAAAAGTGTGACTTTGAAAATCTTTGAGTGTTCAGATGCGCGAGAATAAAAGAAACGAGAGGCAATAGACTAATATGAAGTTTATGTGATTAAAAGGTTAAATATTACTCATATTTATTATCATCATACCACAATGATTCTTTTAAAAACAAATGTGTTTAATGTATTTTAAAAATACATAGTTCAAGATTCTTCATCATGAAATATATTTTTCATAAAAAAATCCTGATATTTCTCTGTCATTATCAAAATAAAAATAAAAACTAGAAACGAAATATATCCCACTGAAACATCTTTTTTAAAGTATTCACGTTATATCCATCAACCAATAAAAGAAAAGTGTGACTTTGAAAATCTTTGCGTGTTCAGTTACGCGAGAATAAAAGAAACGAGAAGCAATAGATTGGCTTTGTAATTTATCATCTATGAGATGTTTCAAATGACAATATTGGTGATGTCTTTTTTAAAAAACGACTATTGACATTTAACACTTATTTGATGGTCAAATATGATACAGTAATGGAAACTACATAGAATTTTTTTTTCTGGTTTTGTGTTACTGAATTGATGAAGATTACACTCTCCATTATTTTATTTCAAAAGTTATTATTATTTAATTTTATTTTTTTCTCTAAATACATTTAAATATTTCTTTTAATTATTTAGGCATTATATTTGCAGAGATATCTTCTAAAATGTAATGCAAAAATATGTTATGCCCCCTATATTTCTAAATTTCTGAAAACAAAAATTTTTGAAAAACTAGGGATAGTAAAACTTAATTTAAACATTGCTAAAAAAAAAGAAAAAAAAAAGAAAAGAAAGAAAGAAGAAAAGAAAGAAGAAAATGAAAACAATAACGATTACCCAAAATCACGTAGATTTTGAGAAAATCGTATTTTTTCCTTTACATACAAATTTCAATTTACGGCCAAAGGTGTTGGGTATCGCTGGAAGTATCATCACAGAAACATAAAAAGATTATTGATACTGATTTTCGGGGAAAAACTGCCGATAATTAGCCGAGATATTAACTCTCAAATATACGGGCAATTTGGAAATACATAAAAACTTGGGTGGCGTATTCTATGTGCTATTTTCTTTTAATGCCTAGACTACAACTTTTAATGATATATTTTCGTAATCCAATATCCTGTTAATAATTCATATATTTTTTGTACATAATCAACTGTGCGTGAGTACTACTTACACTTGAAAGGGTATTACCGGGTGTCCCAAAAATGACTGATGGATTTTAAAATTCAATAACCTGCAAACGGTGACAGCTATTTAAAACTTTTTTGCAGGAGGGTTATGTATAATGTCAGGAGTTTTTTTTACCATATTTTTTTATTTTAGTTCGCATCTCAAACAATAGGTGGCGCTGATGGTGATTGAAGGCGAGGTGATCAGTGCTGAGTGAAGCGTCGACCTGGCGTTCAATCCCCGTCAGCGCCTCCTATTGTTTGAGATGCGAACTAAAACAAAAAATTACGGTAAAAAAAACTCCTGACATTATACATAACCCTCCTGCAAAATGTTTTTTATAAAGCTGTCACCGTTTGCAAGTTATTGAATTTTAAAATCCATCAGTCATTTTTGGGACACCCGGTATCAACTAAAATAAGAGACTAATATGAAGTTTAGCGATTAAAAGTGTTAAATAGTACTAAAATTTATTATTTTCATACAACAAGGATCCTTTTTTTTAAATATGTTTAATGCATTTTAAAGATACATAATTCAAAATTTTACATCATGAAAAATATTTCTCATAATTTAATTCCAGATATTTCACTGCCATTATCAAAAGAAAAGAAAATTAAGGGCGAAATACTCCGCTAAAACAGCTTTTTAAAAATGTTCACGTTATCCATCAACTAAAAATAAAAGAAAAGTGTGACTTAGAAAATCTTTAAGTGTTTAGACACATGAGAATGAAAGAAATAAGGAGGGATTGACTCACGTACCAGTTTGTAATTTATCACCTATGAGATGTTTCGAAGGGAAATGTTGGTGGTGTTTTTTAAAAACGACGATTGACATTTATTACTTTTTTGACGTTAAAATATGATAGATTAATGGAAACTATACATGATCTTTTATTTATATTTTTGGATTACTGGATTGATTAAGACATTCTCCATTATTTCTTTCGAACGTTATTATATTTTTTTTTCTCTAAATACATTTATATATTTCTTTTAATTATTTAAGCATTATATTTTCAGCAATATAGTCAAAAATGTAATAAAAAATTATATTCTGCTCTCTATATTTCAAAATTTTCTAAAACTTAAATTATGAAAAAAATAGGGATAGTAGAAATTATATTAAACATTACAAAAAAACCACTATATTATCAAAGATCACATAGATTTTGAGAAAATTGCATTTTTTCGCGTTACACACTAATTTCGATGCGCGGAAATTCACCAAAAAAGTTGGAAATTGCTGGAGGTATCTATCGTCACATAAGCATAAAATGATTATTGATACCGATTTTTGAAAAAAATGTCGGTTATTAGTTGAGATATTAACTCTCAAATGTACAAAAAGTTTGGACTTGCATAAAAACTCGGCCGTCGTACTCTATGCACTATCGGCTTTTAAAGCCTAGACAACAACTTTTAATAATATACTTGTATTATGCAATGTCTTGTGACCAATTCATACATTTATGTACAGAACCCTTTATACGCAAGTAATATTCACACTTGATCGTCTTTTATCGTTTAAAACAAGACACCAACATGAATTTTATGAGATTAAAAATAACATATCACTCGTATTTATTTATTTTTTCATACCACAATGATTCTCTTAAAGAAAAATGTGTTTAATGCATTTTAAAGGTACGTAGTTCAAGATTTTTCATTTAAAAAAATCCAGATATTTCACTGTCATTGTCATAAGAAAAAGAAAAACTAGGAGCGAAATATCGCCCGCTAAAACATCTTTTTAAAAATGTTCGCGTTATCCATCAACTAATAATAAAAGAAAAGTGTGAGTGAGAAAATCTTTTAAGTGTTCAGAAGACACACGAGAATGAAAGAAGTGATAAAGCGATAGACTGGCATACCAGTTTGCAATTTATCACCTATGAAATGTTTCAAGGGAAGTGTTGGTGATGTTTTTAAAAACGACGATTGACATTTATAACTTGTTTGACGGTTAAATATGTTAGATTAATTGAAATTACACACAGTTTTTTATTTCTGTTTTCATGCTACTGAATTGATGACGATTAGATTCTCCATCATTTTCTTTCAAATGTTATTATTATTATTTAATTTATTATTATTTTTTCTAAATACATTTATACATTCCTTTAAAATATTTAAGCATTATATTTTCAGAGATATCATCAAAAATGTAAAGCAAACGTATGTTGTGTCCCTATTCGAAAACTAAAATTATGAAAAAAATAGGGGTAATAGAACTTAATTTGAACATTATAAAAAAAAAATAATAATAATAATAATATAGCGATTACCCAAGATCACATAAATTTTGAGAAAATCACATTTTTCCTTTACACACAAATTTCGATTTTCAAAAATTCAACAAAGTAGTTGGGAAATACTTTAGGTATTTACTGTCATAGAAGCATAAAAGGATTGTTGATACTGATTTTCGGAAAAAATGGCGGTAATTAGCCGAGATATTAACTCTCAAATACAAGAAAAATTTGAGCTTGATAAAAACTTCGGCGGCGTATTCAATGCACCATCGGCTTTTAAATCCTAGGCAACAACTTTTAATGATAATGCAGTGATCTGTGTAATGTAATGTCTTGTTACTAATTCATATATTTATTGTACAAAAGTCGGTGTACGCGAGTAAGAGTCACACTTGACCGGCTATTATCATTTAAAATAAAAGATTAATATTAAAAGTGTTCGAAGCTTAGGCGATTAAAGTGAGATTATTAAAGATTTAAGTGTTAAATATTACTCCTATTTATTATTTACATACCACATTGATTCTGTTAATATATATATATATATATATATATATATATATATATAAAGTGTTTAATGCATTTTAAAGATACAGAGTCCAAGATTTTTCATCATAAAAACTATTTTTAATAATAAAAAAAATCCAAATATTGCAATATCATTTTTAAAAGGAAAAAAAAAACTAGGAACGAATTATTTCCCGCTAAAACAGATTTTTAAAAATGTCGCGTTATCCATCAACTAATAAAAGAAAAGTGTGACTTGGAAAATCTGTAAGTGTTCAGACACACGAGAATAAAAGAAATGATAAAGCGATAGACTGGCATACCAGCTTGTAATTTATCACCTGTGAGATGTTTCAAAAGGAAGTGATGATGTTTTTTTAAAAACGACGATTGGCATTTATAACCTGTTTGACAGTTAAATATGATAGATTAATGGAATCTACATGCGATTTTTTATTTCTGTTTTTGGATTACTGAATTGACTAGAATTTTCTGCATTATTTTCTTTCAAATATTATTGTTAAGTATTTTTTTTTTTTTCAATTTAACTTTTTTAGAGTTTTCTTTTAAAACGAAATACGTAGGTTTATGTAGGTACTCTGCGAAGCTGTAATATTATTTGCGAAGTTTTCGACTTAACAATAGTGAAATTATGAAGTTTTGCTGGTTTGTAAAAGTAAATATGCGAAATTTTGCGGAAAACGTTAGTAATTTGCTATAAATATAATGAAAAGTGCAACTTTAAAATGTATTCGATGAATTTTATATAGATGCCAGCATACTTAGCATATTTTCAGCTACAGTTAGTCTTTTGAGACTTATTACAATTTTCCATGTGCAAGTAGAATCGGATAAGAAAGGTATACTTTTGTGTAATCCATACAAATGTTATTGGGCGTTATCTATACATCTAGCAGATAAAAAAAAAAAAAAAAAAAAAAAAAAAAAAACATGCTGACATAATTTTTGTTTTTTAATTTTTGTTTATTTATTTATTTTTTTTTTTTTTGTGTGTGTGTGTGTGTGCGTGTGTGACAATGTAAGAAAAAAGTTATATTTTCTTTTACAAACTTTTATGTGTTTTTTAAATATTTGTGATATTATATATATATATATATATAAGAAAGTAATAGTATAAGTATACATATATATATATACAGTTGGCAAAAAAAGTATTTGTACACTCTAAAATTTTTGATTTTTAACTAAATAAAAACAGATATTTTGTCAAAAATAGTTTTAATACAGTCTGTTTACCGTGTATTTTAAATTACACAACAGAAAATTTCGATAAAGATGTAAAATAATTTTTTAATAGGAAAAGTTTAAAAAATTCTTGCAAAAAAAGTATTTGTACATTTCTCCTTCCTGATATGTACTGTATTTTATAGTGTTTATGGTTCAAAGGACTACTTTTACAGAAGCTGTTAATAATTTTTAACTTCATATTATATTTGTCTGACATTTAATCTAATTTGCTTTTGAAGTAATTGAGTATAGAACATAAAACTAGAGAGGCACCTCTAGATATATGAAATCCTATGATTGAGCATAATAAAAATTTAAATTCGCAACAAGAATTTCTTAAAGTTATTAAATTACCATTTACAACTATCGGATGTATAGTGAGAAACTATGAATAAATTAAAAGCATCGAAATTCAACGAAAACCAGGACTTCTCAGCAAACTAACAATGAGGGGGAAAGGGAGTGTTGTTAAAAAAGCTTTAAAAAATCCTATGCGTTCGGTTCAAAAATTTGCTGGAGACCTTGCGACATCTTCTCGCATCAGAGTAATATCTCAAACAATAAAAAATATTCTTCTCAATGCAGATTTAAAAGGAATAACCTCGAGGAAAAATCCATTCATCAGCGAAACAAATAGGCGAAAACGCATAGTATTCGCTTTCGCATACAGAAGTAAATCATTGGATTTTTGGAAAACAGTACTTTTTTCTGATGAGGAAAAATTCGGAATTTTTTTACCACCGAGCATTCGAAAAAATTGGCGTAAAAATAAAACTGTTCTAGATCCAAAACGTATACTTTAAACTATCAAGCATGTTGGGGGGAATATTATAGTTTTGAGGTGTATAGCTTCTAATGGAGCAGGACATTTTAAATTTATTGACAATGGAAGGACAGGTTTAACATACATTGATGTGTCGCGGCATAATTTATTAAACTGTGCCAAGAAATTATGCGTAGAAAAAGCTTTTCACTCTCTGCAGGATAGCGACCAAAGCATACTGCTGTGATTACCAGCACATGTTTACGACAATACTCGAAGACGACTGGTAACTCCTCTAAAATCTCTAGACTTAAATCCAATAGAAATTTTCCGGATGCTATTGGATGCAAAAATTCGAAAAAAATATGTATCAGTAAAAAACAGTTTTAAAGAAGCTCTTACTGTGTCATGGAATAACATTAACCAGACCGCTACAAAAAAGTTGGTGGAATGTATGTCACACCATCTAGAAGTAGTCATAAACGCTAAATGAATTCAAACAAAATATTAATTTGTATCATTTTACTAAATTTTCATTAATTATATTACATTAATATAGTGTACAAATACTTTTTTTGCATTATATTTTTGTATATTTGTTTATTATAATGTAAAAAATCGATTCGTTTAATTTTGTTTTTGCTTCTATAATATTATGATGTATTAAATTAATATATTACAATATTTTTTGCTTAAATCTTTTGTTTCATTTCATTATAATTTAAAAAAATGAAGTGTACAAATACTTTTTTTGCCAACTGTATAAATTAATTAAAAAAAACTTTTATATAAATATTCAATGCTTATAATAGATAAAACACCTATTTTCCTGATCGCAATATATCTCTATTCAAATTCGGAAGAAGATGCTCTGCAGAATAAGAAACAATAACATAAAATAACTAACGCTCACAAATATCTGTTTCCATTACTGCATTTGATTTCACTGTACATGAAATCTAGTAATATTTGTTTACTAGTTTTCAATTTACATTTCATATTTATATAATTTGAGAATGTTGCCGTCTGGTCGACGAAACTTATCGATCTGAATAAAGATAATTATTTCGCTTGTAAGAGTATTTTTATCAAGTTATTTTTAGCAAGTAATAACTTAGTTTGGTGATGTTAAGTGATTTTCTTATATAATTCGATAAAATATTGATTTCATAAAAATACCATATCAGTAAATACTCTGAAGGATTAATTACACTCATAAATATTTTAATAATTCAACGATAATTAAAATTGTTCGATTTATTTAAAAAAAGACTACTTGAGACTATTTCATAATTTCTAAATTGATACGTCACTATTCGGTAATTAAATATTCACAAATAAGAAAGAGAGGGGAGAGTAGAACAGAAAGAAAAAGGAAAGCTCTAAGATCTTGAGATCGCCTCATATATTTTATCATAAAACTGATTATAATTTGATTATTGTCATACTTTTCGTTGTTTTTGTTTGTTTCTTAAAGTTAAGCAAAATGTTAATCTTTAATAGTTAAAAAAGAAAAAAAAAAGTCCCCTTTAAAAGCTTTTAAGATAAGCAACCAATCCCTCAAATTTATCGATAATTCAAATTATTCGATTTGCTTAAAAAAAAGACTACTTACTAACTTTTCATAATTTCCAAATTATTGCATCACTATTCGCGAAATAAATATTTACAGCTAAAAGAGAGAAAAATAATAATAGAACAGATAGAAATAATAAAGTTCCAAGATTTTTTTTCTGAAGAACATCTTTATCTATGACACAGCCAGTTTTTTTTTTCTTTTTTCAATACAGCAAGTTTTAAAGTTCCTCAGCGGAAATTTCTATTCCTCAGATCTGCATCACGAGAGGAAATTATAATGGACATGAACTGGAGGTCGACCACAAAAGAAACTATCGCGGTTTCTTCGGGAAGTTTCCCGGCAGTTCCGCTGGAAGTTAAAAATCGAAAATCGTGAGAAGAATTCAAACTGGTGGGAGTGAATTTAAAAGACGCATTGATCATTCACTGCGATACAGAATATTTGAAAATAAATTTAGTATTGTAAAAAATGTCAGTGTGCGAAATATATCAGAAATTCGGTTACTTTCATGTTACTTTCTTGGAATAACAAATTATGAGCGTATATTCCCTATGATTGGACGAATATAACATTAATATGTTTATAATGGTAATGTTTATAATTGTGATTAATATTTTTTTCTGTTAAAATAAACAAATAAATAAATAGTTCAAAAACTTTCTAAGTGTGGTAAGGTTTAAAATGTGACAACATTGTCTAAATAGTAATGAGAATAGAGGACTTTTTTATCTTATTGTAGCTATATTTTCGAGGTATTCAAAATATTATTCGCAATATTTGCTTTTTCTCTAAATAAACTTCTAGGGAAAACATAAATCACTTTCTGTAGATAATCAAAGTTATATTATTTATTATTTAAAGCAATTATATTCTTTCAAAACTAACAATAAAATGTATGGAAAATCTAAATAGAACGGAGAATAAATGACCTGATGTATTTACCTAATTGTAGTCATATTTATGAGGTTAGTGTAAAAAGAAACATACTCGCTCATAAAAAGATATTTAATAGGGGAAAAAAAGAAAATTAAATGGTTAAAAATTAATATTCGCAGATTCTTTTAAGATATTCATACATTTTTATATACCTTCATAAATGATATTATTTGGGGATATAATCAAAATTCTAGAAAATGGTAGCAAGACAACTTTAAGTGCATTTACAAAGTGTTCCAAAAATGGGAAATATTTTTAAAAATTAAATAATTTGAAAACGGCTAAGGAAATAAATAACCCGTTTGTTGCATCTTTAATAAAAAAGAAGCATCAATTTTAAATTTATTAATTTTTAGCCATACTTTTTCCACATTAGTTTAAAATTTTGACAATAAGTGGCGCTGAACGATAAAGAAACTAAAAGAAAATACTTTCGAGATATATGCCATTTGATTCAATAACATGACGTGGTTTTATAACAAAGAATACCCATTATCTGCGAGGATCTTTACACAGGAATGATCTCACAATCTTTATAGATGTGATTTCTCCCGTTCCGCTAAAATTTGTGCGTTTATTTGGTAAACATTGTTTTTTAAGTGTCTCGATTAAAGACCTGCACGGACCGAAATTTCCAAGCCCAAACCTGGCCCGATCCATAGGATCCATTCGGGTCTGCCCGAACTAAAAAAATATTGGCCCAACCCGGAACATTATAAAAGTTAAAATTAAGGCCCTACACGGCCAGATATACTTGCTAAAAACCCGGCTCGGCCCTGAAAACGTGGAAATTTCGGCCCGAACTCGGCCCGGCCAAAGTGAATGTCTACAGAACATTGATTTTTACTTTTACGAAAGAGTTCTGGCCAAAAAAAACTTACGTTTAATTGTAAAACAATAACGATTTAAAAGTATATGTCTTTTTTGCAAAAATTTTTGGACCAAGTCAAATTTTACTGATTTTTGAACAGACTTGATCACGTCTAGAAAACGATTTTCATTTGGGATGATCAACTGAGATTGAATGTTTTGGTCCGCGAAGACTAGGAAGGTACGAAATGAGTCCCGGAATCGTACGGAAAAAATAAGTTAGGCCGGCTCGGCCAGAACCTTCCGGAAAAGAATAAAGCCCAAGCCCAGCCCGGCCCGAAAGATAAGTGACTAGGCCCAACGCGGCCCGAGGCATCAGAAAAATGTAAAGCCCGAGCCAGGCCGGGCCCGGCCTGAATTCCGTTGATGAAAATCGGCTCGAACCCAGACTTAGGGCCGTGCTAGGCTCGGGCCGAGGCCTAGCCCGTGCAGATCTCAAGTCCCTATAGAATGGGTGGGACTTGTTGTGCTAAAACCAACTGGTAGGCCTTCCCACCCGGCTGAACCAATCCCTATAGAAGGCAATTGCAACGATTCTAATCTGTCAAATAGCGTCATTTAGTATTTTTGAGTTCATGGCGGCACCTATTGGCAAAATTATAAATTAATTTCGAAATCTCATGGATAAAAAATTTATTGTTTTCCTAATAAAGCTGATATAAACTGTGCATTTCTACCGTTAATCATTTACAAATTATTTAATGTTAGAAAGGGGTCTATATGTGAGGGAGGGGGGTATACGAGGTGTGTGGAAAATCCCTTTCAGTCATAGTATGGTTATTTCGCAACAAATAGATAACAATGGAGTTTACAAAATCTTTTAATTCAAATAACACCACATCGCATTCGCTGCTCAATAAATTAAATATTCCCTGATAGAAGGGAAAAAAATTGGATTTCCAAGAACTCCTTTGGTATAAAGAATTACCTCCAAACAGAAAAAAAAAGTCCAATAAAACAATCTTTAAAATACCGCATCGGAAATTTCTATTAATCAAATCTGTACCACAAGAGGAAATTATGATGACATGAACTTCCAGCCATACACAAAAGAAACTATTGTTTGCTCCAGGAAGTTTCTAGGCAGTTCCGTTAAAAGTCAAGAAAGGAGAAAACGCGAGAGGAATTTAATCTGGAGTTCCCGAACTTGAAGGTTCATTGATCATTCATCGAGATACAGTGTATTTGAAAATAAAATTCGGATAGTAAAATATCTTACAAGGAAGGTCACCATACGGGCGTACTCAGAAAATTCTGAAAGAATTACAGAATGTTCTTCTCATGTGGATATATACATTTATAAAAAAAAATGGCGGAACCCCGATAGAATTTTCGTAAAAAAATAATGGACATTGCCTTTATTTGGAGATTTATCATCGGTTGGCGACAAAATAAAATTTCAAAAAGTACTTTTTTTTATGTCAAATTCTTTTTAAGGTAAAAATGTTTCATCTTGAATTTGTTTAATTTTTTTTTTTATTTATATAACGTTAGTTTTGTCAGCTTTAATTTGTTTTAACTATATTTTTGTCATAATGTATTTAGAACGAAAATTAACTGTGAAATTTTATGAATTAAAGCAAAATTTAAATTAATAAAAAATTGTTTCAGTCTCAAAACTAACTCCAATCTAATTGAGCTCAGTGGATTCAATTTTGTTGCTATGGAAACAAAAACTTCTCCTATACTGAAATGTATTATTCAGCATTCTTCATCTAGCCATTATTTTGTCATACGCTTAAATATAGGAAAAAATACTTTTCAATATGAAAGTACTTTTTATATAAGAAGTTAGTTTTAAATTGATAAAATTAAATAACTGTAGCAAAAGCAACAGAAATATGTAATGTAAAATACATCAATGTGTCTAACTCTCTCATTGTTCAAATTTAAATTCATTAAACACTATTTACACGTATTCTAAAATTTAATTAACAAGAAATTTTCAGGTGCTTTAAAATCGTTTGCATTTGGCGAGAGAAAATGCTGCTCGCCAAATCCAATGACGCTTTTGTCTTTTCGCGCCAAATACTCGAAAGTATTTTATTTTTTTACTGAGTTTTTTCTGTAATTCCGCCGCTAAATTTGGCTGATCCTTTATTACATACATGAGTAGTTTAATCTGTATTTTTTTTTTTCAAAAAATTCTGAGTATGCCCAGCAGGGCCGTAGCTAGAAGTGTACGATAGGAGGGGCTCAGGGGAATATATGGGGGGGGGGGCTCAAGGGAATGTAGGGGGGCTCATATTTTTTGTTCTCTCTCTAATGCAGAAAGATAAATTAGTGCATATTCACATTGTAGGTATTATGTTTCTCATTAAACTGTTGTAATAACTTCATTTTATGCTAAGAAAAGTATATGATGATGAAAATTTTGAATGTATAACTGGTGCAAAATTAAACATCCTGTTAGCTTCATATGTACCAATAGGATGAGGGAGTGTTGAAACACGTATTTTAGATACAATTTAGTAATTCTGCAAAACTGGAAAGGATCTCAAAACTAAATTAGATTTTTGAACAGAATTTCATTTGAATTTTCGGAACATTTAGTGACCTTGGAACTTTTTCCAGGGGGGGCTCAAAATATTTTAGGGGGGGGGGCTGAGCCGCCCATAGCGTCCCCTTAGCTACGGCCCTGATGCCCAGTATGGAGATCTTCCTTGTTAGTTTATGAAATATTCCGGAATTTCAGTTAAAGTGGTCCGAGATACAGTTTATTCATTTATTTATAAATGTAATTTAATTTTTTTTTCTGAAAGTCTGAAAGTTTTTTACAGTCGTGGAAAAAACCACCCCTAACAATAACAAGATATAACATGACGTATGTAATAATATGACGTCGTGTCATAACAAAAACTAGTCGTTGGGGGCCACCGTAATACTTACCCATCATGGATATGTATATGAAAATAAAACATGTGAAAACTATTTATACAATGCATAGCAATTCATAAACAAAATTTAAATATTGTTAATGTACATAGTAATGCTCTATTAAAGAACTGCTGATTACCGATATCGACAAATTATATAAAACGCCAAACTACTCAAGTAGAACCGAACTGCGTAAAAGAAACATCCTTATAACTCCAAAAATAATAACTCTATTAACTAACAATTTACTGCATCGGATTAAGCGTCTCATTTCCAATTAAAATATACCTCTGAATTGAAATTTGAATGAAATACAGGGTCATGAAAAATCGAAGAATGTGGAAAACAGGATTACAAATATCTCGGCAACTAATAATCCGATTGACTTCGTTCTATATGCAAAACGTGTGTTATTTTATTGCCTTTTACGTCCATTCTTTAGAACAAAAAAATTCGAAAATTTTTATATACCTTTCATCAGAACGAATTTTTCGATAGTCCGAAAAAAATAGTTCCGGATAATCGAAGTTGCTGATATTAAATAGGGTTCGTCCCATTCTTACATACTAACTACATACAAAATTTCAAGTCTCCATCTCAATTCGTTCGGGAGATAGAGCGTTTACAGACAGACAGACAGACGGACGGCAAAATTTTTTTCCTAAAAATATGTTTTTCGGAATCTCCACTATCTAAAACGTGTAAATCCGTCAAAAAAAATTTTTCGATTTTCAAAACGATTGCAAGACTTACCCTATACTACGTATGATGGGTAATACACGAGACCCGTGAGTATGTCTCCACAAGAATGTTCTCATGTTTCGCTAAACAATGTGCATTTTTTCGTAAAATGCATGAACATTTAAAGTGTGAATTAAAATATTATTTAAACAAAATATGAAAAGTTAGACAAACTTGATAACGTTAGTAGATAAACTTTCCTTTTTAAGTGTTCTAAAAGAAATAAATCACAAGTATTCAAATTTGGAAAATATTATAATTTAGACTTTTCTAGCTCTCAGCGCTATCTAAGGACAAAATTTTAAAATAATTTTGAAATTGCATGGTTAAAAATTTAATGATTCCCCAACAAAACTGTAACAAACTGTGCATTTATATCACTAAATATTTTTTAATTACTTAATTTTAAATGGTTAATGTATGTATATGTCCAGGTATGTTTTAAAAAGGAAAGTCCCTTAATTCCCCCTTTCATATAAAATAGATTATAATAGATCCCTTATTTCATATAAAATAGATAACAAAAGAATTTACAAAATCATTTAATTCAAATAACAACACTTCGCATTCGCTGCTCAGTTAATTAATATTTACTGTTAGCAGGAAAAACAAAATTCAAATTCCAGGATCTTCTTTTGAAAAGAATTATCTCTCAATTGCAAAAAATTCTAATAGAGCAACCTTTAAAATACCGCAGCGGAAATTCCTATTCCTCAAATCTGTACGACGAGAGGAAATTATGATGGCATGAACTGCAGGCCACACACAAAAGAAAGTATTGCGGCTGCTCCAGGAATTTTCAAGGCAATTCCGTTAAAATTCAAAGAAGAGAAAACGTGAGAGAAATTCAATCTAGAGATACCAAAGTTGAAAGTTCATTGAACATTTGCCGATACACTGTAAAAAAAAATCGGTAAAGGTACTAAACATTTTCTAGGAAACTGGGATTCCAAGAACTTTTCATGTAACGACAACAGGAAAGATTCATGTAACCGATACTGAAACTTGAACTTTTGCTGTTACCGTTACAGGAAAAGTTCTAGGAATCCCAGTTTCCTAGAAAAAGTTTAGTACCTTTACAGATTTTTTTTTTTTTACAGTGTACGTAGTATATTTGGTACATTGTAAAAATTTGGTATAAATAAAATTTGGTACACTGTAAAAAAAATCTGTTAAGGTACTAAATATTTTCTAGGAAACTGGGATTCCAAGGACTTTTCATGTAACGACAACAGGAAAAATTCATGTAACTGATTCTGAAACTTGAATTTTTGCTGTTACCGTTACAGGAAAAGTTCTTGGAATTCCAGTTTCCTAGAAAATGTTTAGTACCTTTACAGATTTTTTTTTTTACAGTGTAGTAAATAGTATAAAATTCATATAGTTAGTTTATGAAATGTTCTGAAATTTCAGTTTAAGTGGTCCGAGACACAAATTCTATCTATTCGATTATTTATGAATGTAATTTACACACTTTTTCTTGCAAGTGGGAAGTTTTTTAAATTTTTTTTCCTGGAGGTTTTTTTACAATCGTGGAAAAAAACTAAATACTCCCTCCCCAAAATAATAAGATGTAACATAACATATGTAACTATGATGAATTCTCATCACAAAAATATACGAGAACCGTGAGTATGTCTTCACAACAATGTTCTCACATTCCTTATAGTATAATTTTCCAGTTTTGGTGAATGATATGCATTTATTTTTCAGATACGTGTACAATTAAACTTCGAATTAACATACTATTTAAAATAAATGTGAAGAATTAGATAGATCTGAAAACGTTTAAAATATAAATTTTGCTTTTTAAGTGTCCCAAAAGAAAGAAATTGCAAGAATTCAAACCCAACAAATATTATCATTTAGAATTTTCCAGCTCTCACCGCCAGTTACGACGAAATTTTAAACTAATTTTAAAATAGCAAGGTTAAAAATTTATTGCTTTCCCAAAAAAGCTGCAACAAACTGTGTATTTATAACGCTAAATATATTTTAATTGTTTAATTTTAAATTTAGGATTTTTTAAAATTTTTTAACCAGGCATGGTGTGAAAAAGAAAGTCCCTTTCAGTGATAGCATAGTTATTTCACACAAAATAGGTAATAATCGAATTTACAAATTCATTTAACGGGGACCCGAACCCCATTTTTGGCCAAAAATCATCAAAAGTTCAAAAAAAAATTTCTCAGCAAATGATAAAATACATATTTGGGAATATCCATGCAAAATTTCAGAACTCGAGGACACTTGGAACAGGTAGAAAATGAGCTTTTTAAATTGTACTCACTATAGAGCTTAAAAAACTAGCGGTTATTTAAAACGTGTTTTCCTGAAAATGACTTTTTTCATATTTTGCCTAAGTTCAAAGTACTAAGGCTCAGTGGTAAAATGATTTATAAACAAAGTGTTTATGTTTTAAGAATCTTAAATAAATTTGCAACAACAGTAAGGAGAGATATTTTTTTTTTATCTATTTCTGAAAATTTTACATAAATTGGTAAACATGAAAATTATAACGAATTTAAGGAAATTTACCATGGGTATTTTTATTTTTATTTTTTTAGCCGATTAAAATAGAAAATTAAAAATATCTCTCCTTAGTTCTTTTCTTTATACTATAACACTATTTAAGAAATTTTAGTAATACCAAAATATTGAAAATTGACTGAGGAGTAGTAATTTTAAAAAGTGTATTTTTAGACAAAAAAACATAAAAATCCCCATAAAAGTTATACTTTTTAATAAAAAGTGAATTTTTTTGCTAATTATTCCTTACAAGAAGATTCTTAAATAGTACACCAAAATTCATTACTTTAAAATCAATAATAAAATTTTGGGTTTTTTTCTTACGGGTCTCCCTTAATTGAAATAACAACACTTCACTTTCGTTGTTCAATTAAGTAATCACTGTTAGCCGAAAAAAAAATCAAATTCCAAAATCTCCTTTGTAAAATAATTACCTCCAAACTGAAAAAAAAATCAATGAAACAATCTTTAAAATACCGCAGCGGAAATTTCTATTCCTGAAATCTGAACCACGAGAGAAAATTATGATGACATGAACTGCCGGCCATACACAAAAGAAACTATAGAGCTGCTCCAGGAAGTTTCCAGGCACTTCCGTTAAAAGTGAAGAAGTAAGAAACGTGAGAAGAATTCTGAAGTTGGATGTTCATTGATCATTCGCCGATACATACAGCTCATATTTAAAATATTAGAATAATTACCTTTTTTTTAGAAATTGAAAATATCGTTTGGTAATTTAATGTCTTTTAATGAAAATATGCAAACGATATTTTTATTAAGAACTTATTGTTGATTAAACTTACTTGTTATCTTAAATTTAATATCATTTTTGAAAAGATTAATTGCAAAAAAATTATTTTGAAAAGTCAAAATATTAGAATATTTATTCAAGTGGTTCAAAATATTAGAATATTTCACATTAATTCTCCTTTAATTATTATCAATTCTTAACTGGTGGCATCATTGATTAAATTCAGACTATTTTATTTAAAATCAGTATTCTTTTTTGCAGTTTGTTTCTTTTTCGTCTTAAAATGGGCCGTGTGAGTGATATTCCTGAATCTACTAAACTTCGTATGGTTGATTTGTATCGGCACGGTAAAAATCAATGTTTTATAGCGAATTATTTACATTGTTCGCAATCGAGCGTTAGTAAAATACTAACACAATATTCAAAAATTGGAAAATTTCAAAATAATCGCCGAAATGGTGGCCGAAAACCAAAAACATCTGCTAGAGATGACAGGAAACTGAAGCGTATAGTTAAGAAAAACCGTTTTAAAAGTTGCGATTCTTGCACCGAAAATGGAAAGAAGAAGGAGTTGAAGTTTCTACATCGACAACATTAAGACGTCTCCATAAATTTAAATTTGAATCTCGTGTACCGAAAACAAAACCTCTCATGACTGCAAGACAAAAGCGTATAAGATTGAATTGGTGTAAATCAAGACGTTTATGGAGCAATGAAGATTGGAAAAATATATTATTTAGTGATGAAAGTATGTTTTGTGTTTCATATGGTAATCAAGGTATTCGAGTTTGAAGAATGAAGCAAGAAGCATTTGATAAAGAATGCCTTAAACGTTCCGTAAAATTTGCTGCTAGTGTCATGGTTTGGGGTTGTATGAGTGCAGAAGGACCTGGAAAGTTATGCATCATCTACGAAAAGGTTAACTCTCTGATATATCAAGAAATTTTAGAATATTACATGATTCCATCATCAGAAGATTTATTTGAAGATGATTTCATCTTTCAACAAGATTTAGCGTCCTCGCATACCTCGGTGTCAACTAAGAATTGGTTCCGCCAACGCAACATTAAGGTACTTCCTTGGCCACCAAATTCACCAGATCTTAATCCCATCGAAAACTTATGGTGTATAATGAAGAAAAAACTTCAAGAAAATCCTCCTTCAAGTAAAACTGAGTTAGTGGCACGTATAAAGTCTATTTGGGCTAATATTGATAGAAATGTTTGTAATACCTTGTATATAGTATGCAAGATCGATTGTACGCTGTTATGAAAGCTAAAGGGGATGCTACATTTACTTCATATTCATAAAGTAATATTGTTGCGTAAAATAAAATATTCTAATATTTTGAACCAATCTAAATTTTATTCTAATATTCTGGTGTGTTTAAGGAAGCTGAATACCTAATTTATTGTGCTGTATTTTATATTTTATAAATGTTAAAATCTTATCTAAACATTCCAGATTTAATTTATAAGAAATTTAATTGCATTTACTTAGTATAAAAAATAAATAAATGACAAATAATTTTTTCTTATTACTTTTTCTCAATTATTCTAATATTTTGAATATGAGCTGTAGTATATTTGAAAATAAAATTCGGATAGCAAAAATGTTAGTTTATCAAATATTACGAAATTGCAGTTAAAGTGGTTCGAAACACAGTTTGTATTTATTCATTCATTTATAGAAATATTTTAAACCCTTTTTTTTCCTCTTGAATTATATGTTAATATGCGCCATCCTTTTCAAATAAATTTTTTTTTAGCTAAATTTTATTTAAAAAAAATTATTTTTATAAAGTTATGAGGATGAAAGTATGGGGACAAAGAATAAGGATCTTTCAATTAGCTGACGAATATTCTTGAAGGCTATTGTATTCATACTGTTTTGACATTAAGAAATTCGGTTTTGTATGTATCTTATTGCACCGGTATTTCTATTTTCTTCTTTGGATTTTTGTACCCAAAAAGAATAAATGCGCTTAAGCTTTAGAAAAACAAGCCTTTTCCAAAATTTACCTAAATGATTTGAAACGAAGAATGAAATTTTGTACTAAAATGCATAAATTTAATTGTTTAATGCTTTGAAACACTAAACTTATGTCCACACATAAAAATATTAAATATCCCATGGAAAAGAAGTAAAATAAAATGTCAAAGCTCTATCAAAATTGGCAGCATTAGTATTTATCGAAAAAGCTAATTATAAAAATGAACTGGTGAAAATTCAATTTAAAAGTTTTCATTTGTATGTGTAAGTGTACACATACAAAAGCAAGTTTTACAATATCTTGCGATATAATTGCCGTACAGATAAAAATGAGATATCAGAATATTCACAATTAAAGAGGCTGAAGAAGATTGGGCGCCGGTTGGTTTTGATCTGAGAACCTCGTGATCAGGAAGCGAGTGCGTTAACCGTTGAGCAAAAGGCCAAGCCAGTTACTCGCAGGTAGTAACTCGCTTTATACTGATCGAGATCGTTACAGAGTATTCCCCCAGTGAGAAAGACGTATTACTGACGTCTGACCAGCAATATGCACTCGTAAATGAATGCTGTCGTACGCATAGTGTGATGCGAGGACAGGCTTTGCGTTGAGAGATTTTTTTGTTTGGTGCTGCCATCTGTTGATGATGAGGTGAGTTGATTGTTGTGTGCTGGAAGTTGATGATGAAAGAGAAAGAGTTGCGTGCGTGTCCAGGGTCACCAATGAAGGAGATTGGCGCCGGTTGGTTTTGATCTGATGACCTCGTAATAAGGGAGCGAGTGCGTTAACCGTTGAGCAAAAGGCCAAGCCAGTTACTCGCAGGTAGTAACTCGCTTTATACTGATCGAGATGGTTACAAGGCTTTCAGTTAATATTTAAAAAAAGAAAATCGATATTTTGACCAAATTCAAGGTACTGTGTCATCGAAAACACTTAAATAATAGCATTACCAGGGTAGTTATTATAAATGGGAAACGTTTCGTAATAGTATATTTGCGTGAGGCTTTAAAAAAACACCGGAAATGTTTTTTGTTGTAAATAGTGATAAAAATGAGAATACATACTGTAAAATATGTGTTAGATTTTTCAATTGCAAATAATTTTCATCTACGATCAGTAAGCTGAGTAGATATCGTGCACTTTTAACTCGGGTAACATGCTTGTTTTGTCTGGTACTGTTGATAGAAATATTTACTGCTTTTTTCTAAGAAAAAAAGAAATGGATTCGTCAAAATTTTCAAATTCCGGTTCTCCACGGATTTACACGTTGTAAAAAGCTAAGTCCCTCTCAAAAAAAAAAAAAATAAAATAAAATAAAATAAAAAAAGAAAAAAAAATCGTGTATGTGACACAAGTTTTGTGGGAGCCCTGTCTCAAGCACTAATGCACGGAACTTAATAAAAGTTGATAATCAATTAGTCCCTGATTTAAATTGGTGCTGATTAGTTTTTGGTGTAAATCGCTCAAAAGGTAAAGCTGCTGTGCAATATTTTTCACGATTTCTGCAATAGCTCTATCTCAAGAACGTATATTTATCAAACTTTAGTTTCAATTAAATCTTGACATACGTCGTTGCAAATTAGGTTTCGGTGTAAATCACCCAACAAGTGGCGCTTCTATGCTGCATCTTGCATGATTTACGTGATTTTAGCGATCGTCATATTTCAAGAATTAATGCACGGAATTTCATATCATTAGAATCCCCATGATGGGCATAAATTACCATTTAATTTTAGTACTGTGATAGCGAATTTTGAAGTATTAACACGCATAAGATGGAAGAAAATTTTGGTATTGCCATATCCCAATAGCACTTATTTAAATACGAAGAATTTTAAAATAACAAAATTCTGGGATAAATATATTAAAAGTTCTATGTTTGTCTTAGACATTAATGTTAAAAAAGACATAACAAAAGTCTGAAAAAATCTCTTTTGATCGCATTGTGGTTTTAAAATGCGGCTTGTATGCTTTATTTTGAATGCCCAGCGTCTTTTTCAAGTTATAAAAGAATAAAATTGACATATCCAAGATTTCTGTATTCTGTACCACTTCAATTTTTGGCATCTGACAAAAAACCTGACAGCATACTCTTTTATGAATTGTGGTTTATAACTAGCAGCAATAAAGATAAGAACTTCAAATAAATAGTTGAAAAATAACACTGTGTAAGATAAAATACACTGCAAAAACGAGTTATTAAGTTATAAGTAAATGCTTAGAATAAAAGTATTCCACGGTTATATTTATTTATTTATTTTAAAAAAAAAAGGCTGGACGGACGAATGGCGGTTCTATACTTAATAGTAATAAAAAATATATTTAAATAAATTGTTGATAAATGAACTTTATAAAAACAAAATCGTATCCGCTAAAATAAACTAATTATTAAATCATAAATAAATACTTATAATCAAAGTACTGGACAGATAAGTAACAATTTTAAAAAGATTGGCGTACAAATGAATGGTCGAATTTTGTTTATTTTTTAAATACAATCATAATAAAAATAATCATTTAAATAAATCGTTAAAAAATACATAAAACTCCATACACTAAAACATAGTATAAGACCAAGCGATCAAGATATAATAAAGGCGTATAATCAAAATATTCCATAAATATGTTTTAAAATATCTATACTGAAATGAAAAGTACAAGGCAGGAAAAAGAATTTTTTTTTTATTTACATAAGACATGCTTAAAAAAAGTGTTTTCTAAAAATCGTTTAAATCTGTTTTGTAAAACTTTGTATTAATGTGATGAATTACATACATCATATTACGGAAAAATAAATCTTTAAAGAGCTGGTCAGATGTGACAATCCCAAAACTTTCTTCCACCTTATGCATGTTAATACTTCGAAATTCGCTACCACAGAGTCAAAATTAAATGGCAATCTATGCACAGCGAAAGGATTTTAATAGTATAAAATTCCGTGCAATAGTTCTTGAAATAGGACTATTTCAAATCGAGCAATTATCCGGAAAAATGAAAAAAAGCGCCACTAGTGCGATTTACACAAAAACATAATCAGCAATAACGTTTAACAAGGTAAACCTGAATCTGAAGTTTGATAAAAATTCGTAATTTAGTTCTTGAGATAGAGCTATTGCGGGAATCGAGAAAAATGCAGCATAGCAGCGCTATCTGTTGGGGGATTTATTCCTAAACATAAATAGAATCACTTCATATCAAGGATTAACTGAATATGAATTTTGACGAATAGCCGTGCATTAATTTTTGTGATGGAGTCATTTCAGATATCGTGAAAACGACAGCAAGCAGTACCACCTGTTGAGCGATTTACACCAAAATAAAATAAACATCCATTCGTTTCAAATACTAAATGAATCTGAAGTTTTGTGAAAATCTGTGAATTGGTTCTTAAGATGGAGGTGTTCCGAAAATCATTAAAAAGCAGCATAGCAGCGCTACCTGTTGTGCTATTTACAACAAAATGTAAACAGTATACGTTCATGCCAAGTAATAACAGAATCTGAAATTTCGTAAAAATCCGTGCTGTAGTTCTTGAGTTCTTTACTAGCGAAATGAAAGACAGGCAGCATAGTAGCACCACCTATCGAGAGATTTATACCAAAAGCTAATCATCATCAATTCACGTTGGGTTCTAACAAAATCTGGATTTTCTGCGAAAATCTCTTTTACAGTTCTTGAGATAAAGCTGTTGCGTAAATTGTAAAAAGGGAAACATAACAACGCCACCTGTGGAGCGATTTACACCAATAACTAATCAGCATCAATCTATATAAAGAACTACCTTAATATTGTTTTCCCTTAAATTCCATGCATTATTTATTGAGAGAGCACGCCCACAACATTTATGTCACATACAGACAGTCACAGATTCACGGACAGACATTTTGTGAAAACATGATTTTGGGAATCTCTAACCCCTTTTTAGGAGTCAAAAGCCGGAATTCGAATTTTTTTTATGAATTCAATACATTTTTCTTGTAAATATAGAAAAAAGTGAAAAAAATAATAGAAAAGTAACATTATGGAAATATATTATTGAACTTTAAAGATAATAATATCACTTCTTGGAGAGATAACACAGGTATGAAACAAAAGAATGTTCTATAATATATAAATATTATACTGAATAATATTACCAAAAATCTTTTACAGACATATAAGGAGCAAATAAGATAACAAATTTTAATAACCAAGTTTAGCTATAAAGAAATAAAGAAATTGAATAAAAATTAGAAATACATAACAAGTTTATTAAATTTAATAAGTCACTAATGAAATTTCAAAATATTTCTTTTAAATGCCAGACAATCCACAGAAATATTTCATCGATTCTTATATCTTAAGATGTTGCGAATTCTTTAAATATAAGTAATATTTTTCAATATTTGTTATTAAAATATTTCCCTTTCAGGCTTAATTTAATCAAGGAATATCACAAACTGAAAAATAAATAAATAAATAAATTAGATACATGAAAGAATGTGCAATTACAGAGAAGAAATAATAAAACGAGAGAATTTACTTTTGTTTCGTAATAAAGTTACAAAAGCATACTTTAATGTTTTCGCAGGCGATAATTATATTTTATAGATCAATATATTATTATTTAAATCATTTCTGACATAACAGTAAAATTTTTAATAAAAAGTACTTATTGGTTTAGTTATTGACAACATCATACATTAATTATGATTAACAAATATATATATATATTTCTAGGGACCTATGTATTTTTCAGAACTAAAAATTCATCTTTTAAGGGCTGAAAAACTTAAGTGAACATTTTAATATTAGTCTTTCATACTCTGATGAGACTTCTAATTATAAAAAGTATTTAATTTACGTATTAATAGAAGTAGATTTTACATTTCATATACCATGCGAGGGTTGTTCTTATAAATAAAGCACGTTTTGTGGGGAATAATAATAATAATAATAATAATAATAAGTGTATTTAAAAAAATTATTTTTGATAAGATTCTTTACAATTTTTTTAAAAACTGTTCTACATATTTTCCATCTCCAAATATCATATCAAAAGAGTTATATGAGATACATTTCTAACTTTTGAAGAATTATCTGCAGTATTTGCCCAAATAGAATACTTGATCCATTCGCAGTCTCTTATACATTTAAATGATAATGATAGGATAGTAACTGCATAAATGTTCTCACTCCTGTCATAGCTACGAGATTTTGCAACTCTTCCTCAAAGAATGGCACCAACGTGATTTTTTTTCATGTTGAATCTATGTCTGCCCAGAAACGATTTCAGGTATCGCACTGAAAAAAAAAAAAAAAAAAATCTGTAATGTTACTAAAAGCTTTCTAGGAAACTGGGATTCCTAGAACTTTTTATGTAATGACAACAGCAAAAATTCATGTAACAGATACATATTTGCACTCAAAATCAAAAGATCTGTAAGGTTACTAAGAATTTTTTAAGAAACTGGGATTCCAAGAATTTTTCATGTAAACTGCAACCCAGGTTACGGAAAAAAAATTTAGTAAGATAACTGTAATTTTTGTAGGCTCGTTTGTAAAGTAACAGATTTTTATAATTTTACAAAAATTAGTTTTGTAGATTTACATTTTTAGCTCACAGACTATCATAGCCTGAGAGCTTATGTGCCCGTCCGTTCTGTATGTATGTGCGTTCGTTCGTTCGTGCGTAACGCGATAACTCATGATAAAAATATCCGATCCACTTGAAATTTTGTATACAGGTATAAGATGATAAGGCGCTTCCCTGATTAGTTTTTGGAGTTCATTAGATATGTATAAGAGAGGGAACAGGGGGGGCTCATGCCCCTTCCCTTAATTGATATAAATGGGTTTTTCATGGAAGATTTTCAGTTTTCGTTCAAAATTTAGATATAGGATCATTCTAATGAGGCGCCCCCATGATTGATATTAGGTGTTCATTGGATAAGTATAAACAAGGGGAAAAGGTGTTCTAATGCCCCTTCCCTTAATTTATATAAATGGGTTTTTCATGCAGAATTATCAGATTTCGTTCAAATCCCTGAATAGTTTTGGAAGTTTAATGGTTAAGTATATAAGAGCAGATAACTCCGCTTAAATTATATAAATGGGTTTTTATTAAGAAGTTTCCGATTTGCTCTGAATTTTGGATATAGATTTTTAATATGATAAAGCATGCCCCTGATTAGTTCAGCGGATTCAATTATTAAAAATAAAAAGGGGAAAGGGGGGAGCTGTTTCCCCTCCTTAAATTTTTTTTTCGAACGGAATTAACACCTTGAAAATATAAGGCTATAATGTACAATTAGTATGCGCAGCCTGTGAGCTCAATGCCATCAGTTTAACAGGGCAATATTCTTTTTATTTTCTTGTACAGTGTATAGATAAAATGTTAGATTTCGGCAGCTTTCTATCTGTAGAATTACAGTTTTTTTACAGTGCGGAAGAGAGAGTATTCGCTCGGCGTAACATTACGACTGTATGATAATTGTTAAAATTGCACCCAGTCAAAAAATTCGATAAGAGGCTCTATTGTTGAGCAGTGTGTGGGTATTCATTGCACTAAAGTCATGCATTTCACAGATATGGTGTAGAATGTCGGCAGTTGTCACGATTCTTAATATGAAAATCCGGATTAAAGACCGTATTTCAATGGCAGTGGGATGATAATTCTCTTTGAACAATTTTAGCACACACGCTGAAGCTCAATAAGTTGCTATCAGATTCACCAAATTTTAGAGCAATTTTAGAGCCAACACTTAATTTCCTCCATTTTACGAGAAATATTGTTTCCACACCCAGTATGATAGGAAACAGCAATATCCCCAAATTTTCATCCACAGCTCTAAAAAAGCCTGAGCTAGCCGTGATTTTTTTTTCTCCAACTTTAAACATTTCAACCAATCATAAATAAGCGATTGTACGAATAGGCAATAAATATTAACGGTTGGTACTAGTAACACTGGCTTTCCTCCGACTTTAGCCATGATAAATGTAACTTTTTTCTCTCTTTGTAGGAGAGAAAGTTGCGGTTAAAATCGTCTGAAAAGTTTATCAGTCTGATAGCACCTATACTGACACCGTAGTTGAACAACTGGGATCTGATGTAGCTCAAAGATGCCAGGAGTCTGCGCGTATGCGCTTAGCTACAATAGTACGAAATTTAAAGGGAAATTTGGAAACTGATCTTAATTTTAAAACAAGCGTCGTACTTTGCTCAATCACAAGTAGAAAGACCACAAAACAGTTGGAGCTAAATGATTTTTTAAGATGTTATTTTTCAACCAGTTGCATAAGTATACTTTTTATCTTATTAAAAGCATTTTATGAAAAACTTTCAATCTGTAAAAACTTTTCTGTCTACAGTTAGGATTACTTTTTCTTACATTGTTCGCATTTTATTTTTGATCTTATTTAATCAAACTATTCTTATAAAATTATTTACAAAAAATGAGCTATTATGACCGAGTTAATAGCCAGCCAATTATGCATATCATTAAAAATTAATAAAATGTTCCTTTTTATTTTACAATTTCGAAATTCTTGCCGGAATTTTTTCCACTTTCAATTCTCTTGAAAAAATACAGAATTTTTGTATATTTCCAAACAAAAACTTTGCTGAACAATACAAATTTATATATTATATGTATTACTTATAACATTAAATTTCTACCCACTTTTTTTCCCATTTCTAGTTTGCGGATAGGCACAGAGAATAATACAGATACCTACACACAGACAGACATGGATGGTAGAAATAACAATAATAATAATAACTATTATTATTATTATTATTATTATTATTATTATTATTATTATTATTATTATTATTATTTTGTTTATGAGAAAGGATCGTAAAGGATGCCAGGATATAAAGCAAGACAAACTAAATAAAAACTTTGTTGAACAGTGCAAACTAATACATTATATACAGTCAACTCTCGTTAATTCGAAATCGGATAAATCGAATCTTCGCTTAGTTCGAACTAAACATGAAGTCCCAAAATTTTCAAGGTCAGAACAACGTTAAAAATTCGAACTAATTTTCTCTTGACTTCGTTTAATTCGAACTAACGAGAATTTCAATTTTTCATTTTTCCTTTCTTTCACACGGACATCAGATCCTTAAGAAAATTTTCTTTCTTTCATTTTTGTTAGAAATTGTCCTGAAACTAGTATACTAGTATACATATAATCCCATTCATTTGATATGATTCTTTTTTAATGCCCCATCTGTCCGTCACTGACACCTGCAATCCTTCTTCCATTGTATTTGTTCCTAATCCCTTAATTAGTTTATGTATTTATATCATTTAATTTAATTTTAAGCCATATTCTAATGATAACGGCCGAAACAAATAAAAAAATACTATAATGTAAAGGGAGACCGGTAAGAAAAAACCCAAATTTTTTATTATTGATTTTAAAGTAATGAATTTTGGTGTACTACTTAAGAATCTTTTTGTAAGGAATGATTAGCAAAAAAAAATTCACGTTTTATTAAAAAGTATATTTTTTATGTCGATTTTTAATGATTTTTTTGTGGAAAAATACACTTTTTAAAATTACTACTCCTCATACAATTTTCAATTTTTTGGTATTACTAAAATTTTTTAAATAGTGTGATAGTATATGGAAATGACTTAGGGAGAGATATTTTTAATTTTCTATTTTAATCAGCTAAAAAAAGGAAAGAAATTACGCATGGTAAATTTCCTTAAATTCGTTATAATTTTCATGTTTACCAATTTATCTAAAATTTTCAGAAATAGTTTAAAAAAATATCTCTCCTTACTTTTTTTGCAAATTTTTTAAGATTCTAAAAACATAAACACTTTGTTTCTAAACCATTTCACCACTGAGCCTTAGTACTTTAAACTTAGGCAAAATATGGAAAAAGTCATGTTCAGGAAAATACATTTTAAATGGCCGCTAGTCCTTTAAACTCTAGTAACTACAGTTAAAAAAAGCTCATTTGCTACCTGTTCCAAGTGTCCCCGAGTTCTGAAATTTTGCATGGATATCCGCATTTATGTATTTTATCGTTTTCTGAGAAAAAAAAAATTGAACTTTTAATGGCCGAAAATAAGGTTCGAGTCTCCCTTAATAACTTTATAATAATACCCCTTTAAACATGTTTTCCTCTCCTACTTTCCATAATTCGAACACTGGATAATTCGAACATTTCTTGTGGTCCCGACGAGTTCGAATTAACGAGAGCCACCTGTATTTTAATTTCCAAAATTAGTGCTGGCTGTTTATTTCTCAACTTTTAGATTATGAATAGGCACAGAGACAGAGAGAGAAACAGACAGACTGGTTGCATAGTCACCAAATATCTACGCATAGATTTTGATAGGATAGATGTAGCTACAACTAACTTTTAACAAAAGAAAACATATATATATATAAACAGCATTTGTATTACTTTAAATAATTTCACTAATAAAATTTAAAAACCAGGTAAATATAATAATAATAAAAATGATAATTTGCTGTTTTGCTTTAAAAAATTTCATCAATGAAATTTTAAAATGGTATTTTTTAATGCCAAATAAATATAATAATTCTTATAATTACAATACATTATTAATATTTATTTATATATATATATGTGAAACAGAAAAAAAGAATTAGAAATAATTAACTAGTAGAATTACGAATATATAAAATAAATAACAAAATAAACTATTTCGTTATTTTGCATAGTTGAAAATTGCTACTTAGTATGAAATACTTGAATTATTAAGGCACTTCAAATGCCCGTTGATTAGAGAGTTATCGTCCAAGTACTTTCTAGCCGACATCTAATTAATACTGCTCTTCAAAAAAATGTTGCATATTTTTATCGAATTGCTAGCCTAAAATAATAACTATCCGATGAATAACATTTTCGCAAACACACACAGTAGAGAATTACAGTTTTAAGTTTTGAGTGACTAGTAATAGAAAAATACACTAAAAACATAATTTATTCGTGTCATATTTATTGTTAGTTTATGAGAGAATTTTTTTGTATAATTTAGATTCTTCAAATGATGCATATTTTTTTTTTATTAAAGTTAACAGTGATTTAAATGATTATTAATTAAAGTAATGTAGAGTTTTAAGAGTTTTATACATTTTGTAAAAATTTAAACTTTATATCTGTTATTTAAATTCACACAATTTCTTTTCGCTTTTAGTTTGTGAATAGCTACAGAGATACACAGAGGCACATACAGATTTGTTACACACATACACACTGGCAGACATGCATGATTTAAAAAGTATAGATATATAATTATTATATAATAATAAAATATTTTTGTCAAAAATAAATAAATATATGAAGAAATAAACAACAACTGTATTATGTTAAGTAAATTCATTACGATATTTAAAGACTTTTTAAAATACAAGTAATAATAATAATAATAATAATAATAATAATAATAATAATAATAATAATAATAATAATAATAATAATAATAATAATAATAATAATAATAATAATAATAATAATAATAATAATAACAATAATAATAATAATAGTTTTTAAATGTCAGGTAAATATAACAATTGTAATGCATTGTTATTGTTATTTATGTTTATTACATCCACTTGTGAAATATAAAAAAATAATAAGAAATAATTTACTGGTAGTATTAGACATATATGTGATAATATAAGATACATAACACAATAAACTATTTCGCTATTTTTCATAATTAGAAAATTGCTACTTAATATGAAATACTTGAATTATTAACGCACTTCAAATGCTCGTTGATTAGCGAACTGTAGTCTAAGTACTTTCTATCCGAGGTCTAATAAAAACAGCTTTTCAAAAGAATCTTACTTGCTGATCCGAAATTACCCAGTCAAATTAATAACTACTCGATGATGATATTCGCACACATAGAATTACGTTTTTAAGTTTTGTATAAGTACTAATAGAAAAATGCATTTTCAAAATAAACTATTCATGTATACTCATTATTAGTTTATGTAGGAAAATTTTTGTATAATTTAGATTCTTGAAAGTTAGTTATTAAAATTTCTCAGTGATTTAAAGGATTATTAATTTCAATAGTGTACGGAGTTCAGAATTTCATACAGTTTTAAATATTTTAATTTATGTCCTTTGTAAAAATATAAATAATTTGACGAACAATAACAACAACATTATTATTATTATTATTATTATTATTATTATTATTATTATTATTATTATTATTATTATTATTATTATTATTATTATTCTGCATTGCATCAAATATTTTTAGTAAAGAAATATGAAAATCGCCTTATATTTTGTTATGTCAAAATATGAAGCAGAAAAAAAAGAAGTTGAAATATTGATCTAGTAGTAATAATACATATATTCCTATATAATATACATAACAGAATAAATTATTTTGCTTTTTTGCGTAATTAGAAAATCGCAACTCAATATGAAATACTTGAATTATTAAGGCACTTCAAATGTTCGTTGATTAGAGAGCTTTCACCTAGTACTTTCTAGTCGAAGTCTAATTAAGACAGCTCTTCATAAGAATTTCACATGCTTATATGAAATTATCCAGCCAAATTAATACCTATCCAATGAATGACATTTCCGTACATACACAGTGGAGAATTATGTTTTCAAGTTTTGTGTAACTAGTAATAGAAATATACAATAAAAATAAATTACTCGTGTCATACTCATTATTAGTTTGTGTGGGATAATTTAGATTCTTCAAATGATTCTTGAATAATTGTTATTGAAGTCACTCAGTGATTTAAAGGATTATTAATTTCAGTAATGCACATTTAAATTTTATTTCTGTTATTTTGATTCTGGTCTTTTTTTTTCTTTTTTAGTTTGCGGATAGCCACAAAACACAGACAGACTTTTTACGCACATGCACTCATACACGCAGGTAAACAAGCATGGATGTAAACGGTATAGATATATCTGTTATTATTATATAATTATAAAATATTTTTTTACAAAAATAAATAAATACATAAATAAATAAATAGCAACTGTATTGCCGTTTTAAGAAATTTCATAAAGATATTTAAAGACATTGTAAATTAAATACAACAACAACAACAACAACAATAATAATAATAATATTGCTAATGAAATTTGAAAATGACTTTTTTTAAATGTTAGGTAAATATAATGCTAATTATAATAGATTGATATTATTATTTATGTTTGTGACGTTAACTTGTGAAATCGAATAAAGAAGAAATAATTTATGAGTAGTATTACATAAGGGATAACATAAGATGCATAGCACAACATACTATTTCGCTATTTTGCATAATTAGAATATTGCTATTCAGTATGAAGTATGAAGTACTTGAACTATTAAGGCACTTAAAAAGCTCGTTGATTAGAAAGAGCTTTCGTCTAAGTATTTTCTAGCTGGCGACTAATTAAAACAGCTTTTCAAAAGAATTTTACATATGTATATAAAATTATCCAGCCAAATTAATAACTATCCGATGGTTACATTTCCGCACATACAAAGTTGCAGTTAGAGTTACATTTTTAAGCGTTTCGTAACTACTAATAAAAAATACAATATTAAAATAAATTACTCGTGTCATACTCATTAATTGTTTATGTGAGAAATTTTTGGTATAATTTAGATTTTTATTAAAAATGATTATTAAATATACTAAGTGATTTAAAGTATTGTTAATTTCAGTAATGTACAGAGTTTCAGGAATTCCATAAAGCTTTTAAGTATTTTAAATTTTTAGTTGTAAAATATTTTATATCCTTTGTTAAAATATAAACATATTGAATAATAATAATTATTATTGCTATAATTATGAATATAATAATTATAATATGCTGCATTGCATTAAAGAATTTTATTAATGAAATTTTAAAATCGTCTTATTAAATGCCAGCTAAATGTAATAATAATAATAATTTATTATTATTATTATTATTATTATTATTATTATTATTATTATTATTATTATTATATCAACGTGTTAAACAGAAAAAAAGGAATTGAAAATACTGATATAGTAGAATATGGGAATATATAATACACATATAAAATACATAACAAAAAATTATTTCGATATTTTGCATAATTAGAAAATTGCAACTCAGTATGTAATACTTGAACTATCAAGGCACTTCAAATGCTCGTTTATAAGAGAGTTTTCTAGCTGACGACATCTAATTAATACAGCTCTTTAATAGAATTTTGTATATTTATACGAAATTACCCTGCCAAATTAATATCTATCCAATGAATGACATTTTCGGCAAACATGCTGTTGAAAAATACATTTTCAAGTTTTGTATAAACTAGTAATAGAAAAATAACTATCAACATAAGTTACTCATTTCATATTTACAATTAGTGTATGTGGAAAAATTCTTGTATAATTTACATTCTTCAAATGATTCTTAAAAAATTGTTACTAAATTTCGCGATGCTTTAAAGAATTATTTATTACAGTTATGTACCGTTTCAAGAGTTTGATGCAGTTTTTAAATTTAATATCATTTCATAAAATGTAAATATTGTGTGAATTTATAACTTTTAAAATTTCTCTATTTTTCGTCATTTTGACTCGCAATTGTTAAATATTAATAATACGCTCCTTAAAAAAAATATCTGTTAAAATGATGCAGAAATAAACTTAACATAGAAGGGAAAATATGTCTAAGGGGCAATATTTAGATTTACTATTACAAATATATGCACCCTTTTAGGAATGTTAGATAATTAACATTCTCAAACTAGTAAAAAAATCTAATTATCACGAAAAGTTTTTATGACAATTCAGTTTCGATAAACATTATTATCATTTTCTTTTAAATAATGGTCTGTCGAATTAAAAAATTGAGGCGAAATTTTTCAATAATGTACTTATAAATAATTAAATAAAATTAATATTGTAAATGTTTTCTAAATTAAAACGCATAGCATTACTTATACGTTTTTATTTTACAAAATGGAAACTCATTAAAACGTTTTACTTTCAGTTTCCTTTATAAAACACGGAAAATGTAAATACAGTCGAGTCTCTATGTAACGAAATCCACCATTCCAGTAAAAAATTAGTTATATAGAGAAATTCGATGTATAGAGAATGATGTTAAAATCGTATTTAATGTGTGAAATTTGAACAAATATTATTTTTGATCGTTTGAATTAAGAATTTGAAATGTTTAAAAGTAAATATTAACCTAACATTTTATTTCTTAATTTTATAAGTTGTTTCAAAAAAGAGAAAAAACATTTATTTGAAAGCTTAATGAAAATAAAAATAACGAAGACTTGCATTAATTTCAGACGAAGAAATCTGTAATTTTTTGTTGTTTTGATTTTAAAATTGTTACGCTTTCAAAAAAAAAAAAAAAAAAAAAAAAAAAAAAAAAAAAAAAAAAAAAAAAAAAAACTGAAATTTTAGCAAGGAATGAAAAATTGTAGTTAACATTTTCCTCCATTTGAATACCTCTCTTATGTGCCTCTCATTGATTCCTCTCTTATGTGTGTATCAATCCAATTGACTCTGTTTTGAGAAGGATGTGGAAAGGTGTGTGGGAGTTGGGATGAATTCGTTGTATTTAAAGAACAAGAAGAGAAGTAATAATAATTAAAAAAAATAAAAATTAAAAAAAAATTAAAAAAAACCTCAGCACTGACGATAAATTAAAAATAAGTGATGGAAAATTGATTCCATATGATTTCGAAGCTTTTTAAAATTGAATAAATTAATACCAATTTATGAAAAAATTCGTTATATGGAGATAGATATTTCGCTATATAGAGACTGTTTTTAATGTAATCATGTGAAAAGGGGACCGTTTCTCCTAAAAATTCGTTATATAGAGAAATTCGATTATGGAGTTTCGTTATAGAGAGACTCGACTGTATTTTCTAAAAAATGTTACTATTACCTGGCTACACTATTTATAACACAAATTAATAAATGCACAAGATAGTCAATTTTAATTACTGCTTTAGATTCTACACGTTTCTTGACAAATATCACGCATTTTTTTAATAATATCAAAACTGTTTTTTTACACCGAAAGGGATGGGAATAAGAAATTTTTGCAGCCGGAAAACTACCGAGAAATGAGTGATTCTCTCCAAATAGGCCAAAATGAAGATTAGGAGGAAGTGAGTCTGAGGGAGTGATGCATTTTTAGAAAATGCCCATTTACTTTTTCACAATACTCTTAATTGAGATTCGGGTTAGTTGGCTTTAACTGCACCTAAATACATATAAATCAGTATTAATTAATTTTTTTAAATAGTTACCTGTATTTAGTATAAGCTGATCAAGGAGTGATGGGGTCCTACGCCTTCCCCATCACTTCCACAGCAACCTCTACTGAATAGAGATAAATGCTAAAAAATATTAATTATTACTGAATTAGATGTAGTTAAAGCCTACTAACCCTAATCACAATTAAGAGTATTGTGAAAAAGTAAATGGGCATTTTCTAAAAATGCATCACTCCCTCAGACTCACTTCCTCATAATTTTCATTTTGGCCTATTTGGAAAGAAACACAAAAATATTAATTAGAACGCAAACAATTAAACTAACACATTTATTTTACAGCAATTCGTTTCGGAATATCATTTAAGGTTTAGTTTTCTAAATAAACCCAGGAATTTTTTATATTTCCTTAAAAAAAATTCTTTTACTCTAAAAAGATGACATTGAAAGAATTTTGCGTATGAAAAAGGAGTATAAAAGTAGCCAAAACATGAAATGTCAAAAACTAAAAAATCAAAAACTTTTGTTGATCAGTGCAAATTGCTAAATTATATACTTACTTTATAATATCAAAATTCTGGTCATTTATTTTCCAACTTTTAGATTTTGAATATGCACGAAGACAAACAGATTAATTGCAAAGATATCAAACATCTACGCATAGACTTTAATAGTTAAAATATAGCTACAAGTAATTTTTGACAAAAGATAAATCAATAAACAGCAGCTGCACAGCCTTAAATAATTTTACTTATGGAATTTTAAAACGGTTTTTCTCAATATCAGATAATAATAATAATAATAATAATAACAATAATAATAATAATAATAACAATAATAATAATAATAATAATAATAATAATAATAATAATAATAATAATAATAATAATAATTAATGAAATTTTAAAATAATATTTTTATGCTAAATAAATCTAATAATACTTACAATTATAGTAATACTTTTTATTGATATTTATTTTCATTACGTTAATATTTGAAATGAAAAAAAGAGGAAAAGAAAATAATTAACTAGCAATACTATAAATGCATGAGATACATATAAGATACTTAACAGAACAAACTATTTCGCTATTTTGCATAATTGGATATTTGCTACTCAGTATGAAGTACTAGTATTAAGGTACTTCAAATGGTCGATGATTAGAGAGTTTTCGTCTAAGTATTTTCTAGCTAACGACATCTAATTAATACAGCTCTTCAAAAGAATTTTGCACACTTATACGAAATTACACAGCCAAATTTATAACTATCCGATGAATAAAATTTCAGAACATAAACGGTACAGAATTACATTTTTATGTTTTGTGTAACTAGTAATACACTATCAAAATATAGTAATTTCGTCATGTTTATTGTTAGTTTATATGGGACAATTTTTGTATAATTTTGATTCTTCAAAATGATTTTTGGATTTTTTTTATTAAAATCGCTCGATGATTTAAAGGGGTTATTGATTTTAGTTATGTACAGTTATAAGTTTTTAAATATTTTAATTTATATCCTTTCTAATATATGTCAAAATATAAATATTTTGCAGATTTAGCTTTTAATAAGAACAACAATTATAATAACAATCCGTATTGCATTAAATAATTTCTTTAATGAAACTTGAAAATATATTTTAATATGCCAGGTAATAATAATAATAATAATAATAATAATAATAATAATAATAATAATAATAATAATAATAATAATAATAATAATAATAATAATAATAATAATAATAATTATTATTATTATTATTATTATTATTATTATTATTATTATTATTATTATTATTATTATTATTATTATTATTATTATTATTATTATTATTATTATTATTATTATTATTATTATTATTATTATATGTGTTTGTTACGTTAAATTGTGAAAAAAAAAGAATATGAAATAATGAACTAGTAGTTTTACGAATATATGAGCTAAATAACATCAAACTACTTCGCTATTTTGTATAATTAGAAAATTTCTAGTAAATATAAAATACTTGAACTACTAAAGCACTTCAAATGCTCGTAGATTAAATAACATTCGTAAAAGTAAGTTCCAGCCGGTGATATTATTATAATTTTAATGTTTGTTACGTTAAAATATACGAATAATTAAAAATTACGAATATATGAGCTACATATAAAATACATAACAAAACAAACTATTTCGCTATTTTGCATATTTAGAAGATTGCCAGTAAATATAAAATACTTGAACTATTAAAGCACTTCAAATGCTCGTAGATTAGAAAACTTTCATCTATTAAGTTTTATCTAACGTCTAATTAATACAGTTCTTTAAAAGAATTTTGCATATTTTTGCGAAATTACCCAGCAAATTAATAACTATCCAATGAATGACATTTTAGTACACACAAAGTAGAGAATTACATTTTTAAGTTTTGTGTAACTGGTAATAGAAAAATACATTAACAAAATAAATTACTCGTGTCATACTTATTTTTAGCTTATGTAGGAAAATTTTTGTACAGTTTAGATTCTTCAAAATAATGCTGGAAATATTTTATTAAAATTACTCGGTAATAGTCCTAACTTATTTTGCCTATTACTTGATGTATACGAATTATATAGATTATATACAGAGAAATATGAAAGATTTCTTGCGCATTTCCATTTACGGACCGATAATGCTGATGAGGAATTTACAACTATGCTTTGTATTTGATGACTGATCTAAATGTCACCATACTAACAAGGAAGGTCTCCATACGGGCTTACTCAGAAAATTCTGAAAAAATTACATAATGTTCTTCTCATTATATATATATGTTTGTAAAAAAAATTTTGGCGGAACCCCAATAGAACGTTCGTAAAAAAATAATAAACATTTCATTTATTTGGCGATTTATCATCGGTTGACGACAAAATAAAATTTCAAAAAATACTTTTTTTATGTCAAATTCTTTTAAAGGTAAATATGTTTTATCTTGAACTTGTTTAAAGAAATTCTATTTATTTAACATTAGTTTTGTCCGCTTTAGTTTGTTTTAACTATATTTTTGTGATAATTCATTTAGAATAAAAATTAACTGTTAAATTTTATGAATTAAAACAAAATTTAAAAAATTAATTAAAATTGTTTCAATCTCAAAATTAACTCCAAACTAATTGAGCTCTGTCGATTCAATTTTGTTGCTATGGAAACAAAAATTTCTCCGATATTGAAATGCATTATTGCAGCATTCTTCATCTGGCCTTTATTTTGTCATACGCTTAAATATATGAAAAAATACTTTTCAATAAGAAAGTATTTTTTACATAAGAAATTATTTTTAAAGTGATAAAATTAAATAACTGCAGCAACAGCAACAGAAGTATATAATATAAAATACATCTATATGTCAAATTCTCTCGTTGTTCAAATTCAAATTCATTACATACTATTTACACGTATTCTAAAATTTAATTGACAAGAAATTTTCAGGTGCTTTAAAATAGTTTGCTTTTGGCAAGGGAAAATACTGCTCGCCAAATCCCCTGACGCTTTCGTTTTTTCGTGCCAAATACTCGAAAGTATTTTATTTTTTTACTGTGTTTCTTCTGTAATTCCGCCGCTAAATATGACTGATCCTTTATTACATGCATAAGTAGTTTAATCAGTATTTTTTTCAAAAAATTCTGAGTATGCCCAGTATGGAGACCTTCCTTGTAAGTAGAATACTACATACAAATCTACCGATCATATACATAACTGTACAAAAGAATTCGAATTTTTTTCGGACTCTTGATGATATTTCCTGTAGTTGAGTTTCAAATTTTATTAGATGTTTTCCAAATAGATATCTTTCACCTTATTAAACTAGGTAGGGGAGGAGGAATAAGTATTTTGATATCGTTGAAAAGTGTTTCATAATCCACATTCAACACAGGATTTTTCGTTCCCTTTTAAAGTACTTACATAAACTAAATTAATAAAATGAAAAAATAACGTAAATATTTTGGAAATTAAAACACAATGCGGCATGTTAAAAGTTTGTAAAGACATTCCAGTTAATAATTTTTTTTCGGTATTTTTTTTAAAAATATTAATTGGAATTAGTAGTACAAAAAACTTCCTTTAATAATTTCTTGTTAGACTAATATAAATAAGTAAAATCTATTTTTTTTTAAATCTACCTTACTCTTATACAAAACGAAGCAACGAAATAGAATAATGAAAGAACTAATAAAAACAAAGGATGATATCTTATCTTAAGAGAAATAAAAAACACCTGGTATTAGATCTTGAAATCGTTTATTTTATCACTTTCTGTAATACTTTAAAATCATCATTTTATGCAAATACTTATCGGAACAACACAAAAGCCATTCTAAGCTGTAAGATAAATCCTGAGGCTGATTTTGGGAGTTTTTTGTACAATGCAAACCCATTTCAATTATCTATAAGAAAGAGGAGAGAAAATGGTAGACGAACAATAAGTATTAAATAGAACTAAAGAAACAGAACACAGAAAAGGTTATAAAGCCAATTTACTTTACGCCTTTGTTTTTGCTTTGATTATTAGCTTTGGAATAAAAAATTCATTAACTTAAATGGATTTTATTAATTGCTAAATCTTTGTGGTTTACCCCTATCCATATAATGAAATTTAACAAATAAATAAAAATTAAAAACGGAGAACAATACCTTTCCAATATTTTTTTTTAAATATTACAAGATTTTTTTTATATATATATATATATAGATCATTGTATTTGTTAGTTTTGAAAATCAAAAAAGAGATTAAGTTATAATGGCGTGATATAATAGTACGTCAGGAAAGGTTATTAAAAACAAGAAAAGTAAATAAAAATTTGCGCTTGCATTATGAGATAGTTTCTAAAACTTGCACAATACTGTAACACAATATTATCTTTTGATATGACAAATAAGATACTAAATAATCGTGCAAAAATACTTGGGCTATTTCAACAATTACCCCAGCAATTACTGTGCTTTTTGCTAATAAATTAAAAAAAACATATAACAGCGTATAACGCTTTTATTATTTTTTTATTATTTGCTTTTCAAATATTTATTGAATTAGTAGTATAAAAAACTTCTTTTAATAATTTCTTGTTAGAATAATATAAATAATTGAAATATATATACATTTTAAAATCTGCCTTACTCTAAAACAAAACGAATTAACGAAATAGAATAATAAAATTACTAATAAAAACAAAACATGATATCTTATCTTAAGGCGAAATAAAAAACACCTGGCATTAGATCTTGAAATCGTCTTTTTTATCAATTTCTTTAATACTTTAAAATCATCATTTTATGCAAGTACTTATCGGAATAACACAAAACCCATTTTAAGTTCCAAAATAAATCCTGAGGCTGATTTTGTGAGTTTTTTGTAAGATGCAAACCCATTTCAATTATCTATAAGAAAGAGGATAGAATACGATAGGCTAACAATAAGTGTAAAATAGAATTAAGGAAACAGAATACAGTTAAATATTATAAACCCAATTTACTTACACCTTTGTTTTTGTTTAAATTGTTAACTTCGAAACAAAACATTCATTAAATTAAACTGATTCTATTAATTGCTAAATATCTGTGATTTTTCCGTATCCATGTAATAAAATTTGATAATTTAATAAAAAGTAAATCAAAGAGTACTTTTCCAATGATTTTTTTAAAATAAATAATAAAAGTGTTTTTTTTTTAATTAGATCATTGTATTTGTTAGTTCTGAAAATTCAAAAGAGATAAAATTATAATGTCATGATATAATGGTATGTCAGCAAAGATTATTAAAAACTAGAAGAGTAAATAAAAAATTACGCAATAATTGTGGGATAGTTTCTAAAACTTGCACAATATTATCATTTGATATGACAAATAAGATACTAAAAACTTCTTTTATAATTTCTTGTTGGAATAATATAAATAATTAAAATATATTTTTAAAATCTATCTTACTCTTAAACAAAATGAAGCTACGAAATAGAATAATAAAAGAACTAATAAAAACAAAGCATTATATCTTATCTTAAGAGAAATAAAAGAGCACCTGGCTTTTAGATATTGAAATCGTTTGTTTTATCACTTTCTTTAATACTTCAAAATAATCATTTTATGCAAATACTTATCGAAATAACACAAAAGCCATTTTAAGCTGTACGATAAATCCTGAGGCTGATTTTGTGATTTTTGTTTTGTAAATTGCAAACTCATTTCAATTATCTATAAGAAAGAGGAGAGAAAAGGATAGGCGAACAATAAGTATAAAATCGATCTAAGGAAATATAACAGAGAAAAAGATTATATACCCAATTTACTTTATACCTTTGTTTTTGTTTTGTACTTCGGAACAAAATATTCATTAATTTAAACAGATTATACTAATTGCTAAATCTTTGTGGTTTTTCCTATCCGTATAAGGAAATTGGGCAATTTAATAAAAAGTAAAACGAAGTAGAATAATTTTCCAATAATTTTATTAAATAATAAAAGTTTAAAAAAAATAGATCATTGTATTTGTTAGATTTGAAGATCCAAAAAAGATAAAATTATAATGGATTGATATACTGGTAATGTTAGCAAAGATAGTTATTTGTTAGATTTGAAGATCCAAAAAAAGATAAAATTATAATGGATTGATATACTGGTATGTTAGCAAAGATTATTAAAAACAAGAAAAGTAAAAAAAAAATGTATAGATTATGGTATGGTTTCTAAAATTTGCACAATATTGAACACAATATCATCATTTGATATGACGAATAAAATACTAAATAATGGTGAGAAAACACTTGTGATATTTCAACAATTACCCGACCAATGCAGCGTTTTTTGCTATAATTATTTTATAAAAATATAAAAGACAGATAACGTTTTTAAATGTAAATAAAATATTCCTGGAAGCATTTTTGTAAACTCATTTTCTTGCAAAATTCAAAAGTACTTGTATTCGCCATTTTTCATTTATAATAAATAAAAATAAAAATAAAAATGAATTAATAAACTACATATTTTGAAAAAGCTTATTTAAAAAATTATGAAATTATGAGTTTAGAGGTAATAACTAGCAGCGCAATATTAGGATATTTGAAAATAAAGTTTTAAATACATTTTAATCCAAACTGTATTTTACGCAATGATAATGAAACATGAAATCAGTATAAAATGCAGTTTAAGAAATTATCTTTTTCTAAATGTGGAAAAAAAAAAGAAAAAAATCTAAAAAATTATTTTGTCGAAACATTTAGACGCTATTAAATTAAAATTTGGAACATTAAGAGCATAAAATATAAATTTGTACTGTCAATTATTTATTACCAAAACATCTTTAATAATAATTGCCTGTGATTCTAAACAATTATTATTTTAAAACTTCAGTTTGATAAATTTCACTCACATTGAAAAAATACCATGGGCTTATTTCTCACGTAAAGTTAATCTTTCGTCATAAATTATAAAAAATACTAAGCATTCCCAAAATAATAACAATCTTGCTTTTCAGCAATGTGAGATGATCCGATTTCTCGGAAACTTCATAAACACGAGAACGCGCATCTAATTCTGTAATAAAAATATATCAAGAGTTTCAAAAAAATACTGTTTTTTGTTTGTTTGTTTGTTTGTTTGTTTGTTTTGAAAAAAATTATTTATAAATTTCTGCTATTTCAAAAAATTAATTACAAAACTACGAAATTAACTCTATTTTATTATTATTAAATCATTCATGTTTTTGTTGTATAATGCTTTTAAATCTGCAATCTTGTCTGTCAGTTGCAATCTTTGCTGAAAACTATTCTTAACAAATACAATTTTATTTTAAAAATAATATTTCTAAACACTATTTTTGCATAGTAGTATGCAAACTTCCGACAAAATAAAACTTGGGTAAGAAAGTAAAAAGGTTTTATATAAAAACGTTACAACGAGAAAGAATAAAAAATGAACCATAAAAACAAATGATGATGTCTTATCTTACGAGAAATAAAACACACCTGGCATTAGTTCTTAAAATCGTTTTTTGTTATCACTTGCTTTTACTCTTAAAAATCTCTCTGGTTTTTTGTGCAAATACTTATCAGAATAACACGAAAGCCAGTTTAAGCTTTAAGAAATTCCCGGGTTGGATTTTGTAAGAATTTTCCAAAACACAAACTCATTTCAATTATCGAAATGAGAAAAGCCATGATAGCGGAAGAGGAATTAATTGTATAATGGTATTTCAGCAACGGTTTTTAAAAACAAGATAAGTAAATAAAAATGTATGCATAGATTATGGGATAGTTTCTAAAACTTGAAAAATACTATAACATAATATTATCATTTGATATGACGAATAAAATACTAAATAATAATGGAAAAACACTTTCAACAATTACCCAAGCAATGCCGCATTTTTTCCTAGTTATTTTGTAAAGATATAACAGCCAGATATGGCTTTTAAAATTTAAATAAAGTATATCACGAGGTATTTTTGTAAACTTTCCATTTCTCGCTAAATTCAAAAGTATTTGTAGTCGCCATTTTCCATTTTCCATTTATAAAAAAAAATTAAACATATATTTTGAAAACGTTTATAAAAGTTCATGAAATTATAAGCTTAAAAGTAACTATAGCTGGCAGCGCAATATTAGAATATCTATTTTTTTTTTTTTTTTTTTTTTTTTGTGCAAATGCTTATCGGAATAACACGAAAGCCAAGTTAAGCTTTAAGATAATTCCCATGTTTGATTTTGCGAGAATTTTATAAAATGCAAACGCATTTCAATTATCGAAATGAAAAAATCGCCACGATAACCAAAGAGAAGTTACAAAATTAATGTATTTATGCTGTGATTTTTTGCTTCGTATTTATGGTGTGAAGCATTCCTGAAATTATGTAATTACATTAAATGGCAAATGTTATATTTTCTCCATATAACTAGAATTTAGGACTTGCAAAGAAAAATTTAAACTAGAAAACAGGAATTTTGCTTTTTTAGAATTTTGTGTCGTCCACAACGAAAAGCAAATATATAAATATAGATAATATAAAACATATTTCAGTTTTAAGACTTAAAATACAAACTTTAATTTTTGATAAAAGGATGTCATTTGCATCGCTTGAAGATTTCCATATTAACTATTCAGTCTTAAGCAACATCTATAGAAAAATATGCATAGATCTTCACTTTCACAAAATAATACACAAAACCAACAACAAGTGATGTCATCATTCAAAAAAGTCGATAAAAATATCGGGTATTTAATGATTCATAAGCCTTCATTTGTTTGTAACATTACTATGAATACTGAAAGTTAAATATAGTTTATAGTCGTGCCATGTTTTATCAGAAATCAACTATTTATATTTTCCCAAAATTTGGAAAACATTTGAAACGTCTAATCATACCACTAAAGGGCTTGCTATGATACATTCTAACACCTCCGCTCACTTTTTGCCAAAATCAAGCTAATACAACAACACGTTGTACACTTATCCAAATGAAAATTACTTATTCGGGCTCAGCTTGCATTGGCTTACTGCACCATATTGTACCACCACTTATTACCAGTTGTATTTCTTCTGGCGGCTCTAGTCTCTTGCGTGCACACCATATTTTTTCTTGCTTGTAACCAGTTCATTGTCGAGTTTGGGCTCCGGCCCGCATTTTCAGAAAGAATCACGTTTTGAGCACCTTATCGCCAGAACAACGAGTGGTGCGGAGATGAAGTCGGTGCTACACACCCTTTCTTGTTTGTGACATCAAACGCCTTGCGAATAGCAACCCTTCCTTCTGCAAAGAGATCGCGCTTATTGTTCATTTGTTTTTCCGTAAATGATATCAAGCAAAGACTATAATATGAGGAAATGTTATTCACCGTTGTTTACGATTAAAACATAGTTTAAAACAAAGAGCTTTTTTCAGATTAAAATGCTTTAAATTTCACTGAACATCTAAACATAGGGTTTTTTTTTTCTCAATTCAAAAATATTATTTTCTTAACTCGCTATGTTCGAAGAAATTGAGAAGTTAATTAAAAACAGCAGTAAAGATTCCCTTGTAATAAATACAATTCTATTAATCATATGTTTTATGACATATTTGAACTTAATTTATTTTGCGTTTGGCGATGTAGTTAACTGAACGTTCTCGCTTTCGCCAACTCGCCAAGGCTGGTGCTCAAAACGTGATTCTTTCTTAAAATGTCTCCGGCCCTGGCAGTGATTGTCTACCACGTTCCTCGCGTTTTTGGCCAAATTGCATAATTCCCAATATTTTCTACTATGATATGTCTTATTATTTTTTTCTGTTATATTTTTTACTCCGCCTTCTTCTCTTACCGGCCGGTTCAGCTTCGGCTCAAAAATATATTTCTTTTTAACCTAAATGAAAAGAAGGTACTGGGAAAAACTTCTATAATCAACTCTACATCTTTGATCTCCTCCTCTGAGCTATCCTTCTCAGGCTATCAAACAGCATTTTTTAATAACAGTGATTATTTGTTTTCTGTTGTAGAATTTTAAGATTTAAATAATGCGAATATTACAATTCTTAAATGCTGTTTTTCATATTAGAAAGCAAAGGAACTTATCGGCATATAGATAGAAAGCATATTTTCTTGAAAGTTTTAACTAACTTCTTACTCACATGTACAAACAATTATTTACAAGAGTTGTTAAAATTGTCCAAGTACTGTTCAAAGTCTTTACAAAAAAAATATTCTTTAATCCTCCAATGAACATTTTTATTTATATCCCCTCAATTATTTTTAAAAATATAAAGAACATTTTTTTTAGCTATATTATTCATAAAAACTGCTAAAGTGTTTTATAAATCTCAAAAAACTCATCACAAAGAATCTTAATCTAAAAAATTATCTTCAGAAAATATCAGCTTTAACTCAAAAACTTCAATTTTGATTTTTCAAAAGTTATTCTTCCATTGTATGGCCACACATTTTATATTTTGAAAAAGGAATATTGACATATATATAAGTTTTTAAAATATCAAAGGCTGTAGGTAGATCAAGATGGAATGGCATGAAATTTTTGAAAGAATCCATAAGCCCTCCTGAAGGACTACATTTCTCTTATAACCTTATCGAATCAGAAAAATAATGTAAAATGTTCAGCTGATTTCTTTAAAGTTGGATCAAGGCCAGAACGGCTAAAAAAGTGAGAAAGATAAATTTGCCACATATAAGAAAAATAGTTTCCTTTTTTCAAAACAGAAATTGGATTTATCAGCGGTATTTTCTCTTTATCGATTTGTTTGTCTATATGAATCTAATGTATCTGACATTTAGTAATATAATGCAATAATACAAATAATATATCTAAAATACAATAATGCAAATAACATATACACAGTAAAAAAAATAAATAAAAACTGTAAGTTTTACAAAGAGAAATTGTATTTTTTTTTCTTTGCGAAAATAAATTCTACATACATATATATATATATAAATTGTGGATTTTTACATGATCTTTCACAGAAAAACTTGTTTTAATATAAAAATACAGATATTTTGTGTAAATTAAACTGTAAAAACCGACAGTTTGTTTTTGTCAGTTTGGGTTAATTTTTTCTACAGTATTTGTAAGATCTTTATTTTTAAAAATTAAAAGTGTGGAAGCTAAATTTAAGGAATTATACTGTAAATCTCTCACGCACGAATTATTTTCAAATGGATAATAAAAAATATCTATATATTCAAAAATTTTGTCTACAAATTTATACCAAAACATTTTAATTGCTAATTGCTAACTAAGCGTTTTAGCCAACTGAGTAAAAAAGCTTACAAGCCGGTATTCGAACCCGGAACTGAGTCATTAGTGTAGAGCACTACTTAACGTTCTGCTAACTGAACCGCTTGGATGATACCCAGGACGATTTTAATTTTCCTCTTATGTTTGTCACATGTTTATGTCAAAATAGCAATCCCCTAGCAACAGGCTTGGTTCGGATACATTTAACCGGATCTGGTCTGTGTCGTCAGAAACCTAACAAAGCAGTAAGTATAACACGTGGGAGCACATGGCCCTTGGTAACAGGCCACGTGCGGAGGAATAGTGCACAGTCAGCACTTTCCCACGGAAAGACCCCAGCAACAGCAAGAAGCATCAGAACGAGGCCGGACCGCAAGATGTAAAGACGTGCCCTCCGAGCTCTAAGCGGCAGAATTCGCCGAAAATGTACCTAATCTCTAAATTGTACATATCTTACATTTGTAAATATCATTGAACTTCGTTATTTAATCAAGATTCATTAAATATGTTTGACAATACCCCTAGAATCCGCCCATTCCTTCTATTTACATGGGGGCTCGGATTTTAGGTAGATTTCGTAAGAAATACTACCTATTGCAATCGCACCAGTTTATATATATATATATATATATATCTCACTTTTTTATGGACACGATAACTTCTATAATTCTTCACCAATCTCCACCAAACTTGTACATAAAATCAAAGGGGATAAAATCTTGGCTAAGTTCGTTAATGGGCAAAATCGGACCATGGGGGTCGGAATAGGGGGCGTTTTTGTGAAAACCGAAAAAACGCCATAACTTCTTAATTAAAGTAGATATCGAATCGGTTTAAAGTTTATATTACTTCTTAAAAATGGGCCAAAAGTATATGCATGACAGATTTTTGATAAATTTAGAAATGGGCTCAAGGGGCGAAAAAAATAGGGATTTTGAGAGAAAAAAATTCATAACTTCGTCAATTTTCAAAATATCAAGTCCAACTAAATTTTTTGTAAATGTTCTTAAAATTATCTAAAACTTTTGTATTTACAAGTTTTTGATAGGACCAAGTTTTATCGATGAAAAAAATTAAAAACGAAAAGAAAAAGGGCGCTGAAAAAAGAGAAAAATCCAACACTCCGTCAATTTTTAAGATATCAAATCAGATTAAATTTATTTTGCATCTTCTCAATAATATCTACAATTTTATATTGACAAGTTTTTTATAGGACTAACTCGTATAGCAAAAAGAAATTAAACAAAAATAGGAATTGGAGAAAAAAAATCTCAAATCCAAACTGCTTATATTCTGACTCATTTTTAAATTCATTTTTGATTTTAAACGCATCCAAATGGTAGATCCTCTTATTTAGAAACTGTATAAAGTGACGCATTGGTCAATTTTCTGATAAAGACAGAATATATTTTAAAAAAAGGCTACCAAAAAGGGTATTTTGAACAGAATTTCCGAAAGTCATCGGGACTGAAAATTGAAGCAAGTATTCAAATAAGAAATTGCGTTTTTTCCCAACTCGTTTTTAAGTCCATTTTTGTTCTCAAACGCTTCCAATTTACAGATCTTCTTATTTAGAAACTATATAATGTAATACACTGGTCAGTTTTTTGATAAAGACTGAATATATTTCAAAAAAGGCTACTAAAAAGGGTATTTTGAACAGAATTTTCAGAAATTATCGGGGCTGAAAATTGAAGGAAGTATTCAAATAAGAAATTGCGTTTTTTTTCTGACTCGTTTTTAAATCCATTTTTGTTCTCAAACGTATCCAATTTACAGATCCTCTTATTTAGGAACTATATAATGTGATGCATTGGTCAGTTTTTTGATAAAGACGGAATATATTTCAAAAAAGGCTACCAAAAAGGGTATTTTGAACAGAATTTTCAGAAATCATCTGTGACTGAAAATTTAAGGAAGTGTTCAAATAAGAAATTGCGTTTTTTTCTGACTCGTTTTTAAATCCATTTTTGCTCTCAAATGCATCCAATTTACAGATTTTCTTATTTAGGAACTATATAATGTGATGCATTGATCGGTTTTTTGATAAAGACAGAATATATTTTGAAAAAGGCTACCAAAAAGGGTATTTTGAACAGAATTTCCCAAAGTCTTCGTGATTTGAAAATATTAAGGAGAAGTTGAAAAGGAAGTTTTCACATAGCAAACGCGTTTTTTTATGACACATTTTAAAATCCATTTTCGCTTTCAAACGCATCCAATTTACAGATCCTCTTATTTAGGATCTATATACTGTGTCGCATTGGCCAGTTTTTTGATAAAGATAGAATATATTTTTTAAAATGCTGTCAAAGTGAGTATTTCGCACAAAATTTTCCGAAGCAATCATGATTAAAGAATTAAGGATGTATTCAAACAACAAATCGGTTATTTTATGACTCATTTTTAAATTTAATTTTTTTTTCTCAAATGCATTCAACTGACAGTTTTTTGTTATTTAGGAACTGTATAATGTACTTTTTGGGTCGATTTTTTAATAAATTCAGAATCTATTTCAAAATATATTGTCAAAATGGGCATTTGAGCTGAATTTTTCTTAAGATGATTTTGATAAAACCAGTTTTTGCAGAAAAATGAAATTAAAAATTTTTCATAAACGGCCAAATGAAGTTATTAAACTGGGTTTATCTCTAATCATATTTTTTGTTGTTGTTGTTGTTGTTGAAATGAGCACTCTTCGAAATCTACCTCCGCCTATAGGCCCAGCCGACAGGGATTTTTTCAACTTGTGCTGTGGTTTCGACCTTGCCAAGATACAAGAGGAAGGGGGAGAGGGTACACTGGGTATAGTCCGAGAGAATAAATAGGTAGAATGTTGGAGCGCTAAAACTAATCACCCGGGTTCGAATTCTAATTTCGACATTTTTTCATTCTGTTGTCTTAAACGGTTAGTTATCAACGATAAAATACATGCATTTAAAAAATAGACATCTGTATGTGATCTTTAACCCTTTCGGTTCTGGTGTACTATTAATAGTACATGTCTTTTAATTGAGTATTACCGTATTTACTCGTGTATAAGGCGCACTTTTTTTTCAAAATATTAGGGCAAAACTCCTAGGTGCGCCTTATACACGCAATAATTTTTTACTGTTGGATGCAGTCGAACGATATACATATGAAACAAGAAATTATTCAAAGAAGATATTAAAACTCGGGAAATGTTACTTAATTGAAGTATTACTGCATATTTTTTTCACTCCTTGCAGTTTTTTAGACAACAGAGCTAGTGACATTATCTAAACGCTAATTAACAATTCACTATACCGTCACTCATTGCTATTTTTCGTCATTCTCTTACAACCCGAAGTCTAAAAATGCATTTTTGTCTTGTTTTCTGGTCTGGTGTAATGTTTGTTTCGAGTTTTTTTTTTTTTTTTTTTTTTTTTTTTTTTTTTTTTTTTTTACTGAAATTTATTTGGTGATTTTTCATTAGCGTATCAAATTTATGGTGCGCGTTATACACGAGATTTTAAGAAATCGCCATTTTTATTTGTAAAGCAGGGGTGCGCCTTATACACGCGTGCACCTTATACATGAGTAAATACGGTATTTTGTTTCAGCAAATAATTTTGTTACTAGTTACATGTAATAATGTTAGTATGTATCTATGGATTAACTATATGATTTCGCAGATGTTTAGGCATTTAGTATTAATACAAATAATATATATTTTTTAAACTTTACTTATACTGTTTGCGATTATTTTATTTTAAACATATATTTCACTTTTTAAATTTAAAATAAAAGTTAAAGAATAATTTTAAGAAAGCTCAAAATGCATTAGAACGTTAATATACGTTAAATCTAGTTGCAATGTAATATTTACTAAACATCTCCAAAAACTCTTCCTTAACCTATTGTCATGTGAATATGAGTTAAATAATATGCAAAACAACGATATTCGTTATGTTTATGCATAGTCGGATGTGGCAATCCCACAACTTTCTTCTATCTCATGCACGTTAATACTTTCAGAAAAATGAAACATAGTAGCGTCACCGGTTAGGTAATTTACACCAAAATCTAATCTGCATCAACTTCTTTCCAGTTCTAAGTGTATCTGAAATTTAGCGAAAATCTGTCTAATAGTATATGAGATAGAATTATCGCAAAAATCCTAGAAAGAAAAACTGGATAGAAGCACCACCAGTTGAGCGATTAACTCTAAACACTAAAAAATACTAATTTATATCTGGGAGTAATTTAATTTGAAGTTTGATGAAAAGTCGTGCATTAGTTCCTGATATGGAACTATTGCGATAATCGGGAATAATTTCTCACAGCAGCACCACATCTCACGTAGCCAAACAATATTGGGCCAATATTGGCTATATCTTGGAGCAATATTGGCACATTGGCGCAATATTGGCATGAAATATTTCTCCAATATTGGGGTGTTTACATTTTGCCCTTATTTAGCCAATATTTGCAGCCAATATTATGCCAACATTGGGGTTTCACTGGAAATATTGCCAATAAAACTCCAATAGTGGTTAAATATTGGAATTTCATTGGAAATATTTCCAAAGTAACGCCAACATTCGTACAATATTGGCGTTTTATTGGCAATATTTACAATGAAACCCCAATATTGGCATAATATTGGCTAAATAAGGGCAAAATGTAAACTTTCCAATAGTGGAGCAATATTGATGTTTTATTGATAATATTTCCAATTAATAAAATATTGGTGCAACGTTGGACCAATATTGGTTTGCTACTAGGGATGTTGTGCCATTTACACCAAAGTGTAATCAGAACCACAATTTATCAAGGATTTACAGAATCTGAAGTTTTATGGAAATCCGTTCATTAGTTTTTGAGATATAGCTGTTGTAAAAATCGTAAAAAATCATCATCGCAGCGCCACCTGTATACACCTGGCAATATACACCAAAAACTAATAAAATCCAGTTTATATCAAGGTCTAACAGAATCTAAAGTTTTGTAAAATCCGTGCATTAGTTCTCTAGAAAAAGCGCCCACAAAATTTATGTCACATACAGACATACGGACTCACAAACAGACATTTTGTAAAAAACATGTTTTTTTGGAAACTTTGATTCCTAAAACGTGTAAATCCGTCGAAAACCGGATTTCCAAAAATTTTCAGGAATCCAGTACTTTCTCCTTTCAAAGATAAAAGAAATAGAAGGAAGTAAAATGCTTCCCTTATTGCCCCTACCCTTAAAAGATCCAATAAATTATTCCAAAATTTTATATATCTTTTTCGCTCAAATAATTTTGCAAGTATGGCAAAAAAAAAAAAAAATCTTATATCATGGATGTATATTTATGGTTTATTACGTTCTACCAAATGAACTACTTGGACGATACCCAGAAGGATTTTAATTTGCATCTCATGTTTGGAACATGTGTGTGACTCATAAAGATATTTTTTATGTTTGGCTGCTGTTGCGGCTTTGCCAACATGGTCACAAATATGTCACAAGAGGCAAAGGTGTTACACTAGATATATTCCAAGAGATTGAGTTGGTAGAACAATGGTACGCTATACCAATCACCCGGGTTTGAGCCCCAAGTTGGACTTTTTCTCTCTATTGTCTAAAACGCTTAGTTATCAACGAAAAATACATGCAATTAAAATAATAGACATCTGTATGTCATCTTTAAGACGGCTTTCAGACAAGGTAATTCTTTTCGGTAAATAGTATTCTAGAAACATATCTTAAAAATACTTTTCATGTTGCTCCTACTCTTAAAAAATCCAATAAATAATTCAAAAACTTTATATTTTTTCGCTCAAATAATTTTATTTTATTATATTTCTTTTTTTAATGTGTAGGGGAAGATGGGGATACTTAAGCCACTTTTTGAATTTTAATTTTTTTAATTTTTTTATAATTTCTTAGAACAAAATAAAATATTGAAAATGAAAATTTGATATTTTTTCTTTAATTGAAAAGCACTTTCAATTAATTTTGAACTATTTTTCTATGTCGAATAAATTTTTACTTTTTATTTTACATTGTGGCTCAAGTATCCCCATGAGGGGGGATACTTGAGCCATGGTGAAGGGATACTTGAGCCAGTGTGGAAAAATACCCACAAAAGTAATTTTTTTCGCTTTATTTTTGTACAAATATTTTACAGAATCATAAATTATGATACATAAAGTCCTTCAAAACCAATTGAGATTGGAATTCAGATGTTTCAGCTCTTTGGTAATATGTTTGAAGAACAATTTCAGAATCGTTGTAACACCACACATCTTTTTACTTTTACCGACATGGTAACTCAGTAGTGCCCTCTGTTGGGAACAATAGAAGCCATTTCTTTGATTTTAAAAAAAGGGGCAGTAACAGAAGTTACAATTTCAATATTTACAATTTCAATTAAAGTATTAGAGATTATGACCTGTAAAACAATTTTAAAAATTTACTTTAATGTAATAAATGTTAAATTGAAAGCTATGTTTACATTTATCTAAACAGGCTATTTTGTTAGTCAAAATGAAAAATAAAATGGATATTTTCATTTTAAAAATATACGTTTTTAAACATTTTTTTCTAAGTCATTATTTTTTTAAGAAAAAAATATGCTCCTATTTATCCAGGAAAAAAAATCTATTAGTGAGTATAAGGACGCAATTATAATTTTTCTTTGTTTCACCCATGTCTAATTTCCTAGCGGGGATGGTTGAGCCATGGCTCAAGTATTCCCAATCTCACTGGCTCAAGTATCCCCATTACCACTATTTTTGTTTATCAGAGTTTTACTAAGTAAAGCATGCAGCTATTTGAACTATTTTAGATTCAAAACACAATTGATATTATACTTATTAAATTTATATATATTGTTGCAACTTTAAACAAATCTTTGATTACAAAAACATAAAAAAACCATGCACCGAAATATTTACTTCAGATAGGAAAAAAACAACTATTAATCACCATACTTTCAAAATGGTACCAAGGTATGTGATTTCTTTTTTACATGTTCAGAACTATAAATATGTTACCATATTGCCAGTTTTAGAAAGAAAAATTAACCAACTGTTATATACCATACTTTCAAAATGGTACCAAGGTATGTAATTTCTTTTTTACATGTTCAGAAGTATAAATATGTTACCATATTGCCAGTTTTAGAAAGAAAAATTAACCAACTGTAGAGATAATAGGGGTGGCTCAAGTATCCCCACCCTAATAGCATGCATGGTCACAGTGACGTCACTGTGAGTCACTTTGGTCACATCACATCTGTGACCAAAATGCCACCACTCTGTGACGTCACATTGTGACTGAGATGTGACTTTCTTAAAAATCTTTAGAAATTTATAAATATCCTTCAAAACATGTTATTTACTTTAAAAAACATGTTTCTGGCAATTTAAATATCGTCGCTTTTGTCACAGTTTCGTCACAATGTTAATGTCAAATTAGTCACAAATGACACATTTTTTCACAAATTTGTACTTTTGTGAAACGTCACAAAAGAGCTCTAAAACGGCCATAACGACTTCACATTTTAGTCACTGTGACTTCACATCGACGTCACGTGACGTCACATCAACAATCGATGGTCACAAAGTCACGATGTGACTTCACAACGCCGTTGCAATGACGTCACCATGCTTTACGGGCACTCTCCCTTAGTTGAATTTTTATAAAGGAGAAAAATCGGAAGTAGATAAATCAAGTTAGAACATGGAAATAAATATTTATAGCTAGATTTATCAGAGGAAAAACGTTCTGATATTCAGCAGAAATAACTTAGTCTGTCAACAGAGATATAGATGAAAGTAAAAGTACTTATAAATAGGTAAATAGCAATATCCTACCGGCATGATTAGAAGTTTAGAAATGAATGTGCAAGCACATGCATAAAGATACATATAAATAGTGTTCTGTTCCGAAATAGACAAGTGAGTGTAGGAAGAAACGTTTTTCTTATCTAATAATATTTTTTATATTCTTTTAACTATCACAAATGTATATTTGAGGTTTATTATGTCATACAGTGCTCAGCAAAAGTTTAGACAATGATCGATTACGCTTCTATTTCCAGAAGTATGTACCGAATGTTTGTAATTCATCTGTCATATATTACGTGTGACTTATCCTTTATTCACACACAATAAATTTTGAATTTTACCTTTTACATAAAATATAATGACAACAAAAATAAAATTAACATTGTGGTAAAAGTATAGACAATTTGTGTATTTACAGATAAATAACTACAAATTAAAATCGAGTTGCACCCGCATTGTTTGCAGTTAGTGCAAGAATGTGACTTTTCATCGAAAAAACTAAATGCTGCATCATTTGAGGGGTCTATTTCGTACCAAACATGTTCAAGATCAGTTCGAACCTCATTAAAAGAAAATTATAGCCAAAATTTGCATAAACATTACGACATATGATGTTACAAAAGTTTTCGATTGGGTCCGGATCAGAACTACACGCCGGCCAGTTGAGATCAATAGTATTTTCAGAGTTAAACGAAGTTCTTCTTTTGTATGCAACATGAATAGATGCTAAAATCCATATTTTACATCAGCAAAAGTTCCCCAAATGACTAAAATTAATCTTCAACGTATATACGTAGTCTTGTGTTGTTCGGCAACCAATGAATAACTCCATAGGTACACGAGCATTAAAGCTATGTGAGGGCCAAATTATTTAAAAGTCACCTTCTTTTTGTCGACTCAATAAAGTCCCAGGATCTTTACCTTAAGTCATTCCAATAGTATACCCACTTGTTTGGGCCATTCAAATTCCAATTTTTTTTCGTTACGGAATATCATAGCGTACCATTTGGGTCCAAATGATGTATGTTTGCAAGTTAATTGAATTCTCGCCAATTTATAGCGATATTTTAAAGCTGATTGTTTTATCATTTTCATGTAAATTGATTTACCTGTTTCTTTAATTCATCTACGAATCATTTCCGTCGACACAGAAAGTTCTGACTTACTTTTAATGTGATTAGCAATCATTACTTGTGTAAATGTCAGTTTCTGGATCCTTTTGTCATCTCATTTTCTCGTCACACAAGATCTTCCAGATTATGTTTTCTTTTGAAGGAGTCATCCTTAGATTATACTTCATAGACAGACCACTTTGGACGATTCAGTGCTGCTGAAATTTCTGCAACAGTCTTCCCTTTCCATTTCAGCTTTCCTACTTCAATTACCTCATCTAATTGAATATTTTTAACTCGCGGCATCTTCACTAACTGATGTTATATCGAGGTATAAGTAAATACTTCAGACATTTGACATCATAACTTGGAAATTTGCATTTTTCCATGAACAGTTGGCTAAAAATCAAAAAAGTGTCTAAACTTTTGCAATATGCAAATTTTACTTTTTTCAGTTAAATTAAATATTATATTATAACCATTATTTTTATTCTACATTATATAAAATATATTTGAAAATAAGTATAGCCATTTGTAAAACTCACGTGTTCGTATTTTTTATTTAAAGGTTAAAAAACACCAGTATCTAAACTTTTGCTGAGCACTGTATTTTAATAAGTTTAGCATTCATTTTTCGGTGAAACTTCGAAATCATATATTTAATATCTAAAATTCGCCTCATAAAAATTTATGTGCGAAATCAATTACTGTCATATAATGATCCTTTGTGACAAAAAAAGCAAGGCCGTTTAATTAAAATAAACAATACTAATGTATCCAAAAGATCGATTTTTTCATGAAGTCAGAATATATTTCAAAAAATACTATCAAAAGTGGCATTTTGAGCGGAATTTCGCTTAAGATGATTCTGATAAAACCAGCTTTTACAGGAAGATAAAATTAAAGATTCTTCAAAAGTGACCAAATAAAGTTGTTTAACTGGGTTTATATCCAATCATATTTTGTTTTTTGTTGTTGAAATGAGCACTTAACTTCGAAATCTAGCCTACACCTGTGAACCAAGCCGACAGGGATTTTCTTCCGTAAATAATATTCTAGATACAAGTCTTAAAAATTCTTTCCATTATGTCTCCTACCCTTAAAATATCCAATAAGTAATTTCAAAGTTTATACTTTCTTTGCTCAAATAATTTTATTTCACTATGTCTTTTTTTTATGTGTAATTGAATTTCTGTAAAGGATAAAATACTGAAGAAGAAAAATCATGTTAGAAGAAGGAAATAAATATTTTCATCTAGATTTATCAGAGGAAAAACGTTCTGATATTCAGCAGAAATAAGTTAGTCTATCAACAGATATATAGAGGAAAGTAACAGACTTATAATGAATAGGTAATTGGCAATATCGTATCGGCATGATATTAAAAGAAAGAAAGTTTATAAATGGATGTGCAAACAAATGCACAAAGACATATAAATATAGTTCTGTTCCAAAATGGGCACATGAGTATGACAAAAAAAAAATTTCTAATCTAATAACATTTTTTATGTTCCTTTAAATATCGTGCATGTATATTTGGATGAATATAAGAAAATAGGGGAATTGCTGTCCGCACAATAAAATCCATATTAAATGTCATAAAATGCAATTTCTTTTGATAAATTTTAATGAAAAATTAGCTTTAGGAGTATTTTTTAGAGATATTACATTCCCAGTAACGCAAATAAAGGAAGTAAAAGACTTGGAATTTAAGACTGTCATTTTCCTGGCATGTCCACTGTGATGTATGCAAAGTAAGAGGTCTTGTTCTATACTGTATAGATATATTTTTCTAGTTTTTTTTTTCTAATTGATATTTACACCTTATAAAACAAATATATGAGGAAAGTAACAAGTTCTATATATTATACAAATAATTTTCCATAATTAAATATGATTGTCACTAAAATTAATATCATTTTCCTGGCATGCTCATTTTAGTTCTTTATCTGGAATAAATAGGGCGCTGCAGAGTAATTATTCTTATTTTTGAGATGATTCAAGTCACAAGTAGTAAAATCACAGCAACCAGCAAAATCTTTTAGATACCTCTTTGAAAATAATGTAATTAAAATCTTTGTAAAAAATGAGTATACTTTTATTATGTCATTTTCCTGGTTGCCATAAATTAACAATTAAAATGAACATTACATGGAATTTGAGCTATTATGTTAAAAATATGTTTTTATTAAACAAAATTAAAATATTAAACCTAAAAAAAATAAGAAGAATGTAAAAAATATTTTAGAATGAACTTTTCATTACCCTGGCATACATATGCCAAGGAATAACAGATAATACACACATAAAATCAACTTATTATTTTTTATTATTTAAGTTCTTCAAAATTAAACAATTTTACATGGAGAATTCTTTACTCTCTAATAGAAAATAAATTTACCTCTTGAAAATTTGAATTGTTTTCAATGGATACTTTCAGTATCTCAGATGATCAAAATCCGACTTTTTTTTTATATTCACCCATTTGCGGTTTATTATACCTTATTTTAATGATTTTAGCATTCAATTTACATTGAAACTTCGAAATCATCCCATAATATACTCAATATCTGGAATCCCCTTCACAAAGATTTATGTGCGAAATCAATTATTCTCATAAAAAGATTTTTTGTGACGAAAAAAAAAAAAAAAAAAAAAAAGAAAAGAAAAGAAAAGAAAAGAAAGAAAGAAAGAAAGAAAGAAAAGAAAAAGAAAACAATACAATGCATGCAATCAAGTATTTATTTTTTAATTTTTTTTATTATCAATAAAATCAAACATATTATATGAAAATGAATTTATTATTTGAAGGTTCAATTGAATTAACTCATGCGAATCAAATGCGTTTTTTCGCATTTGATGAGCCTTTTCTTTATTTTTTAGAGATATGCTATGCTATAAAATAATTTTTTTTATATAAAGTGTGTTTTAGAATAAAAATAAAGGCATTCTCTTCTTTTGTATTTTTAAAGCTATTAACATAAAGAGCTAACGCATACTATTGATTACAATTCTCCTTAAAGCTGCAATGTCTATGATCGTTAATGGAGTACTGGAATAAAATAATAGTTATTACTTTTGTTTCATTCTTTCAACCTTTTTTGGTGGTTCAGAAAATAAAGGTCATTGAAAAATTTTCTGCAATTATCATAATTTATATTTTCTTTTATCTCTTATTTTTGGAAATGCGAAGGCGATACTATTAATATTAAAAAGATATATAAAGAAAATATCATTAAATTTCTGCTTTTTTTATTATATATATATATATATATATATATATATTTATTTATTTATTTTTTAGAGAAATAAATAAATATATATATATATATATTTATATATTATATTTATATATTTTTTAGAAGCAATATATATATATATATATATTGCTTCTAAATAAGAAAGTACTGCAATCCAAATTTGTTCTATACTCGGTTTTCTACGGATTTACACATTTTAAGAGTCAGAAATCACGAAAACTTTATATATCAAATTTCTCATTATCCTGGGATACATATGTCAAGGAATGACACATAATTACATAAAAAATTAACTAATTTTTTAATTTCTTCAAAATTTTACAATTTTACATGAAGAATCCTTTATTCTCTAATAGAAAAAAAATTACCTTCTGAAATTTTGAATTGTTTTCAATGGATACTTTCAATATCTGAAATCATCAAAATCCAACATTTTGTATTATTCATTCATTTGGAGTTTATTATATCATATTTTAATAATTTCAGCATTCATATTTCGTTGAAACTCGAAATCATTCCATAATGTATTCAATATCTGAAATTCCTTTCATGCGAAATCAATTACTGTTATAAAATAATTCTTTGTGACAAAAAAAAAAAAAAAAAAAAAAAGGCAAATGAAAATTCAAATACATGCAATCAAGGTTTTGATTAAAAAATGGCGGTTTCATTAAGCTAAGCAATATCGATGAATCCAAATACATTATATAAAATAAATTTATTATTTGAAGATTCAACGCAATTAATTCTTGCGAATCAAATGCGTTTATTTTTATTTTTTCGAGAAATGGTACGCTATAAAATCAATTTTTTTTTTTAATGGAAAGTGTGTTTCAGAATAAAATAGAGGCATTTTCTACTTTTGTATTTTTTAAGCTATCAGCAAAAAGAGCTAACATATACTAATGATTACTGTTCTGCTTAAAGATCCAGTGTCTGTGACCATTAATGGCGTACTGGTATAGACTAAAAGTTATTGCTTTTGTTTTATTCTTGGGACATTTTACGTGGTTCAGAAAATAAAAAGCATTGAAAAACTTTTGCAATTATTATAATTTATATTTTTTTTTATCATTTATTTTCAGGGATGTGTGGGCAATGTTAATAATATTAATCAGATATATAAAGAAAATATCATTAAAATTTTTGCTTCATTTTATTTATTTTTATTTTTTTACTTATTTATTTTTTTTAAAGAAAAAGGGATTGCAATCAAAATTTATTTCTATTTCCGGTTTTCAACGGATTTACACCTTTTCGAAGTCAGAAATCACAAAAATTTTTATATCAAATTTCTCATTATACTGGTACACATATGCCAAGGAATGACATATAATTACATAAAAATTAACTTATTATTTAAGTTCTTCAAAATTTAGCAATTTTAATGGAAAATCCTTTATTCTCTAAAAGAAAATAAATGTATTTCTTGAAATTTTGCATTGTTTTCAAAGAATACTTTCAGTATCTTAGATGATCAAAATCCAATATTTTGTGATATTCATTCATTTGAGGTTTATTATATCATATTTTAATAATTTTAGCATTCATTTTTCGTTGAAACTTCGAAATCATTCCATAATGTATTTAATATCTGAAATTCCCTTCATAAATATTTATTGCGAAATCAATTGTGTCATAAAATGGTCCTTTGTGACAAAAGATAAAATAAAATAAAATAAAATACATGCAATCAAGTTTTTTAAAAAGAAAAAGCGTTTAATTAAAGTAAACAATATCAATAAACCCAAATACATTATATAAAATGAATTTATCATTTGAAGGTTCAATGCAATTAACTCATGCGAATCAAATGCGTTTATTCACATTTGAAGAAACTCTTTTTTACAGAAATACTATACTATAAAATAAATTTTTTTAATGGAAAACGTTCTTTAGAATAAAAATAGAGGCATTTTCTCCTTTTGTATTTTTTAAGCTATTAGCATAAAGAGCTAACGTATACTAATGATTACGATTTTCCTTAAAGCGCCAGTGTCTATGATCGTTAATGGAGTACTGGAATAGAATAATAGTTATTACTTTTGGTTTATTCTTTCAACATTTCATGTGGCTCAGAAAATAAAGGGCATTGAAGAACTTCTGCAATTATCATAATTTTCTTTTATCATTTTTTCTTTTATTACTTATTATTAGAAATGTGAGGATAATGTTATTAATATTAAAGAGGCATGTAAAGAAAATCTTCATTAAAATTTCTGCTTTTTTTTCTTTACTTGCTTCTTTCTAAAGAAGAATGTTTTGTAATCAAAATTTGTTTCGATTTCCGGTTTTCGACGGATTTACATCATTTTAAAATGTCTGTATGCCCTTACGTATACATTGTAAAAAAAATCTGCAAAGGTACTAAACTTTTTCTTGGAAACTGGGATTCCAAGAACTTTTCATGTATTGATAACAGGAAAAAACCATGTAACCGATTCTAAAACTTGAATTTTTGCTGTTACCGTTACAGGAAATGTTCTTGGAATCCCAGTTTCCAAGAAAACTTTTAGTACCTTTGCAGATTTTTTTTAGATTTAAGTGTATGCGTAAATTATTTTTGTACTATTGAAAAGTGGATGAAGTTATAAATAGAATTTAAACAAATTTCATGAATTTGTTTTTGGCTAGGACCGGCAGATCCTACGTAAATTAGGGAACATTCCGCCGGAAGGAGTGCTGTAATAACCATTTTTAAGCTATTTTCCTTATAGTATCACAGAAAAGTGTATGAAGTTATGCATATAATTGAACCAAATTCCATGCACATGTATTTGATTATGTGTGTCAGGTTAAAGCGACGGACAATTCGCATCTTACTGACTTGGTGATTCTCAAACAACTGACCACGACACGATAACAAACGATATTAATTTATTAAATATCATATTGAGATTAATTTGCTTTTACTCCAGTTAGTAAAATTAAGCGAAAATTCAGAGTGAAAAACAAAACTAGTGTAAATAACACTGAAGTATCATCATCTGTAAAAAAGCTTTTTGAAATATTCTCATGTATGAGAAAGTAGAAAATTTTGGGAAGAAAGTGTACTCGGCAAATGTCGGTCAATAATGAATCCCATGAAATTGAAAAGTCGGTGGGACTGCAAAAATAAAATTTTAAATAGTAAGTGTTGTGGGACGGCGAATCCACTAATTCAGCGATTCCCAACATATGGGTCGTGACCCTCTGGTGGGTCTTGGCAGTTGTTTTCGTGAATCGTGGTATAACCGGGGGTTGATACAAAAATATATTTTATATTTCATCTATTTAAAAAAAATAACAATTTGACCTGTAAGTACACTGTAAAAAAAAATCAAGAGGTTACTAAAAATTTCTTAGTAAATTTGTATTCCACAGAATTTTTTAGTAACCATTACAAACTTTTTCTTTGTAAGTGAAACAAACATGTCTTTTGTAAACTGAACAAAAGAAATTTTTGTATAACTAACTTAAAACTTTTTAATATGAGCCACCAAGTAAATTTTAGTAATAGCTCCAAAATTATATGTAGTAACCATTACGTGTGCCCGAAGGGTAAGAGCTTCCTTTCGAGCTGCAATCAGTGGATAAAAAGACAGACTTCTGAAACGAAAGATTTACGGTAAAGCCGCAATAGATGGCAGCACCAAACATTGCTACCTACTCTATTTTGACATGTTTCAAAATGGGAGGGAAAGTTCAGAGATCATTACCCATGGTAACTGCTACGAAAGGATTTTCATAATCCCTTTATTTACGTTCGGTGCATATTTGGCGGCGGCCAGCATCGAACCCAGGTACTATCAGCCCGGAGTTCGGTGCTATGACCACTAGACTATCACGACCACACCAAGTGTGTTTTTGTAATAGCTATTAAAAATGTAAAACTATTAACTCTATTCGTTGCTAGCTTTTTTCTACTAATTCTTACAGATTCCTTGTAATCGAGTAAGATTACTAAACATTTTTTAGTAATTACAAGGATTACTAAAATTTTTTTAGTAGATCGACCCTTTTTTTTACAGTGTAGCATGGAATAACCGAGGTTTGAAACAAAAATTTATCTTGTGTTTCATGTGTTTAAAAAACATAACAATTTCAACTGTAAATAGTATTTCAAGGGAAAATTCTTAATTTTCTTCTGAGTGAATATGAATATAACAGCAGAATATCCAGAAATATCTAGATCAGCTTCGAAATCCTTGATGGGATTCAAAACAATTTACATCTTTTTTTATGTACAGTGTACAAATAAAATTTTAGTATGCATACAGATTTCTGCAACTTTACACCTGTAGAATTTCATTTTTTTACAGTGTATTTTTTACTCAAAATGCGTAATAAATTAACCCCCAAAATCATTCTTCTTTATAATAATTTTTATTATAATTACTTATATTGAACCAAGCTAATTCATAATGGATATTAAAAGTTATTTGCTGGGATATTTAAGTGTGTGCAATTCACAGCTCAAGTCAATTTTTTTTTTTTTTAAATTACCTTATCTTTTGCAAAATATCATACAAAATAAAAAATATTAATATGCATAATTTATTTTACTGCATATGTGTAATAAATCCATGTCCCTCTTTAAGTTATTCATGCTTGAGTAACTTACGTTTTCACTAACCATTTGTTCAATATTAATGAAGCACTGTATTTTTAAGTTGAATTTTAAAAAGTGATGTAATAGAAATGATATTACTATTTGATTTTTAAAGGATTGGTCAGGTCTTAATATGTAAATAACACTGTTATTTGCAAACTGTTGTTGTTGTTGTAAATAACACTGTTATTTTACTGCATATGTGTAATAAATCCATGTCCCTCTTTAAGTTATTCATGCTTGAGTAACTTACGTTTTCACTAACCATTCGTTCAATATTAATGAAGCACTGTATTTCTAAGTTGAATTTTAAAAAGTGATGTAATAGAAATGATATTATTTGATTTTTAAAGGATTGGTCAGGTCTTAATATGTAAATAAAATTTTCCGAAAAAATATACCATATATACACATTATAAGGACTCTTTTAAGATTTAAAATAAGACTTTCGATTTTTTTTTCTTTTTGTTTATCTATTACACTGTTACAAAAAAAAACTTTAAAGTTACTAAAATTTTTCTAGGAAACTGGGTTGGTTGGTTATATAGAGTTTTATGGCACAAAATCCCTTAAGGGACATGCTGCGCCAATCTAGGAAACTGGGATTCCTAGACCTTTTTATGCAACGAAAACAGCAAAAATCTATGTAACAGATACAGATTTGCACTCAAAATCAAAATATCTGTAAGGTTACTAAGAATGCTTTAGGAAACTGGGATTCCAAGAATTTTTCATGTAACTGCAACCCAGGTTACAGATAAAATTTTAGTAACATAATTGTAATTTTAGTAGACCCCGTTTGTAAAGTTACAGAAATCTGCAACTTTACAAAAATTAGTTTTGTAGATTTACATTTTTTCTTGTACAGCGTACAGATAAATTGTTAGTAACCATAAAGAATTCGGTAACTTTACATCTGTAGGACTACAGATTTTTTTTTTTTTACAGTGTAGAATTGAATTTATTGCACATTTTCTTCATCGTTAATTATTGATGTGTAAGAAAACCACATTTCTCTTTAAGCTGTTTGTGTTTATATTTGTGTACTATATGTTTTATCTTTAGTATTAATGAAACTTTATATTTCTACGCTCAGTGGCAGTTGAATTAAAATAATTAGATTTATAATGATGCTGTTGAATTTTTATTTATTCATTTATTTTGTGCAGTTTCAACATGTAAAAGACTCTCCATAGCAAAATATACATACTAATGCAGACTATTTCATATTTTTAAATGAGTCGTTCAAATTCTTTTCTTCTGTCAATTATAATTCAACGTTATATCTAGGGATCGACCAAAAATTTGATTTCTTTTTCGTTTTCAGTCAAAAATTTGTGTTCGGTGAAAAATGCGGCTGAATATTCGGCCGGACCGAAACTCGACCAATACTATGAGTATTCCAAAAATCTCGTTTCACCCTTCGAAAATTTTCAACATCACATATCGATTTGAGCTTATCGTCTCAAATAGACTATTTATTGCTTCGAACTTTATTGTATATAGTTATTAGTCATAATTGACTCAAGACGTGAATGTAAATTATAAAACAAGCAATGTTATGATAGGCAATTAAACTTTATCATATGCTCATGAAAAAATTGCAGACATAACATTAATAAAAATTTGTCAGTTTAAAACCACAGAAGTGTTTCTTTAAGAAAGTTCTAGTACAACAGAGGATAATTTATAAAAAATCATTATAAAAGATAAATCGGTGTTTGTATACATAAAAATAAAATGTTTTTTAACTAAATGAATTTCATATAATTAGAAATTCTTTCTGTGTCGTTTGTGAATTAATTATGTTTTATTTTATACGAAAATAAAAAGTGTTGAATATGAAGCACAAGGAACCAACATTTTTAAAATGTTTATTGTATACGTTTAAATAATTGATAATTATGTAAATTTATGTATGCATTAATTACTTCTATTTCATACTTTTATTTATTATTATTATTATTTATTTTTATTTATTTATTTATTTATTTTAGCTTTCGTTTTTCGTCGAAAATTGGAAGATTACCAAAACAAATTTGGTATAGGTTTTGACCTTAATTCCTTAATTATAACATCTTTCATATCTTTTTTTTTTATCCTTCCTTACTGCATTCATTTGTCTTTCAATTTTAAACCAATTTAATCAAATTGTTTAGTGGTAAATCGAAAAAGTACTGTATGGACTTGAGACGTAAAAAATGGCGATACTAGGACAACGGATAATTTAAAAAAAAAAAAGTTTTAAAAATCGTTTTATATAAAAATAATAATAATGTTTTTGTTCTTCTAACCTTCTTTAAAAGTTACTTTCCGAATTTTTATATGATTGAAATACAATTACGTATTACAACTTTTTTTTCTGATAAGAATTATTAGTTTCTTATTAGAATATTACACGCATTCAATAAATAGATTTTAAATAATAAAATGAAATTTTTCATGTTTCTGTTTATTTGTCTTTCATTAAACCAATTTAATCAAATCGAATAGCGGACTATAGCGGAAAATCGAATAAGTACTGTTTGGACTTGAAACGTAAAAAATGGCATAATTAGGACAACGAGCAATTAAAAAAAAAGTTTCGGAATTGTTTTTTATATACAAAAAATTATAATGCTTTTGTTCTTCTAAGCTACTTTAAAGAATACACTTTCCAAATTTTTATAAGATTAAAATACAATTACGTATTACATTTTTCTCTCTAATAAGAATTATTAGTTTCTATTAGAAGATTACGTGCATTGAATATATAGATTTAAATAATAAAATGGAGTTTTTCATGTTTCTGTGTATTCAGCTTTTTTGGATAAAAGCCAAACAAGTAAAGTTAAATGTTCTTGCCATGGAATAAGATAAAACAATTCATTTTTAAAAAAATGTACGTCTAATGTTTTTATTAAATAATGATGAATATCGAGAGATCACAGGTGCTGCAGTTTTCAGAGGAAATTTGTTTCTTGTGCTATTTCCAAAATCGTATATTAGATCTCATATTAGAATGATGTTGTTTCACTTTTTGGAGGATTAGCAATAAATTAGGATTCGGAAATAAAAGCAGATATTAACTTTTATGATAACGTAACATATTAATGTTAGCCTTTTGTAACATGAATTATAAACATATATCCGATAATTAGAAATTTGCGTATTTTACTGGTGCTCTCAGAACACTGATTAAAAATAATAATTTTCGGCCCATTGATATTTTTATGTAATTTTTATTCAATCTCGGGGCGTTCTGGATATTTTTCAACAAACACTGCAAAAAAGGACAGTTTTACAGATAGTGTACTGCTAATCGAGATGCTAAGTACAATTCCCGTAACGGAAAAATTTCCATAAATACCAGAAAATTTTCCGTTTTTTCGGAATTTCCTGAAAATAGAATCAAAAATTAAAAAAAAGATATTAATGAAAGTTTTCTTAAATTTATCAAATCCCATCATACGTAATTAATTCAACGATATCCCATGACTGCCAATGATTTTACATAGTCATAAGACCCAAAGAAATAAGATGCGATTACATCTTATTTAAGATAGAGTCTTATTATTTAAGTACTACTGAATTTAACATAAGTAATCGTAATAAATATTGTATTCATGCATTTTTGCTTAAGAGTGCAACAGCTGCTGCATCAGTATCTGAATATTTATACAAACACTTACAGTACAAACGCACCACATTTTCTATGTTTGAGGTACAATTTCCGACTTGTTTTAAGGCCGTTATCAACTGCTTTGCTCAACAAGCGTTAAGTAAAGTTTTTTTTCTTTAACACATTTACAAATTCATTTTTTAACGGAAAGATATAAAACTGGAAAGCTGACTATGGAAGCGATTTGGAATCGAACAGAATTTTTCATTTTTCAATCAATAAATCAGCTATTGAGTAATAAGCGAGTTCGATCTCTGACAAACGCGTTTTTCACCCTAGTTTGGGTGGTTATTCTTTTTTTCCACGCCGAAATTTTGTTCACAAAGCCCACTTTGACATTATTTTCTGAAAAATCTATTGTGTTTGCAAAAAACGGGAAATGAGTGCGATTAGATATTTTCTGGACAACAACGCCTGCTAGTTTTATGCATTTCCGAACAAAAATAAGTGGAAACTTCTGAAATTTCTTTAAAAACTGTACCGCAATTTGCTTTAAAAATGTACCGCCATTTGTTCAATTGCTATTGTTTTTATTATAATTTTATTGAATGATTTTTTTAAATCTCTCTCTATAACGTACAAACGATTTCGAAAAGAAAGAAAATTCGTTTGCATTTATATTGATGAAAATAGAGCAGCAGTGGCCCCACACGGGCATTCCCACCTTCTTCTATAAGGTACCTCCTCTCCCCAGAAGATTTAAGTTTTTTTTTTCTTTTCATTTTGAATGGTCAAAACGTGAAAATTAGAGGTCCTAAGTCTCTAATGCACCCCCCCCCCGGAACTAATGAAATCTCTTAAGGAGAAATCCACACGGCATCCATCCATATCCATCCATCAGTTTCCATCATATACTCTATAAAGAAATAAAAATATTCATCAATCAATAAATAAATAATATATTATATGTGAAACGTTAATTTTCAGACATGTAAATAAACTGTGATCTTAAACCACTGAAATGATCAAGGCTCAAAAAGGCTGACTGTAAATATTGTTCTTTTGCGATAGCTTCGGTTCACTCTTGGCCCGAGGCTATGAAAAACTTATTAGGATTATTTTTAAAAAAGTTTCAAAAGTTTATTTATAACGCATAATTGTTATTTTTTAAATAAGTATGATTTTTATTATTATTAACACGTATTCTGAAAAATTATTAAATATAAAAAAATTATTAATGCATCAATTTAAAAAATATTTTTGATACATACTATGAGACTCAGTAAGCCTTGGTACATTATCTTGTTTTTATAAAAGCAAAGAACATGTATTATTTTTAACAGCTTTTATTTGCAATTTTTTGAGATGAAATCGGTAAAAATGTTATTATTACAATTATTATTGCTGTTAGACATAATTTTATTGTATTAGTTGAGTGTGATTTATATTTTCAAGTCAAATTATAAATTGGAATGATAAATAAATTTCCGAGAAGTGATGAAGTAACATTTATTTTATTTTTTCAACACTTACAATAAGAAAATAAGAAAAATAAATCTGGAACGATTACGATGAAAGTTGATAAATCCTACAATAAATTACTTGGAAAAGAAACAAACATCTAAAAAAAAAAAAGAAAAAAAAATGAGTATTCATTTTTCTCCCACTCAACTTTTTAAGAAGAAATTTGAAAAGAATTTCATCATTTTACAGCAAAGATTTTTTTTCAGGGATAAATTAAAGTTTCTGCAAATTTTCAATTCACGATCTTTTTTAAGAAAAAAAAATTCAAAAATTTTTTAACTGATTTAAAAATATTCTCCTGATATTTTTACTAATGTTAATTTCAATTTATTCTGCCTAGTTAAATAAAAATGTACCAAAAAAAGGAATTATAATTAGGCATGAAGAAAACTTGAAACTTTGGAAAAGGTACATGTTTGAATTGTATATAGTGTATTATTTAATACTTGCCGCTCTTGGAGACTACTGCTTTCGTTATTAAATGTAATACCATGCATTTTATGATGTTAATTTTATTCATAATTTCATTTACTTGTTTTATCCTCTAATAAATCTAATCTAAATCTGATTGATCTGAATTGATAATAAACGTAATATTAGATGCATCTAAAATAATGTGCAGTCTTGTGTAATACACATTTGAAAAAATCTAAAAAAATATTAATATTTTAAAAAAGTAGTAAAAATCGTTAACGAATCATTTTTTTTAATTAAATAAATATACATTTATTTTAATTTATTTTATTTTATTTTATTTTATTTTCTGTTTTTTATTTTTATTTTCTTTTATTTATTTATTTGTTCAAAATGTAATTTTAGCTGAATATCGAAATGCATTAAATTCCCCACTTGAACCAATTTTTTAAAATAAAAAAAAACTATTGAAAACATGAAATATTTTAATCTGAAAATGAATAAATTTCTGTAAACAATCCCAAGAACAATAACTTTGAAAAGTGGACATGATTTTAGGTAATGTCAATTTTGCAGTCGAAATTTTTCTCCATAATTTTATATATAAAACCCCTCCGTGTATAACAATTCCGGGTTCAACCTATCCACGAGAAAAAGAAACTCATTTACCAATGAAAACGTTTCATAGTTGTAATGGAGCATTCTCATTGGTCAGATTTACAGTGGCAGCTGTAAATGACGTCACTACATTTTACTTCGCTTTGAAATCTTTCCACGACTTCAAAAAGTATATTTAATTAAAACTTTTTATTAAAGGAAAGCGGAGGTGCGTTTTAAATGCAATATTGTAAAATTTTTTATATTCGGGTTGCTTTATTTTTTTTTTTTCTTTACAGCCGTGAATGACTCTTGAGAATTTCAAATCTATAAATAACATTGTGAAAAGTTACCTCCAATTTTAAAGGCAATCTATTTTCTGACCAATAAAAGCATTCCATAGTCGTAATGGAGCGTTCTCATTGGTCAGATTTACAGTGAGAGCTCTAAGTGACGTCACTACATTTTACTTCGCTTTGAAATCTTTTCACGATTTCAAAAACAATATTTAATTAAAACTTTTTATTTAAGCAAACCACGGGTGCGTTTTAAATTTCATTATTATCCCCACCCTATCTACCAGATAGTTTTGCTATAGTTTTAAATGCAGATTTCTGTTGAAATTTTCTTTTTTTTTTTTATTTTTTTTTTATTTTTTTTTTTATTTTTTTTTTTTTTTTGTTAGATTTTTCCCTCTCCAAGTTTATTCGCTGTATTTATCAAAATCGTTTCAGCCTAAAGTGGCTATGATTGACCACAGTTGTTGTAATTTTTTATCATCCTTTAAAAATGCAAACACGTCATTTTGACGGGCTATCTTCTAGTTTTCAAAATAAAACTATTAACTGCTATTCTTAACCTCGTAAATTATGCCACACAAACTCTCTGAGCCTCCCCAAAAGTCGATAAAATAATGTACATTCTACATCAGGGGTCATTAATCACATGATCGCAGAAGTATTTGCACCAACATACTGGTTTTTTAAATATATAAGTGAATATAATGAAAGTAAATTATGCTTTGTATACAATTTTTATTTTAAGTCCATTACAAGAGCGTCCATTGAAATTTATACGCGTAAAAGGTTTGTTTGAAAGTTGCGTTTCTTTTATTATTTTTAAGTTATGGTTAGAGTTAATGAATAAATTCCACGTAGAAAGCTTGAATAGAAGGAGCCACAATAGAAAATAATTTTAGACCATCATCTATTTTTAGGTGCGCTAGTAATTACATAAATACGTAGCACCTATAGTTGTCGTTCAGTTCGTCCGTCCGTCTGTCCGCTTATAGCATCGCAAAAACTACCCAGTTGAATTGTTTTGAATTAAAAATATATAATTTTTGTATAATTTTGTTGAATCATTTCAAATTTTATGAAAATTGGATGTATAATTCAACTATAAGGATAATCAAAATTTTTCAGATATATTACAACCAATGAGAAAAGATACTTTCAAGTGCATTTTAATGATGTTATACTCTTTCGAACATAATAAAATCGATATACATCTATGAAGTACATATTAAAATATACATTTTGTACAATCTGGAGTGCAAAGAATATTTTTTTATTAATTTACAGGACCACACAAAAATATTCCATTACATAATGGTATAAAAGAAAACTTTATTTGGGGGCGCGTTTTAATTAGATCAAACTATTTCACATTTTATGAAACTGATATATACAGGTACACACAAAAGATTTCGGTTACTTATACGGAATCCGAAGTATTGTATACTATAACACCAATATCTGAATATTTTTAAAACTTCGTTATAGTACGAACTCACCTCATTTGTTACGTTTGACGTGCAATTTCGGACTTGTTAATTTAATGATTTACAGTAGCGCGCGTGGTTTTGCTTACATCTCATTGTCGCGTCTCATTTATATTGATCCTGAGACGGTTTGTATTTTTATTTCTTATTATGATTATAGTTCTTATCAGAATCGGAACCGAGACACGTCAAGTTATTAATATATTTTGTAACACCTTTCTTAAGTAATGTAAATTGTATATTAAAATATTCATAAAAAGCTGAAGTTTTAAAATCTCATGGATTCAATAAACTTTTTTACCAACAGACTGTGTTTCATTTGCCCATAAAGCCTATATAAATTTGTAGTGTAATAGCAACATATTCCGAGAACATGAATAGTAAATATTGGTTTTAATCGATTGATTTAATGGTTTGTTTGATGCTGTCATACATACGATAAAAACAAAATATTAAAAGATTCCCTCGCGTTGAAAAAATAATTTCGGGCATTGTAACATTGTTTTATTAGTGTTATAGCGAAACTTGTTGCTTTTTTCAATGGATTTTTTTTTTTTTCGTATTCTTAATAAGGTACCCTGGGGTAATAACGCCAAGTGCTTATATTTTGCATAATTATGAAATAATCAGGTAAATGACACCCATGTGCTCTGCGCAGAAGAGTTTTGAGTCATATAAATCGCAAAAAACAGCTTCAAGTTAATTTGTTTCATTTTTAGGTCTTATTGTTTTTACAAACAACTAAAATTAACACTTGATCTACAATTTGCGAGATACGTTTTGTGATGTGAAGACTATTTTTTTTTATCCGGAAATACTTTGTTAATTACATAAATTTGTAGTGCATTTCATGTACTTTTAAAATGTTGTTGAAGATTTTGGATATCTTCTCGAGATAATTTGTAATTTTAAATGCACTGCGCAATAACTATACCGGGGTAATAACGCCAATCCTTTACATTAATACCCTAGTTGATTCCCTACAGTGGCCGAGCTACATCCTAAATACTGATTCAAATAAACACAGTTAAAACTGTGCAATGTTTCTCATATTTCTATTTAAGCGGTCCTTTTTAAGCAAAAAGAAGCTCACTTTCTGATATTCTTTTGCCTCATCCCCCCCCCCCCTCCCAAACCACACCTTTATTTTTCTTACACTTTCACAAAAAATTGAACATTTTCAATAGCTTAGAATGCAATTTGTCAATTTCTAAGTTTTTAGAGTTTGTATTTTTAGAATTGGTCTATCTACATGCAATTATTCCATCTTATTTCATAGTTTTGTTTGCATAGCGTTATTACCCATATAGATGGATAATAACGCCAAATAGCATTGGTCAAGAAAAAACGCCATTACATTTTATGAATACATATCTGTTAAATTATTTTATTTTATATAGATAGTCAATGAGTTGCTGTATCAGATCCTATATTTGTTTGAAAAATACAATCTAAAACTAAGCCGTGAAAATTGATAGAACCTTAACGTGGCGTTATTACCCCAGGGTACCTTAATTATAGAAAAACTTATTGCTCTTTCCATCGATTTTTTTTTTTTTTTTTCACGAGTAGTATTAATATAATTTTTTTAACTTATCAATGATTTTTTTGTATTTATAGTAGTTTTTAAAAAAATTATTGGTCTTGCTAGTAGAATTTCTCTTTTTTTATCGTTAGTAGTTTGGGAGAAACTTATTGACGATAGCTCTATTAACGATTTTGAACGTGTGTAGGGATGTGCATATGTTTATGTAATGTGCACACAATAAACCTATAAATAAATATGTCAGTTAGAAACCATGCCCTTGAATATTTATAAAAAATTCGAAAACGCATATTATAGTACAAAGATTGACAATTCCTGGTCTACGTGATACATTATAGGTTGAAATTATAATTACGAATCAGACATTTGATGCATTGTAACAACCATAAGAAGAAACACGATTGATATATGTGGTTTAGGATGAAAATCTCTTTTTAAGTATAATATAATAATGTACGTATTAAGCGTACGTATATATATATAACGAATTTAATTTTAAAGTTAATACATTTACGAATTTTAAATCCTGTCTTCATAATTATGTATATCGTAATATAATTCTTAATCATTTATATAAAATAAGATGTTTATGCTCTTCTCATCTTATTAATGCAAATATTAAAAAGCTAGTTTATGATACACTAAATAATGGTTATCCTAAAAAAATCATATATTCTTTAATATACAATTAGTTATTACATGATCTTAAAAATAATTAACACATTACGTAAACAAATGTATGAAAAATTATTAAAACATAAAAATAATAATAATAAATTAAAAATGTAAAAAACGTATTAAAAATATATATAAAAGGATGGTTGGGAGGGTAGATGTTAGAGTAAGAAGTTAGGGGAGTTTTCTGGATAATACGCAATGGTTATTATTATTTTTAATTTTGAGAAGGGAAGAAGCATTTACTAAATTGCAAAACATTTTATGCATGTTGTTCATTTGACACTAAAGCATAAATAATTGTACAATTACATCAATTAATATAATTTATATCTATTAATATTATTTATATCATTTTATTAATTTTCATGATTAACTTGCACATAATTATTAACAAATTGGATTCCTAAAGTACTAATTTTAAGGGTATTAAATATATAAATTATCTATTTTTATTTCTTATTTCATCTTATATTAAGATATTGGGTTTAGGTTAGCATATTCAAATTAAATGATTTTGTTTACATATTAAGGTATGGCATACTTGCCAACCTCCGGCTTTTTCTAAATCAAGAAAACGGATTTTGAACCGGAAAATTTGTTAAATTAAATGGATCTTTCATTAAATTCTGTTCTCATTAGCAACCTATTTAATTTAATTCTCTAAATAAATTTCTGGTTCCAAATATGTTTCTGCGATTTATAAAAAGCCGGAGGTTGGCATGTGTGATGTATGGTATATTTTTTCTGTTAACGCGTTACAAATGCGACTTTATTTTTTTTTAAATTTTTTATTATTTTTCGCTTTTTATTTTTCTATCCAATTTAGAATTTTTTTTTGTGTGTGTGTGTGTTTCGTTTATGATGTTTTTTCTTCGTTCAATTTTGGTTTTATGTGTGTTGGTAGCCCCAAATTCGTATTATTTTGCTTTTTTATGGCTAATACGAAGATGAAACCACACACTTCATTTGTAATTCCAAAGTGTTTGGGGTTTGACTATTCTGCTTTGGATCTGTAAATTCCATTTGTATTCATTTTATTAGGTGCGTTCGTAATTATGTAAATACGTAGCACCAATTAATGTCGCTCAGTCCGTCCGTCTGTCTGTCTGTCGATCTGTCTGTCCGCATATAACAACACAGAAACTACCCAACCGAATCGTTTGAAATTTAAGATACATAATTATAACATAATTTTGTCGAGTCATTTCAAATTTTATGAAAATCGGATTGATAGATCAATTACAGGTACAATCAAAAGGATTCCGTTACATTACGGTCAATGGGGAAAAAAGTTTCAAATGCGTTTGAATCGTTTGAAATTTAAAGCATATAATTATTGCGTAATTTTGTCGAGTCATTTCAAGTGTTATGAAAATCGGATGCATAGATCAATTACAGGGACAATCAAAAGGATTCTGTTACATTACGGCCAATGGGGGAAAAAGTTTCAAATGCATTTTAATAGTTTGAAAATTAAAACATATAATTATTACGTAATTTTGTGGAGTCATTTCAAATGTTATGAAAGTCAGATGCTTAGATCATTTACAGGGACAATCAAAAGTATTCCATTACATTACGGTCAATGGGAAAAAAAGTTTCAAATGCATTTTAATGATGTTACACTCATTCGGACATAATAGAAGTGGCATGAATCTATGAAATATGTACTTAAATATACATTCTGTACAATCTGTGATGCAAAGAATTTTTTTTATTAAATTACAGGGCCACACAAAAGTATTCCACTACATAATGCTATACGGGGAAACATTGTTTGTGGCGTGATTTAATTATACTCAACTATTTCACATTTTATGAATAAGATATACGTTGCTGAGGTGTAATAAAAATTACTTCCTGCATATTTACAGAAACACAAAGATTTCGACTACTATACTGTATCCGAAGTACGCTCTACTATATCAGCAAGATCTGAATATTTTTAAAACTTCGTTATCGTACGAACGCACCTCATTTGCTACGTTCACGTGCAATTTCCAACTTGTTTATTTATTTTTCCCCCATGTTTAGTGTGGTAATTTTCTATTAAGTTCAATGGTTCATATATTGTAATACAATTAATAGTTTTATGTATATATATATATATATATATATATATATATATATATATATATATATATATATGGGCGATACTCAAAGTAGAGGACAATTTCAAAAGTGAAATCTTAAAAAAATTACTGTTAGCAAAATTTCTGAAAAAAATAGGTGTAGTTAATATAGTATTTGGTATACTTTACATGTAGTCAGCAGAGCTAAATATTTAAAAGTTAACTTAAAAAAATAATTAGTATTTTTTGAGCCATGCTAATGACAAAACAAATTGCATGGAATAAATATATTAAGAAATTTTTATTTTCTTCCTGTTTAAATATTTTTTTTCTATATTTATTAGCCTTCCTTTTCAGCAAATGGTTTCCATTTTTACATATATACATATAAGAAGAATAAAAACATTACCAAAGAGCAAACTTTGTTCACATGAGCAACATTCTGATACCAACAATGTAAGAAGCTGTCTTAGTGATTTTCTGACAGATTTAATGCATATTTTAGGGATAATAAATGTAATACCTAAATTTATATGTAAAATCAAACTTTATAAAAGATACAATATAAGCAATGGTTACATTTATGCACATAGAAGTCTTTAGCATGGACAGAAAAACCATGCGAATGACACTGATATTTGTCCATGCTATTGACAAATTTTAATTTAAATAAGATTATGAGCTATAATATAATCCCAATGCAATAGTCCTTTCTGGGGCTTTTTAAAACACAAAAGTTCTATGCAAATAAGTAAAATAAAAATTTTAATTATAAAATAAACATGAAAATTATTATCCATTCTAATGACATACAATTGATGTACGCCCCTAATATTCAACTTCTATTCTTAAAATACAATACATGCTTCTATTTTCAGGCTGGGATAAAATGGCTACTTGTTGCCATGGAGAAACTTTATATTTTCAAACTATTGTCATATGTGAAAATGAAATTTTGATTAATAACCAGCTGTTATAGTATTACCTTGTTTTGAAAATAGAATATGGAGGACAAACTTTAATTCTTTTTTTATATATTATAATTTTATTTTTAAAAAGAAATTTATTGGATCAATCCTCTCCTTGATTAATTTAAAGAAAGAATAACATTTGTTTTATTTTATAAACATGATATTAACTCTTGAAAAAGCTAGTATATACAAGGCACAGCTGCTGTGGACATCCATGCTAATGACATTTTGAACATTTATCTGTTATTTTAAGGTGTTTTTTAACTAAAAAGTTAATAATTCTTGAGTGCAAATAATGAATAATATTAAGACAAACATATCTAAATATAAAAACATGACAGAAAACCTGTCAAATTTTTTTGCATGCCGAAAGACATAAATTGTCCCCTATTTTGAGAATCACCCATATATATATATATATATATATATATATATATATATATATATATATATATATATATATATATATATATATATATATATATATATGGCGTTTTATATTACTAAATTCCGTATTTCCGTGTTTCCTGACATCGAAACCTAATTCAAATAGTATGCACAAGATTATAATAAAACTAGAAACATATGATAATGTAATCTTATTTTTAAGAAATTTTGAATAAAATAAAACTGTTACAAAATAAATTTAACAGAAATCTAATTTAATTAAATTTTTAAGTATCGTAGAATTTGATTCATCGCCAAGTGTTACTTAATCATTCAAAAACACATTGAAGATATTATATGCAAAACTTTCAAATTAAATTAGAAAGAAATACTTCACGATCAATTTAACTAATTAATAATTTTTTAATCAAATTCCACTATCCAATCTTTTTTCAATGGAAATAACTTTAGATTTCTTACAAATATATATCTTTTCAATACATAGTTTACATAATAGCATAAAATATAAAATTACTTAAAACTAAGGAAAATTTTACACGTTATGTTGTGATTCTTTTTCATTATTAAAGAAAGCAACATTTTATAACGAAAACAATATAATAAAAATATCATTGTATTCCGATGTTGAAGAAAAAGCTTTATTGCTTTGGATTCATAAAAACAGTATAAGAATTTTTTTTCTTTGCTTAAAAAACAGCCCACTGAAGTACTGATAAAATTTTTCTTCCGTTATTTATAGTGAGAGGTTATGTTTTTTCTCCCTCTGGTTAAAAATGATTTTAATGTCAAAAAATAAATAAAACAAAAATTTATAACGATAAGACAAGATTTCTCTGTTTCCTCATTGTTAACATAATTCAAACAAAAGAAACATTTTATTGTTATGAAAGAAATAGCGACAACTAAAAAAACAATAATTTAAATGTATTCACAATTGCACTGCAAGAAAAATAATGTATCTTAGTTTTCGGTGTAAAAAAAGATGAATGTTTCTGGTTTTACAAGAATATAACATAACCCCGAAAGAAAAATGAAATAACATCTTCTGAGTTATCCACGATTTAAAAGACATTCTTTTTCCTCAGAAACTCCAGATACTAATATAATTTCTATTTCAAAGAAAACATGCTATGAGGACCGCAGAAGCCAAGGGGTATAAATGACAAAATTGAAAAAATGAAATAAGTGAAAAGACAATCCGGCAATATGTTTTTTTTTTCTTTTCAGGTAAAGAAATATAATTGATTTTCTAATTTTGTGCTGTAATCTAGAGATAAACCACTTTTGCCGAACAATAATCAAAATTGATTAGTTATAAATTTAAAGAAAATTGCCCTTTCCCTTTTTTTACATTTATTGAATAACAGCTCAAAGACCACGATGAAAAAAGCGGAAATTTCCTGTTTCAATTCAGTCAATTATTATTGATGTTCAAATTTAACGTCAATTATCTTTAACATCAATTTACTCAAAATCGACTTTTTATTACTTGTACCCCTTGGTTTCTGAGGTCACCATATAAAATAAATTCTGCCACTAGCTTTTAGAAACGTTTCTGGTTAGTTTTATTGCATATTAATCGGTTTTCTTAAGCAAAATAAGTTTTTGGATGCTATCAATTCTCACTTAAATATTTTCTCCTACGTAATTGAATCTACATGGCTGGTTCAACAATTATTGACCCTAGTATATATAATTTTTTTGAACTGCAATGGTTGATGTGGAATATTGAATCCGATATCTTAGATGTCTATATGCCCAGTTTCAGAACCGTAGCTGCTATATTAACATATTTTGGATTGAGAAGTGAAAGGCTGGTTTGGAGCTTATTCGACTAAATTTGTGGCAGTGGATGAGACGTGACAACTGTCGTTTCGAATCGGGATCATAGTGTATCATCCACTAGCCCCATAAGCTCCAAACCAGCCTTTTCCCCCCACCTACCCCCTTTAGAAACCCTTTAAAAATAGATCTTTAAAACTTCTCCCTCCCTCCAAAAATATGTTAATGTAACAGTTACGATTCTGAAATTGGACATATACACTGTAAAAAATTTGAAACATTAGCTGCATCGTGACTCTTCCGCTTTTATAGAATATCTCTATTTTGACCAATGAGAATGCTCCATAATACATTGAAGTAATCTTTTTCTATAAAAAGGTGGAGTGAGGGTGCAGCAGATGTTTCAAATTTTTAACAGTGTAGGAATCTAAGACATTAGGATTCCTTATTCTACATTGATTATCGCAGTACAAATAATATATATATACTAGGGACAATAATTGTTGAACCATCCACGTGTATATTGATTTTACAAATAAACGTGTAACTAAAAATCCCAAGTTTACTAAACCATGTACAAATCGTTGTGAAATCTAAAAACTATAAAAACATTAAAACAAAGTTAAGATATTCAACACTTCGATCTTTTTCTGTGATTTTCATCAGAAAAACGCCGTCATACTGCATCCAAAAAACAGAGCAAAACCTCTTGAATTTTAAAAGTTCGTCATATTACCAGTTAACTACCGCTTTAACCAATCACAAGCAAGAAAATATGCAGTGCTAACATCTATCTGACAAAAAATAGAATAAAATTTCAAATGGTTTAATGCAAGAGAATCACGTGGCGTCACCTCACGTTGAAAAATATAAGATGAATAAAATTAACTGCAAAATTTTATTTTAACATCTGTATCTAAAGTTTAGAGATATATGAGATGTTGCGTTACGAACTTTAATATTTATTTTATGTTAATAATAATTTTAGTAAATATATATAGGACAGTTGCACCATAAAATTTAACTAATAATAACACATTGCTCAGTGGTGCACAAAACAGGAATTTTAATATACATTAGTACATATTAAAATAAAATAAAACTTTCAACGTTTCGCGCCGTCTTCTGCGGGCGTCTTCAGGAAAATATGAAATGGAAGGACTACGTTTGCATCTTGTTCGAGAGATTTTATCTCTCGAACAAGATGCAAACGTAGTCCTTCCAGAGATTTTATCTCTCGAACAAGATGCAAACGTACTCCTTCCATTTCATATTTTCCTGAAGACGCCCGCAGAAGACGGCGCGAAACGTTGAAAGTTTTATTTTATTTTAATATGTACTAATGTATATTAAAATTCCTGTTTTGTGCACCACTGAGCAATGTGTTATTATTAGTTAGTTAATAATTTTAGTGTTAATAATAGTCCTTTAATTTATCATAGTTTGTAAAAAAATGTTTGTTGAACAAGGCAATGTTTACTTCAAAATGAATAATATTCATGGACTTAAAAAAAACTGATTAACTACTAGGAAGCGTTTCTGAGAATCAGTTGCAGAAAGAAAAATTGCTTTTATAAATTCTTCTTTAAATATCAGAAGTATGTGAGTTTCAGCAATTTTTGAAGACAAAGGGCGCTTTTTGGATTCATGGATGACTCAGAAGAGACTATTGCATGGTTCCGTTCATGGTTATACAAAATTTTGTTTGAATGAAAAACATGTGCCCTTCTTTTATAGTGTTGAAAATTAGGGTAAAATCGGATACAAAATACAGTTCTCCACAAATCATTGGATATACAATACGTGAAACTGATATCATTGTGCTGTATGTTAAAAATTATTTTTGCTGCATTTATTTGTAAAAATTATACAAGAAATTATATTTTTGCGTACTAAATTAAAAAGCATTGAAGAATTAATATAATTCTTATTGTTTTATTTATAGCATAAAGTTATTTCTTTTTCCGATCTGCTGAAACGATTCCAATAGCAGAAAATTTTGTAAAACAAAACGCTCATATCGTTGACAAACAGATTTTTTTCTGTCTCTCTTTTGAACTTCTGACATGTTTTAAAATAAAGAGGAAATGTTTTAAAAAAGAAAGAATAAGGACATGTATAGAAAAAGATTAAGGATAAATAATAATTTGAATTTATTCAAAATTTTCGACGCGAGGAAAAAAAAACATATCTTATTCGTTGACTAATATGGAAAACTAATATATTAAAAGTTAAGACATTCTTTATAGCTCATTCTATTTTAGTTATCAAACAAGATTTTTCAGAAATAACTTTCTTTTTTATTTTTTATCTGTCTGATTATCAAAAGAAATAAAAAATAAAATGAAGCGTATATGTTACATTTAGATTATAATATCACATTTTTCACTTAAAAAATAAACGCAAAAAAGTTTCTTAAAAACAAAATACAAAAAAGGAGAAAAAGAATCGCAAGGCCTTTTGAAAAAATTTTGTCTTTATTCATCAGTCACAAATAAGAGGCATGCTACTATTTTGCAGGTTCCCTTTGTGTAGGATACCTTTGGCAAGCAGAAGACTGAAAGTAAATGGAAGAGGAAGGGACCGTTTAAAGAAAACAGCCAATGGAAAAGCAGGTGGCTTCAGCCAATCACATACAGAGCATTAACCAATCAAAAGAAAATAGAATGAAATAGAATATGAAATAATTTCCATAAAAGGGCAGAGCCAAAAAAGGAAAACTGCAAAAAAGAATATATATATATATATATATATAATAAACAGAGAAAATGGTTGGTTGGTTGGCTGGTCAGTTCGTTTGTGGGGATTTATCGGCATGAAGTCGCTTATGCGGTATGCTCTGCCAAGAAAGAAGTGAAAAAAAATTAAATTATTAAAATTTTAATGTAAATGTTAAAAGATATATATGCATAACAATAATAGTAGCAATGAAAAATTAAGATAAATATAAATTAAAAAGAAATTAAGAATTAAACAAGCATACAAATATATATATATATATGTGTGTACTACCGATATCTATACGTATATAATATATAGGTTCCCCCCAAAAAATATAAAAAGATTATATGGTTGAAGTCAACAATTTTTTTCAAACTACAGAGAGCATAGTGGAATCAGATTTTTCATTAACTGCAATCTCACGTTCGCGTATCACAATAAAATTTCAACATTTTAAGGAGACAATTTACCTTAAGATTAGTCAAAATGTCTATTTCTCGTTTTTCATATTAAATAAAAACTTGTTTAATTTTGAATATTTTGACATCTCATTTTTACCCATACAACAATTACGTCGCGAGATATTGTAAATTTTGTTAATATTCCAAGCGCAATTAACCATACAAATTAAACCATACAAATTAAAACTTTAAATGACTTTTTCTTCATGTTCATATTTTCATCAATTTTTTATTTTAGAAATATTAAGGATTTTTTTTTTTTTTTGTATTTAAGATGAAACTTTAAACTCTTTTTAGTATGTTCTTTATTATATATATATATGTAAATCTGCCACACAATTAGTCTTCAGATGATTTTTTTTTAAATAAAAGTATATGAAGTGCTAAATTTCAGGATTTTTTACTATTTATATCAATAAAATTTATATTAAATGTAATATTAGATGTATCTAAAGTCTATACGCAGTCTTGTACAATACAAATTTAAAAAAAAAAAATGGACAAGATATTAACATTTAAAAAAGGTATTAAGGATTTTTAAAAATACAATTTTTTTAAGCTTTCCTAAATTTTCATTTAAAGATGGAATTATTTTTTTTATTTGAAAATTCCCTGCTACTTGAACATCAAAATGCAGTGAGTTCACCAGTTGTACGATATTTTAGTAAACAAAATTGTTGAAAATAACTACCCTCTTAAATAGATGTAGATGTGTCCTAAAGTTTCTGTAACTTTTTAGAATGTAAAGTTGATATCGTCATGTTAAAAAATAGACGAAGCATTTTATTATACAGAGTGTCCCAGAAATATTGGGACAAATTTTAAGGGAGTGGTAGGAACCATCACAAGGATTCAGTTTTACATAGCACCCCATGGTCGGAAACGTTTTCTGGGCACGGTAGGGGCGACACAAAATACAAGAAAGACCAGATATGAATAAGAGGAAAAAAATGTTTATTATCCTTAATACAGCAAAAAACTAGGAAAAAATAACATTAAAGAGACAACGATCGTCATCAAAACAGGTGTTCAAAATTACGATCCCGTGCCGTGATGCACGGAACGTATTTCCGGCGCATGAATGATCTAATAATCCCAAAAACACAAAGAATGCCCAGAACTTCGCTAACAACAGCCACGATGCGTGTAACAAGTTCCACAGCACTTGTCTTAGTATTTTTGCTGCACTACGAATAATAAACATGTTTTCTTTCCCTATTCGTGTCCTTTCTTTCTTGTGTTTTGTGTCGTCACTACCGAGCAAAGAAAGCATTTCCGACCGCGGGTTGTTATGCAAAACTGAATCCTTGTGATAGCTCCTACTTTCCCTTAAAGTTTGTCCTATAACTTCTGGAACACCCGGTATTTGTAAAACTGCTACAAATATCTATATATATATATACATAAAAACAAAATCACTAAAGGGAAAAATACTTTAAACCGTCAAAATTTTCGATTTTTTTTTAAATACATAATTTGATTTCGTTATAATTTCTGAACAATATGCAAAAAAACTGCATTAAAAAATTCCCGTTAGTTTACTAATAATGATAGTTTTATTAAGACTACATATGTAATGTTAAATGTGATGCTAAAGCTTTGAGTTGCGTTTATTCAAAACGATGAATTTTGATATTGCGCGCAATGTTACAAAAAATCTATGCATGACAATTTAATACCACATATTCGTTTCTATATTATCGACAATTTAAAACCAAGAAAAGGATTTTCAATCCAAGAAAATTGCATTTTATTTTTTGTTTTTTACTCGGAAAATATTCATTAAAATTGAAAATTTCTAATTTTTTTAATTATTAAGTTAATTTTTTCAATTTAGTCAGTATTTTTTACAAATACTCTAGTTTTAGTATAAAAGTAACACTAATACAATTATGTATATGTTTTCACCAAATTTTCTTATTTAAATGCTTATTTTCCAATTTTAACATGCGTGCAAGCCGTGTTTTTTTTCTTATTATGCTATGTTTTTTTTAATTTATCATTTCAAAATTTATTTATTAATTTACAAGTATATACATATTTTTTAAATATTAATATGAGTTTTATATTTAATTGAAGTTTGATTTTTATTTTTCACTTATTATACAGCTTTTGAAGCTTGGGACATAGTGATATATTTTTGCTTTTTTGATGTACTCAAAAATATCCTACCCCCTAAAAGCACTAATAAATTTTTCTTTCTTTCATTCATAGCCGCAAGTTACTACCTTTTCCCATCTGGTAAACAATTCTAATGCCAAAAGAACCTGCAAAACAAAACCTTTATAACAATGACAATAACATGCAGATTTGTCGTGTTTTCAAATTTCTAACATGCATACAAACAGAGGAAACATTTTATTTGATAAAAAAGAGAAATAATAATAACATCTGCTCAGAGAAATAATAATTTTAATTTCGTCACTTTTTTGCTGCGAGGGAAAAAGACTCATTTGTTGCGAAATATGTTATAGAAAAAAGGTAATATATTACAAAGACTTGAAAAGAATTCCTTACCTTCATCTCATTTGCTCTATCAAAAGAATTTGTCTCCAAAGAAAGTCATTCTTTTTAATATTCACAGGTTAATGGAGAAAAAGAAAAGAATGGTAATGAAAAAATATGCAGATATTATTATACAATGTGCAAAAGAATGTTTGAGTTACATTCAAATAAATTTTAAATGTATAAACAATTGCATCTATATGTTTTCATTTAACAGATACTGCAGCGCTTATGGTGCCAAAATTTGGTACTTATCGGCCCAATCTCGAAACCTATAAGAGATAGTGAAAAATGATTTATTACAAAAGCGTAGAGCGTTTTCGATTTCTTAAAAAAGTTAATATATTTCATAGATATTACATATATATATTATGATTTTCTGTATTACGTGTTAGATTACACTGGAAAATACCAAAAAATATGTCAAAAGTAGAGTTAAAAAAAAATATCTCCGAACGTGGTCGGATACCTTAAATAGATGTAGATTAATATCATAAGTGATGAGTAACAAAGTTTCTGTAACTTTTAGAATATACCAGTTGAAATCGTTATGCTCAAAAATTAAAGACGCATTTTATTACATTTGTGAAAGTGATATAATCAATTATTATTATTATTATTTACATAGAAACAAAATCTGCTAAACAATTCTAAGCCAAAAAGAATCTGCAGAACAAATTCTTCAAACAATGACAATAACATGCAGATTTGTCATGTTTTCAAATTGCTAACATACATTCAAACATGGGAAATATCTTATAAAAAAGTAATATATTACAAAGACTTGAGAAGAATTCCTTACAGTCATCTCATTTCTGCTATCAAATGAGATTGTCTTCAAAGAAAGTAATTTTTTTTTATGTTCACAGGTTAATGGAGAAAAAGAAAAAGAATGGAAATGAAAATATAGAGATATTATTATACAGGAAGTAAAGTGAAGTTTGTATTACTTTCCAATAAATTTTAAACGGACAAAACTAAAACAAGTATCTACATGCAGTAAAATGATTATGTATGCTATGATTTAAAAATTACCGCAGCACTTATAATACCAAATTTTGGATAAAAAGTATAATATGAACTTTCAAATGTTTAGGCTTACTTAAAAGGCGATTAAACAATCAACTATAGATGTTGAAAGTTAATTTAATTTGAAAACATCTTAGTACTTTCAAACCTTTAAAGAGGATTTTCCTCAGAGAATATTTTCTTTTATAATCGCCTTTTAAGTAAGCCTGAACATTTTAAAGTTCATATTATACATTTTATGTTAAAAGCAAGGCGAAATTTTCATTCCGTCATATATTTTATATTTATTTCCAAATTTTGGAATTCATCGGCCCTATCTAGAAACCTTTGAGAAATACTGAAAAGCGATATATTACAAAAACGTAAAGTGTCTGTATGAAAATAGCGTCTTATGTATAAATATAACTTTACTTGAATTTCTGAAATGTTAATTTTACGATAATCGAACTCCGGTAAAATACGCCACTAATAGCGTATAGAAGTGTAGCTAGGTCAACAAGAATCTACATAATCCTTCTGTATTGGCAAATAAAATAATAATGTATGTTTGTAATGTTCAGAAAAACACCTGTTTCTAAACTTATTCTATTATTTAGACATCGTATAGTAAAAAATAACATTTAAACATTTAATTGCTTTTTTGTTTGTTCGTAAAAGGTTCAAATACAGTTGCATAATAAACTATATAAATTCTGTTAACTACATTGTTAGTTAAACACAGAAACCACATGTGCTTGACCAGGTCGTGACCTGATGTCAGTACTGCTTCTTTCACTACAAAAATCACTACACCATCGGAATATCAATCTGCATGACGCACACTAGAGATCTACACGGGCCGAGCCTCGGCTCGAAGCCCGAGTTCTGCCCGGGGTGCGGGATTTCCATTAACGGCATTCGGACCGGTCTCAGGCCTTTTTTCTAAAGGCTCGGCCCGGACCGGGACTAACTAATTTTTTCCGTATGAAGCCGAGACAGCTTTAAAGTCTTCCTACTCTTCAAGGACCAAAATGATCAGTTCCAGTTGAATCATCCCGAATTAAAATCATTTTCTCGAAGTGGCCAAGTCTATTCAAAAATCTGTAAAATATGGCTTGATCCAAAAATTGTTGCAAAAAGGCATATACGTTTAAGTCGTAATTATTCTACAATTAAACATTAGAATTTATTTATTTATTTTATTTATTTATTTATTTATTTATTTATTTATTTATTTATTTATTGAAGAAACGTAGATTTCTAGGCTTATTTAAATAGAGTTAAACACATGAAAAAAAAAACTGCCTATGATGGAATTTGTTTTTAAGCTGAAAACTGGAAATTTCTTTTAAACTTCTTTTAAGCTGTTCATCCACGCAAAATGAATACAGTAATTTGCGAGAAAAAAATATATTAGACATTTACACCTACTAAAGAGTGAACGTATTTTTTTATTTCCAATGCGATTCCGTCTTAGAACATTTTATTTTTACCATATAGCATGTTTTTTATGTTTCCATTACATGGAACATGGACTAACAATACTAATGATAACCTTTGTTTGTTGTATATTAATGTTTCAGTTAACATAAGGTTTAATATAAGGTTTAAGTTCACATAACATTAACAAAGGTTCATTAAGAGAATAAATATTGCAGCTTACTGCATTTCTACATAAATGCGGGCCGCTGAATTTTCTCTACGAGCCGGACCGGACACGGGCTGAATTTTTAATTTCAATAAGGGCTGAATTTTTTTTCTATGGATCAGGCCTTGCTCGGTAGTAGAAATTTCGGCCCGTGCAGACTCTAACATATACTCCATACAATATACATTTTGCATTCGACGATAGATTTTACTAGCAATCGCATTTTTAGCTATTAAAAATTACATGACCACGCGTTGACACCGTTTACAGGAATCCATTATGTGAATGATGTCTTTTAACGTACTTCCACGCTATCACACACACATCTGACAAGATCTGACGATATCTCATGATTACCAGTACACTTTGCCATCTATATAAGCATACGCAGTCATCTTTTTCTTCAAATACCGGAATTATTACATCAATGTCACTTTCATTTTTTCGATTCGTGCATATTCTAAACTACACTACAATTCAGAATGTAGCTGATTTGTCGTGCATGTGGTGTAACTGGTCGAATTAGAATACACTTCTATTAATACTTTCAATGACATCCTATTCAACAGAAAGCAAAAGCAATCTGCAAAAAAAATTCGGTAAAATACCTTTATTATTTTACAGTTATCACAGTCAGATATTCCGTACTGACTAAATAATTGGATTGTGATTACAGTTTCCAACATAAAAATAGTTTGTCCTTTTGTCTTGATGTGTATTGTCATTGATGTATTGCCCGGTGTCCCGAGTAGATCGAGGCTACAAATGTTCTGAACAGCAATATTTTATAGTAAATTTATTCTCCTTATGTAATGGCAGAATTATCTGCTATTAAATATGGCGAAATAAATTATAAGAAATCTGTGGTTTTCAGAGCATTTGGAACCGTGATTTATGCAGGACATAATACTAATTATCACCTTTAAATGTACAAGGTAGAACCCGTCGAATTTCGACGAAAGTAAATGTTTAAGAAGGAACTGTTTCACTGATTTATAATAAGCCTATAAAATTAGTCACAATAAAAAATGCACCTTATGTTGATAAGACTAACTCTTACACAAATGATATTTAAACTAAAGTGTACTTTTTTCATAAAACTCAATTTTGGAAATTATTAAAATTAAACTTTAATCGTAATGTAAGCAATAAAATATAGTAAAGAACTATTATTATGTCAAAGTTGTCAATTAGGGCTCTTATGTTTGGTATTCCAAAATGAAAAACAACAAAATTTATTCTATTTTGACACAATCGTAGAATTATCACCTGTGAAATCTAAACCCGATATCATTTTCACCATCTTTAACCATCACCATTTTCACCATCCTCTAAAACTTTACGTGTACCTTTCGTTATCCGTATTTCCCTTTCATTTTTTTTAATTGCATTCTAATTTGATCATTTTAAAAATAATTTCAATACAAAACTTGAAGTCTCGATCGCTATTAGCTGGAAACAAATACTAAACTGTTTGCATTCTGCATAGTACGCATTTTATTTTCAAATTTTTTCACTTTTTATAAAAAAATGGCAACGAAAAGTTACAGTAATCTCCCCCCCCCCTTTTACTTTTAGCAGAAATGCATTGCTTTTGTTGCCACAATTACGAAAGCGGTATTAAAAACTACAAAAAAATTAATATTTCAAAAATAAATTAAGATACAGTTTTCAAACAAATTCCATTTAAAAGCACATTTTTTTCCTATACGATGGTGTAAAAATAGAAAATGTGGGAGGTTTTTAAGTTTAAAAATTTACGGTAGCAAATATTACAATACAAAAATTTTACTTCAAATTTCAAAGTGTTGCCATTCGCATAATGACGTATGCGTTACGCACAGATACGTTTGGCCTTTATAATATAGATATAATAATGCTTTTGAAATACCCTGTACAAAAACACTCTTAGAAAAATATTTATATTTAATTTTTTAAAACATATCGTTTTGAAATCGATTTTTCTAATTTGCATTCATTTCAAGTTATAGAGAAGTGTTAATAAATAAATGGAGTAGAATCATACAATGGAATATTTTTGCTCGTTACATACATAAAATCAGTTCTTTATTAAGAATATCAAAACAATTGAATAAAGATTCAAATTTTTCAAATATTGTGAAAATAAATAAATATAATGGAATAATCACATTACAAAAATACTTATCTTCCGCTGATTTTGTAAACTTACTCTTACCCAGTATAATTCAATTAATCTACAGAATATCTTTACTTACCTAGAACAGAATAAAAATACACATTAGTATAAAAACGCTAACTAGTATACATAAAATAACACTGTATAAATTTAGAAGGTAATAAACTGCAAAAGAAATTTATCCGCATACTTTATTAAATTTATTGCTGCCATTTCTTCAAACTATCATAATTCTTGGCAGTTGAACAAAGTTAACAAAGCATACGAGCGAAGAAGAAAAAATTAAATGAAAATAAGGAAGAATATTAGAATCAAAGGAGCATACTTAAAAAGACTAATATTTAATTCTTGCCTTCATCTTTAATATCGATTTATTGTGATTTTAGTTTGAATAAATGGTTATTATTAATATTATAACCACTTTGTTTCACTGGTTAGTTACATATACTTCAAATGATTTGAAATGATCGCTAATACTAATCCCATAGAAGAAACTTATAGTGATATTTCCATAGTAATGCAATATTTTAATAAGATTTTTCTTTTTTGCATTGGATAGCTGAGATTAATCTGTACAAAAGCAGTATTTTACTTTTTCGATTTTGTTTGCAAATACTTTAATGAAGACGCTTTCATTTTCAGAACCGGTTTCGAAAGTGAAAGCATCCGCATAAAATGATCTGCAAACAAAATCGAAAAAGTAAATAACGGCTTGCATATAGATCAGCTATATAATGCAATAAATAAATAAATAAAATAAAGTAGAATAAAATAAAATAAAATAAAATAAAACAAAATAAAATAAAAAATCAATATTGAAATGCAACTGAGATATATTTACAAACTTCTATCATTGGATTAGCATTAGCGAGCCGGTTTTTTCGTTTAACTGGAATATCCTCTTAATTAGGGCAATAATATTTTTTGAAAAATCGTTATTCAAATTCAAGATTAATACACAAAAAAAAATCTTTAATTCTAGAAATGTAAAGTTAAGGAAAACTAAATACTTATAAAATTTTATCTGTGTACTGCACACAAAGAAAATGTAAATCTACAAAACTAGTTTTTGTAAAGCTACAGAAATATGTAGTCAGCTAAAATTACAAAAATCTTATTTTATCTGTAACCCGGATTCCAATAGCATAAAAAGTTCAAGGCATCCTTGTCTCTTAAAAAAAACTTAGTAACCTTGCTTTTTTTTTCTTTTTTTTTTAAATGCGTACGTATATCTATTACATGATTTTTTGGTGTTGCCGTTGTGTAAAAAGTTCTAGAAATCCCATTTTCCAAGAAACATTTTAGTAACTTTATCCAAAGGCTTTCATGGACACTCCCGGCGTTTTCAAAGACATTAAATCTTCCATGAGTTGGATATGCGCTTCCATGCATCACGGCCAGGGGTCATAATTTCGAACACCTACTTTGATGGCAATTGTTGAATCTATAAGTTTTTGCTGCACTAAGGATAATAAACATGTTTCCTCCCCTTATTCATGTCCTGTCTTTCTTGTGTTTTGTGTCGTCACTACTGCGCCAGGAAAACGCTTCCGACCATGGGTTGCTGTGCAAATCAGAATCCTTGAGATGTCCTCTACCATCCCTTAATTTTTCTCCGAATAATTATGGGACACCCTGTATATGTGTGTATGTATGTAATTATATGATATGGAAATTGGACATAATTTTTTTTTAAATATGTATGCATATATTTTTTAATCTTTAATCTTTAACTATGATTACTGAACTGCTAATACGAACCAGCAATATAAAAAAACTCCCTATTTTAAGTCGATCTGTAAAACAAAATTACCTCCTTAAATAGTTAAACAGCTATAAAGCTCGTTTAATTTGTTCAGTAAGTTAGCAGGATGAATAAAAATTTGGAAATTCCCCGCTCGAGTTGACCATTAGCTTTTAAATTAAAAATTAAACATCAAAAGATTGCATTTGTTACCTAAAACAGAACTACTAATTTGATTAACAAAAGAAAAGTACCATCCACGTAAGTCTTTTTTTTTTTCTTCTTCTTTTATCTAGCGTTTAATTACATTTGAAAGTATCATTCAGCAAAAATTAAAAAAATTCTAATTCCAAGTAAGAAAAATTTTTTTTTACTATAAATTTACATAAAGTACAAAGCTGAATGAAAGTTTATGTTAATTTTGTCGTAAAGAAAAAAAATTTCAAAAACTGTTAAAAATCTTGATTTTAGACACTGAGATGAGGAATAGAAAAATATTATAGGACAAGTTGCTTTATAAACAAATCTTTATAAACGTAATGTAATTCTTTTATAAACATAATATTTTTCTCTATTTCTTTCTGTTTTAATAATAAAAAGCTGACATATTTTTACAATGTAAAAAAAATAGTTTAAAAAATATTTTTTAAACTCTTTTAAAGTTTAAAATAGTTGAAAAAGAATGTTAAATTATTTTTCATTATGATTTTAAAGTAATGTTTAACTTATTTATAACATATTTTTAAAAAGTGTGTAGGATATTATAAAATGGGAAAAAAAATTCTACTTTTAGTTTTAATACTTTTTTTATCTGTTCACTTTAAGAAATTGGCAGAAAAATATTGAAAACTTATTTGAAATATAAAAAATGAGAAATTATTATAATATTGACGATTATTTAAGTTATAAAAGCCATAAAAGAAATTTTTTTTAACAACCAGTAGTAATTTTCTTTATTGAGTTTACAGTAGATCGTCATACAAATAATTTGTTAAAATACATCATTTTAATAAAATATGTTAGTGTCCTTTCAAAAATAAATAAATAAATATGAATAATATTACAATAAACTTTTAAAACTCTTCCAAAAAAGAATAAAACAAAACAATTAATACATTCTTTTATGCATGTAATATTTTAAAAGGCTGAAATTTATTTTTATAAAGCATGAAATTAAAAAGCTAAATATTCGAAATTATGGAAAGAAAATCTCCAGTGCTGTAGTCGTAAAAAAAGCCAGAGGATATACGCTCTAAGCAGAGGGTATATACGCCCAAGGCGGATTGTATAGCCTATAGAGTACATCCTATAGTTTTTTTTTTTTTTTTGAAAAACAGGGGGTGTACGGTATTCCTTAAAAAAATCAGAAGATATACGGCCTATACCCCGTATACCCTCCACTACATTCCTGTGTAAAACATTTAGAACTGTGCATTCAATAGAGAAGTATTATCTCTACAAAAATTAAGTCCCTTGTTCAACATCTTGCTTGCTTCATAAAATAGATATAAAAATATGTATATTGTTTTCAGTAATAATTAAGAAGGTACACTGTAAAAAAAAAAAAATCAAGAGGTTACTAAAAATTTTTTAGTAAATTTGTATTCCACAGAATTTTTTAGTAACCATTACAAACTTTTTCTTTGCAAGTGAAACAAGCATTTCTTTTGTAAACTGAACAAAAGAATTTTTTGTATAACTAACTTAAAAATTTTTAGTATGAGCCACCAAGCAAATTTTAGTAATAGCTCCAAAATTATTTTTAATAACCATTACGTGCGCCCGAAGGGCAGGAGGTTCCTTCGAGCTGCATACAGACTTCTAAAGCGGAGGATTTTCGGCAAAAGGGCAATAGATGGCAGCACCACACATTGCTAACTGCTCAGACAGGATTTTCACAATCCCTTTACTAACGAGTACTTACACTACATATATTCGGGGCGTATTTGGCGGCGGCCAGTATCGAACCCGGGACCTTTTAGTCTGGGGTCCGTTACTATAACCACTATGCTATCAAGGCCACACCAAGTGAGCTTTAGTAATACTTATTAAAAATATAAAACTATTAACTCTCTTCGTTGCTAACTTTTTTCTAGTAATTCTTACAGATTCTCTTGTAACCGACTAAGATTACTAAAAATGTTTTAGTAATTACAAGGATCACTAAAGTTTTTTTAGTAGATCGACCCTTTTTTTTACAGTGTATAATCCTGTACTAATTTAAAATTAAGTAAGTTTTAAGTAAATTTTCAATAATTACTTATAACAATATATTTATTTTAGTTTCATATGATATTTTAGACAGTCCATAATCGGTGACTGACGCAGCTTAAACGAAAAATTTATTATTAGTTACCGGTGTTATATGTGGCAATCAATGTGTTAACACGTTCACTGTCGCTTACGTGAAGATGTGATGATGGTTAATGCCGCACTGTAGAAGTGGTTTTTTCCCAGTAGCCGATTTACTTTTTATAACAAAGAATCAGTGAAAGATTTTCCCGCGCCAGCGCGTGACTATCACGCGCTGGCGCATGATAGGCAGCGAATGTGTTAACCCATGTTTTCTATCAAAATTACTTTTTGCAATAATCTTGGGACCCCCCTTATGTGTGTGTGCATGAATCTTTTATATGCATGTGTGTGTATATAATTACATGAAAAAAATTAGAATTAAATAATAAAAAAGTTTTAAAAATTGCGCATATGTGTGTTTACTTAAACTTTTACTCTTCAGTGTAATTATAGTCGTTGAACTGCTAATGGTAACCATTCAGTAATGCGAAAACTCAGTTGCTCTGTAAAACACAATTACGTCCTTAAATAGTTAAACAACAATAAACCTCGTTTAACGAGTTCAGTGAGATAGCAGGATGAATAAAAATTGGGAAATTTTCAGCTCGAATCAACCATTAGCTTTTAAATTGAAAATTAAACATCAAATGAATGAATTTGTTATCTAAAATGGAACTGCTAATTTGATTACCCAAAAGAAAATAAGGAAAATACCATCCAAGTTGCTTTTTTTAAACGTTTAATTACATGTGAAAAACATATAAATCTAATAAAAATCTTATTCCAAGTAAAAAATATATATATATATATATTTTTTTTTACTATAGATTTGTAAAATGTATAGTGCTGAAGAAAATTTTGCTAATTTTCTTATACAGGATGAAATTAAAACAAAATTATGCAACTTGTATTTAGCTTCATATATATTTTACATTATAAATGTAATTTTTACGTTCAAATTGCTGATAGTTGTAATATTACCAAATACAAATAAGTTTATGACCAATAGCTTCTTTTAAATCTAGCATAATGCGAAAGTGTCATTACAGTAGTATTTTATACAAGACTCATTTCTGATGATGATTATAGTTTTGTAGCGACATATACCGGGTGTCCCAAAAATGACTGATGGATTTTATAATTCAATAACTTGCAAACGGTGACAGCTATTTAAAAATTTTTGCAGGAGGGTTATGTATGATGTCAGGAGTTTATTTTACCGTAATTTTTTATTTTAGTTCGAATTCCAAATAATAGGTGGCGTTGACGGCGATGGAAGGCCAGGTGATCAGTGCTGAGTGAAGCTTCGACCTGGCGTTCAATCGCCGTCAGCACCACCTATAGTAATTTTTTTATGGAAAATGTTAAATAACTACCATAATATAAGCTTGGAAATTTGATATCAGACCATTTTTTAGACGCAACTTTCATCCTTTTTTTTTTTTTTTTTTTCTTGCTCATTTATTTTATTTTATTGTATTTTATTTTATTTTATTTAAAAAGTGGTTTTTTTTTTTTTTTTTTTTTTTTGTAGATAAAAAAAAACAGTAAAATAACAAAAAAAAAAAAAAAAAAAAAAAAAAAAAAAAAAAAAAAACAGTAAAAAATAAGCAGGATGCTTAAAGGGTAAATCCCGTAAAAAACGTGTGTGGATCCTGGTTCGTCAAGTTTTAGTTTTGATCCAACGATTCGTATGCCACTTTAATTCGATTATTGAATTAAAAACAATCATTTCGGAAACATGCAGCCAAATGCCTAATCCTGACCAGATCCTACCCAAAATATTTATTAGAAGTCATTAATGTTTCGAGGAAGCAAACAAAATCCTGAAAATTAATGTACAAACCGTTTACATATGTAATTTAAATATTAAATATTTTAGTCTTTTTTTTTTTTTTTTTTTTTTTTTTTTTTTTTTTTGGTAAGAATTTGTTTTTGTAGATAAATTATTAATTTGAGTAAAGATTTGGATTTTTTTATATTTTTGCATTCTAAACAGTAATTTCTATTTTGCCAGTACAAATTTGTATTTTTCTCGGATTTATTTCTATACTTTCACGATTTTTTTCTCTGGAATGGCTTCATGATGTGTCAGAATGTTGCAACTATGGATTTAAGAATATCCTTAACAGTTCTAAAAGTCACCACAAGTTTTTATTTTGCTAATGTCTAAAAAGAATTTTGCCCATTTTGTGAATACAATTTGCGTATTTTTAATGATTTTTTTTTTCTTTCTCACAAGGAAGGTCTCCATACGGGCATACCCCGAAAAATCTGAAAAAAATACAGAATGTTCTTTTCGTGTGGACATATACGTTTGTAAAAAAAAAATTCCGTCCAAAAAAACCTTAATTTAAAAATCAGGCGCCAAATCGCGTGACTTTTTCGTCTTTTCACGCCCAACATTCGAAACTATTTTATTTTTTTACATAATTTCTAATGTGATTCCGCCGCTAATTAAGACTGATCCTTTATTACATACATAAGTATTTTAATTGGTACTTTTTCATAAAATTCTGAGTAGGGGAGACCGGGGATGGTTGACTATAGGGGTAGGTAGACTAACCGCCAAAAACTCGCCAACGATATGAATATTGCGTCAACCCAGCGCAGCCGCGCATCACTCTCCGCCCCCCGCTCAGTCGTCGGTAGCGCCGCGTCGCCGGCACACGCCGTTTTCGAGCAGTGACCCGTGATTTGTTTTCATATCATGTAAGTAATATTTTCGTGTTGCATGTTTTTTGATCTGGTATCTACACATTTTATGTTAACCGTTTGCCTATTAGTCAGAGTGTTTTATGAGTCCATATTGATATTATTTTATGTGTTATTTCTTAATTAGGTGGCAGTGTTTAGGTTATCCATGCCATCGAAACTTAAAATGTCGTTTGGGGTTGGTAGACTAATTTCTTTCGGGGCTGGTTGAATAATTAGTTGAATTTATCATTGTAGCCACAAGCTACAACCTCTTGATAGATCTGTGTACGGACCATTGAAAAAGTATTTCAATCGAGCATGTGACAACTGGCTAGCTAGTAATCCGGGAAAAACTATAACTATTTATGACATACCGGAGCTAGTTAAAACGTCACTACCATTGGCTGCTACAATTGAAAATATTCAATCAGGATTCAGAGTATCCGGGATTTCACCGTTGAATGAAAACATTTTTCCTGACTCCGAGTTTAGTGGTTCTCATGTGACAGATAGGCCGATGCCCAATTCCCATGACAGTGGTAATTCTTCAGCATGTGATGTGAGAACAGTTATTGTTCCATCGACTTCTGATGCATCTAACACTTTGTCTATTGTCGAAGAGGTTCCAATTCCTGATCACAATACTGAAATCAAAAGTCACACTCTGGCACCGCAGTGTTCATCTGTAAATACGGAACAGATTACTACCACAATGCCCTCTCCTACAAGATCTTTGAGTACTGAATGTGAGTCACCTTCTCTTTTTGACGAAACATTAAATTCTGTATTTGAAGCGGATTTAAGAGAAACTCTCAAAACCCCAGAAAACGTGCATGCTGCAGAAACAAATGTGCCCCCATCTTTATACAATGTGAACCTGTCCTCAACTTTATTAGCAACACTTGAAGAAATAAGACCCTTTCCTAAAGCGGCGCCACGTTTAGATAATAGAAGAAATATTCGGAAACGTAAAAGTACTATATATACAGACACCCCTGAAAAACAAAATCTTATAGATATGAAAAAGAATAGAGAAACTTTGAAGAAAAGAAGAAAAGATACAAAAAACAGAATAGAAAAAGGAAAAGAAACGAGCAAAGGTAAGGGTAAAGGAAAATGGAAGGGCAAAGGAAAAGGAAAGGGTAAGGGAAAAGGAACGGGTAAAGGAAAAGGAACAGATAAAGTAAATGAGATGAATGTTGCTGATGACACCGTCGATGGAAATGACGATGCTGTGGATTCAGATGACGAGAGCACGATTTGTTTAGAATGCACTGAATCCTACGCCGATAGTGTCTCTGGCGAAGAATGGATTCAGTGCATAACTTGTAAGTTATGGGCTCATGCCAAATGTATAAGAGGTAATCTAATGTTTTTTGAATGCAAACACTGTATTTCTGATAATGAAGGCTGATAACTTGTCTGTTTTTTTATATTTTTAAGTATACAAAGATTTATATGTGATTTAAAATGAGACTGAAGAAGAGTTTAGTTTATAAAAGTTTAAATACTAAATACAAGTATTTAACAATTACTATTATTTAAGTAGAGAAATGAAAAATGTGCATTTAATTTGTGGCGCAAGAAAATTTTAAATTGTTGCATTAATAAGAATTAATATGTTACATTTATAAGAAGTTATAGAAAGATTTCTGTGTGATTTAAAATGAAACTGAAGAAGATTTTAGTTTAAAAACTTTAAATACTGTGAGTTGATAGTTTTTATAAAGACTTATAAAGGATGTCTGTACCTGATTAAAATGGTTTTTTAATAAAGAGTTCAATTAAATTGAAAATAGTGTTTTATTACTTGACTCTTCTCATAATTTGTTGCTTATTGATACGTAGGGCTACTTAACCCGGGCATATAGTCAATCTACTCCGGTTCCGGGGTAGATTGACTAAGAGTTGATGTTCTGTAAAATGCATTTGAACATGATGATGATATTGAATAATTAACTATGTTTTTTTTTATTATTATTAGTTTAATAGTTCTTCTATCCATTAATGCGATTTTATTGTCTGTATGGATGAAAACACAAAAAATATGTATGATTTAGTAAAAAATTAGTCAACCATCCCCGGTCTCCCCTATGCCCAGTATGGAGACCTTCCTTGTCAGTGTAAGTACTTCAACTTTAGAGGAATAGGATAGGTAGGTAAATAGAGAGGTAAAAAATACGTCCGCAAAAAAATATCGAAAAATTCATAATTTGGCGATTTATCGCGGTTGGCGATGGAATGTAATTTTAAAAAATACTTTATGTCAAATACACTTCAAGAAAAAAAAAGATTTCATGTTGAACTTGTCTTGATAAATTTAATTTAAATAACTTTAGTTTTGTAAATTATAGTTTGTTTTAAGTATAATTTCGGAATATTGATATTTATATGTATTTATATTATAATTTAATTACCAAAATTTGAGATTTAAAACGAAATTCATAATTTAAATTAATTAAATTTCTTTCAAGCTCAAAGTTCAATTGAGAATTGTCAATTAGATTTTGTTGCTATGGAAACATATGGCTTTTATTTTTGAATACGCTAAAATGTATGAAGATAATTTTTCTCAAGTTTATTTTTTTCATCTATGAAAACATTTTTTCCAGTGATTAATTAAACAACTACTTCAACAAGTAATATATATATGCAATACAATATGTATATATATATATATAATATATTAAAATCTCTCATTGTTTATGTTTAAATTCATTAAATACCATTTACACGCATTTTAAATATCCAACTTTTTTGAGTTGCATTATAATCGTTTGCTTTTGGCGAGGAAAACAGCTGCTCGCCAAATCGCGTGACTTTTTCGTCTTTTCACGCCCAATATTCGAAACTATTTTATTTTTTTACATAATTTCTAATGTGATTCCGCCGCTAATTAAGACTGATCGTTTATTACATACATAAGTACTTTAATTGGAATTTTTTTCATAAAATTCTGAGTATGCCCAGTATGGAGACCTTCCTTGTCAGTGTAAGTACTTCAACTTTAGAGGAAATGAAAATTTAACCTGTTCTTTGACGGACATTCCCAAATATGTATGTAGGGGCGAATTCACTCCGCATCGGTGATGTAAGCACGGGCTTAAGAAAAGACAACAAAAAACTCCAAGAGAATACGAGTTATTCTTTACACAAAATCCGTTTATTGAAGAGCATCAGGCAGGTAACAAGGCTCGGCTCCGGTCGACGGGTAGTCAGTCCCGTCGACCGCAGGAACGTAGGCGAATCTTGTATCACATAACAGTACCAAGGATGAGAGCCTCATGGTGAAAATACAATTTTTGAAACCACTGTCTTTGGCGTATTACATTGGTATTTATCGCCAATAACGAACACCAGATGTACATTTTCGATGATAGGAGACATGCATTTGATTTCCGTTACATAGGGTGGAATGAGAATGCATCAAGTGTAAAATTTGAAATAATTAATGCCAAACGATAAAAGTGTGTATATGGCACCGGAAAACCACAAGGATTGAATTCTTTACCTAGGGTTAACAAGAGTCTCATGGCTCGGAAAGGAAATGAATTCTAATGAAATAAAAAGACAAACTTAGCGCATCTGTTTCTTAAGCGAATAGCGTTTAACTATGAATAAATACAGGCTAGAAATAACTCTTTAAATGGTTGTTGCTATGGGAAAATACTTACAGTTACATGAACAAACGGATGTACGTTGTGGTTTTAAAGAAAGAATTAGAGATAACTGAAATTATATTTTAAAGGAAAAATGGCCGTTAGTAACTGAATAGAATTAAAGAAATTAAAAATCTAGCTTATTAAATAAAGTTACAAATTAAGGGAAAATTGTAATTTTAACTAAGGGAGGAAAACAATTATTAACTAATATGTAAAGGAAAACGCCTTTACACCATATTAGTGAAACTTTTTTGCCACATTCACGAAATCATTTCATCTGAAGAAAACTATTCAAATTCCTGTATGGAAGTACTATAATGACCTCTTTTTCTTTTCGCTTATTTCTAAATATTACAAGCGCTATCTGTTAGCCTTGTTGTATCCATTACCCTGCATTTTTAGCAATTTTGAAAAAAAAGTTATAATATGTTGAACATATTTACTATACGGTATTTGGTTATAGATTTTTGGCTGTATTAGAAACACATGCATTAGTCATGAGTTGACATATGAAAAACTTGCAGTTTTTGACATGTTTATGCTAATTTCAACTGCTGCTTCTAGTGAAATCATGAGAATATGTGATGAAATTCCTTTGTAATGTAGGTAATTAAAAATAATGGATTATAAAAAATATGTAATATAAAGTTAATTTAAAAAATGAAATGTATGTAGTTAGTATTAATTGCTCTGATAGATAAATAAAATGTGGCCATAAGGCAATATAAAGTCAATATAAAAAAGTAAACGCATACTCGAATATATAAATAAAATCTGAGAATGTCAGTATAAAGTTGATTAAATGAGTGCGAACCAGTCTGATAGACATAATTTAGCAATAAATTTATAAAGAGATAGGTATAAATTTAATTTTAAACTCTAAGACCATTTAATTAGCATTAAATGATTTGTTATTCGAATTGAATCTGGAGATACGGCTACTTTTATATTGATTTAAACATAAATTTATTTTTTCTGGTGTAAGAATAATTTTCACACATTAACTTCTAATTTTTATTTCCGATGTGCATATGGAAAAAATTTGTCGCAAAAAATTCCGCTCTCTCCCACACACACACCAACCTTCTTTCTCTTATTTTGTTTTCTTGTCTCTTTTACAAACCACCATTAAAACAAACTTACGTTTAACTTCCATCCAAGAACTTTACCATGGATAAATTCTAATCGCTCGGGAGATATTCGCAGTTTTTATCTGCAATATACTTCTTCGGATTTCTTTTCTGAAAACAAACATGATGAGGAGTTCTATCTTCCATTCTTTTTATTTCTTTTTTCTTTTTAACGACTTTATTTAAAATCGAGAATTTGGATAAGATATTCTAGCGAAATAAAGTCATAAAGCAGGTTTATCTTTTTATCATTCTGATGTTTTAATGATGCGAAAATTTTTGGTGCTAAAATTAAAAATCCCTTTCGGCATGGCCTATAGGCGGAGGTAGATTTCGAAAAGTTTTCATCTCAAAAAAAAAAAAAAAAAAAAAAAAAAAAAAGATTAGAGATAAACCCAGTTTAACTACTTTATTCAGCCGCTTTTAAAAATTTTTTAATTTCATTTTTCTGTAAGAACTGGTTTTATCAAAATCATCTTAAACGAAATTCTACTCAAATGCCCATTTTGGCAACATATTTTGAATTATATTCTTACTTTATTTAAAAAAATTGACCAATATGCTCATTATATAGTTCCTAAATAACAAAAAACTGTTAATTAAATTCATTTGACAGCAAAATTGAATTTAAAAATGAGCCATAAAATAACCGATTTATTATTTTAATACATCCACAATTCTTTAATCAAGATCGCTTTGAGAAATTTTGTGCGAAGTGCCCACTTTGACAGATTTTTTTAAATATATATTTAGCCTTTATGAAAAATCTGACCAATACACAGTAATTACACAGTTCCTAAATAACAAATAACTGTCAATTGAATGCGTTTGAGAGGAAAATTGAATTCAAAAATGAGTAATAAAATAAACAATTTGTTATTTGAATACAGCCTCAATTCTTTTATCATGATCGCTTTGGGAAATTTTTTTGCGAGGTGCTTACTTTGACAGCTTTTAAAAAATATATATTCACCCTTTATCAAAAAATCGACGAATACGCACATTATATAGTTCCTAAGTAACAAAAAACTGTCATTTGAATTGGTTTCAGAGTAAAATTGGATTTAAAAATGAGTCATAAAATAACCAATTTGTTATTTGAATACCCACAGTTCATTAATCATGATCGCTTTGGGAAATTTTGTGCAAAGTGCCCATTATGGCAGCCTTTTTAAAAATATATTCTGCCTTTATCAAAAAACTGGCCACTCCGTCACATTATATAGTTCCTACATAAGAGAACCTGTAAATTGGATGCGTTTGAGAACAAAAAAAGATTTAAAAATGACTCGGTAAAAACGCAATTTCTTAAATTTCCTTAAATTTCAATCACGATAACTTAGTAAAATTCTGTTCAAAATACCCTTTTTAGCAGCCTTTTTAAAAATATATTCTGCTTTTATCAAAAAACTGGCCAATCCGTCACATTACATAGTCCCTAAATAAGAGGACCTGTAAATTGGAAGGGTTTGAGAACAAAAATGAATTTAAAAATGACTCAGAAAAAACGCAATTTGTTATACTTCCTCAATTTTTCATTGACAACTTCGGGAAATTCTGTTCAAAATACCCTTTTTGGCAGCCTTTTTAAAAATATATTGTGCCTTTATCAAAAAACTGGCCAATACGTCGCATTATATAGTTCCTAAATAAGAGGATCTGTCATTTGGATGCGTTTAAAATCAAAAATGAATTTTAAAATGAGTCAGAATATAAGCAGTTTGGATTTGAGATTTTTTCTCCAACTCCTATTTTTGTTTAATTTATTTTTGCTATAAGAATTGGTTCTATGAAAAACTTGTTAATATAAAAGTTGTAGATATTATTGTGAAGATGTAAAATAAATTTAATTAGATTTGATTGCTTAAGAATTGAGTAAGTTATGGATTTTTTTCTTTTTCCTCCCCCCTTTTTCTTTTCGTTTTTAATTTTTTTCATCGGTAAAAATTGGTCCTATCAAAAACTTGTAAATACAAAAGTTTTAGATAATATTGAGTAAATTTATATAAAATTTAGTTGGATTTGATATCTTGAGAATTGACGAAGTTATGAATTTTTTTCTCCCAAAAACCATGTTTTTTTCGCCCCTTGAGCCCATTTTTAACTTTATCAAAAATCTGTCATGCATAAACTTTTTGCCCATTTCTTAGAAGTAATATAAACTTTAAACTGATTCGATATCTATTTTAATTAAGAAGTTATCGCGTTTTTTCGGTTTTCACAAAACCCCTCCCTATTTCCACCCCCTTGGTCCGATTTTGCCCATTTACGAACTCGACCGAGATTTTAAGCTCCTTGATTTTATGTAAAAGTTTGAAAAAGATCTGAGCATAATTATGGAAGTTATCGTGTCTAGAAGAAAGTGATATACACCGATAGATAGATAGATAGATAGATAGATAGATAGATAGATAGATAGATATATAAACTTTTTTACTGATGGTAGTTTTGGGGTCTAGGAGTCATGATTCGTGTAGATCCGCAAAAATTTTTCAGAAATTCCAACATGGGAGACAATGCAATAGGTAGTATTTCATACGAAATCTACCTAAAATAAAAGATGCGTGTTACAAAATTTTCTGTTTATCTCTCGTAGAATAAATATTTTGGTATTTTTACAAGAATAGAAACATTTTTCATAATCTAAAAAAATAAAGTTATTTTCAAAAATTTTAGGTTTTTTTTTTTTTTGGGGGGGGGGGGGAAAGAATATGGTTGAAAATAATTTTACTTGATTATTTTATGTTTACAATTAAAGTCTTTATTTTAATGTGACAGAAACAATATTTTCCTTCTGACATATGTATACATTTTACAAAAGTAATAAGCATAGAGTATAAGATATTCTAGCGAAATAAAGTCATAAAGTAAGTTTATCTTCTTATCATTTTGATGCTTAAATAATGCGAAACATTTTTGGTGACAAAACTAAAAATAAAAGATGCGTTGCAATTTTTTCTGTTTATCTCTCATAGGATAAATATTTTGGTTTCTACGAAAATAGAAACATTTTTCATATTTTAATGAAATAAAACGATTTTCAAAAATTTTAGGTTTTTTTCGACAAAAGAATATGCTTGAAATAATTTTACTTGATTATTTTATGTTTACAATTAAAGTCTTTTTTCTTTTCATGTAAAAGAAACAATGATATTTTCGTTCTGACATATCTATATATCTTACAAAAGTAATGGGCATATAGTTAAAAATATTCTAGAGCAATAAACTCATAAAGCAGGTTTATCTTTCTATCATTTTGATGTTTTAATGATAAAAATTTCTGATGCTAAAACTAAAAATAAAAGATGCGTTACAAAATTTTCTGTTTATCTCTCATAGGATAAATATTTTGGTTTCTACGAGAACACAAGTATTTTTCATAATTTTTTTTATAAACGTGAATTTTAAATTTTTAGGGGGGTTTTTTGCGAAAAAATAGTGCAGTTAAAATCAGTTTTAGTTGATTATTTTATGTCTACAATTGAACTCTTCTTTTATGTAAAAGAAACCATTATATTTTTCATTTGACACATCTAATAAAAGTAATAAACGTATAATTTAAATTATTCTTTCAAAATAAAGTCATAAATCTTCTTTTCATAAAATCATAAGTCATCTTTTTATCATTTTAACGTTTTAATGATGCGAAATTTTTTGGTGCTATAACTAAAAATAAAAAATGCGTTGCAAATTTTTCTGTCTTTTTCTCATAGGATAAATATTTTGGTTTCTGCGAGAACAGAAACATTTTTCATAATTTAAAGAAAGGAAGTGATTTTCAGAGATTTTAGTTTTCCTTTTGCATTAAAATAAAATGGTTGAAACCAATTTTACTTGATTATTTTATGTCTACATTAGAACTCTTTTAATTATTTTTTTTATTATAAAAGAAACAATGTCCATTTTCCCTATGACGTATCTTACAAAAGTATTAAGCATATTGTTTGAAATATTCTAGCGAAATAAAGAAATAAAGCAAGGTTATATTTTTATCATTTTGGTGTTTTAATGATGTGAATTATTTTGATGCAAAAACTAAAACTAAAAGATGCCTTAAATATTTTTCTGTTTATCTCTCATAGGATAAATATTTTGGTTTATACAAGAACAGAAACATTTTCATAATTTGAAAAAAACAAAATGATTTTCAATGAAAGAAATAAAGTGATTTTCAGACATTTTAGATTTTTTTTCTTTTTTTTCTTTTTTTTTTTTTTTTTTTTTTTTTTTGCGAGAAAAGTATATGGTTGAAATCAATTTTACTTGATGATTTTATGTCTACAATTAAACTTTTTTTCTTAAAGTAAAAGAAAAAAAAAGTGGCATTTTCGGATATATCTCAGGTTAATCTTTTTGTCATTTGATGTTATAATGATAAGAAAAGTTTTGGTGCTAAAACTAATAATAAAAGTTGCGTTACAAATATTTCTGTTTACCTGTCATACGATAAATATTTTGGTTTCTAACATATTAGAAACATATTACTGTAATACTACTAGAATTAGAAACATATTACTGTAATAACTTACAAATATTTCTGTTTACCTGTCATACGATAAATATTTTGGTTTCTAACATATTAGAAACATATTTCATAACTTTAAGAAATTAAGTGATTTTGCATTGCTTTTTACATATTTTACTTTTTTGTGAAAAAGGAATATGGTTGAAATAAATTTTAATTAATTTTTTTATGTCTTTTAAACACTTTTTTTTTGTATAATGTAAAAGAAACAAAGACATTTTCCTTCTGATATATCTTACAAAGATAATAAGCATATAGTTTAACATATGTCTAGTAAAATAAAGTCATAAAGCAAGTTTATCTTCCTATCATTTTTATATTTTAATGATGCAAAATATTTTGGTGCTAAAACGAAAAGTAAAAGATGCGTTACAAAAATTTCTGTTTATCTCTTATAGTATAAATATTTTCGTTTCTAAGAGAACAGAAACATTTTTCATAATTTAAAGAAATTAAATGATTTTGTAGTGCTTTAATAAAAAATTTCTTCTTTTTTTCAGAAAAGAAAAAGAATATGGTGGAAATAAATTTTACTTAATTATTTTATGTCTACTAAACTTTTTTTTGTATTATATAAAAGAAACGATGACATTTTCCTTCCGGCATATCTTGCAAAAGCAAAAAACATATAAGATATTGTAGCGAAATAAAGTCATTAAAAAAGTTTACCTTCTTATCGTTTTGCTGTTTTAATGATGCGAAATTTTTTTGGTGCTAAAACTAAAAATAAAAGATGCATTACAAAATTATCTGTTTATGTCTCATGATATAAACATGGTGGTTTCTACGTGAACACAATAAACATTTTAAATTCATAATTTATAGAAATAAAATACTTTTCAAAATTTTAAGGGCTTTTTTTTGCGAAATAATAATTTTTTTTTTTAAATTAATTTTACTTTATTATATATCTCCAGCTCTACACTTTTTTAATGTAAAAAAACAATGACATTTTCTTCCTAACATATCTTACAAAAGTAATAATTATACAGTTTAATATATTCTAGCTAAATAAAGTCAAAAAACAGGTTTATCTTCTTATTAATTTGAAGTTTTAGTGAAAAAAAAATTTTTGGTGCTATAACTAAATATAAAAATGAGGTACAAATTTTGCTCTTTATCTCTCATAATATGGATAGTTTGGTTTCTCCAACAACATAAATACTTTTCAAAATTTAAAGAAATTAAATGATTTTGCAGTGCTTTTGAGATGTTTTCCTTTCTTTGCGAAAGGAAAATATTGTTGAAGTCACTTTTATTTGATTATTTTACGTCTACAATTAAACTTTTTTCCTTTTGCATTATGCAAAAAAAGAAAGAAAAACATTTTTTGGACATATCTTACAAAAGAAATAACTATATAGTTTAAGCAATATTTTTCTCATTAGAACTGTTTTCTTTTTACTTTAGTACCGGATTGAGCGCTTCACTTAATCTATTTAAATTTAATTAGCAATTTTATTATTTTAATAAATGTGTTTTGATTAATTAAAAAATTATTTTTTAGCTATTTTAAATTGTCATTTCTTCTAAAAAATGTAACTTTCATTACTACATAGCCAATTATAGTAGAATAAATATAATAATCTGAAAAGTATGAAATGAAAAAAAGAAACATGTATCTTTTATCACTTCCAAAAATTTTGTTTTTATAAAACGACAAAAATCGTATTTTTTTTTTTCAACAAAATCATATGACGAGACGCAATTTATACCTTGTTTTAAACATAAATGCATAATACGAACGTTAAAACGTTCACTATTTTACTTAAAAGGTGTTTAAAATAATCAAAGAGATGTTCAAAGTTAAATATATGCACTTATTGAAAATATCTCAGCGCTTTCAAGCAGGGTTTTTGGCTGGCTTTTGACCAACATTATAGTGATTTGGCGATTAAGAAATAAAGAAAAATCGCCAAATGAAAAGAAATGTTAACAAAATTGATTCGACATGAAACACTGAAAAAATGTATCTTTAACCCCTTATTGAATCTTTTTTTTCCGAATGTTCTAATATAAAATAATATTTTGTAATTGTTTATTTAATAGAAATCCGACTATCCGCTACAGAACCTTTTAAAAATAAATTTAAATGTCTCCTAAATGTTTCAGACATTCTCTTAGCAGTCTAAATAAAAATTAAATACCATGTGAAAATACAGAATAAGAATTGCGATGAGATTTTGATTCTTAACAAATAGAAAAAAAATGATCTTTGCATTCAACAAAAAATATAGTATGTAAATTGGATAATTTCAATACCTCAATGTAATTAAACTTTTCTCTATTCGACTCTTGTTTCGAATTATTTTTGTACATGTTTTTATCAGCATGACGCCGATACATCGAAAGTGATTAACTGACAATAGATAAATATTTATGACAAAATATTTTTTGTCTTTGGCTATCGCAAAACTCTTGAAGTGGTGTTGAGGCAATATGTAAAGCGACATCCAATTGTTGTACAACACGGATAAGAACCTTCACTGTACTGGCACACACATACACATAAAAGAACAGAAAATGTGTTCACGTAGTTTGGCGAGTCTGATTAGTCTTTTACTCGCCAAATGGAGCATTTTGGCGCAATTTGGCGCAATGGCGATCGCAGCGATAACACTGCTTTCAAGCTTTATCCAGGCTCTTCATCTGACAATATTTTTATAACACTCTTCATCAGAGAGGGAGTTCTCTGATAAAGAGCCTGGATAAGGGTAGAAAGCACTAAGATATTTTAAATAAAATGTGCATGTTAGCATATCATTGTTATTTTAAATAGCTAATAAATAAAGCAGTAAACATTTTAAGTTTTAGCAGTAACAACAGCAGTTTTTTTTTTTTTTTTTTTTTTTTTTGAGATTTTAAGGTTTTATGACCATTTAAATGGACGGCCATTGATTTAATCTCATCTAAGAAATTTTACGCTGTAGTAAATCACAAACTCCATAAACTTCACCATTTCGATCTATAGCATATATTACCAGATCGCTTTCTTAAAATCAAATACATCCCAGGTATTAACTTTTCCTCCGATTCTTTTTGTTCCTCTATTTCTTACTACTTCACTTTAAACTCAAAAACTTAGAAAAACTTCTGAAAAATAAAATAGTGAAAAAGAACTTCTATTTTTTTAAGCATTTCAGAGGTTTTGATAACGTTAACCGACATTGTGTTCTAAACTTAAATTGCGATACAAGAACTTTTGTTATCATGTTCTGTGGTACATTTTCTGAATTTCCATTTGAACAGATGCCAGTTTTTATCCCCAAAACCATTAAAGTAATGAGAAGGTTTTACAGACAAAAAATCTACTTTTAACTGAAAAAAGGCATAGAATTTCATTGTAAAATGTTAAAATGTATTACAACAGCCACAAAAAACGCTGCTTTCTAAAACAAATTATCAGATTTGTTTGATGTATTGCATTTATAATTGAAAATCAAACTCCTATGAAAGTAAAAATATTTCGCTTAAGAGTTTATTTTCTATTTATTTTATTTTTGTTTTTAATTTTATTTTGTACTTTTTTTCACCACCAATAATAATAATACAATAACAACAACAACAACAGTAGTGATAATTATTATCTCGAAATGCTATCATTCGTATATAAGTAAATCACTGCGAAAATGAAATACTCATACAGCAAGTAACAAAATACACCGGCCTCCAAAGTTCAAGTATAGCAGTTTTTGTGTCTAATATAAAGACAAAAAAACATAAAAACATACAATTTAGAAGAATTGTTTTTTAAACAGCTATGCATTCAATTTTACAGAATTTCAACCTCAAATAAGGCTTGATACAGATATAAATTTACATTTTTTGCAAAAGCCCACAATTTAATAAAAAAAAAAAATAATTTACAAATTTTTAAAAGAAAAAAATGTCCGCCGTTACTTTATGCTTCATTAGTGGCATTTGCTTTCTGCACTATCAGTTAAGTTGTTGGACACTGAAATAAGAAACAACTCCCATTGATCGAGCAAGACTTGTTCCAGACACTGGTCATTGCATTCGTTCTAAATCTTAATCTGCATTGTATTCATCATCCCTGTCAATGTAGTGTCTTGCATTATCATACATTAAAACCATTTCATCACTAATAGCAGAACCATATGGTGTTACATACGGAGCAAGTACTTCATCCTGATGTACGAAAGAAGTCACACTTCCTCCATGGTGAAGATGCAAAGAATTGTGACTCCCATGTAGATTACAGCACAAATCGTGCTTCCACCTCCTCTATAACTATAGCTTTTAAGAATCTAGCATAAGGAAAGGGCAGCTGACGTCACTTGGGCTCTATTAGTGTGGGCAAGCTGTTTTCGCCCGTGCTTCGTTATAGCACCGACTCTACATATGAATTCAGGCATTCTGATTGGTTTAGAAATTTTATTATGGTTGTCTGCTTGCTATGATTGGGCTACATCGTCAAGATGATTCCCACAATGATCTCTATGACAAAAATGTAGCGGTAGATTGGTTGAGAGAAGTGTTTGTTTGTAAACATGCCCTTTCCTTATTGACATCATCTGATGTCTTGTTATCGCTAGATGAGCACACGAGTTTAATCACTCTCTAAAATAAACAGGGACTCGTTGACATCTGGTTCAAGGTAACGTAATGCATTGCCCCAAAATACATAGTAGGGGTGTAGTGAAAGGTAAACGGAGGTATGTGCAATTTGTGAATTGTTTAATCCTCTCATATATACAGGCCTCATATGAGGACAAATAATTATTGCATTATTAAACAAAAAAGTTTTGAGCATTGATTTATGGAGATCTGATTTGTGGTCAGATAATAGCTTGCATGCAACACAATAAAAAATTATTTTATAAAAAGTTCTCATTTATCACGGATTTTTTTTTTTTTTTTTTTTTTTTTTTGAATAATGAAAAAGAATGTAAAATAATTTATACAAGTGAGGGTTAAAGAAACTCCGTTCATCCTTTGTTTCTGAAATACAACTATAGCAAGGAATTTTAGGCTTGGTTGTTATCAACTGAAGCGTATACTCCCTGCTTAAAGCGTACAGCCTATCGTTTATTTACGACTACATTCGTACACATATACATTGTACACATGTACATATTGGTACACATATATTTGGGTTGTTAAGAGAGACATGCAGAATAAATCATCTTGCTGAAAGTCCTTAATTGTGAATATGTCCACACACGGTATGTCATCTCTTTTACGTTGCGATGTCATAAAAATTAGCTGGGGCGCAGTTGTGTATTTCCTCACTGGGCCAAAAGAGCTAGAAAGCGATCTTGTGTCATAATTGTAATCTGTGGATGATCTGGAACAGATCATATTGATACTAAATTTTCAGATTCAAACTGATCCCATAGTCTCTGTACCTGACTATGGAACACATTAAGATACTTTGCAGCATCACCTTGCGATAACCCTACCTCAATCAGCTTACTTGTTTGCCATCTTAACGAATCAGGAACAACATCTCTAAAATATGTCTAACAACTAAGGATAAACTCGCATTAAAAATTCCCCGCAAACTACAAAAGTGTGATATTCACAGCTTCCCCCAACTGCCAATATATAAGTGTCCAATTCTTTAAAATAAAATTTTGATGCAATTGTTTTACTAGATTTTGTTAAAGTTACTTTTGATCATTATAAACCATAATGTTTACCTTTATGTTGATTCTTTTAATAGTGAAAGAAAAAAAAACAGTTACTGAATTTTTCGAAGTTAGTATATCTATATATCTAAATATATATAACAGTTCTAAAATGTATCTTTTTATATTAAAATGGAAGTATCTGCTTCTAAAAATCTTTAAATTTTTTTAAATTATGAAGATAATAATAGAATTTAAATTGATTAGAAATTTACATTCAGCTTTAATTATAGTAATTATTTAATTGAAAAATATTTCTATCTATAACTTAAAACAAGTGATAAAGAAATTACAATAATTACTCTATTGCAATTTGATAATCTGCTTCTCACGTGAAAATATTATCTTCCATTACGAAATTTACTCTAAACAAACAATATATGGAAAATAATATCTAGAAATGTACACAATGATAAATGTAGCACGCAAACAATCGCGACATTTATCATACATATCTTACAACATAAAAATGAGAGATTTTACGTAAATCATCCTTATTTGTTGAAAAATAATTTTCAAAAGATGGCTTTTGATTTAATTTAAGCTAAAGGATTTTCCAACGGAATAGATTCCACAGAGAATCTCTCAGCTTTCATCAGTAACATATCTCACTGGATTAATTTCATAAAACAAATACATGCGGTGTATTTGTTTATCATTTCCTCTGCATTTCAAATCACTTCGCTTAAATTGGAGAAGATGGGAAAAACAGTATTTAAAAACAAAGAGGAGAAATATTTAAATAAAAAGTTTTTCAGGGTTTTGATAAGGTTAAAAGAATTTGTTTTCCTAAGCTAAAATGTGCTACAAGAATTCTTGTTATCGTATTTTTAGGAAGATTTTATTTTTTATTTTTAATTTCAAAAATTGAAAATTCTCATTTTAAATGTTATTAAATAATTGACGACGTTTCATAAGAAAAAAAAAACTATAATATTTTTAAATGAAAGGAAAAATAAAGAACTTTATTGAAAATTAGAAAAATAAAATAAAACGAAAGACAAAACTCCAGTTCAATTTAAACTCAATTATGTTTACATAAAATAAGATTTATAATTGGATTTCAAACTTTTAAAAATGAAAATATTTTATCTCAGAATTAACGTGTTAAAAAAATGAGGGTTTTTTTTCGACAAAATCAACATTATTATCATTAACCACCGGAAAAATATGACAAAAACAGCAACTTTAATCAGCCATGACTTCAAAAAGTAATGATAATAATGCTGCTATCAAAATGAAAATATCCTTTTCTAAAAATCTTTATAATTTCAAAATTATAAGATCAATAATAAAAATTGAAAATAAGCAGTACATAATCAGCTAAAATTAAAATACTTATTGAATTGCAAAATATTTATATGTATAACTTAAAATCACAATAATTAAATTAGAATAATCAACCTATTGCAATCCAGACAATCTGCTTTCTACATTGAAAGATTATCTGGGCTTACAAAATTTATACTAAACAAGCAATTTATGCATAATGACATCTAAAAATGTACACAATGATAAATGTAGATCGCAAATAATTCCGACATTTACCTTATATATCTTATAACGTGGAAATGAGAGATTCTACGTAAATCATTATTATTTGTTCAAAAAAAAAAAAAACTTTTAAAAAGTAGCTCTTGATTTAACTTAAATTAAAGGATTTTCCGATGGAATAAATTCCACAGAGAAATTCGCAACTTTTATCGGTAACATATCTAACTAGATTAATTTCCCAAAACAAATACTTGTGAGTATTTGTTTAATTTGTTTCTCTATTTTTAACCACTTCACTTAAATTGGAGAAGATGAGAAAAAAATAAACATTCAAGACATAAAGAAGAGGAAAATAACTTGCTTATAAGCTTTTCGGGTTTTTGTTAATATTAAGGGATCCTGTTTGCTAAAGTTAAAATGCGCTAGAAAAATTCTTGTTATCATGTTTTTAAAGATATTTTTTAATTCCCTTTCAATAAATACAAATATTCATTTAAAATAGCATTGAAAAATAGTCGAGGTTTCACCGACAAAAGAAAAAATACCTTTAAATAAAATGAATATTAAAGAATATAATAGAAAATTGAAAAAAAAATTAAAGAATATTATATCACAACTCCCGTGTCTAATCCTGTTTAATCACCATATTTAGTTGAAATAAAATTTTAAATATTTTCAAACTTTAAAAAAGGAAAATACTTTCATCTTAGAATTAGCGTGGTATGAAGCGTGAAGTTTTATTTTCAATTTTTTAATCTACAAAACAACATTATTATACTCAGCAGTTTTAAAAATATGACGAAGGCAGTAATAATTATAAATTTTCACGTAACCATGATTTCAAAAAGTAATTATAACAACTTAATCATCAAAGTCAAAACATCTGCTTTTAGAAATCTTTGTTTTTTAAAATTTATTAAGATTATAATAGAAATTAAAATTTATAAGCAGTATATAATCAGCCTTAATTAAAGTACTTAATGAATTATAAAATATTTATATGTATAACTTAAAATAGTAATAGCTAAATTACAACAATTAATCTATTGTAATCCAATCAATCTGCTTCTCATATTAAAAGATTATCTCCCATTACAAAATCTATTCTATACAAACAATTTACGCACAGTAATATCTAAAAATGTGCACAGCGGTACATATCTTGCGCAAATAATCGCGATGTTTATAATATATATTTTACTAGCTGACCCGCCCGGCGTTGCCCGGGTCCGTTATAATAATGTTAAACGAACTTGAAAATTTTATGATTTTATCTTCAACTCAAAATATGTGTTAATACACTGTTAAGAATTTGACCCTTTTGCTGCATCGTCACTCCACCGCTTTTATAGAAAATGATTACTTCAGCCTATTTTGGAGCATTGTCATAGGTCAAAAGAGATATATTCTATAAAAGCGGGGGAGTGATGATACAGCAAAAGGGTCAAATTTTTTACAGTGTACATTATATTAAATACGTGCCCCCTGACTGTGTCAAAAATTGGTTTTTAAAAAAAACTAATATTTAGCTGCAAAAATACCTAAAATGACTGCAATGGGAAACGCAGGAGGGAATATGTGTCCAACGATTTCGTGTTGATCATATCGCAAACAATGCGAAATTGAAGCTATAAAATCTACCCGATAATATAGACATCGTCGTTTTACGTGTGAAAAATAATTTAAATATCTTACAAAAAAAACTGAAGCTTCAAAACATTTCACTTAAAACTTAACACAAACTTTATTCCAGAATAAATTCTACTACTCTTTTTTATCATTGCTCGTGAGCATCTGCGAAAAATAAAACCACGACCATGGAGTCACCATGAGAGTGCGGACACTAAAGCAATTATAAATATTAATCTAATTCGCGACATTCTCCCACCTTGAGTTTTCGACAGTTAAACTCAACAATGGGTACAATAAAATATAAAATAAAATATGACTAATACTTACATTACAGTGATAAGATACAATTCTTACAATATTACATTTCTCAAAACAGGTAAATAAACATTTTCTTCTGCAAAATTCAAATAAAATTAAACATATTATTACAAATTCAAATTAACACTATGAAATATACTAAAAAATAAGAATAAAGTTTTTTGTTGAAACAGTATTTAAAGTTAATAACGTTTTGGGACAGTCACTATTCTGCCACTTCTCGTTCTTAATACTGGATCACTAGAAAGTTCTTTTGGAATCTCTAAATTGTACAGTTTTTGGACAGGTCTCAAAAGTTCACCATTTTCAGTTTTTAATCGTGCAACTCTTGGGTGGCCATCTTTACCAGAAATAAGTTCTTGCACTCGGGCTAAAGCCCAACAGGCACGTTTCTTATCAGACTCTACGAGTACGACATCACCAACGTTCAGTTGCTTGACATTCTTTTGCAAAGAACTTTGCTGGCGCAATTGTCCTAAATATTCAATACGAAATCGCTTACGTAAGTGTTCTCGAACATGTTGCCTATACTTAACTCTTTTATTTAATTCTTGCGCGTCAATTGCATCAAAATCTCTCACATCTGAAGATCTTATGTCCTGTAAAAACATTGATGGTGTTAACGGTGCTAGATCGTTCACATCTTCAGTAACATAAGTTAGAGGTCTAGCATTCACAACTTGTTCACAATCACAGAGAATTGTGAGCAGTTCTTCGTAGGATAATGAAGCTCTACCTAGAACTTTTCTCAGGATGCCTTTCACCATTTGTATCAATCGCTCCCACCAACCGCCCCACCAGGCAGCGGTAGGTGGGTTAAATTTCCAGCGAATCTTTTGTGTTGCTGCAACGGCAGAGATTTGCTCCCAATCTATGGCTGAAAATGCTGTGTCTGCCCCGACGAAATTTCCGCCGTTATCAGAATACACGGTGGTTGGTCTTCCTCTTCGCGCTATAAAACGCCTGAAAGATTGGAGGAAAGCATCTGTAGATAATGACGTAACTAATTCTAAGTGTATGGCCCTATACACTGCACAAGTGTACAGAACAATCCAAGCCTTTTCCTCATTCTTTAAATATAATGGGCCGGCTAAATCAACTCCAATTATCTGAAACACCGCTGCGTCTTCAACTCTTTCTGCTGGTAATGCAATAGAAATCGATTCTGTCTTTTGTGCACTGAATCTTCTGCATCGTACACATTTCTGTACTACTGCTCGAATAGTTTTCCTAGCTTTTACGATCCAGTAGTCTTCTCGTAACGATGTCATCATAAGAGCCACTCCTGCATGCAAAAGCTCTTGGTGTTTCCAGGAGATCAGGCGGTGGACTACAGGATGGTCAGAAGGCAAAAGAACAGGATATTTAAAATTGAAAGCATCTTCTCTATAAATAACTTGCATTTTCACTCTTATAATACCATCTTCATCTACGATTGGTCTTAAGCTACGTATCTTCTGATTATTCTTCTCGTTGAATCTGTCTTTCTGAATCAAAATTATCAATTTTCTTTCGGCTTGTTCTAATTCCAAACACGTAAGTTCAGAAACTTCTTTTGAATTAGGATTTCTTAAATTGTTTAAGAATCTTAAAATCCAGGCGATCAATCTTATAATTTTCTTAAAAAATGAAAACCGTCGATAATACCAATCACTAGATTCTGTGTTCTTGTTCATTGCTGAAATGATACTTTTCCGTTTTTCAGAGTTAATAATTTCTTCATCGGGAATTTCGGCACTTTGAGGCCAAGTATATTCAGGTTGAGCCAACCAATCCGGTCCCTCCCACCATCTTAATTGTAAAAATTGTTCAATCGAACAACCTCTGGAAGGGATATCTGCCGGATTAAATTTTCCTGCAATGTGTCGCCATTGGTTCTTTTGAGTTAAGGATCTGATTTCTTCTACGCGATTCCAAACGAATGTTCCCCATCTTTCGTCTCGCTTTATCCAGCTTAAAGCTGTAGTTGAGTCACACCAATAAAATATCTTTAAATTTGGAATTCGTAGATCAGATATAACTCGACTTCCCATCCTGGCTCCAATGCAGCATGCTAAAAGCTCCAACCGAGGTATCGTTATGTTCTTAAGAGGAGCTACTCTTGCACGTGACTGTACGAAAGTTACCAGGATTTTATCTTTTCTCTTTACTCTTAGAAAAATGCAAGTAGCATACGCATGTTTGCTTCCATAACAAAATATGTGAAGGCCTACATCATTACTTTCATAATTATCAAAATACATCCATCGCTGCAATTTGATGTCAGAAATCATCTTCAATCCTTGCACCCATTTTAAAAATTGTTTAGCCAAATTAGTTGGGAGTAATTCATCCCACTTAATTTTTAACTTCCAGCATTCTTGTAGAATAAGTTTAGGGAGCAAAGTCACTGGAGAGGTAAATCCAAGAGGATCAAACACTTTCTGAGCGAATGAAAGTACAGCTCGTTTTGTGGGAATAATTTGTTTTTCCTCAATAGAACCGATTTTGCAAGATAGGGTATCGTTTTCCAGATCCCAGTTTAAACCTAATACTGGTGTTACATTAGCTGTTGAATTTTCAGAAATAATTTGAATGGGATAATTTGACAACCATCCCCTGAGATTAAATTTTGCAGAGAATAGTAACGTTTGGGATTCAAATATAAACTTATTTAATTCTTCAACTGTGTTGAAACTGCAAACACAATTATCTACATATAACGATTCATTCAAAATTTCTACTGTAGAAGCGAGATTTTCAGTCGCACTTTCTAAATGATGTCTCAAAGTAGCCGCTAATAAAAAAGGGCTACAATTGATTCCAAAAACAACACGTTTATGTCTATAAATTATGCCATTTTCCCATATAAATCTCAGATAGTCTCTATCCTCTACTCTAATACCAATTTGTAGAAATGCCTTCTCTATATCGGATACTGCACCAACAGGATATTTCCGAAACCGATGCAATATAGAAGGAATCATTTCAATCAAATTTAATCCCTTATCTAGGCAATCATTTAGAGAAGGGGAACCTTTAACATGAGCCGAAGCGTCAAAAACTGGTCTAACTTTAGTAGTTTCACTCGATTCTTTAAATACAGGTCTGTGTGGCAAATAATGTACTTTAGTTTCTTTATTATCAACCACCCTTTCAATTATTCCTGCATTTATCCACGAATCAAATACTTCGCTATATACCTCAATTTTATTTAAATTAATTAACTTTTTCCTCGTTGTAGCAAGCCGCTTTTCGGCCAATTCTCTATTGTTAGGTAAGCAAGCTTTATCTAGCACCCATGGCAATGCTACTTCGTATCTCCCTTCTGAATCTATTCTTATATTACTCTTAAAATGCTGCATAGTTTCTTCATGAATTTCAGATTTAGTTTTGGATTCAACTGGATCCGTTATACCCATAATATCCAGCTTCCACAAATCAGCAACGGAACAATTGTTCCAAAGTGATGAAATAATCATAGCAGCCTTATTTGTTTCTGATTTAATACTTGGAATTTTTCCCATTAGAGTCCATCCCAAATGGGTTTTTACCGCAACCGGACCACTTTCTAAAACTTTAATATTTCCGGTGAGTAATTTTCCGGCCACATCAGAACCAATCAATAATTTAATTTCATTTTCGGTTTCACATGAACTATTTTCAACATCAGAAATTTTAATGCCACATTTATTTAATTCTGATAACCAAGGCCCAGTTGGCACTTTTCGTATTTTAGAACAAATAACAGGAACATCTAAAACATGCATATCACATTTATAACTGTTGTCTATGCTACTTAAGTGAATTCGATACTTATTATGCTTTGTTTCACTTGTTTCAATATTACCAAATAATGTGTGAATTAATTTAATTTCACCAATACTTTTATAATTCAAATATTTAATTACATCTCGTGATAAATAGGAACGTTCGGATCCTGTGTCAATAACTCCACGCACGATTTTCTCTTTTCCATTGTGCTTTACACGGACACTCAAAGTTTGGAGTAACACAGTAGGATCCGAAGCTTGAGTAGTTAAAACAGTGTCACTACTCCCTGACTCATGTTTATGACTTTCTAACGACACATTACCACCTTCATTTAAAACATTTTGACATAATATTGAAAAATGTCTTTTACCACAATTCGAACATTTAATTTTAGAGTTACAATTGCGTGAAATGTGGTTTTTCTTCAGGCAAACAAAGCAAGCTTTTTTCTTCAAAATTAAGTTACGTTTCTCATCAAAAGAAAGCGAACTAGCTTTAAAACATTTTTCTGATAAGTGACACTTGTCACAAAATATACATAAATCTTCACGTTTTTTAACTAAATTCTTATTAGACTTATTATTTATAAATAAATCTGTAGCAGTTGGCATTGAATTATATTCATTATTACATTTATGATATTTCTTTGGGTTTTCAAAACCAAGATTGGAATGAGCCAAAAGAACCCGCTCTTCCGCAATAACTTCATTTTTCAAAAAATCAAGGATAGAATTTAATTGATTCTTACCTTGAGCAGTCTTCTCACGCTGTCTTTCCCAGATTTTAAGGACATCATGAGGTAGACAAGATTCTACAAGTGGGAAAAGTATGCTGGCATACTTTTCTTCTGTGACACCTAATGATTCTAGAGACCTAAGTTTTGTCTCTAGATTATCATATAACGACGATAAATTGAAATTCTTGCTTGATGATCGATTATTATTTAAAACTAATTGAAGAAGATCTCTAACATATATCTCAATAAGTGTATCTTCTCTGCCAAACCTTTCTTTCAGATGTAGAATTACTTTTGGATAATTATCAGCAGAAACCGGATAACTATTTAGTATCTGTGCTGCTTTGGATTTCGGCGTTATCGCCTGTAAAAGATAAACAAATTTCAAATGGTCATCTAAAGTGGTGTCTTCATGAATTTTGCTGAATGAATTCCAAAAGGTTAACCATAATCTTGCATCGCCATCAAACGGCTGTAAACTTATTTCTGGTAAGCGAAGTGGTCGCGACAGTGTTCTTTCAACATCCGTATAATTCTGCGATCGGAGTTGTTCTTCGATAGGCTTCACCAAAAATGTCTTTACTTTTTGCTTTATAGCAATAAATTTTTCTGTATACTCTTCGCAAGCTTCAAATACTTTAGAATAATCTTTTTCTATAACTTTCTCTGTCAACATAAAATTCAAAATTTCTTCATCTACAGCTCGCAATCTTGTGCTTTTATCTTCCAGTTGACACATTAAATTCTCTATTAAATTAGTACCTGGAGTTGCGTCGTTTAAAGCTTCATTTAAAGCATTATAAGTTTTCGTAAATCCAGATCTAAGAGGAGTTCTTTTGATTTTCAAAGCATCCATTTTTTCTCAATGACAACTTCTGATAACAAATAAAAAACAGTTACTTTTCACACGTCCCTATTAGTTCGGACGCCACATATCGCAAACAATGCGAAATCGAAGCTATAAAATCTACCCGATAATATAGACATCGTCGTTTTACGTGTGAAAAATAATTTAAATATCTTACAAAAAAAACTGAAGCTTCAAAACATTTCACTTAAAACTTAACACAAATTTTATTCCAGAATAAATTCTACTACTCTTTTTTATCATTGCTCGTGAGCATCTGCGAAAAATAAAACCACGACCATGGAGTCACCATGAGAGTGCGGACACTAAAGCAATTATAAATATTAATCTAATTCGCGACAGATATTTATCCTTAAAATTACTGTTAAGTGACTAACTAAATACTTTTTTCACATAGATATCCCAAGTGAAATATTTTGAATTTCAAACTAATTATATATCACTCTTAAATCTGACTATACCGCGAATGAAATCGATTCTCGATGATTCGCTAAAAGAGCCATTTTACAAAAATAGGTGTATATTTTTTATCAAACATGCGTAATGTTCATTCTATGAACAAAATCCTAACCGTAACCTAATTGTATCGGAATCATAACTTGTCTGTAACTTAGCTGTATCTTAACAGTAACCTAACTGCAAGTTAAATATAACATAAATGTAACTTGGCCGTCACCTAATCATAACCTACCCATAATCTAACCACAACCTAACCGCAACTTAACCTTAACCTAACTGTAACTTAACCTTGACCTAACTTTAACCTAACCGGAAAATAAAATAACAAAAGGGTCACCGGAACGTAATTGCAACCTAACTGTTATCTAACCGTAACCAAGTTCTAATTTAACATTTACTATAAACGAAATATTTTAACCATCTCGCGCTAAGTACTTAGTTTCACTTTCCACCGCTACGGAGCGCATTATGTTTTGTAGAACATCCGAATTTTAGGTTCGGATTGGATTCAAGTTCATGTAAATTATTTTGTCTTCTTCGGATACAGTTATGGTTGTTTGGAATATTTGTGTTCAGTTTAGATTCGGTTCAATTCAGATTTCGTGGGGGTTTTTTTTCCCTTCAAATGGGATTTTTAAGTTCGGGTCGGGTTGTACTTATATGAAAATTATTTTACCTTGTTCCAATGAGGTTATACTTCACTGAAATATTTTTGTTAGGTTCAGATTAAGTTTGGTTCAAATTTCGGGATTTTTTTTTTCTTTTTTTTTACAAATTTTTTGGTTTGGAATGGGGATTGTGTCCATGGAAATTATATTGTCTTGTTCGTATTTAATTATAGTTATTTGGACTATTTTCGTCGGATTCAGATTTGGTTCGATTCAGATTTTAGGTATTTTTTTAAATTGATTTTTAAGGTTCTGGTTGGATTCATGTCCAGGGAAATTATTTTGTCTTGCTCGGATCGGGTTTTGCTTCTTTGGAATATTTTTTTCGGGTTCAGATGTCGTTCAATTCAGATTTCGGCTTTTTAATGGAATTTTTAGGTTCAGGTTGGGTTGCGCATCAACGGAAATTATTCTGCATTGTTCGAATAAGGATATGCTTCTCTGGAATATTTTTGTCAGATTCAGATTTAGTTCATTTTTTAGGTTCGGATTGGGTTCATGTTCATGGAAATTTTTTTGTCTTGTTCAGGTCCGGGTATGGTTCTGTGGAATATTTTTGTCGATTCAAATTTCAGGTATTTTTTTCAAATGGAATTTTAGGTTCCGATCGGTTTCATGTCCACGAAAATTATTTTCTCTTATTCGAATCCGGTTATGGTTCTTTCGAATATTTTGATCGGATTCAGATGTAGTTTGCATAAAACTTCAGGCTTTTTTTTCAAATGGAATTTTTTAGGTTCGAGTCAGGTTTATGTTCATGGAAGTTTTTTTGTCTTGCTCTTATCAGGTTATAGTTCTTTGGAATATTTTTATCGATTTCAGGTTTCGTTCTGGTCATTTTTTGGGTTATTTCAGAGAAACATTTTAGGTTCGGGTCGGGTTGCATATACACGAACATTATTTTTCTTTGATCGAATTGGGGTATGCTTCATTTGAATATTTTTGTGGGATTCAGATTTGATTCGGGTCAAATATCAAATCCATAGTTTTTTTTTCAAATGGAATTTTTAGGTTCGGGTCGCGTTTATGCTCATGAAATTTTTGTCTTGCTTGGATCGGAGTATAGTCTGTTTTTTTCTGGTTGGGATCGGGTTATGTGTTAATACGCCTAAATATTATGTTTTGCTACTATTCTTTTAGTGACTATTTTTTATATATAATTTATTTTGCTATTTGATAATTTATTACTGTGTATGAATCGTCTGCCTATTCGAACAATTGTACGTCAAAGAGCCATTTCATTTTTGTTTTAAAAACAAATTAAAGTCTTAATAAAATTTTAACTTAAATAAATGCATTCAAATTTAATCAATGATTTAAAAAAACTGCTAAAAAAGCCTCATATATACATATACATATATTAACTGCAACTTAGCCAACCACAAATACATTCTAATGTACGAAGTACCAACGATCTGACGTAATAGCTATGTCCAAAAATCCTAAGTTAAACTGACATTTTGCCAGTCTATGAATTTTAAAGGTCTTTGGGAAAAAAACAGTCACTTTTGAAATGTCAAAATCTCAAATTGGTTTCTTTTATAGAGTAAAAAGAAATTAATAGAGTGGAGGTATTATCTCTGGAGATGATGCTTAAGATGTAACCCTACATTAAGTCCAATTAAGTACCAACAAAAGCACCTGCTTTGACACGCCTATCAATTGGCGAAATTTTAAAATGAAGGGCCAAAATCACAGTCAAGTGAAATCCAGCCACCCCATTGGTCGTGTGGTAAGGGTGAAAATCACGAACTTGTTTCTCCATTTGAAAAAGGTGAGGGGGAAAGTATTTTTTAAGCGATTGTTACCGCCTGTTCTTATTTAAGATAAACCATCGAAATTAACTCAATTAAGATATTTTGATGCCATTTTATAAAATGAGAGTGAAAATTTTAGATTATAAATGAAAAGAGATAAGATTTACTTCAAAACTGCCGCTACGATTTTTTCTCGGAAAAAGGAGTATGACAACATTTACGCAACTGCTAAGAGATTGTTCCCTGAAAAGGACGCGGCTCAATGACCAATGAGGTGTTTGGATTTCACCGGACTGTGATTTTGGCCCTCCATTTTAAAATTTCGCTATCAATTGAAACAGGTTTAAACCTGTATTTTTTTTCTCTCGTTTTTTAAAAAAGAACTAATTTATCGCTTCACCGGTAAAAATTTATTAATTATTTTATCATATGTGTTTTAAATATCAATATAGAAAATTATTTCAACGTTTTGCTTGAAAATATAACATTATTTTGTTAGTACATTAAAATCGTCTGCAGTCAGAAATTTATATTTTAGATTAATATTTATTACTTAAGTTTTCATACATGATTTTAAAAGAATGTTTTCATCATTATATTTTAAATATTTATTTACATGCAATTATTAAGTCATAAACATTTTTCATCTACGTTATAAAGTATTGAAAATTACATTAATGAAGGAAACTTTTAGTTATACAATTTTTAATTCGTATCAAATGTTTTCAATATCTTATTTAATTTTAATTTGATATTTAGTTATTGCTAATTTTCCAATTTCCTTCATTTTAAAAGCGAATATTTATTCTAATAAATAATAATAGAACGAAGACCATTTTAAAAATCTGCTATTTCCTCTTGAAATATGCTTCAACTGTAATTCATTTCTTTCAATTCGTCTTATAATACAAAATCTCTTCCACGTCCTTTTGTTTGCCACATTAAATTTGAGCGATAAATGGTTTCATATCGCAAACCTTTTTTGAGCTTACTTCACCTCCACTTATCTTATTCCTCCATGGGTTTCTTTAATTCTGTCTCAGCTTTCTTATTACTTCTGCGAAAATTTTTACACAACCAACCAACCGTAAACAAATGAAAGAGAAAAAAATTTGGAAAAAGATGATTTTTTATGAGAGTGACCTCTTGATATTAATTAATTACAAAAAAATTTGGAAAAAGATGATTTTTTATGAGAGTGACCTCTTGATTTTAATTAATTACTCAGTTAATAATTGGAATTTTGAAATTCTGAAGCTCAGGTGCATCAGGAGAGATATTGGGCTACTCTCAAAAAAATTTTGAGCTTTGTACGTGCTGTAGATTTTGCTAGCCATCGCAGACACACACACAGACACACACACAGACAGAGCGTTTTGTTCTTTTATTAGTATAGATAAAATACAAATGAGGGATTCTATGCAAATCATACTTATTTTTTCAATTATTATAATTTTTAAATAATATCTTTTGATTTAATTTAAACTAAAGGATTTTCCGACTGAACAAATTCCGCATAGAAATTCGCAACTTTTATCGGTAATATATCGCACTGTATTAATTTCACAAAACAAATACATGCAAACTATTTGTTTCATTTGCTTATTTTAGTTCCTCCATTTTTAACCACTTCAGTTAAATTGGAGAAGGTGGGGGGGGGGGAAGGACATCTAATAAATAAAGAAGAGGAAGAAACTTTCTTAAAAGCGTTTCGGGGTTTTGTTAATTTTAAGACATCGTGTTTTCTTAGATTAAAATACGGTGGAAGAAATCTTATGTTTTTAGGTAGATTGTTTTCAATTTCCATGATAATAAATGCAAATTCTTATTTCAAATACCATTAAATAACTGACGAGGTTTCACAAACAAAAATAGAAATAATATTGCCCTTAAATGAAAGGAAAATTATAAAACTTTACTGAAAATTTAAAAAACAAAAATTAAAATGCACTGGAAGAAAACTCCTTTTCAATCTAAAATAAATTATATTTAGTTGAAATGATATTTCTAATTAGATTTCAAACTATAAAAATGAAAATATTTTATTTTAGAATTTACGTCTGCAAAACAGGATGCTTTTTTTTTATTTTTAATGAACGAAATCATCTTTATTATCATTAATAATCTTAAAAATATGACAGAAACAGTAATTTCAATTAGCCTGGACTTTAAAAAATAATGAGAATAATGTTGTCATCAAAATGAAAGAAATCCTCTACTACAATTCTTCACATTTTAAAAAAATTATGAAGATGTTAATAAAAATTGAAATTAATAAGCAGTATATAATCAATTCTAATTAAAGTACTCAATGAGTTGTAATATGTTTTTATGTATAACTTAAAATAGTAATAATTAAATTACAATAATTAACCTATTGTAATACAATCAATCTGCATCCTATATTAAAAGATTATTTCCCATTACAAAATTTATTCTAAACAAACAAGTTACGCACAATAACATCTAAAATTGTACACAATTATAAGTATAGCGCGCAAATAATCGCAATATTTATCATATGTACCTTATACCATAGAAGCAATATATTCTATATAAATCATTTTTATTTGTTCAAAAATTGATTTAAAAAAATAGCTTTTGATTTAATTTAAACTAAAGCATTTTCTGACTGAAAAAAATTCCACAGAGAAACTCGCAACTTTTATCTGTAACATATCTCATTGGATTAATTTTAGAAAACAAATACATGCAAAGTATTTGTTTTATTTGTTTATTTTAGTTCCTCCATTTTTAACCACTTCAGTTAAATTGGAAAAGATGGAGGGGGAAGGACATATAAGAAATAAAATGTAAGAAAAAAGCTTTCTTAAAAGCTTTTCGGGTTTTTGTTAATATTAAGACATTTTGTTTTCTTAAATTAAAATGCACTGGAAGAATTCTTATTTTGGTTTTAGGGAGATTTGTTTAAATTTCCTTGATAATAAATGAAAATTCTCATTTCAAATACCATTAAATAACTGACGGGATTTCACAGTCAAAGGGAAAAATACCTTTAAATGAAATTAATAACAAAAAACTTTATGTAAAATTTAAAAACAAATATTGAAATTTATTATAAAACAACTACCGATTAATCCAAAATCGGTCACCATGTTTACTTGAAATAATGCATTGAATCGGATTTCAAACTTTGAAAAATGAAAATATTTTGTTTTAGAATTTACGTCGTATAAAACATGAAGCTTTATTTTCAATTTTCTAATCGACAATATCAACATTACTATCTTCATTTGTTTTAAAAGTATGATGAAAACACTAATAATTATAAATATTTGATTATAAACATTTGATATATTGAAATCTTGGCTAATTCATTAGCCAAGATTTCAAAAAGTAATTATAACAACGAAAACATCCGCTTTTAGAAATATTTATTTTTTAAAAATTATGAAGATAATAATAGAAATTAAAATTTATAAGCAATATATAATAAGCTTTAATTAAAATGCTTATTGAATTGCAAAATATTTATATGAATAACTTCAAATCCTAATAATTAAATTACAATTCTAAATCTACTGTAAACTTATTAATCTGCTTTCCATATTAACAGATTATCTCCCATTATAAAATTTATTCTTATTAAACAATTCATGTAAAATAACGTCAAAAAATGTATGCAACAATAAATGTAGCACACAAATAATTCCGACATTTACCATACATATCTTATACAAAAGAGAGATTTTACATAAATCATTCTTATTTGTTCAAAAATTAATTTTTAAAAAATAACTCTTGATTTAATTTCAATAAAGGATTTTCTGACGAAATGAATTCCACAGAGAAATTTGCAACTTTTATCGTTAACATACCTCACAGGTTTAATTTCACACAACAAATACATGCGAGTTATTTGTTTTATTTGTTTATTTTAGTTCCTCATTTTTAACCACTTCACTTAAATTGGAGAAAATTGGAAAAATGAACCATCTAAGAAATAAAGAGGGAAAAAACTTTCTAAAAACTTTTTTTTTCGGGTTTTTGTTAATGTTAAGAGGTTTTGCTTTCTTAAATTAAAATGTGCTCGAAGAATTCTTATAATATTTTTAAACAGATTGTTTTGAATTTTGATGATATTAAATTCAAATTTGCAACTCTTATCGGTAAACATAACTCACTGGATTAATTTCACAAAACAAATACATGCCAGGTATTTGTTTTATTTGTTTATTTTAGCTCCTTCTTTTTAACAACATCACTTAAATTGAAGATGATGGGGGGGGGGGGGGGGGGGGATGAGCCATCTATGAAATAAGGAAGAGGAAAATAACTTTTTAAAAAGATTTTAGGGTTTTTATTAGTGTTAAGAGATCTTATGTTCTAAAATTAAAATAAGCCAAAAGAATTCTTGTTATATTTTTAGGGAAATCGTTTTGAATTTCCATGATAATGAATGAGCATTCTCATTTCAAATACCATCAAAAAATTGATGAGGTTTCACATACAAAAATAGAAATAATATTGCCTTAAAATGAAAGGAAAATTAAAGAACTTTACTGAAAATTAAAAAATCACAAATTAAATTGCACTAGAAGTAAACTCCTGTTCAATCTGAAATCAATATTATTTAGTTGAAATGATATTTTTAATTGTATCTCAAACTTTAAAAAATAAAAAATACATTTTTTAGAATTTTACGTACTATGAAACGTGAGGTTTTCTTTTTAATTTTTAAAGAACAAAATTAACATTATTATCATTATTAATCTTAAAAATGTGACAAAAAAGTAATTTCAATTAGCCCTGTTTTAAAAAAATAATGATAATAATGTTGTCATCAAAATGAAATGAATCCTTTCCTAGAAATCTTTAGATTTTAAAAATTATGAAGATAATTATTAAAATTGAAATTAATAAGCAGTATATAATCAGTAATTAAAGTACTCAATGAATTATAATATATTTATATGTATAAATAGTAATAATTAATGTACAATAATTAACCTATTGTGATCCAATCAATCTGCATCTTATATTAAAATATTATTTCCTATTACAAAATTTATTCTAAAAAAACAATTTATGCACTATAATATCTAAAAATGTGCACAACGATAAATGTGTAGCTTGCAAATAATCCCGACTTTTACCATACAAATCTTATAATATAGAAATGAGAGATTCTACGCAAATCATTCTTATTTGTCCAAAAGTAATTTTGATAAAATAGCTTTTGATTTAATTTAAACTAAAGGATTTTCAGACAGAATAAATTCCACAGAGAAATTCGCTGCTTTTATTTGTAACATATCTCACTGGATTAATTTCACAAAACAAATACATGCGAAGTATTTGTTTAATCTGTTTATTTTAGTTCCTCCATTTTTAACCACTTCAGTTAAATTGGAGAAGACGGGAAAAAAAGGACATCTAAGAAATTAAAAGGAAGAAAGACAATTTTTTAAAAGCTTTTCAGGGTTTTTTTAATGTTAAGACATCTTGTTTTCTTAAATTAAAATGCGCTGTTCGAATTCTTATTTTGTTTTTAGGGATATTGTTTTGAATTTCCATAATAATAAATGCAAATTCTCATTTCAAACCCCGTTAAATAATTGAGGAGGTTTTACAGAAAAGAAAATATCTTTTATATGAAAAGAAAATTAAATAGTTTGAATGGAAATTTAAAAAACAATAATTAAAATGCATTATAAGAAAACGCTCGTGCAATCTACAATAATTTACCATATTTATTTAAAATAGTACATTTTACTATTTTTTTTAATTTTAAACATTGATAAATTAAAGTTTTCTGATTTTAGAAATTTACATTGTATAAAACATGATTTATTATTATTATAATTATTATTATTGTTATTATTATTATTATTATTATTATTATTATTATTATTATTATTATTATTATTATTAGGCAAAATCAACATTAATCATTACCATTTTTTTAAGTAGAACAAAATAGTTATGAATTTAAAGATTTTAAAAAATAATGGTAATAGTGATTTGAAGTCATCATACTCATTAATACTAACGGAATAAATTACTGCAAAAATAAGATTCAAATATAATTGATAATAAATTTTTTTATAAATAAATAAACTTATCGGGGATAGATACAAGTATACAAAATGGAAAATATCAGCTTCTTCATACTGTTACAATTCTGAAGATTTTAACAGAGAGTAAAACTGATTAATAATAGTTAACTACTTTTAATTTCTACAATAATTAAATTGCTATAATTATTGCATTGTAAAATATTAGAATCCAGAATAGAAATGTCACTCTAATCAAACAGCTTTCTATCTATTGTAAATTGCTACAATTATTATTTAAGAAATATAAATGAGTTATTCAACATCATTTAGATATTATAAAAATAGTTGTATATTTGTATATTAAATAAAAAAGAATAAATGCTTCTTAATATACGAAATTGTTATATAATCACTAACGAAAATATACAATAGCCTCTCCAGAGTTACCCACAATTCCAAAAAGTGTTAATTATCTTTAGAAAATTTAGAAAACACATTTTCTTTTGCTGTCACTGGTATTCGGAAACGTTTAAGAATAGATTTTATAGTATATAAACCAACTTTCACAAACAGGACAATCTGTTTTTAGCATGTTATCAATTCAAATTAAAACATTTTCAGCTGCGTAATTGAATTTATGCATGCAAGAGTGCAAAGTAGTATTGATTTTAATGGTTATTTTCATGATATTAATCTATCATGTTTGGATGTAAAACATGTTTGTGAAAAATGAAAATGTTTATTTGAGAATAGAAAACACCCGAAAAACCTCTATTTCAGGTTCAGTAAAATGATACAGGTAAAATAAATCAAAAATTGAGTAATGTACGACAAGTGATGGCTGTTCACCAAAATTTGGGAAGAATTTTTTTTTTAAACACGATTCCCCACTTGATCTACTTGAAAAATATTGAGTTTTTGCCCTCCTTGAGTTAAAAATTCTCTCGCTTTTATTTTCGACTAAAATCATGGTAAAACAACTTTATTATTTTGTGGGACTCATTTAGTCTTTGTTTCTCGTACCAAAATGAAATTCTTCCTAAATATTGATTAATGGTCATCTATTGTCTAAATGAAACACTATTTTGCCTGTTCCAAAAAATCACTGGCAGCAAAATAAACAATTTTTTTAATATAAATTATGCTTCTTTATATTCCGAAAATTTATTTGTTTCAGTGATTGTTAAATAAGGAGAACGCATTTTAAAATCTCGAATTTGCTCAGTATGTAACATATTTTATTTTGGGGCTGCATTATATTTTTCGAGATTAAGAAAATTTATGTCTTTTTTTACAATGCATACTTTACGAATAGTTTCAAATTGATGGTATTTGATTTACTCTAAGCTAGACGTTTTTCTGTCGTAATAAATTTTAGTCTCCCAGGAGAAATTCGAGATCTTGATCTGTAGAGTTCTTATTGGGATTTTTTTTCGTAAAAACAAATAAGTCCCTGTTATATATGCATATTAACTTTAAATCTTTAGCATTGTTCCTCCACTTCTAACACAGGCACTTCACTTAAGCTCAGGAAATAGAAGAATTACTTTTAAGGGATAAAGCAGAAAAAGTAATATTTTCTAAAGAGATTTTTAGTTATTTAACAATGTTAAGGGATATTGTGTTCGTAACATAAAATGCGATACAAGAATTTCCTATAAAATTTTCTGATTCCATGAATCTTTTGGGTTAATTCTGTAAAGATTTTACGAATTTCTATTTAATCAGACGTTGATCTGTAGCTGGCAAATTTTATAATTAAAAACTAGTGCCAAAAATTGTAAAAGTTGTCAGTAATCCGCAAATATAATTATTAAGATAATACGTAAATCATTAAAGTAATACACAGATTTCACAGATAAATTATGTATACATATATATATATATAGATATATTTTAATGGAGATTGATTGAAATAAATTGAAATTCAGACATATTGCAGTAAAACCCGAGCAATCTAAAATTTAAATTCATATTTGTTTGAAATAATCATTTAAGAATAAAGATTAAACTACTATGAAAAGTTAAAAAAATGTAATATAATAGATTAAACTCTATGTATCTTTTTTTTTTTCAAATACAAAAAAGCATTATTTTCATAATCAGTATTATTAATTTCATCATCACTAATGCTAATTTCATCATCAATGTTATTAATTTCATCATCAGGATCAACATCAATGGTAATAATGGATTGAACAACGCCACGACTTATTGATAGAAATGCAGAAAATAATTACGAAAGCAAATTTATAATGAAGAAAATAATTAAACTATTTCAAATAAAAATATTTTTTAAATTCATGATCTAAAAAAAAGGCTAAATAGTGGTCTGATGATTTTTAAAGTTGACAGTGACCGTAGATTTTTTTAATTCATGATCTATCAAAATCTCCTAAATCAAAAGTCATCTACAGTTGAAATTGTAAAAAAATGAATAAAAATAGAAATTTGTTAAGAGTATTTAATCAGCAATAATTAAAGTTATAAATAAATGACAAAAAATGATTGTATTGTGAAATATTTATATATCTATATGTATAAAAGCTGTTCTTTGTGTGTATGTTCATTATATGAGTAAAAATCTTTAATTTTTGACCAATGTGCATGAAATTTGCTGTACATACGTTTATAAACATGTAAACGGTCACTGTCAATTTTTAAAATCATCAGACCACTATTTATCCCTTTTTTCTACCACCTTAAATAATTTACCATTTTTGATTTTTAAATTTTTCATGCAATCATTTCTTTCCTGTTGTCACACATCTAAAAATTTGCTCAATATATTTTTTTAAATGTTAACTTAGAACTTTATTTTATAAGTCAATAAAAATTCAGATTCAAACTGGTTCATATATCGTAATTCGATTGCACACAACTTTTATGGTTGAAAAATACTGTAAAATCCACTAAAAATCAGAAAAATGACCCACAATTTTCAAACAAGTTTCAAATGAGAATACGTTTTCTATTTTACATTGTAAAAAGAGGGAATTGGGCGATTTTTAGAAATCAAGAAACGTTTCAGTAAAAGCCCAATTTATGGATTAGGCCGTTGTACCATAGGTATGATTTCTGAGTTACTAAATGACATGTTTTTGCTTTAAAATTTAGATAGATAGGATGCTAACAAGGATTTCAGTAAACTCTTACTACTAAACTGTCACCAAAACTGCTACGAAATTTGATTAGTTTTCAATTTTCGTATTTCCCTTCAAATATATTATTCTATTACACCCACCACCGCGCATTCTGATGTTTAAAGTTAAAAGATTTTACTATGGTTGCGGTATAGTAACGTCACATTTTCTTCTTATATATTTTATCTGTTATTAGTGAGAATGCGCAAAGCTTGGTTATTGTGATTGTTACATCATTTCATTTTACTTTATTTTACCTAAAAAGCCCCATATTTTACACGGGCAAAGTCGGATAATTCTGCTAGTAACTTAATATAGTAATAAACAAATTACAACAATTGTTCTAATAATTTTATCATATTTTCTGCATATAAATCGAAATCCGATTACGAAATTCACACTAACCAAACTACGCAGAATCGCTTTTTAGGTGCGTTCGTAATTATGTAAATACGTAGCACCTATTGTTGTCGCTCAGTCCGTCCGCCTGTCTGTCTGTCCGTCTGTCTGTCTATCCGTCTGTCTGTCCGCATATAACAACGCAAAAACTACCCAACCGAATCGTTTGAAATTTAAAATACATAATTATTGCATAATTTTGTCGAGTCATTTCAAATTTTATGAAAATCGGATGGATAGTTCAATTACAGGAACAATCAAAATATTCCGTTACATTACGATCAATGGAAAAAAAAGTTTCAAGTGCATTTTAATGGTGTTGCACTCCTTTGAACATAATAGAATTGACATGAATCTATGAAATATGTAGTAAAAAATACATTTTGTACAATCTGTGATGCAAAGAATATTTATTATTAAATTACGGGGCCACACAAATGTATTCCACTAAATAATGTTATACGGGGAAACATTGTTTGGGGCGTGTTTTAATTATATTAAACTACTTCACATTTTATGAATAAGATATACGTTAATGGAGTATAATAAAAATTATTCCCTGCATATTTACAGGAACACAAAGATTTCGACCGCTATACTGTATCCAAAGTACGCTCTACTATATCAGCAAGATCTGAATATTTTAAAACTTCGTTATCGTACGAACGCACCTCATTTGCTACGCTTCACGTGCAATTTCCAACTTGTTACATTTATACTAAGTATTGCAAATAAGTTATTCAATACGATTCATGGTAATACGCTGCGAATGTATAAATTTTATAAGCTTCACTGTTAAAAATCTTTTCCTAGTTTGAATCGAATTTTGATGCTCAATAACTGGCACTGTAAGATGGTGAAATCTTGAATCAATATTTGGAGCATCTGTTGAAGCATAGTTCCAATAGTTGGAACGAGGTTTAAATAGTAAGCTCCAAATGTTCACTGTAAAAAATATCATATGTTTCTGAATATATAAAAATGTACCGTAATCAAAAATGAAAATGTACAGTGACCTCTTCTACCTCACCTAAGGTTTCAAAAACCGTTCCTTTACCTTTAAAAATCCCAGAAAACTATTTGTTTTCGAAACTTAAAGAAGAATTTATAAAAATTAATTTTTATTAGCTGCCCGTCCTTTTCGGAAACGTTTCTAAGTAGCTTTTACAGCACAATAATCACTTTTTCTCAAATCAAAATATCACTTTTTCGGATGCTACCAATTCATACGGAAATATTTTGATATTCAGAAAACATGTTTAATAGACAAACATACAATATTAACAATACTAACATTATTATGAAAATTAACATTATTTTGCCAGAATTGCATGCACAAAATCAATTATGCAGCTGAAAATGTTTACTTGAGAATTCATAGAATCTGAAAAAGTGATATTTTGATTTGAGAAAAGTGATTGTTGTACTGTAAAAGCTACTTAGAAACGTTTCCGAAAAGGACGGGCAGCTAATAAAAATTAATTTTTATAAATTATTCTTTGAATTTTGAAAAGAAATAGTTTTCTGGGATTTTTAAAGGCAGAGGGACGGTTTTCAAAACCTTAAGTGAGTTAGAAGAGGTCACTGTATATTTTCGTTTTTGATTACAGTACATTTTTATATATTCAGAAACATCTGACATTTTTTACAGTGTTGGTACAAGATTTCACCATCTTATGGTGGCAGCTACTGAACACCAAATTTTGGTTCAAACTAGAGCAAAATTTTTAACACCTTTTAGGCATTTCATTTAATTTAATCTAAAGACGATTTCTGCCGAAATAAATTCTTAATTTCTGCTGGGAAATTCACGATATTGGTTTGTAACATACTCATCAGACTTTGTAAAAACAAATACAACTTCAATATCCTCATTTTTCTGTAATTTTATTCCTCCATTTTCTAACAATTTCACTTAAGCTCAAGAACTTGGAAAAAAAGTTTCTAAGAAACAATGTGGAAGAAAGAACTATTAAAAAATTGTTAAAGTTTTAGATAATATTAAGAGACCCTGTTTTCAAAAGCAGGCCTGCCACAGACAATATTTTATAAATTCTATTTCGTACCGATTTTCTTTTAAGCAAAAAATTCTCATTGACACATTGACGATATCAGCGAAGCAAGTATACTACAAAATTTATTTTCTGAAAATAGTGGTGGGAATATTATGTAAAACAGTTTCCTGTAGTAGTCCTGCAGAAGGATCACAAAAGTTTAAAACTCTCAAAAATTCTTTTTTTTTTTTTTTAATATTATTATTCTGATAGCTTATAGGGTATAGAATAGACCACAACAGCGATTTTTTGAAATTCAATTTATTCAAAAAGTTACAACAACCAACATGCCGTTGTAACTACTTGACAATTAAGTAGCCTTTAAGCAGGTGCGTTCGTATTTATATAGCTATACTAGCAGCTACAGTCCTCGCTAGGTTCGCATATAACAACACAAGAACTACCCAACCAATTGGTTTGAAATTTAATATCTATAATTTTTGAAGAATTTTGTCGAATTATTTTAAATTTCATGAAAATCAAATCAAAACTTATATAGAAACTAAGAAAAGTTTTCTTCATTTTATTAAATCCTATCATACGCAATTAATTCAATGATATTCCATGATAAGTAATAATTCTAGATTGTCGTGGTGATTACTCTATTAAATCCTATCATACGTCATTAATCCAATGATATCCCATGATAGGTAATGATTCAAGCTTGTCATGGTGATTACGTCTTATTTAAGATGAAGTGCTATTATTTCCGTATTACTTAATTTAATATATATAATATTAATAAATTTTATATTTATGCGTTTTTGCATAAGAGTGCAAAGGCAATTGCATCGATATCTGAATATTTATAAAACTAGTTACAGTACAAACGCATTTCATTTGCCTATTTGACGTGCGTCTGATTTGATTCCAAGCTGTTTTCAAATGCTGCCATCATAAAAAAAAGTAAAATATGCCATAGAATCATGCGTTTGCTAAGCATTTTTTTTTTTTACTTTGTTTTGCAATGTTAAATGCAAACTGCTATCTCAAACTGCATTTTCACAATACAGTAAAGCATCGTTTATACGACGATCACTTATACGACGTTTACATTTATACGACGTTTTAATGCGGTCCCGATTCATTCCTATTCATTTTAATATAAAAATATATCTTTTATACGACGCCCAAAATCGTTTATACGTCGATTTTTCGATTTTGTATAGGTTTATTTTTCTTGTGTGTTTTACGAACGAGCGGAAGTTGGCAGCTATGAATGACACCAAAGAGTGTGTTTAAATGAACTCCATATTATAAAAATATGGGCTGGTGTTCGATTAGTCTGAAAAATCAGCTTACATGTAACAGATTACACTGGGAAAGGTCATTCTTTTTTCGGGGTTGGTCAGCTTTCCCGACCTGCTTTAACCCCTTAACGCGCAGTATTGCCGGGTCGGCAACACCTAAAGTTCCCCCTGTTTCGAGACACAAAAACTCCGTGAATATTTCAAAAACTACTCTAATGGCTACTTTAAATCTTTCTTATGAGTTCTAGATGGCAGCACCACAGAGATCAAACTCTACTGTTTTTAAATAATAGGTAAAATGTTTTACTGTAATACGCGCTTCACAGCAATGCTCTTCTCACTGCGCTTATGAATGCTTTACTTATGGGAGGTTACCACTTCGGCAACAGCTGTATAATTAAAATGGTTAGTGCTTTCTTTACAAAACAATACCTGTGTACTCCTTTAGGCCTAAATAGATTGCCTAATTTTTTTTCTTTAAATTCCAACTTTAAAGAGTAGTGCGCCGGAAAGGGTTAGGTTGCAAATAGACTATCCTTCTATTATCTGTATTGGCGACTTTTAGCAGGGCCACGTGGAGTTTTTTATCTTTGACTTTAAATGGATAGGAAATGATGTACTGCAAATGAGGAACCATTCGGTGAAACATAAATAAAGGTATGCATATTTAAATTGCTTACTAATCCCCCCCCCCCGTTTTTTTGGTTATTTGTTTATTTTGGTTAGTTTAATTTACAAATTCATGCATATCATCGCTTTAAACATTAAAATTAAGTGAAAACAAAATTAATTCTATTTTTGGAAGTGAAAATCGATTATACGTCGTTATCGTTTATACGACGTTTTTCGGTAGTCCCTTCGGCGTCGTATAAACGATGTTCCACTGTACCTTTGTTTTGATAGATTGTATGGATGAGATATTAAAGTTTGTCTTGTAACGGAAGGATGCACATACTGGGTGTCATTTGTGACGGTCGTGGGGGTGTGCTGGTTGATTGAATACATAACTCGAGATATAAGTTAAAACCACAGTTTATTTAAGCTGTTAGGGCTCAGGGGAAGTGGAGCGTCAGCTCGTCAATTTCGAGAACTAGTCGCAATACTAAAAGATTAAACTCATAAATATACTCACAGCTCCGGCGCTAGACTCACTCGGGGCACTTCCAACCAACTTCTCACTTAGACTTCAGCAAAACTGCTAGATAAAAGCTTTATTAGACAGCCCGTGGCTGTAAAGCACTCTTTATTATCTAAAATACTCAACGCAACTAAACTATCTCTTACAAACGGCAACTCCTTGAATAGCTCCGCTCTGAATAAACTAAGTCGGCAAATGCTGCTGGCGGCTCACTTCGAAACTCCTCGCTAATTCACTGGAGGCTAATAATAACTCGCTACAACTCAAACCAATTCAATTCACTGCTTCACTCCACACACTACTAGCTGGCTTGCGCCGCTACTCACACCAGCTGGCTTGCGCCGCTACACACACCAGCTGGCTTGCGCCGCTACACACACACACACTCAAACTCAAAGCTTTTATATGCTGCAAACTGAGATACTATAAATTTGCATATTACTTCTAACCGCGACATAACTGTAGAACCGAGGAAGACACACACGCTCTAGAAAGTTAAAGTAAAAGAAAGATAGATGTCGCTTCCACGCTACACATGTTAAATCATTGAAGTCGAGATCTCAAAAAATGCTAGCGTGCCTTTATCACAAAGGTCACTCCCTCACAGTCTAACGAAAAACGCTCCAAGCGTAACTTATTTTATTGCAATTCTCCGCCTTCCCTATCAATTTACGATGCTATTGAAAAGCACAAAAAATCATGATGCATAACCTTAATGTTATACATCACGATATTTTCTGCCATTCTAGAAGATTTGCAAAATTTTCTTTTTTTTTTTTTTTTTTGAACAGATGCCAGTACCTATTCCTAAAACAATCGATGTAAAAGGGAAATTTCTCTTTGTTAAAATAAAAATTTAAAAACATTTTTAACAAAAAAATAAGATAAAACTATTTAAAAGAAAATTAAAAGTTAAAAACATACTAAAAAAAAACCACCACACACTCAAACACCATTCATCATGTTTAAAAAAAAAAAAATCCTTTTTTTAAGTAGGCAAATTCAAAATTCTTATCCTCAAAACTATTAAAAGTTACAAAAACAACAATAACTAAAATAAAAATTTAAAGCCATATTCTACTTATTTAAATACAATAAAATTATTGCAAAAGTAAAATTTTAATATAGTAGTTAAATAGTTTTTTATATACACAAAATAGCTAAAAAAATAACTATTACAAAGTTAAGACATATACTTCTAGAAATTTTCATATTATTAAAATTATGGAGATTTTAATAAAAGTGAAATCTAAGGAATAATTGTTTAATAATGTTATCGGTAATTAACAAATTACGATAATTACTGCATTGGAAAATACTCATGTAAAGCTTAATGCAGATTAAATAAATTACAATAACAATTACATAGTAATTTTATGAATCGCTTTTTATTTCAAAAGTAATCTGATTACATAATTCATTCTAAGCAACAAAAAGAATAATTAAGCCCAATCAAATTCTACATTTATCTTAAGTGTTTTACTGAATTTAAATGAGTGATTCAGGGTTAATTCATAGTTATTCCTTAGAAACAAATTAAAAATGGCACCTTTTCATTTAATCTAAGTTAAAGAATTTTCCGGTAGAATAAATTCCAGAGAGAAACTTAAACTCTTGATTTGTAGTATATATTTAACCTGATTTCCTTCGTAAAACAAATTCATCTGAGATATACCAATTATTTTTATATAGGGTGCCCGAAAAAGAACGCCCCAGTTGTAAATTTTAATATTATCACTTGTAAATGTTGTAGAATGTTCGTTTAAGGTTTTCTCAGATTAATAGGGTTAACTTTATGACGTAAGTTTTTATTTATTTTTCTTTGAAAACCGTGAAATTGGCGGGTGTTGTCTTTCAGACATTCTGTATGCGAAACGTTTTCCGTTTTTCTGAAGACGTTTTCCGTTTTTCTCTAAACACAGTAGACATTGTCAAAGACGGCATGTAGAACCGATTTTTCCAACAAAAGCAGAAAAAGTCAACAAAGAGAGGAAAACGCCTTGCCGCATGATAAAAAATTATTATAACTTGATAGATAATTTATTATTTAAAAAAACGAAAAAAAAAATTCGATTCCAAATCGCTTTTATGGTCAAGTCTGCCAATTTTATGCTTTTGCGTTTTAAAATGCATTCGTCGTTATGTCAGAAAGTTTCGCGCTTGTTCAGAAGTGAACTAAAAAGTTACAAAGCTTTAAAATGACAAAGAAAAAATAACTCAAACGGTTTTAGATAGGCACATGAACGAGCATTGCTTTAACGATAGAAAACCAACGATTATAAATACACAAATAAAGTATAAGAAGGTAGCAAATAGCTACCTTCTCATTCTCCGGGGCTTGATCCTTGATCTTGATTTTTGGGGAGCTTACCACATCATTAAAAAATTCTCACTCCTTAGTCAATGACTTATCTAGTACTTCTTATTTTCCAAGTATTTGGAAATCTTTAATTTAATACCTTTTTTTTTCACTCGCTTTTTAGTTTTTGTTTTGCTTTTCTTCGATAGATGTCGCTACTTGTCCACCCAGTTGTTTTGGCTGCTTTCTTCTCATTGGTTGCTTTTCTTTAGGCGGGATTGTTCCCGTAGCGGGTATATAAGCCTGCGTCTCTCTGCCTCTTTGCTCAGCTTTGCTATTTTTTAGCTCGCTGAGTTTTGCACTGATGAAGAATCTCGATAGTAGATTCGAAATAGCTATTTGCTATCTTTTCATACTTTATTTGTGCATTTGTAATCATTTGTTTTCTATCTTTAAACATTTGTGCACAAAGGCTTTATTTGCTTTTTTAATTTAGAGCATTGCTTTGTTAATAATTGCAGTAGCATTTATGCAAAATTGCGAATATTGAGCTTAAAACTCTATTGTTGGGTTATAAAGATTTCACTTGACATAATGCTTTAGGACTTTTCCCTTTCGGGTGTTCTGAAAGATCGTGTCTACTTTCCGCCACAACCTTGTGATTTGTCAGATTTGTGACACAGAATTGAAGAGATTATTACTTCCATTACTTCGGACTTGTTAATGGAAGTGTGGGAAGAATTGTACTTAGATATTGAACATTTGTAAGAAAAACTAGGTTAATTTGCCTTCAATCTGATATATATTTTTTCTTCTTTTGTATGTAGTGTAAATTAAACTTCAGTGTAAATTAAACTGTTATAATACATCACTGAAATTGTAACATTCGTTTCTGGACACCCTCTACATTTATTCCTGCTTTTCTTATTACTTTAGAGTAACTCTGTGAGGGAGTGACCTTTTGTCATAAAGGCACTCTAGTGTTTCTGAGATCGTGACGTCAATAATTTAACATTTTGTAGGCGTAAAAGCGACACCTATCCTCTCTTTTACTTTAACTTTCTAGAGTGTGTGTGCTCTTTCGAATTCCGCAGTTAGCTCGCGGTTTTTAGTAATATGTTAATGTGAAGTATCTCAGTTTGCAGCATATAAAAGCTTGGGGGTGAGTTTGTGTGTGTGTCTCTGGCATTAGCCAGCAGCCAGCGAGTGCGGACCTCTGCCATTAGACAACAAAGTGGATGATTGTTTAGCGAAGTGCTGACGAATAGAAAGTAGCATCGGCCTCCAGTAAAGTGAAAAGGAGTTTGGATAGTGGATTTAAGAGTCGGCCGTGGTAAGAAAGTTTAATAGTAGTTCCATTTTAATTATTGGAGAAATAAAGAAATATCCACAGCCACGGGCTGTTTAACTAAACTTTGTTCAGCAGCTCAGCCAGGAGACAGTGTCAAGTGTTAGGCGGTGCCACGACTGAGCTAGATTGGGGCCTGTGAGTATGATTTTAGCTGTTCTTAGTGTTCTCAGTGTGTAAAATTTTAGACTTGCTCCACTTCCCTTCGGCCATTATCGCTTGAATAAACTTTGTTGTTTTAACCTAAACTACTGAGTATGTCTGCATATAACGTTACAAACGACACCCACCGTGGGTTTACCGTTACAAATAGCGCCCACCGTGGGTTTGCCGTTACAAATGGCGCCCAACGAAACATCGGACATTATGAGATTGTGCCACGTGTGTATTTCACCGGTGAGGGTGATATTAGTGAATTTTTAGTTAAATTAGATGATTATATTTTGTTCAATAATATACCTGAAAAAAGTAGATACGTAGTGCTTAAATGCTCGTTAAAGGGCGAAGCACTTTTGTGGTTAGAAAATATAGGAAAGTTTTTGATTAATGAAGAAGCGAAAAGATTTGAACAAACTGTGATCGAGTTAAAGAAGGCATTTCCTCCCGTTAAAGATAAAAGTATTTTGAGAAAAGAGTTCTATTGTAATAAGCAGAATATTTATGAGTCGGCGTCAAAATTCTATCTACGTAAGCTTGAACTAAAAAATAAATTAGATTTAGATATCACATTTGAGGAATTGTTGGACATTGTTTTTCCTCTTTTTAATCCAAATATACAGGACTTTATTGAAGTTAGAGCACCGAAGAATTTTGCAGAGATGCATCAGATATTATCGAAGTACGAGACTCGGCATAGCTCGGATCAACGGGATTTGCGTAGCCCTCGGCAGAGACCTGTCACGGATAGTAATTCGAGAAATGAGGGGGAACGTAATTTTGTGAGAGGGGGACAGCGATTTCCGGATAATAATGTGCGTAATAGAAATGATGGATTTGGTCGTAATATGTCGAATACGAGTAATGGTAATAGGAATGGTGGTGGTGCTAATAATTTTAGAAGTGGTGAGAGAAATATGTATGGAAATAGACAGAATAGTGGTTATGATCGTAGTGGGGGAGTACGGGACAGGAATGTTTCTTCGCAAGTAAGGAGATTAACTTCGGATGAGAATTTTGAAGGTAGATCAGTGCAAAGGAGAGGTGTGAGGAGGTCGGGTCAGTTAAACTGGTAAGTGACTGTATTTCGGAAGGTATGCAGTCACAGGTCAAATCGAAAAAGCCTTCTGTGAGTTTAAATAAAATTACTATTAATCCGGTTGAGTTACCTGAAGTGTTAATTGTGTTCGATGGTATTGTCGTTAAAAGTGTCTTCGATACAGGGGCAGATAAGTCGTTCATTTCTTTTGATTGTTATCGGAAATATTTTTCGTATAAGAAGTTGAAAAGGTCAAGTCTTGTGGTTCAGTCAGCACAGGGAGTAGCTTGCGATAATAAAGGTTCAGTAGAATTGGAAGTTGAAATTCGTTCGGTTAAGACATGTTGGGAGTTTTGTGTGTTAGATGGATTAACAGTGCATTGTATAGTTGGTGTGGATTATATGAAGGATAGAGGAATTAGTTTGGATTTCTTTAAAAAGTCGTTAATAGTGAATAATGATGAGAATGTGAGTAAGAAAGAGCCAGTTTTAGTGTCAATTAATTTGGAGGAGTCGGGGTTAAGTGAAATCGAGAAGGAGGAATCGAGTTTAAGTGAGGTTAAGAAGGTGGAGTTTAATAAGTCTTTAGTCGATTTTGGTAAAGTTTTTTCAGATAAACTGAGTTTAACGAATGAAGTTCATATTGGTTTTGACGCACTAGTTGCTAGTAAACCATTTCGTTATGATTTTATATCTAATATTTTTAAGTCTTTTTGTGAAAAGTTGGAGACTGAGGTCGATAGGGAACTTACTCAGTCTAATATGGCTGAACGTGTAAATCGTACATTAATTCAAATGATTTCTTCATATGTTGGTTCTCATCATGCAAATTGGGACCAGTTTCTTCAGCATTTTGCGTACGCACTTCGTACAGCAGTTCACGAGTCAACGGGGAAAACGCCTGCTGAATTGTTTTTGGGTAGAAAAGTCATTACTCCATTCCAAAGGTTAGTTATGGTGTCGGATGCGGAAAGTCAGTACATGTGTCAGGATATTGAGAGGTTGGTTAAGGAAGCTCAGGTTCAAATGGGAAAAGCGCAAGAAAAGCAAGCTCAGTATTATAATATGCGTAGGAGAGAGTTAGAAGTGAAAGTTGGAGATTTTGTGTTAGTAGAAAAGCATTGGTTAAGTTCAAGTCGTCAAAAGAGAGTAGCTAAGTTTGGTCCGAAGTTTGTAGGTCCGTTCGAGGTTTTGGAAGTTCGAAATAATAATTTGGTTGTTGATGTCAATGGTGAAAGAATGACGGTTAATTTGGATCAGGTTAGAGTTTATAAGTTTAGAGAAAATGGTAGTGAAGGTTCTCATGTGTCGAGTGGTGTTTCGCGAAATTCCCGATCCAATGAGTGTCCCGAGTCCGGCACTTCTTCATCTAATTCTTTTCATCAATATTCAAGAAGAAAATTTGGTCAAACAGCTCCAAAAACTGTTCTTGAAAGTCGAAAGCCTAGCAATCCGAGAGCAAAGTATGATAATAAAAATAAGAGAATTGTGTCAGATGCATCGGACTCTGTGTGCCATAAAAGACAAAAAATTATAAACTGTCCAGTTCCTCCACCTATTAGACAGCAACCTCACAAACATACATTATCTAATAGTTCACCATCTTCAGTGATTAATCCCCGGAAAAGATTTCGTATGGACACTCGACAAACTGTTAAAAGGACTTTAAAGTCGGAATTTTTGCCCAATAAGAAACAGCGTAGGTCTGGAAAGAAACGTGGTCTAGGATCTTCAGTAACTTCGGGTACATCTAGAAAGAGGAGACAACGCTCAGATTACCGGCATCAACAGTGTGAATCTCGCCATGGAGTGACCCCAGCAAACCGGCCAGAGCAGAGTCGTCGAGCGGAACCTACAAGTATCCCGCGGCATCCATTCAGAACCAGGCTGCAGGCACGACAGTCAACTGTGGCGTCACCTTACAGCTCTGATGACGAAAGATCCTTTGTACAAGGTTTCTGGGACAGGAGGAGAAAGCCATCCTGTAGTATGAAGCCTGCCAGCAGCGAATCATCTCTATGATTGGGTGATAATGTTCTTTATTAAATTTCTATTAGAGTGCATATATGTGGTAGCAATGTGAAAGAATAGAAAGCAGAAAGACTGTTTGGTACTTTTTGGCCATTTTTTGGAATTTTTTGACGGACTCACGTTTAGTGCTTAATTGTGTTCAAAATTTGTTTGCAAAATTGTTAGTTTTATGTATGTTTGAGATTTTGGTCTTAACTGCTTTTAAAAATTCTGGATCTATTGTTAAATTGTTGTGTTATTTGTTAAAAATGTTACTATATTGTTATATTGTTCATGTGTTATAAAATGTATGTTAATGTATGTTTAAATTTTCAGAAAGTACAGATAGTAATTTGGGTTATTTTGTACACGCGCCGCGGTTCAGACGCGCACGTGTTTTGCGGTCAAGAAGTCCTTGACACGCGTTTCTATCTCTTATACTAACATTTAATGAATTAACTTTCTTCTTATCGTTCGTGTTTTATGAGTTGCGTTTTGTACTTTAGTTGGGAATGGTTTCCGCAAATTGCGAAGTTTTAAGCTGCGTTTGAATTTGAAATTGTATTGTATTAAAAATTGAATGTTAATGTGATTTTCTAGCAGGGAAGTATACCTGTGTTATGTATTGATTCTGCTATTTTTCTTTTAGTTAATACAGATGAAGAGCATGATGACGTCATTTTGTAAATTTTTGATATTTTTTGATTGTTGCATAGGCACAGCGATATGCCGCTGTACGTATGTGCCCCAATTATTGTTAAAGTGGAGTTAAGTTCTGAAGAATTTTGGGAGTTAGTTCATTGGCTAATGGGTATGTAGGTATTACGTAGTAGCAGAGTTATTTTAGTATGAAGTAATTGTAATTCTAGATGAAGTCGGAATTTGGATGAGGAAAATTTTTGCGCATTGGGTTTTCTGGACTTGGTGCGAATTTTAGTATTATTAAAGTTTTATGGAGGAAATTTTTGGTAAAGTTATAGTTGTATTGCAATACTGAGGAAAATTTCGGAAGGTTAGTGTTTTGAGAAATTTTAGCACTCCCAGTGGAGTGGGCTGTTTTGAAAGAAGTAATTGGTTTTGAAAGTTTTACGAGTTTTTGGAAGTTTTACGGAGGCTATTTGTAAGATAGAAGAATGATTGGATTGAATATGTGAATATTTGAGGCAAACTGAGTATTTTTTTTTGGTTGTGATGGGTTAAAGTTAATATTTTAAAAGTTATGTTTCGGCGCTAAATTTCGCCCATCACTGTGTTTTATTACGGCTCGAAATTTATAACAAGAAAAAGTTCTGGGCATGCATTTGGCCCAGCCCTTTTTCTCTGCGGAATCCGAGGGGGGGTTGTGAGGGAGTAACCTTTTGTCATAAAGGCACTCTAGTGTTTCTGAGATCGTGACGTCAATAATTTAACATTTTGTAGGCGTAAAAGCGACACCTATCCTCTCTTTTACTTTAACTTTCTAGAGTGTGTGTGCTCTTTCGAATTCCGCAGTTAGCTCGCGGTTTTTAGTAATATGTTAATGTGAAGTATCTCAGTTTGCAGCATATAAAAGCTTGGGGGTGAGTTTGTGTGTGTGTCTCTGGCATTAGCCAGCAGCCAGGGAGTGCGGACCTCTGCCATTAGACAACAAAGTGGATGATTGTTTAGCGAAGTGCTGACGAATAGAAAGTAGCATCGGCCTCCAGTAAAGTGGAAAGGAGTTTGGATAGTGGATTTAAGAGTCGGCCGTGGTAAGAAAGTTTAATAGTAGTTCCATTTTAATTATTGGTGAAATAAAGAAATATCCACAGCCACGGGCTGTTTAACTAAACTTTGTTCAGCAGCTCAGCCAGGAGACAGTGTCAAGTGTTAGGCGGTGCCACGACTGAGCTAGATTGGGGCCTGTGAGTATGATTTTAGCTGTTCTTAGTGTTCTCAGTGTGTAAAATTTTAGACTTGCTCCACTTCCCTTCGGCCATTATCGCTTGAATAAACTTTGTTGTTTTAACCTAAACTACTGAGTATGTCTGCATATAACGTTACAAACGACACCCACCGTGGGTTTACCGTTACAAATAGCGCCCACCGTGGGTTTGCCGTTACAACTCATTCACTAGGGAAGAAAAACTCCAAAGACTCGAAATGGAAAAAAAGTAATTATGTATTTAAGTATTTCAGAGGTTTTGATGATATTTAGCTACTTGGATATATTACATAAAAATGTAATACACCAGCAGTTCCCAATTTACGGGTCGCAAGCAATCGATATTTATGCAAAAATATTTTATTTTTCAACTTTTTAAAAAAATATGACAATTTTAACAGCAAATAATTTTTCTAGAGGAAATTCTTAATTTCCTTCTGGCTGAATGTACGAAAAGAAAATACAGAAATATCTAATCAACTTTGGGGTCATTGGTTGATTTCAACACGATCTTGTGCGAAATGTCTTTTTATACTTTGCTGTTTTCAAAAGAAACAAGTACAGAAGCAGAGTACACGAAGTGACTTTAAGGTTAAGGTTAGCCAGTTTTAACTTTGATATACACTGTAAAAAAAAAGGGTCGATCTACTAAAAAACTTTAGTGATCCTTGTAATTACTAAAAAATTTTTAGTAATCTTAGTCGGTTACTAAAATAACTGTAAGAATTACTAGAAAAAAGTTAGCAATGAATAGAGTAAATAGTTTTATATTTTTAATAGCTATTACTAAAACTCACTTGGTGTGGCCTTGATAGCATAGTGGTTATAGTAACGGACTCCAGGCTGAAAGGTCCCGGGTTCGATGCTGGACACAGCCAAATACGCCCCGAATGTATGTAGTGTAAGTACTCGTTAATAAAGGGATTATGAAAATCCTGTCGGAGCAGGTAGCAATGTTTGGTGCTGCCATCTGTTGCGGTTTTGCCGAAAATCTATCGTTTCAGAAGTCTGGATGCAGCTCGAAGGAAGCTCCTGCCCTTGGGCGCACGTAAAGTTTATTAAAAATCATTTTGGAGCTATTACTAAATTTTGCTTGATGATTCATACTAAAAATTTTTAAGTTAGTTATACAAAAAATTCTTTTGTTCAGTATACAAAAGAAATGTTTGTTTCACTTGCAAAAAAACGTTTGTAATGGTTACTAAAATATTCTGTGGAATGCAAATTTACTAAAAAATTTTTAGTAACCTCTTGAATTTTTTTTTTTACAGTGTAGATACCCTCATCCGTAAACATGAGTGCCAGAAATCACATTGATTATAAAGTTATATTTTGATAGCAATTAAACATATTTTTAATTATCTTTGCAGTTTGTAAGTAGTTTTAATTATTATTCTACTTACTTACATTGCGATTATCAATTCATATTTTTGTTGGTAGTGGCTTCATACGAAATACTGTCTTTTTTCGTAGGATAGCATAATCACAGCTTATAGAAATCATACAACGATTTCCAAACTGATGTACTCTTACCGGGTGTCCCAAAAATGACTGATGGATTTTAAAATTCAATAACTTGCAAACGGTGACAGCTATTTAAAAAAATTTTGCTGCAGGGTTATGTATAATGTCAGGAGTTTTTTTACCGTAATATTTTATTTTAGTCAGCATCTCAAACAATAGGTGGCAATGACGGCGATTGAAGGCCAGGTCGACGCTTCACTCAGCATTGATCACCTGGCCTTCAATCGCCGTCAGCGCCACCTATTGTTTGAGATGCGAACTAAAATAAAAAAATACGGTAAAAAAACTCCTGACATTAAACATAACCCTCCTGCAAAAATTTTTTTAATAGCTGTCACCGTTTGCAAGGTATTGAATTTTAAAATCCATCAATCATTTTTGGGACACCCAGTATATAAGGTGGGTCGCGAACCAATAAAGGTTGGGAACTACTGAGATACACATATTATCGTGATTTGCGGAAGACATTTTTAAATTTCCATTTCAACAGACATGAGTTCTCGTTTCTAAAGCCAATAAAGCAATGAAGGGATTTCACACATACAAAAAAAGCTACTTATATTCAGAAAATATTATATAAAATTGAAGTAAAAAAGTATTAGAAGAAACCTTTGTAAATTCAGAACTCAATTATTGCGTTTATTTGAAACTAAGTGACCTAGATTCTCATTTCTAAAGTCAGAAAGCAATGAAGAGATTTTACAGACCAAGAAAAAACTTTTTATATTTGAAATAAATACTGCATAAAACTGGTATTAAAACATATTAGAAAAAATTCTATACTCTCAAAACCCAATTATTGTATTTATTTAAAAGTAGGTGACCCAATCCAGACAATTTGGGTTCTAGAATATAGGTGAAAACATTTTTTTGTAATTAAGAATTCTAATATATATACATTCTTTTTTACAGTTAATTTGTATATTTTTAGATTTTTTGCTAAGATTACCAAAAATTATTTTTTTAAATAAAAATTAATATTAAAATAATTTTAAATGTATTGAAATAATAAAGAAAGACAAACATTTTAAAAAATAGTAAAATGGTGTTCAGGTCATCCCAAAACATGTCAATTCATCAAAAAAGAAAATCGAAATTTTTTCGATTCCAAAATTTCTTTCGTATAGAAAATAAAAATCTAATGCAGCGCATTTAAAAATAAAAATTAAATCTGGAATAATAACAAAACATATTGCCGCGTATAATCGATCGCTATAATTTATCAAGAGTATTTTATGAAACGTAATAGAGAAATTCTGCGTAATTCATTCTTATACTTTAAGAAAACTTTTTAATGGAATATGCCTTTGATTAATTCTAAGCAACAAGGAATTTCCGCCAGAATAAATTACGGACAGAATCTCATAATCTTGATCTGTGGCATACCTCACCGGATACCTTTCGTAAAAATAAAAACATCCGAAATATTCGATTTATTTCTTCATTTTTGTCCCTACAGTTTTAACCCCTTTGTTTGAGTCTCAGAATTACCAAAAGCTTTTAAGAGACAAACTGGAAGAAAGGAAATTTTTATAAGGCTTTCCGCTTTTTGACAAAATTAAAGTGCTATTACACGTAAAAATTGCAAGCGACAAAAATCGCCTGCGTTTTTTTCGTTTTCTTAGCATTCCATTGGCTGTTAGAGAAGAGTCTTTACCATCATTTGGATTTCCAAGCATTTGATTGGTTCTTACTGGCGACTCGCTTCGTTCCAGGCGTCAAAGACGCTCCGACACAAGGGAATCGCACGCTAACCAAGCAACTCCCCTGGTCCCGTAGGATAACATGGAGACGCCTGCAATTTGCGGCTGCAGCACGACACGTGTAATAGCACTTTTAAGGGAACTTGTTAGCTCACAGGCTATCATAGCCTGAGAGCTTATGTGTCCGTCCGTTCTGTATGTATGTGCGTTCGTGCGTAACGCGATAACTCATGATAGAAATATCCGATCCACTTGAAATTTTGTATGTAGGTACATCCTGACAAGGCGCTTCCCTGATTAGTTTTTGGAGTTCATTCGATATGTATAAGAGGGGGAACGGGGGGCTGTTGCCCCTCCCCTTAGTTGATATAAATAGGATTTTCATGCAGAATTAAGTTTTCGTTCAAAATTTAGTTTAGGATCATTATGATGAGGCGATTCCGTGACTGTTATTAGGTGTTCATTGAATAAGTATAAATAGGGGGAACAGGGGTTCTAATGCCCCCCCCCCCTTAATTTATATAAATGGGTTTTTCAAGCAGAACTTTCAGATTTCGTTCAAATCTCTGAATAGTTTTGGAAGTTTAATGGTTAAGTATAAAAGAAGGGGATAACTCCTTTTAAATTATATAAATTCTAAATGGGTTTTTATTAAGAATTATCTCATTTGCTCTGAATTTTGGATATAGATTTTTTATATAATAAAGCATGTCTTTGATAGTATAGGAGGTTCAATGATTAAGTATAAAAAAAGAGGAAAGGGGAAACTGTTTCCTCTTCTTAATTTTTTTTCGAACGGAATTAACCCTTGAAAATATAAGGCTTTAATGTACAATTAGTATTTGTAGCCTGTGAGCTCAATGCCATCAGTTTAACTGGGCAGTATTCTTTTTTATTTTCTTAAATTATTTTGTTCAGTCCTGGCGTCATTTTAAAGGGACACAGTACCTTTGACACCATCTCTTCAATTTTGAATAACTAGCCGCCCTTGGCGACCAGTTTGGTCTCCCTTTGAATGTATACTAAGCATTAAATCGTATTGCTTTCATTCTTAATTTATTTTAATTGCTCATTTTTTTTGCCAAATTAGAAGATTCTGCTAGAGAAATAGACACAGATGTCATATGCGCACCACATTGGTGCGATTGCAACAAAATGGCAATTATATGTACCTCGCATGATAACCCGGCTATTGTTATTTTTTTATTAATAAACCGTTTGTTTGCTCTTATTTTCTTTTTTTAAATTATACAAATTGTTTTATTCTATAATTATTAACTATTTATTTTTAATTATTATTTATTTTTTTAAATAATAGAAGTTAGCTTAAAAATATGCATGTAACTGGTATTTGAAAACGGAATTTTCGCCAAATTGGCGTCAGAAAAATAACGCGCGAATGTGGTGCATATATCCGGATAAATCGAGAACTCAGTATTTTTATGCTAGCCCGGCGCAGATAATAAATCGCCAAATATTGTACCCGTGGCATTTTTTTTTTCGTATTTCATTAATTATTTAAAATATAATAATATAATCCTTTCACTCATTTCATTTATAATACATAACTTTAATTTGAAACTAAAAAGTTTAAAATTCATGACTTTTATTTATATTTTTTAAGTTAAAAGAACAAATCAAAGAACAGCATAAATTTTACAAAAGGATTTTCATATATTAACCCATAAGATGTGTTTCATTTAGATGTTGCCATTAAACAATTAACAAATAATCGTGATTTTTGTGCCACATACGTTAGCGTAATATATATATATATATATAGATAGATAGATAGATAGATAGATACTGTAATATATGCGATGGCACAGTGATTAATACCAAAAGTTAAATAAAATTTAAAAAGAAATCTTGTAGAATATACTCTGTATAATATTCTTCTTGTAGACAATACGTTTTAAAGAATTTTTTTAAAGTCTCTACTATTTTTATAAGTATGAATAATTTTGACTTCGATTTTTTCCCATATTCATTGGAATATACTACATAAGTGTGTAACGATTTAATTTTTAGATGTAGGGGATTTTATTACATTTAATATGATTTTTTTTTCTCTCGTGTATATTAAAAAATGATTGAAATTCAACAAACTCTCAACTTAAATTTTTTTTTTAAAAATCACTATAAACTTGAATGTTAAATCCATGCACAAAAATATTAAATACACCATAGAGAACAAGTAAAAAAATTTCAAAACTCTATCTAAGCTAGCAAAAAAGGCCTTAGCGTTTATCGAACAAGCAAGTTATAAAAATATGAACAGGGAGAAAAGTCCGTTTAAAGTTTTCATTTGTATGGGTCATTGTGATGGATCTATTAACAAAATTATAATAACTCGTCATATGATTGTCGTATGGATAAAAATGAGGTGTCAAAACATTCCCAATTAACCCTTTCCGGCTCGGACAAATCCTGTTAGTAAAATGAGAAATTATCGACTGACACCGGAATTTACAAATGACTTTTTAAGAATTCAAGAACTCCTTAATTGAAGCTTTTATTGTAAAAGCAAGATTTTATTAAAATATTATTGGTGCCAATTGCAAGTTTAGAATTACAATTAGGTGTGTCCAACCAGACACACTGCGCCGGAAAGGGTTAAAAAAGTTTTGAGTTAATAATTTTTAAAAAGATAATTTTAACAAATTTTAAGATACTGTGTCTCTTAATAGAGCATGTCTTTCATCGAACTTTGGGAACTTGTTTTCTTAAATTAACCCGTTCGGGACCAGGTGTCCTATTAATAAGACATAATTTTCATTGAGTATTTTGTAATCTTAATAATTCCTTTTTTTAACATGAGCATCTATCTATTAGTGATAATATGCGTCAATATATTTATTTTTATCACTTCATTTATGTTTCAGAATTTAGTAATAACAATAGTAACAATAAAAGTTTCTTTAATTATCGTTAAATATTAATTTTTACTTATATATATATTTTTTCAAACATATGTTTTTCTCTTTAAATTTAAAATAGGGACCCGGCGATTCAAAGTAATTCCTTCTTATACTTTACAAATAGTTTTGATAGATTATTCTTTGATTAAATATAAAACAAAGGATTTTCTGCAGGATTGAATTACTGACAGAAACTCACAATCTTTATCTATAGCCTATCTCACCGTATCTCTTTCGTAACAACAAAAGTATCCGAAATATTCGATTTACTTCTTTATTTTTGTGCCAACATTTTTAACCACTTCACTTAAGTCCAAGAACTTGGGAAAGCTTCTAAGAAATAAAGTGTAAGAAAGGAACATTTTAAAGACCTTTCCGGTTTCTGACAACGGTAAGAGATCTTATTTTCTTAAATCAAAATTTGGTACAAGAAAACTTTTTTACTTGTTCTATGGAATGGTTTCTGAATTTTTAATTGAACAAGCGCCAATTTTCGCTATTAAGAATCAGTGGCGTAGATAGGATGGATGACACCCGAGGTGGATGTAAACGGTGTCACCCACACGCATCAGAGTGTCACCCCCACCCTCAATCTGCCACATTTTTTCAATCAAAACTCTGCGTTAATACAACAAATGACCATACCATTCCTTATTTACTTTTACTCCTGCATAAAAGAAAAATACAGGAGCGACTCATCATTATTCAACCCATAATCAGCATAATTCAATGTAAATAGAAGAAAAATCTTTCTTTTAAATTTGGCTTTTGCCACCCATTAGTTGGATAGGTTGGTTTTTGTTGGTGCGTATCTTATTTAAACACATCATTCTGTATAAAACTTTACATCCTCTCTTTGTAAATGAAAAAAATTATGAATTAAAGAAATTTAACTCTGTTGCGGCGTGCGCTAGAAATTTCATTTTATTTCAGAATTATTTTCCAAAATCTGCTGTGTGTTGCTGTGTGTTGCCTTTCGGTAACATACCCAATTTTGTAATCCGATTTTTGAAATTTTACAGTGTGCATAAAATCAAATGTTTTGCTGGAAATGTTTTCTTCAATTATATCCCGTAAAGCATGGTGACGTCACATTGTGACTTTGTGACCATCGATTGTCGATGTGACGTGACGTCGATGTGAAGTCACAGTGACTAAAATGTGAAGTCGTTATGGCCGTTTTAGAGCCCTTTTGTGACGTTACACAAAGTGGTCACAATGTGACAAATTTGTGAAAAATGTGTCATTTGTGACTAATTTGACATTAACATTGTGACGAAAATGTGACAAAAGTGACGATATTTAAATTGCCAGAAACATGTTTTTTAAAGTAAATAACATGTTTTGAAGGATATTTATAAATTTCTAAATATTTTTAAGAAAGTCACATCTCAGTCACAATGTGACATCACTGAGTGGTGGCATTTTGGTCACAGATATGATGTGACCAGAGTGACTCACAGTGACGTCACTGTGACGTCACTGTGACCATGCATGCTATTAGGGATGTCTTCTATTAATGAATTCAGTTTGATATGAAATAGCCTTGCGATTAAGTCTGGTCTATCGCTTGCTGCTTAAGCAGTTTTCAGTTATTTCCCATCATTCCCTTTATAAAAAGGCAATCTATTGCAAAATTCATTCTAAGCAAACAACTCTCTGCGCATAGTCGACCATATTTATCATAAATTCTTTATGATATTAATCAGTGATTCTGCATAACGTACTTTTTCTTTAAAATTAGTTTAGAAAGTCTGTCTTTGATTTAATCTAAGTTAAAGGGTTTTTCGCTGGTATAAATTTCGGTCTCTAGAGATGAATCGACAATCTTCTTATGTCGTATACCCCAAATGATTTCTTTCGTACTATCCCAAAGTATTGATTTTACTCCTTTATTTTAGTTCCTCATTTTTAACCTCTTCAGTAAGCTCAAGAACTTGGAAAGAGGAGATTCTAAAAAATAAGGTGGAAGAAAGGAACTTTTTTTTTTAAACTTTTCATATTCTGGATAATCTGGAGTTCAAATGTTTTCGTGAAGTTAAAATGTGATACAAGAATTCTTCTTAGTGAAATATTTTCTTTATTTCCATTTGAGCATGCGACAATTCTCATTACTAATACCAATAAAGATTTATGTATCTTTCGGCGGCGAAAATGTGGTATGTTTTGTAATATTTTCTTAGGAAGGGAGTAAAATTAATCAAAAAACTAATAATTTCGCGCTGGTTCTTTATTGTTTGAAGCATTTATTTGTTGTTGTTGTTAGTAAATTTGGTCGCATGTTACATCAGAATCCTCCAACTTCGTTGACCTGTACCAAAATATCCGGGTTCGATGGGCATCATCCTAACTTCATACAAAATCAAAAATTTACTAAAATCTCAGTTTCTTCTTGCAAATTGAGACTGTAGCTAAGTACCACCGGCTCATTTTTTTGAAAACCAAGAAAATCGTGCTATTTTTTAATTAATTTTTCAATTAAAAGTTTGACGCTTAAACTTATTAGAAAAATATTACAAATTAGAATTTGCAAAAAATGTCTCGAATTCCTTTAAGGAATACAATTAAATTATGCGTCGATGAGCATAAAAGTTATCCAAAAACAGTTAAAAAATATTGAAGTTTTCATGGTGCCCATTTTGAAAAATGTAGTTTCCAGAAAATCGCTTCTAAAGTTTTAGGATTCAATATATTTTGATTGAGCGCGCGATCATATTTTTACTCATATTTTTAATTATATATTTCTTAATAATTCTGCTGTTATTTTAAAATCGTCTTGCTCTACATTTGACACTTGTTAAGGGCCAGTTTTAGGGACAATTTTTATATGAAATTGTAACACATTACACAAAAAAAAGCTCTCGTTGCAAAGTTTTCTTGAAAAATACAAGTATATTTTTATAGCAGAGCTTTTACTCAAAGAGTGGTACTACTAACAGAAATTTTAAAAAACAGTCCACTGAGATTTATATGTCCCAACTATATATGTCCCAACCAGGTAAATCGACAAATGATTTATTTGAAAAAAAAAAAGTAATATAAAAATGTAAGTAGCAAAATTAGGTATTAAACATATAAAATAAGATATGAATAAAAAAATAAGAAGATTAATATTTTTAAAAAGTGCATTTTTATCCGTTAATAGTTTAATATTAATTAATTTATGATTATACATTGATAAATCAATTGCGAAATTCTAAAAAAAAATAATTTATATAGTGTTTCATTTTTCTGTTTCGTTCTCTTGCGTAAGAAACAACAAAGAGAAAACTATATATTTTCTAATAAATTCGTTTGCTTGAGCTCTCTAAAAAGTGTAAAAAAAGAAGTGAGTTTTTCATAACAGATTTCTATCTTAACGCCAAATTAATGCATTCTAAAGAAGTTTTTTTCAGAAAAAACATTAGTTTGATTTAAAAAAAAAAAGAGTCTGTATTTTAAAAATGACCATTGAATGCTTTTTAAAGAGTGTATTTATTTATTTATTTTATTTTATTTACTTACAATTAGTTTAAAAAGTTGGCCTTAGATTCAAATAAAATTAAAGGATTTTTCGCCGAAATAAATTATGATCCCTAGAGATAAATTGACAATCTCAATCTGTAGTATACTTCAACAGATTTATTTCATAAAAACAAATGTATCCAATGTTTTCCTTTATTTTCTTCCTTCATTTTTTAAGCACTTCAGAAAGTTCAAAAACTTTGAAAGGGGGTGCTTCTAAAACTAAAGTGAAAGGAAGAAACTTTTTTAAAATCTTTTCAGATTTTTGATAATACGAAGTTAAAATGCTATACCAGAATTCTTGTTATCCTGTTTTTTAGAAGATTTTCGAATTTTCCATTCCAACAGACAGTATTTTTTTAGCTCTCGTTTTAACAACTGTTAAAAAAATTAGGAGATTTTACAAGGAAAAAAGACGTTAAAAGACACTTTTCTGTCATAGGAAGATCCCGTATTGAGAAGTTTTTACATCTTTGAATTTGGTGGAACTATCATCAGCACAGAAAACATTTCCACACTATACCAACACTACCTGAATGTATCAGAAAAATAACATTATTAAACTTTAGATTATGTCATAGATAATAAAACGGAAAATTTAAGGATATTTGTAAAAGAAAAACCACGCGCTGAATTAAATAGATATTTTTGCAGAGAAATCCAATAACTTCGTTTTTATCGCCTATTTTTGATCTGCTATGCCTTAACATTGACATAAAAATCGCGGCTGCCAAAGGCGGGTTTTTCTAAGAGTGTGTGTGGTTTACATTTTGATATCAGTAATATTTTACAGTTTTTTTCCTTATTCTAAGATTAAATAAGTCAAAAATATCTTTTATAAATTACTGATATATAAATCTAATGGATTGTACGTATGTTTAAAAAAAAAAAAAAAAAAAAAAAAATGTGTATTTAGCATCCGCCATTTTTGTGTCAGCGTCCAGGACTAGTATTCGGGGGGCGATGATAAAACAGTAAATTAAAAAATAAAAGGCTTTACAAACAAGTTTTGGTTTTACCGAAGCCGGTTTAAAGACGAATGAGAAATTTCTACAAATTCACGATCTAAAATGATTTATAACATGTTTTTCACCTTATGATGAGAGTGAATGTGAAAAACGCAAATGATAGAATTAACAGTTTGTATATAATTTTTTTTTATTATTGTCTTATCTCTTTGTAAATAATCAAGTATGCCAAATTAAATCTATATTTCAGGGGTCAGATGAAAATCGAATAATTAGTCCACTATTAGATAAATTTCGGACAACAGCGCCATTTTGTTACCTTTGGGGTATACTTTCGTCCGGCGACCTAACCAGGAAGATAAGTATTTTAACCCTTTCGGAACCGAATTATTTTTCATTTTGAGAATAAAATTACTTTTACTTTAATCGTAACTATCCAAATGGACTTACTGAAGTTTAAAGATTATCTCGTTGCCTGAAATCTAACAAATGTAATTTAATTTAAAAACAAAAATGCATAAAAGATTTGATATAGTATAGTAAAAAAGTTCAAAGTTATATGTACAAAATGTTAGTCGAAACATTTAATTGAGGACGTAAATTTCAAAACTCACCTTGTCCAAAATTTAAAAAAAAAAATCGAGTTTTTTCTATCAAATTATTTAATTGGTGAATCGGCATCATCTCGCCTTGCACAAAAAAATTTATTTTTTGTGTAAGGCGACATTTGAAACCCACATTTTCAATTATATCAATCTATCTATCTATCTCTCTCTCTCTCTCTCTCTCTGTATATATATATATATATATATATATATATATATATATATATATTTCTCTCTCTCTGCAGAATAAATCTTTAAGAATATAAATAAGAAACTACTCTTACATTGCAATCGATTTATGTTCTTCGAAAAAAAATGTTTTTATTCAAAAATACTAGCTATTAATTTTCAAGACAGTTTAAAAGGAAAAATAATAAATTGAGAAAAACTCTATATTTTTAGCAGTGAATTTCAGTATCTTACTGTTAAAAAATCAGAGAAAACTTGATAAAAAATATTTTTAATATAAATTAAACTATTTTTTACTATGAGTTACGTTATCAGGTTTTTTTTTTTCGGTGAATCCAACAGATTTTCTTGAATAGAATACAGCGAAAAAGAACTTAAATGTTAACAATGTGCAGAAAAATTTTTATGCATTCATCTTCTCTAATGTAATCTCACTCTCTCATTCTTCTTCTTTTCGGCAAAAAAAAATGTTTTATAGAATTTTTTTGACAACAAAAGGCATTTTAGCATTCAAATCATAAAATTTCTTAGAAAATTACATTTATTTAAGAGCTTGTAACAGTAAATCTTTTTCATATTCACTATCACCAGAAATTACACTTTGTGAGTAAAAAAAGCGTTAACTGAGACATGTCGGATGGATGCAAGAGATGTCTGTTTTTTCGAAATGTTCAACGAGGGAGAGCAGTACGGAAGGAGTTATTGCAAATTTTTCCAATTTCAGCTTCACAGTAGTGTATTATCCACCAAAGTCAACATCACATTGAAAGATGTGCATGTGCACAGGATAAAAAGTTTAAATAAACTGTTAAATATACTATTTGTATTTTATGGGAATATATTTTAAATACTTTCTGCAAATGGAATGTGAGAGAACCCTCTATTGACGCAATTTTTCATTATTTTTTTTTAATTGCATCTAAGAAACATTCTTTCACAAGAGCAAAATCTTGTCACAAACCGCATTCAAACAAACCAATTCCTACTCTTTTTATGAATTTTATGACACCCGACCATCAATGCTTGAAAAATTAGTCCAAACATAATTTTTGCTGAAATACTTTAGATGGGAGTAAAAGAAATAAAATATTTTTTTCCACATTTTAAAGAAATTTCACAGTATTAGTTAGATTTCATAGTAAAATAGAACAGTAATGATTAGAATGAAACTGAATTTCGTAAATGAATTTCTTAAATAAAGAAATTCAATGAAAGTTATTTTTTTCTTAATCCATCTGTTACAATAGTGCTTGAAAAAATAAAGCAAAAAATATTTTTCACAACACTTTATGAAATATAATCCATTTTCTTTGCCATTTGCTCTTCTGAACTCCTATCGATACAACACATATTTTATCATTAAGAGACTCGAAAAGCGATATAAAACATGGTTTTATTCACTTTAGCCACATTTTGGAAAATCGATTGTTAAGTAAAACTTTACTCCTTTGATCTAATTTTCTTGGAGAAAGGGTAGGCTGGGGAAAAGTGCGAAGGAAAATGAAGTCAAGACGGGAAAACTGTGAACTAAAATAAGGGCATTAGAGCAAATTTTCTTTTTTCTATATTGAGGTTTATTGAATGTGGCAAAGAATATTTACTGTACTCTAAACGTCAAATATCGTCATGAATCTTTCACGAAACACTTAAATGAGAAAGAAAAGCGTATGTTAAACGTCGATTTTGAGTGGCTTTTGTTTGTTATACAACCAAAATGAAAATTTATTATTTATTCCAGCCTAAATGGCCACTTAAACTTTTAGACTTTTTATTTCAAGGTATATTTCTCGTAAAACATGCGAAACCTTCATGATAGCGAAAATAAATAGATATTGTTGTAAAGTAAAATAAGTTTCGCTTTTCATGTAGTCAGATAGCGAATTTTCTTTCTTTTTTTCTGTATTTCTCAGGTAAATAAATAGCCTCATTATTAAAAAGAAATATTGGTTCTTATTATAAAAATTTCCTTACTTATTTTTTATTTTTATAATCAGTGTATAGCTCAAATTTATAAATTTTGCTTAATTTTCTTGTATCAAAAGTATATGAACTATTGTTGCCAGTTGTCCTGCATAATTTTTTGCTCTAACAGCCCTGACACCACTTATTTCTCATAGTTTATTTCACCATCTTTTATCGCAGATAATTCTTAAATAAGATAAGGCGATACTGGTGTCTAGAGCACTTGGAGTCTCGATGTATGCAGGACATGTGGCAACACCTGAACGCCGAAATATTTGATACATATAACCCCCCTAATTTTCCCATTTTAATAAGTCTACCAATTTTTAACATATGACAAGCACAATGCCATATACATTTATGGCACATGCATGAAAATTTTTGCAAATAAATAATTAAAAATTTTGATGTACAGAAGCCAATATATATATATATCATAGCTGCAATTCTAAAAGTCACAGGATAATGCTGTTTGCAACAAAATTCCTTCTTTATTATTTTTTATACTCCCGTTATAGGAAAATTTGTTTAAGGAGTCATTTACACATTTTTTTTAATGCGACATTTGAACATCTCAACTGTAACCCCCATATTTCATTAATTTTTTACAAGTTCGACCAAGTTGCGTTACATCCATAAAACAGAACCTTTCGCCGACAGCACCCGAAAAAAGTCGAACATGTGGGAGCAGAACATATTCTTTGTACCACCATTCATTCATGGATTTTGGTCAATTTCAATGAGATTCGTGCGAACATTTACCATGATGCCTGCTCATAGGATAATGGAAGTCACATATCGGTCTCTTTTCAGAATATTTTTGTAACAGTAATCACTACCAAACTGGCATCATATCAGATTACGTCTACAATCAGACAATAGACTTAATCTACTCTCATCTATTTACTCATGGTAGATCAATCGTAATCAGTCCAATTTCGAACATATGGCTCCTTTGTAAACGGAGATTATGGTGATATCTATCTCTTCTCTCTGCATCCACGTGATCGACAAATGCGGAAGTACAAAATTTGCATAAGTTTCCCAAGCGTCATGTCCATAAAACGAAACTTTTCGTCAACAGCACCTCGAAAATGTCGAAAATGGGGGAGAAGAACATCTTCCTTGTACAACCATTCAGTCATGGACTTTGGTCAATTACACAGAGATCCGTCCGAACATTTACCATGATGCCTGCCATGATAATGGAAGCTGCATATCGGTCTCTTTCCACAGTATTTTTACGATTGTAAGTACTACCAAACTCGCATCATATGAGATTACGTCTACAATTAGACAATAATCCGAATTTACTGCCAACTGTGTTCTTATAGTAAATAAGTAATTAGATTGGTAGATTGTAATCAGTCCAATAGTTTCGTTAGTTCCTTTATTTCAAAATAATAATAAACCGATTTTCTTGGGACTCGTACTGCTAAGACGACCTTCTTCCCGTTAAACTGAAGCGCATTAGACTCACTTAAAATGCAGCCCATACCTTAGAAAAATTCAAATTTCTAACATTTTCTTCTTTGATTTTTACAGCTAATGACAACTCACAGCAAACGCGAATTGCCTATAATCTCGCATTTCGGCATACAAGTGATCGGCATATGCAGGAATACAAAATGTGCGTTAGTTTTACAAAACAGAGTACATTGCAAATTCATGCAAATTTGCACAGTTCGCAGATCTATTTCTAACTGTATTCGTTGAAAATAACAGCGGTCCTTAAGGTGGCTGGTCACTCAGCGGCCGAATTCCCTTCCGTAATTTTAAGTCTATGAGCGTTTGATGCACTTTTATATTTAAAATACCTCCTCGGGAAATTAATATTTTTAACTCATTTCTTCAGTGTTCTCTTCTAAAAGAATGCGGCTTTTTTTTTTAATTTTTAAAATTTTTGCGCAATATTTTGATAGACTCATTCGAACATATCATTAGAACTTTAATTAGGCAATAAATAAAATGTAAAAACTCAGATCACGTTAATACATGTGTTTTACTACAATCTACATTTTTGGTAAATTAATTACAATGTAATTTATAGAGATACTGTCGAGAAATATAGTTTATTTTATTATCAGATTGGAATAGATATATTCGAAGTCCACCCGCCTTCGAATTGTTGCGCTGAATATATTTGTTTTTCAAGATTTCTAAAACAAATATATACTGCTTTACTAAATGCATTTTCTCATTTTAATGTTTCTTTTCGCTTTAAATCTATTGGTAAAAATAAATCATCTATCGTAAAGTAAACTAAATGTAGAACTTACAAAAAAGGATTCATCACTAATGTTTGATTTAAAAAAAAACAAGTAAGAAAAATCATGCGTTAAGCATAGATTATGAAGCACTTTCCAACACTTAATGAAATCTTGTAAGGGAAATAATAGTGTATCGCCAAATATACCCAAATATGTATTCCAGTACATTAGAACAGCCCTGTATTTCATATGTCAGTTCATATAATGGGCAAATTTAGCTCAGCAAGAAAATCCCAGTAGCTTGAAATTTCTTTTTCAGCAATTGATACTATTAGATGGAAATATACTTGAATACTTTTGTTCAGCCCTGTAGTTTACATTGTACCTTTATTACACGTCAGCATTAGGCTAAAATTTATTGTAAACTAAAACACTTTTAAATAACTGAAATCACATTCTCATAAATCATCATTCATAGGCGTCCATGTAGCGAATTCTTTGCGTGGCCCTGTATATCCCTTTATCTATATCCTGTAAACATTTCTCAGTAAATTGAATGCAGCTCAGCGTAAAAATGCATAGCTTATTTAAGAACCACGTTTAAACAATTTACGCTCATATTCAGTAACGTTGGTGAGCTCTTTTGGGTAGCCCTGTATATCAACTATAACATTTATACACACAATATAATGTGCATATATTTAGCGAAATATAAACGCGAATATCATAATTAAAATGCAATTCATCCTTCCATCAGCCATCATCGGACACATATACGGTACTTCGGAAAGAATATACTATTTGAAATCTTTTGTATGGCCCTGTAAATGCTATGTACTTCATATTATGCAAGACAGTAGCGTATAATTTATATTAAGCTTCAGTGGCATATATCAATTTTATTATACATGAAAAAGCTTAATATATTTAAAATATGTCACACACAATTCCCCCTTTTACCATTATCTAATGGAATTCTTTTGTGTGGCCCTGTAAACGGATAATAGCTACATTTTCACCTTATATTTTATAGAATGCATATTTTAATATGTTTGACAGGGTATAACATCTTTAAAATTCCTTTTAAACGATTTTTCCATATAGGCCGTAATGTAATGGGAAACTTTTGATTCGCCCTGTAGATAAACTAATCATGGTAGAAACTTCATTTTCGGTAGGACTTGTGCTAGGATAAACGTCAATAATGTCCTAAAATTTCATGGCAATCCGAGTATATTAACGATTTTTCCCCATGGGCCTTAATGTAATGGAAAACTTTTGATTCGCCCTGTAGATAAATTAATCATAATAGAAACTTCATTTTTAGTAGGGTTCGTGTTAGGGTAAACGTCAATAACGTCCTAAATTTCATGGCAATCCGAGTATATTAACGTTTTTTCCCCATAGGCTGTAATGTAATGGGGAACTTTTGATTCTCTCTGTAGATAAACTAATCATGGTAGATACTTCATTTTCAGTAAGGTTCGTGCTAGGGTAAACCTCAATAACGTCTTAAAATTTCATGGCAATCCGAGTATATTAACAATTTTTCCCCATAGGCCGTAATGTAATGGGAAACTTTTGATTCGCCCTGTAGATAAACTAATCATTGTAGAAACTTCATTTTCAATAGGACTTGTGCTAGGGTAAACGTCAATAACGTCCTAAAATTTCATGGCGATCCGAGTATATTAACGATTTTTCCCCATAGGCCGTAATGTAATGGGAAACTTTTGATTCTCTCTGTAGATAAACTAATCATGGTAGATACTTCATTTTCAATAGGGTTCGTGCTAGGGTAAACCTCAACAACGTATAAAAATTTCATAGCAATCCGAGTATATTTACGGGAGTTAGAGCGCGGACAGACGGACAGACGGACAGACGGACAGACGGACAGACAAACCGAATGCATAAGCACTTTTCAACTTTGTTGGAAAGTGCTAAAAAAGATGAGTGTAACCAAATTGCGTACCTTAAATAAATTCAATTACGTGGTCACTGCATTTAAAATTCAAAACCATCATGTCTCAAGGTGTGACAAATTATCAGGGTTTCACCGTATATAAAGTAGAAAATGCAATAAAATATGATATAAAGTAAGCAGAGTTTTATAAATTGAATTTTTTTACGAGAAATTCGATAAATGTAAAGTATTTTTCCTTTGCGAGTCTCTTTCACCAATACTTTAAAAAAAAAAATAAATAAACAATATTTGCCATTATACTTTTGGTTCAAGTATATGAAATATAATTCATGTTTTCTCACACTTGCTCTTTTGAACTTTTATCAATACAAGAACATTTTTTATTATAGGGAAAGTAGAAAAGATATTTTGAAACATAGTGTTGTTTATTTTAACCGCTAACATTTTGAAAACTCAATTATTAAGTAATAGTTTATTCCTCTGATCTAATTTTCTTGAAAATAACATAGGCTATGCGAAACACAAGCGGGAAAAGAAAAATGGGGAATAAACGTATCAGAAATTTTTTTTTTCTATTCTACATCGAAACTTATTAAATGTGGCATATAAAATGACATTACTTTGAACTTTAGATACAATCATAGGCTATCCATCAATAAACGTCAAAGATAGTTAAAATAAGAAAAACATGCACTTAGGTACCCGCAGATAAAATTTTATTTTCGATCAAAATATCGATTTTTCAATAATATTAAAATCGAACCCTTCAACTGTTAAATTATGTTTAAATTGTGTCTACTTATAAATTAGAACTCGAGTTACAGCTTTTTAAAAGTTACAACAATTTATATATTTTGAATTATGTTTAAAAGTTATTTTTAGCTTTTTCTCAAAATTAAGATTTCAAATTCAATACGCAAAAAATCCTGTTTAAAAAAAATTATCTAAAAATTCTAGTGTCTTGAAATTTTGGATACTTCTTTGACAAATATTTATTGAGTTGAAATTGTGAAGCACGCATATCTCATAATCATTAATCTACAGATATCCTGGCAATGACTCTGCCACTGACGCTAAAGACGATGAACAGCACATTGAAAACGTAGTATAAAAACGCAAACACATTGCGTAGTTCCGTACTAGTTCCGTACTTGTTGCGTAGTTCCGTACGACTGCAAAGATGTCCGCATTCCTTACTCCTGATTACTGAATTCTGAAGAAAAATGAAAGGAATACTGAAGAAAAGAAACCTTTATTACGCATATGAAAAACATAGAGAATGCAGTAATTTGGAAAACAGACTATGAACATGAACAACTTCGCAGAAATAGTGCGAAATTAAAAAATATAGTAAAGCATTCGAACGGAACTGCGCAACTAATGCAAGAAATTTTAAATGAGTTGTCAATCCTTAGAGCGTCAATGACACAGTCGTAGTGAGGATATGTGTAGAATAATGAACTGGAAGTAGGTGTGCTTCACGTGTTTATCGCCAATGTACGTGTGTCATGCGCAAGCTCATCTCCTGACTTTGGTGCATACATAATGTATCTGTCAATTTAATTTAAAGAATTTTATTTTTTTTTAATTATGTCCAAAAGTATCCATTGCTTCGGCAGATATTTGTGAAATTCCAGGTCATTTGGAAGCGTATTCTTTTGTGACATAGTTTTACTTTCACAACTTAAAAAAAAAAAAAAAAAAAAAAAAAAAAAAAAAAAAAAAAAAAAAACTTGTACATTGATATTTTATTAAATTAAGTTATATTTATAAGAAAAAATACAATTATTATAATTATATATTAATGAAAAACCTATCACAAAATAAACACAAAGATTTTAATGCGAAAGCTTTTTGTGGATACCTATGTTTTCGATAGCTGTTTCATATATCCGCGTTTGCAAAAACAGTTTAAGCAGTATTTGCAACAATATATTTTTTTTTCAAGTACATGAAATATAACTTTTTTGGTACATTTTAAAACTATTTGCAATTTTAAACACTTATCAACACAATCACATACTTTATCATGAAAAGATTAAAAAAGCAATTTTGAAACATTGTATTGATTATTTTACCAGTAATATTTTTGAAAATCTAACTTTAAGTAATGCTTTATTTCTGTAAACTGATTTTTCAGAAAGGAACTTAGGTTAGTGAAAGTTGGAAGAGAAAACTGCTAAAAAGAATTAATAAAAATTTTCTATTCTAGATAGAAGATTATTCAATGTAGCATAGAAAATTACTTCCCTTTAAGCTTTAGCTTACAATCTTTGCCATCCATCAAAACACGTCAGACATATTTACAATACGAAAATCACGCATTGAACATCAGTTGTAAGCTACTTTAGATTCTTATTTTAGCAAAATTGTACAGCAAAATCTATAAACCTGAAAACAAACCGGCAAACAAACAACAAACCGGAGCAATTGTTTGCAACCAATCTTGCAAACAAACCGGAGAAAGTTGTTTTAGACTTGCTAACTTATTTGCGGTTATATTTGTATTGCAATTTTCCGTTAGTACAGTGAAAATATTAGGTTGAAAAATAGGATTCTTTTATAGATCATTTTCGTTTTCATCGGGTTTTTTTTATTATAATAAGTCTTCATCGCATATCTTATTATTTTACTTTTTATCAAATTTACCATCTTTGATTAAAAGATGAAATAGCCATCTATCTACATAGAAAAATTTCTTTTACATATGTCCAAGTTCTGATACCCTCTGAATGTGACAAAAAAGATTTAAAGAAAATAATAAATTGGTGATAAATGGCAATAAATTATAAATATAATAAAACATGTGGAAACGGGTAAATTTCTATAACAGAATCTAGTTTTAACGTCTTCAGTTCTACTGTCGTCTAGAGCCGACACTAAAATACACCCTTTTATCAAAATGCTTCTAGAGTTGTTAAAATTACATCTAGATCATTTTAATAAACGTGTGCCTGTTAGACTCATCGATATATAAACTGATGCACATTTGGAAATGTTTTATAATAATTTTAAATTGATTTTTTTTAGCCTCACGTGTTATTTGTCTCAGTACGGAGGAGGTTAAACGGCAATTTGTCACTATTTCCACAAAGTATTAAAATACAATTCAGGACGTGAGTTTCAAAACTTGCCTTATACAAAATTTAAAAAATCGTTCTCTCTATCAACCTATTCTATTCGTAAACCTGCATAAAAAAAAATTGAAAGAAAACTAGTTTTAATCATACATTTCTGACATTGTAAAAATTGCAGTTAATTATAAGTTGCAATTAATTATAAATTAATGAAAAATGTATCAGAAAATTGAATCAAAGATTTTAATGAGAAAGCTTTTTAATGGATACCTATATTTTCGATAGCCATTTCATTCATCGGTGTTTGAAAAAACAGTGTAAACAGTATTTGTAACAATATTTTTTGTTTCAAGTACGTGAAACACAACTTTTTTTCGTACATTTTTAAATTTTTTACACTTTTTAATTCTTATCGATACAACCACATATCAAAATATCACAAAATATCATCAAAATATTACAAAAGCAATTTTGAAACATTGTATTGATTTTTTTACCAGTAATGTTTCTGAAAACCTAACTTTAGGTAATGTTTTATTTCTGTAAGCTAATTTCTCCGAAATGAACTTATGTTAGGAGGGGAGTGGAAAGGAAAAGTTCTAAGAATGATATATGAAAATTTTTCTGTTCTAGATAGAAGCTTATTCGATGTGGCAAAGAAAATTACTTCGCTTTAAACTTTAGTTTGCAATCGCATGCCATCCATCAAAACAAGTCGGAGATATTTACAATAAGAAAATCACGCATTGAACATCAGTTGTAAGCCAATTAAGATTTTTATATTGATAAAATTGTACAGTAAAATCTGTCAAGCGGAATTCCAAACACACTGGAAAAAACTGTTTTAGACTAGCTAACTTATTTGCAGGTATATCTGTATTGAAAACTTTCATTACAGTTAAAATGTTTGGTTTAATAACAGGATTCTGCTAATGATAACTTTCGTTTTCACGATATTATAAATAGAATTTATCGCAGTATTTTATTATTTTATTTTTTATCAAATTTACCTTCTTTCGATAAAAGTTGAAACTGCCAAAAAATTTCTCTTTTATAAAAGAGAAAGTCCGCCTTCCGATGTCTTCTGAATGTGACAAAAAAAAAATACATTAATGAATTTTCGATAAGATAATCCATTAAAATACTGACAGATTTTTGGCAAACAAAAATCACGCAATAAATTTTGAAACTCAAATTTTCCATTAAAAATGTCACTATATATTACTTATATTTGCCTCTCTTATCAGCGATTAAAAAAATTGCACAGACAATATTTGCCTCAAAACTTTAGCCTCAAGTACAAGAAATATAATTCCTCTGTTCTCACACCTTCGTTTTTGAAGTTTTACCGGTACAATACCACCATTTAATCACCAAAATATTAAAAAGGGTACTTTAATACATTGTATTATTCAGTTTGCTAACAACAATTTGATAAACCAATTATTAAATAATGCTTCACTTCTTTGATCTAACTTTCTTGAATGGAGGATAGGCCAAACGAAACACACCATGCAAAGGAAAGCTGTGAACAGGGATATCAAAAGATTTTTCTGTTTTATAAGGAAGCTTATTAAATATGACAGGATAAATTACTTGTCTTTAAACTTTAGTTACAATCGTTGACTGTCCATCAAAAACGTCAGAGTTATTTACAATAAGAAAATAATGCATTAAACATTGAATATAAAACCACATTTTATTCTTATTTTGACAAAATTGTTCAGTAAAATATTTGAAAGCGGAACCACAAACAAGGTTTTATTTCACATTGTATTTACTAAATTTTTTAGCATTTTTGAAATTAAAACTGTCATCATTGGACGAACAATGGAATTATCCTCTAGAACATATTTTTTTTCTTACGTACTTTTCTTCCTAAATGTGACGGAAAAATTTCTTATAAATATTATGTAATGAAAATATTAAATTTTAGATACTATTATAAAGATATCATCCAAAAATCAAATTTTTGAAAAGTAAAAATAACACATAGAATTTCACAATTGGAATTTTTAAAAAGAAAACCAGTAAACATCTATTTTTCGCAACCCGCCTCTTATATCAGTGCTTGAAAAAGAATGCTAACAGTATTTGTCACGATACTTTAAGTTCAAATGCATTAAATATAATTATTTTTTCTCGTATTTGCCCTTTTGAACTCTTATCGATAGAACATATATCTTATCATCGAATGAGTAGAAAAGATATTTTGAAGCATCGTATTATTTATTTTACCCACAACATTTTGGAAAATCGATTATTAAGTAATGCTTTATTTATTTGATCGGATTTTAAACAAAACACACGAGGGAAAAGATAAACTGTGAATAGGAATTTAGAATTTTTTTTAATGCTATATCGAAGCTTATTGAGCGTGTCAGAAAAAAATAGATACTGTCATAGATCATCCATCAAAATTAGTAATATTTACAGTAAGAAAAATCACGTTTTGAATATTAATTGCACTGTAAAAACAAAATACCCTAATTGGGTTGAAAGATTTTTGGGTACAGCATTGTTCCAATTTGGAAAGTTCAGTTTGTAGCACAAAATCGTTTTAAAAAAGTCTGATTTTTAATGACATTAAAACAATTAAAATATCTTAGATAGTATATACATTATACATATATCAGAAATTTTGATTAATTTAATGTTAATAAAGATCTGCTCTGTTTTGAACCATTTTGAGTTATCTATTTTGGGAACAATACTCTACCATTTTGGAATCCTTACTCTACCATTTCAGGAAAATTACTATACCCAGAAATCTTTCAACCCAATTTGGGTCTTCAATTTTTACTGTGTGAAAGCCAATTTTGAATTTTATGTAAATAGAAAATATTTTACGATTCTATATTAATATTGAACTGTGTCTTTGCTTTTAATTTGTCATTTTGTGCAAGTTAAGTGTTCGGCGATTTCGAAACTTTACAATCTAACTTAGAATTTTCTACCCCCCCCCCCTTTTTTTCCATAACACAAAATATCTTGTTTTTTACAAAGCATGTGGTACCTGTACATAGTAGAACAGTTATAGATAATATTAATGTAGACTTAGAGGCAAACAAAAGAAAAAATACATTGATTAATTAATGTATTGAAAAAAAATTCAGCTTAAAAATTGATTTCATGTACACAATATCGATACTCACTATAGTTTGATGCCATGATGATACACCCTGTTCCAAAATCAGCAGCAATTTTAAAAAGAAGATAACGTTTCTGCTAAATTTACCACATCAGTGCCAAAATAATTAAATTTTCTGCTACATAGGGGAGACTGGGGTACAATGGACCACGGGGTACAATGGTCCACCCTTTATTTTTGATATTAATTCTGTTTTTGAAAGCTTCATATTTTAGTATATAGATGGCTGTCATGAAGTAGTAAAAAGAAGTTTGAAACCATGTGCATAGCTGACATTTTAGCCATTTTATGCTTGATAATTAATTTGACACAGGAGGAGTAAGGCAAAAGTAAATATTTTCAGTGAAACATATCTCCATTTATTTATTACAGATTTGTAATTTGAAACACATTGTGTGGCAAAATAAAAAGGTAAGACAATACATTATTATATTTATTATAGCTAAAATAATAGAATTCTAAATTTCTTTTTTTATCATTAAGTTTTTGTCAAACTTCCATATGGGGTACAATAGACCGTCAAAAACTGGGGTACAATGGACCATGGTCCATTGTATCTCAATTTTGTATCCCATGTTTTTAAAAGTTAAATATTATATGTGAAGTTCAGAATTAATAAATTATTTTACTTCTGTGTGTACATTAATTAATGATTCATGTTGTGTAATGCATTTTTGAAATATTTATCTGTATAATATATATGCTTTTAAACATAAAAATTATCCCAAATTAAGAATTAATAAATTATTTTATTTCTGCGTGTGAATTAATTAATTATTCATGTTGTGAAATGAATTTTTGAAATATTGATCTATATAATATAAGCTTTCAAATTTAAAAATTAACCCAAATTGAACACCAAAAATTAGTAAACAAAATATTTTGTGTATTTGAGGTTTTTTTTTAAATTTCATATAATTTGTTAATTCAATATTCCTGCACTTATGCATACATGCATCCATAATAAGTTAGATTTAAATAAAATAGTAGAATGAGAAAAACAAAAATATATCTACCTATTAGTTTGTATCTGGATATAATAATTAAATAAGGTAAAATTCATTAAAAAAATACAGATGATGTAAAGTAGACAGGAAAAATTTATTATATTTTTTCCTTAGTCATATATTTAGATATATACACTGGTGTCCAAAAGTTAAGCATAATTGGTAATTAAGTAATTATTTTTAAGTAATGAAAGAAATATGAATCGGAATGTGCTGAAACTCCAGGTGTGTAAACAAAATAGTACGCGTCACATATTTTCGCGAAGAGTTTTCCCCGAAATCGAACAGGGGACCGTCAACAAATTGAAAAAGAACGAAGATCTTTTGGATAACCCTGTCAAAACTAATGTAGCAAAAGCGTTCAAACTGCACATTATGATTAATTGGCTTATTGTAATGTACTGTGTTGATTTTTACAAGGATAGCATGTATACTCGTAGAGAAATTAAGGTTTTTATAAAAACAGTCCTAAATTTTTCCAAGTTTTTTGCTTATAATTTGCAGAGTTCTTATTATAAAATAATGTTCTTTTCTGAAAATATGACAAACATCATTGTACACAATACCCTGTCATCAGAATTTAAAAATAATAAAAATTGTATGAAAAATGAGTATGTTTAGTAAATAATTTTTCATTGCGCATGCGTCAACGATATCAAAATGTCATTTGCATATTGTGTTAGCTAAATGTATAGAGCAACTTCTGTAAAAGTTTCAAAAACATAGCTTGAAAATTCTGAAAATGGGAGCCTATAGAATCAACTCAAAATCCGTTATTCCTAAAGGAAGCAAAAAAATCAGGGGTTTTACCTAAATATAGTTGTACGTGCAATATTGTGTAGGCACTAAACAATGGAATATGGGTACAGCCCCTCATCTTTTTGCTTCATTTAGGGAATAAAGGATTTTGAGTTGATTCTATAGGCTCCCATTTTCAGAATTTTCAAGCTATGTTTTTGAAACTTTTACAGAAGTTGCTCTATACATTTAGCTAACACAATATGCAAATGACATTTTGATATCGTTGACGCATGCGCAATGAAAAATTATTTACTAAACATACTCATTTTTCATACAATTTTTATTATTTTTAAATTCTGATGACAGGTTATTGTGTACAATGATGTTTGTCATATTTTCAGAAAAGAACATTATTTTATAATAAGAACTCTGCAAATTATAAGCAAAAAACTTGGAAAAATTTAGGACTGTTTTTATAAAAACCTTAATTTCTCTACGAGTATACATGCTATCCTTGTAAAAATCAACACAGTACATTACAATAAGCCAATTAATCATAATGTGCAGTTTGAACGCTTTTGCTACATTAGTTTTGACAGGGTTATCCAAAAGATCTTCGTTCTTTTCCAATTTGTTGACGGTCCCCTGTTCGATTTCGGGGAAAACTCTTCGCGAAAATATGTGACGCGTACTATTTTGTTTACACACCTGGAGTTTCAGCACATTCCGATTCATATTTTTTTCATTACTTAAAAATAATTACTTAATTACCAATTATGCTTAACTTTTGGACACCAGTGTATATTTCTTAGTATAAAGGTTTATATTTAACTTTAAGTGGCATCATTGCACTAAAAGGATATATATTATTTTTCATATTTCTTTTAGCAATGCCAAGAAACAAGCCTAGGAAAACCAATAGAGGTTCTATGTCACATGAAGTTATGGAACAAGCTGTAAAATGTATTATGGAAGATAATAAACCTAATTGTTCAATCTGCGACCGGTATAATGACTTAATGATAAAAAAATAAAGAAAAAAATGTTACTTTAGTTAGAGCTAAAAGAGTAAATAAACAAATAAAAATGAATAATAAAATGTGAATAAACAAATAAAAAGGAATAATAAAATGTGAATAAACAAATAAAAATGAATAATAAAAAGTGAATAAACAAATTATGATATTGTTTATCTTTCTTATTGTTAAAAAATTATTTGCCTGATCCTGCCAACTGATATATTTTTATTCGAATTACAAATGGTCCATAGAACCCCATGCTGTGGACCATTGTACCCCGGCATTGGGGTACAATGGTCCACTTTGTCACTTGTTATTTAAAAATATATACAAAACAAAAGTATGCATAATTATTATTTTTGAGTGGATGCAGTATAAACTTCAATGTATAGTTAACATGCATGTACTTGATCAAAAGAAAAAAATCAATACTTTAAGAGTAAACAGTCAAAATTTACAAAAGTGGACCATTGTACCTCAGTCTCCCCTACATTTTTTTATCTTTATTTTTTTACATAATCGAATAAACGCTTCAGAATTCAAATTCAGCACCCCTACCCCCAGACGAAATAAATGTTATTACATTAAAAAAAGCATTTTTATATTAAAAAGTCAAACATGTTCACTATGATATCATTTTCACTGTTTTTTCACATTCAACTGTGCTAAGACTACAAGCCATAGATATAAATATATCCTGCACAGTAGAGGTCTGCATGGGCCGGAATTTCCAGGCTCGGGCCCGGCCCGGCCCGTTGTAAAACTCAAAAGTTCGGCCCGGGCCCGGCCCGTTTAAATTTTTCTATTTTAGGCCCGGCCCGGCCCGTACAAAAATCAGCGAAAACAGGCCCAGCCCGGCCCTTTTTGGCCCGTTACAATTTCTACGATTTCTAAAAAATTCAGATTTTTATCACATTACTAAGATTCCTTTAAAGAATACTGCATACATATCTATGGAATGATTTTACAGTATATTTTACAGCAAATACACATTTACAACATTAATGATTACTTAGATTCTTAGGCTTTCAATATTCGAATAAAGATTCATTAAAAAATTAATATGGCTTAGAATAAAAGAGAAAAAAAGAAAGCTAAAAACATCGTTAATTTTGAAGCTGTTTAATAAAAGAAGATTTATAAATATATTTCTATATCATTTTATTATAGATTTCAAATCCAAATTCATTCTTAAATTCAAAGAAGCTCTTTTCTGATACATTTCTAAATTCATTTTTTTCTCGGAAACGCATAAGATTAGCAGATATCTTTATTCAGAAACTATATAATCGAATGGCGTTATCCATTTTTTGATACAAGCAATTTAAGAATACTGCAAACAAATAAAATACTGTCATAATTAGCGTTTTGAATAGAATTTCCGGAAGCAATAGCAAGGGAAGGGAGAAAAACCTGCAATCATTTGAAAAACTATTATATCTCAACAAGGTTATACAAGTATTTTATTTACCAAAAATGAAAAACGCTATTCGATTCCAAATCCCTTCAATAGTTAGGCTTATCACTTTTATACTCTTACAATTTAAAATTAATCAGTAAATGCGTCAAACTTTTCCATTATTGAGAAATTAATTTAAAAATCATCAAGATCAATCATATCCGAATCATCATATCCGAAGACTAAGCTAACATGAGTTCGTTATCGCTGTTAATAATTTTACAAATCATGTTTTCTGCCAATAATTAAGTCTAGTACCGGTCCGGCCAGTCTATATGTAGAAAAATAATGCAAGCGTGATCTCTGACCGGCATGAGTCAGCTAAAAAAAATATTAAAACGGGTTACACATAATGTAATTCTCCGATGCCGATACACTGTGCATTTTTATATTGATGCTGTCAAACTAGTATGGCCACATTTATACTTATTCTCGTAAAAACCATTTTCGTTGAAAATAGCTCACATTTTATCGTCTCTGCTTAAACATTCAGAACGGGCCGCAGGCCCGAAATTTTTTTTTATCGGACCGGCCCGGCCCGTCTGGCCCGTTCAATTTTTTTGCCGGCCCGGCCCGGCCCGTTGAAAAAACTATTCTAAATCTGCCGGCCCGGCCCGCAGGCCGGGCCGGGTACGGGCCACGAGCCAAGCCCGGGCCCGTGCAAACCTCTACTGCACAGTTTAGAAGCGATGAGACCGCTGAGCAAATCATCACTTCATCGAATTTACTGCTGAAATTCCATGATTATTTAAAACTCGATTCGCAAATTATAACGCACTTGGTCTGCTAAGTCATATTTTGGAAGAAAACTGTTGCAAACTCCATGTTAGTAATTGACTGGTAGGTTTACAATTGCGTTTTCTTGATCCCAGTACTTCAAGTTTTAGAAAAATGAGTGCATTCGTTCTGGAGATACAACTGTTTCGATAATCCTGAATATTACACGAAAAACAAATCAGCTCTTGTTTATATCAAGGTTTAACTGAATCTAAAGTTTTCTGAAATTCCATGCAATCCTACAAAATTTTTGTCACATACAGACTCCCAGAATCATAGAATGACCGTCACAAACTCACAGACAGATTCATAAACAGACATTTTCTAAAAATCCTTAAATTATGTTCAGGACTTTCTACGTATTATAAATCCATCAAAAACAAGAAGTCAAAAATTTTCACGAAATCTTCTTGTAAAGATTGAAGAACGTAAAAATCTATTAGATTTACAACTTCTTTTTAATTATTTTCGCATATATTCTGTAAAAGGGAGATCTGAGTTCAATCCCCTAATACTGAATAACGAAAAGTTTAATAACTTTTATAAATCCTATGTAAACGTTATATGCCTATTGAAATATACTGCTTTTCGCAGTATTTCTGTAAAATAAGATTAAATATTTCATCTTCTCTAAAGCAGCAATATGATATCCACAGAAATTCATCGATGGAAAAATTTTCGCCTCTTCTTATACATCTCTTTTCTTTTAAAAAAACGAAAAAGCACGAAGGAAACTATAATAAACGAACATGATCCCAGATAAAAACAAAATAATCTAGCAAAACAAAATACGACTTCCTGACGTTTGGTGTATTTAGATACCGTCTAATAGGTGAAAAAAAAAATGCATTTTTTTCTAATTGCAATTTTTTCTTATTGTACTTCAACATAGCGATTTTTAAATTTTTTTTAAATAATTTTCAAGCATAAGCTTTTTTAAAAAAAAGTCTATCTTTATCGCGTCACACTGAGAAAAAAAATATGCCGCCTTCAACTAGAATGAATAGTTAGTCACTTTCTGAATCTCTAAACTAGAAATATAGATGTCCAAACTATGCGAGTGGGGTAAACAACTAAGCTGAATAGGCGAAATGACTTGACATTTCTAGTCTCGTGTTTTCTAGGAGACGAAACGACATTGAACCGTTTCAGTAGCGAGAAATTATCGCTTGATTTTAGGAATGGTTTCTTAAGCTATAATTCTAGCTACTAAATCAAATCTATTGTGTTCGCATCTATTTGAAGAGATTTTTAGATAAATTTGACAAAAAAAAATATAGGAAAACGCGCTTGAATTCTAGTAAGAGACTCTGGAACTCTCTAAGAAATGGAACTAAAATTTATAGGGATGACATGGAACTATTTTTTCTAGAGCCATTACTTAGACTCCATATGCCAGAACCATATTTTTTTCTCAGTGCAGTCCTAAAGATTTACTCATTTGCACTCACAACCACATAAATAATTCAGCATTTATCTCAGGTTGATTATTCCATAATGAAATTAAAACTTCATCCAAAAATATATAAATAACTCAAATTAAATAGATGTATAACTAAAATACGCTCTTAAATCACTGAAATGATCAGAATAAAAAAAAACTGCTGCAAATAGAGAAATCTTTAGCGATTTCTTCGGCTACTAATTCTTGGCTTGCGTAAAATACAGCATCGCTTTTAATAAAATATCAAAATCTGATTTAAATGCATAATTGATATTTTTCACTTTAAAGTTCTTTACGGTGTTATGAGTAGGCAATCCATATATATATCATCATCATCATTATATATATAGATAGATAGATAAAAAAATATTATTTTACGATTTCTTTTTAATGATTTTCGCATATATTCTGTGACAGGAGACCTGGGTTCAATCCCTTAATATTGACTAATGAAAACTTTAATTACGTTTAAAATTCAATGAATACTTTCCATGGCGATTGAAATACACTATTTTCCCCAATATTTTTGTAAAACAAGATTAAATTCCTTAGTTTTTCTAAGGCATAAGCAATATGATATCCACACAAATCTACCATTGGAATATTTTTCGCCGCTTCTTATACATCTATTTACTGCACTAGGATTTTCTGCCAAAAAGAGGAAAAAGCTCGAAGGAAACTATAATAAACGAAAATGATCCGAGATAAAAACAAAATAGTCTGGCCAAACAAAATACGGCTTCTTAACATATGGTGTATCTAGAGATATAATGATCCGTTTTAAGATCTTTTTTCTCTTGAATATTATTCTCAGCAAGTGCAAAATGTGTCACATTCTATTACAAATTCTTACATTGCTATAAATAATTCGAATTATTAAAATAATAATAATTCTTTTTATTTATTTAACTCTTTCGATCTGGTGTACTATTTAATATGGCATGTCTTTTAATATTATTTTATTTTAAGAAATACTTTTGCTACTACTTACATTTAGTAATGTTAGTATATGTCTATGCATATACTATGTAACCTCATTTATGTTTAGGCATTTCTTAATAATAATAATTACGTAGATATTATTTGCTTGATTGTCTTGGCGCCGTTTGTGATTCTTTTATTTTAAACACATATTTCACTCTATAAATTTAAAATAAAGGTTAATTTCCTGAAAGAGTCATGTACAATAAAGCGCAAAAAGTAATAGAAAATTGTAACATAAGTTAAATCTTATTGTAATACAATATTTTCTAAGCATCTCCAAAAATTCTTCCTTAACCTGTTGTCGTCTGAATATTAATTGAATAATACGCAAAACAACATCATTCGTTATCTTTTAGACAATGAAATATTCGTTAGACTATTTATTATAATTAATCTATTTAGATAGCTAATGTTAATGTTACTGACGTAAAAGCAGTTTTTTCTACAAATTGAAAAAAAATTCCGACCCCAAAGGTTTAAGGGTGCTCGTCACTCAACGGACGAATTCCCTTGGGTAATGTTAAGTCTATGGGTGTTTGATGCATTTTATATTCAAAATATCTCTACAGGTAATTAATTTTCTTAAGTTCTTTTTTCAATGTCCTCTTCTTAAAGGATGTCACTTTTTTTCTTAGTTGTCATATATTTTTCTGAAAATCAGTGGCATCAAAAGAAATTCTTTTCATAAATATTATCTTTAAGCTTTGAAAATATATTGGTTTCTGAAGTTTCTAAAGAACGATTTTCAGTTTTACGGTTAACTGGGCAGATGTTCTTTCATATTTTCGTTTACATATTTTACAAGATTAAGAAACATTTGCAATTTTTTGCATTGTCGATGCAATGCTTTTTAAGAGTATAGTGTCTAATTTAGATTTTAAAATAAAAACGCAAAAATTACAGCAAATAGCATAACATATTGCTTGTCCATTGTAAAATTTATTTTTACTTTTTAACTTTGTTTATCAGAAAACAGATTAAGGGCAGAAGTTTTCCTTGGATAATAACGAAGAATCATTCCCTCGAAATCTCATTTGAATTTTATATACAACATTGATGAAGTCTGCTCCCTCAGGTATGGCTCTTTTTTTTTTTTATCTTGCTTTTGTGTGGAGACTGAATCAAAGAGATGAAGAGTATTTATATGCAAATTTGGCTGTTTTTCATTGCTAGCATTTTTTAGTTAACAAGTATTCTATACGAAAATAACGAGAAAATAGTTTGGGGATAATTTTCTGACTATAACTTTCGAGGAACACATCAAGTTTAAGATAATAAAAAAAATCCGTCAAAAACACACGTGACATTTTACTATCACTCAGTTGAATGTAAAACGTTACCATATTTTCTCGTGTATACCGCGCATGCGTTTATAACGCGCACCCAGTATTTTAGAATGAAAAATGGCGATTTTTTGCATCTCGTATAAACGTACACCATAAATTTGACATGCAGGGAAATGAATGATCGAATCAATTTCAGTAAAGAAAATTGAAAAAAAAAATGTTACGTCAGGCTAGAAAAGATGTCAAAATTATTTTATCTTTTTTTATTTATCTGTATACTGTACTAAAATTTTATCTGCACACTGTACAACAACAACAAAAAGAAAAAAGAAAAAGTATATATAGAGAGAGATAAATCTTCAAAACTAGTTTTTGTAATCTTCAGAAATCTGTAGCTCTATAAATGAGTCTAGTAAAATAATTCTAATTTTACTAAAATTTTATCTGTTACGTGGGTCGGAGTTAGATAAAAAGTTCTATGTTTTTACAGTTTCCTTTAAAAATTTCTTAAGAATTTTTTAACCTTACAGATTTTTTTTATATATATGTATCTATTACATGAATTTTTGCTGTTAGCTTTACATAAAAAGTAGTTAGCAGCATAGAGAATTGCTAAGTAGCGTTTAAATAATGTTACTACCGCTTTTGTATAATAAAGTTCAAGGTGTGAAATAAAAATGCAGGAATACTTCTATTCAGTAAGATTTCAGATTTAATATAAATACATTTCTTAATTCATAGGTATATCGTGTGAATACATAAAACAGGAAAAAAATATTCCCTGTTTAACGCACACCCAGGTTTTTTTCCTTAAATTTTAGGAGAAAAGGTGCGCATTATACACGAGTAAATACGGTAAATGCAGGAATACTTCTATTCAGTAAGATTTCAGATTTAATTTCTTCTATAAATACATTTCTTAATTCATAGGTATATCGTGTGATTACATAAAACAGGAAAAAAATATTCCCTGTTTAACGCGCACCCAGGTTTTTTGCCTTAAATTTTAGGAGAAAAGGTGCACATTATACACGAGTAAATACGGTAAATGCAGGAATACTTCTATTCAGTAAGATTTCAGATTTAATTTCTTCTATAAATACATTTCTTAATTCATAGGTATATCGTGTGATTACATAAAACAGGAAAAAAAATATTCCCTGTTTAACGCGCACCCAGGTTTTTTGCCTTAAATTTTAGGAGAAAAGGTGCGTATTATTACACGAGTAAATACGGTAAATGCAGGAATACATCTATTCAGTAAGATTTCAGATTTAATTTCTTCTATAAATACATTTCTTAATTCATAGGTATATCGTGTGATTACATAAAACAGGAAAAAATATTCCTTGTTTAACGCACACCCAGGTTTTTTGCCTTAAATTTTAGGAGAAAAGGTGCGCATTATACACGAGTAAATACGGTAAATGTAATAATTATTTTTGTTGTTTAACTTTGTTTATTAGAAAGAGCTCAAAATTTGTAAGGAAAATGGTTTGACAAATTAAGGTTTTAGAGTTTCCACGATACCTTAACTTTCAAGAACAAATTAAACAAGACGGAAAATGTACGTCAAACGTCACAAATGTGGTGCGTTCTTAATATACTAACTAGTTTTATAAATCCACGAATGCAAAATTCATAACGATTACATATATACACATATATATATATATATATATATATATATATATATATATATATATATATATATATATATATATATTAAATTCAGTAATACGCTAATAATATGACTCCATCTAAAATAGAACATTACCATCGTAGCAATCTAGAATCATTATTTACCATAGGATATCATTGAATTAATCACTTATGATAGGATTTAATAGAATGAAGAAAACTTTTATTCATGTGTTTTTAATTTTGATTTAATTTTTATTGAATTTGAAATGAATCGACAAAATTCTGCAACGTTTATATATATTAAATTTCAAAACCTTCGGTTGAGTAGTTTTTTCGCTGTTATATGCAGACAGAAAGACTAGAGGTCGACTATTCGTGTAACATATTTATTTATTGCGAACGCACTTAAAAATGTAATAATTGAAGCAAATAATAAAATATTTTTCTACTTTAAGGGTGCATTCAAGCAGAATATATCCTTTAAAATAAACAAAGAATCATCCCATCGAATCTCATTTGAATTTTAGATTCACTGTTAAAAATCTTGCAGCATTTTGTACAGTCATTTCACCGTTTTCTGAAAAACCAGTAACATAACCGTAATTTAACTCTATTCTGACCATAAAATTGGTAGTAATAAGTTCAGAATAACGTAAAAAGACGGTTGTTTTACTTTTTTTTTTTGTAGAAAACGGTCAAATGACTGGATAAAATGCTGCAGATTTTTAACAAGTGTTCAACATTGATGAAGTCTGCTCCCTCAAGTTTTCCCCAAAGCGTTTTTTTTTTTTTTTTTTTTTTTTTTTAAATCTTTTTTTGGTGAGCAGAGTGAACCAAAGAGATGAGAAGTATTTACATGCAAATTTGGCTATTTTTCATTGCCAGCATTTTTTAATACTCGGAAATAAAGTTATAATTGTTTGAGATAAGTTTCTGTCAATAACTTTAGAGAAACATCAAGTTTAAGATAAAAGCACAGATCTGTCAAAAGAAGAACTGATTTTTTTTTATCACTCAGTTCAAAGTATTATTATTTTTAATTTTTTTATTGTTTACTTTTATCTATTAGAGAAGAATTCAAAACCTGTAAGTAAAATCGTTTAAAAATATTACGTTACAAACAGAATTTCTACGATACCTGAAGTTTCAAAAAGAAATTAAAAAAGATGGAAAATGAACATCAAATGTCATTAATGAGATACGTTCGTACGATTACTAGTTTTGTAAATGCATGAATACAAAAATATAACAATTATATGCATTAAATTTAATATTAAGGTAACAGTGTGACTCCATCTAAAAGAGGATATCATCACCTTGGCAAGCTGGAATCGTTATCGAACATGGGATCATTGAATTAATTATGTATAAAAGAAAATAAGTTGAAACTGGTGTTGCACCAATAGTAACTAAAGAAAACTTCTTAAAATACCATAAAAAAGTTTCGAATGCACTAGGCCTTGATCTGAGTCTTTTTTTCGTCAAGCGCAAAGAAGACGTGTTTCTACTATGAAAGAACTCAGTCTTCTAAATCTACAAAACTTATAAAGATTCTATGTATTAAATTCAGTAATACATTATGATATGACTCCATCTAAAATAGATTGTCGTCACCAACATAGCAATCTGTAATCATTACCTATCATGAGATATCATTGAATTAATCACGTATGATAGAATTTAATAGAATGAAAAAAACTTTTACTCCTATGTTTTTAAGTTTTGATTCGATTTTCATAGAATTTGAAATGATTTGACAAAAATCCGCAACCTTTATCTCTATTAAATTTTAAATTATCCGGTTGGGTAGTTTTTTCGTTGTTATATCCAGACAGACAGACGGAAAGACTAGAGGACGACTATTCGTGTAACATATTCATTTAATTGCGAACGCACTTAAAAACATATTAATTGAAGCAAGTAATAAAACATTTTGATGCTTTAAGGGCACATTAACCCTTTCCGGCAAACTGTGCCTGGTCTGGGATACATAATTTTAATTCCAAACTTGCAAACGGCACCAGTAATATTTTAGTAAAATTTTGTATTTACAATAAAAGCTTAAATTAAGGAATTCAAAATATTTAAAAAAATCGTTTGTGAATTCCGGTGTCAGTCGATAAATTCTCATTTTAGTACAGATTTTGCCCGTGCCGGAAAGGGTTAAAGTAGAATATTTCCTTAGAAATAAGCAAAGAATCATTCTATCGAATCTTGTTTGAATTTCAGACTCAAAATTGATGATGTCTGCTCCCACAGGTATAACCAAGTCCCCCCACAACTTTTTTAATCTTTTTTGTATGCGCAGAGTGAATCAAAGAGATGAGAATTATTTATATGCAAATTTGGGTATCTTTCATTGCCAGCATTTTTTAGTACGCAAGTATTCGATACGTAAATAGCAAGAAAGTTGTTTGAGATAATTTTCTGACAATAGCTTTTGACGGACACATCAAGTTTAAAATAATAGCAAATATCTGTCAAAAATAGACGTGATTTTTTTACTATCACTCAGTTAAGTGTAAAATTTATTTTTACTGTTTCACTTTGTTTATTAGAAAGAACTTAAACCCTGTAAGTAAAATGGTGCCACAAATTGAAGTTATCAACAGAGCTTCTACGATACCTGAAGTTTCAAGAACAAATTAAACAGGTCAGAGAATATACGTCTAACTTTACAACGCGTTCGAACTATTACTAGTTTTATAAATGCATGCATACAAAATTTAATACGATAATATAAATTAAATTCAGTAATACGGTAATAATCTGACTCCGTTCAAAATTGAATGTTATCACCATAGAAATCTAGAATCATTAGCAATTATGGTACATTATTTAATTAATAGCATCTGTTAGGATTTAATAGAATGAAAAAAAAAACACTTGTATTAATATATTTTCAAGTTTTTATTCGATTTTCATAAAACTTGAAATGACTTGACAAAAGTCTGCAATGATTTTATCTATTAAATTTCAGAACAGACAGACGGACTGACCAGACGGCGACTAATGGTGCAACGTATTTGTTTAATTACGAATGCACATAAAAACGTAATAATTAAAGCGAATAATAAAATAGTTTGCTACTTTAAAGGCTCAAAGGCTCAAAGGCGATTGGTATTGGAATACCTACATGGGCGTGATGCTCATGTTTACTTCCACTGAACAAGAGACAATCTAAGCAAAGTTCATCATGATGATAAAAAGAATCTAATGTTCATCTCGCAGGCAGCTGCGGTGGTGAAGAGCAGATGATGTGCTGTCGATAGATGGTCTTTGAGCAGTTGAGTTTTAGAGACACGCCAGGGCAGGGAGGGGGAAAGGGCTGACCAGAACAATAATATAAGTAATTTTAATTTTCAAATTTCAATTATTTTAAATCACAGTAGTGTGAATTTACCAAATGAAATAATGAAATCAGTAGCAAAGGACACATTGGAAGTAGAATATTCCCTTAGAAATAAACAAAGAATCATTCCATTGAATCTTATTTGAATTTTAGATTCAACATTGATGAGGTCTTCTCCCTCAGGTATAACTCAATGCGTTTTTTTTTTTTTTCTTTTTTTTTTTTTTTTTTTTTTTTATCTTTATTCTGTGATCAGAGTGAATGTAAGAGATGGTGAGTATTTATATGCAAATTTGACTATTTTTCATTGACAGCATTTTTTAGTAAGCAAGTATTTCACGAGGAAATAAAGAGGTGATTGTTTGAGATAATTTTCTGACTATAGCTTTAGAGAAACATCAAGTTTAAAGTAGTAGCACATATCTGTCAAAAGCAGAATTGATTTTCGATTTATTTTTCGATTACTCAGTTCAATATAAAATTTATTTTTTACTGTTTAACTTTGTTTATTAAAAAGAACTCAAAACCTGTAAGAATAATGGTATTAAAAATCGAAATTATTAACAGAACTTCGATGATACCTGAAGTTACAAGAACAAATGAAAGAAGCTCGGAAAATGCATATCAAATGTTACAAATGAGATGCATTCGTACTATAACTAGATTAACCCTTTCCGGCACGGGTAAAATCTGTTAGTAAAATGCTAAATTATCAACTGACACCGGAATTCACAAACGAAATTTTTAGATATGTTGAAACCCCTAATTTAAGCTTTTATTGTAAAAGCAAAATTTTACTAAAATATTATTGGTGCCATTTACAAGTTTGGAATTAAAATTAGGTATCCCAGACCGGGCACAGTGTGCCGGAAAGGGTTAATAAATACATGCATACGAAATTTATCACGATTATATGAATTAAATTCAGTAATATGGTAATAATCTGACTCCGTTCAAAATAGGATGTCATCACCATGACAACCTGTAATCATTAACTATCATGGAATATAATTGAATTAATCACGTGTGATAGGATTTAATAGAAAGAAGAAAACTGTTATTCATATTATTTTGAGTTTTGATTCAATTTTCATAGAATTTGAAATGACTCGACAAAATTTTTCAACGTTTGTATCTATTAAATTTAAAAGGATTCAGATGGGTAGTTTTTGCGTTGTTATATCCGGACAGACAGGCGTAAAGATTAAAAACGACTAATGGTACAACGTATTTATTTAATTGCGAAAGCACTTAAAAGTGTAATAATTGTAGCAAATAATAAAATATTTTTCTATTTTAAGGGACATTGAGGGTAGAATTTTTCCTTAGAAATAAACAAAGAATCGTTTCATCGAATCTCATTTGAATTTTAGATTCAACATTGATGAGGCCTGCTCCCTCAGGTATAATTCAATGCCCTTTTTAGGTGCGTTCGTAATTATGTAAATACGTAGCACCTATAGTTGTCGTTCAGTCCGTCTGTCTGTCCGTCTGTCTGTCCGTCCGCATATAACAACTCAAAAACTACCCAACCGAATCGTTTGAAATTTAAAATACATAATTATTAGATAATTTTGTCGAGTCATTTCAAATTTTATGAAAATTGGATGCATAGTTCAATTACAGAGACAATCAAAAGCATTCCGATACATTACGGTCAATGGGGAAAAAAGTTTCAAATGCATTTTAATCGTTTAAAATTTAAAAGACATAATTATTACATAATTTTGTCGAGTCATTTCAAATTTCATGAAAATCGGGTAGATAGATCAATTACAGGGACAATCAAAAGGATTCCGTTACATTACAGTCAATGGGAAAAAATGTTTCAAATGTATTTTAATGGTGTTACACTCATTCGAACATAGTAAAATTGATATGCATCTATAAAGTACGTATTATAATATACATTTTGCATAATCTGTGGCACAAAGAACATTTGTTATAGATTTACAAGGCCACACAAAAGTATTCCATTGCATAATGGTATAGTGAGAACATTGTTTGGTGAGCATTTTAATTGTAATTAACTATTTACAATTTTATGAGATTGAATTATGAGAGTAACATTTTTAAAACTTCGTTATTGTACGAACGCACCTCATTTGCTACGCTTCACGTGCAATTTCCATCTTGTTTTTTTTTTTTTTTTTTTTTTTTTTTTGTAAATCTTTTTTCTGTGAGCAGAGTGAATGAAAAAGATGAGAAGTTTTGGCTATTTTTCATTGCCAGCATTTTTTAGTACGCAAATATTCCACGCGTAAATATACAGGTGATTGTTTGAGATAATTTTCTGATTATAACTTCAGGCAAGCATCAAGTTTAAGATAATAAATATCCGTCAAAAACAGACGTAATATTTTATTTTTTTTATTATCATTGAGTTAAATGTAAAAATTAAAATTGCTAGGTACAAATTTCACCAACAAAAACCAAATCAAAATTAGAGATAAATCCAATTTCATCACTAAAAATGGGCTCTAGGGGATAAACCTTTTGTGAAATTTAATGTACGCGCATACACAAACGCATGTATATATGGAATAGATTTAAAATTGGCGAAAACAAAATTAGAGAACTTCAAAATGTTAAAATACGCCAAGATTTTTATAGTATGGACTTTATCATGCTTCGATATTTTTTACAAACTCACATGAGGATATGTATTCACCTACTTTTATTCCTTTGTGTCAGGGTTGGCAACAACCCGGTTTTTTGTACAAAAACCCAATCCACCCGGGTTTTTGTGAGGGTTTTTGGGTATTTGTGGGTTTTTCTGGGTATTTGTGAGCTTTTCTGGGTTATTCTGGGTTTTAGCTATTCTAAGTATATTTGTATATTTAATAATATGTGTGTGTACCCAGCTAAAAATATACTTATTAAGTTGCGTTTTTAATTACATTTGATCTATTTATTACTAATTAATATTATTTATAGTATCAGTTAATAAATTTATTCTATTCTGACATTAGTATTAATACTGATATCAATAGAAAACTTAAAACTAATTTCAGAATAAGTTTATTAAATGATATGAAATAATTTTCATACCATTAATAATTCATGTTAATTATTATTAATACTATTATTAATACTAATGTTGACTATTATTAATACTAATAATAATAGTACTATTATAATTAACTTAATACTATTTTAAGTGATAAAAGTGAGTTCTTATCACTTTTAAACATATTTTAGTTATCAAAATGAATAATTATATTTTTGTAGTAACTATAATAATTAAAATTGTTATAATAATTAGTAACTATGATAATTAAACTGTCTGGCTTTGCCTGCTAGTAGGGCTGGCTCTTTAATATGTAAATCTCGAAGCGAACAAATTTGGAACCGGATCCCCGCTGCCTATGCCACTGCATAACAGGTCGAAAGCATGCACTACTGGGACCCTCCTTTTAAACAAATGCCTACAACACCATGTAAAGGATGCTACACATGCACAGAAGCAGTAGCGTTAGAATAGGTGACACTCGGGGCGGATATAACTCACCCTCACCCACAATGGTGTCACCCCCCCCCCCCCCAAATCCACCATTTTTTTTTTTTTTTTTTTTTTTTTTTTTTTTTTTTTTTTTAAATCACAGTTCTACAATACAATATTGCAGCAAATAAAATTTCAACATTTTTTGCATCCCTGGTGTGATTTTACAGATAATTCGAAGAAATGAATACAAAATTGTAATTTAAATACAAAATGCTAAAAAGTTTGCTTTACTACCCTCGGGTTGGATAGCTAGGTTTCTGTTCCTGGTGCATATCTTATTTAAATACCCCATTCTGTATAAAATTTCAGATTCTCCAAGAAAAGAAAATCAACTCTGCTGTGCAATGCGCTAGAAATTTCCCTTTATTTCAGAATTCTTTTCCAAAATATTATATCATTATATGTATTTGCAAATAAAGATTGGGTGTCACTCCTTAGAGGGTGACACCAGGGGTGGCGTACCCCTTTGCCCTCCGCTAGCTATGCACTGCACAGAAGGATCCTTCCTTTTAAATAAATCTGTAATTGATAGGCAAATGTCGTGTGCCGAACATATCTCAAACTAGGTTCTAGCTGCATTACAGCACTGTACAGCAGGCATACTGCGCACACACTACCAGGTAGTGCGCTATATTCTTAACAAAAATATATTTGAACAAAACTCTGTTAAACAAAATATCTGTAGACATATAAGTTGAGGGAGTGGCATTTTAAGGCAAGAAATTAAGATTTTTGTAGAAATTATTACAGAAAATAGCAGTATTTGACACAGCATTCTTTTTTATAAATTTTTATCGTATGTTATAAGTTATAAGCTAAGCTATCTTAAAGTTGGAAACATATCAAGCAAGAATTTAAGGTTTTTACAAATATTAATAATAAAAAATAGTAGTATTTGAGGGAAGGAGTGTTTGAATTAAAAAAAGCAGCTAACAATTATATCTTCAGCTCTGGATGAGCTGCAAAAGGTATGTACACTGTGATGTTCTGTTAAGATTTGGACAAATTTGATGGAATAAGACGGATTGAATTAACACAAGGAAATTATGCTGAAATGCTACAAACAGATCATCGGAACCAAGCATTTTTTAGCTAATATAATGGATGCAAAATTTAGACGGGAAAGGCTTTTAATTTAACAAAAGAGGAAGAAACTGATGAATGGATAATGCAATATCATTCAGAGTGGTTACCTGCGATATTGGTAGTTTAAAATTAAAGACATAGACTATTTTCCTAAATAACTTTTCCCAGAAAGTATTATGTCACAATTCTCCGCTTCAAAATGGGGGGGGGGGGTGAATTCATAAAGAAAAAATACAGAAAAAGAAAAACAAGTTAGATTCTGATTTTTGTAGTTTTTTCTAATCGCTGAATTCTGTTACATCTAGCTCTGCTTCCATCAAGAGGATTTTTTCAACATTTGGATTCGTATAGTCTAAATTACAGAACAGACTAGACTTAGAGCAGTGTAAAAAATTATTAATATTACCATAAAATATAAAGTGAATGTGATTTTGATTGGTAAACTATAAAAAAGATCAATTATAATTATTTTATATTATATTGCGTAACTTATTTGAAATATATTTTTATAAAATAAATAAATTAATTTAAAAAAATAAATATTCTTAAATAAACTATCACCTGATTACCACAAATATGACTGGCTTTTTTTATGTGATTTTTGTAAAAGAAACCACCAAGGTTTTGGGATTAAAAGGAAAATTTGTATTGTCCTATTAGCGAGATTTGCACATTCAGAAATGATTTTTAGCAAAAACCCACTTTTAACAAAAACCCAGGTGGGTTTTTGTCGGTGGACCCACCCAGAAAAACCCGGGTAGGTTTTTCTGGGCTGGACCCGTTTTGCCAACCCTGCTTTATATTCCAATATGATATAAAATTTGCTAAGAAAGCCGTTAAACTTTTTATTTCTTTTTCCGTTTTCATATGGAAATCTTGTTACAGAAAAGTTAAGTACGTAATATTTCATTTTTCTTAAATTTGCCAAACATTTTTTTTTCCCATTTTTCATGTGGAAATATTGCAACAGTAAAGTAACTGTTGTAATAAAAGTTTTTATATTTTTTATTTATTTATTTATTTATTTATTTATTTTTGGCAATTGTTGTAACGAACAATCTATATTTTTTCCTGTCATTGTTCTGGTTTTATCAGAGCCATGTTAAGGCAGCATTCAATTTTTTGAACTCTCCCCATTTCCAAACCCTAGAGCCGATTTTGCCCCTCTGCAATCCCCGCCGAGATATTAATCAGCTCAATGTATCTGGTAAGCTTGAAGATGATTCGTATATAATTGCAACTTTTATCTTGTAGAAAATCGTATATCAATATATAGTACATGCTACACACACACACACACATATATATGGGTGATTCTCAAAATAGGGGACTATTTCAAAAATGAAATCTTAAAAAAATTACTGTTAGCAAAATTTCTGAAAAAAATAGGTGTTGTTAATATAGTATTAGGTATACTTTCCACGTAGTCAGCAGAGCTAAATATTTAAAAATTAACTTAAAAAATATAATTAGTATTTTTTGAGCCATGCTAATGACAAAACAAATTGCATGGAATAAATATATTATGAAATTTTTATTTTTTTCCTGTTTAAATATTTTCTTTCTATATTTATTAGCCTTCCTTTTCAGCAAATGGTTTCCATTTTTACATATATACATATAAGGAGAATAAAAACATTACCAAAGGCGAACTTTGTTACATGAGCAACATTCTGACACTAACAATGTAAAAAGCTGTCTTAGTGATTTTCCTACAGATTTAATGCATATTTTAGAGATGATAAATGTAATACCTAAATTTATACGTAAAATTAAACTTTATAAAGGATACAATATAAGCACTGGTTACATTTATGCACACAGGAGTCTTTAGCATGGACAGAAAAACCATGCTAATGACACTGATATCTGTCCATGCTAATGACAAATTTTAATTTAAATAAGATTATGAGCCATAATATAATCACAATGCAATAGTCCTTTCTGGGGCTTTTTAAAACACAAAAGTTCTATGCAAATAAATAAAATAAAAATTTTAACTATAAAATAAACATGAAAATTATTATCCATTCTAATGACATACAATTGATGTACTCCTCTAATATTCAACTTCTATTCTTAAAATACAATACATGCTTCAATTATCTGGCTGAGATAAAATGGCAACTTGTTGCCATGGAGAAACTTTATATTTTCAAACTATTGACATATGTGAAAAATGAAATTTTGAGTAATAACCAGCTGTTTTAGTATGACCTTGTTTTGAAAATCGAATATGATGGACAAACTTTAATTCTTTTTTTATATACTATAATTTTATTTTGAAAAAGAAATTTATTGGATAAATCCTCTCCTTGATTAATATAAAGAAAGAATAACATTTGTTTATTTTATAAACATGATATTAACTCATGAAAAATGCTAGTATACACAAGGCACAGCTGCTGTGGACATCCATGCTAATGACATTTTGAACATTTATTCTGTTATTTTAAGGTGTTTTTAACTAAAAAGTGAGTAATTCTTGAGTGCAAATAATGAATAATATTAAGAAAAACATATCTAAATATAAAAACATGACAGAAAACCTCTTAATTTTTTTTGTATGCCGAAAGACATAAATTGTCCCCTATTTTGAGAATCACCCATATATGTATATATGCGTGTGTGTGTGTTTGTGTACATACATATATAATTTTTTTTTATCCATGTTAATATTGTTATTATGATTTACTTTTCATTTTTTTCTCTCTTTTATTTTGTTTTTATTTGTGTTGGTAGCCCAGAATTCGTATTATTTTGCTTTTTCATGGCTAATACGAAGATCAAAACGTCCATTTTATTTGTAGTTCCAAAATATTTGTGGCATGCCCATTCTGCTTTGTTTCTACAAATTTCGACTATATTCAATTTTTCCATGTTTTAGTGTGGGGATTTTATATTAAATTCAATGGTTTATATATTAAGTTAAGATTAGGGAATATATATATATATATATATATATATATATATATATGTAATAAAATAAAAAAAATTGCGCCATTTTGTTCTCTCTGAACTTTTAATTCTAAATTTTTGGAACATATTTTTAATCTTAGTTTCGTAATGTATTAATATTTTAACAGCTAAAGTCCTTTTTTATTTTTTTTACTTAACTTATTAATAATCTATTACTTGTTTCTCAAAAAGTGCGGGAAACGATTTCGTAATATTTTTCCTTTTTAGAATATTATCGAGATTTTTAATTTTATTTTTTATTGATCGTCTGCTCTGTGTTAATGCGCGGATATGTTAGCAGGTTAGTCTATTTGCGAGACATTATTGAGTTCCTACGGGAAGGCCACGCCTCTTATACCAATCAGAGGTGATGATTTCTGATGCATAGCCTCGAAGTTAATCCTAATTGGATTTTTAATTTACTGACGCAGTTTGAGGAGGGGCTAGTTTTTCCGTCTGAGTGTTGGAGTTCATTCTAGGTTGTCGGAGCATTGAGCATGCATCTGCCTCTTGAACTTCTAGGTCGTCCGTCTCATTTTTTCTGATAATTTAGAACACCGAAACGACGTAACTTGGAGAGCGAATGTTGTAGTGATAGATGTGTGAAAGGGTGACAAGTGGAATAACTTATGGCTTGATCTAATAAAATATGGAACTAAAAATGATTTTCTTATTATTTTTATTGGAGAAACTCCCAAGTAACACAATTCCATGGCTTCGAACTACGGCTGCTAAACCTGTTTATTATTTCAAGTAAATCGACTTCTTATTACAGCAAAGATGTTATTCGACGAAAATCTATATATTATTACAGCAAATCGTCATATTATTACACACACACACACACATATATATATATATATATATATATATATATATATATATATATATTTGTTGGAAATATAAATATAAATATATTTTGAGTGGTTTTGAGTTCCTAGGATCAAATAATGAAAAGTTATTTAAAAAAATTTCAAAAGTCGTATCATGTTAGCGAATGCAATACGTAGTTTTTCTTACGAAATCCACATAATAACATGAGTAAAAGAGTTATAAGGAAGCAAATTCAAAAATAAAAAAATTCCTAAAAATGAGATGAAATAAATTATAACAAAAGGAAAACACATACCTGTGAACACCTATCTACAAGGAATGTATTAAAGTGAAAAATAATCACCTATTTTGCCAATTAAAATTTATTTCTTATTAAAAAAAAAAAAAAAAAAAAAAAAAAAATGGTATATGAAAAAAAATTTCATGTCAGTAGAATAATTCATTTAGAATAACTAACAAATACATTTCATATAATATTTAAATTTTATTGTTCAGGATTTGAATTTGAATATATGCCTTGAAAAATAAATGCACTATTTTCCTGCATATTAAAACTGTTTCAACAAATAATAAAATAAAATTGAAGCAATCATTCCTTAATGAAATACGATTTAGAGAAATGGCAGTAATATTTTTTCTACAAAATCTCAAGAAGAATAACTTAAGATTTCAAAAAATAAGAAAATTCAGTTTAAAAAAGTGTATTTACATCAAGTTTAACTCTTTTCTTTTAAATAACAATAACAAACGTCGTTAATAATTAAAAACTAGAAATTTGTGCGAATAAATATTCCAGTATTTTAACAAACTTTTTTTTTCTTTTCGGAAAATTTATATATTTAACCTACTGTTGAAAATCTTCTACATATTTCCAAATGAAAACACAACTAAGTCATTGCAGAGGTATAAAAATAAGTAAATAAAATTATGAGATGATGTATCTTTAAAATCATTACTGAAATATGTATAGTCACTCTTTTCTTTTTCCACTTTATGCTTATAAAAATAAGTATTAAACTGAGAATTATCAAATCTTTATACAGACTATAACAACTGTAATTTTAAATTATTATTTTTCATATCATAATAAGCTTAAATTTAACGAATTATTTAAAACTTTATGAACATTTTTAATTAAAAATTCAGCGCTCTTTTAATTAATAAAGTGATTTAATAAAGCTACCCAAGATTAGGATTTAACAAATTTTAGCTTTTCTAATAAAATTACATAATTTGTTCTTGTCGAAGTTATTTTTTTTTATTACTTAAACGTTTAAATAAGCGTTCTTTTCTTTTCTAAAATTTTACCTAATTAACTTCATAAATTAAATAAAAATTATTACTTAATAGTGAATACGATGAAGATTACATAAAATCTAAGTTTTCTTTGAAAGTTCTACGTATGAGATAATATATTAACTTGCAGCTGTTTGTTGACAAGAATACAATTGAACAAAGTTTTTTTTTTTTTTTTTTCACATTGTTACAGAAGAAACTATTTTGGCACTAATTGGAAAACTTTTAAAGGAACACGCATTAATTTTGAAAATCTTTTTAACTAAGAAAATATACACAAAACATTCTAATATGAAATATCCGAATATTTGTATGTATAAATCAAAAATGATCTCTTTATTTCCCCAACAGATTGTAAAATATTTAGCGCAGAATTCGAAAACAGGGGACATCGACTATGGGGAGTGAATGTGCTAAAGTGTCCCGGGTCCTTATCCGAATCTTATTTTGACACTAATTGGGAGAGTTTTCATGGATCTCAAATTATTTCTAAGAATTTTTTTAAGTAATAAAATACACACATGAGATTTCAACATATTTTATTCGATTCTTTGTTGGTAGAGATCAAAGAATGCTAAAAATGTTTAACTAAGAGTTTGGCTAAAAGTAAGAGGTTTAACTCCTATCTAAAAATTAACAATAATAACTGTCGTTAATAACTGAAAACTGGAAATTAGTGAGAATAAATATTCCGGCATTTTAACTAACTTTCTTTTTTTTTTTTTTCGGCAAATATACATTTAACTCTTTGTTGAAAATCTTCCATGTATTCCAAGGTAAAAATACAACTAAATCATCATGTGGAAGTAAAAATAATTACAAAATATGAGGTTTGAATATATTAGAACTATTGGAACATAATGAATCACATCGAAAAAAAAACTAATTTAAATGTGCTTATGTTGCACACCTTATAATTTCCAAGGATCTGGGTATCACTATTTCAGGCTAGAAATTTAAATCACACAAATTTTAATAGCTTTTTTTTAATCGCAGAAATTGTAAGTTTTTTTCTGCAATTAAAGAAATAAAAAAAGATAAGTGAAAGGAAACAGGCTGAAGAAACAGCCAATCACAGAAAAGTATAATCAGTATAAAGGAATGCAGAGTAGAAGGGGAATAAGGAATGAAATTGGAAAATAAATAAATACCTAAAAGTGAAATTAAATAAATTATAATAAAAGATATACACACTCATCTACACGAACCTATCTATAAAGAACGTGTTAAAATGAATTATAACCACATATTTTGCGAATTAATGTCTATTTTTTATTAAATAATAATAATATTAATAATAATAATAATAATAATAATAATAATAATAATAATAATAAACCCTATGAAAAAATTTCATATCTATAGAGTAATTCACTTAGAATAGTTAACAAACACATTTTATATAGTATTTAAATTTTATTGTTCAGGATATGAATTTAAATATCTGCATTGAAAACTAAATGCACGGTCTTCCTGCAAATTAGGACAATTTCAACAAATAATTAAATAAAATTCTAGCAATCATTACTAAAAAAATACCAATGGCTGTAATATTTTCTACAAATTCTCCTAAGTAGAATAACTGAAACTTTCAAATAATAAGAAAATCCAAGTTAAAAAAATGCATTTACATAAAGTTCAACTCTTTTTTAAAAGATATCTATAATAATCGTTAATAATTGAAAACTAGAAATTTGTGAGAATAAATATTCCGGTATTTTAGCAAACTTTCTTTTTTTCTCTCTTTTAGGAAAATATACATTTAACTCACTCTTGAAAATCTTCCATATATTCCCAAATGAAAATACAACTAAATCATCTTAAGGAAATAAAAATAAGTTCAAAAAATGGCGGAACGATATATCTTTAAAATCATTACTGGAATATATATATTCACTCTTCTTTTTCTACTTTCTTTTTACAAAAATAAGTATTAAATTGAGAGTTATCAAATATTTATACAGGCTAAAACAACTGTAATTTTAAATTTTCATTTTTTATATCATAATAAGCTTAAATTTAACTAATTACTCAAAACTTTATGAACATTTTTAATTAAAAATTTAGCGCTCTTTTAATTAATAAAGTGATTTAATAAAGCTACCCAACATTAGAATTTAACAAATTTTATCTTTTTTAATAAAATTACATAATTTGTTCTTGTCGAAATTATTCCTTTTTTTTTTTTTTACTTAAACGTTTAAATAAGCGTTCTTTTCTTTTCTAAAATATTACCTAATTTATTTTATAACTTAAGTAAAAATTATTACTTACCAGTGAATACAGTGAAGATTACATAAAATCAAAATTTTCTTTGAAAGTTCTACATATGAGATAATATATTAACTTGCAGCTGTTTGTTGACAAAAATACAATTAAACTAGGTTTTTTCTTTTTTTTTTTTTTCACATTGCTACCGAAGAAACTATTTTGGCACTAATTGGAAAACTTTTAATGGAACATATATTAATTTTGAGAATCTTTTTAGCTAAGAAAATATCCACAAGAGATTCTAATACAAAATATCCTAATATTTGCATGTAGAAATCAAAGTTGATGTTTTTTCCCCAACAGATTGAAAAATATCTACACTGTAAAAAAAATCTGTAAAGTTACTAAAAGTTTCCTAGTAGATTTGTATTCCAAGAACTTTTCATATAACGGTAACAGCAAAAACTCATGTAACTTTCCTCGGTTACACGAAAATTTTGTTGTTATCGCTATAAAAAAAGTTCTTGGAATACAAGTTTATATCAGAGAAAAATTTGTAACTTTACATTTTTTTTTACAGTGTACACTGTAAAAAAAAAAACCTGTAAAGGTACTAAACATTTTCTAGGAAACTGGGATTCCAAGAACTTTTCATGTAACGATAACAGGAAAAATCCATGTAACCGATTCTAAAACTTGAGATTTTGTTGTTACCGTTACAGGAAACGTTCTTGGAATCCCAGTTTCCTAGAAAATGTTTAGTACCTTTACAGATTTTTTTTACAGTGTAGAGCAGGATTCTAAAATACACTACACTGTAAAAAAAAATCTGTAAAGGTACTACACTTTATCTAGGAAACTGGGATTCCAAGAACTTTTCCTGTAACGGTAACAACAAAAACTCAAGTTTTAGAATCGGTTACATGCATTTTTCCTGTTATCGTTACGAGAAATGTTCTTGGAATCCCAGTTTCCTAGAAAATGTTTAGTACCTTTACAGACTTTTTTTTTTTTTTACAGTGTATTAAAAGTAAATCCATGGAAATTAAAAATAAAAATAAAACTATTTTCAGCAAAATTGCCAGACATGTTCTGTTCCGTTAATGGATTTTTCGTTCGGTGAAATAAAAGAAGGGAAAACTCCGTTTGGAAAACATTGTAAAAAAAAAAAAAATGCAAAGTTTTTAAAAGTTTTCTAGGAAACTGGGATTCCTGGAACTTTTTATGTGGCGACAACAGCAAAAATTCATGTAACAGATATAGATATGCACTGAAAATCAAAAAATCTGTGAGCTTACTAAGAATTTTTTAGGAAATTGGGATTCCAAGAATTTTTCATGTAACTTCAACCCCGGTTACAGATAAAATTTTAGTAAGATAACTGTGATTTTAGTAGACTCGTTTGTAAAGTTACAGATTTCTGTAACCTTACAAAAATTAGTTTTGTAAATTTAAATTTTTTCTTGTACAGTGTACAGATAAAATGTTAGTAACAGTACAAATTTCGGCAACTTTACATCTGTAGGATTACAGATTTTTTATTATTATTATTATTATTATTTTTTTTTTTTTTTTTTTTTTTTTTTACAGTGAAGCGATAATTTTTCGTTATGAAAGTTTGGTGTTTAATTATAGTAATTTAATTTAATTTTTAAAACTAGTGAATCAATCAGTCGTCAGCGAGCTTCAAAGGGTTCAAATTTTTCGAGTGGTATGAACTGTTGTATTATTTAATTTTTGCACGGTACCCTTCAAACCGTTCTAAAGTTTGAACTCGAGACCTCTTGATCGCGGAATGACTCTTTACTGACTAAGCTATAGGTGCGGATGTTATTTTGCACAATGTATATGTTTATGAGTCAGTGGGGGGGGGGGGGGGATAACCTGTTGTGCTTTTCAATTTTTTCCCTTCAAACATATTCATTGTAAACGGTTTATTTTAATTTATTTTAGAACACAATATTTAGTATTTTTTTAAAATGCCCTTTTGTCGTGAAAGGGACTTTTTCTGTGAAATTCAGGAAAAATATATCCGTGAATTACAGCTTTTTTTTAACGGTACAGTATAGGGACATCTGCTATATGCGTGAATTTGCTAAAATATCCCAGGTCCGAATCCGAATCGTATTTTGACCCTAATTGGAAAACTTTTAACGGAGCACAAATTAATTCTGAGAATTTTTCTAAATAAGAAAATATACACAATTGATTAGAACATAAAATATTTCATTCTTCGTAGGTAGAGATCAAAGTTCATCTTTTTTTTTTTTTTTTTTTTTTTTTTTTTTTTTTTTTTTAACCTTAGCAGATTAAAAAGTATCTAGTACAGAATTCGAAACCTGAAACGTTGGCTATATTTGTGGGTGCACTAAAATGTCCGATCTGAATCCGAATCCCTAACTATTCTTATAGAAATTTCTTATGGAATTCTATAAGAAAAAAAATTATAAAATACTATAAAATTATGACCCGCTAAAAAATGAAAAAAAAAGACTTTTACTTTCTTTTTGACACCAACTACGTTAAATTTCTAAAATAAAAAGTTAATAATAGTTTTTTTTTTTTTTTCCGTGTTGTTTTAAAATCTAAAAGTGGTAAAAATTAAAGCAATTTAACACTTTTATTAAATACCCTTTATCATCTTTTAAGAATATTTTGCAGATATAAAATCAACATTAAAAAGTACTCTTAATCTTATAATTAACAAAAATTATTTCCCTGTAAGTATAAAATCTATAAACAAAATAATGAGACGTGAAAGTGTTCTCCTATATCAGGGCTATTAGCCAAGTTTATACTATGATTCCTTAAAATAGATGTATACAATGAATTGGATTATACCCCATACATAAATCAGAAATGTAAATGATACAGACACCATACAGATCTCTTAATCAATAGCTTCTTACCGCAAATTAATAGCCTTGATTCTAGAACTAAATTTACTTTGGAAATGGAACAGAACGGTACACTATATTATCTGGATGTATTATTAATCAAAATGCTAAAGGAATAGAAAGTACTGTTTACAGAAAACCTACAGCCAATCAATCTACTACACTTCATAACGCTCAAGCACCATTTTTAACACTATCCGACAAAGCTGAAAAATGTTCATGATTTCGGTTTGTCTGGTCCGCGCGCTTATTTTCGTAAATATACTTGGATTCTCCTCAATTTTTGGATGTTATTGACATTTAGCCTAGAACGAACTCTATTTCAAACGAAGTTTTCTATCATGATTAGCTTATTTACAGGGACAGTCAAAAGTTTATCATTACATTACGGCCTATGGGGAAAAATCGTTTCAAATAAATTTTAATGGTGTTACATCCTGTCAGACATATAAAAATTTATATGCATTTACGAAGTGCACTAAAATATGCATTCTGTAAAGTATGCGTTGAAAAAAATAGCTATTATTAATTTACAGGGCGACACAAAAAAATTTCATTACATAATGTAAAGGGGGGGGGGGAATTCTGTGCGGCATACTTTAATTATGTTAAATTATTTTATGAATAATAAAATTTATATACGACACTGAGTCTTAATATAAGTTATACGATATTGTCATGCATAGCATTTACAGGGGCATACAAAAGATTTTAGACAGTATACTCTATTCGAAGTACTGTATATGTAAACGATGGATGGATAGATGAAATGCATTTTAATTATGATATACGCCTTTAAGTTACACTAAATCTATGCATATTATATGAGTTAATGTACAAATGCTATAGCTGATATACAGGGCTACATCAAAGAGTTCGCAAACATTATTGGATATGAGTGTAAATTACTTAAAGGTGGTTCTTAAAAAAGGTATACCTTTTTATGCAGAACTGCATTCAATTTACAAAGAAATGTTTGCTGAATAACTGAGATAAATAATTCTTTATTATCAAGCTACTTCATGCAATAATCCGTTCCTTTCAACGTTTCACCGGATGTTTTTCTACGATAACTTCAACCAGTGTATTTCATATATATCAACCGACAGGCTATAGACAGTAACCATATATCCAAAATAATGAAGTTTAGTTTAAGATTTCGGAAAGTGTTGAAACATTTTTCATTATCTATATTTAACTCATGATTTTTCTTGCTTGTTTAGACATTATATCAAAAAAACTTTCACAGTCTGTACCTCAGAGCAGTTAAACAACAAAATAAAATATATGATAGTGGAAAAACCGATGGCTATAAATAAAGTGCAATAAATAAATTAAGAGCATGATAGTCGCCCCAGTGGCATGGTCGGTAGCGGCAGCTCCTACCACACCGCGGGGTCCTGGTTCGAATCTGGGCACGGATATGGATGTTATGTGATTCCTTTGTAGTGTTATAAAAATATGTAATGGATATGTGTAATAAAAATTGTTCTGCATTGTTTCTGTGTATAATGGATCAATCGAGGCGACAGCCATAGCAGCGATAGGCCTCAAAGCACTGTCAAATTAGAGCATGATGAATGCGAAGAAAGGTAAATTAAATGAACAAAATTTCAAGTTATCTTCTTTATAAAGTTTTTTATTATTATTTCAACGAGAGATTGAAATATAAACTAAACACATAGAGTTTTTCCATCGTTACAAAATCTTTTTAAAAAACGTATATTTAAGAACAGTGTTGAATTCATGAGCGATGAAATTCCTTCGGAGCAATGAAATTTCCTCCCCCGGAAAATGTGTGATTTTGTTTTCAGTGGTCAAAAAGTGCAATTTCTCTCCCGGAACTCTATAATGCCCCCTCCCCGCCACACCACTGGAGCCACTGAAGTCCATCTCGGGGGAAAGTGTCTGAATTCAAGACTGTTTAAGAATCAGTCTTATGTCGATTCGTCACGAATCTGACCCGCAACCAAAATACAGAATTAGCAAAATATAAGCTGCCCACTTCAGAGGGATTAGAACGCGTTTTATCGTTCCAAATGAAATAAAATTTTAACTATAGGTAATTCAAATGATGCGCTTGGTATATATTTAAAAAGAAATTGCGAAAATGAAAAATACAAAAATCCTCCTAAAGGGTGCATTGTAATATAAATAAAACATTTACTTCGCTTTATAAATAATAAATAACATTAAAAAAGTGATTCTGGTCAATAAAAAGACAATATTCGCCAGAGGATATTTTGTACAATGGAATATCTCGAGTACATCCAGTACTCGAGAAACAACAGGCAAACTTAGACTACCAACTGGAAATAATTTTTTTATTTCATAGGGTTTCATACATTTCGGCAATCAGTCTCAATTAGTGGTCGGCAATCAGTGGTACTGTGAAAGCGCCAATTGTTTTCTGAGTATTGGATATGCCATATTCTACTGTACGAAGAATTTTGCGGCGAATTTTGTATTTTTATTGGCCAGTTTCACTTTTAAAATGCAATTTTTTGTTTATACAGCAAATTAACTGCTTTATACGTATCACAGAGCTCTCTATCCTCAATTTTTTTGCACTTTAATTTCTTTATTTATTTCAAATAAATGTCACGCGCATTATTTGAACTATCTGTAGTTCAAATTTCATCTAATTTGGACCAACAGAACATATTTTAATGTTCTCTGAACCAGGCAACTTATTTCTTGCTAACCTTGTATATTGTGCCAATTCGACACAAATCGCGTGTCGTATCGGGTGAGAATAAAAGCGGGTAATCCAACCCAATGCAGAACTCTAGTTCCATATCAAACTAACTATTCCTGACCGCATCATATGCATTATCCACCAAGATCCAAGATCCAGAGAGGAGATTTGAAGATGGCAAACCATGATCCTTCGTGAATTATTCCATGGAGTTCAGTTTTTAAATTTTTAAATTTTAAGAGCAATAGCTTTTTTTGAAAAAAATAAATGAGATTGAATAAAAGCTGATTCAAAAATACAAATTTGTTTTAATTTTCAGGAGATACGGTTATATTTTACTTGTAAAAATAAAGACATTGGTACATTTAGATTAATATGTTTTAATATCGACGACTAGGAAGATCTAAATATGGATCTTTGCAGTGCATCAGAAGCTAATTCAATTTTCTTACACACACAGTACAGCCAATTTGCAGAAACATGTGATGGTTGATTTACCAATCGTTCCTGCCAAACCAGACTGAGACGCTTCTAGGTAGACTTATATTCTGGCGACATTGTATTTTAAATTGTGTCTAATTTGCTTTGATTACCAATTACGTAGAGCCTTATTTGTTTGCATACCAAGCTACTGTGCTTAAAAGATACGACACATAGAAAGATAAAAAGAAAATAATACGAACTTATTATAAAAGTTTTTTTAATGATCTGTCATTTTATTTAGTAAGGAAATTAAATATTACTTTGATTCCTTTTACAAAAATTAATTTGAGTCCATAGAGACACACAACCAAGCAGCAAAATCAAATTGTCAAAAATTAACGCACATATCATAATACCATTTATAGTAATTCACAACCATAAAAATCGCCATTTTTACTTCATAGTCATGTTGAAAAGTATTAACAGTGTCACTTTAAAAAAAAAATACAAGTTTATAAACAAATATAAAATGTAGAAAGTATCATACAAATTGAATATTTCCAACTGAGCGAAAAAATGACCAGTCCGGAAATAGAACCCAGATTCTTGGCTTACAAGGCCAATGCTTTACCGCTTAAGATAACTGGGCCGATAATCAGCGACCATATCTCGCTCAGATAACCTTATTGGTAGAAACATCTGGTCTGTCATATAGACAAACTCAGTTAGAAATATTCAATTCATGTGATAATTTTATCAATCAATTTTATTGTGTTAAAATATTAGTTCAAGAAGGTGTATCTAAATAATTATTTGAAGTTGTGGACGTTAATCCGAAATCAATTAATCAATAGTACAATCAAAAACCGTCATTCTTACTTTACAGTCAAGTCAAAAATTGCCTGCACTACCATTTTTAAAGGAGAAATTAAAATTATGAATAAATATAATATATAATAGGTGTATTTCAATACCTTTTTTATGAATTTACTTACAATCAATTACTAATCAATAGTCCATACTAATCAATAATAATCATCGTTCCTACTTTCAACGGTGTCAAAAAGAGTCAACAAAGCCATTTTAAAAATAGAAAAGTAATCTTATGAATAAATATAAAATAAAGGTAGTGTACCTGAATACATATTTTCTTTTTGGGGTCTTAATTTTAATAGTAAAATCCAGACCCGCGAATGTTACATTTCAGCTAACTCGCAAAGTATCACAATTCCATTTTTGCAAGAGAAATGCAAGATTGTGAGTAAATATAATATGTTGGAGGAGTATTTGAATAAATACATGGATTTGAAAATTTTAATTTACAATGAAATAATGCAACCAAAAATCGCCATTCCCACTTTAAAGCTATGTCAGAAACTGTTAAGAATATTATTTTTAAAGCAGAAACATAAGTTTATGAATAAACACAAAATGTCAGAAGAGTATCAGAATAAATATTTTCATGCATTAATTGCTGACTGATAAATAATGTAAAACTGCAGATAGAAGTAGATTCAAACTTCAGAAAATATGTTTTAATTGAAATAGATTATAATCGGTTCGTTATAAGTTTACGACTGGGATTAAATATGTATGTAGCAGATGAAATTGAAGGTTGCCTCAAGGAAAGCTACCTAATTCACTTACCATTAAGTATTCATCGCAAAAACAATCTGTGATATAGGAAGAACAACTTCTGCCAATATAAAATGTCGTTAACTCTAAAATGTATAAAATACGAGAGTAATGCTAACGTAATATGCATAAAATTGTACAACTAATGTACCAAGAAAGTCTTTACATGATAAGATTACTATTTTGCAATACATTTTTGTAGTATTTTTGACAAGACAAAGCTAAATTTTGTACAAGCTTTGCAAAAAAATTTGAGCGTTTTAATCGTGACAAAACAAAAATTCATACTTGTTTGCCATAAATTTGAAATAAATTTTATACAGTAAGAAATTAACTTGACAGACAAGTTAACTGCAAGTTCAAAGTGTGGGGACTTCGGCGTTTGCGTTATCTTGCTGCATTCTTGTTATAAACTTTCAGTCCTGTCATGAGGAACTTACTGCATCTTTGCAAGTCTGCTGCAAACTAAATTTTTTTTTGCCGGTTATGAATGAATATAAAAATAAAAGAAGCGTACCTAAATAAATATTTTGTTTTTTGGGTGTTAATTTTAAAAGAAAAATCAAGACCCGCAAATGTTACATTTCAGCAAATCAAAAAGTGCCACAATTCCATTTTTGGAAAAGAAATGCATGCTTATGAACAAATATAAAATAGGGAATAAAATTGGAGTAGTATTTGAATAAATACTTTGATTTCAGAATTTTAATTTGTAATGAAATATTGCAATTAAAAATCATCATTTCAACTTTTAAGCTATGTCAGAAAATGTTAAAAATATCATTTTAAAAGCAGAAATGTAAGATTATGACTAAATACAAAATGCCGGAAGAGTATCAGAATAAATATTTTCAAGCATTAATAACCAAATGATGACTAATGTAAAACTGTAGATAGAAGCTGATTCAAAACTCAGAAAATATGTTTTCATTGAAATGGTTTATAATCAGTTCGTTATGAATTTACGACAGGAATTAAATATGTATGTAGCAGATGAAACTGAAGGTTGCCTCAAGGAAAGCTATTCAATTCATTTACCATTAAGTATTCATCGCAAATGCATTTAGTGAAATAAAAAGAACAACTTCTGCCGACATAAATTGTCTCTAACTCGAAAAAATATAACATATGAGAAAAATGCTAGCGTAACATGCATCAAACAGTACTTACCGGGTATCCCAAAAATGACTGATGGATTTTAAAATTCAATAATTTGCAAACGGTGACAGCTATTTAAAAATTTTTTGCAGGAGAGTTATGTATATGTATAATGTCAGGAATTTTTTTACCGTAATTTTTTATTTTAATTCGCATCTCAAACAATAGGTGGCGCTGACGGCGATTGAAGGCCAGGTGATCAGTGCTGAGTGAAGTGTCGACTTGGCCTTCAATCGCCGTCAGCACCACCTATTGTTTGAAATGCGAACTAAAATAAAAAATTACGGTAAAAATCTCCTTACATTATACATAACCCTCCTGCAAAAAATTTTTAAATAGCTGTCACCGTTTGCAAGTTATTGAATTTTAAAATCCATCAGTCATTTTTGGGACACCCGGTATATACTAATAATGTGAATGTGAATGTGGAGCATTTAAAAATTCATCTTAATAATAACATCGATAACACAGTCCAGAAAAATTCACACTTAATTAATCAAGCGAGCAGTCGAAAGTCCCTATTTGTATACTTTTTAGTTTTGCCGGAAAGTGTTAACAATGCAATTTTTTAGCTATATCTATATATAAGAATGTGAAAAAATTCTAAACAACGCAATATCTATATAAATATTTTCATTTTCATGCGTTTATTCATACACTTCTCTGTAAAACTGCCGATAGATATATTTACCATCTCAGAAAATATGCCTTCAATAAAATGAGTTGTAAACTGTTCATTACGAATTTACATCACTGTTTAAATATGCAGCAGATAGAATTGAAGGCTGCCTCAAGGGAGAATATTGCCATTAAATATGCATCACGGAAGTGTTCACGGGGATAGCAAGAAATACTACCAGTACTATTAATATACCAAATAAGAGAATATCAAGAATCTAACCCTTTATTTCATGATTTTTTATTTTTCCTTTAAAAATGTGTTTGATTACTTTCTAGGCATATATAAAGGGGCTCAAGGGTTGAAAACTTTTCAAAAAATCGATTTTTTTATGATCTAGTTTGATTATTCAATTAATTCTTAACTCAATGCAAAAAAACCGCATAAAAATATTAGCATTTTTAACGGAGCTATAAGCATTTATGTATCAATACTTACATAGCCGCATCCACATAATTTCAACTTTAAGTCGCGTTTTCTCAAAACTTGATTTTTGACGACTAACACCAAGATTTAAAAAAAAAACTATTCGATGGAATGGCTTTAATTTTTTTTTGCATGCATATAACATCAATATCTAGATTATGAATTAAAGATATAACTATCACTTAAAAAAACATTATTAAAAAAGCTCTCAAAGTTGAAAATTTAAAAAAACCCTAAAACATACACCTTTTTTCCATTAAAAATGCTCAAAATATTAAACTATCTAAAATATATTAATTCATAATCTAGATAATGATGTTAAATGCATGCAAAAAAAATTAAGCCATTCCATCAAATAGTTTTTTTTAAATCTTGGTGTTAGTCATGAAAAATCAAATTTTGAGAAATCGTGACTTAAAGTTGAAATTATATGGATGCGGCTATGAAAGTGTTGATATATAAATGCTTATAACTCCGTTAAAAATGCAAATATTTTTATGCGGTTTTTTACATTGAGTTAAGAATTGAATGAATAATCAAATTAGATCATAAAAAAAATCGGTTTTTTGAAAAATTTTCAATCCCTGAGCCCCCTTAAAGAAAACATACTGAAAAAATATCATTCTTGTATTTTTCAGTATTTTGGATTTTTTGAATGGTTGCCAAATTACAACACCATACGTTATAGCATGCATGCAAATATGTGTTGCAAAAAAAAACCTTGCTAAAGGTTATTTAAAAGAACGTTTAAAAACATATTCGTTTGAAAAAGATTTTTTAATGAAATTTTTCATTTTAAATATTTCTATTCTTGTTAGAAATTGATTTATACCTAGGAAAATAGAAGACTTCAAAAGTTCTTTTTTTTATTTGTAACTGATAAGCAACCTATGTATTTTTAACGGTTGACAATATGATTATATAAAGCATAAAGTTTTTACCGGGTGTCCCAAAAATGACTGATGGATTTTAAAATTCAATAACTTGCAAACGGTGACAGCTATTTGAAATTTTTTTGCAGGAGGGTTATGTATAATGTCAGGAGTTTTTTACCGTAATTTTTAATTTTAGTTCGCATATCAAACAATAGGTGGCGCTGACGGCGATTGAAGGCCAGGTGATCAGTGCTGAGTGAAGTGTCGACTTGGCTTTCAATCGCCGTCAGCACCACCTATTGTTTGAAATGCGAACTAAAATAAAAAATTACAGTAAAAATCTCCTTACATTATACATAACCCTCCTGCAAAAAATTTTTAAATAGCTGTCACCGTTTGCAAGTTATTGAATTTTAAAATCCATCAGTCATTTTTGGGACACCCGGTATTAAAGAAAACATACTGAAAAAAATATCATTCTTATGTTTTTCAGTATTTTGGGTTTTTTGAATGGTTGCCAAATTACAACACCATGCGTTAATAGCATGCATGCAATATGTGTTCCAAAAAAAACCTTGCTAAAAGTTATTTAAAATAACGTTTAAAAACATATTCGTTTGAAAAAAAGATTTTTTAATGAAATTTTTCATTTTAAATATTTCTATTGTTACGAATTTTGTAAATAATTAGCGTTTGTACTGTAAAATAATGTAAATAATCTTATTAAGCTCCATTTCTTTACTAATATTAGTTTTTGTTACATTGTCTCTGTTATCAAGCAAAATTGTCTATTATTTTCAGTGAATGTCTATGGCAGCTTTGCGAAATATTAGAGATATCGCCAAGTTGGCGTCCCTTTTGGCGATATATCGCCAAGTTGGCGACAAACTTGGCGATTGTTGGCGACCGTAACCTTTCCCTCTCTATGGTAACCCCCCCCCCCTTAGGTCTACTGATACATTGAATGTTTTTCCTTGGTTTCTGGATTTTTCTAGAAGGTTGTAGAAATTTCCGGCGCATGCTACGAGCCTATATAAGGAGAGCAATGCGAGCTGTTGGGATTATTATTTACCAGTCAGTCATTGAGTGAGCTGCGATTGTAAGCAAGTTTGCTTGAGTTTTCTCTACGTTGTTTTGAATGTTATTTAGTGTTGAGACATTGTATAAAGAGTCTCTGGGACCTATATCTGTACTTGTACGATAGATTTGAACAGTTATTTTTGAATATCTAGTAATATTTGTGAGTTTCGAAGACTCTGTTGTTCTGAAGATCTGTAAATAAATTATTTTCTACTTTTCTTAGAGAAAAGAGTTTGAAGTTGTCTAACCATAAGATCGAAAGAACCCTATATACGCAACACTATTCTTGTTAGAAATTGATTTATACCTAGAAAAATAGAAGGCTTCAAAAGTTCTCTTTTATTTGTAACTGATAAGCAACCTATGTATTTTTAACGGACTAAACCTAAACATATTGACAATATGAGTATGTAAAGCATAAAGTTTTTAAAAGACAACGGTAAATGAACGATAAGGAGAGAAATTTTATTTGTTTTGCCAAATGGCAACTCTATACACTAAAGGGTTAAAACTACATCTTCGTAGTTCCATCGATAATATTTCATTGTTGATTAATTAAAAGATAAGTCGAAAATCACTTTTAATATTCTTTAGGGATGCTGGGAAGCATTAACAATGCAGTTTTTTTTAAAAGAAATATAACATGGTAAATAACTGTCGTAGTTATATTTAAATAAACATTTAAATATTCATAAATTGATTTTTCTATAAAACAGGACATAGAAATCGTTTTGAATCTAATAGCCAAATTATACATGTTGACAGAATTTTTATTTTAAATAACGAAAAAACAAATAATTAGTAGAATATTAATAAAAAGTCGAAATAAAAATCACTTAATGACATTTTAAACACGTGAATCGCATTTAATGTCATTGAATGTGACATTCACGATCATCCATTATTGGCATTTAATCTTATAGTTTGGCAATAATTTTTTGGTCGACGGGATAACCTAGAAGTACCTAAAAAAGTTAATCTGAAAAATTTGAACGACATCTTCATAATAATATCGATAGCACTTCTGATAATATTTCACAGTTAATTAATCAAAGGATAAGTCGAAAATCTCTATTATTACTATTTATTTATTATCATTATTAGCTATATGAGGGAGCGTTAACAATACAGTTTTAAAAACAAAAATGCAGCATAATGATTTAATGTCTGGATTATATTTGTCCATATATTAATTTCCAAATAGAATTGGAGGTAGAAATCGTTTCGCATCTTAGAAAATATATATTCAATGACATGGACATTAAATATGTAGCAGATGAAACTGATGACTGCTTCCCCCAAAGCTATCAATTCATTTACCATTAAGTATTCATCCCAGAAGTTTTCAGCGGGATTACACGAACAATTTTTGTTATAACATAAAATGCTTCTACTGGAGATAAATGCTAATGTAACATGTAAGAAACATGTAGTACTACTAAAAAATCAAATAAGTGAATATCTAGAATTTAAAAGTATATCTGTGTAATATATCGATAGCACTTTCGAAAATATTTCGCTGTTAATTAATAAAAAGATTAATCGAAAATCACTTTTCGTGCTCTTTAGCTATGCCGGGAAGCATTTTCAGAAAGAATCACGTTTTGAGCACCAGCCTTGGCGAGTTGGCGAAAGCGAGAACATTCAGCTAGCTGCATCGCTAAACATGAAATAAACTAAGTTTAAATGTGTCATAAACACATTATATGATTAATAGAACTATATTTATTACAAGCGAATCTTTACTACTGTTTTTAATTAACTTCTCAATTTCTTCGAACATAGCGAGTTAAGGAAATAATATTTTTGAATTGAGGGAAAAAAAAACTATGTTCAGATGTTCTGTGAAATTTAAAGCATTTTAATCTAAAAAAGCTCTTTGTTTTAAACTATGTTTTAATCGTAAACAACGGTGAATAACATTTCCTCATATTATAGTAGTTGCTTGATAACATTCACGGAAAAACAAATGAACAATAAGCGCGATCTCTTTGCAAAAGGAAGGGTTGCTATTCGCTAGGCGTTTGACGTCACAAACAAGAAAGAGTGTGTAGCATTGACTTCATTTCCTCGCCAATCGTTGTTCTGGCGATAAGGTGCTCAAAACGTGATTATTTCTGAAAATGCTGCCGGGAAACGTCAAGAATGCAGTTTTTAAAAAAGAATGGCAACATAGTAAATAATTGCTAGAGTTTGTTTATATAAATATTTAGATATTCCTAAATTTATTTCTCCATAAAACTGAAGACTGAAATCGTTTCGAATCTCAGAAAATATATTTTCAATGGCATTGTCTATATGTGGTTCGTTTATCACACGAATTAAATATGCAGCTGATAAAAATGATGGCTGCTATACGCAAAGCCATCAATTCATTTACCATTAAGTATTCATCGCCAGAAGTGTTCATAGCGGAATAGCAAGAACAATTTTTTTGTCATAACATAAGATTTTTCTGTACGAGATAACTACTAACGTAACATGTGTTGAATATGTAGTACTACTAATACACCAAAAATACTGATAGGGAAAAATTAAAATACATCTTCATAATAACATCGATGATATTTCACAGTTAATTAATCAAGAGATAAGTCGAAAATACCCATTATTAACTTTTAGCCATATCGGGAACAATATAGTTTTTAATCCTTTCAGATCTAGTGTACTATTAATAGCACATGTCTTTTAATGGAGTATTATTTTGTTTTATAAGAAATATTTTTGCTGTTATTTACATATAATATTGTTAGTATATGTCTATGCATTTGCATTTATTTTATGAAATTATGTTTAGGCATTTAGTAATAATAATTATTATTTGCTTAATTCTCTTTGCGACATTTGCGATTCTTTTATTTTAAACATATTTTTGACTCTTTAAATTTAAAATGAAAGTTAATTTCCTGAAAGATTCATACATAATAAAGCATTAAAAAGTATTAGAAAGTTGTAATATAAGCTAAATCTTATTGTATTACAATATTTTCTAAACGTCCCCAATTTTTTTTTTTTTTTTTTTTTTTTTTTTTTTTTTTTTTTTTTTTTTTTGCTTAGCCTATTGTCATATGAATATTAACTGGATAGTATAAAAAAAACATCAACATTCATTAACTTTCAGTCAATGAAACATCCGTTAAATAGTAATTAAATCTATTCGAATAGTTAGTGTTAATGTCATTAACGTAAAAGTAAGTTTTTCTAAAACATGAAAGGGTTAAAACAGAAATATAACATGGTGATTTAAAGTTGGAGTTATATTTGTTCATTTATTATTTTCTATATAGTACTGGAGATAAAAATCGTTTCGAATCTAAGAGAATATATATTCAATGACATGGACTATAAGTGGTTCATTGCGAATTTATGACACGAATTAAATATGCAGCAGATGAAAGTGAAGGCTGTCTCATGGAAAGCTTCCGGATTTATTTGCCATAAAATATGCATTGCCTAAGTGTTCACCGCAATAGTAAGACTTATATATATAAAATGTTTTCATATTTGAGAAAATTCTAAGATAACATACGGGAAATAGTATGACTAATATCAAAAAAGTAAATATGAACGATTTAGAAATTCAAATTCGTAAATATATGTTTATGCAGTTTTTTTAATTAAACATTTGTTTTGTATAAAAAAATAAAATTTGTATTAAAAAATATTTTTAACCTTTAGAGGTTATTATTTTTTTTTAAATTTTGTATTTTGGTATTTAAAATTAATATCACGTGGATTTTTGCAAACAACTGGAAAACATAATACTTTTATTTTTAATTTCTTAAAATGAATAATGAAGCTAATTTTTTAAAAAAGTAAATAAATAAATAAATAAATAAATAAGCGCAGCAGTTTTACTGCAAAAAGATTCAGCTTCCAATAATATATTTTTAAACTGGGAAATATTATTACATATTTCATTATTATAATTTTTTAATCCGTGTTAAAAGGATATATTTTGTGTCTTACATTTTGAATTTCAAATTTAGAGATTGTAATTATTTTTATACATTCGCTTCCATTTATAAATTAATTTTTAATACATTATTTTCAAATGTAATTGCTTAATTATTAATTTTCTAAACTAGCTTTTTGAAATCAGGTGCAATAAATTTTAGAAAAAGTACGATTACTTTCCGCTCTTTGACAAAAATGGTATCTTCTCTAGAAGCGAAAATCGCTTATAGATGCATGTCTGTTTCTCGCTCTCAAGGTGCAAAAAAAGTTTTATCCTCAGTATAGATCATGTTGCCAACTTTATTTACCTTAAACTTTCATGCAAGTCTTGAAATTAATTCAACCGTAAGTAAAAACAAACTAAAACTACTTATATTTCTTCTTCTCTTCAGAAATAAATTGTTAAAAGAATGGAAAAGACTGCGTTTCGAGATTTTAAAGCCCATTCGCAAAATCCCTGAAAATAACGATGCACATGCTTTGGGAAAAAGCTGATCACTGAATTTTTCCGATTGGGAGAATTTGTCACTTAAAAGTGCAGCAGCTCTTCTCAATTTATCGTCTAGATAAGAACTTCAGGGCACATTCGAAAAAGACGTCCACAGCATTTTAATACATGTAAAAATAAAAATATTTATACTCTCGATCACACTGACTGGAAAAATCATTTTGTCGAGTCAAATTATTGTTATAAGTGGTATATCACATTATACTGATTTTTAGCAATCATTAAAATAAATTATTGCAAATAGTTAATTGCAGGTATTATTTTTAAATAACGAAGCTTTGCATAAAAGAAAAAAATCAACACACATTAAAATTGACATATGTATCTGTTCAAACATCATTAATGCATCATACTAAAACTAAAAAGATAACCACTTCAACTGTAGTGGTAACGAATAAAGTTACAGTATTTTAACAAACAAACAATAAATAAAAATTGGTACTTTCATGTTAACCGAGCACAAATATTGCTAACAGCAGTTGGTAATTTTTGCTTCAATGCTTTGAAGTTGAAATAAAATGAAAAATTGCAAAATCGGTACTTTTATGTTAGCCGGGCACAAATCTCCAAAAAAGCTTTTTTTTTTTTCGCCAATGGCAGTTTTTATTTTTTGCATGTGTAAGTTAGAAACAGTGCTTTGAAGTTGAAATAAATATAGTATTATTTATTTATTCATTTATTTATGTTATTATTATTTATTTTATGATCAATAAGTGAAAAACATGCATTTTAAATCGATATTTTAAATGAAATTAAATATAAATTAAATTAAATATAATTGAATATAAATTATAGCAATGAGAACAATATTTCGCAATTCATCCCCTGCGTAAGATTATCTAAAAATCTTTCAGGTTATTATAGTCACAGTTTAATTATTTTCTTGTTGAATTGCTTTTTTAAAAAAATAGTTTTAATTTATGTAAAAACACATCCACATTTATTTCCTTATGGCTCTTAATGTGTCGTGCATTATTTAATTTGTTTAATTTCTGAATAAGAATTACAAAACCATGTCTAGGCTTATACATGCGAATTTCTTTCTGTAAAAATTTATAAGCTTACGATAGAAAATTTTGTGTGAGAAAAATAAAAAATACGGTTTCAAAAGATTTTTTTTTTCTTTGATTGATCTTATTTGTAAATACGAAACCCTTTTACAGTTTAGATAATATTTTTTCCTAATTAATAAACGGGAAGATTTCCATATCCTGTTTCGATTTGCGCAATTGGCGAAAAAATCGAAAATGAAGAGAAAAAAAACATTTTAGCAACTTTAATATTTCTCAAGATGACTCCATTTATTTAGAAATTCTTGTAACGAATGATTGGGTGAAAATTTCCTATGTGTCTATACAGTGCTTATGAATTACCCTTGATTATAGGATAAATTAATGAATACAATCAAAGTATAGAGAAAAAAAATAGTTTTTTCAATAGAAAAATAATTTTAAATGCTTAAAATGATCATTTTTATTTGATGGAGTTAATTGAATTGACTTCTGAATTCCTCAATAGTTATCCTGAAGATGTTAAATTCCCTGAAAAACATTTATTTTGTTAATTTTAGCCGCTTATCTCTGAAACCTCAAAGTAGCTACAATCGAGGTTTTACCTGGTCACAAAATCTTCCAAAAAGAAAGCTCCAAAAAACAATCTTAGGATTTTTTCATGCATATAGATTTGCGCCAATCCTGAAGTTTCTAAACGCTAAAGCGCACGATATATAATAGAATCATAAATGTTCTCCTCCCAATAAACTACTTGTGATTCATAATGCACAAATTACCTTGTGATTAATATGATACATTATGCTTTTACATTATGCTTAATATATGATAGATGCGGATCTCCAAAACAAGCCATTTATTCACTGACTGCAAGAACTCAATGGCAAGTTAAAGAATAGCAAGACGAAGGAGAAAATGATGATTCATGAACACAGCTCAACACTCAAGGAGGTATTTTTTCAGGAACTGGAGTGAGTGGTACATTAAGGTAACGTATTACGCCGCGTATAAATAATGCCATCTTAAAATGTGTTTACAGAAATTCCTTTTAGAAGAATTCACTGAGTTTTTATAAGTTTCATAGGCAACACTCATGTGGATATATTCCTTTTTAGCTCACAGGCTATCATAGCCTGAGAGCTTATGTGCCCGTCCGTTCTGTATGTACGTTCGTACGTGCGTTCGTGCGTAACGCGATAACTCGTGATAAAAATATCCGATCCACTTGAAATTTTGTATGTAGGTATATCCTGACAAGGCGCTTCCCTGATTAGTTTTTGGAGTTCATTCGATATGTATAAGAGGGGGAACGGGGGGCTCATGCCCCTCCCCTTAGTTGATATAAATGGGATTTTCATGCAGAATTAAGTTTTCGTTCAAAATTTAGTTTAGGATCATTCTGATGAGGCGATTCCGTGACTGTTATTAGGTGTTCATTGAATAAGTATAAATAGGGGGAACAGGGGTTCTAATGCCCCCCCCCCCTTAATTTATATAAATGGGTTTTTCAAGCAGAATCTTCAGATTTCGTTCAAATCTGAATAGTTTTGGAAGTTTAATGGTTAAGTATAAAAGAGGGGGATAACTCCTTTTAAATTATATAAATGCTAAATGGGTTTTCATTAAGAATTATCTCATTTGCTCTGAATTTTGGATATAGATTTTTTATATGATAAAGCATGTCTTTGATAGTATAGGAGGTTCAATGATTAAGTATAAAAAAGAGGAAAGGGGAGAGCTGTTTCCCCTTCTTAGTTTTTTTTCGAACGGAATTATACCCTTGAAAATATAAGGCTTTAATGTACAATTAGTATTTGTAGTCTGTGAGCTCAATGCCATCAGTTTAACTGGGCAGTATTCTTTATTTATTTACTTATCTCCATAAGAAAAAGAAATGCTTTATCTTAAACGCACTTTTTGTATAAAATTTATTATTTCTCTATGAAATTTTTCCTATTCTTAGTTTTCTTTTAAAAAAATTTAATATGAAAAGAAATAAGTTGAAGCTGGTGTGAAACAACGTGGACCGAAGAGACTTCTTAAAGACGCCATAAAAAATCCTTAAATTCGCTTGGCCTCTTTTTTAAAAATGTTATTGTACTTTCATATAGTGTGTATTTTCATTTTTTGGTTCCTCTTACTAATTTGCTTCCTTATTCTCCTTTTATACTGTGTCCATTTTGATTGTACTCTTCTGTGATTGTATGTTGCCTTCAGGTTTCCTATTGGCTATTCCTTCAGTTTGTTCCTTTTGCCGTTTTTCCCATTAGTCGTGCCGCTGCTTTCATAATAAATGCACGTCTTCTTCAGAATGGTGTTTTAAAATATTTATCGAAACTTACACACATTTTTTAGGTTTTCATTTTTGTAGTTTTTATTTTTCATTTTAGAACATATCATTTTTTGAAGTTTTCTTTGACTCGTGTATAAGCCGATCTGCCTACTTTGAAAAAAAAAAAAATTCTCGGCTTATAATAGAAATATACAGTAAGTAAAATTATTATACATATATCTGTGTAAGTAGTATATATTACATAAACTTGTCACTAAAAATGTTACACATAAATATGTGTTAAAACAGTTTATTACATAAAAATATGTGTATTCATGTGCTTTCAATAAGTAACGATAATTTAAAACGTGGTTTGTGTAATCGTATCTAAATGGTCAAGGTGGTAGTGCTTTGGAAAGTTCACAGTACCTTTAGTTTGTAGTCTTTCTTCATAGTCTTCTATGTAAATGTGTCTTTGTAATGCGATTATTCGAATTCATAAGATAAGCATATCTGATAAACTAAAAGAACATATTCTAGCGTTACGACTGCCAGAATAATTTCCGTATTTCAATGAAATGCTTTTACGGTGTATTTATTCATATACAAGCTCTGTGGTTAAATTGTGATTATACGATTTTAGAACTCCAAACAACTGTAACAGAAAGATGGAAATATAATTTCATACGATACTGTTTCTTGTAAATTATGGATGCATTGTTTTGTAGTCTTTAAACAAATCTCATAAAAAGATAACACACACGCTCAGCATGTGAGTTTGTTTTGCATTCATTTTTTTTCAACCATAAAAACGCGATCTACATCCCAAATATAGGTTAAGCTATTTTCATAAAAATCTGCGTTTTTCTTTATTAGACAGAAATATCTGTACCCATGCATGATTTACGCAACATTTTTTTTTTCGAAGTTATCAGATATCTTTTTATGCATTTCAGCAGCTTAAAATATTGTCATCAAAATACAGAGGACTGATATATTATAAAATATTTTGAAATTGATGCAATAAACTTTGTATTTCAGAATTATCTGATAACATTTTACACATTTCAGCAGCTTAAAGTGCTATTTTCAAATTATACAGGAAAATGAGTACGTTGAAACAAACTGTGACACTAGAAGTGTATTTGCCAATTTACATGCCATTTTACACACATAGACAAATTATTTGTGTATGGCTATTATACCTGTTTTAATGTGTAAATATGTGCATTTATTTTTGAAGTGAAGTTACAAAAAAAAATATCTCACTCAATTCCTACTATGTTTTGGCATGCGAAAAAAAAAAAAAAAAAAAAAAAAAAAAAAAAAAATGCTTACATTACTTAATCACTTTGTTGAAAGGCTTCCGAACATTTTTTTTTTTTCAAAATTATTTTTATTTGCTTTTTTTATATTAATGCGCAAGCTTTATGAGAAAAAAAAATCATAAGATGTCCCCTTCAGTGGTTTATCCACATTCAGCAATTGATATTTTGAAATATTGCGCTACCTCAGACGGAAATGACTTTTATACGTTACTCGAGACAATGTTTTTCTTCGGATGTCAATGCAACTGTTGTAACATTTTTGTCAGCTGTCTGCTATAATAAAAGCAATTATATGATTTTTTTTTTCTATCAGAGAGTATAAACATTTTTCATTTGATATAAATAATTACAGTAAATTAAAATAATCTATCTTTATTGTTTCAATTAATTTTTTATAAGAATTATTGTTAATCACATCTCAATGATGATATTTGAAAGATTATTTTATATATTTCCAATTCACTTCTTACGATCAAACACTGGAAAAATAACAATTTAAAAAACTGTTTATTTAAAATTTTGTTGCAATTTAATTCATGTTTGTCCACTATAGGATATTCATAAGGTTTATGGCAACCATGTTAGTTTACTTCTAAAACTTAAAAAGAAGTAAATATAATGAAAACCCCTCAACAACCACTTTATTTTATCTAGTGGCTCGGTCATCCTATCTGCTAAGCTTATATAACATATTGTTATACAAATTAAATCTTCGATTTCTAAAAGAAATATAAAATTAAAAATTCTAATACAAAACTAATATTTACAGTCATTGCAATAGACTTTAAATGAGACTCTTAAACGATTAATATGATCTCGTGAATTAAGCGCCCCATCGATCGAATCACACAAATATACGCGGTCCTTCAAAATAAAGCATTCACTCACTGACTACAAGAAATCAATGGCAGATATAGGATCGCAGAAGCGAAGAGAGGAAAATCATGATTCATTGACGCGACTCGAGGAGGTATTTTCTGTGGAATTGAAGTGGTATTAGTGGTACATTAAGATAATTGAGTACTCTGTGTGCGTGAATAAGAATGTCTTACCGAGAACCCATAAATTCCTGTACTAGAAGATTTTCCTGAGTTTTTGTTTGCTTCATAGAAATATTCTGGAATTGATGTTGTAAAATATTTATTATTTATTTTCTTATCACATTTTATTACTAAGTTTCAAAGTAAATATGTTTCGAATAGCATTAGTGTATGTCTCCAGCAAATGGAGAATATTTTTTATAATATTTTTGTAAATCATTGTACTTCATATTTATTTGTTGTATACGCATACGAAAGCTTTTATTAAAAAAAATATTTCATATCTCTTAAACTTATATAAAGTATTGTTACAAATTGCCTATCCACTTTCTAAAAAAATCACAAAAATAAAATTTCTAGTGCGAAATTGATATTTATAGTCATTACAATATCTTTTAATATGTGATTGTTAAATCATTAATGTAATTTCACGGATTAAGCGCCCCATCGATCAAATAACACTAATACATACGGTCCTTGAAAACAAAGCATTCACTCAATGACTGCAATGAATGACTGAACTGCTACAGCAATCAATGGTAAGTAAAGGATTGTGCATGTGCAAGCGAAGAAAGGAAAATCGTGATTCGTTGATGCGATTTGAGGAGGTATTTTCTGGGGAGCTGAAGTAATATTGGGGGTACATTAAGGTAATTAACCCTTTCGTGGTTATAAGCGCGTATACGCGCCCAGAATAACACTTAATTTGAATTGCGAAATGCCATACTGACACCGGAATTTTTAAATGAAAATTTTAATTTTACAAAGAACGTAAAAAAACCATTTATATATTATGAAATAAATTTGTTTTTAAATTCCGGTGTCATTCAATCATTTTAGTATTTTATGAATAGAAGTGCTTTAACCGTCAAAGGGTTAAGTAATCTGTGTCTGTAAATAAAGATGCCTCACTGAGTTCTTATAAATTGCTTTATTAGAAGATATCAATTTCAGTCTCCTTCATAAATATTCTGAAATTGATATTGTGAAAAATTTATTATTTCTTATTACGTTTCATTACTCTATATAAACGTGTCTCAAATAGCATTAGAGTATGTCTCCAGAAAATGAGGAATATTTTTATAAATCAATTTATAAATTTCGTAAATCAATGTACTTTATATTTATTTATTGTTTGTAATAAATTTCAACCGACAAATGATTTTTTATAAAAAAGTATTTTGTAATAATATTTGATTATATATTAATAAAATGTTGATTTCTTTAGTTAAACTATGGAATTTGGCGTTTCCTGATAACTTTTTACAAATTTCAGCAGCTAACGCGTTATTATCAAAATACACAAGACAATGTGTATTTTGAAATTGATACATTGAACTTTTTATTTCAGAAATATCGGATAACATTGTGCACATTTTATCAGCTTCAAGTGTTATCATTAAAATACATGAAATAAAGTGTATTTTAAATTTGACACACTAGAAGTATATTTACAAATTTGCACGCCAATTTACATATATAAACAAATAATTTTTTTATCATCAGCATACCCTTTTTAACATGCAAATTTACGAACTTATTTTTAGAGTGCATTTATAAGTACATTTAGAGTGCATTTTTAAAGTACATCAAATAATATCCCAAACCCCAATGAAAGTGATTTTGCATACAAAAAATATGCAATGCTTACATTCTACATAATCAATCCGTTGTCAGATCTATGACCTATTTTTTTATTATTATTAGTTTTACTTTTGGTATTTTTTAATGCGTACGTCCGAAAGCTTTCATAGAAAATATTTCTTATCTCCTAAACTTATATAAAATATTTTTATACAAATTGAACTTCCAATTTCTAAAAGAATCATGAAATTGATATTTCTAATACAAAATTGACATTTATAGTCATTACAATAACATTTAAATGATATTCTTAAGTGATTCATATGATCTAATGGATTAAGCGCTCCATTGATCGAATCACACAAATGCGTGTGGTCTTTCAAAACAAAGCATTTACTCACCGATTGCAAGATATCCATGGCAGATAGAGGATCGCGGAAGCGAAGATAGGAAAATCATAATCCATTCATGCGATTCGAGGATGTATTATCTGTGGAATTCAAGTGGTATTGGGGGTACATTAAGTTAATTGAGTACGTTTATTGGGTAAATAAACATGTTTTACCGAGAGCCATAAATTCCTTTATTAGAAGAAATTTCCGAGTTTTCGATGTCTCACAGAAATATTCTGGGATTGATATTGTAAAATATTTTTTTTTTATCACCTTTCATTACTACGTTTCAAAGTAAACGTGTTTTAAATAACATTAGTGTATGTCTCCAGTAAATGGGAATTATTTTTGTAAACCAATTTATTTCATATTTATTTGTTATATGTGATAAATTACAATTTACAAGTGAGTTTTTCAAATAAATATTTTCTAATAGCGGATGATTAAATATTTAATAAATAATAGTTTCTATAATTAAATTTTGCATTTTGGTGTTATCTTTTTGTTTATTAAACAGAAATATCTGCATCCATGCATGATTTAAGCAATTATTTTTTTATTTTGAAGTTATCAGACAACTTTTTACTTATTTCAGTAGCTTAAAGTGTTATCATCAAAATACAAGGACAATGTGTATTTTAAAACTGACACATTACACCTTGTATTTTGAATTATCTGATAACATTTTGTACATTTCAGCAGATTAAAGTGCTATCATAAAAAAAGAAGTACGACACTGTGTATTATATATTGACACATCAGAAGTGTATTTGTAAAATTAAATGCAATTTTACACATAGACAAATATTTTTGTATCACCAGTATACTTTTTTTAATGTGTAAACTTACATATTTAATTTCAAAGTGCAGTTACAAATAATTTTTTTCCCAATATCGCAATGAATCTAATTTTGCATCCAAAAAAGTCAATATTTACATTCTACTTATTCATTTATTTAATCATTCCATTGTCAGACTTGTAACCTTACTATCTTTTCAAAGTTATCTTTATTTGTGGCTTTTTTATGCATACGAAAGTTTTTAAAGATATTTCATATCTCTTAAACTTATATAAAATATTGTTATGCAAATTACGCTTCCAATTTCTAAAAAGAAACATAAATTAATATTTGCAGTATAAATTGGGATTTATAGTCATTACAATATCTCTTAGAATGATATTGTTAAGCATTTAGTATGATCTCACAGATTAAGCGCTCCATCGATCGAAACACACAACTACGTGCGGTCCTTCAAAACAAAACATCCATTCACTGACTGCAAGAAATCGATGGCAGGTAAAGAATCGCGTAAGCGAAGAGAGGAGAATCATGATTCATTGATGGGACTCGAGGAGGTATTTTTCGTGGAACTGAAGTGGTCTTATGGGTATATTAAGGAAATTAAGTAAGCTGTATGTGTAAATAAGGATGTCTGATCGCGCTCTCATAAATACCTTTATTAGAAAAATGTTCTGAATTTCCGTTTGTTTCATAGATATATTCTGGAATGGATATTGTAAAATATTTGTTATGCATTTCCTTATTAGGTTTCATTATTCTATGCAAACGTGTTTCGAATAGAACTAGTGCATGTCTCCAGCAAACGGGGAATATTTTTATTATATATTTGTAAATCAATATATTTCATAATTATTTGTTGCACACTGTAAAAAAAAAGGTCGATCTACTAAAAAAACTTTAGTGATCCTTGTAATTACTAAAAAATTTTTAGTAATCTTAATCGGTTACAAGAAAATCTGTAAGAATTACTAGAAAAAAGTTAGCAACGAAGAGAGTTAATAGTTTTATATTTTTAATAACAATTACTAAAACTCACTTAGTGTGGCCTTGATAGCATAGTGGTTATAGTAACGGACTCCAGACTAAAAGGTCCCGGTTCGATTCTGGCCACTACCAAATACGTCCCGAATGCATGTAGTGTAAGTACTCGTTAGTAAAGGGATTATGAAAATCCTGTCGGAGCAGCTAGCAATGTTTGGTGCTGCCGTTTTGCCGAAAATCTTCCGCTTCAGAAGTCTGGATGCAGCTCGAAGGAAGCTCCTGCCCTTCGGGCGCACGTAAAGGTTATTAAAAATAATTTTGGAGCTATTACTAAAATTTGCTTGGTGGCTCGTACTAAAAATTTTTAAGTTAGTTATACAAAAAATTCTTTTGTTCAGTTTACAAAATAAATGCTTGTTTCACTTGCAAAAAAAAAGTTTGTAATGGTTACTAAAAAATTCTGTGGAATACAAATTTACTAAAAAAATTTTAATAACCTCTTGAATTTTTTTTTTTTTTTTTTTTTTTTTTTTTTTTTTTACAGTGCATGTAATAAATTTCAACCGACAGATGAATTTTTACAAATAATAATTTTATAATAAATGATGATTAAGTATTAAAATAATAGTTTCTATAATTAAACTTTGCATTTCGGGTTTATCTGACAATTTTTCAGCAATTCAAAGTATTATCATCAAAATACAAGGACAGTGTATATTTTGAAACTAACCTAGCTCATTATATTTTGTATTTCAGAATTATCTGGTAAAATTTTACATATTTCAGCAGCTTAAATTGTGAGCATAAAAAATATAGAACAATGTGCATTTGAAATTGTTACACCAGAAGCGTATATGCAAATTTACATGCCACTTTATATGTAGACAAATTATCTTCAATGTTAATTTAATGACAAACTTTTTTAATGTGTAAATTTATCTATTTAATTTTAGAAAACAGTTACAAACAAATCTTGTCCCAATGCCGCAATGGATGTTATTTTGCATCCAAAAGATACAATATTTACATTCTAGGTGATCACTTATTTAGTCATTTCGTTGTCAGACTTGTAACCTAACTATTTTTTTTTTCAAAGTTATCTTTATTTCTGCCGTTTTATGTATCCGAAAACTTTTATAAAAAATGTTTCATATCTCCTAAACTTACATAAAATATGATTATACAAATTCCACTTACAGTTCCTAAAAGAATCATAAAATTAACATTTCTAACATGAAATTGACATTTTTAGTCATTACAATAGCCTTTAAACGAGATTGTTATGTATTTAATATGATCACACGGATTTAGTGCCCCATCGATCGTATCACAGAAATATGTGCGATCTTTCAAATTAAAGTATTTGCTCACTGACTGTAAGAAATATATGACAGGTAAGCATGGCGAAAGCGAAGAGGGGGAAATCATGATTCATTGATGCGACTCGAGGAGGTATTTTCTGTGAAAATGAAGTGGTACACTGTTAAAAATCTTGTTCTAGTTTGAACCAAAAAAGTTTGTTTTTTGGTGCTCAATATCTGCCACCGTAAGATGGTGAAATCTTGAACCGAAATTTGGAGCTCCCATTGAAGCATAGTTCCAATACTTGGAACGAGGTTGAACTAGGAAGCTCCAAATTTTGGTACGAGATTTCACCATCTTATGGTGGCAGCTATTGAGCACCAAAAAACAAACTTTTTTGGTTCAAACTAGAACAAGATTTTTAAGAGTGTATTAGAGTTACATTAAGGTAATTGAGTAAGTTGTGTGTAAATAAAAATGTCTTACCGTGTTCTCTTACGATGAAGAACAGTGTAAATTTTGAAATTGACAAATTAAATTTTATATTTTAGAATTATCTGATAACATTTTACGCATTTTAGCAATTTAAAATATTATCGTCGAAGTGCATTGGACACTGTGTATTTTGAAATTGACACACTAGAAATGTATTTCCAAATTTAATCACAAATTTAGAAATCTTTTTTTAACATAAATATACCTTTTTTGACGTGTAAATTATTATTATTATTTATTTTCAGAGTGCAGTTAAAAATATTTCTTTTCCTAAAACCTAATGAATGTAATTTAGCAAAAATGCAGTGTTTACATTCTACTTAACATCTCCGTTGTCAGACTTGTGACCTATTTCTTTTTCTATTAGTCAAATTATCTTTACACATTGCTTTTTTTATGCATGCGCAAGCTTTTATAAAAGATATTTCATATCTCTTAAAATTGCACAAAATATTGTTAAACAATATACACTTCTAATTTCTAAAAGAATCATCAAATTAACATTTCTAATACTACTACCTCTGACAAAAAAGTTCGGTGAATAGTCCTGTAGCATTAATATAGATGAAATATTAACAAAAGTTACCATACCATCCTTCAAAACACTAATCTCCTATAACTATGCACCGCTGAAATCTGCTTTACATGTCCTGGGAAATTTGCAAGGAGTCTTTTTTTGGAATGAAGCTGAAAAGCATCGTCACGTTTCGTTGGATGTCAGTGATATGGTCAAATATCATTCAAAGAGAGTTCGAGTCGTGAAAATAGGAAGAAGTCTGGAAGATTGAGATCTAGCGATCATAATAGGTGTTCAATTTGCACCATCCCTCATGAATTTCTTTCGGTGTCTTGCAAAACTTAAAACCAAACTTTAAACTGATCTTTTATTCGTTCATTTTTCTGTTCTCAGTTAAGAACCAACACACTGAACAACCACTTAGTAAAGCACGTCTTACACAGAACATAAACGACGCTCAACTGAACAACGGTGGGAGAAGATGGTCTACACTTGCCTCTAAGCAGGTGCACTGTTTTGTTTCCTCAGTGTTGCTAGATCAGTCGTTCTGAATTCATTCACCGAACTTTATTGTCAAAGAAGTAAATTGACATTTATAGTCATAACAATAACCTTTAGAATGAGATTTCTAAGTATTTAACACGGTCTCTCGGATTAAGCTCCCCATCGATCGTATCACACCAATACGTGAGGTCCTTCAAAACAAAGCATTCACTGGCCGACTGCAAGAAATCAATGGCAGGTAAAGGATCGCGGAAGGAAAGAAATGAAAATCATGATTCATTGATGCGACTCGAGGAAGTATTTTCTGTGGAAATGAAGTGGTATTAAGTGTACATTAAGGTAATCGAGTACGCTGTGTGCATAAATAAAAATGTCTTATCGACTGCCATAAATTCCTTTATTAAAAAAATTTCCGAGTTTTCGTTTGTCTGACAGAATCATTCTGGGATTGATATTGTAATTATTATTGTTTATTATTTATTTTCTTACCATGTTTCATTACTACGTTTCAAGGTAAACGTGTTTCGAATAGCATTAGTTCATGTCTTCAGCAAATGGGAAATATTTTTATAAGAATTTTGTAAATCCATGTACTTCATACTTATTTGTTGCATGTAATAAATTTCAACCTGTAAGTGAATTTTTACAAATAAATATTTTTTAATAACTGGTGATTAAATATTTCATAAATAATAGTTTCTGTAATTAAAATATTACATTTCTGTGTTACCTGAAAACCTTTTACGTATTCCAGAGACAAAGTGTTTTCATAAAAATACAAGCACAATGTGTATTTTCAAATCGACGCATTATACTTTGTATTTCAGAATTATCTGATAACATTTTACACATTTCAGAAGCTTAAAGAGTTATTATAAAAAAAGGACAGTGTGTATGTAAAAGGACAGTGTGACAGACACATCAGAAGTGTATTTGTAAATTTACACGCCATTTTACACATAGACAAATATTTTTGTATCATCAGTATACCTTTTTTTAATGTGTAAACTTACATATTTAATTTCAGAGTGCAGTTACAAATAATTCTTTTTCCCAATATCGCAATGAATGTAATTTTGCATCCAAAAACTTCAATATTTACGTTCTACTTATTTCCTTATTTATTCATTCCGTTGTCAAACTTATAACCTAACTTTTTTTTTTCATTTACCTTTATTTGTGGCTTTTGTTATACACACGAAAGTTTAAAAAAAAATATTTCAGATCTCTTAAACTTATATAAAATATTGTTATACAAATTACACTTCCAATTTCTAAAAAAAACATAAAATTAAAATTTCCAGTATAAATTGACATTTTTAGTCATTAAAATAGCCTTTAGAATGAAATTGTTAAGTATTTAACATGGTCTCACGGATTAAGCGCCATATCGATGGAAACACAAATACGTGCTACTCTTCCAAATAAAGCATTCAATCACTGATAGTAAAAAAAAAAGTAATAGTAAAAAAAAACAAGTTGGAAATTGCACGTGAAGCGTAGCAAATGAGGTGCGTTCGTACGATAACGAAGTTTTAAAAATATTACTCTCATATATCAATCTCATAAAATTGGAAATAGTGAATTACAATTAAAACGCTCATCAAACAATGTTCTCCCTATACCATTATGTAATGAAATACTTTTGTGTGGCCTTGTGAATCAATAACAAATGTTCTTTGCACCACAAAGTATGTAAAATGTATATTATAATATGTACTTTGTAGTTGCATATAAATTTTATTAAGTTAGAATGACTGTAACACCATTAAAATGCATTTGAAACATTTTCCCCGATTTACCGTAATGTAACGGAATATTTTTGATTGTCCCTGTAATTGATCTATGCATTCGATTTTCATGAAATTTGAAATAACTCGACGAAATTATGTAATAATTATGTATTTTAAATTTCAAACGTATAAAATACATTTGAAACTTTTTCCACATTGACCATAATGTAATTGAATACTTTTGATTGCCCCTGTGATTGATCTATGCACTCGATTATCAAAAAATTTTAAATAACTCGATAAAATTATGTAATAATTATGCATTTTAAATTTCAAACGATTAAAATGCATTTGAAACTTTTTTCCCCATTAACCGTAATGTAATGGAATACTTTTGATTGCCCCTGTAATTGATCTATTCATCCGATTTTCATAAAATTTGAAATGACTCGACAAAATTATGTAATAATTATGTATTTTAAATTTCAAACTATTCGGTTGGGTAGTTTTTGCGTTGTTATATGCGGACAGACAGACGGACGGACTGAACGGCCACTATAGGTGCTACGTATTTACATAATTACGAACGCACCTAAAAATCAATTGCAAGTAAAGGATTGCGCAAGCGAAGAGAGGAAAATCATGATTCGTTGATGAAACTCGAAGAGATATTTTCTGCGGAAAAGAAGTGGTATTAGAAGTACATTAAGGTAATTGAGTACGCTGTGTGTCTAAATAAGAATGTCTTTACCGAGTGCCATAAATTCATTTATTAGAAGAATTTTTCGAGTTTTCGTTTGTTACAAAGAAATTTGAGGGATCGATATTATTAAAATATCTATTATTTATTTTCTTAACATGTTTCATTACACTATGTAATCGTATTTCAAATAGCATTAGTGCATGTCTCGAGCAAATTGATAGCATTTTTATAAGATTTTGTACATCAATGAATTTCATATTCATTTGCTGTATGTACTGAGCTTCAAACGACAAATCAGTTTTTAGAAACATGTATTTTGTAATAAGGCATGATTAAATATTAATTAAATATATTTAGGTTTTTTTCTGTGAATTGAAGCTGTAATAAGGTTACATTAAGATAATTCAGCACACTGTATGCGTAAATAAAAATATCTTTACCGAGTGTCATAAATTCCTTTAATAGAAGAATTTTCTGAATTTTCGTTTGCTTCGTGAAAAATTTTGGGATTGATATTGTAAAATATTTACGCTTTTTTTTCGTCTTATCATTATTCATTATTGCATGCAAATATTTTTCACTTAGCAGTAGTGTAGGGAAATGAGAATTGTTGCAATATCAACGTATTTCATATTTATTTATTATAAATAATGAATTTGAACTTACAAATGACATTTACAAATAAGTATTTCTTAATAATGGATAATTAAACATTTAATAAGTTTCTCTAATTGCTGGAATTACAAAAAAATATTTTAGTCTTATTCTTATTCCTATTATTATTATTATTTATGCAATAAGTGTACGTTACGGTTTCTTCAAAGGGATAAGTAAGTTTGAAGACAAATTTAAGAAATTATTATACATTCTTAATTCGAATAAAGAAGGTAATGATAAAATCATTAATTAAAATTATTTGCCAATTTACACAATTTGAAGCTTTGTAAAAAATCACAAAACATATATTTTCGTATTGTTTTTATTTTTTAGCTCACAGGCTATCATAGCCTGAGAGCTTATGTGCCCGCCCGTTCTGTATGTATGTTCGTTCGTGCGTAACGCGATAACTCATGATAAAAATATCCGATCCTCTTGAAATTTTGTATATAGGTATATCCTGACAAGGCGCTTCCCTGATTAGTTTTTGGACTTCATTCGATATGTATAAGAGGGGGAACGGGGGGTTCATGCCCCTCCCCTTAATTGATATAAGTGGGTTTTTCATGCAGAATTAAGTTTTCTTTCAAAATTTAGATATAGGATCATTCTGGTGAGGCGATTCCGTGACTGTTATTAGGTGTTCATTTAATAAGTATAAACAGGGGGAACGGGAGCTCTAATGTCCAACCCTTTAATTTATATAAATGGGTTTTTCAAGCAGAATTGTCAGATTTCGTTCAAATCTCTGAATAGTTTTAGAAGTTTAATGGTTAAGTATAAAAGAGGGGGATAACTCCTCTTAAATTATACAAATGCTACATGGGTTTTTATTAAGAATTATCCGATTTGCTCTGAATTTTGGATATAGAATTTTTATATGATAAAGCATGTCCTTCATAGTTTAGGAGGTTCAATGATTAAGTATAAAAAAGGGGAAAGGGGAGAGCTATTTCCCCTTAATTTTTTTCGAACGGAATTAACCCTTGAAAATATAAGTCTGTAATGTACAATTAGTATGCGTAGCCTGTGAGCTCAATGCCATCAGTTTAACTGGGCAATATTCTTTTTATTAATTTTTATCAGTGGTATCCGATAGAAACAAGTTTTTATTGCTCAAACAAAATTTCTCTCTGTTTTTTTTTTTTTTTTAATTTTCGGTCGAAAAGGAAAGGGAGACTTTCTTGTGGGGAACGTGCACCATTCTTTAAAACTTTTGCTTATCAATTAAGATCTAATTTTTAACGTAAACTGAAGTATAAAGAAAGAAAGTAGTACAGTATTTTATTTGATAACACTTTACTACATATATTCTCCAGTTATATGCATTAAATAAATGTAATCAGTATTAGAAAATGCACCAATACTAGAAAACACAAATGAATAATTCCGAATGAAGGCTATTATTATTATTATTATTCGAAAGAAAGATAATGCAGATTGTAGCTAACTGCAATTGATGCAGAAGTAGTGCAGTACTGCCACTTAACACCTACGTACATCCAATTCGTAATGTGTAGAAGAGGTTTTCAGCTGAAATATTGTATGAAAGAATATTTACTTGATGCAAAAATTCGCTAGAAATGTATTTATTCTTCACACCATTCTATGCTACAATCATAAATCTTTTGTACCTTTTGCACTTATTAGCGACACTGATGCTAATGTAAAGAAGATACTTGCAACTATTATCATATTTTAATAAATCCTAGACTTCAGAATCTGGTATATAACAATAAAACATAGTCAGTGGTATAGCTTTCCACAGTATTCAACATTTGATTGAGTTAGATTATTCTATTATATTTATATCTAATTAGGAAATAACCAGCATTCAATTTTTTTATGTGTGTGAAACTTTTAAACCATGTGGTATAAAAAAACTCTATTTAAAATTGCAGTTATTTTTCGCAACATATACAGCTGTCAATGATCATAACTCTAGAACAGCGGTTCCCAATCTTTTTTGGTACGCGACTCATCTTTCAGTGAAAAAAAAATTTCGCGACCCACCTTTAAATAATAATAAAAAAAAAAAACGCGACCCACCCAATATAAATTTGTATATCAGTGTAGCAATTTCTGTACGATCTCTATACGCTCGGCTATCCTATTCTAAGAAGAACGCAAATTTTCCTGGGGCAGATACATTATCAACAAAAACAAGAACCAGTTATCTCAATGCATGTAAGTGAAAAAAAAATGCACAAACTACAAATATAGTTAAAAATACATTTAATTATTATGAAAACCTAACTTTATAATCTATGAGATTTCTGGTACTGGTGTTTACCAATGTGGGAACATATATGTTAACACGCAGTTTATCTCAGTACTTGTCATTCAAAATAAAAGTAGAAAAAAGCATGTTCTCATAAGCACAAAGTGTTGAATTTTATCAAGGACCTCAAAGATGAATTGAATATTTCCGGATGTTTTTTTTTTTTTCGTTTCTTAATCTAGATATCTAGAAGGAAATTAAGGATTTCCCCCTGAAATATTATTTCTTAATGAAATTGTCAAATATTTTTAAACTGATGAAATAAAATATTATTTTGATGACAAACATTGATTGTTCCGCGACCCACCAAAACAACTGCCACGGCCCACAACTGGGTCGCGACCATAGATTGGGAACCGCTGCTCTAGAACATCCAAGGATTTTGAAGTTTCAAAAATTCTTGTTCAATTCTTTAGTTCATTACAACCCATTTTTCATCTGTGTAATTACAACTAGTCTTCTTCTTTTACGCAATCTGAATTTACTATTCACTGACTTTTCGAAATCCCAAAGGTCAGTTACTCAAGCTTTAACTCGTTATTTCATTAGTAAGTTTGAATTAAAAATTCAAATATGTATGCATAGAAGGTATTCAGCTTAAGGTATTTTAAAACATTTAATTAATACAAACAAGAGATGATTTATCAAATTAATAACTTTTAAATCTCATTAGCAACTGCAGTATGTGGCTGCAGCACTCCTTTTGTGATGACGAGACGAACTTCTAAAGAAGTTCGTCTCGTCTATAGCAGTACAGTATAACAGTCGTAAACAGCCTATATGTGCCGTTTTTTGAATTAATAATTTTGGTTATGACTTAAAAAGCACGAAAGAATTATTTTGAAAAGTCTGAATATTTTAAAAATCTGAAAAGCTATTTAAATTTATTACAGATTAAGTAAAAAACCCACTGTTCCATTTACTGTGATTAATATTTTACTACGACTAAACTTAGTAATGTGTTTCTAGTAAGCACGTTCCACAGTGGGGCAAAATCCCAAAAACCTGGCCAAAAGTCGAAAAATAAAGTTAACAGTTTAGGAATTTTGATTATACTGTTGGCTAAAGAAATGTTTGGAAGGTCAGAATCTGTATTTAGAAAAAGATTTTCACCTTTTCCTGACAACTTGCATCATTTCAAAAATGATGCTTGTGGAAGTATCATATGAGGCAAACAAAATGTGCAAAAAATCCGATTCCTTTAAACAAGTACAACTTTTTTCTATATTATCCGATTTTAATGATTTAAAATGGATATACATGCTGATGATATGCAGATTACTTGCATGTATTGCAAAAATTATATCAAGTACATAAAAAATAAAAAAATTCATCATTACTTTATGATATATTTTTAAAAAATATGTACTGTTATTTTACTTTCAAACATTAAAAAGTTTAAATGTTCCACAGTGTTCCGCAACGAAACCTATTAGAAATAGTAGCCTTAACTATTATCTAATGAATTATAAAAAACCAGCTGCCAAAAACTGCCTTTCTGCATTTTGTGCAAGTTTTTGTAATAACAAGTATAAATGTCACTTTTCTAGTCGCTTCAAAAATTCTCAAATTGGAAAAAAAATTGTGTGTATTTAAAAAAAAAAATTATCGTTTGAAGTGCTGAATGCAAACAATTCTTTGTGCAAAATTATTTATCTGTAAATGGCAACATTTTTTTAATTGACGTTCATTATTCTATTCTAAAAAAGAATTTTTTAAACTGCGAGCGTTTAAGCAAAATGTGATATTGTTTTCTTTTTTCTTTAATAAGTATGTGTTTTATTTCTTTAATATATAACTAATTATTAATACATAAATAACTTAATGAATGATTATTAATTAACTAAATATTATGTGGTTAAATATGTTAAAAGAATCTGCTCAATAATATCAATTTTAATTTAATTTTACCAAATCTACTGTAATGGCTGTGGACAGTGATGATATTGGTTTATCATGGAAGTACATTTTTCACTTGGTGAAAAGCCACTTTAATGAAACTATAGCCGTGATTTATGAAGATATCGAAAAATGCATTTCCAGTCGACTTAAGTCGTACTCCAGACGAGAAGAAGAAAACTGAAATAGCTAAACAAAATATACAAAAAGAATTTCGTTTACAATTAGGACTTCTCGTCGACAAACCAAAGTCTGGATTTGGAAGCACAAATGACGTCAATACAGCTCGTAGATTTTTTGAAAATACCATTATTTTTGCCTCTATAACGGGAGTAGACGAAGACCTGATCAAAAGATTCAACGTCATATTGCAAGTAATTTCTTGTGGCGGTGACATTAACTTGATCAAGTTCGAAGAGTATTGTTTACAAACAGCACGTAAATTAGTTGAATTGTATCCGTGGTATTATATGCCAACTTCAGTTCATAAACTACTCATACATGGAAAAGAAATAATAGCTTCCTCATTATTGCCAATCGGACAAATGTCTGAAGACGCCCAAGAATCGTGCAATAAATTGATCAAAACATATCGAGAAGATTTCTCTAGAAAATGCAGCAGTGAACAAATATTAGAAGATGTGTTTTTCGACATTTGATATCATCATACCCCTTCATATCAAGCTTACGAAAATTGCCACAAAAAAAAAGTAAGATCCTTGTCCCTAGAGGCAAAAGAACTTCTAATACCTCCAAGTTCTGTAAACTGTTACAATCCTTCCTCTTCTAATACTCCGCTTCCTGACACTACAGATGATTCAGAAGATGAATCTTAGAAATCCTTTCGTTTTATTTTCATGTTATAAAAACTAAATATTCTTATATTTTAATTTTCATAATGTAATTCCATTTTAATTTAGCTAATTTATTCATATTTCATAAATAAAACGTCATTGTTTAATTTCCAGTAAAAATGCCTTAGTTGCTTGAAAATTCTTCGTAATGTTTAGCTTCAAAACTTTATATTTTATTGAAATCTAATTGCTTTTAACTTTTAAACAGCCATATTAGATGAACCTTTTTGTTTGTTTTTAGTTTTAAATTTTGAATCGTAATTAATATCTTCAAAAGCACCTGTATACGATGTCCGCCATATTGGATACAACATTTTATTTTTTTTTTTCAAACTTTAATTTAAGAATCGTAATTAGCATCCTAAAAAATACATGTGTACGAAGTTTCATGCAATTTGAATAAATTCTTCATATTTTGGCCAGCTTTTCGGAATTTTGCCCTACTGTGCGTTCGGCTGAATCTCTAGTCATAATGTAAACTTTAAATGACATTTAGCATCTTCGAGAAAAGCAAGAGCATTTTTCTGATATTTTAATGTCACAAATAAAATCATGCATGTTTATACATAAACTTCATACAATAACAGAATTAAGTTGCATTCTCCGTAAAATAGGATTATATATAATGATTATATATCTATCCATAAATGATTAAAATACTATATCTATGCGGCAATCGAAACATATACATTCAATTCTATAACTGAATTATTTAATCAAATCAAAGATACCAATGTTAAGTGAAAAGCGAGTACATATGCTGCAAAGAAAGAATTTTTATCACCCGTCAGAGGCTGCAACATGACAAACTGAAGATTGGAGAAAATATTTTAAAAATTTGAATTGTAAAAGTAATGCCGTTCAAGAGAACAGCAATAGAGAAGAACACGGTGATTGATTTACAATCTCTGCAGAGAACCTGTCTCATCATCCGATTCAGCAGGTTGTTTGACGAAACCTCCAGATTAATTACACAGCTTTTGTTGAGCGAGGTTAATTAATGGGTACGTGAACAATTCATCAATAGTGCGAACAGACTTTTGTGCAGTGAAAAGGGGTAAAAAATTACTTTAAACTTCGTAAAAATGAATGAATTTAAATTAGAGAATGTTGATTATCTGGAAGCAGAAACAATAAATTAATGGATAGTTATGACATTTTCAAAACGAAAAGTTATGCTAGCGCCACCTAGTAACTGTTAACCAAAATGCGTGTTTAGAGGGACTGAGATGATGGCCAACCTCAGGTACATATACATTTGCTACAATATTTTACTATACAATCTATATTAATAAAGGATAATTAAATTTTCCTATACAGTATATATATACATAGGTATAAATATATAATAGTAAAAGTTAATAACATTTATAGAAATGTTCATAGCATACATTTAACATTGGATGTTTGCACCTGGGGACAGGAATTGAAATGATGATTTACTTTGTTTAAAGCTTAAAATTAAGTATTTATACATTATTATATGTCCATTTAAAATTGGTAATTGTTATAACAATTACCAATGTTACAGTAATTACAAATGTTACAGTATATTACCTTTTTTGAGTTTTGGATTTTAGTATAATTAATAGAATATTATTGGCAGAGGACGCAAATTGTCCAATTTTCATATATTGACCGCGATTACCTACGCGAAAATGAAAATACATTCAGTTCTATAACTGGATTCTTTAACCAAATAAAAGATACCAATATTAAACGAAAATTGAGCAAAGAAAATATTTTTATCACCCAGCAGCTAGAACATGACAAGCTTTAGAGAAGAGATTTAAAAAGTTTGAAACGTGAAATGAATGCCGTTCAAGCGATTAGCAATAGAGAAGAACACGGTGATTGATTTACGAACTCTGCAGAGAACATGTCTCATCGTCCGATTCAGAGGGTTGTTTGACAAAACCTCCAGATTAATTACGCAGCTTTTGTTGAGCATGTTTAATTAATAGGTAAGTGAATAATTCATCGATAATGCGAACAGACGTTTGTGCAGTGAAAATGGGTAAAAAATTATTTTGAACCTTGTAAGTGAATGAATTTAAATTAGAGGGTGTTGAAAATCTAAAAGCAGAAATAATAAATTAATGAGTAGTTGATAAATTTCCAAAACGAATATGAAGATTATAAATCAATTGGCACTTTGAATTGCTGTAAAAATAAGATATATGAATTAAACATAATAGGAAAAAAATTATTAAGTTACAAATAAATGGGTAACTTTTAAAATCAGTTTTTTTTAAAATATGAAATAAATAATTAAATTGTTTCACGCGAAAGGTTCCTTATTCTTCTATTGAAAATAAGAAAAGACACACTGATAAACAGAAGCAATTATATAAAATATTATTTTTTATGATGATTTACTTTGTTTAAAGTTTAATATTAATTATTTATGCATATATGTGCATTTAAAATTAGTAATTCTTATAACAAATGTTACGATATATTACATTTTTCAGTTTTGTATTATAGTATAATTAATGAAATATTATTGGGAGTGGACGCAAATTGCCCAATTTTCAGAAACTGACTATACATCTATAACCTACGCGGAATCGAAATGCATTGAATTCTATAACTGAATAATAATGTTAAAGAAAAAGTGAATATATATGCTGAAAAGAAAGTACTTCTTAACATCCGTCAGCTGGAACATGACAATCTTAAGATTGAAGAAAAGATTTAAAAAATTTCAATTGTGAAATTAATGCCGGGCAAGAGAATAGCGATAGAGAAGGATTGATTTACGATCTCCGCAGAGAACATGTCTCATCGTCCGATTCAGCGGGTTGTTTGACAAAACCTCTAGATTAATTACACAGCTTTTGTTGAGAGAGGTTAATTAATGGGTGAACAATTCATCAATAGTGTGAACAAACGTTTGTGCAATGAAAAGGGGTAAAAAAATTATTTTGAACCTTGTAAGTGAATGAATTTAAATTAGAGGATGTTGAAAAGCAGGAAGCACAAATAATAAATTATCGGGGAGTTAAAAAAATTTCAAAACGAGTAATTCTGTTAGCGCCACCTAGTATCTGTTAACTGAAATGTGTGTTTACAGAGACTGAGATGATGTACAAACTTAGGGAAAAATATATTTTCTACAATATTTTACTATACAATCTATATTAATAAATGATAATTATATTTTCCTATACAGTGTATATATATATATATATATATATATATATATATATATATATATATATATATATATATATATATATACAATAGGAAAGGCTAAAAATTTAAGTAATAATTTCAGGTTAATAATTTAAGTTAAAATTAAGTTAATAATAATTTAAGGTTAATAATTTAAGTTAAAATTAAGTATTTATGCATCATTATATGTCCATTTAAAATTGTTAATCCTTACAATATATTGCAATTTTCGGTTTTCGGTTTTAGTATAGTTAATAAAATGTTATTGCCAGTGGACGCAAATTGTCCAATTTTCTGATATTGACCTACGCAAAAATCAAAATACATTCAGTTCTATAACTGAATTCTTTATAGAAATCAAATGTATCACTGTTAAACGAAAAGTGAGTATATATGCTGCAAAGGGAACATGCCTCGTCGTCCGCTTCAGCGATTCATATCAATGCGCAACATAGAAAATAAAATACACAAAATAATTGTAATAAGCTTTCTTTCTTTGAAATGGAAAAGAGACGAAAAGATGTTTTAGAGCAACAATTTGATTACATGTTAATGATAATTAAAAAAAAGTAGTGTTTTGAAATAATGTAAGAATTTTAATATGACATGTGGTCTCCTTGAACATTTATGACTACTGCGCATGTGTTTTCCATGAATACGATGATGTTATCGCTAAGACTTGGGGGAATAATGTTCCACTCCTCAAGAAGTGCAATCTCCAAGACTCAGGCAGTAAAAGGAGGCCTTGGTTTTGCAGCACTGCGTCATCCGAGCATAAAACAAACATACTCAATTGGTTTCAGGTCATGAGAGCATACTGGCCATTTCATACGTTGTATTATTTCAGCTTCAAGCATGTTCTCCACAAGAAACCATGCTGGAAAATAAAGACATCTCCAATGGCGGCAGCATAAGTTATGACATGAGGTCTCAGTGTCTCGTCTGCATACTTTTGGGACATCAAAGTACAATTCCGAATGATATGCAGATCCGTACGTTCACTTATGCTGATTCCATTTCATGCCATCAAACCGCCTCGTCTGTATTATGTGGGGGTGTCTTTCACGAACAAATGTGGGGTTATTTCGAGTTCCTCTTTCTTTCCATACCATGACACGTCAGGTGTCATATTCCAGACTGAATCGGGACTCGTCTGTAAACAGCACTTGGCTCCAATCATGTTTTAGACAATTTCGATGTTCAGCAGCTCATTTTCTTTGAGACACACAGTGGCTTCTGATCAACGGAATGCAGACCATTAATCTACATACGCACATGCCATTAACCTACGTGCATAGAGACCTTCCTGATGAAGCCTATTACATACTGTTTGGCTAGAGACCCTTTGTCTTGTTGCCACAAGTAACTGTCTTTGTAGCTGAGTAGCATTTTCTGTTCTGTTCCGACGAGTAGTTAACAGCATACACTGGTCATCAGATGCTGTAGTGGCACGAGGTCGACCGTTCCCTGGACGACGTTTAATAGTCCCTGTTTCTTGGAATCGATTCCACAGCCTTATAACGACATTTCTGTCAATTCTAACAACGTACGTGGCACTTCATTCTGTTTGCCCAGATTGAAGTGTGCTTATAATACGCCATGCCATGTGCATTCTGGTAAATCACGTTGTTGAGACATTTTCAAGTGACTCTTTCTCAAAAATAATAATAATAATTAAATTAAATTAAAAATAAGCTGAGCAATCGAATTTCACAGTTAAGGCAGTGAAACGGGTGTTTCTACAGCATCCCGATTTCTGCCCTTATGTTCTTTTTTTTTTTTTTGGTTTTTGACATCATGAAATTTGATTTGCTTATGAAGTTTTTTACTTCTGTTTCCTGCAGGCTAGTGGATGGTTTATTTAACGTTACTTATCGGTGTAAGTATTTTCGTAATCTCGTTAAAACCATGTGCTTCAATAATTGTTTTGAACAATGTATATAAAAAAGTTTTTTTTTTTTTTTGGCGAAATTAAGGATTTCGATATTAAACACAAGATATACATATTCCTTTAAAACGAAGTGGGCTTATCGCTCATCAAATAGCAATAGCTGTAATGACAAACTAAAAATTAAAAAAAAAAAGATTTTAAAAAATAGAAAAGGTAAATAAATCAAACATGATCAAGAGATCAGTATAGTACAAAAGACACAGTGACTTATTTATCATTGTTGCAGAGAATATGTCTCGTCATTCTATTCAGTGAGTTACTTGAACACCGTCTCCCCCCTCCCCCGCTCCCTCTCTCAAGATTAATTACACAACTTTTGTTGAGAGAAGTTAATTAATGGGTATACGAACGATTCACCAATGACGTAAACAGACATCAGCACCGTGTAAAGGGGTAAAAAAATATCTTAAACATGATGCAGTCAATTAAGGTAAATTTGCTTCACCTTTACGAATCTTTGATCCATTCTACCATGGCGTGATCTTGATGAATTATTTCCAATGAGCGACGAAACTCACACTAGTGCTGCTATCTATATTTTAAAGCCAAAACTTTGGCGTTAACTCAAGTGATATAGCAGATTTAATCTTTTTTCTCTCTTGGTCCAAAGTTAACCTGATAGGTCCAAGTTACCCTGTTTGATTGCAAGTGAATAATTCAAAATATGTTGAAAAACTGAAAATGAAACTAGCAAATAAATGAATAGTTAAAAAGTTTTCTAAATTAATAGAAATATCGGCTTATTGAATTGTTTCTAAATAGAGAAACGTATAAAACAGAAAAAGGAACAAGGGAAACGAACTAATAAACATGTCGCGTTTACAAATATTTGCATACCTTTCAAAATAATGCAAAAGAATGTTTCATGAAAACTTTTCAGTACTAAATAACGCATTGAAAAGTACAAGATGTCTTAGTCATAGTGCGAAACCAGAAGGGCTTTTTAAGTTTTTTTGGCGGGTATATTCCACACGGCTTTTTTATTCCGCTTCAAAAAAGAATAAATTTAGATAGAAGCAAGTACTCTTGCCTAACAAGGCATTTGATGAAAAATTATAAATTAAAAATATTTAAATTTTTCCAAAATTTGATAATCTATTATGGGTACAGTGATATTTATTTGTCAAAAATAAATGCCTTCAAAACTGGGAAATACCATGTAATAAATACCATGCAAATAACATGTCCTTATAATAATATAATTCAGAATTCTTTAATTTCTTTTTAAAAAATCTGTTTAATTTTTACCAAAGTACTGAAATATGTTTTGAGGGTAGAAAATATCGCTACTTGTCGCTGTTTGATACTTAAAATACCTTATCATGATAATAATAAAACACTGCAGCTAATATGTAAGTTTGTGACTTTTCATTATCTTTTATGTCGTTATATATTTTACTAAATTTAAAGTATTTGAAATAAAAAAAGTTTCAAAATTTAAAATATTATGTAACGTAACGGATAAATTATTGTATTAAAATATTGTGAGAACTAGAGGGGAATTAACTCCTTCGGTACGAGCGTATTTTGCAGAATTTTTAATTTTTTATCAATGGTTTTTTTTTAAACAGAAATTTTATTCTAATTAAATCAGGAAAATGTTCGACTTAAGTAAGGCAAAATAAATAATAACATTTTACTGGTGAGTATAATCAAGAATTCTAAGCATCTTATGCGACACACACGGCGCTAGTGCTCGTTACTTAGCGGCAGAATTCCCCTCGGTAATGTTAAGTCTATGGGCATTTGATGCATTTTTATATTCAAAATATTTCCTCGGGAAATTAATATTTTTCTTAATTTCATTTTACAGCATTCTCTTCTTAAAAAATGTCTCATTTTTCTTAGTTGTCACAATATTTCTAAAATTTATGCTCAATTTAATATTTTATGTTTTAAAAACTGACGAGCTGGCAGAGTTTCCCCCAGGTAAAAAAAAGGGCAGGGCGCTACTGTTCTGAAAAGGGCACTTTTTACATTTTTCAGGGCATTTTTTCATTTTTAAGGGCACTTTTATGGAGTTGAATCTAGAATCTAGCGGTTCAAAAAGTCGTGAAAAAACAGAAATTTCATCAAAAAATTGAAAAAAAGAAGAAGTAAATTTATTTAAAAAAATCGCGAAAAAACGTCAAATTTCGTTAAAAAAATCGCGAAAAAACGGCAAATTTTATTAAAAGATCGCATAAACAGCAGTTTTTGCTAAACGATCGCAAAAAACTGCATATTTTGCTAAAAAATTGCCAAAAAACGACAAATCCCGTGAAAATATCGCGAAAAAACGGAACTTTTCACAGAATTGTCTGTTTTATTGTAATTTTTGGACGAAGAATTGTCTGTTTTATTGTAATTTTTGCCGTTTTTTCGTAAATCTTCTGACGAAATCTGCCGTTTTTTCGTAAATCTTCTGACGAAATCTGCCGTTTTATCGCTATTTTTTGACGAAAATTGCCGTTTTTTGCGACTCATTTGACAAAATTTGCCGTTTTATTGCGATTTTTGGAAGAAAGTTGTTTTTCCACGATCTTTTGAGGAAATCCGCCGTTTTGTGAAATTTTATGACGAAATTAGCCATTTTTTGCGAATCTTGGCTGAAATTAGTCGTTATTTCGCGAATTTTAAAGAAACTTGCCGTTTCTTTTGTGATTTTTTGGCGAAGTTGCCCATCCCACGGGATGCGCGTGAGGATATTTTTTGCGTTCCGTCGCCGATTTTTTGCGTAATTTACGTGCTATAGCGCGTTCGGATCATCGCGGGAGGACTGTGCTTTTTCAAATGTGGGCAAGAAGGGCGCTATTTTTTTGAATGAATGACAAGAGGGGCTCTAGTTTTTGGATAAGGGGCAAGAGGGGCGCTAGTTTTTAAACTGAAGGGCAGGAGGGGAGGAGCGCCCCCATGAAACCCTCTGGGGGAAACTCTGAGCTGGAAATAAAATTTTGACTCTTCATATAATTATGCATAAATTTTAGAAATATTTTGAAAACTAAGAAAAAAAATTAACATTCTTTAAAAAGAGGACACTGAAAAAAAAATTAAAATATTCATTCCCTGAAGAGATATTTTGAATATAAGAATGCATCAAACACCCATAGACTTAAGAGTACCGAGAAAATTTCGACCACTGAGCGACTAGTACCCTTAAGAGTATACCGAAGGGGGATTCAGCCCAACTTACTCCCATCTGGTTACGTCTCTGTAATAGATATGTTTATTAAAAACGAATGCAAACTAAACAGTTTCAGGTTGAAGTTAGTGCAGCTTATTAATGTGTGAAGCCAGAGAGTTGTTTAATAATTTCTCTTGTTTTAATATCACATATCACAGATAACTAGCGCTACGCTATCTAAAACTATAGGAATCCTCAAAAAAGCTTCACAATTTTAAAGCATCTTTTTAAAATTTTTATAGCTAAACAGAATAAAGAGCATAAAACTAAATTGAGTGAAGATTTATTTGTCTTTGATGTTAGTTTAAGCATTCTTACAGTTTTAGCCATCACTGCGCCATCTGATAGTATAATACATACTTCCAATAATTCTTGGCAATTGTATGGATGAAGTTTTGTTCACTAGTTACTAAATTTAACACTAATTCACTATTTAGGCAAATAGGGATTATAGTTAAATATTAATATTTTTAGTCAGCCTTTATAGTGAACCGTATTCTTTTTAGGTGCATTCGTAATTACGTAAATACGTAGAATCGATAGTCGTCGTTCAGTCCGTCCGTCTGTCTATCCGTCTGTCCATCCGTCTGTCCGCATATAACAATGAAAAAACTACACAACCGAATCGTTTGAAATTTAAAATATGTAATTCTTGCATAATTTTGTCGAGTTATTTCGGATTTTATAAAAATCAGATGTATGGTTCAATTACAGGGACAATAAAAGTATTCCGTCTTATTAGCCAATGGGAAAAAAAACTTTCAAGTGCATTTTAACAATGTCACACTTTTTTAACCATAATAAAATTGATATGCATCTATAAAGTATATACTAAAATATACATTCTGTACATTCTTTAGCGTAAAGAATATTTGTTATTAATTTACAGTACCACACAAAAGTATTGCATTGCATAATGACACAAGAGGAAACTTTGTTTGGGACGCGTTTTAATTACATTAAACTATTTCACATTTTATGAAATTGATATACGTTATTGAGGTTTACTACAAGTTACTTCCTGTATAATAAAAAGCAAATAGTATTTACTGGAACACTCAACGGATTTCGGCTACAATACTATACATTAGGAACTGTATACTATTACACCAAAATCTGAATATTTCTATTTGAAGATATCTTTTTAATGCCAATATTGCTCATTTTTGCATGCAATTGATGAACATATATTAAGTACTGAGACGTATTTCTGTAAAAAACAAATAAATGTGTAAAAATTCAGAATACGATGATTTTTTTTTTTAAATATTTCAGTGCTGGATGCCTTAACAATATGAAATTTCTACGGTAACAGCAGCGAAACGAAAACTTAAGAACAACAATAAAAAATATGCATGAAAATCAGATCAATCGTTCTAAATTTATGCCAATAAATAAAAATCAGAATGAAATGTAGTGTAACCTTCTTTGTTTAATGTCTGTTTAAAAAAATGAAAAGGCGGGAAAAAACAGAACTTTTTTTTTCTAGGGATAAGAATAAAAATATAAAAGAAGGAGATAAAAAAGGGAAGAATTAAGTTCTAAGATAAACTCTGAAATTAATTAATGAGCCAAAATCAAAACATGGCTGTGTCAAATTATCTCCCAAATCACCTCTTAATTGATTCAGCGCAAAAGAAGAACGATTATAATGAATAGTCTGCACATATTTCACAGGTGTCACTTTGTTTATTAATATCATGATTAATTATAAAAAGAGAAACTTAGTAAAGAAAAATATTTGCATTTATTTTTTCCGTTTATATATGCAACAGTGATTTTTGATTGTTTTTCATAGATGTGTATATTTAACTTGTATAATTTTTTTTATATGCACACTTACAGAAAGAAATTTAAGGGAAAATAATCTGTTTAAATTTTATTTACAGCATAACAAAGCAGGTAATTTGCTAAGAAAAAATATTTATTATTAGGCAGCTACGCCTCCTACTTGATGACACATGCCAACTCCCCCTGAATTACGATGCAATCAGAAAAATATTTGCATTTATTTTTTCCGTTTATATATGCAACAGTGATTTTTGATTGTTTTTCATAGATGTGTATATTTAACTTGTATAATTTTTTTTATATGCACACTTACAGAAAGAAATTTAAGGGAAAATAATCTGTTTAAATTTTATTTACAGCATAACAAAGCAGGTAATTTGCTAAGAAAAAATATTTATTATTAGGCAGCTACGCCTCCTACTTGATGACACATGCCAACTCCCCCTGAATTACGATGCAATCAGAAATGTAGTCGTAAAAGAAACAGAGAGTATACGCTTTAAGCAGAGAGTATACGCTCAAGGCAGAAAGTATAACCTAGAGCAGGGCTGGCGAACCTATGGCACGCGTGCCACTTTTAGCACGCGAAAGAAATAATTTTGGCACGGCATTGCTGTGGCTCTAAATCAAAATAAAGTGAGATTACATAAAAGCACTGTTTACACAAATGCGTAACTTCCAAAGTCAAACTGAAAGCACTTATCAGATAAATTTGATTCAGTATGCATTAAAATTTACTTTATATGTAGATGCAACAACAATATTCAAATCATCACATTTTTTTTTTATTACTTACTAAACTACATTTGTTTCCATAACTATTACAATGTAATACCTACATGTCCGTTTTTCATATTTTTTAAATCTCAAAAGAAAAGTTTAATTAATTTTAAACCGTTATGTTTCCACCTATAAAAATTTGTTTTTTAGTTGGCACATATGTCCACGTTAAATATTTTTTTGATCAAATTTGGCACGCGACAACAAAAAGGTTCGCCAACCCTGACCTAGAGTGCGTATACTATAACTATCATGAGAAACAGAAGGTATACGGTGTTCCTTTAAAAAATACAGAATGCATATACAGCGTATACCCTCGTATAACCTCAAGTACATCCCTGGATGCAATCCATATTCTACGACGGGCTACGGTCCGCCGCCCGGATTCTCTCACTCGCCATTTTTCGAAGCAATTCTACGCAGAATGTTTATTATCATAAATCCTTTTAACAAATCAAATTTACAATTCTTTTAACCTAAAAAAAGTAATTAAAACTTTCTTGAAAATGCAATTAAAAATGTATTTAATTGGTAATTAATCATTTTTAATATTGCGAAATTTGTAAATTTTTTAAATGTAAAATAAAAAAGTATTTTTTCTCTGAAACACAATTAATTAACCATTTACTACATGAACTTTTCTATTTTTATTTAAAATATATTTCAAATCTATATATCGGTCTAATATTGGAAAAATAGCAAAATAAATAAATAAATAAATAAAGAAATTTCAAATTTCCAGCTAAAATTTTTATATTTTAGGTTGTGTGATATACGTGCACAATGAGGGTTTTTAAAATATTGTAATGCTATATTTTACAACTAAATAAGAGTTAAATTCATTAATTTTATCTTCTTAACATTCTGCAACTTTTTTCACATTACTATTTTTAAGTATTCGGTAAAATTTTTTAAAAAAGGGAAATTTTGATTTAAAAGCTTGATCGAATTTTTTTTTCCAAAGAATCTTACCTTTAATAATCTTACTTAATTAATGATCCAATAAATCTTACCTTAATCGATTTTTTTCCGAAGAACAAACTCTAATTTTTTGTCTAATGCATCCTTCTGAGATGAAAAAAAATAAATGTTATTCCATTCTTTGTATGGTTCTTGATGAGGGAAAAAGATCATAACGACTGCACGACTATTAAAGTAATCGTTGAAAATGTCCATTTTCAAGCAAACTCAGGAAATCACGGTTGCTATCAAACAATAAGCTGAAAATTCAGTCTTATTTTCGCGCCACGTTAGAAAATATAATGATTATTCTTTTTTCTTCTTCTTCAAAATAAATTAAACTATTAATAAATGAGAATAAAAAATCATCTGTTTTTGCATTGCTATCTATCTTGTTTTCACACTTAACGAACAAAGCAATGGTTAGTTATGCGATTAAAATTTTATTATATGCTATACATTACTACCAGAGCCCAAGTTCATTTAGTTCCCAAATTTACAGACCAATTCGCATCTTATTAAATAAAATTGCAAGTGATTATTACCTTTAGACAATAATGTAACGGTATTCTTTTGATGGTTCCTGTAAACGAACTGTAAATACAACAAAATTCATTTTCAATTACTAAACCTGACATGGAAAATCTAAATAATACATGTCCATTGCATGGGAATCTAACTTTATCGATGCGAGTTAGAGTAAGGCAAAACAGGCAGACTAAGAAAAAAGTGAATTCATAAACACTTCCAAACTATATTGGAAAGTGTTAAAATAAATGCGCAGTGATTTTTTTTCTGTCAAAACTAATGTTTATTATTCAAGACTGACGAATATTCATTTATTGATATAAACTTGTATAGGGTTCATGGGCGCAAAATAAAAGGTCGGTGGACGCAAGAGCGCCCTCCAGTGCGTGAATGGTGAATCCTGAACAAAAACGCAAGAAAAAACTACACTACACACTCATATATACATATTTTTTAAATATATCTAGGCATTAATATGGCCTTTAAAATTAATGAAAAATGCAAAGTAAATTAAAGTTCCCAAACATTATTTGTTTTTCGAGAAAACAAAAACCACGATCTGAACATATCTAAAGCCCTAACATCTCTTTCAATACATCAAATTTCGTAAAGAAAGTTCTCTTTCCATGTAAATTTTCTCAATGAGAAATTCAATTGACCAAGTGCTAAGTAAATTTCGAGAATTACTTTTCTCATGGCCAAAGTTCTTGAATATTTCCCGGAAAAGTCTCTCGCGGAATTTTTTTTTCATCGCTGTATCAAGATTTCAATACCTCTTTCGTAGGATAGACAGTTAATGCAATATATTCAGTCAATTGAGCTTCATTAAAGAGAACGTTTTTAGGATATTATAGCAATTGCCATAATTAGATTATCTAAATCTGATTGTTTAACCTTTTACTGCACAACTTTTTCCATGAAAACAATTACTTTAAGTCTATAAATCGGTCCAATAATAAAAAAATAATTTAAAAAAAGTAAATTTCAAATTTTCAGCTAAAATTTGATGTTTTATGGCATGTACCATATATACACATATTGGGTTTTTAAATGTTGTATTGCTATTTGTTGCAATCAAATGGGTATAAATTAATTAATTTTATCTGCCTTAACATTCTGCAATTTTCTTTATATTAAAATTTTTAGATAGTCAGTAGAAATAGTAAGAGAAAATTTTGCCTTAATAACTTGATCAATTTTTTGTTTCCGGAAAAACAAATTCTAATTTTTTGTCAAAAGCAGCCATCTGTCATGAACAAAATAAGTGTTATTCCATTCTTTGGCCTGTTCTTTAGATCAGTTACAGAGATTATATTGGTCAAATTCTTGGCACATAATGAGAATTATAGTGTTTTTAGGAATGCGCCAGATATGGCACACAGTGTAAAGAAGGATTAAGGCACTACTTCACTCACGCGAAAACGCCCATTCGCTAATGTAAATCGTGTGGAAGACTTTTTTAACCTCTTCAGACCTGAGCATGAAATAACTCTGCAGATATTTATTTATTGCTTTTGCATAATTGAAATGACGCCATAGATGACAAAAAAAGTCATTTTTATGAAATCAGTACTTTAGAGGACTGGTAATTAGGTTTAATCATATGGATATAAATGTACTAATCTCTTTAAAACATCAGTTTAACTATCAGTAATATAAATTTACGCAGAAACAAGATTAAGGCCTTTAAAAAGGTAAATGATCAGCAAATCCTTAAAACTTTTTATTGTAAAGCATATAAGTTAAATAATCATGAATATTTCTTACTTTCTTGGCTACAATGTCTTGAAGGTATTTTTGGAACTCGGATGAAGATAATATTTATTTTATGAGGTAATATTCATCCGTGCTGACATTTGTTGGGTTTTTTTTTAAAGCAAAAAACATTCACTTGTACAGAAATGAAGTAAAAATGCAAAAAAATTGAACAGTTTAGTTTTTATGAGGAAAAGAATGGAAGTACACATTTGTGTACCTCAGGTCTGAAGAGGTTAAAGATATTTCACTTCGTTTGCATATAATTATTTTTAAACTTTTTTTTTTTCATTAACTAATTGAGAATGATCTATAACAACGGCAGTTTTTTAAGTTTTCAATTTTCTTTGCAGGTGTTATTCGTAAGTAGAAAGCATTCGCTGTTTCGAAAGTTAAAGTACTCACATTAAAAAATGTGTAAAGAAAATACAAAAAGTTAAAAAAAGAAAAGCTGTCTTTGTACAGATCGATCTCCGATAGCCAATGCAAGAAAAAAAATAGTTTAAAGCTATAGAGATTCAAACGAGATATCTTTAAAAAATTCTTATATAAGATCAACAGTTCTTATATAGCAATCCACTTCGCGGGCGTGAAGTAGCCGCCCCTTAAATGCTTCAAACATATGTGGACTAGTGAAAAATGCTCCAAGGAGCAGTGCAAAAGCAGAATATGATTTTAATTGAGCATTAAAAAGTAATGGACAAGTGCTTCTGTTAATTACTGAGCATGAGGAAGGATAAGGGATCCCTTCTTGGCTACAACTCACTTCAATGCCAACTTTGAAAAAATCATATTTGCGCTTTTTCCATATAAAAGAAATTTGCGGTTCTTTAATAGAATTTTCCACCGTGCTTTAGATGTTAACCAGGGGTGTAGTCATAAAAATAACATAAGATATATGCTCTAAGCAGAGGGATATTCTAGAATGTGTATACTATAAGCTTTCTTGAAAAACAGAGGGTATATGGTGTTCTATTAAAAAATCCAGAAGGTGTGCGGCGTATAGCCTGTACTACATCTCTGATGTTAACTGCACTGTTCACTCTGCACTATACTACAAATCAATTTTCTGTGCAATTATACACTTAGGGTATGCTTGGTGGCAGTGCATGAATGTGATACCTGCAGGAACTAGGTATCTGGCATTATGTCGCCTTCCTTTACATTTATGTCTAATTAAGCTGCATCTTTAATGGTTACGTCTTTACACTATACATTTTTATAGTAACTGCGACTGATTTGTTTTCACGAAAAAAGCGCAAATATGATTTTTTCAAAGTTGGCATTGAAGTGAGTTGTAGCCAAGAAGGGATCCCTTATCCTTCCTCATGCTCAGTAATTAACAGAAGCACTTGTCCATTACTTTTTAATGCTCAATTAAAATCATATTCTGCTTTTGCACTGCTCCTTGGAGCATTTTTCACTAGTCCTTCTATTTTTCCATATTCCATAGGGATACTGCACAAACTTGTTTTGTATTTTATATATAGAAAACAAAATCTTATTTGTATTGAAATTAAAAAAGGCTACATACTCTAATACTCTGGTGTTACAAATTTAAAAAAAATTTTAAACAGGTTTTTCTATACCAAAATTCTACGGTGGTTTAAAAAAAAAAAAAAAAAAAAAAAAAAAAAAAAAAAAAAATCAGTTTTTTACTAAAGTGAATAAAATAATAAATTCTTTCAAAGAATAGATTTTTCATTCAAATATCCATTATTTTTGCCAAAAATAGGAACTTTTTTTATGCAAGAGTAAAGTTTGATACAAAAACCATGCTTCTTTGTTTTCTTAATCCGTATTTATTACGGACTTATTAAAAACGTACTCGAGTTTGAGTTTGAGTGAACAATGCTTTGAGGTTTATAGCTACAATGGCTGTTACCTCGAATGATCCATAAACCACAGAAACGAATACAGAACACTTTATTATTACAAGAAATCCATTACATATATTTTACACATCACAAGGAAAACACCCGCACACCCATGCCGCTAGCTGGACTCGAACCAGGTTCCAGCGGTGTGGGAGGAGCTCACGCTACCGACCACGCCACTGGATCGGCAAAAACGTACTCCACCGCTTTTATAGGAAACGATTGCTTTACTTTGTTATGGAGCATTCTCATTGGCCATAAAGAGACATTCTATAAAAGCTGTGGAGTGACTCTGCAACAAATGGGTCAAATTTTTAACAGTGCATTGTTAAAAATCTGCTGCATTTTGCTGCAACGTCCTCCACCACTTGTATATATCTCTATTCCAACCAATGAGAAAGCGCCATTTCACAGCCAAGTAACCGTTTTCTATACAAGCAGGGGCGTGCGTTGCAGCAAAATGCAGCAGATTTTTAACAGTGTGCATATCCTTGGCGCTATAGTTTACAGGAGTGGTACATTGTTCAAAATTTGAAACTTTTGCTGCATCGCCACTCCATCGCTTTGATAGAATAACTCTATTTTGATCGATGAGAATCCTCGATAATGCATTTAAGTAATCGTTTTCTACTTATCTACTATATCGTTTCCGTATATTTATTTTTTCAAACAGCACCAAGGTGCGCACTTTATTAGAAGACGCGCTCTACTAGAGGGCGCATTCTATTAGAATAAATACGGTATATACTTATAGTAAATACACTTTGTTAAAGTACAGGGCCCCAATATTTGACAGGTATGCCAGGCATTTTTGCCATTGATGCCATTGTGCTAAAAACAAAATATAAATAAATGAAAAAAATGGATAAAATATAAATTTGGTATGGTCCAAAAATTGCCTAATTTAAAATTAAAAATCAAATTTAACAGCCACCAGGGCTAGACACCGTGCATAATTATTCAGTAAATGATTCATTAAAAAATGACAAAAATCAGCATGTCAAAAATTTCAAAAAAATTCATAATTCGTTAAAAAATTAAGTTAAAAATAAAAGAAAAAAAAGCATTCTGTATTTTTTTATGCTTAATCGAATGGTGTAACTGGTTTTTCTCTCCGATGATCACAAGTACCTTAGATTGATGACTGCCATTCTTTTATTTCATCTTGTAAAAAAACTGTTTAACGTAAAGCTATGAATTTTTGCAGGATTAATTAGCATCGCAAAATCTTTAAAATAAACTTTACCGCAACATTCTATCTGCAATAGAACGTTAGATATACCCATTTATGACCAAGTTTGGAAAATACGCAATTTCAGAAAAACCGCCCAGCGAAATAACGTTTTCTCGATGACTACCCCGGGATAAAAAGTTTGTCTTTTGTTTAAAAAAAAAAAATTAAGTTTTTATCTTTAGTAGTTTTCGAGAAAAGTGCTGTGACACAAAATTTTTGTCCGATTTTCAGAATACTCTACAGTACACCTACAGTATGCCATAAAAAAAAATAATTTTTGTGCTATGTTGTGCTTCTTGGTCAGACGAACATTTTTAAAAAAAAATCATCAAAATTGGATAAGTATTTAGTTAGTTATTGCAAAAAGAAAAATTGAAAAATCCGTGTGCACCATCGCTCAATCATATTATTGTAGCGCGCTGCCGCGCGCACAATGATTAATCCCAATTCATGGCGTCTATTTCTGTCCGACATCAAACGATATAGAAAAATGCTTAAAAATATTTTGTTTTTATTTATCTGAAGAATGACTATGTCATTAATCTATGGTGTAACAGCGCGAAATTTCAAAATAATTGTTAGTATCTTTGTCCGCTTTTTTTTCATGGTAATATAGATGATAAAATGAAAATTTCTGCAACATACAAGACTAGTTTCGAGATTTAAAGAAGAATTTATAAACACACAGTTTCTTTTCTTGCTATTGAGCTTCGTAAAAATTTCGGAATAAATTTTAGAGTGTATTAATCAGTTTTGTCAACCCCAATTATAGATTTTTCGGATGCTAAGTAAACATTTTCATGTTTGTAAAACAAGTTTTATAGACAAACATAATAAATTAAAAACATTAACATTTTTCAGATTAACCGTTTAGACGCCGAATTAATATCGCAATGTAATAATAATTTTATTTTTCCTACATTACAGCTTCAAATGTTAATTTATGCATACAAATTTAGAAAATACCAAAAAAATATATTTCCGCAGTTTTTTTGGCTGTTTTCATTTCAGTGTTTGCATTTTGGAACGTGATTATTGGTTGACAATCTATGTAAATATAACAATTTTTTTGCGCTATATGCTATTGTATATTGTTCTTGAGTATTTTCCATAATTTCAAAAAAAATTAGATTACTAGCGGTCAAATGTAAGTAATATAGAGTAAACGATAAAAACAAATAATATACTTTTAATGCAAATTAATTAACTAACATATTCGTTAATACCTGTGGTAAATGCTTAAACATAAATATTTTCATTTCAAAAAATCAAATCAACCTTATATTTTATAGGAAAAATAAGGACATCGTTATTATGTTGGAAAATATATGTTTTGTATTACAAATAATGAAATGTTCCCATTTGGGAACATTGGCGTTTAGACGGTTAAGAAGAAAACTGTGAAACCTTAATAACGTTGAAGTTTGTTACAGTATTCTGAATGTGTTTGGAAAGTGCCGCATAGTGTACAGGGCCACACAAAGAAGTGAATGCATGGACGCCTATGAATGATAATAATCTGAGAATGTGATTTTAGTAGTTTTAAGAATTTTTTAGTTTAAAATAAATTTTAGCTTAATACTGACGTATAATAAATGTACAAGATAAACTACAGGATTGAACAAAAAAATTCAAGTATGTTTCCACCGATTAGTATACATTTCTGAAAAAAATTCAACCTGCTAGACATTTTCTTATTAAACTAAATTTCCTCATTATGTAGTATATAGTATATCAACCCACAGATCAAATACAGGGTTGTTTAACAATATTGGAATACATATTTGGCTATATACAGTATTGCCCTAAATGACGATGTTTTGTTAAGGATTTCATGAAGTGTTGGAAAATGCTTCATAATCTATGCTAAACGCATGATTTTTCTTACTTGTTTTCTGTTTAATAGGAGTATATCCGTATGGAAACTTTTTTTGTTGGTATCAGCGGTGTAGTAAAAAAACAGACGGTATACGTTCTAAGCAGAGGGTACAAGGTAGAGAGTATACCCTAGAGTATATATACTATAGCTTTCTTGAGAAACAGAAAGTATACGGTATTCCTTAAAAAATATCCAGAAGGTATCCGCGTAGACTCCCCACTACATCCCTGTTTAGTATATAATATGATGTATATAGCATTTAGTGTTCATTTGCAAGGACACACCAAGGGATTCGTTTACAGTACAGTCTATGAACAATGATTGCTAGAAGTGTGTTTTCACTTGTGTATATATGTTTTAATTTAACTATTCTTTTAATATTGAACTTGGTGTATGGCTGCTAAATATCATACACAAAGACGCTGAGAAAAACATTCGTGAACATTTCTGTTTCTTGACGGAAATTGCTAACGGTAGATTTTCAACTGTACTGACTTTTACTATAAAGTATATGTACCGTGTGTTTTCCCCCCTAAAGTCGTAAAAGTAAAATCTTATAACAAAAGACCACTGATCCAAATGACCTGAAAAGAAAGAAAAAAGATGTAAATTGCACGTGAAGCCTAGCAAATGAGGTGCGTTCGTACGATAACGAAATTTTAAAAATATCACTCTCATATACAAATCTCATAAAATTGTAAATAGTTAATATTTTTGATTGTCCCTGTAATTGATCTATCTATCCGATTTTCATAAGTTGAAATGCTGAACAAAATTATGTAATTATTATATATTTTAAATTTCAAACGATTCGGCTGGGTAGTTTTTGCGTTATTATATGCGGACGGACTGAACGACAACTATAGGTGCTACGTATTTACATATTTACGAACGCACCTAAAAACATGCAATGGTTGTGCCATTGACTCCAAAAACGGTGGATAGCTAGTTGCACGGTTCCTTGCGAATTCTTTACTCCATATTTTTATTTCGTTCTATTTATGTGAAGATGCTCGCAGTCCGTTTTCCTAATTACTGCTTTGTTCATATTTTTTGACATGCGTAATAAAGTTTTCTCTTTCTCAAAGTTCCAGCCCATTGTTTTCCAAAATGCAGTAAATGGAATATATATAATTTAACCATGCCTAAAAATATCTCATTGCTTCAGCAGCATATTGATGAAATTTGAATCAGTAGTTCTTTTGTTATTTTAGTTTTGCTTTTGCAACTAAAAAAATACCCTGTACAAATCTACAAATCCTATGCAAAACTAAACAAAAGCATTTCGTATTTTCCCTATTATAGATGATATTTGTCGAAATTTGGTTTACAAATGTGTTTTCCACTGTCCAAATTATGAACTTAGGCATCATCTTTCAGTGCAGTTTTTTTACAGTATTTTCAATATGTTGGAAAGTGTTTTATAGTCGTTGTTTGACGCGTGATTTTCTTTTCGTACTCGTTTCATAAATTATATTTACTGCAACATATATAGCAGTATAAATGAAAAGTAAACATATATATTCATACGCTAGCAGAAGTGTATATATCAAATGGATATTAAGTTTACTAAATTATTAGCCGCGATTTCTCCTCGATAAATATCTGTTACCTGCAAATGATATGCGTCCATTCGTAATGTTTAATTGTAATTTGAATTTCCATACTGCTGTATACTGAACCGCAAATCAGTTAATGTTCCTCAAACATACCATTAATGAATATACGCATAAATACCATTGCAAATGTATAATTTATTTATATTACAGTTGGTCAATTTGTTTCTATATTCGAGACAAATTTTTCTTGTTGAAAAGTGATCAACATCTACCGATGAAATTATTAGTATTTCACAAACTGGTACTATATTTCTTTAAAATCTCATGACATGTAAAAATTAAGTTTAAACGAAACAGATATTTATTAACTAAACAGAAAATAAATAAATAAATAAATAAATAAATAATAGATGTACATCTTTAAAAATATTGCGGTGAGAGGAGCCAAGTCTATACATATAATAAAACAGTAGGACCCGGTGTGTCTGTACATTGAAGATAATTGACAAAAATGGAGTCAGGGCGATAAAAGAAAACCAATGAAACACAAAAAAAAATTTTTTGAATTTTTTGTCTGTCTGTCTGTCTGTTTGTTCGAGGTTATCTTCGTAACTACTGAATGGATTTTTATGCGGTTTTCACTAATGAAGAATGCACACTCCCGGGCAGTGTATAGGCTTTGTTTCATCAAAATCGGACAACAGACAAAAAAGTAACAAAAAGAAACAAAAGAAACTATTAGGTGCGCTGCTCACGTTTTTTAGTACATAACGTTTTTTAGTACATATAAAATCCAATAGATGTCACTGTGCGATTTTAAAACGCGCTATCGTTATGTTTTCGCCAGTCTACTTAAGTATGAGAAAGTTTCAAGCTGGCTGTCGTTCCATGTGGTTTAGTCGGTAGAACGTCAGTGCGCCATACTGATGGCCCGGGTTCGATTCCCAGCATGGAATTTTTTTTCACTATGTTGGCATTAACGCCTATAAGCAATTAAAAGAATTTGAAATATTGTATTCAAGGCGAATTTTCTCTCTGGGAAAATTTCCTTGCATTAATATGTCAGTGTAATTTTTTTTTCGATTTAATTTTTTTTTTTCGAAACTTTGTTTTTCTTAAAAAATTACAGTAAATATTTGATATTTCCCAACGTTTTTTGAATGATCGACTTGCTTTTTTTTTTTTTTTAATGTATGTCTGAACCTTATCTAACTACTTCTTCAAGATTTCTTTAGATAAACCGACCAGCGTAGCGGGCGAAGGCCGCTAGTGTTTATATAAAAGTTGCAACCAAAATATGGTGAAATCTCAGGCCAACCTATTCAAATCCAGTCGAACCAAGCTCCAAATGTAGGAAATTTCACCATTTTATGATTGCACCAATTGAAGCACAAAAAGTTGGTTCAATCCATCGTAAAATTTTTAACAGTATATAATAAAATTTTTATTAATTGAAGTTTGTGGTTTCATGTCTTGTACTAAATGAAATCTTAATGGTTAGATCTTGAAAAAAGTAGTTAATTGAAGTTTGTGATTTCATGTCTTGTACTAAATGAAATCTTAATGGTTAGATCTTGAAAAAAGTAGTGAAAACCCTTTCTCATGCGTATATACGCGCACATATATATATACATTTAAAAGTAATAGCCGAATATAAATGTTTAACCGCAAACAAATGATTTTTTTAAACTTACTACAGTTTGTAAATTATAAATTTTAAACAAAAAATAAAAGAGAGTTCAAGCAAAAGTTTCTTATTAACTTATTAGATGTGCGTGTTGTTATTTATGTCGGCCGATTATCTGTACGAGAGACACAGGACCTAGGGAGGAGTGCTCTCTGAGAGAGTCTTTCTACTTGAACCTAACCCAAATTTACACAAGTTTCAAAGAAAATCATGGACAACTCCAAATGGTTAGGACGATAGGCGCGATTGGGTTTGAATCTAGCACCTTCCGTCTACCAGCTTCGAGAGCACAACCTCTCAGCCACTGGTGGGGCAAACAATTTTTGACTACGTTTAGAAAATAATTAAAATGTGGCAAAGAAATATTCTCAAATCCTCTGCCATCTGAGGAAAATTCAAATTTAGACTATGATTTTCTGAAGATTTGAATTATAAAATACTTTTGTGGTTCTTATGATGTTATAGTATTTTAATCCCTTGCATAGTTAAAAATTTTAACGATACTGCCATGATAAACTTTCTTCAATACTAAAATTATTAAAATAAATTACGGTTTTAATTTCATAAGGTAGGATGAAAAATGAAAATTTGAATTAGATTTATGTTACAGGTAAAAGGATTACGAAAATGAAGACAACGATGACTCCCTGAACAGTTATAAATTTTAAATTCAACCTGGAATTTGAAATGGGAAAATTACTCAGCATTAAGACGAATGAATTTGATTCCTTAATAAATGAGAAATCTTCCATTTATCTAATATAATGAAATATCATTGTTTAAGCTCCAAAGCTTGGATAAGAATGACGAAAAATACAACAAAGAAAATAATTACATAAAAGAATAAAACTAAAATAGCTCTCTAGGTATCTTCTGATGCAATGACTGTTGAATATAGTAAACCCTAAAAAGCGATTTAAAACTCTTTTATCTTTTCATTTTAGTAAATCTGAAAATCCTTTTTATTTAAAAGCTTTGTGAAGTACATGCAAAGACTAGACTATATAACATTTTTACGGTTTCCGCACTCCCTCCCAATCTATTAGCTCCACATAACAAATCAAAACAGAAATATTAATGTTTTTCATTTGCACTTTAGATTCCCCGTCAGTATATTAACACAGGAAATAACAGCAATTTAAAACTGATGAACTTGAATCGGATCTGGGAGGGGATTAGCGCTACTGATTACTGGTAAGATTTATCTTTACTTGCTTAACTTTTGTTGTTGAAAATATTAGAAAAAATTTTATGCACATTTTAATTAAGAGATCTTAATTAAATATATAAATATTATTAAGAATGAAAACAAAGTAGACGAAACTGATTGTGGTAGTCACAAAATATGCTTTCTTGTGATATTTTCTGATCAGTTATCACTATAATACGCAGAAGCGTATTCAGAATCTTCTAGTAGGAAAGGTTTTGAATCACTGATACTCTGAAATACAAACAAAAAGAAACAATTTACTTGATTTAATTCATATTAATTTTTAAATATATTTCAAATTTCTACAATTTCAAGATATCGCACTTAGTAAAAAATCTAAATAATAAAAGATGTGTCTAAATGTCTCTCAGATTTTTGATTATATTGTTTGACATATACTGGCTGAAAGTGTTCTACTGTTCTACTGTTGTAAAACTGTTCTACTTCTACGATTTTTCAAGTTCGCTGACGATTTTAAATTAAGCCTAAAAAGTCCAAATTTAATGTGTTAACCAAGACAATATATTTTATCTTGTTTTAAATAAAGTTTATTCGAAATTATTGTACACAACTTATTAAATTTTTAAATATTTTTTTAAATCCTACTTCTACTGAAATTGAGTACTTTTTTTAATTAACCGCTTCCTATTTTATACCATCCAGTGTTAAATTTTATTCCTTTGAATAAAGGAACCCTTCGGAAATCATTTAAAAAATAAGATATTCAATTAATAAATTGATTTTATATGAATTTTTTAAAAGCATTATTGAAAGGAAAGTTGCCGACCGCGGACAAGAAGGTACACCGAACGAATTTTTCTTAGGATTGTTTGCTACGTTAACCTTTTTCTCGCCATTTATAGCTTCTTTTTGTGACAACAGAATTTCTTGAAAAATGGGGTCTGATTTCAAAACAGCGTAATTCGTTAGTTGGTCTGACATGTAGTATGCAATTTGATATTTTTTTTCTTTTTTCAATTAAATCGTGGTTTTATTTTTGTTGCTGCATTCGGCAAGGTGTTTGCAAAAGACCGGGCCTGGAAACAAAGTTCGAAACCAGAGCGTCCAGCGGGTCTGTCTCTGACCGATTTTCTCTCACTAGATGGCAGCCGAAGTTCCCGGCTTAATTTTATGACAGACTCGCGTCGGGTCGAATCTAGGAAACACTACTGGCGGGTCTGGTAGTATTAGTTTAAAAATAAGCTTTTTGATTTTTAAATTGATGTAAAGAAATATATTAAACTTCTGGAACAAACTTGGCATATAATTCTTTAAATGCTTCATAAAAAGAATCTCGTCCTCAATGTAAAGTGAAATTAAAAGTGAAATTAAAAGTCACAAGAGAGAGAAATAAAACAGCAACAGCAACACATTAATGAGAACTTACTTTATTTTCCTTTTAATAAGTTATTTATTTTTAGAATATTAGTAAATGTGAACAAATAAAATACCATTATCAGTGAAAAATAAATTATTTCTCTCTAAGATTTGAATTTTTTCACTTACCTGGAAATATTATTTGAACTTTGCTAAATGCAATAATTTTTCAACGTTTACATACAAAACAAGAAAGGAAAAATCATGCGTCAAGCATAGATTATGATACACTTTCCAACACATTCAAAATAATGCAACGAAACTGCACCATTTAAAAATTAAAATATTGCGTCTCACGTCACGATATGGAAATGTATAATGCATTACAAAACCGAATTTCAGCTGTCCCCATCAACAATTGGAAAATTATCCGAATTTTTTAGCAATTCTGTATATGATATAGAGATTTGTATCTATTAAAAACATATATTTCAAAATTTAGTTCATATATGAGATACGTATATTTCAGAAAATTCCCCTTTAGCAATTTCTATAATAAAGAGAAAGATATGCCAATACTTTAGTGCAGCCCTGTGTATGAAGTATAGAATTTATATATAAAGAGTAATATGCAAGAAAACTAATTAAATTTAAAGCGCATACCGAATTTTAAAATGTACTCTTCAGCCATTATTACGCAAATACAATATATTACATGATTTCTTCTGTGTGTCGATGTAAATTAATAAAAAAGGGTATTAATCTCTGTTTTAACGTGATCATAGTGAAATTCAGTAATTTATATAACTTTCAATACGTTTAAAATAGCGTGATGTCATTAAAATACTCTTCTAACGATTTTTCCCCTTATACTATAACGTAATCTAATTATTTTGAGTGCCCCTCTAAATGAACCATTAGCCGTACCTACTTCATATGCATTACCAAACATGCTTAGATCATCTTAAATAAGTTTCATCAATTGCATGAAAATCCGAGTATATTTACGGGAGTTAGAGTGTGGACACACGGACAGACGGACAGACAAACCGAATGCATAAGCACTTTGCAACTTTTTTGGAAAGTGCTGATAAAAACGTATATATAGGGGAAAATATGCCTAGCAAAATTTATTGACATCAAGTCTTTTCAGGACAGCAAACTCAAATAATAAATCTACGAAATTAAATATACTGCTAGTTAATAGTAATTATTCAACTTTAACAAATATTCAAAGGTGATGATAACAAATATTTTGTCAGATTTACATTCATATTAACAACCAGTCTCAGTTTTAGATTAACTGCCAATGTGACTGTTTAAACAGGAAGGTAAAACGAATTGCAATGCAACAGTAAAACATAGTTAATCATCATTAGAAACAATTATTGCTTCCTCGTTTGAATGGATTCGGCAATTTATGCTGAAACAACGCAGAATAATTCAAGCAATCGATTAATATAAGCGAACAAATAGAATGTTGATAAGTTTAAATCCAACCTATAATGTTTAAGTTCAATAATAGATGTAATTTTATATTACTTATTTACGAAAACTGTCGAAGTTACATTTTACATCATAAAGGCATTTTGAAAGCAATATTTTTCTGACGTAATTTAGAATAATGGATATTGTAACATATTATAAGTATTTTTCAGTTCTGAATTGCAGAATATTAGCTTGTAGTGTAACTTTTATGAATTTTTTAAACTAAAGTACAGTCGTGAAAAAAAAAAAAAAAAATGTAAACACATCTTACTAATTCTGCAAAAAATTATGGTAGAATAAAGTTATTGGTACCAAATGAATGGAAATAAAGTCTACTTTTAACCCTTTCTTGCACGGGTAAAATCTGAAGTAAGATGAGAAATTATCGACTGACACCGGAATTCACAACCGAATTTTTTAGATATTTTGAAACCCCTAATTTAAGCTTTTATTGTAAAAGCAAAATTTTACTAAAATATTATTGGTGCCGTTTGCAAGTTTTCAATAAAAATTAGGAATCCCAGACCGAGCACAGTGTGCCGGAAAGAATTAAATGATGTATATAAAATTTGTCTAGGGGATCATATACATATTAAAACGAAGTCTATCTTTGTTTGTTTTTTTTTTCAATAGCAGTACCCAATTCTGACACTATAAATAAACTATACATCTTTCAATTAGCCTAAAAACAAATTTTCATGCGATTCATACGACAAGTTTTCGAGAAATTAGTTATTTTAAAATGAGCATATTTTAGGGGCTGTATCCAAATTGAAGTTCGGTACTCGATTGTTGACCGATAGAACCCCGTTCCTGATTAACGCATCTTAGGCGCCCCTCAAGTAACCAATGAAGGCTGCTAGATTACAGGATAGCATAATAAGTTTCAAAATAGCTAGTCATTTTCTACTGTAGATATCTTAAGGGGGCTCAGAGGTTGATCGAAACGGAAAAACATGTAAACACAGCTCTCGCTTCGAGTCCATATAAAAACAGAAGTATTAAATGTAATTAATTTAAACTTTCTGATATTTTAAAGGTATGTTTGTAGTCTTATAAAATTATAAAATGAAGTACTTCAATGCAATATAATAAGAAATGAAGCAAAATTTATGTAATACAATTTTCGAAAAAAAAATTATGTGTTATATCACCAACACCAAAATATCTTAACGTTGAATTGACATAAGAACCTAATTTTTGTTTTAAAATGATCCGGAAACTTTACTCTATAGAATGAATTAAGGATATAACTATCAGTCAAAATTAACAATATTAAAAAATCTCTCAAATTTGAAAATTTAAAAAACTCCTAAAAAATACAACTTTTTTTCATTAAAAATACTCAAAATATTAAACTATCTATATTAATTCAGTCTATAGATAATGATGTTATATGTATGCAAAAAAAAAATTAAGCCATTCCATCGAATAGTTTTTTTTTAATCTTGGTGTTAGTCGTCAAAAATCAAGTTTTGAGAAAACGCGACTTAAAGTTGAAATTATATGGGTGCGGCTATGAAAGTGTTGATACATAAATGCTTATAACTCCGTTAAAAATGCAAATATTTTTATGCGGTTTTTTGCATTGAGTTAAGAATTAATTGAATAATCAAACTAGATCATAAAAAAATCGATTTACTGAAAAGTTTTCAACCCCTGAGCCCTCTTAAACAATCATTTTGCCTTTCTTAAGCATAGTTTGAAAACTACTTGGCAGGATTTATTTAATCTAAATCCATCAAAAAATTATAGGTTACAATGCTCAATTTTTTCGAATATTAATTTCATAATTCATGTCATAAAATTATAAAAATTGCAAATTCAACGCATTTATCTTTAGTTATGTTTAGATTATGATTAGGTTTTGTTTAAAATATTATTGCTACATAAAAAATTAGCACATTATGAATCTAATTTCAGAAGATATTATTAAAAATATGAAAATGTAATTTAATATTAGAAGCACAAAATTTTGAATGTTTATAATTCAAAAACTCATCAGTCAAATGACTTGAAATTTGGTGTCTAGGAATTGTTTGAGCTGAAGATTTGAAAAATCTTGTTAAAATGGGGTATTGCCATAGAAAACTTTCTTTCCACGGCTTTACATAATTAATAATATGTATTATTCGGTTGATAAAAGCTCATAACATTTTTTATGATATGGCAACACTAGAATGTTATTTTTTTTGGGGGGGGGGGGGTGGGGGTATTTGACTTGCCCTTTATTATTTGATGGCTTCTTCTAAATATGTCTTAAATTTTACTAACATGGAAAAAAATAATACTTTTCAGTTAAAGAAGATTAAATGGCATTTGAAAATAAGAACGAAAATACTTTCGACGGATTCCAGTGTTTGAGTTTAAGGCTACATACCCTTATAGTTGCTAGAAAATAGGCCAACTTTAGAAAGATTTTTTTTTTTAGACAATAGACAAGATTTGTGGAAATTCTGTTTTTTACAAATGTTTATTAATCTTTTAAGAACTAAACCTCGTATATCTTTAACTGTCAAATATACAATGTATTTGAAATACATTTTCAAAATACATTTGTAATTTGTATTTTGTATTTTAAACAGATAAAACAAAAGTGTTTTGATAATGTATTTTGAAACGCTTTTTCAAAGTATTTAGTACATTTATCAAAATACGCAAAATGCATTTTTACAGATTTCAAGCAATTTTTTATAAACCACAAATGAGATATTTAAAACAAAGAAACACTTGTATTCTCTTTAGAATAATCTTCAAATTCGTTTCTGGAAGTTTATCTGTAACACATTTTTTTAACATTCAATATGATGTATGGTAAGCATACACGCTATATGGCCAAAGGTGACCGGCCACTTGCGATTTTAGACATTTTGTAAAATATATAGAAAAATACATGAGGTATTATCCTGAAACTCTAAGTGTGAAAACATAATAGTACAGCTCATATATTTCCGTGATTATTTTTTCCCGAAACTCTATAGGGAACCGTCAACAAATTTAAAAATCACGAAATACCTTTTGCATAATCATATACCGATATTTTTAGCAAATACCATAATAAATTTATGCAACTTTACTCCATAAAATTTGGGGGATTTTAACATACATAATGGTGAAATTTAAACTGATATAATTTGAATAATATTGCTAGTTAATGTTACGTAACACCAGTTTTATCGGTTAAATTACTCTATAAGGTGGAGCAGCAAGTCTTCCCTTAATTTTATGAAGTAACGTCGCTTATTTCTTTTGGCAGTGACGTTATAATTTGTTTATTTGTAAAATAAGAAATTATAGGCTAAAATATTATTAGGCTAAATTATTATTGATTATTATAGGAGAAATTATTACTAGATTTTAAAGCAAACACTTTTCAACATCGCTTTCTGTTAATAATTATTAGTAAATCTAAAAACAAATATATAAACTGGTTACTGCCAAATTTTCATTATAAAGAAATTAACAATTTTGTAATCTGATTGAATTAACAACATTCTAAAATCAAATACCTAACCATAAACTTTGATATTAATCAGACTTTACAGGAACTTGCTCAAACATAGATAGACATCCGGATAAGCTCATAACTCTCAAATACTACTCATAACTCTCAAATTAAATATTTTTATAAATTGACACTTCAAACAGTGAATCAAAGCAATCCAAATAGAATCCAAAGGCTACACAGAGTTTCATTATTATTGGAATTAAATATGATTTTCTCCCTAGATACCTATTTGTGTATTACATACTGCAGAACAATTATGGCAAAACATGACATTATTTGACAAACTTAGTATAAATGTATTTAATTTATATCTAGTTACTGAGATTATGCGAATAATCAGAGCGAAATTAATATCAGGAATTCGTTATTCAAGGAAATCTATGCTAATAGAGAAATATCGGCATTTCGCAAGTGATAACTGTTGGAATGTTATTCCATAAGGCGTGAATAAGTGAGTTCCTCAATAATAAAAAAGAGTTAAAAGCTTTACCTTTTAGTTGACACACATTTATTTGAAGAAATAAATTAGAATAATGATGAACAAATACTTGGAATATTTCACAAAACAAAAGAACAGATGCACAGTTTTCACTATATACAGAAACACAACAAATAAAGAAAAATAACTTTGAAAACATATATTAGCTTCAGTTTGAAGCAGTTCTTGATAAATAGTTATTATTCCTTTGGAATGAAAATGTATAATAATGGATTCTTAATCCTTGACAGCATTTTGATGCCTACAGTCAGCTAAGTCACTACTTCAACTAAACTGTTCTAAAAAGTTCTGTTCCAGTGAAAACAGAAGAATGTCTGGTGCTGCCATCTGGTGGCAGATTTTGGTACAAAAGAAGCAATTGTCTAACAATAACATATTTTCCAATGTAAATTTATATAGAAAATAATTGCTGACTTTTCGATTTCTGTTGAGATAAATAAAGATGTTTTAAACTGTAAAATTTACCTAGTGAACTGGATAATATTACGCGGTACTTATTTGATTTCATTTATGAAGTAAAATTTTATTGTTCAAGATATCATGGCAACAGTAGGACACCTATTAATAATAAACAAATGGGTAAGTGTAATCTCAGATCGCACAGAGGGTTTCGTTAAATGTTTCTTTTAAAACAACTTATCTTTCACTAAAACATCCAAACTGGTAATTAATAATTATTAAACTCATACATAGATGATTAGCACCATAAATTTAATTTTAAAATAATTATAAAAAGAAGATCTTAATTTCAATCAAATTATTGAAATAAAATCCAAAATTCCAAATTTATTGAAAATCGAAATAAAAAAAACATTAGCCCAGAAATAAATAAAATTTTAAATTTTTGAAAACGAAAAAAATATTTAAACAAATTTAAAAATCTGAATTATTAATAAGTGACAATAGTTTTTAAAATAGAAAAAAATTGAATTTCAAAAAATATTATGAAAGGCATTGATAAAAAAATATATAATATACACCCTTGAATTGGCAAAAAATGCGAAATTTCTTAACTCCATCTTAGTATGAGAATTTCAAGTTTAAGCACCGGGGTTCGAACTAAGAACCGTCTGTTTACTAGCGAGATTTTTTACCTACAAGCCATGAGTCTACACGAAAAATGTTGGAATTAAGATTCTCTTTTAAAATTTAAATCACAAAAATGAACGGATGACACTGATAAAATTGATATTATTAAAATAAATCAACCTTTTCAAAATTTTATTATTTATCGTGTGACACGGGGTATTCAACTGCAAGTACACAAAATTTGAAGTCTCTCACTTGTACAGTTTTTTGGACTCTGTGATAGACAAACAGACACGGTTACGAATAGGATGGTTTTATCAGATTAACGAAACCCTAAAAACGATATGTCTGACTTACTGCTATTATATCTTGGATTTGTTTTATAAAAATTCTTTACTTGTTCCATTAAATGTAGACACTGATTTTTCATAGCACTAACTAGAGAATGTTCCCAGATGTAAGTTGTGGATTTGGACGAGTGTGGTATCAAAAGAAACATCTCGTTACGTACATTGAAAAGTGCACTGGAACTACCCGTTCGAATCAAACCGTTTTCGAGATATCAGCACTTGAAGTGTGAATGAATAAATAAATATATTGACAGGCAGGTATATAAATTGTTCGCAAGTTAAAAGTTTCTTTGCATTGTTTTTAATCCTCCTGCCAATACCTTTTCCTGAGCTACGAGCAAAATCCTTTACACCCACACATTGCTGGTTATTTCCCCTCTTTTAGACAGAGATTTCGTATTCTACGAAGTTTTCACGTACACTGTAAAAAAAATTCCAGAGTTTACTAAAAAATTTTTTAGTAAATTTGTATTCCACAGAATTTTTTAGTAACCATTGCAAACTTTTTTTTTTGCAAGTGAAACAAACATTTCTTTTGTAAACTGAACAAAAGAATTTTTTGTATAAATAAGTTAAAACTTTTTAGTATGAGTCACCAAGCAAATTTTAGTAATAGCTTCAAAATTATATTTAATAATAAGCTGCAATAGATGGCAGCACCAAACATTGCTACCTGCTCCGACAGGACTTTCATAATCCCTTTATTTAAAGAGTACTTACACTGCATACATTCAAGGGCGTATTTGGTGGCGTCCACCATCGAACCCAGGACCTTTCAGCCTGGAGATCGGTGCTATGACCACTAGGCTATCACGGCCACAGAAAATGAGTTTTAGTAATAGCTATTAAAATTATAAAACTATTAACTTTATTCGTTGCTAGCTTTTTTCAAGTAATTCTTACAGTTTTTCCAGTAACCGAGTAAGATTACAAAAAAAATTTTAATAATTACAAGGATCACTAAATTTTTCTTAGTAGATCGACCTTTTTTTTTACAGTGAACGGCTGCACTCGGAGAGTTTTACCCTACGTTTTTATTATTTCCAGCACCCTGTTTTATGCAATGTTTTCGGCAAATTTGTGACATGATCTAATGGATATACTGTATGTAAATACAGTGTGTAAAATAGAATAATTTTCTTAGGCTGGCAGTTATGTTAGATGTATAATCGCTCTGTTATTATAATAGAAATAGGTGGTTTATCATACTTCAGGTGCTAATATCTCGAAAACGGTTGGATTCGGACGGGTAGTTCCATCGCACTTTTTCATATTTCTTTTGATACCACACTCGTCAAAATCCACAACTTACACCTGGGAACGTTTCCTAGTAAGTCAGACATCTAATTTTCTATTATGAGTAGATAGATGCCTTACTGTTGCTCTGAAACAGCGAGATGTTTATTTCATTCGATAAAAACATAAGATTTAACACTGGACAATTAGCAATGAAAGTTCTAGAAAACTCTGTAATAAAAGAAAAAATAAACGGTCAAGTGCAAGAATTATTCGCGCTCAGAGGGTTCCGTAAAAAAAGTATATGAATAAATCTGTATAATTCCTCTGTATAATTTGTATAATTTTTCTTGTGCTGCCGTTACAGCCTTCTCATCATATGATAGTGAGAAGTACATGATTGGGTATCATTACAAGTGGTCCAGTTGGTAGAACGTCAGTGCGCTATTCCAGGAACCCGGGCTCGATTCCAGGCTTAGATATTTGACCCCGATATTGGCTGTACGCCTTTTCATCAACTAAAAATTGAATTAATAAATATATACATTATTAAACCCTTGGGGACGAACGACTGCTATTCATTCCACTCCGGCTTATCAGAATATTTCATTATTATTCCCACCAGTTATTTTTTTTTATTCTAAAGTTTACTTTATTTAATCGGAGCATTTTTGCGATAGAACTACTGAGAATTTTCTGTTTTCAAAACCAGTGGTAAAAGATTAAAAAAATAAACAAACTGCTCTCGTCGAACAGGATTTAACTATGTTATTTTAAAAAAATCTTAACTAAAAGAATAATAAAACTTTGTAAAAAACTATATAAAGCGCAGGATTTGGTGCAGTATACACTAGGAAGTATGAATGGGTATACCATATCTCTATTCTGCATAATTCTTTTTTATGTTATTCTTATGTATTTATAATGAACGTCATATACTGAAAATAAAAGATAGTAGGTTAAGATGGGGATACTTGAGCCATTTTTTGAATTTTATTTTTTTTAAATTTTTTATATTTTTTTAGAATAAAATAAAATATTGAAAATGAAAATTTGATATTTTTCCTTCAACTAAAAACCACTTTCAATAAATTTTGAACTATTTTTCTATGCATAATAAATGTTTATTTTTTGTTTTACATCATGGCTCAAGTATCCCCATGGCGGGGATACTTGAGCCATAGTGAAGGGATACTTGAGCCACTACGGAAAAATACCTACAAAAGTAATTTTTTTCGCTTTATTTTTGCACAAATATTTTACAGAATGATAAATTATGAAACGTAAAGTGTTTCAAAACCAATTAAGAAAACAAAGCTAGTAATACGATCATTTTTTGTCGTTAAAACTGGTTGTCGAAGGATAATTTGAACCTCAGTTATAACGACGGTAGAAACATCCTCAGTTCAGAGCCATTTAAATTTGGAATCTGCAATTCTTCTTGCAAATTTCATTTTCAAAATATTAAGCACTTATCCAGCAAATATTTTTACAGTTTTCTTTCTGGCATATTTTATTAGTAACCAACCATCAATAGAAGGTTTTCTTTCACATCATCACCATCATTGACAGAATTTTCCTCTAATGATATTGTCGAACTCATGCTTTTAGTTTAGTAGCTGTCGGAATTTAAGCCAGATGTATCATTCTACTATTTCAAAAACTTTTTTGATTTCACAGGAAAAGATTTTGTCTTCCTCTTTGGCTCCATGTAGGTAAGTTTGAACTGGGATTTTTGTTGCTTTTCTTGTTTTTGTGCGCTCTTTTTACCAATTTTTCTTCAATTTTCTTAGTTAAAAAAAAGTTACAGCAACAGAGGTTACGATTTCAATATAAAATACTAATCTTAATATGTTATATTAAAAAATAAATATTTTATTATGTTGGACCTAACTAATTAAAGTATTAGAGATTATAGCCTGTAAAACCGTTTTAAAAAGTTATTTTCATTTAATGAAAATTAAATTGAAAACTATGTTTACATTTATCTAGACAGACTATTTTGTTCGAATTTTGGTCGTTTGTCAAATCGAACAAATCGAAAAATAAAATAGACATTTTCATTTAAAAAATATGCATTTTTAAACATTTTTAGGTCTTTATTTTTTTAAGAAAAAAAAAAAATAAAATGAAAAATTATTCTCCCTTTTCTCCAGAAAAATATCTATTAGTGAATATAAGGATGGAATTTTATTTTTTGTTTGTTTCACCCATGTTTAATTTCTAGTGAGGATGGTTAAGACATGGCTCAAGTATCCCCACTCTCATTGGCTCAAGTATCCCCACTATCACTATTTTTGTTTCCCAGAGTTTTACTAAATAAAGCATGCAGCAATTAGAACTATTTTAGACTCAAAATACAATTGAAATTATGCTTATTGAATGTATGTATATAGTTGCAACTTTAAACAAAACTTTGATTACAAAAAAACAAAAAAACCATGCACCCAAATATTTTTTTCAGATAGGGAAAAGACAACTATTAATCACTATACTTTCAAAATGGTACCAAGATGTGTGATTTCTTTTTTACATGTTCAGAACTATAAATATGTTATCATATTGGCAGTTTTAGAAAGAAAAATTAATCAATTGTAGAGATAATAGGGGTGGCTCAAGTATCCCCTATGCTCAAGTATCCCCACTCTCCCCTACATATTTAAACTTCATTTAGCATTTCATAAAACTAAATTCAGGTTAGTAATAATCTTTTAAAAACTTTTAAGTTAAAAATCTTTTAATTTAAAGTGTCCTTGACAAGGAAAGCCTAAGATTCTTTGGTGAAAGTATTTGCAAGCTAATGTTATGAAAACGTCATAGATAGTTTATGCAAACCCAGAAAGATTATACAGCGGAATATTTTAAATTATAAAAGATCCACAATAAACGATAGATTAATTATTGATAAATCTAAATACAAATCTATTAACTGATTACTGTCAAACTTTCATTAAAAAGAAAATAAGAATTTTGCAATCTGATTGAATTAACAACTTCGTAAAATAAAATGCCTAACCATAAATTTTGATATTAATTAGACTTTACAGGAAATTGTTCACACACAGATAGATAGCCGGATAAGTTCTGACTTACAAATAGATTTAAATTAAGTACTTTTATCAAATTGACACTTCAAACAGTAACTCAAAGTAGTCCAAATACAATCCATAGACGAGTTTCATTGTTATTGGAATTAAATATGATTTTCCCTCTGGATATCAGTTTGTGTACTACACGTTGCAGAACAATTACGCACAACATGGCATTATTTGGAAAACATTATATAAATCCATTCAATTTATAACTAGTCACTGAGATTATATGAATAATCAGAGCGAAATTAATACCAATATTTAAGGAAATGTATGCTAATACAGAAATATCGGCATTTGGCAAACGATAACATCTTTTTCAATGTGAACTTGGTATAATAAATAGTAAGTGAATTTTGGATTTTCGATAAGATAAATAAAGATGTTTTAAACTAGAAAATGTATCTAGTACACGCAATGAAACATTCGCACATTAGCATTAAAACATTGTTTAGTAAATCTGCTTACTTTTCATGCAAATTTTATTAATTTTTAATTCTGATTACAGGGTATTGTGTAAAATGTTGTTTGTCATATTTTCTGAAAAAATAGTTTTCTAGTTAAAGTTGTAAAATAAGATATTTTACTTCTTCAAGAAAATCATAAATTTATTGCCACATACATTTATTTCTACTCAGCTATTAGGTTAAGACCAGATATTTTGATTTTTATAAAAAATCATGTATTAATAAAAATGTGATGAGATACTCATATACTTAAAGAATAATTATGGAAAAGTATGTAGGCAAAATTTCAATAAATTTTGCTAAAAATATCGATTTCAAAGAAGTAACTAATAATGAAGTGTGTGGTTTTATCGTGTTTTTTCTTACAGTTACAAGAATGTATTGCATTACAACCTTCTTTGGCCGACCAAACAATAGTAATAATAATAATTAAATTTCAGAGCCGATAAAACACCGAATAACTGTCAAAAATTCACTAGAAATCTTTTATAAAGGAAAAATCTTTCCGAAAGAAAATAAATAATATAATAAGAAATAATTTATAAAAGATAATGAAGTTAATATTGCCTGAAATGTCAAGCAAATCCGTGAATTGAAAGTATTTTATATAAATTTCATTGTAACTGAAAAGTTTCAGTATTTTGAAACTTTTCGGAAAAATATTCATTTTATCCCAAAATAAAGAAAGTTTCTTAATCTAACATAAAAATTACCTAAAACGCTCTTAACTAAGACTGCGTTTTCGTCAAATTACAGGACTTTTCCGGCAACTATGCTGCCTAGTACTTTTCCGAATTGGCAATGAAAGTTTTACATATGTCCTCCCCCCCCCCCCCTCATAACACGAAAAATTTACGAATCTAAAGATAAAAATTTTTCAAACTTCTCCTGTCAAAAGACTAATATTTCTTGAAAATAACAGAAAAATCTCTTCTAAACACGAGGGAGTTTCGACAATTATGCTAAATAACACTTCGTACTAGAAACGAAAGTTTTACGTATGTTCTTTTTCTTTCAAAATGCGAAAGATTCGTTAACACAAACAGAAAATTTCTTAAAATTATCCAATCAGAAGACCGAAATTTCTTCAGATCTCCAAACATTTCAAGCAACATCTTTTTTTTTTTTTTTTTTTTTTTTTTTTTTTTTTTTTTTTTGAGAGAGAGAGAAAGAGAGAGAGGGAGATTGATGCAGAAAATTATAACTGTAATTTCTGAAATATTCTGTACTACACTCTTAAAACGAAAAAGTGGATTCGGCTTCTCAGGAAAGAGCTATAAATTATTGGATCGATAATGAATTGTTTTTTAAATGTTTCAATCATCTTGATTTAAATTGCTTATTTAAATTACTCATCATGATTTTAATTGCTTTAACCCTTTATCTACTGAATTATGAATTCATGAAAATTTTACATTTTAAAGCATTTTACGTTAATTTTTTTAAGTAAATTAAAAGATTCATATAATCATTTAATAAATTTTTGAAGAATTTTAGAAGGATTGAGGGATTTAGAAGGATTAATTAAATTTCAATTTATAAGGATTTTGTGCAATATTTGTAACCCCACTCAAATCATTTATTTTAAATTGTTTTCTTAGTATTTTGAAGAATAATAAAATGTACAAGTGTGATATTCTTACAATATAAATACAGAAATATTTCCGCATTGAAAAATTCCCATTCCCCCTCCCTCAGCACCAAGAAAGCTGAAAAGATACAAAGGCAAAAGAGATTATCCTTTAAAAAATATTTTTGTTCTGTGTAACCAATAATGCTTTTGGAACAAAATAAAGTAATGTATATGTAACTCATTCTAAATAGTACAGTAAAACCTCTGAAGAGCGGCCAGCCATGGGACTGCGTAAAAGTGACCGCTTCTTAGAGGTGACCGTATATGGAGGTTATGCTTCAACTGATTAGAAAAATAACCAAAACTATTTAATTCAATAAAATATTTCAAAAAAAGTATATTTTTTTAATTATTTTTCACATTATTTTTCACAAACGATATTATTTCTCAAGCGAAATTTTTCTAACCAGTCGTTAGAAGCTTTGAAATCATTAATACCAAGTTCTTTGGCAATTTTCAATGCGTTTTCTGGCAAATTTGGTCCTGAAATAGGTAAATTTTTAGATCTGCAATTTCTAAACCATTCTAATAGCATTTCATTTACTCCATTCCCAGTTTTCCGACATTTGACTTTGTTTTTTAGGTTTTCGCCTCTAAGATGTTTCTCAAGATGCACTTCTGTATTCTTTAAAATTTCATTTATTTGCGTTCTTCCGCATCTTACTATCATCAATAACCTTTATTTTTTCACTGAGCGATAAAAATTTCTTTTTATAAATTTTACTCATGCCTTACCAAAAACATCAGTAATTCTCGCAAATTGTGAGGTAATAGCTCGGTAGCATGAATTGGGATTTCAGTTCGTACCACGAATGTTCTATTGAATTCTTGTCAGGTGAATTTCAAGGCCCAAGACATGATTTGAAACTCACAAGAATGGCCCTCGAACTATTCCCTGCCGATTCGATTCGTATTACATGGTAGCGGTTGGTAAGTGCAATACACTTTAAAAATTTTAACTTTTGCTGTATCGTCACTCCACCGCTTTTATAGAATGTCTCTATTTTGACCAATGAAAATGCTTCAAAATACAGTGAAAAAATCATTTTCTATAAGAGCGGTGGAGTGACGATGAAGCAAAAGTTTAACATTTTTAACAGAGTAGCTCGCGGAAAATAATGTTCTCATGAATGGATGCATCTAGTCCGTAATCATATTCAGATAATTCACAGACGTCAAGGACTATTCTATGATGTTTTTCAGTCCTTATGTACTCTAAAAACATCGCCCACATGATAATATAGCCGCCACAGACTGGGGCCAGAATTTCCTTTGGAAATTGGCGTATTTGCATGTGCCCGTCCATATGATGGATCAGAAATCGAACATGAGTCGTGTTCGATTTAGAAAACTAGGGACAAATGGTTGCCAAATAGGTTCTGCTTTTTTCTCTGCGTAGACAGGGAGGAACCATATAGAAAAGATAGGGTTGATGGCACCAACATTACCGTATTAAATAAAGGTTTTCAAATTTGATTTCTCAGATACGACTCCACAGAAGTGTGTGGAGGTGGAGATGGGAGGAAAAAGGCGGGCACACTATTGGACGAAATAAAAAGTGCTCCTCGCTAGCAATAGCCAAGAGAGGGGTGGGGGTGGAGCAGGTTCAATAACAGGATACCCTACATAAACGAAACAGGTGTCTAAAACAAAAGATTTTTTTAAATGCTACAATTTACAGTGCTCTCGGCTTCTTCTGATGCCGTGTCGGAGTGAATTTCCCTGGCCGCGGCCGATTTTCAGAGGTGGCGATATTCGGAGGTTCGATCTAATATTATTTCAATACGACTCATTCCGTTCTATGAAAAGATGGCCGGTTGTTAGAGGTGACCGCTCTTCAGAGGTGACCGTTAATGAATGTTTTACTGTATTACAACTAATTGATGTTGTAAAAGCATTTTATAATAAGTAATTTTAATAGCACTTATAAGTACCGTCGTTAGACAAAGGGTTAAATCAACTTGTACAATCAAGTTGTTTCAACTCTTTACTAGAAACCGGCTTTCAAAACGTGAGATGAGTGAATTTTGGCTCAACTTGAGTTAATTTGTGGCTGGGGTTTTAAGTGAGTAAGACAAATATTTACTGCTCCTTGTTGTTATTTTTCTACAAAATATCAAATAAAACGCATTTATAACACGGAAAGAAAACTTGAAAGAATGAGCTTGTTTGTTCAAATTAAACTTTTAAAACAATATTCAATATATATACATATATATTTTTTGTAATTTATCTAAAAACAATGTGTTTTAATGATTATAAGCAAAATGAAAATGAATCTATAAAATTATAATTATTAAAACTTTTGTACAGAAAAACTCTTTTTCCCATCCGATTAAATTAACTGCATCATGAAATAAAGTATCAAAACTATTCAAGCCGATATTAATTAGGCTTTACAAGAACTGTTTAAACATATTATGTTCATAGATAGAGATCTCGATAAATGAAGATTTACAAATAGATTCAAATGCTGTTATCAAACTATTGATGTAAACAGTTAACCAAAATAGTCCAAATACATATCAAATGTACATAGAATTCATTATTATTAAAATTAAACATTATTTTCTGTCTCGACAGCAACTTATGATATACGCGTCGCAGAACAATTATGACAAATTACAACTTTATTTGACAAACTGAATATAAATCTATTTAAATTCATCTGGATACAGAGATTATATGAATAATCAATGACAAGATTAACATCGCGAACTCGTTATTTGTGGCGATATATGTTATCTAATAGAAGCATGATTCTATTTCACAAATAACTTCTTTCCAAAATGAACTTGATGTACATAAATAGATTCAATATATAGCTTTATTGATATAACTAAATCGTTAATTGCAAATAATAAAGCACACGTTAGTAGTATCCAGAGCTAGATAAAATGTCGGAATCTGTTATGAGAAGCAAAATGAAGATACTCTAAAACAAAATGGAAAATAAAAAAAATAATAATAATAAGCTGGAAATTGCACGCCAAACGTAGCAAATTAGACGTGCCAGTACTATAAGGAAGTTTTAAAAATATTCTGATATTTTTTGTAATAGTATACAGTACTTCGAATACAGTAGAATATCCGAAATCTTCTGTGTATCCCTGTAAATACTATCTGTTTTTCATTATACAGGAAGTAATTTGCAGTAAACCTCAGCAATGTATATCAATTTCATAAAAATCGAAATAGTTTAATATTATTAAAACGCGTCCTAAACAATGTTTCCCTCTATAACATTATATATTGGAATACTTTTGTGTAACCCTGTAAGTTAATAACAAATATTCTTTGCACCACAGGTTTTATAGAATGTATGTTTTAATGTATATTTCATAGATGCATATCAATTTTATTATGTTCGGAAGAGTGTAACACCATTAAAATGCACATTAAAAAAAAATTTTATCCATTGGCTGTAATGTAACGGAATACATTTAATTGTCCCTGTAATTAAACTATGCATACGATTTTTCATAAAATTTGAAATGACTCGATAAAATTGTGAAACACTTATATATTTAAAATTTCAAATGATTCAGTTGGGTAGGTTTTGCTCTGTCATATGCGGGCAGATGGACGGACGGAATGACGACTATAGGTGCTACGTATTTACATATTTACGAACGCACCTATTAATGATAATAGTTTTTGTTGAATAGCTAGAAATAATCATATTTGGACTGCTTTCTCAGCCATTTACGTAACATGCATTCAACATTTGCATCACTCGGCTGTGATTATGTAATATATGTCACGCTGATTGGTATTCAGATGCTATAGGGATTTTCAGAATGGAAAAGATAGTAATGACGGCAAGCCATACCCTGGTCAAGCGCATAGAGTCTTCTTCCAATACGAAAATCCCTACACCATCCAAATTACTATCTATGTAACATACATTTTATACCATACACATTTTACATTCGACGATAGATTTCACTAGCACTAAAATTTTCCGCTGTTAAAAGTTGCTCGACCGCGCATTGACACCGTTTGGAGGCATCCATGATTTGAACGATGCCTTTTAACGTGCTCCCTTGCTATCACACGCTGCTGATGGAATCTGACGGTATCGCATGTATTCGCAGCACTCCGCGCCCTTTATAGAAACATGCGCAATTATCTTTCTCTTAAAATGCGGAATTATTACAGCAATGCAACTTTCATTTGAGCGAACATTATATATATATATATTATATATATATATGAAGACATGAGTTTCAAAACGACTTTAACATATATGAGATATATGAGTTATATGAATTCTAAATGAATTCAACCCTTTAACCGTTTGTCCCGGCTTTTTCCGTTTCTAGAAATCTTGTTTAAGTGGCTGCAGACAAAAATATTTTGAACGGAATGTTATTTTGAATCATACATAGAAAGAAATGATATTAAAGATATTATAGCATTAAACTGAGATTAATTAATATAAATATCTTGCAATTTATAAGCATTCTTATAAAAATACATGAAAACCCTTGGACGGTGAAAGGGATATATTTTATTATTAATCCTGCATAAAAAAAAAAAAAAAAAAAAAAAAAAAAAAAAAAATACTGCAATTTGCGAGAAAAATAGTTTAGCGTGTATTCCTGGCATTGCAAAGTCTGACAGTCAGATGTTTTTAAGCGATTTCCCAAAATTTGATTTTCTCGATAAGGAGAATTTTGAAACTCACATCTTGATATAATTTTGAAGCACTTGATTTGCATGACCTCACACCTCACAGATGGCGGTATTTTGATACGTTATTCTTAGCCACTGTGCCGCCAGGAAACCTGTATATGCCTTCGCAAATATCACCAGCATACGATAATATACCGCTCTGGCTTAGGACATTTGAAAATGTTAACTTGCACTTTTTAAGCGGGGAACGTGAAATTAACTTAAAGTTAAATAATTTTAAGCTGATTTAAGATGAAAGAGGTTTTACAACTCGAAGCTTGGCGGATCAGACTTATTCTACGCCCCGGAAAAAGTTTTCACGTTGTCATAATAGTAAGATCTTCTTCTTTAAAACAAGTTTTTGCAAATTATGTACGACAATACACGCATTCCTTATACTGAATTATATTTGAAACCATCTCTTAATACCATTTACATTAAATAAACATTCTAATGTTTTCATTTCAAATAGCTTATCTTATAGAATCATAGCATATTTTTGTTTATATTTTACTTATATAATGTCTGTGTAATTTCCACATGCTCACATACCTTAACATCCTGTGTAAAAGTACATATAAAAGGAAAAAGTATATTCATTTAATTTCTTACTAAACTATTCTTTAACATAACGCCCATATCTTTATTCAATATTGCTGTTTATCTTCTATTCAAGTTAATGTTTGTCGATCAGGAAATATTGTCATTTGTACTTGTATTAACAAAAATTTATTTACTGAGCAATAGCGTGAAGGAAAATACAGCAGACTTCGAATTACTTATTTACTTTTCATTTAATATAATTACAAGTTGGACATTTGTGAAAAGGTGTTTCTTGGAATTATAGCAGATTTAAATTAGACATTAAAATTATCCTCCTGTCAAAACAAATACACAATTTAAATTTAAACAAATGTAGAGAATCATTGCGCTTTTTTTTTACTTTTAATAAAGAGAACTAATTTATAAGGGGATAACGATATTTTAACTGTAAATATAAATATTATATCAAATAATTTATTTTACTCCCATGTTTTATATATTTTATAGTTCATATATTTTTTTAGTTGGAACTTATCCCTAAAAATATGTTATATTAATTGTGCCTACCCGTTGGACATGTATCCCGAAATACATTATACATTTAAAACTGTATATTTTATCAGGCATTAACTGTATCAACAAAAAAGAGATATCATGCTTGTCTGTACTATATTCATTAAGCAATTTCAAAATATACTTAGTTAGACACATTTTCATTCAACATTTAAAAAATGCACTATTGTTTTATAGAATTAACGTGTGATTTCAAATTTTAACCCATTAGTGCCTGGCGTCCCATTTTTTGGGACAGTTTTAAAATATTCAAGTAAGCGCATTTCACACCAGTAAAAAAGGAGGATAAATAAATACTTTCTTTCTCGAGACAAAGTCCTCGATAAATTAAGATAAAAGTTATTCTTGCTTTAAAAGTGGTGGGGAAATGCAAAATTTGAATTTTAACGAAGAAAATAATTCAGGCATTAATGGGTTAATAGTAAAAATAATGTTTTTGTGTTTAATAAAAATTCCATCTATTTCCTAAAACATCAACTCATTTGTGCATCCGTTCTAGAAAAATGTTACGATTATTTTGGAATCTCTTCTAAGTTCATTTAAAAAATCATCTGTGTTTTTAAAATTATTAAAAACTATGTTCCAAATTAAATTAGTTTTATCTTTTTTTATCAAAATTTTAAGCTTTTTCCTCTATTTTTTTTCTCTATTTTTCTTCTAAGATCTGCTGCGATCTATTTTCAGTTATCGTATGGCCCATATCATTGCACAATCTTCTCTACATTTCACCCTTTAATATAATAATTTCAACAGCCTCTCTAAATAATGTACTTTGAAAGTCGTCTTAGCATTTTTTCCCATCGATATTGAATCGATACCAATGGGATATATTATTGGATTGGCCATGATATTTCTGGTCAATATTTGTGCAGCATGGGGAAAATGTAAACATCCCACTTTGAGGGAAGATTTCATGCCTATATTGCTGATATCAGGAACCGTAACAATCTCTTTTTTATCAATAACTATATCGAAACTGTTATCTTTCTAATACTTTTATACAACATATGTAAGGAAACACGTGTAAGTAAAAAATACCACGAAGTAAATTTCTATAACACTTTAAAGATAAATATAAAAGGTAGTTTTTTGTTGGAAGTAGTGGTATTGAATAGACCGCCACGATACCTGTAACAATGACAACCAAAATTTCGCCATTATCTTCAAGGATGTAACCAATATAATCAATGTCAATGTTGTTTTTCTGTATGTGTTTCACATAACAAGCATCATCACCAGTTCTTTAGCAAATTTATCACTCTATCTTCTTGTAAGCGGAGATGCTATTATTTTCAGATTTCCAAACCCTATGTTTTTATGTGTTAGATGCATTAATATTCTAATAAGAAAACAGGTTGTAGATAAATATTTGAGAAATATATCATTAAAAAATGATTCAACTAAGTTGTGTTAAAATTAAAGATATGTAATCCATGAATAGAATAAAGAAAAAAAAGTATTATCGCATATTATATATCTAAATAAAATTGTATTTTTGTGTATGTGAGTGCGAGAGTTGTAAAGTTAAGTTAAATGTAAAGTTAAGATATTTTTTTAACGCAGAGTATAATCAAATTAAAGTGTTATACTGTAAAATGGATTAAACTATGGATATAAATGCTATGTCACTTTTTCAAAAATGAATAATAATTCATATTTTAGTTAGTAAGTTTCGGTAAAAAAAAGAAAAAAAATCGAAAATGAAATTGAAGAAATTTTTTTTTAACCTGAAAAATTGGTAGTAAAAGTAATACTTTCTTTGAAGCACGCGTTTCTCATTAGAAATAAATAAATAAATAAATAAAGTTTTTATTATTATTATTATTGTTACGTTTGTTTCTTCTTTTGTTTCTTTCTTCTTCTGAAATTTGTTACTGTTTTTAAAAGCAAAATTTGCAATGTTCAGGATAAGTGATTTATACACATATGCAATTATTATAATTCAAATGTATTCTATTATATTGTTGTTTTCCAGAAGACTAGAATAAACTGCCTTTCAAAAAGATACTTTTTCTCCTTTAAAAGATATCTTTTTATCATTTCAGGATTACGTGTATATCGTACATCGAAATGAAACAATTCAATAGAATTTTTGATATTTCTTTGTGTATAACCACTTTGGGTGTAAGCCAAAAAAAAAAACAGGATTGAATAGTCAATACTGCTGAGGAAAATAAGAGGATTTGTTACAAAAATTGAACATTTTACTATAATAAAAGTACTCATAGAGATCAAAAGTTCAAAAGGTTTCCGCTTTTAGATATAAGCAAAATAAATGTGCTGTGGCTTCTACACTATATGGCCAAAGGTGGACGGCCACTTGCGTTTTTACTCAACTGTTGTGCTGAACAAGCGCAAAACGTTTTGAAACATTTACAAATTCATTTTTTAACGGAAAGACACGGTACTGCAAAGACTGACTAAAGAAGCCATTTGCAATCGAACTCAGTTTTCCATTTTAGGAAAATTAAATTACCTACCGAGTTATAAGCTGTTTTAATCACTTGATCATGCGATTTTCTCCCTTTCGTTGACTGATTTTTCTACTTTCGTCGGGAAATGCGGTTCAAAATGACATTTTCGACGGCTTGCTTGGAACTATCTATTGCGTTTGAAAAAAAACCAGAAAATGAATACGATTAGATAGTTTCTGAATAACAACACCTGATAGTTTCATGCATTTCCGATCAAAAATAATTTAAAACTTATGTCCCAAAGTTGCCGTTTTTGATTTAAGAACCCCATTGATACTCCAGGTCTGCGAATAGAATAGCACAGGTCATATTTTTCCGCAAAGATTTTTTTCCGAAACCCCATAGAAAACCGTCAACAAATTAAAAAAAAAAAGAATATTTAAATTAAATTTAATATAGCAAAAGCATTCAAACTGTACAAGCGATATTTTTAAAGTGAGGGCGTTCAGGAATTTTTTTTTAAAAAAAGAAAGGAAACATTTTTATTGGTTATATTTAAAAGGCACATTATGCAGCTACTTCTCAACATAATCGCGGTATACATTAAAACATTTATCATAATGTCCAGCAGTTTGTTAATTCTATCTGCTTAAAATTTTGCCGCCGTCCTATCCAAGATCGGGATTTTTTAATACTATCTCGCACCAGTTCATAAAACAGATTTTTTTAACAATCCTTTTGATAACATGTCCAAAAGAGATATACCACAAACTTTTTTTTTTTTTAATAATGGTGCCAGTAAAATAGAAAAAATGGTCGCAAGTAGCTACCACTAATGACTATTTTAATATTCTACTGGCAGAGGAAAAATTAATTTGAATAAAGATTTATCTATTTGATATAGTATCTGATTTCCGCAATATTTTGACTTTTTCAACAATATATAAATTTTACCACTTGAAAAAAATTGACTGGATACTAAAAATAAAGGTCATTTTCAACTTCAACACTAAAACTAGTCGCTGGGGGCCACCGTAATACCTACCCATCATGGATATGTATGAAAATAAAACATGTGAAAACTATTTATACAATGCATTGCAATTCATAAACAAAATTTAAATATTGTTAATATACATAGTAATGCTATATTAAAGAACTGCTGATGTACCAATTTCGACAAATTATATAAAACGCCAAACTACTCAAGTAGTACCGAACTGCGTAAAAGAAACATCCTTATAACTCCAAAAATAATAATTCTATTAACTAACAATTAACTGCGTCGGATTAAGCGTCTCATTTCCAATTAAAATATACTTCTGAATTGAAATTTGAATGAAATACAGGGTCATGAAAAATCGAAGAATGTGAAAAACAGGATTACAAATATCTCGGCAACTAATAATCCGATCGACTTCGTTCTATATGCAAAATGTGTGTTATTTTATTGCCTTTTACGTCCATTCCTTAAAACAAAAAATTCGAAAATTTTTATATACCTTTCATCAGAGCGAATTTTTCGAGAGTCCAAAAAAAATAGTTCCGGAAAATCGAGGTTGCTGATATTAAATAGGCTTCGTCCCATTCTTACATACTAACTACATACAAAATTTCAAGTCTCTATCTCGATTTGTTCGGGAGATAGAGCGTTTACAGACAGACAGACAGACAGACGGAAGGCAAATTTTTTTTTCTAAAAATATGTTTTTCGGAATCTCCACTATCTAAAACGTGTAAATCCGTCAAAAAAATTTTTCGATTTTCAAAACGATTGCAAGACTTACCCTATACTACGTATTATGGGTAAGTAATAAAGGTCATTTTCAACTTCAACGCTAAAAAATACATACGAATCAATTATCAAAAGTTTGAAAAAAAAAAAACAACCATCGCAGGCTTTTATTATTAAAATTTACTAAAGAAAAACTTTTCAGACTAAATTAACAAGTACCTAAACATTCACACTACTATTAAATAGACTTTATTTTAAAAAAAATGTTCAAACATATACATGTACGTAGATGGAAATCGGATAAATGGTGACTTACAAATAGTTTCCAATTAAATGCTGCTATCAAACCGGTGCTTTAAATATTAAATGCAAATAGTCCAAATGCATGTCAGAGTTACACAGAATTCATTATTATTAGAACTAAACATGATTTTCTGTCTCGACACCAATTTGTGTTATACACATCGCAGAACAATTATGGCAAATCAGGACATTATTTGACAAGCTAAATATAAATCTATTTAAATTCACCTAGATGCTGAGATTATATGAATAATCAATGGCGAAATTAATATAGAGAGCTCTTTATTTGAGGGAATCTGTGCTACCTAATAGAATCATGTCTATATTTGCCAAATAGCATCTTTTGCAAAATGATCTTGGCATACGTAAATAGGCTATTGTAAGTAAATATTTTTATTGGTCCGATTAAATTGGTAATTGCAAATAACAGAGAATATGTTAGGAGAGACCATAACTAGTGTTTTTAAAGAAAAGGTCTTCAATAGTTATGAATAATTCAAGGTGAAGGTACTCTACAAAAATAAAAATATAAATAAAACATGATATTTTTTTATCAAAAAGTAATCATAATTTAAAGGTTAAAAGTATATTTCAGCGATTTCCTTTACATTTTTATATTACATATTTTTAGAGTGGATTTTTATTACTTGCCTGCTTTTGTTCCCGTCTTTTTATTAAGCTCACCTTTCCCTAACTATTATACCATTTTAAGAATATTTTTAAGCTAAGTAAATACCACATTTCTCAAGTTATTTCATTCAGCAATTCTTAAAATCATTCTCGTTTTACACTTTAAAAGAAAATATTAGGTGCTAATCCTATAAATAATCTTTGCGAGCAAGTATTTGATTCAATTAAGGAGACTAAATCCAAAGCGCAATGCCCCACCAGGGGCTGAGAGGTTCTGCTCTCGAAGATGGTAAATGTGAGGTGCTGTGTTGGAACCAAATCACTCCCGTCGGCCAAACCGTTCGGAGTTTTCGTGGGGTTTTTTTTTCGAACCTAGGCAAACCTTGCGTAAATGTGGGTTATATTCCTTTTGAAAAACTCCTCGAATGGCACCCCACCCTAGGGCCTATATCCCTCGAGTAGATACTCGGCTGTCACAAGATAAACCTAAGCAATGCGCAACAAAATTAGCATTAAGATTCTCATTTTTATATTAAACTAATAATGTTTACTTCCATTCCAACTCTCTCAACTAGCCAAAAAAATTCTTCGTTTAATTAATTATGTAATTATAATAATGCAAGAAAGAATGAAATATACAGCGTTTACAGACAAAAAGACTGACGAGCGGCAATTTTTTTTTCTAAAAATATGTTTTTTCTAAATCTCCAGTATCTAAAACGTGTAAATCCTTAAAAAAATCGATTTTCAAAACGATTGCAAGATGCTTACCCTATACTACGTACGATGTGTAAGTCACAATGCAATGTGTCTTTTTAAATAAAAATTTTATAGATTCATAGAAAATATTTGCTTTCATTCTACTTATTTAATTTATGTATGTTACAGGCCAAACCCGATTTTAGGCCAAACTAGATTGACCTAGGCCAAACTAGTTTATCCTAGCGCCCATCGGATAGACTAGTTTTTCCTAGGCCAAACCGGTCTATCCTAACGCCCATCGGATAAACTAGTTTTTCCTAGGCCAAACTGGTCTATCCTAACGCCCATCGGATAAACTAGTTTGTCCTAGGCCAAACCGGTCTATCCTAACGCCCATCGGACAAACTAGTTTTTCCTAGGCCAAACCGGTCTATCCTAACGCCCATCGGACAAACTAGTTTTTCCTAGGCCAAACTAGTTTGGCCTAACTCTTATAGGATAAACTAGTTTAGCCTGCTGTTTATTGGTCTAAACTAGTTTCTCCTAGGCCGATCTAGTTCATCCTAGGCCAATTCCATTTGGCATGATTTTATTGAATTCAATGACCGCCACAGCGCCAACATTCTAGTTTGTCCTAGGCTGATCTAGTTTATCCTAGGCCAATTTAATTTTACGTGTTTTTAGCTCACAGGCGTCAAAAGCTGAGAAATAATGGGCTCGCAAGTTCTGTATGTATGAAGTACGTAGGGGAAGGTGGTGTGCCTCGGAGGTAATTTCAAACTTTGATTTTTTACAAGAAAAGTGTTTGGAAAATATTTGTAAAACATTTTTTTTCAAAAATTTAAGGATCTTAGCTATTACATATTTTTTTCTGAAATGTCCAAATATATTTCTTCACTACATTTTTATTTTTTTAAAAATAGCTTACAATACAGCCAAGGTACACCACCGGTGGTGTACCTTGGAGGTAGGTATGGTGTACCTTGGAGGTATTTGTTTTTAACAGATTAAGTACTACACAGCATGAAATAAAGCTGATTTATTATTTGTTTACAGTAATATGATTTAATATAAGACAACTTTAGGCTAATATAAGTCTAATTAGTTTAAATTTACAATTTTAAGAACACAAAATCGTTCATATAACTGAAATAATAAAGTTTGAACAGTTTAGCCATAAAATAAAGTTTAGTCAAATACAAATAACCACTGTTTAACACTCCCTCTTTATATCTAACATCTTTAGTTATATTCCACATTCAGGTGATCTAAATTTATACCAAATGATAATTTTTCAAGCTGCTTTGCAGAACCTCCTGTGGCAATGGGATGTGGCATCTTAAAGACAACATCTGATTTATCCAACTCGTAAAATTTTTTATCTTCATATTATCATAATAAATATATATATATAAATAATTATTTATATATTTATTAAAATATTTATTCATTGTTTAATACTAGGATTAGATAACTTTGATTTTGAATTTTTACTTAGGCTTCATCAATTTAATAGCCTAACATTTAAACTTAGGCCCATTTGCCCAGCCCAGTACTTTGGTTATTAAAGTAAAGAAATACTTTCTAACAAATTTTACTCTGAATTATTAATAAATTTAGCAGGTGTATACCTTGGAGGTACCTCCAAGGTACACAACATTAGCTACCTCCAAGGTACACTACAAGCAAGTGTTTTACAAAAATGATTTCCACATCTTCATATTTTAGATTTAGCCATTTTCAAGCATACATAAATGTAGCTGAAAGCATGCATTTCAACTTGTGATAATCAGTTTAAAACAAAAGTTGATGCTTACAGTTATGGAAGAAAAAGAATATGTCCTTGAAAAGTAACTTTTTGGTACTGAAAATAAACTTTGTTTTTTACCGCAGCAACAAGTGTGTTGATTAATAGTAGAAGAACTTCCCATGAGCCTCTAGTAACAAATACATGCAAATAATATTTTAGTTTAAATTTATCACTCAAGGTGGCTGCACAATCAATGTGCCTCCAAGGTACACATCCCTCCAAGGTACACCACCTTCCCCTATGTATGTACGAACGTACGTATGTATGTACGTGCGTATGTACGTAACGCGATAACTCGTGATAGAAATATCCGATTTGCTTCAAATTTTGGATGCACGTTCATTGATATAAGGTACTTTTCTGATTAATTTTGAGAATTCATTGGATAAGAATAAAAGGGAGCGAACGGGAGGCTAGTCACCCACCGTTAATTTAGAGAAATGGATTTTTGATGCAGAATTATCAGTTTTCATTTAAAATTTTAGATTTAGGATCATTCAGACAACGCGCCTCCATGATTAGTTGTGGATGTTTATTGTTTAAGTGTAAAAAAGGACAATGTAGGTTAAGCCCCCCCCCCCCCTCCATAATTTAGATAAATGGTTTTTGACGCAGAATTTACGGATTTGCTTCATATTTTTTGTATAGGTTCTTTCTGATAAGGCGATTCCCTGAATAGTTTTGAGGGTTTAATGGTTAAGTATGAAGGGGAAAATGAACGATTACATCTCTTACATAGAAAAAACTAGTTTATCCTATGGGCATTTAGATAAACAAGTTTGGTGTAGAAAAAACTAGTTTATCGAATTGGCATAAGTATAAAATAGTTTGGCAGAGGCTAATCTAATTTAGCTCGAAAACGGGTTTGGCCAGTAAAAAACATATCTTTCACTAGAAAAAGTATAAATGTATGTCAAGAGTCATTGCTTATAACACCAATACAGAAATTTAACATGTTCACCTTAGAGACATGATGCATTGGACATGGTGTTTGCTTTTTTTTTTTTTTTTTTTTTTTTTTTTTTTTTTTTTTTTTTTTTTTTGTACGCTCGTGCCAACTGAGATCTGACTTTCATTTATTATTATTATTATGATGATGATTGCATATTCGAGCCAGATTGAGGCTGAACATAATTTGGAATCGAACAGCGTTTTCCATTTTTGAGAAATTAATTACCTGTCGACATATAAGCTATTCTTGTCACGGCGTCAATTTTTTTTTTTTTCGTGAAGTCGTAACCGGAAATTCGATTCAAAACGTAGCTTTATTATTTTCTCAAAGATACATCGCTTTTATGAGAAAATGGTTTACGCCATTCGAATACATATTATCTGAATCTGTTCACCTTATGCATTTTCGAAAAGGAAGTAGTTCATAAATGTGTTAGGATGTAGCTCTTTAAGATTTGAGAAAAGCCTTAAGGAATGACAGAGAAATATATTCACAAGTCTACTTTTTACTGAACGGATTCAAAAGTTATGATGTTTATAACTCTCATATTTTTTTTTTCTTTTGTTCTCAACTGCATTGATTATTTAATGAATCCGTATTTGAATATTGAAACTCTAAGAATCTAGATAATCATTAATACATTATGTATTTTCCATTCTGTGATTTACACATTCACATCATAATTTAAAAATACATTGTAAATTTATCCAATAAGTATATAAGCAGTATTTTTTAAAGGAATCTTATTTGTATGTAAAGTAAAACCTGAATTTTTTGTAGAAATTGAGTAGGGCCAGATCGAGCCGGGCTGAGTCTTTTTTCACTGATTTTTGCACAGACAGAGCTCTGCCTGTACAAAAGTAAATAATATTAAAGTAGATGATAATATTTTGCTTGAATAAGCAAACACCATGTCCAATGCATCATGTCTCTAAGGTGAACATGTTAAATTTCTGTATTGGTGTCATAAGCAATGACTCTTGGCACACATTTATACTTTTTCTAGTGAAAAATATGTTTTTTACTACCCAAACCCGTTTTCGAGCTAAATTAGATTAACCTCGGCCAAACTTTTTTATCCTTATGCCAATTGGATAAACTAGTTTTTTCTACAACAAACTTGTTTATCTAAATGCCCACAGGATAAACTAGTTTTTTCTATGTAAGAGGATAATCGTTCATTTTTCCCTTCATACTTAACCATTAAACCCCCAAAACTATTCAGGGAATCGCCTTATCAGAAAGAACCTATATACAAATGTGAAGCAAATCCGTAAATTCTGCGTCAAAAACCATTTATCTAAATTATGGAGGGGGAAGGGTTAACCTACATTGTCCTTTTTTACACTTAAACAATAAACATCCACAACTAATCATGGAGGCGCCTTGTCTGAATGATCCTATATCTAAAATTTTAAATGAAAACTGATAATTCTGCATCAAAAATCCATTTCTCTAAATTAACGGTGGGGGACTAGCCTCCCGTTTGCTCCCCTTTATTCTTATCCAATGAATTCCCAGAATTAATCAGAAAAGTACCTTATATCAATGAACGTGCATCCAAAATTTGAAGCAAATCGGATATTTCTATCACGAGTTATCGCGTTACGTACATACGCACGTACATACGTACGTACATTCGTACATACATACGTACTTTATACATACAGAACTTGCGAGCCCATTATTTCTCAGGCTTTGACGCCTGTGAGCTAAAACACGTAAAATTAAATTGGCCTAGGATAAACTAGATCAGCCTAGGACAAACTAGAATGTTGGCGCTGTGGCGGTCATTGAATTCAATAAAATCATGCCAAATGGAATTGGCCTAGGATGAACTAGATCGGCCTAGGAGAAACTAGTTCAGACCAATAAACAGCAGGCTAAACTAGTTTATCCTATAAGAGTTAGGCCAAACTAGTTTGGCCTAGGAAAAACTAGTTTGTCCGATGGGCGTTAGGATAGACCGGTTTGGCCTAGGAAAAACTAGTTTATCCGATGGGCGTTAGGATAGACCGGTTTGGCCTAGGAAAAACTAGTCTATCCGATGGGCGTTAGGATAAACTAGTTTGGCCTAGGCCAATCTAGTTTGGCCTGAAATCGGGTTTGGCCTGTAACATGTATAATTTCAACACACCTACCATAAGTTACTATGAACAAATACATATAAAATATATACACATTTATTTTCTACCTAAACTATTCTTTAACATAACGCCCATATCCTTATTCGATATTGCTGTTTACCTTTTATTCAAGTTAATGTTTGTCGATCAGGAAGTGTTGTCATTTGTATTTCTATTGACATTGCTGTGTTCTGTTTGTTGACTGTTAGAACATTCTGCGAAATTAGACGAAGAATGTTTGTTTTCATATTCTTACTTGATATTTCTCCTTCTTTTTAATTTGATTTTCTTCCGCTATACAAACTCAATGATAAAGAGAGAAAATTTATTTACTGAAAAAAATTTGCTGCAAAATACAGCAATTTCTAAGTATTTGTTGAATTTTCATTTAATGTATTTAGAACTTGAGCATTTGTAAATAACACTTTCTTGAAATTATAGAAGATGTAATTTAGACATTAATATTATTCACAAAATAAAGAAACAAGTTAAATAAGTTAAATTTAAAGAATTTTAGCGCAATATTACATTTATTTATTCTTTTACAACAACAAAAAAATGTATTATTACAGAGAAATAATTACAGTATAACACTAAAGATAAAAATCTATATCAAAGAGTTTATTTCATCACTATAAGGGCTGCTTAAATTGAAATGGGATACTTGCGATTGCGTCATAATGATTTCAATTTATCATTACCACTAAATACTGATATAAAGGACAGTAAAAATTCTACACCGCATATTGCATTCAACAGTGAAAATTGTTCGCGGTACAGAAAATTGATTGTAAACAAAATCGTGCCATTCATGGATGCGTCCAGATCGGAACAATATTGGTGGATGATGATGTTTTTTGTACAGGCTGTCTTCATCACTGATGTCATTGGTCCGAACTCTTCAATAAGCTCCGATCATGTCATCAACAGCGGCAATAAGGCAAACATTGGTGATCACGATATTTGTTTGGCCTGGCCTTTGCAGATTCGTTATTGTTTACTGCCCTTCACGAACATTTTTACTTGTATATCCCTTTAAGCGGCCTAACCGGGGTTTTCCGTCATGTAACTTTTAGAAACAATGGCTGATTTAACTCAAAATCAATATTAAAATTAATTTTTTGAAGTGAATAAGATAAATAAATATGTAAATTTGTCAAATAAAAATTTTCATACCAATATCTTTTATAAATACTATTTTATGAATTGTTAAACATGAATGGAATATTTTGCACGCCGCTTAAAGGGTAAGGCTGACAAACAGAGGATTAGCAAAAAATGTATGCATATTAGAAAAACAGGGTAGATTTACTGTAAGGGTGACTCAACTAAACCTTCAGTTTTCATATTAAAATGAATTTCAGAGTTTTTCCAATAAATGACAACCAAAGCTACTGAAATGTTCAAACAACAGTCTTAGTTTCATACACATAACTAAAACAGGTAAGGAAAAATCAATTGTGAGAGATTTCAACTTAAACAGTGTATTTTTGGCAAAATTTTATAAAATTTTCTCAGATAAAATATATCATAGAAATTTAAGTAAGTAGGTTTTAAGTAATGCAGGACCTTTATCAAACATTTCAGGCATGAAGATTGAAGTACAGTAAATTAGGCTAAATATACCAGTGTGACATATATTAACCCTTTCGAAGGTGATGTCCTTAAAATAAAGGACAATTTTTATTTTACTGGCACCCAGAATATTTAATTAAATTTTTCCTTCTATAACATACTTGAAAATAAGCAAATTCTTATTTTCTAATAAATTCGTTTATAAATTCTGGTGTAACTTAATTATTTCAAACAGATATATTCTGCGCCGGTAAGGATTAAAAAGTGGTATGTGGATAGGCTTGATTCTTCAAATGTAAAAGAGGGTTGGTCAGACAATCAAAGCTCCATTAATTTAGTGTGTTTTGTTGATATTTTTATTACACATGGTACATAATGAAGGGTTAATGCTTATATTTCTAAAATAATGAAAATTTATTCGGTAAAACAAAATTAAAATAGGGTAGAAATTAGGGTAATATACAGAAAAGGAAAAGTTTAAATTGATTTATTGGAGGTATGAAAAATTGTTATAGAAGCACGAAAATGTTTAATGAAATATAAATTGGAAAGTTGATAGGAATTTTCATTTTATTTAAATAGTATCCATAATTGGTAAATAGAAAGAATGCAAAAGACTAGAAAGAATAAAATCAGTAGTCTTAGGAAATGTGTCATACTTCTGCAAAAGAACATAACATTGACGAAAACACTTTAGAAATGTATGTAGGCAAACTTCACTAAAATGAACACAATGAGATGAAGTAAAACTATGTGACAACTAGTGTTACCAGGTCGAGTGTCTCCAAAAAGCAGGTGTTTAAAACGGAATTTCACCTGAAAAATGTTACATATCGCGGTTTGTTACACATCACATTTTCCCAAATATTTTAATAATAATTAAACTATGTAAAAAAAGGGTTATTCTGCCTTTTTTAGAAGTGATTTTTTTTATTTAACAAATATTTCAATATAGAATAAAGTGTGTCCGATTTCTCATATGAGGAAAGCCTTGACCCATTATTTGTACATGATTAAAATCAATCTTTTTTTTTAAGTTTATTATATATTACACTTATATCGCAATTTCATTTTGATAACCGATTGTATGACAAATAAAATTATATATGAACCTTTATTCTAGGTTCAATGTTTAAAAAATAAAAAAATCGTTTTCTAAAAAAAATTTCAAACCTTCCAAGTCTACCCTTTATACGTATATGTATGAATATAGTTATGATAACTGAAATTTATAGTAATTTCTTCTTGTTCTTCTGTAGACTAGAAAAAACCGCTTTTTAAAGGAGTATTTTTATTCTTTAAAAGATAGCAATTTTACATTTGAGGATTGCGTGTATATCACACATCGAAATGAAACGATTCAATTGAATTTTTCATATTTCCATGTGTATAACTACTTTGGGTATAAGTCAAGAAAACAGACTTGATTAGTCTAATCCTACAAGGAAAATAAAAGGATTTATTGCAAAAATTGAAAATATCTTGTGTAGTAAAAGTAGTCTTAAAGATCAAAAGCTCAAAAGGTTTTTGCTATCAGATATAAATAAAGGAAATGCGCCGCGGCAACTATTTCGTGTAAAAGAAATAATATAAAATTATTATTATTCCTTTCGGGTTCGATTTTTTCTCATTTTTAAAAGTCTACTTTTACGTTAATAACATTAACATCAGCTATCCAAGTAGATTAATTAGAGCTTAATGAATATATCACTGTCCCATTGGCGAACATTGTGGCTGCATGAATTGTACGTTGTTGTATGAATTTTGTTCTATTCAATCTATGTTCATATGATAATATGCTAAGGATAATTTTTTGGAGATGTTTAGAAATCATTATATTACAACAAGATTAGAATGATATTACAACTTTCTAATACTTCTCGCGCTTTATTAAACATGATTTTTTCAGGAAAGGAATCTTTATTTTAAATTTAAAGAGTGAAATATATATTTAAAATAAAAGAATCGCAAATAATGCAAAGTGAATTTAGCATATACTAGCAGCCTTCGCCCGCTACGCTGGTCAGTTTTTTATAAAGAAACTTTGAATCAAAAGAAATTTTTATATCATAGTAATTTTTAGTTTTATATCATATTTTAGTCTGTTTGTCATCGGTGAAAAGTCAGTCATCTAAACGGAAAGTTCAATGTTAGTCACCAATGAATGACGTAGCGGTCAACATGTTAACAGTTTTAATCAAATAAAAATTCATTCAGCGGAACTTTTCAAATAAAGCCAATCTTTTGTAATTGGGTTCATCTGATTTAAAACATCTCCATAAGTAGTCAATTAAACAACGTAGAATGCTATATTTTATTTATTACAAAATTTCTGAAAAATTATACAACACAATGTAAGTTCCATTAAAATCTATCTAGTAGAACTTAAGTTATAAGCGGCCGGAAAGAAATTTCACTTTGCATTTTATATATATTGAGATAATTAAATATACACTGTAAAAAAAAAATTGGGAAATTTACAAAATTTTTTCTAGTAGAATTGTATTCCAAGAACTTTTTATGTAACGGCAACAATAAAAATTCATGTAACAGATACAAATTTGCACTTTGAATCAAACAAATTTTAAGGTTACTAAGAATTTTTTGGGGAAATCGTATTCCAAGAACTTTTTAAGTGACGATAACGAGCATTATAGATAAAATTTTAGTAAAGTTACCAAAATTTTAGTAAATTCTTTTGTAAAGTTAGAGATGGTTTTAGTTTTGCTTACAAGTTTTGTAGATTGACATCATTTTCTTGTACAGTGTACACATAAAATTTTAGTAAGCGTAAGAGATTTCGGTTAATTTAGATTACTAAGGTTACAGATTTTTTTTACAGTGTAGCGTATATAATCATGTTAACCTGATTATAGATCTCTTTTTCAAAATTGTAGGTTCAATAGATTTTTTTGTACGATGATTAATACGAAATCCAGACTTTTTTTTTATATATTTAGATTCAAATTTTAAGGTTTTAGCGACGAAGACATCACCAAATTTGGAAAATGTGAAGTATCTCACGAACTAATGGTTTTAAAAGAATTTGCTTAGTACCATTCGATTCAGAATGAAAAAATACACTTAAATATTATATCAGTTGAAAAACAACTACAAAAGCCGATTTTTAAGGAATTTTTTAAAAGTTCGTTCTTTTTTTTACCCCCCTTAGGGGTGGAATTTTCGAAAATCGCTTCTTAGTGGCACTCGATGTTATAAGTAGTATTTTTACCCCAATTTTAAATATTTTTGGTTCGGTAGATTTTTTTGTGTTGTTATTAATACGAAATCCAGACTTTCTTTTATATATATAGATAAGGATTGAAAATTTCAGGTTTTTGCGCCGAAGAAATCGCCAAATTTGGAAAATGTGAAGTATCTAACGAACTAATGGATTTAAAAGAATTTGCTTAGTACCATTCGATTCAGCATGAAAAAATACACTTAAATATCATATCAGTTGAAGAACAACTACAAAAGTCGATTTTTAAGGAATTTTTTTTTAAGTTCATTCTTTTTTTTACCCCTCTTAGGGGTGGAATTTTCGAAAATCCCTATTTAGCGGCACTCGATGTTATAAGTAGTATTTTTACCCCAATTTTAAAGATTTTTGGTTCGGTAGATTTTTTTGTGTCGTGATTAATACGAAATCCAGACTTTCTTTTATATATATAGATTTATAACTAAATGCCTAGACGTTAATGAAGTCATATCGTAAATCCATAAACATATACTAACATTACTACATATAAATAGTAGCAAAATTATTTGTTAAAACAAAATAATACTCAGTTAAAAGAGATGTACTATGAATAGTACACCAGACCCGAAAGGGTTAAGATAAATAGTACATCGTCTCTGAAGATCCTCATAAAATTATGAAAATAGTCGTTACTCTTATACTAAATAATGACGATTTTAGTTTAAAATAACAATGTGCTCTTGCAGTGTATGTGGGCACTTAATACGCATTCACTAAGCTACATAACCCAACAAAATTTAGAACGCATCCAATTTAAAAATTCTAATTTAAAGTAATTATGTTTTTCAAGTTTCTATGCTTTTTTCATTTATTTCTACTTGGTGTCTCAAAATAATTTAAACGCGCTTTTTTTTTTCTTTAAGATACGTAGGCAATAAAAAAAGTTCAAAATAAGAAAGGGATTAAGAACACCCTCTAAGCGTCTGGAACGTAATATTCCGTATACTAAGCTTGAGTTTTCACTGCAATATAAGCAATATTTAAAATACTATAATTCTATAGATTTAATGAATTTTCAATACATCGAAGAATGATTCATTCTCTGGAGGATTACATTCATGCTTATAATAAAGTTTTTTTTTTATATATAATGTTGAAAGAATCATATTTTCTTAACATTTAAAACAAATTGTTGAGAAAACAACATTACAATTTTACTCTTTTGCAAGACGCTTGGAGGGTTAAGAACATGTTGATAAAACGGTTCTGTCATTAACTTTAAAAAAAAAAGCTGCACTTTTTAAAGTTATATTTAGAAATTTTTCTCCATTCTCTGACAAGTATAATTATAAAAAATTCCTTTTTTCTAAATACGATTAAATGTTGTTTAAATTAACAATTATCTGCTGCAGTATATATGTGCGCCCTACTTACGTAAAAACTAAGCTACATAACACGACAAAATTTAAACGCAACCCTTTAAAAAATTGTTTGGTCTATTCTGTTTTAAAGCAACTTATATTTTACGAACTTTTGTGCTTTTAATGATACATTTATTTATACAGGGTGCCCAAATATGTAAAATCACTTTATATTTTTATCTGTTGAAGTCATGTATGCAATAAAAATTAAAAAATCTTTCAAAATAAGGAGGTAAGAATTGAAATTATGTGGATAAAATAGTTCTGCCATAAATTTTCTTGCACTTTTTAAATTTTTATACGATTTTTTGAATCTATAAATAATATTTAGAAATATTTTCTCCATGCTCTGACAATTATAATTTATAAAAAAATTCCTTTTTTGATCCAACCAAAATTCATCGATTTATGATACAGTTTTAAATGCTATAAAACCATAAAAATCCCACCTCTGATCAAAGCTCATCAATTTTTATTTTTTCAAATATTAATTTCATAATTAATATTTTCCGCATGTATTTTCTCCAATGTGTGAAAATCATATCATTATTTTCAAGCACTTATTCCTAGCACCGCAGAAAAAAATCACAGCAAAAAGGTAATTATTACTAGAGATAATGTGTGAAACTATTAAAAAACTTACACTAAAAAAGGGTCGATCTACTAAAAAAATTTTAGTTTTTCACAATAATCCTTGCAATTACTAAAAAATTTTTTGTAATCTTACTCAGTTACAAGAAAATCTGTAAGAATAACTAGAAAAAAGCTAGCAACGAATAGTGTTAATAGCTTTATATTTTTAATAACTATTACTAAAACTCACACTGAAAAGCCCCGGGTTCGATGCTCGACACCGCCAAAGATGCACCGAGTGTATGCAGTTTAACTACTCGTTAAATAAAGGAGTTATGAAAATCCTGTCGTAGCAGTTACCATGGGTAATGATCTCTGGACTTTCCCTCCCCTTCAAAAGCATATCAAAATTGAGCAGGTGGCAATGATTGGTGCTGCCATCTATTGATGCTTTGCTAAAAATCTTCCGCTGCAGAAGTCTGTTTTCTTACCCACTGGATGTAGTTCAAAGGAAGCTCCTGTACCTCGGGCACACGTCAACAACAAAACTCATTTGGTGATTCTCGCTAAAAAGTTTTAAGTTAGTTATACGAAAAATTCATTAATACAGTTTACAAAATAAATGTTTGTTTCACTTGCTATAATTGCGTTTGGAATAGTTACTAAGAATCTGTGAGTAATGGTTACTAAAAATGATTTTGGAGCTGTTACTAAAATTTGCTTTGTGGCTCATATTAAAGAGTTTTAAGTTATACAAAAAAAAAATTGTTCAGTTTACAAAAGAAATGTTTGTTTCACTTGCAAAAAAAAAAGCTTGGAGTGGTTATTATTTGTATTGTGAGTAATGGTTACTAAAAAATTCTGTGGAATATAAATTTACTAAAAAATTTTTAGTAACCTCATGATTTTTTGTTTTATTTTATTTATTTTATTTTATTTTATTATTTTTTTTTATTTATTTATTTATTTATTTTTACAATGTACTTGATATCAGGAAGCTTAAATTTTTCACACTTATAGTTTCTAAACTACTCCGCCGAATTGCTTCAAATTTAGCATGTAAAGTTAAAATTTATGCAAAAATCGATATATAAAATTATCTTTCACTTTTTTTTTGCCCTAAAATAATAAAATTTAATATGGACAGTTCCTCAAACTGTTTTTTATAACATCTTTTATAAAAAACATAACTTTTAATCGAATGACTTAAGTTTGCCTTCATATTCCATAGATAAAAACACTCTAAAAACTTTTTCTGTGAAATAATATAGAATTTATTAGAAATAATTTACATTAACGCATATATGAATTTACTGAGTTGAAAATTTATATTTTGTTAGGAAAAAGAGAAACTATTCTGTAAATGTTTACATCGCATATCAATAGAAATCTACCCCCAACGACTATAATATATTTATAAAATACATCAATAATTAATCACATCTGTCTCTTACCGCAAATCATTATCTTCAGGACCATTTACGAAATAAATCCTTGAATATACACTGCTCAAAACAATTAAAGGATATTTTAAGTTTTATATAAAATAAAGATATAAACGAATTTTTTTTGCCGAAAATAGAAAAAGGAATCACAAATGCAAATTTTTCTGGTTTTCAAACTGCGGAGTATGCAAATTTTCAGTTCGACGTCAAAAACGTCGCTTCAGCGGCAGCGAATGAAATTTGACTTTCAACTGGATAAAAGAGAATGAAGACAAGGATGATCGGCATTCAGTGATTGCTTTGTTTCGATGAGTACGATGTCTCAGCGAAGTCATTTGACAGATTCAGAAGCTTGGAGAATTGTTGGTAGGTTAGAAGGGGGCCAAACTCAAGCCGAAGTAGCGCAAGCCATTGGAGTGTCACAAAGTGCCATTTACAGGATCTGGAACCGTTTTTTAGAGAGTGGATGTGCAGGCCGAAGACCAGGGCGAGGTCGTAGACGGGCAACAACGCCCAATGAAGATCGGTATTTAGCGTTAACAGCTCGGAGACACCGAAACATGAACGCTACGCTTCTCCAACAACACCTTCGCTCGGCTACAGGCACCACGATTTCAGCTCAGACTGTCCGAAACCGGCTACATGCTGTACGTCTGTATGCTCGCCGACCGATGGTATGTGTTAGATTAACATCAAGGCATCGTCGCGAACGCAGGAAGTGGGCAACCGAACATGTCAACTGGAGGAGAAATGTATGGATCAATATTCTGTTTTCTGACGAGTCCCGTTTTTCTGTGCATCCGGATAATAGGCGTATTTTCATCTGGAGGGACAGTGGCAGTCGGAATAATCCTGCGTTCGTGCACGAAAGTGTCAGATTTGGCGGTGGAGGAGTGTTGGTGTATGGTGGCATCTCCATTGACGGGCGCTCTGACCTCTACATCATTCGAGATGGAGCTCTGACTGGTCGCCGATATAGGGATGAGATCCTCAGACCTATTGTAGTCCCTTACGCTGCAGCAATCGGAGATAACTTCATTTTAATGGACGATAACTGCAGGCCACATCGTGCAAACCTGGTGGAGGATTTCCTTTTCGAGGAAGGAATCGTTCGAATGGAATGGCCAGCGTGTTCTCCAGACATGAATCCAATCGAGCACGTTTGGGACGCTCTAGGACGACGAGTTTCTGGCCGCCAACAACCCCCACAAACTCTCTAAGAACTGAAAAGAGCTCTTCTGGAAGAGTGGGGCTCGTCATTAATAGCCTCATTGAGTCCATGCCTCAAAGGTGTTCAACGTTGCTGGCCGCCCGTGGAAACCATACCCCCTACTGAAAATGATTTTCTTTGAAGAAAACACCTGTTCTTATTCTTTTTTTCTCATATGCACAAATTGCGTTTTTTTTCCTTTTGTACACAAATGCGCAATAAAATGCATTTTTTTCTGCCAAACATGTGTAATTTATTCTCATATAACCTACTATGTCTGCCGACCATGTATCAATCAGCTAAAAAGTTTCCCAGATACAAAATCCACCTAAAACTGCAATATCCTTTAATTGTTTTGAGCAGTGTACTAAACTAATTAAGAATTGCAAGTTGGAAATTGTTCGTCAAACGTAGGAAATGAGGTGCGCTCGTACTAGAGCTAGTTTTATAAATATTCAGATGTCAGTGCACTAATTGTTCCAGTCTTAAGCAAAACTACAAGAGTACAAAATTTATCACGATTATACATATTGAATTCAGTAATACGGAAATAATATTATTCCATCCTAAATAGAACATCATCACCATGGCAATCTATAATATTTACCTATCATGGGATATCATTGAATTAGTTACACATGATACAATTTAATAGAATGGAGAAAACTTTTATTAATATCTTCTTAAAATTTGATTCGATTTTCATCAAATTATAAATCACAAAATCCAGCAACGATTCTATATATTAAATTTCAAACCATTCGTTTGGGTAATTTTTACGATATTACATTTTTATGGACGGACATAAAGACAGACAAATGGACCAGATGATGGCATTAAGATACTACGTGCTTATATAATTAAGAACGTGCCTAAAAAGGTCTTCCGATGGCGCTAATCGGAGCTATTAATGCAAGAAAATCGTAGTTTTAACAGATAGCAAAGTACTAATGGAATTGTTTTTAATCATAAATTCATTCAAAAGCTCCAGTTGTTTAAATTTAAATAATATTTACCTTGTGATTTAACTCAAAAAACTAATGTCACATGAAAGGTGAAATTGTACAAAAAATTAATCAGCAGAAACTAGTTTAAAATATTTCGAATGTTTTGTATATCTGCAAGAAATTTCCCTGGAGTGGGAATTTACATTTTTCTTACACAAGAGACAGTATTCAAGTGCTTAAATCGCAAATAAGCTTAAAACTCTACATGGCAGCACGATTAGTACGCCTAACAGAGTCCGTATGCTATACAGCGTTCGTTTACACGGTTATCTGTCATTCAAAAGAGCAATTAAATATGAAAGTGCTAGCTTAAACATAGCATAGTTATGCATCTTTATTTTTACCTCGATCCATCTGATTGAATATAAAATGATACCGGTTGAATATTTCTAATCTCAGTAAAAAAGTGGCAAGGAATCTAACCATGCCGTTTTTTCGTATCATGTAAATGTTCTGTGACCTAAGCTATGTGGTAAACTCTAACACACACAGCTTACTCAAACAGACATTTGATCCGATCGCCATCCGCTAATATTCGTTAAACTTTCTTTCATATCTCACCAACATATCCTTGTAAAATCGAGTACAGGCTTGTCAATGATGTTAACCTTAAGTTTAAAGGTCAGATATAGTTTTTGCTCCAAATAGTCAATACCTTAGGCTAGACTTCAAGATGCACTAATAGTTACCAAAGCTTTTTTCATAGCTATTTTTGTCTTTCAAGTTAAATAAAATAAAAGCGCAGGATATACCCGACCATAACTTTCTTTTTCAAAAACGAAATACAACTTCATAGTAATATAATTTTTGCTACACTGTTAATGTACTGCCCAATGATATGCGAAATAAGTCAAATTACCACAAACGTGAATTTTCACCTACAACGGTAAATGTACAAGCATAAAAATACTGAAAAGAGTAATTCTACACGGAAAAGAATTTCGAAGTTTTTTTTTAATTCATATTTTGAGTACAGTATAATACATTGTATTCAGGCGTTTCGTTTCTGCGCGGCTAAACCGTGACATTCCGCATCTGCCTGAATTTTTATTTAGGATAATCCAAATTCTCACCAATAAATTTAAATAGTTATTATTGTTTTATAAAATGATAGGTATTCCACAAATAAATTAAAAAGAAATCGCTATTCAAAATTTTCTGGTGTGTTTTCCGACACTAGTAAGGACTCAATCCATTCATGCTGACGTCACACCTTCTGTCTTCAGGACTTGAGGGTTTCGATGGCGGCAATGGAGGATATTCCAAATCTTCGTTCGAGGCTATAAAAGGTCACGTGGTACCGGTAATTTACACAAAGAACTTCTGACTGATAAGCAGGGAGGCTGCTACTGCTTTCCCAACGAACTGTTTCTTTGGCTGGTGGAGATTTACATTGCATCTAACGAAGCTTTCTCTTCTTTACGCTAGAAGCGTAACGCTTTGGCCAAAGCGCACGCCTTGACCACGTGATCAAAACGTAAATGGATTATCCTCCATTAGGTTCGTTAACCAATCACACACATATATCACTTATATAGATCTGTATTTTAAATTTTTAATCTGCCACCGTTGCACTGGCTTTAATTAAAGAATTCTTATATTTTGCCTAGCAAATGAAAATTGTTTTATCTGTTTTCACATATAAGATGAATATCACATTATTGGCATACAAAATCGAAATTTCTTCTTCAGTATGCACAAAATGCCTTGAATCTAATTAGGAGATTATTACTACTAACTTGACCCTAAGCTGATATAGGTCAAACTAGAACGACTCCATAATTTTATTAGCCTGCGTAAGAGAGGCTTTATGATAAGAGATTTCCAGACCATTAATTGCATTTTTAGAGTCGCGTCTCTTAAGTTAAATTTTTCGAGCCTTAAGTGACACTTAATTATGACACTGACTGGAATATTCTTGGGACAGTTCCAGCTGTATGTGGCTTTTAAGAAATTGTCATTCTTTCTCACATTTTTACTGGCCATTCCATTATCTTGATTTTTGCTAAGAATGTATATCTGACGTATATGTTGACTATATGTTGATTTTTTTCAAAGTGAGATTTAAAACTATAATTAATTGAATAAGTTATTCTAGTATCTATACATTAATAAACAAACATTCCTTATTAACGTTAAGTTTTTTTTAACTTTTAGGAGTTATTGATTCAAAAATGATAAAAATTAGAATTTACAGATTTCTTAGATGCTGAAGTTTAATCTGTAAGTAAAATGCACTTTTTTAGAGCTTTTAAAAATTAGTTTCATATTTAATGTTCGTATAAGAATTGTTTACCAAAGAAATCATATATATTTAAATAAAAAAATAATAAAATTGAACCACAACTGTACTTTTTTTTATTATGTAAATTATACCTGGGAGATTTTGTTTTTGTTCCAATTTTTATTCTTTACTTTACACTATATTAATATTATACAATTTTATATTCTATAAAGGAAAAGGTGTTTTATTATTACATAATAAATATTATTAAAAGAATAAATTAGGTACATTCTTCTCATAAAATTGCAACTTAATGGAAATCTGTAATAATGTAATAATTATTTAATGGACGTAATACAAAATTCACTATTAATTACTTATAACTTTTAAGTAGCATTAATTTCTTTAAGGTAACGAAAAAATAATTCTTCATGTTAGGCAAAATGCAGGTAAATTATTTTAAAAGAAGAAATAACTCATCAAAATATTGAAATTTAATAATAAATAATGTATTTCCTATACGTCATTTCTGTATAAAATAAAGTATTCTTTGTTAGTATTTCTCATGACAAGCCAATTGTTACCAGAATAAAGAACAAAACAATATCGTTTATATTAATACCTGTTCAAATTATCATTATTATCTCAAGACACACCGCATTCCAAAGACAAAAATAATCATTACTTCAAAAATCTTAATTGATGGAATGCAGGTTATAGCGTCTTGCAAAAGGGTAAAATTGTTGTTTTCTCAACATTTTGCTTTAAATGTCAAAAAAATATGATTTTATCAACATTATTAAAAAAAAAGTTATTATAAGCATGAATGTAATCCTCCAGAGTATGAATCATTCTTCAATGTATTGAAAAGTCATTAAATATATAGAATTATAGTATTTTAAATATTGCTTATATTGCAGCTTCTAAAACTGGAGCTTAGTATACGGAATATTACGTTTCAGAAGCTTAGAGAGTTAATTTTAACAGTTGACTTTTTCGTTTCTAGGAAATATTTCTCTTGTAAGATCGATACTATGTCATTTCCTTTATTCCTCATGATAAATTATGTGTTGCCAGAAGAAAGAGCAAAAATATATCGCTTTTAATAATACTTATTTAAATTATTATTATTATTTGGAATTCCCGACCCGTTCTAAAGAGAAAAAATAATAATCATTAGTCTGAAAATAATAAATAGTAAACAAGTTATCAAATATTAACAAATGAGTTTTTCCTTGCTGTGTAATATTTCCCTTATAGTATATATGCTGTATCTTTTCCTATAGAGTAAAAAATGAAGAATAGAGATGAAGTATACCGTCTGGAGGTAATACTAAAAATATAACCCTAAAATTTGCCACATTAGACCCAAACACAACCACGTGCTTTTCCAAAAAAAGAAGAAAACTTTTAATAATTCAGTTTTTAATTCATAATGTAATGAAATACTACTTAGAATGCTTAAATATAAGCAGATCATTTTCATTTAGAGAAAAAATGCTCGGCTGATGTCAAAGAATTCTGTCCCTGTTCCACGTAGTTATTTAGCTATGGCAGAATTGAGGCATTTAAATTTGAATGATTACGCACATCATATTGTAAACCAATTTTACGGCATACTGCAACTCCATCTATCTTTTTTCTCGTAATCATTTCCTGTATTCATCAGTGCAAGTTACATATTGCCAAATTAAATAATATAAATATCGATTTAATAATAATGATTTAAATTATAATGCTTACCTCAAAGGAAAATACGATTTTTAAAAAATGAAATAATAATCATTAGTCTGACAGTAATAACTGATGCAATACTTTTCTAAGTATTACAACTGAATTCTTTGTTTTTCAAAAATATTTCAATTGTAGTATCTTTGCTATATCGTTTCCTGTATTCCCGTGACAAATCATCTATTGCCAAACTATGGAACAAAATAATATCACTTATAATAACGCCCGATCAAGTTATCATTATTCTTTCGAACGCCCAACACGTTCCAAGAACGAAAAGCAAAATAATCATTATTCCATTCAAGTACTTCTTGTAGTTCATAGAACACTCTAAGGTCTCACTATTCTTCTAAGACAAATAAAAGTATTTATACAGTTTTAGATCCCATTCGAGATGATATAAAATGTATAGGAGAATATTTTTATATTGCCTCTGCCTTTTATTCTAAACCATGCAATACATTCAGGTATCCATTAAAAAAATTTAGTCACCAGTAAAATACATTTTTTATTTATTCATTTAGTATATCACAAAAGTTTTTATGAATTGATTGAGACCGAATAACAGGTATTGTTTTTATTTAGTATATAATTGATAAAATTACTATAAACTAAGTTTTTTAAGTTTACTAATTTTTCTAATGTAACATATCGAAGTTATATAACTTCGAAAAAGATGAAATACAGAAAAAACTTAACTAACCGGCACGTTTGGTACACGCTGGTTACTGTACACTTCAATTGTACGGATAATTGACCACTACAAAAAACATGAATGGGGAAATGGGGGCGTAAATGTAAAAGTGAAGTAGGAAAGCACTTCACCTAGTTTCTTAACGAAGTTAATCTAATAATGTTTATTTTATTATTTTCAAATGTTCATTAAAAAAATTTTTCAGAGTTTAAAAAAATGTTTCTGCAATTTTTAGGGGGTTTTCTCTATATTTTGTAAAAAGTCAATATCTCATTAATATAAAATTGAGACCTAAATGACTAACATAGGCTGCTATCGATAGAAATTGAAGATAAATAATCGCCGTAAATACTTTAATTGTGAAAAATAAGTTATATTTAAATACTTTCTAACTACTTTCCGATAGAGTTGCTAGTTTTGTTTTTCTCTGCAAAAATATCACTATTAAAATGCATGGTTTGTCTGTTTTTATTTTATTTTATTTTTATTTTTATTTCTTCTTTTATTTTTGGCCAACGGTACTTCCATATGTGTGATCATATAAAAATATACAATTTGTATGGCGCCATCACAATAGAAAAAAATTACATTATTTTTTGCAGACATACTTACCTTTTACTTATCTGTTTGAAAAATGCGAAAAACAAGTATTATAAGCAAGAAAACAAAATGTTTTAATGGAATTATTAGAAAAAAGCTAACTTTATGTAAAGCATGAGTGTTAAAACGACGAAGGTCGATTTATTTCAGCAATATTTTCACTCCGTAAATCACGGGATATTGCAGTCGTATTTTCATGCTGGTCATCAAAAGTTTTCCTCCTGATAATTCTGTTCACGCGAATAGTCCTTTTCAGGGGTCTCCCGGACCGTGGCAAGTTTTGGAAACTATGAGCATCCTTATGTTTTTTAAAAATATCGTTCACAGTTGATTTTCCAATCTATAACTTTCCCGCAATCTCACAAGAGGATTAGTCCTTCAGCAACAAACAAATAATTTGTTTATGAACAATAATTGTTGAACCTTTCATTTTTTTTTTTCAGTTGCGTTAATCGCGTTCATTAATTAACAAATGCGGTCAAAAAATACTTTACCGATAGCAAAAACAAAGGAATAACGAATGGCCGGAAACTTTTGCACACGAGTACTTCGAATTCCTCCCCTTTGCATCAAGTGTCTTCAATATCCAATCAAAATAATCACATGGTCACAGGACATTTGCATATTCCTAATTTTTGGAGTAATTGCGCTTCTTCTTCGTTAAAACGTTTAGGCAAACAATTGACCAGAAACTTTTGAACTCTGGCCAGAAACTTTTGACCGCCACCGTATATTCTTCTAATAACGTTTTAACTCAATGAAGAATTCTAACAATGCAATTTTAATGTATGTAATACAAATGCAATTTTGAATTAAATAAATATAACAGTTCATTAAAATACTATTTTTAAAAAATACGTTATAATCGTATTTACATTAATGCTAAAGAAATAAGATAAGTCTCCTGCTTCTCGAGAAAAAAATAAAAGCGGATGAAAATGTTAACGTAGTTTTGACAAATGATTTCTTTCATTTCTCACTCATTTCTCGTATGCGATCTTTCTATATAAAAAAGGAGTTTCATTTTTTGTATTTTCCGTTACGAGCCGTATCTTACCAGAATAAAATACAAAATAATAATCCACATAATACTGCCCGTGCCAGTATCATTCTCTCGACCAACACGTTGCAAAGAAAGAAAACGAAATAATCAATATTCCATTCAAGTACTCCATAAGGATCATAGAATACTCTAAGGGTTCCGCACTATTCTAAAAGGAATAAAAGTTTATAGGACTTATTTAGATCATGTCCAGATGTTACAAAATATAAAAGAGGAGATGTGTCCCTGTTTTTTATTCAAAACCACGTGATACTTAGTGAAGAACTTTGTTTTTAAGAGAACTTTATTATGTAAGAGGGTGAAATTCATTATGTACAAAGAATTATGAATACAGTTAATGGTGTTAGTCAGCAATATCTAAAATTCTCTTTCCTAATCTTAAAATCAGTTAGTTCCTCAATTTCTCTCAGTAAAATTCTTATTACGGGCGTAGAATACATTCGTATATTTAAACTATCTCCTTGGTAAATTATAAAACTTCTTTTTCTTTCACATTTTTCTGAATGGATGTATCATTTTTCCTCTGTTCTCAAGATATTTGTAAAATAAGATGCTTAATTTATTATTTTATGCATGAAAATTTGACGAGCTGCGAGTAAAATTTTAACTTTTTAGATAAAATTAAGTATATATTTTGGACAATTTAAAAAAAAAAAGAGACTTCCTTTAAGAAGAGTATATAAGAAAAATACGTTTAACAATATTAATTTGTCTAGACGACACTTTAAATATACGAATGAACCCTACGCCCACATGTTTAATGTTAACAAGGTGAATGGGGGAGTTGGCTGACCAACAGGGCTAAAAGTATGGAATACATTTTTATGTTTAACCTTTAACTGCTGTGACAAAAATTGTCGCATAACTACTGTAAGCGGTCTGTCAGACCGCTTAATCTAAATATGAATAAAATGTTAAATTAGCTCTCAGAATACTATTTTTGTGTTAAACTTTATGTACAGGGCTATAATAAATAATATTCATCTATTCAAAAGTCTCTAGAGATAGTAATAGGTCTCCAAACGAAACAAAATTAGACCAGTATCTATAGTTAAACTAAAAATTACGAGTTAAACTCCAAAACTTGAAAAACTCAGCGGTCTGTGAGACCGCTAACAGTAATTAAGGGTTAAAATATCCCATGAAAAAAATTATTTTCTTCATTTTGCGTATGGCTCTTTAAAAAAGTCTCTTTCCGTTTTACTTCACAAAATATTCCTAAAACCTATATTTAATTCAATTTGAAGACTTACAATAGTATTCATATTATTATTTATTTAACAAACTGTATCCTTAAACACATGCTTAATTTTTTTTTTTGAACTGCTAAAATACTATTCACAACTTGTCAGCTTCACTAAGAACTCAAAACATAAAGTAGGGTCAGTCGGATAATTATGACCAGGGAGTAATTATAACCACCTCCATATTGGAGAAAACTGTGTACGGCAGAATTTTGTTTCATGCTTAGATATTGACCTCATAATGTATTTTTCATTTTAGATATTCTTTATCACTGGTCCTAAGCATTTTTGATATCTCGTTTATGTCTTTTACAATGACGATTTTTTTTAATTTATAAATTTTTGAGAATCACCCATCACTACCCATATCTTAGCAGCAGTTTAAGGTAGAAGCGTGAAAATAAAAATAAGCAACCTATTAAAAAATTATTAAACTTTTTTCACCTATTTGAGAAATCCTCACCATCCTAAAATATTAACAGCAGTTACGAAAATTTAGGACGTTCTGCCATATTTCAGGAGCAGTTTCAGATAGAGGCAGAAATTTGAGGTTACCTAATCTATTAAACAAACTTAAACATCTGTTTTATCTATTTTATAAATTCTCACCTAAGCGAGTTTAATGTAGTGTTCGCACTTTTAGGATATTTCGTCTTATCTCTGCAGCATGTTTAAGCAGAAGTAGGAAAGTCAAGCTAACACACCTCTAAAAAATAGTGAAACATAGATATTTCAGTCATTTTAGAACTATTTTGTCTATTATGTGATCAAAATCCACTTTGAACCGGATAATGCAAGATTATACGAATAAGACAACAATTATAGATGTTTGATTAGATATTAAATTTTTTTTCAAGTTTTCTTTAGAGAAACCGACCAGCATATCGAACGAAAGCTGCCAAGACTGAATATAGGCTTAGGTATTTGGCCAAGACGAATAATGAAGAAGCCTTTTTAAAAACATTAAAACAATTCATATTTTTAATTGTCATTTAATAAAGATGTTTAGAATATTAGAAATACAATTAGATATGAAATGAAAGAGAAAGCTTTTACATTTTTTATTTGTTATTTGAAAATGTCACATAAATAAATAAACCAAATCAATTTCTGACAAATAAGCAATGCATCATTGTAAAAATTTTCTACCAATTTCTTCAAGATTTCATTTTAATATTAAGATATTTGTTTCGGAATTCAAGAAAATTGTATTCAGTTGTTTTATTTCAAAGAGGAAACTGTCTTTTTCTTAAATAACAATTCAAAGCATAGATTTTTTAGGGTAAAATTTACTTATAAAAAGATCTGGTTTATCAATATGGAAATATGTATAGTAAATATTATGTAAAATAGATTTAAATTATTATTCGTTATTTCCCGTAAGGCATGGTGACGTCACTGCGACGTCGTTGTGAAGTCACATTGTGACTTTGTGACCACCCGTAAGACATGGTGACTTCACGATGACGTCGTTGTGAAGTCACATTGTGACTTTGTGACCGTCGATGTGACGTCACGTAACGTCGGTGTGAAGTCACAGTGACTAAAATGTGAAGTTGTTATGGCCGTTTTAGAGCTCGTTTGTGACGTTTCACAAAGTGGTCACAATGTGACAAATTTGCGAAAAATGTGTCATTTGTGACTAATTTGACATTAACAATGTGACGAAACTGTGACAAAAGCAACGATATTTAAATTGCCAGAAACATGTTTTTTAAGGTAAATAACATGTTTTGAAGAATATTTATAATTTTCTAAAAAATTTTAATAAAGTCACTTCTCAGTCACAATGTAACGTCACTGAGTGGTGGCATTTTGGTCACAGATGTTATGTGACCAAAGTGACTCACAGTGACGTCATTGTGATGTCACTGTGACCATGCATGCTATGACGGTAGGTTTACCTATTTACCGAATATTCGTTATTCGGCCGAAATCAGTATTTGGTGCATCTATAATTCAAATAATGGAAAATTGTTGTCAAAACTTGACTCACCACTCGTATAGAGATGTCGATATACCAAAAATAGACCGAAAAATAAGCCACTTACCTAAAAAAGCAAAAAAATAATTATTAGTTTAATTGAATTAGACGTGTTTAAACAATAACACCATAGATTATATAAATTCTAGGAAATTTCAAAGCTGATAAAATAAAAACTTTAAACATTCCATTTATAATTTATCAAATCAATAAGTCGGAAATTGCACATCAAACGTAGTAAATGAAGTGCGTTCACACTGTAACGAAGTTTTAAAAATATTCAAACCTTTTATTCTTATAACATATAACTTATTACGCAATTTGAAAATATTAAATTGCGGTTTGCAGGAAGTTGAATTATACTCAAAATGTGTGGCAACAATGATTTGAAGAGCTGACGTTGAGGCTCCTGATTTGCAGATTTATTAATTTATTCTTTATTATGTGTACTCTTCTTAAAGGGATTTTTAGGCGAGTTCGTAATTATGTAAATACGTAGCACCTATTGTTGTCGTTCAGTCCGTCCGTCTGTCTGTCCATCTATCTGTCCGTCCACATGTAACAACGCAAAAACTACCAAACTGAATCGTTTGAAATTTAAAATACATAATTATTACATAATTTTGTCGAGTCATTTCAAATTTTATGAAAATCGGATGCATAGATCAATTACGGGGACAATCAAAAGGATTCCGTTACATCATGGTCAATGGGGAAAAAAGTTTCAAATGCATTTTAATCGTTTGAAATTTTAAATACATAATTTTGTCCAGTTATTTCAAATTTTATTAAAATCGGATGCATAGTTCAATTACAGGGATAAATCAAAAATATTACGTTACGTTACAGTTAATGGGGGAAAATGTTTCAAATGCATTTTAATGGTGTTACACTCATTCGAACGTAATAAAATTGGTATGCATCTATAAAGTACATATTATAATATACATTTTGCATAATCTGTGGTGCAAAGAATATTTTTTATTGATTTACAAGGCCACACAGAAGTATTCCATTGCATAATGGTATAGGGAGAACATTGTTTGGTGCGCATTTTAATTGTGATTATTTACAGTTTTATGAGATTGATATATGAGAGTGATATTTTTATAACTTCGTTATCGTACGAACGCATTTCATTTGCTACGCTTCACGTTCAATTTCCAACTTGTTTATAACTGCCAAAATATTTCTAAAATATATGCTTCATTTGAACTGAAATCTAAAAGTCTTATATCTTAAAGTATATAAAATCTGTTGAAATTATTAATAATAATAGTAAAATTAGATGTAAATCGATATACATCGATGTAAATCGATATGTTAGATGTAGATCGAGAGGCGGCAGAACAAACGGTCACCTCATCCATATCTCGGCTGAAATTCCAGAATTTGTTAAAATTCAAACCACATATTAAAACGCAATCGATCTGTCAAGTCCTATCTTGGTTGAAAAAACCTAAAAACCCAATATTAGCAGTTGACTCGTAGGTTTATCAATGTGTTTTTCCACACTAAAGGAATGAAAACAGGTAGGACTGGGAGCAAGAAAACACAAGGTTGAACCTACGAGTCAAACGCTACTATCGAGTTTTAAGGTGTTTCCACCAAGATATGAGTTGGCAGATCGATTGCGTTTTAATATGTGAATCGAGTTTTAATTATTTCATGAATTTCAGCTGTGAACTCGATAGGTGGTTGTCTGTTCTGCCGCCTCCCGGTCTATTAGAAAAATGAAAAAAAAATGTTATAAATGAACAATGAAAACCTTTAACCCATTCACTAACAACGCCATATGCGTATCTCTTTTAATTGCCAAAGATGAACGTTTTAATTTTTTTAAGCTACAATTTTAACAAATAATAGTAAATTCCTAGTGGAAATATATCTAATCATTATTGTATGAGAAAATAACCAAAATATATATGTGACGATTTAAGGAGAACTCGAATTATTTCCACTGGTTAAAAAGAAACACACAGTCATGGCAAGCGAGGGAAAAAACAAAATAAATAAATAAATGTAGAAGATCCAATAATTAGTCATGGGCTTCTGTAAATTCATTTATTAAATTCGTAATAATGAGGAAGGAAAAGCTCCTTTTGCAAAAATTCCATCATTATTTCAGCGAGCTGTCCTCATCGAAGAAGCAACCCAAGAAATCTTCTTTTTCATCTCGAGACTTCCACCTTTTTAAACTAAAAAGAAAGTTCTGGAACATTCTGTAACCTCAAACCATCATTCTTTTATGTAAACAGAATTCTTGTCCAGCTACGAGATTATTTTCCACAAACGATAAATTTATTTTTTAAAAAATATTATTTAACCAATTTATAATTGACTCAGAATTTTAAATATCTTAGGCAGACGATTTTTATAAATGATTAATTTTAAGAGAAAAAGAAAAGAAATGAATTTATTAATATGCACACATCAAAGGTTGACGTAGGAAAAATAAATAAATAGATAAAATAAAATAATGATATTTTTTGAAAGGTATGGTTTTGGAATAAATTTAATAAGACTTTCTTAAAAAGGGTTGATAAAAACATAGAAGAAATCAGTTTTATTTGGAATATTAAGAAATAAAGTTTTAATTAAGAATATTTTTAATTTAGAGCCATCTTTTTTAATTTACGCATACTGGAATAATGTTTTTTAAGGCAAATTAAGAATTTATATCGTCTGCATAAGGATTAACAGATTAGATTTAGAAACAAGATTTTAATTTAAAAATTTGAAGTAAGTACGGAATATTATTATAAGAAAATTAAGATAGTATAAAGGTTAGTTTTGGCGAAAAAATTTTAAATTTGTAATATTATCCCCCCTCCCCAAGACTTTGTATGAAATTGATAGTTAAATAAAACTACAAGTTCAGACAACAGAAATATAATAATTTAGAAAAGTTAAATTTTGGAATAAAACTGTCAAACTCAGGAAGCCAAGAGATGGAAGAAAAGAAAATTAACGCAATATAAAAAATATTAGCGATTAAAATAAAATAGTTAAGAGAAAATAATTCTGAATTAAATTTAGGTAGGAGCATTTCCCTGAAAGAAACACAATAATGTTACAACATCACTTATTATTTGTAAGTGCATAGGAGATAATACATATAATAACATATGAATAATAAGTAAATAAGTATTGAATGTAAATAGGATGTAAATAAGTTATGAATATTAATAAGCAAGAGATAAAAATATAATAAAAACAATAAAAATTCGTTCTCATGGAAGTTTAAATAATTACAATGACTTAATGCATAGTTTATTTTAAATAAGTCCTTTAAATGAAACAAGTCTTTCAATAGTATATATAAAAGAGTCTTTTCCAATGTTCTCTGAATACAGTCTCTTTAATTAAAAATCTTCAAACCTAGTTTAATCTTTGGTTTTAATGGTATGTTGGATCCAACATCTTTCAGTACTATATCAATTTTTCAATAATAAATAGCATCACTCTCAATATCAATAATAAATAATATAGAAAAATTTAAATAATAACAATAACAACAATAATAAGTAATAGTATAATAAGACTCCATATCCTAATATTTTTCAATAAGAGTATAATTAATACTAAACTTCATTATAGAAATCATAATAATAATAATAATAGTAAAACAAGAGTATAATCAAAAGAAAATATCACTATTTGTTTATTATTGATAGGGAAAATATTGGTTGAGGATAAAAATAATTACATAGCAACTAAATAATTTTCTTATCTTCTAATAGCATAAGAAAGTATTTTTTGCTAGCCGAAAGAATAAACAAAAAAAAATCATAATAATTCCAAAATCCAAATAAAATTAAATCTAACTATTTAGAAAATGGACTCTCATCCAGTATTTCCTTACAATAATTCCTCTCTGATACTCTTTTACAAACTTGTCAAATTTGGTTATAAGTTTTCAATGCCAAATGTAGAATAATGTTTTATCTACACATGGTTTATAAACTTTAATAATAAAATACAAATAGGAATAAAAGGAGTCATTCTTAATTGAGAAATAGAAATAAAAATAGTGTGCTTTTTTGAAAAACTTTTAATTTCTGTAGTTTTCACAACCACTGAAAATCACATATTAAGTTATAGGTTTGAGTTGAATCATCAAATTTTATAACTGTTATAACATAAATATCTGCTGAATAAACAGAATAATACTAATGTCAAATACATGAGTAAATATAGTTAGACTTAAACACCCTTAAAATTAATTTATCAACATCAATTTGAAAGCTTTTACAATCAAAGTGTTCACCTTATGCCTGCATAAGGAGCCCAATTTAACCCCAAAAACTCCCAAAAACAAGTAATATTCTTGTAGGCCTCCAAGAACATACCTGCTAATGTTGAAAATTATGGTGATAAAATATTTAAAGACTAAGAATTAAAACTTAATCTACTGTCTTGACTTTAGTTTGATCTAGTGATTGTGACTGTATCTGAGGTTTTGTTGATTGTTTGGGTTGCTCATGAAACAGTTTAAAATCTTCTGGTGAAAAATAGGGTCTTAATTTAGAAACATGCACAATAACGGAATTCTGTCCTGTCTCATAATTAAATTTATCTATTTCATAAGTTACATCAGAAAGTTTATTTATAATTTTGTATGGTCCAGAGAAAGTAGGTTCTAATTTTCGAGTGTTAGGGTATTTAAATTCTTCATAAATTACAGAGTCTTGTATTTTTAATGGGCATTCGACAAAATTTCGATCATAGAGCCTTTTACTTTTACGGTGAAATTCCTGAGTTCGCGCTTTCGCAATTTTGAGGGCTTTGTCTACTGATGTTGTACACATTTTAACTGCCTCACACAGAACCATTACCCACCTTTTTAAAAATCTGAATCAAAATTATCGCGAAAATTATAACTATATTTAGCTGCTAACTTTAACCAGAAATTTTATCTAATAAAACAGAAATTGTAAATATCATAGATATACCTTAAATTGGGATCAACTTTTAATTCTATTATTTTATAGATCATAAACAGATTCAAAAATTTTAACTATAGGTAATTTCTTACTTAAAATCACAAAATTTACTGACAAAATTAATCATATTTATCAGTCAAAATTCTAGCAACAGCCTTGCACAGTTCCATCTTTCTTACTGAATTTAAATAAATTATAAGAATCCGGGAACCAAAGCTCACTGTAACCAGAAATTCTAACAAATAAAATGAAAAACATAAATGTTAACTTAATTTTCAGCTCAAATGTCTAGTTGTAGGAACATTATCATAAAAATACTGCATTCTGAGAATAGTTCTTGATAACAAACAAATATCAATAAATTAGAAAATGTACCTTTTTAAAAAATAACTTGAGCTTCTAAGTTCTTTTATACTTCATTATTATTACGAACTTATCTTTAAACGTGCATAAAAATATCATAATAATCTTAATAAGTAACAGTAAATATCTTAAGAACATCATACTCCTCAATTAAATCCTTACGAATAAAAATATTTCAATCTTCAACAAATAATAATGATAATAATAATACTCATAAATAGATTAATAAATAAGACTCAAAGAAAAACAAAACAATAAATAAATAAACCTCACAAATAGAGAATAAACAATCTACACAAATGCTTAAAAAGGATACAAATAATATTCAATTAATTTGAAATAACTCACTCTTAAGAAGAATTTCTCAAGATGATCCTAGGAGAGACAATAATAACGAAAATTATGAAAGTAAGTAGCAATCGGCATTCAGTTGTCTCTAAACGTTTTTTTTTTTTTTTTTTTTTTTTTTTTTGTCATTACTACCAGTAATATTTAAAGTCAATGATCGCATATTTGGGCCACAACAAGATGAATGGCGCTTCTATTCCTTATTAAATCCAATTTGAAATCACCAGGTCTCAAAAATTTATCATTATGACCAAAAATATCAAGCTTCAGGAATTCACGAGAAGTCAATTATCGGCGATTCACAAACCTATCATCATTTCGTTCCACAGCCCATTCCATTAGCAAGCTGAAAATACCATATAGACTGTCCTTTAATCGAATTTCGGCGATAGCATGCTTTTCTTCGTTCCATCGCAATTTTCTTTAAATATCATTCATTAAAAAGGCAGCACAGATAAAAAATCCTGTCGACTTTTCGATTAGTTGTGACGATTTAAGGAGAACTCGAATTATTTCCACTGGTTAAAAAGAAACCCACAGTCATGGCAAGCGAGGGAAAAAACAAAATAAATAAATAAATGTAGAAGATCCAATAATTAGTCATGGGCTGCTGTAAATTCATTTATTAAATTCGTAATAATGAGGAAGGAAAAGCTCCTTTTGCAAAAATTCCATCATTATTTCAGCGAGCTGTCCTCATCGAAGAAGCATCCCAAGAAATCTTCTTTTTCATCTCGAGACTTCCACCTTTTTAAACTAAAAAGAAAGTTCTGGAACATTCTGTAACCTCAAACCATCATTCTTTTATGTAAACAGAATTCTTGTCCAGCTACGAGATTATTTTCCACAAACGATAAATTTATTTTTAAAAAAATATTATTTAACCAATTTATAATTGACTCAGAATTTTAAATATCTTAGGCAGACGATTTTTATAAATGATTAATTTTAAGAAAAAAAGAAAAGAAATGAATTTATTGATATGCACACATCAAAGGTTGACGTAGGAAAAATAAATAAATAGATAAAATAAAATAATGATATTTTTTGAAAGGTATGGTTTTGGAATAAATTTAATAAGACTTTCTTAAAAAGGGTTGATAAAAACATAGAAGAAATCAGTTTTATTTGGAATATTAAGAAATAAAGTTTTAATTAAGAATATTTTTAATTTAGAGCCATCTTTTTAAATTTACGCATACTGGAATAATGTTTTTTAAGGCAAATTAAGAATTTATATCGTCTGCATAAGGATTAACAGATTAGATTTAGAAACAAGATTTTAATTTAATAATTTGAAGTAAGTACGGAATATTATTATAAGAAAATTAAGATAGTATAAAGGTTAGTTTTGGCGAAAAAATTTTAAATTTGTAATATATATAAAACATTTCAGAATATTTTTCTCTGTTCACAAATACAATTAAAATTCAATTTTTTTGTATACATATGAGCGCTAAGTTTTCTAACTTATTAATTTCATTGCTATAACAGCGTAACAAACAGAAAGAGTTATATTGTAAAAAATATGATACTCTCCGCCAAAAAATTTCAGGAGTTAAATAATTGCTTTGAAAGTTTCACCATTTTTTATTTTTTCATCAAAACAGATTCAAAACGAAATATACGATTGAATAATGAACTGAAAATAAATCAAAATAATTTATTGTAATGAATACGTATCATGAAAAACTCAATTTGTTTTTTAAATATATCCGGGTTTTTTAGTTTTTTAATTATTTTTTTTTTAATCGTAAATTATTTTTTATGTGAACATGATGTTTGTCGCTTTTAATAGGCATATTTTTTTAAACGCAATATTTTTTCACTGCTTTCATCCTAATATGTATTCGAATTACCACTATTCCTGTTATGATGCAGAATTATGGATCGGGTTTTTTATTAGAAGTTTTGTTGTTGTTATTAAAAAACCAAATTGGACAATCCATTTTCTCAATGGAGCATGCATAGAGATCTCATAGTCTTTTCCCGGGTGAAACAAACTAAACTAATACTCCTCTTCCTTTTCCAAAGTTTGTTTTCCAAAAAACAAATTCTCAATATATTTTTCCTCTTTTTTTTTATCATTTATTTATATTCCTTGAATTTAATTGAGTATCAAAATGGCGGTAAAATCTGCAATAGTTTTGCTTCGGAACACCTCCTCCTCCTTCCGATATCACATGTTATCATCCCTCAACACCCCCTCCCCCCGGTAAAATATCGTTATCAAAGTGGTTTTTTTTTTTTTCTTTTTTTTTAAGAACATTTTTTGTTTGCAATGACATACAAAATTGGTTACATTTATTTTTCGCAAATTTTTAAGGATTCAAGTGAAGAGAAGGCAATAAAATATCGCTCTGCATTAAATAACACTTAAAAGAAATATTTACTATTTAAAAGTACTTTATGGTGCTTTTTTGTTACCAGTGCATTCCACAGTAATTAAAGTCTCCTTAGTCTTGCCCTGAACGGAGGTGGGAGGAAGGTCAAATAGAAATTCTTATCAACAAAACAAGTGGACAACATTCTTTCTCTTTCATTTATTAAAAAATACGAGATTCATTTCAAATATACTTGAGATATAGTCTCTCGAACTGTCATTATATATACATATACTTATGAAGAAAAAAAGGAATATCAAATGTTTGGGAGTATTCTATATTTTAGAATTAAATGATTTTATAATAATTTAGTGATTTTAAAAATAACTTTGTGTTTTCATAAAAATAGACGCGAAAAAGACTAAAAAAAGGTAACATATAATTTTGAATCAAAGATCATGTTGCAAATAAAAAGAGAAAATTTTAATTGGACCAAAAATTATATCGATATCAGAAGACAAACTCCCTCCCCTTGAGATATATTACGATATCATGTGCCAAACACCCCTCCCCCCTAAAATAACAACAATAGATACGCACAGCCGTTCTGATGAATAATCAAGAACATATTTTTAATCCTCAACTAATAGGAATTTTAGTTTATTTTCTGTGTCTGTCTGTGAATATTCTATGGAGTATAAGTAATTTGAATGCGAATTTGTTTAAGGGCAAATGTTCTAAATTCAAGTTTTTAATAAACTGGAAAACTTCTATTTCATGTCTTTTATGTATAGAGAAATATTTTTATGAATATTTTCACAAACGCTGTAGTTAAAATGTACTAAACTTGAGAACAAGTATTGTATTAAACAGTAAAATCAATGTTTTATTAAATATTAAATGTACAGAAGTTGAGTTCTTCAATTAAACTTCGGGAGAAAGAAATCTTTATACTTTTATAAAGTTATTTGTCGTTCCAAATTAGGGTGGTGTGAATAGAGTTACCCCCGTCCCTCTTCCACGCTTAATTCCCTTCGAAAAAAGTTTTTTTTTTTTTTTGAAAATTTATGGTTTGATTTGCAAGCGTTATTAAGTGTTTTGGGTACAAGTCGCTTTTGGATTATGTTCGCACTCTTTCCAATCAATGTCGGGTTGAGCCTATTTTTCAAAACTTTTGAAAATCCTGAATTATTTTCAAATGATAAAGTTATACATTTGAATATTAATGAGTATAAAGTTGTTCATTTTTATGCAAAATAAATAACATTGGTGGTAAAAATAGAGCAATAGATTACTTATCCATAATTGTATTAAAATGTGTATATTTATTTGTTTATTTATTTTTTACTTCAAGTATGGATCTAGGTGAGATCAATCTCAACTTGACGTATGTCGTGTTCACGTTAATGAAATTAGTTTATCTGGTTATGTTAGGTAGTCATAATTGTGCAAATTTATAACATTTTTTCCACAAATGATAGACGCAAGATCCTTTTCGAGTACATTCCGTTTTTCAAGTACTTTGACACTTATACCCCATTAAGAACAAGCTCTATCAATGCAGCCCGATTATTGCACGGGTGAAAAATACCAGAAAAAAATCAAATAAGAATGATTCTGACAATAATAAATTTACAAAAATGGAGACACAAACATCGAAAACAACAATGAAATTACTTTTGAACCAAATCACGTTAGCTAAATACAGCAACAATTCAGAGATTATAACAATAATATAAGTGATTTGCAACAATAGTCTTAAAAAATATGCAATAAGAACATTTTATATGTTAACCATAATGTTTTTATCTGTCTATTTTTTTATTGTTGGTCTCATCAAAAAATTATAATTTACACTCGCACTAAAATTTCAACAATGCTTTAAAAATAAATTGTTGCAGTTTTATTTCAGACAACAAAGAATTATTTATTATTACTAAAAATATCAATGATAATTGCAAGCGATTAACTTTGTGCGATTTATCAAAGAGATTAAAGTATTAAAACAACATAATTTCATATTATTTCGTATAATTTTTATTAAAACAAGTTTATTAAAGCTTTATTTTGATATTTGTTAAAAAAAATCTTAATATTTTATAATCATAAAAAAAATCTGAATAACAGTTACTGATTCACCGTACAAGGAATATCACTTCCTTCCGTATTCAATTATTGAAAAAAATATAAACATCATTTGACTATTTTAACGGTAATGATCAAGTTTAAAGTCGTGAAAGTTTCAAAGAAGGAGCCTGCTGCCATCTACGACAGAGATACCATTCAGAAAAAGGCCATTAAGATCCTATCAAAGAATGGGTACAAATTTGTGGATGAAATTGGACGAGGATGTTTTGGCGATGTTCTGGCTGTCAAGTCGAAAAGAAATAAGAAAATATTGGCAGCAAAAATAATTCGCCCAGATCTAACTTCCAATGGTGAATTATCATTATGGCCTCAAATCAATCACAAGAACATTGTTCCTGTCTTAGATATCATTAGGCGAAAAAATGTGGATATATTCCTCATGCCACATCATCCTAGTTGCCTGATAAATGTTCTACATGAATGGCACGTTGGAGCAGCCCGTTACAAACCAGAATTCTTCCAACTTACTCTTGGATGGCTCAGAGACATGTTTACGGGCCTTGATTACCTGCATCGTTCCAAATTATGTCATTTAGATCTAAAAGTAGACAACCTGTTGATTACATCTGAGAATATCGCAGTAATCTGCGACTTCAGCGCCCTGGATAAATTGGATAAACCAACAAACAATTATGCACTGCCTCAGTATTATTGTCCAGCGGAGGCATGGCCAGAAGAAGTAGGTGGTCAGCGACCCTTTGTGGATGGAGCTGCATTTGATGTTTGGGCAGCAGGCATGGTTGTCTTTTACATTTTCTCAAACCGTTGGATGGAAAGACATTTGTGGGGTAAAACAAAATGGATTTATGAAATATACCCACTTATGCACAAGTGCTTGCAGATGACATTTTTCAAATCACTAATGAAAGAGGCCTATCGTTGTGTCAGATTGACTAATAAAGATCATTTTCAAGCCCTGAATCTCTTGCAAGGTATACTTCGATACAGACCAGAAGATAGACCAAATGTTTCAAGAATTTTAGAGCATCCATTTCTGATTGAGAAGAAAGAAAATGGCAAGTTTTTAGAGCCTGATGAGATCTGGGTTCAAAACCAAACTAAAATATATGATGAGATGCAGAGTATGTCAAGTGCGGAGTTCAATTTTCGACTAAAAAATCAATTAAAAAATATTATCAAAAAAGCTCGAGATGCTGTGGAAGAAACTTTGAAAGATCCTGTATATGTTGAAAATGACAAATCCTTGTATTCCAATTCATTTGAACGTTCAGATGTAAAATCAAAAGATGACACAGAAGAAAACCTATCACAGAATATATGTTCTTCACTTAACGAAAAACCTACAAAAGTCCACAAGAAAAATAAGTTGTCAAAATTCTTCGACAGATGCCGCTCCATTTTCTCCCGCCGTCAAAATAAGACAGTAAAATAGCGACAATAATCGACACGCAACATATTAATGTAACATTTTTCATATTCACATGTATTTCAGAATATCTTTCATTCTCATAAATTGAATTGTTATTTATCTTATTCAACAAATAAATTAAAAATTGCAAGGATTGATATTTTGTCATTTCTAGGATACTAAATACACCTTTTCTTAGAATATACATATGACTTGTAGAAATCTTCCTAATGAAATTAATTTTACCTTGGTATTTACCTATCACAGTATATTCCATTTCATTGGATTATTCTATTTACATTTTGACCTAATCTAATCAATATTTATTAAACATATTAAAGTTCATTTAAGAATATCATCACAGGCTCTTGAAACGGTTTGCGGATTAGTCAGTACATTAATACAGTTAATATTTGATTTCTTGATTGGATCATGTAATGTAACTATGGCAATTGTTTTAATTGAGAAGTTTAAATAATTTCCATAGACAACGCCGAGTTGATATTCTTCTAAAGAATGTTATTTCAAAATAGAATTCAAAACACACATGAGCTTGTTTTTCTTTAGGTATCATATAAATTTTTAAGTATTGAACAAATTAAATTATTTTAATATCTATATATTAAGAGGCCACTCGAGTCGCTCAAAAATACGCGGATGTGTTAAGTCTATGAGGGCATTATTATGAAATATCTCGCACAAAGTTTAATATTTTTACATGATTTTTTTTCGTAGGATATCTGAGGATTTTCTACAAGAGGCAATTTTTACAAATTCAATTTTGGTTAGATATTTTTATATTATGATAGCTAGAATTTCAGAACTGGTTCCAACCGGTTCTTAAAGTTAAAATAATTTTTAAAATATTCTGAAACCAAAACCGGAAAAGTAAAAACTTGACCACTTATAGATCGTCCTCAGCTATCCTATACAAAACAAATCATGTAACAATATTAAAATTTGAGCGAGATATTTGAAAATAACTCCCGCATAGACTTAACATTATCATCCGGGATTTTTTGAGTGACTAGTGTAAGCTCTTAATAAATAAACATTTTATTAACGTAATGTGTTTTTATTCTTGATAATGTATATTTCCGGAGTTTCATACAAAAATAATAAAGTATAGAGAACAGAAAGCTGTTGAACTAACCATCCTTTCATTTACTTGTCGGCTTAAATTTTAAAATTGTTTTAAACCCGATTAATATATTAAAATGCAACTGATCTTCCAAGTCATATCTTAGTGGAAAGGAAACCGCCCAGACGCAATTTTGATGGTTAATTGAGAGGTTTACTATCGTGTTCTTCTGCATCCATGTGTATGAAAACATGGAGGACTGGATACAGGATATTCTCTCTACAAAGGTATATTAAACAATCACCACGAAAATTGGATCTGCAGATGGTTTCCATCAGTATATGAAAGACCAGTTGCATTTTAATGTGCTTATCGAGTTTAAACTAATTTTAAAATTTCAGCCGTTCACTCGATGAAATGATGGTTTGTAAAATCACCTCCTGATCTATGTATTAATAAATTTCTTTGATACTGATATTCAATCTGTAAATAAATGCCCGGTTTTCGTCAAATTTAAAAAATATATATATTTATATTAAATTTCTTAGGAAATAAACCAAATGTAGCTATATAAAAAAACTTAACCAAAACGGTACTTTTATTTATTATTTAAATTATAACGGAAATGTTGCTGTGTTCCAATTTTTATTCTTTATTTCACATTATATTAATACTATATATAACTTTATATTCTATTAAGAAAAAAGGGTTTTATTATTATATATAATAAATATTTTTAAAAGAATAAAATATCTATATTCTTCTAATAAAGTTACAAATATATGAAAATCTATAATTAATACAGTAATTATTCAATGAGTGTAATACAAATTCTTTGTTAACCCTTTCCGGCGTAAAGAAAATCTGCTTGAAATAATTAATTTACACCATAATTTATAAGAGAATTTATTAGAAATTCTGAATTTGCTTATTTTCAGCTATGTTATAAAAAAAGAGATTTTAAATTCTCATTATTTTAATTAAATATTCTTGGCGCCAGTGATATTAAAATTAGGTGTACTTTTCTAAGGATACCACGTCGGAAAGTGTTAAACAAATATAAGTAACGCTAATTTATTAACGAATAAAAAAAATAATAATTCATCCTATTAATAAAAATTTAGTTAAGTTATTTTTTAAAAATAAGTAACGGATTAGAAGATAGAGATATTTATTTTCAAATAATATTTCTTTGGTTCTATCTTTTTTGGGTAGTATAGAAAATTTCTTTCTCAAGACATGCCATGTGTTGCCAAAAACACAATATAATTTATAATAATACGTGTTCAAATTAACATTATTCTCTTAAATTTTCAAATTATAACTATTCTCTTAAAACCTACAGCATTTTAGAGACAAAAATAATCACTAGTCAAAAAATAATAATTGATAAAAAAAAATGATTGTCTAATTTTAGCAATTGATTTTTTCGTTTCTAGGAAATATTTCTCTTGTAGGATCAATACTATATCATTCCCTTTATTCCCCATGACTAGTTATGTGTTTCCAGAAGGAATAATAAAATAATATCGCTTATAATAATACTTATTTTAATTAATATTATGACATCGATCGCCCAACGTGTTCTAAAAAAAAACATAATCATTAGTCTAAAAATAAAAACTGATGAAAAGGTTGTCTCATTTTAACAACAGTTTTTCGTTTCTAAAAAATATTGTTGGATCTGTGCTATATCCTTTCCAGTATTCCATGACAAATCATCTATTCCCAGAATAAAGAACAAAATATAATCATTTATAACAACACTAGATCAAGTTATCATTATTCTTTTGAACGTTCAAAATTTTACAAAAACGGAAAAGCAAAATAAATATTATTCCATTCAAGTACTCCATTAGGTCATAGATCATTCTAGGGGTTCACTATTTTTTTAAATGAAATAAAAGACTTAAAAGGGCTACCACACGAGGAGTCAAAGTCACTTCAAATTCCAGGTGCCTCGATGTTATCCTATGGCACGAGGGAAGTCATTCAGAAAGCAAGCGATTCTCTTGTGTCGGAGTGTCTTTCACGCTTGTAACGAAGCTAGTCGCCAATAACAGCCAATCGAATGCTTGAAAATCTCACGATGAAAAAACCTTTCTCGAACATCCAATGAAATGCTTCGAAAACGAAAAAACGCACACGATTTTTGTCGCTTAAAATTTTTATGTGTAGTTACATTTTTAGAGAGTTTTAGATCCCATTCCAGATGATATGAAATATATAGGAAAATATTTTGATACTGTGTCTGTCTCTTATTCTAAATCATACAGCTTCATGATAAACTTCAGCTTAAACAGAAATTTTGGTACCGCTTGATTATCCCGTCTACAAAAAAATTATCGCCAAACAATCAAATTAAGTGAGAATAATGGATGATTGTAAATTTCACATTCACTTGACATTTAACTCGTTAGACGTGTTTGATAAGACATCAAGTGATTTTTTATTCAAAGTTTTATTTGTATTTTTATTGATGTTTCATTTATTTATTTGTTCTTTCATTATTAAAAAATAATTATGTCAAATCTGTATAATTTGTCGAATAAGTTTTCGATTTGTTTAACTTGGCAAAATTGATTAATAAGATAATGAAGTTGTACCGAAATTGCTTATGTAGGTATCCATTTTTAATGTAGGTATACTTATGTAGGTGATGAATAAGTCTCTACAATTGTGAAAACATCTGGTACCCAGCTAACATTTCTATCACAAGTAAAATATATATAACTAACCAACACTTGTTTGTAGTTTCATGTATTTTAAATTTAACACGTTGAGTGCCACATCAGTCACCAGTGACTTACACTGAAATTACCGTTTAGGCTGTATCAATCACCGGTAACTGACAGCCTAAAATATGATATAAAACTAAACAAATTATATCGTTTTTAGTAATTACTGTAAATTTATTTAAAATTTAATTAACACTTATGTATTACAGATTTATGCCTTCTTTATAATTATCTAAACAATATAAATTTCTTAATTTTATATCATATTTTACACTGCCTGTTACCGGTTACTGACATGGCATAAACGGAAAGTTCAGTGTCAGTCACCGCAGCACTGAACGTGTTAATCATTGATTTTCAAAATGCACATAAGTTTTTATGAAATAACTGAGCCAGAATAACAACAAGCAAAGTTTATATTAGTACATAAATCAGAAGTCGAATAAATAGAAATTTTTCTAATGAAACTTATAAGAATTGTTTAACTAATAAATAAAATATGAAATACAATAGAAGTTTAACTGACTATCATGTTTGGAACAAACTGATTTCTGGATACTTCAAATGTCCGGATATTTGAACGTAACAAAAACATGAACAGAGTAAGGGAAAAATGGGTATAAATATAATAGTGAGACATCTCGAAATCATTTGCTTCACCCTTTTATATTTTCGCCAATCCAATAATATGTTATCAAATAATAATGATTAATATCAAAGTCCGTTCAAATAGTTGTCTAAGCCGAATATATCTAAGCAAACACGTTTCAAAAACAAAACAAAATATAAACGAAATAATCATTATTCCACTTAGGTAATCCGTAAAGATCATAGAATACTCTGAGGGTTCAGTACTCTTCTAACAGGAATAAATGTCTATTGCAGTAATTTAGATCCCACTACAGATGATAAAAACATAAAAGAGGGGCTATATCTCTGGTTTTTTTCTAAACCCCGCGCTGCTTTATGAATAAATTCATCTTAAAACAACTTTCTTATGTAAGGGAGTAAAATTCATCACATACAAGAAATTATTAGTATAGTTAATGGTGTTGGTCCGTGAGATCTCGAATTCCTTTCAGTAATCATAAGCCTGTTAGTCAGTCAGCTTTCGAATTAAACTCACTAATTTCAAACATATGGCCTTCGTATGTTTAAAACATCTGTTTAGAAAATTAATATTTTGAAACTTCTTTTTCGTTATTATCCTTCTTTAATTAGTTCTATAATTTTTTGTTTTACTATCTTCTATCCCTACTCGAAAAAAATACTAGATTCGTGAAAATTTTAGATTGTCGATTTCCAACGGAATTATTCGTTTTATGGGTCAGTAATACCAAAAAACATGTTTTTATAAAATGCCTGTCCGTATGTGATACAAATTTTGTGGGCGCTCTATCTCAAGAACTAATGGACGGAATTTGATAAAAATTTATATTCAATTGGTCTCTGTTACAAATTAAAGTTGATTAGTTTTTAGTTTAAATCGCTCAACAGGTGGCACTGCAATGCTGTATTTTTTACATTTTTCGTAACAACCCAATCTCCAGAAATAAAACACAAATTTTCCTCAATCTTCAGATTCAGTTAATCCTTGACGACTTGGTGTTGTTTACATTTTAGTGTAAATCACTCAACTGATGGCGCTGCAATACAGCATTTATTACGATTTTCGTAACAGCCCAATCTCCAGAAATAAAGCACAAATTTCCATCAAACTTCAGATTCAGTTAATCTTTAATGACTTGGTGTTGTTTACTTTTTAGTGTAAATCACTCAACAGATGGCGCTGTTATGCTACATTTTTCACGACTTCCGCTTTTCTTTTATCTCAAGAACTATTGCACGAATTTTCATCAAACTTTAGTTTCAAATAGATGTTTACACAAGTTATTTCAAATAAGATTTCAGTGTGAATCGCCCGACAAGTAGAGCTGCTATGCTGCATTTTGTATGATTTACTTGATTTTAGTGATAGTCATATCTCAAGAACTAATGCACGTTTTTTATATCATCAGCATCCCCATGATGGACATCGATTGCCAATTAATTTTGGCTCTGTGATAGCGAATTTTGAAGTATTGACATGTATGAGACATAAGAAAATATTGGGGTTGCCACATCCAACTAGTTTTCTTAGTTGTCAAAATATTTCTAAAATACATGCTAAATTTAATATTTTATCTATTAAAATCTAACGAACTGTGTGTAAGATTTTAACTCCTCACATAAAATTAAGCATACGTTTAAGAAATATTTTAAAGAAGAATGCACATAAAAAAATGTGGAAAATATTAATTTGCAGAGGAGAGAATTCTATAGAAAATTCTCATTGTGAGGTGGGGGGAGATAAAATTAAAAATATCTTTAATTTAAGGGTGTGATTTTCAAGCATGATACATTGTTAAAAAACTTTCTCTGAAATAGAACGAATCTACGGGCAATTCATTATCTTTAGTCTTATGTAAAATTACAGAGATTAGAAAAACAGAGATTCTGTTAAATAACAGAGAAGTTATCCGGTAAATTTACAATAGACATTTTAAATTAATATCGTTAAAAATACACAAGATCCAATAAATTTATTTTTAATTATAATGATTTAATTTTTAAAAGTAGAGAATTTCTCAAACTGCAACGAGCTTCAAAGTACCAGAATTTTTTGAGAAATTTTAAAATTCCGTGTCATTTAATTTTAACACAATTTATTTGCAGTTGTCCTGAGGTTTGATCTGAGACCTCTGGACACTGGTAGAGCATCGTGCTGAGTAAGTTATAGAAGCTGTTGACTTTGCATACAAATATGTCTTTTTATAATTCAACGGGGAGAAAATCCTCACTAAATCTGATGAGATGATTTTTCCCTTTCTAAATTATTCTACATTCAATAAAAACAATCTTTAAACTAAATTTTCTTCGCTAAAATTTCTTATTTGTGAAGAATTTTAAAAGTGTGTATTTTGAATTACAAGTTTTAGCAAAGATAAAAATATCTGCAAATAAAGACATGAAAATCCCTAAACAGAATTAAATATAAGAAAAGGGAAATGTGTATAAAATAATGTCCGAGAAACTCAACTAAATGCATTTAACAGAAAACTTGCGTAAATTTACAGAGTCTTGCTGTAATTTCTATGTTTTTACAGAAATTTGTAGCAGTGCATAATGTTTTAAGGGGCTCTGGGGTTGAAAACTTTTCAAAAAATCGATTTTTTTTTTTTTTCATGATCTAATTTGATTATTCATTTAATTCTTAACTCAATGTGAAAAAACGCATAAAAATATTTGCATTTTTAACGGAGTCATAAGTATTTATGTATCAACACTTTCATAGCCGCATCCATATAATTTCAACTTTAAGTCGCGTTTTCTCAAAACTTGATTTTTGATTACTAACACCAAGATTTAAAAAAACTATTTGATAAAATGGCTTAATTTTTTTTTTTTTTTTTTTTTTTTTTTTTTGCATGCATATAACATCATTATCTAGATTATGAATTAGTATATTTTAGATAGTTTAATATTTTGAGTATTTTTAATGGAAAAAAAAAAGTTGTATTTTTTAGGGTTTTTTAATTTTCAAATTTGAGAGGCATTTTAATACTGTTTTTATTAAGTGATAGTCATATCCTTAATTCATAATCTAGATTATGATGTTATATGCATGCAAAAAAAATTTAAGCCATATTCCATCAAATAGTTTTTTTTTTTTTTAAATCTTGGTGTTAGTCGTCAAAAATCAAGTTTTGAGAAAACACGACTTAAAGTTGAAATTATATAGATGCGGCTATGTAAGTATTGATACATAAATGCTTAGAACTCCGTTAAAAATGCTAATATTTTTATGCAGTTTTTTGCATTGAGTTAAGAATTAATTGAATAATCAAACTAAATCATAAAAAAATCAATTTTTTGAAAAGTTTTCAACCCCTGAGCCCCTTTAATGTAAATTACTTTCTATGTTATCAATTAGCTATAATGAATATGTTATATGAATATCTTGTGAGACGTCGATAAAAGAATCAGAGAAGGCTGCAAAACAATCATATTTCTGAAATCTGTACTGTGGAGCAGATGTCGTATTCTACCTCAAACTAAAGACTAATTTACATGCTGAAAAGGAAGAAAATACATTGTAGCACAAAACAGTAATCCCTTTCGATTTAATTATGCTTGAAGTATTATAATATCATTAAAATGAACTAAAAAATGTACCAAGAAGATTATTATTTTGAAAAAGTGATATTTAAAAGAACTGACTTTTCAGATATATGTCAGAACCACCACACCGATATAGTTTTGAAGAAAATAAAGTGCTTAAATAACCACATAGACAGTATTTTACCAACCTCAATCGCAAAAGAAAAACAAAAATAAATTTCTGGCAGCTTTTACGCAGGTTTCTCTTTCTGTGAGGTCTTTTTTTTTTTTAAGTGAAAATAATGTGCTCAAACAAGACTTGTAAAATTCTTAGTGTTCCATCAGGGAATTGTTGTGATTTCCCCCGAGAACGTAGACAGAATTTAAAGGAACTTTAAACATATAAAAAGTAAGATGTTTTAGGATTCCATCTGAGAGAAATTTTCAACTCGGGCGTTTTCTCGTACGGAAAAAGATGGCTTTATTAGTAACATCTTCAACGGGAAATTTCTCCAGGTACTGCAGATGATAAATAACCATTTTTTTTTCTGGAGATACATGAGATGGTTTTAAGTGAAAAGATGTTTATATCACATTGTTAAAAAATTTTCTGTGAAATTACAGAGAATCTACGGTTAGTCCACTATCTTAAGTCTTGTTTAAAATTACAGAGATTAGAAAAACAGAGCTTCTGTTAAATAATAGAGAAGTTATTGGGTAAATTTAGAATAGACTCTGTAAATTAACATCGTTAAAAATTACACAAGACTGAGTAAATTTATTTTTAATGAAAATAATTTATTTTTTAAAAATAACGAATCAAGCAATCTTCAAAGAATTTGAACTGTTGTATCATTAGAATCTTACACAATTTGTTTCTAGCAGTGCTGGAGTTTGAACTCGAGATCATTTGAGAATGGAAGAACACTTTACAGATTGAGCTACAGGAGCTAATGTTAGAGAGCTCAAAGCAAGTCTTTTATCATTCATCGGGGGAAATTAACCACTAACTCTGAGGAGATATTTTTTCCCTTCTAAATTACTCTAAATTGAAAAACAACGAAAAAAAACTAATTTTTTTAAAATATTTCTAATGAATTTGCGAAAAAAAATTTTAAAGAGTGCAATTTAAATTACAAAATTTAACAAAGAGAAAGTACCTTTAAATAAAATCATGGATATGCCCCCAGGGAAGTAGGTATAAGATAAAGGAAATGTATGTAATGTAATAACAGAGAAATTCAACTAAATGCATTTAACCGAGAACTCGCGTAAATTTACAGAGAGTCTCGCTTTTTTTTCCTGTGTTTTTATAGAAACTTTTAACAGTACATAATGTTTAATGTAATTTACTTTCTATGTTATCAATTAGCTGTAATGAATATATTATATGAATATCCTGTGAAACTTCGAGAAGAGAATTTAAGAAGGCTGCACTGAGTCTATACTGAGGAGCAAAAGTCATATTATACATCAAACTAAAGACTAATTTATATACTGTAAAGGAAAAAAAAAGTCGCGGAGTACAGTAATCCTTTTTAATTTAATTATGCTTGAAATACAGTCAACTCTCGTTAATTCGAAATCGGATAATTCGAATCTTCGCTTAATTCGAACTAAATATGAAGTCCCGAAATTTTCAATGGTAGAATAACGTTAAAAATTGTCATTAATTCGAACTCATTTTCTCTTGACTTCGTTTAATTCGAACTAACGAGAATTCCGATTTTTCATTTTCTTTTCTTTCTCACAGATTTCAGATCATTCCAATAACTTTCTTTCTTTGATTTTTGTGAAAATTGTTCCGAACGAGTATACATATAATCGAATGCATTTAATATCCACTTTCTTAGTGTCCCGTCTGTCCATCAGTGACGCTTTAAATTTTTCTTTCATTGTACTTGTTCCTAATCTTTTAATTAGTTTATGTATTTATACATTCTAATTTAATATTAAGTCATATTATAATGATAACAGGCGAAATAAATTTAAAAAAACACTATATCATTAACTCCTTTGTAATAGCACCATATTAAGCATGTTTTCATTTCATATTTTCCATAATTCGAACTTCGGATAATTCGAACATTTCTTGTGGTCCCGCCGAGTTCGAATTAACGAGAGCCGACTGTATTACAATATCATTAAAATGAACTGCAACTATTTATACCCATAGATCATAGTGTAGTAGAATCATTTTGTTCGTCTCTGATAACGAACTATTAATTATACTTATTTTATACTCTTGGAAGGAACGTTGAAATCGCTTCAGGGATACACATTCAGAGGCTACTTCGGTAACGCGAAAAAATTCACCCCCTATCGATTATCCTATGGAAGAAGTTTACAATGATATCTCATTTCCATTTCAATGTATTTTTTTTTTTTTTTTTTTTTTTTCTCATTGGTTAGCTGAGGTCAATCTGTATAAAGACTATAATTTTTTACTTTTTTATTTTGATTGCTGATTATTATTATTATTATTATGAGAATGCTTTCACTTTCGAAAATCGTATAGCGAATAGCGCAGACCTGTAGTGCATAGCAGCATGATCATTCCGCCAAGTAGTTTGAGTAATTAATTTTTTTTAAAAAAATCTATCAGAATTCTAATCTGTTTTGTAACAATTACAAATAAATTAAACACAGTTTATAAATATTTTTTTTATTTTGATGATAAGTGCCTTTTCCTTCTAGCCTCGTTCTACCTGCGAGGCGCTGCGTGTCGGGGAGTTTCCCGGGTAGAGCTTAACCGTTACGGGTGTGATTTTTTTCACTCATTTTTAGAACAAAATTATTCTTACTTTAATAATTTAATCGTAACTATCCATATAGGCTTACTGATATTTAAACATTGTCTCATTGTCTGATACCTAACGAATGTGCCTATTTCGTGTACACTGTAAAAACAAAATACCCAAATTGGGTTGAAAGATTTTTGGGTACAGCATTGTTCCAATTTGGAAAGTTCCGTTTGTAGCACAAAATCGTTTTAAAAAAGTCTGATTTTTAATGACATTAAAACAATTAAAATATCTTAGATAGTATATACATTATACCCCAGAAATTTTGATTCATTTAATGTTAATAAAGATCTGCTCTGTTTTGAACCATTTTGGGTTATCTATTTTGGGAACAATACTCTACCACTTTGGAATCCTTACTCTACTTTTTCAGGAAAATTACTATACCCAGAAATCTTTCAACCCAATTTGGGTCTTTAATTTTTACTGTGTACTATTCAGTTTATATTTATATGATAATAGTTTAAGGAAGAGTTTTTGGAGACGTTTGGAAAATATCGTGTTACAACAGGGTTAATCCGGATATTACAATTTTCTAGTGCTTTTTACGTTTTGTCATACATGATTACTTCAGAAAAGTAACTTATATATTATTAATTTAAAGAATGAAATATATGTATAAATAAAGGAATGGCCAGAGGTGTAATGAGGAAAAAAGAAAACTTTTATTATTATTGTTATTATTAAATGTCAAAACGTAAATGAGGTCATAATAAGAAAGGCATAAACATATACTATCATTTCTATATGCAGAAAATAACGAAATTATTGTTATATAAAAATAATGCTCGATGAAAAGACGTGTAGTATTAATAGTACACCAGACCCGAGAGGGTTAAATAAGTCTTGGCTCAATCCCTGATCAAGCTATTTTACTCCACTCAGACCGTCAAATAAATTAAATAACAAGAGTTTCAAACTTTAAACTTTCATAATTGAGGACCCCAGAAGCCAAGGGGTATAAGTGACAAAATTGAAAAAAATAAACTAAATACACAGATGACCTAAAAATATGCTTTTTTCATTTCAGGTAAAGAAATATAAGTGATTTTCTTATTATTTGCTGAGTTATAGAGGCAAGCCACTTTTTTCGAAAAACAAACAATATTGATTAATTATACATTTAAAGAAAATTGTACTCTATTTTTTAACAGTTACTGAAATAAGAGTTCAAAAACCAGAATGAAACAAGCAGAAATTTCCTATTTCAATCCACTCAATTTTTATTGATGTTCCAATTTAACATCAATTATCTTCAAACTCAATTTACTCCAAATCGAAATTTTATCACTTGTACCCCTTAGCTTCTGGGGTCCTCAATTATAATGCTGATACATCCATACATATATGTATGCTGTACTATACATAATTATAATGTTGATATTTTTGCTATAGTATACAGTTGAAAGTTTTCATTGGCTTTGAATTGAATTGTACAATCATATCTTTAAACTATTCGAAAAAAATACAGTCAAACATTTTGAAATTATTCTGTTAAAATGGAAAATAGGATAAATTTTTACTTCCATTTATGCTCACCATATTTTACAGTGAGTAAAAGCCTTTGAAATCTTTCTTAAAAAATAAACCTACTCAGAGAATCCGTTTTTACTGGAAATTTAAAAAAAAAAAAAAAAAAAAAAAAAAAACAAGCAACATATTTCCTGTTTCAGCAATATGTAAAATACGGTAAAGGAACTAGATATGAAACCAAATCTTTTGATAGAAAAGAGTGAAATACACTTTCGGAAATTTATAAATATATGGAGGAAGTTAAGATATTCCGGCATTACATTTTATTTTTATTTGTAAGTCTATATAAAAATTTGAGATACATAAGTTTAAATGTTACATTAAAAGTTAGTACGGAACAAGTTCTGATCATTTCTTTTTAGGTGCGTTCGTAATTATGTAAATACGTAGTACCTATTGTTGTCGCTCAGTCCGTCCGTCTGTCTGTCTGTCTGTCCGTCTGTCCGCCCGCATATAACAACGCAAAAACTACCCAACCGAATCGTTTGAAATTTAAAATACAAAATTATAAGATAATTTTGTCGAGGCATTTCAAATTTTATCAAAATCGGCTGCATAGTTTAATTACAGGGACAATCAAAAGTATTTCGTTACATTACAGTTAATAAGGAAAAGAATGTTTCAAATGCATTTTAATAGTGTTACACTCATTCGGACATAATAAAATTCATATGCATTTATAAAGCACATATTATAATATACATTTTGCATAATCTGTGGTGCAAAGAATATTTGTTATTGATTTACAAGGCCACACAAAAGTATTCCATTGCATAATGGTATAAGGAGAACATTGTTTGGTGCGCATTTTAATTGTAATTATTTACAATTTTATGAGATTGATATATGAGAGTGATATTTTTAAAACTTCGTTATCGTACGAACGCACCTCATTTGCTACGCCTCACGTGCAATTTCCAACTTGTTTAATATCTGTAAAGTGGACAAAAAAGTACTTATCAATACTTGTCTTTTAAAAAATAAGTTACATTTTTCGTACAACCTTTCGTTTAATATGGAAAAACGTCAAAAGAAATATATCATATTTGATATATTAACCTTTGAAACACACTTACACTTCTTATACAGTGCAGTGTAATAATACAGTAGTCTCGTGGATAATTTAAAACATTCATTTTTTATTCCAAATAACTCCAAGTTGAGGTATTTCATATTTTAAAGATGAAAAGTATCAGCACCTTTACATAAGCAGAGAATTTTTGCAGAATTTTCGGCAAATAGACCACTGAAATACTTAAATTGAAAAAAGTCTCAGTTAAACAAATAATATTATTTGTATTGCTTTAAATCGATAATTGAAAATAATCATAAATGAAAAAAAAATTATAAATCGAATTTCAATCAGATTCAGATTAGCTTTCAACAGATCTAAATGATTTATCTGAGAAAAGTTGTAACATTTTAAAATAAAATAAGTTTTTCATAAAACTTGTCTATGTTGTTCAACTACCCTTAACACGTTAATTGACTTATAAACAGACAGTTGCCATAGACAAAAGCGACATCTTTTTGTTGTGTTTCATTGAATCAATCAACATCAAAATTATCAAGTTATTTGAGTTATTATAGTGTCAATAAAAGCAGTGTTTCATAAGAAATTAAATCACATTTATCGACAAATAAACATAATAGATTTGAAGTAAAGAATGAAAACATACAGCTCAAGAAAATTGTACAAATATATACTCTGGAAATTTTACTCTATTTCTTCGTTTTTGATTTGCAGTGGCTATCAAAAACGAAGATATTTCCAAATACTTCCGAAGAAAATCAGTGTTAAAATACATATATATATATACAGGGTACATTAGGAAACTTAAATAACCTAAAAACAACCTAGGAGCAACCTAAAAATATTTACGAACGGAGAGAGCTAAAGCTATGTAATTGAGGTAATAGTATAGTAAAGCGATTATGCCCGACATAATGCAAAAGACAGAAGTGCCCCCTAGTGGCAAATTTTAAAAGATAGCCACTGCAAATCAAAACCGAAGAGATAGAACAAAATTTCCAAAGTTTTGCAGCATCAATTAATGAATACAAAACGAAATTTGGCTCACAAGTTTGGGATAAATCATCACCTGTATATCGAAAAATGTCCGAAGTTGATGTGCAACGATTCTATTTTGCATATTCACATTTCGGAAATGTAGCAGCACACAATTGAAAATTGCGACATTGTACTGTACTATAACGTCTTCAAAACTTTATTTTCCAATGTATTTAAAATTTTAATTTAAAAGTTGTTAGAGCGCTCACTTGATACAAACAACCTAATCTCATAGAATAAACTTTTCGATGGCAGACGATAATTTTAATGCAGGGGTTTTTATTTAAAAAATTCTTTTCTGTGTTTCTTGTGTGATATTATCGGAGTGTACTGATGTGAATATGTATTTATGAAATAACTTATCGTATTTTTTCATACTTCTGGCTTTTTTTTTTCAAATGTTTACACAAAATGGGGTGCATCGATTTCGAACTTTTTGGGGTATACAGGCAACGAGTTATCATATCCGTGTTAACGAAGTATGTTTTCGAACTAATTAAGTTGTGCTCTAAATCCTAATTGGAAATTTTGCTCTATCTCTTTTCGTTTTCGATTTGCAAAGTCTAACTTCCAAATTCCGCCACTAGGAACGCTGCTGTCGTTTACATTAGTTTCGGCGTACTCATTTTACTGTACCGTTACCTGACTCTCATAGCTGTAGCTCTCTCCATTCACACGTATTTTCAGGTTAAAGGGACTTTCCTATGCGCGAAATTTTAAAGTAGAGGGCCAAATTCACAGTCAAGTAAAATCCAGACACCTCATTGGTCGTGTGAAAAGGGTGAAAATCACGAATTTGTTTCTCCATTTGAAAAAGAAGGAGGAATAGTAATTTCCAAGCGATTGTTACCGTCTGTTCTTATTTACGATAAACCATCTAAATTAACTTAGTTAAGATATTTTGATGACATTTTATAGAATGACAATGAAAAATTTAGATTATAAATGAAAATAGATCAGATTTACTTCAAAATTGCTCTACGATTTTTTCTCGGAAAAAGGAGTAAGGTGACATTTTCCCTACCGCTAAGAGATTGTTCTCTGAAAAGGACGCGGCTCAAAGACCAATAATGCGCTTGGATTTCACCGGACTATGATTTTGGCCCTCCATTTTAGAATTTCGCTTCCTATGCACCTTGAATATTGGTAGATTTTATTAAAGCGCCAAATTAGCTATATAATTTTTAAATTACCTTTATGCTAAACTTTTTAAAAGGCTACTTTAGTCAAATGAAAATACTCGTTTGCTAATGCTAATCCTATGGAAGAAATTTTTAAAGGTATCTCGGTTGCATTTCAATGTTTTTAAATGCTTTTTTTTTTCATTGGATAGCTGAGATTGATCTGAAAGCAGACCGTTTTTTTTTTTTACTTTTTCGATTTTGGTTGCAGATATTTTTTATGAGGGTGCTTTCTTTTTTCCAAACTGGTTCCTAAAATGAAAGCGTCCTCATAAAAAAAGTCTGTAAAGAAAATCAAAAAACTAAAAAACGGCCTGCCACAGATTGATCTCAGCTATCCGATGCAATTTTTTTTAATGTTAAAATGTAGCGGAGATATATTTATTAATTTCTTTCATAAGATTAGTATTAGAGAAAGGTATTTTCATTTGAATGAAGTAGCCTTTGAAGTAGATATTATTTTTTTACTGGTGGTTTATGGCGCATAGTAAACACTTCATTTATTCGCAATTTGAAACAAGAAAGGAAACTCATGCGTCAAACGTACATTAAGAAACAGTTTCCATCACATGTAGAATACTGTAACAAACTTCAAATTCTAAACAAGTTGGAAATTGTACGTGAAACGTAGCAAGTGAGGTGCGTTCGTACGATAACGAAGTTTTAAAAATATCACTCTCATATATCAATCTCATAAAATTGTAAATAATTACAATTAAAATGCGCACCAAACAATGTTCTCCCTACACCATTATGCAATGGAATACTTTTGTGGGGCCTTGTAAATCAATAACAAATATTCTTTGCATCACAGATTATGCAAAATGTATATTATAATATGTACTTTATAGATGCATATCAATTTTATCACGTTCGAATGAGTGTAACACCATTAAAATGCATTTGAAACATTTTTCCACATTAACCGTAATGTAACGGAACACTTTTGATTGTCCCTGTAGTTGATTGAACTATGCATCCGATTTTGATAAAATTTGAAATAACTCGACAAAATTATGTAATAATTATGTATTTAAAATTTTAAACGATTAAAATACATTGGTAACTTTTTTCCCATTGACCGTATTATAACGGAATCCTTTTGATTGTCCCTGTAATCAATCTATGCATCCGATTTTCATAAAATTTGAAATGACTCGACAAAGTTATGTAATAATTATGTATTTTAAATTTCAAACGATTCAGTTGGGTAGTTTTTGCGTTGTTATATGCGGACGGACAGACGGACGGACTGAACGACAACAATAGGTGCTACGTATTTACATAATTACGAACGCACCTAAAAAGGGGAAGATAGTGCCTAAATGAACAATTTGGAAAACGCATAATGTATTTCAGAGCCCAATTTCAATTGTTGAAATTATTTTGTGCAGCCTTGTATATGATCTACAAATTTGTAATACTAAATAGTGTGTAAAAGTTTAGTTCACTTAAATAACGCATAACACAGCTTAAAATTCCTTTTGAGCAATTTCCGTCGTAAGCGGAAATAAATTCGAATTATTTTATGCCGCTCTGAATATGATCTATAAAATTTACGCACGTAGAATATTATGCAAAAATTAGTTAAATATAAAAATGCACACCGAAATTTGAAACGCACTTCAAGCAGTTAATGCTCAAAGGCAGTATTGTAGCTGATTTATTTTTCGTGTCCTTTTAAATAAATAATAAACGCTATGAACACCATATTCTACAGAAATTATCTTGAGTTCCATCCCCATAATTTTGATTAATTTCAGTGAAACGTGTAACATAATTCAAAATAAACAGGAAACGATTTTTTCTCAATGACCACAATGTAAAAGAAATTCTTTTGAACGCCCCTGTAAAGGAAACAGAAATGCTGGACACTTCATTTTCTTATATAGAACATGACATACTAAACTTCAATAACGCGTATCAATTAAATGACAATCCAAGAATAATTACGTGAGTTAAAGATCGGACAGCAGAAGGGCTCATAAACTGAATACATAAATACTTTTCAACTATGTTGGGGGTGGGGTTTACCACTTTCTGTGGTAACAACTTTTCGGTTAAACAAGACAAAGAAATTATATTTAAAAAATGGTGGCAACAAAAAAGCGTAATAACAGATAGTCTTTCTTACCATATCATTGTCAGGCTTTAAATGAGCGCAAGAAATATATATTTTATATTTTTTTTATTATTCTTCTATTTGATGCGAGAGTAATAATTAAAATACAAGATAATTTGAAAATTAAATTGTTTTTATGATTCATCAAATAAATTTTCTATTCATTTTAGATATTCTGTTAGAAGAAACACTTACTTATATTTATGGATTAATAGAAATTAGTAGGAATTAGTGCATATTAGTCAGATCTACATCTAATTCATAGTACTAAATCTTCTGTATCCCTGATCTCGCTTTTGAATAACACTTTTTTTTAAATAAAATCTTTGTAGTAAATTTATATCGCAAATACTTTATAAATATACCACGAAGATTATTATTCAGAAACACTTGTATACGAAAAAACGGACTCCTCAGCTCTCTGTCAGAACCACCACATCAATATAGTTTTAAAGATGTTAAAGTGTTTAAGGGTGTATTCGAAAAAGCGTTTTTCCACCTTCAACAGCTCGAAATTTTCTGATGCAATTTCAGACACATTTTTAAAAGTAGAAACATAAAACTTGCTGAGGATATTTTTGAAGAGACATATAAGATGCCGTGTGATGTCTTTTTACATTCAATTCATTAGAATTTCATTTATAAACAATTACATTCTTAGTATGAACCTTTTTTCGTTCCCGGATCTCCTTCTTCGGAAAAATCGGTTCAAAATGCCGTTTTTGATTACCTTTTTTTTTTTTTTTTTTTTTTTTTGCAATATTTTCTGCATTTATCAAAGAATTGACAATCACGTCACCTTGTGTACTTTCTGAATAAGACAATTTGACAGTTTGATGCATTTGAGAGCAAAAAATGAATTTAAAAATAAATCGGAAAATAAGCAGTTTGAATCGAAATACACCCTTAAATAACCACATAGACATTATTTTATCAAGTTTAACCGCAAAAGAGAAACAAAAATAAATCCCTAGCAACTTTTACGCAGGTTTCTTTTTCTGCGGTCTTTTTTTGGTAAAAATAATGCGCTCAAACATGACTTGTAAAACTCTTAGTCTTCCATCAAGGAATTGTTCTGATTTCCCCAGAGAACGTACAGAGAATTTAAAGGAACTTTAAACATATAAAAAGTAAGATGTTTTAGGATTCCGTCTGAAAGAAATCTTTAGCTCAAGCCTTTTCTCGCGCAAGGAACGATGGCTTTATTAGAAATTTTTTCAATGAGAAATTTCTTCAAGTAAGGCAGGTGATGAATTAAAAAAAATTTTTAGAGATAGGAAAGACGATATAGTAAGAGTTTTAATGTAATTTACCTTCTATGTTTTTAAATTATTGTAATGAATGTGTTACATGAATATTATATGAGATGTCGAGAAAAGAACCAGAGAAGTCTACAAAAGAATTAACATACTCAATACTGTTCTGCGGAGTATTAATATTCCACAGCAAAATAAACGGCTGATTTACAATGCAATCGTGTTAAAAATGCTGCATGATTCTCAAACAAAGATTTTAAATATCTTCTGTATAATAAAAAAAGGATGAAAAACCATGTATCAGGTACAAATTATGAAACCCTTCCCAACACGAATAAAATATTATAAGGATTTTTTTCTTCATACTAGAAATCTTGTAAATATCCAACCCTTATATATATGCAATAACATTTAAATGACCAGAAAACTACATATCATGTTTACAGAAGAATTCCACTTGAAAACTCATCCTTCTTTTTTAATGCTGTTTTTTTTTTAATTTCTTTGATTTTAACTGTTAATAATTATTAACTGCAAACATGATATGTAGTTTCCTAGTCATTTAAATGTTATTGCGCTGATTTGGGACTAAAAAAATTAGCCCGAAACGTTTGTATTTTTAATTGTATATTATTTATGTAATTGTTTACATGTATATCTGATAAATTGTAATGTATGTTTTTTTTTTTTTTTACTTTCTAGCATATTTTAAAAATATTCATAACTTAGATTTGTCTGTCGTCTATTTATCCGCTTGTGTTTTTACTTGCGATATTACACGGTAATTTTTAGTATCGTTGAGGTTTACTGTATACGTCGGTACTGAAAAAGAAATGTGTAACATTAACACTTCACTGTACCATGTGCCACATCTCGTACATACCAAACACACTGTTTTTCTCTCACTTTATAACATGAATTTGACCATTATGACCGGTATCTCTGATCAAGAACTGTCCAACGAATGGAATCATACTTATTGTACCTATGTCAGATGATTTCATTTAACAAAAAAAATTAGAATTTGTTCAGCAGAAACAAAAAAAAAAAAAAAAAAAAAATCTATCAAGCTATTAAGGCAAAATTTACTTTCATTATTTTTAATGAATTCTTAAAAAATAGCAATACTAAAAAGGTTGCAAGATGTTAAGCAGATAAAATTAATTAATTTAAGCGCATTTAGTTGAAAAATATAGAAATACAATATTTAAAAACCCTAATTGTGTGCATAGGTTACACGCCATAAAATATCCAATTTTAACTAAAAATTTTATTTGTTTATCTTTTTTTACTATTTTTTTCCATTATTAGTCTAATACACAGAGTACGGACAGAGCCTCAACTCGGCTTGAAAAGAACGCCCTCAGTGGATCACTTAAAAACTAAACCATCGCGTTGGCGATTTTTATCCTCGTGATTTCTCTTTAACTGTAACCATATTCTGGCTTGGCACTTCTTGCTGAATGCTGATTTGATTATCTTTGAACACGTGCTTATGCTATTTGATCTTAGATTTCCGCGCTTATATTGATTCGTAATTATTACTTTTATTGTTCTTGAATTTTCAAGTTTAAATTATTAGGTCGTTATGTTAAGAAGAGACACATGTATTGTTTGCAAGACGAATACGTCAAAGTTATTTCCTATTAAAATAATTCTTTCATAAATTTCAAAACAAGAAGCAGCAAGCCGTCGCTGTATTTTTTTTCTTTTTTCCCTTAACATTTGTCGCCAAGGAAGCGATGTTTCGCCGAATTAGCAACCTCTCATATGTTATGATCGTAGTTTCAGAGTGATCCGCTCGTATCGCTACTGTCTATGCGTAATCCCATGTTAAACAAGTTGCCATTACAGTGTATGAAAGTTGATTCTCTGTTCCGTACTCTGTGGTCTAATACAGCGGTTCCCAAACTTTCTTGGTACGCGACCCACCTTTCAGTGAAAAAAAAATTTCACGACCCAACTTTCAGTTTAAAAAAAAATTCGCGACCCACTCAAGATAAAGTTGTATATCACTATAGCAATTTTTTTACGGTCCTATACGCTCGGCTATCCTATACTAAGAAAACGCAAATTTTGGAACGGAAGATCAACAAAATAAGAATCGGCAATCTCAATGTGGGTAAGTGAATAGGAATTAAAACAATGCACAAAGCACAAAGATAGTTAAAAATACGTTTAATTATCATGAAAACATAACTTTATAATCAATGAAAATTTCTGGTATGGTGTATACCAATGTGGGAACATACATTAACACGCAGTCTACACTGTAAAAAAAAAAGGGTCGATCTACTGAAAAAACTTTAGTGATCCTTGTAATTACTAAAAAATTTTTTAGTAATCTTAGTCGGTTACAAGAAAATCTGTAAGAATTACTAGAAAAAAGTTAGCAACGAAGAGAGTTAATAGTTTTATATTTTTAATAACTATTACTAAAACGCACTTGGTGTGGCCTTGATAGCATAGTGGTTATAGTAACGGACTCCAGACTAAAAGGTCCCGGGTTCGATACTGGCCGTCGCCAAATACTCCACGAATGTATTTAGTGTAAGTGCTCGTTGGTAAAGGGATTATGAAAATCCTGCCGGAGCAGTTAGCAGTGTTTGGTGCTGCCATCTGTTGCAGTTTTACCGAAAATCTTCCTCTTCAGAAGTCTGGATGCAGCTCGAAGAAACCTCCTGCCCTTCTTGCGCTCGTAATGGTAATTAAAAATAATTTTGGAGCTATTACTAAAATTTGCTTGGTGGCTCATACTAAAAATTTTTAAGTTAGTTATACAAAAAATTCTTTTGTTCAGTTTACAAAAAAAATGCTTGTTTCACTTGCAAAAAAAAAGTTTGTAATGGTTACTAAAAAATTCTGTGGAATACAAATTTACTAAAAAATTTTTAGTAACCTCTTGAATTTTTTTTACAGTGTATCTCAGTACTTGTCTTTCAAAAACAGCAAAGTAGAAAAAGAATATTCTCATAAGCACAAAGTGTTGAATTTCATCAAGAACCTCAAAGCTGATTTAAATATTTCTGCATACTCTGTTCGTATATTAATTTAGAAGGAAATCAGGATTTTCCCTTGAAATTATTATTTCATGTTGAAATTCTCATATTTTTTTTAAACGGATGAAATAAAAGATATATATTTCGATGACAAACCTCAATTGTTCCGCGACCCACCAAAACAACTGCCGCGGACCACCAGTGGGTCGCGACACATAGATTGGGAACCGCTGGTCTAATATATAGATTCCCTTTTACTTACCCATCATACGTAGTATAGGTTAAGTCTTGCAATCGTTTTGAAAATCGAAAAAAAAATTTTGGCGGATTTACACGTTTTAGATAGTGGAGATTCCGAAAAACATATTTTTAGAAAAAAAAAAAATTTGCCGTCCGTCTATCTGTCTGTCTGTAAACACTCTATCTCCCGAACAAATTGAGATAGAGACTTGAAATTTTGTATGTAGTTAGTATGTAAGAATGGGACAAAGCCTATTTAATATCAGCAACCTCAATTATTCGGAACTAATTTTTTCGGACCCTCGAAAAATTCGTTCTGATGAAAGGTATGTAAAATTTTTCGAATTTTTTTGTTCTAGAGGATGGACGTAAAAGGCAATAAAATAACACACATTTTGCATATAGAACGAAGTCAATCGAATTATTAGTTGCTGAGATATTTGTAATCCTGTTTCCCACATGCTTCGATTTTTCATGACCCTGTATTTCATTCAAATTTCAATTCAGAGGTATATTTTAATTGGAAATGAGACGCTTAATCCGACGCAGTTAATTGTTAGTTAATAGAATTATTATTTTTGGAGTTATAAGGATGTTTCTTTCACGCAGTTCGGTACTACTTGAGTAGTTTGGCGTTTTATATAATTTGTCGAAATTTGTACATCAGCAGTTCTTTAATATAGCATTACTATGTATATTAACAATATTTAAATTTTGTTTATGAATTGCAATGCATTGTATAAATAGTTTTCACGTGTTTTATTTTCATATACATATCCATGATGGGTAAGTATTACGGTGGCCCCCAACGACAAGTTTTTTCATAAAAATAGAAAAAATCGTGCAGTGAAGGGTTAATAATTCGTCGACTTCAACTCACAAAAGAATTCCATTACATTGCGACAAATACCTTTGTATTACTGGTCAAATAGTAGAGCAAGCTCGAAGGCTAAAGCTGCTTAATTCCTAATCATGTTTAGTACTTATTTTATCAATCTTAAGAGCAAGGCCAACTTATCATAATATAAAGGCTTGTCATTCACCAAGTTTCCTTTGACCGCAGTACAGGGGGCGCTGAACTACATGATTTTCACGTTGGTAGCGCCATCTAATGTTAGAAACTGAAATGTTTTTCATTATTTCCTATGGGATTATTAGCAGTAGTATGCACCAGGTGGTGTTACATACCAGACAAAGTCATATAATAAGTTGGCAATTATAGGAACAATTTCAACAATAGATTTTCTCCTGAATGCGAGGCCTTGATATTATGATAAGGGGGCCTTGCTTAAGAGATGAAAAAGTGAGTGACCATTTTCCATCTCCGGAGTCAAACTCTGAACCTGTAGTGTGACAGCGAGTTCATTCCGCAAAATAGTTTGATTTATGCTTAAAAAGCTACCAATATTGCAATCTACTTTGCAACGATTACAAATGAATAGAAGTTTAAAACTCTAAATCATCATCATTCCTAAATTAGTTGATCGTTTGACATCCAGTTTAGTAAACTACGGTGAATTTTACTGGTAGAGCCAAATTTAGTCTCAAAATCAGGTATTGATATTGATAATATCGGAATTTTGTGCAATTTCGTATTGAAAACAATCATCTAGACAGACTTATTTTTTGAAAAGCAGTTAAAAAAAGATAAATTTTCCTGCCGATTTTTTTTTTTTTTTTTTTTTTTTTGTGTGTGTGTGTGTGATGATTTGGAAATAAAAATATATGAGTTGTTCTCTCGATCTCTATATTTTTATGACTGTACTCGAAGAAGTAAGCTATTTGAAAAAAATGTAGTCAAACATCTCGAAATGATCTTGTTGAAATGAAAAGTAAGATAAATCTTTACTTCCATTTATATTCGCCATATATTTACAGTAAGTAAGGCTTTCAAATTTTTCAAGTAAAGTGAGCTTACCCAAGAAATCTATTTTTTTCTATTTTAGCAATACGTAAAATACACTAAAAGAACTAGATACGATAGCGAATCTTTTGATAGAAAAGTGTAAAAGGTACTTTCAGAAAGATATATTACATATATACACATATACATATATATCTGAGTGTAGGCACTGAAATATTCATAATGCATTTTAGTTACGAAAACTCTAAAAACATAAATATAAAAAAAGACGTTCCTATCACAGTATCGGAAGCAAAAACAAAAAATCATGCGTCAATTAAAGATTATAAAACACTTTCCAACACATTGATAATTCTGCAACAAACTTCAGAAATTAATAAAGTGAAAGATGAAGTCTAACTAATCAAGGGATAGCAAATAATAACTGCTCCGAGAACTCAGCTTTCGCTTTCGATTATAAGTGCAATCCCGGGGGGGGGGGGGGGAATGTTTAAATAAAGAATTTGGAAAACGCATATCACATTAGAAAATCTAAACGCAGCAACTACTGGCAATAGGCGAAAAAAAAATCGAATTCTTTTGTGCACCCATGTATCTGATCTATGGATTTATGTAATATAATACATAATATGTTAAAATTAAGTTCATTTAAGAAACGCAAAGCACAGTTTAAAAATTTCCATCAATAAATGAAAATTTACTCGAGAAAAATGACCGATAACTGATAGGTATTCTGTATTACAAAGTAAGCATTGGTGTGTACCACAATGATATTTTAAATAGTGTAACTTTATTAAAGCACACTGCAGACAATTTTTTTCCGCAGACCATAATGTAACGGGATTATTTTTTGTGCTTCTATAGACAAACTATAAATCTACGCACTTCATTTCCAATACCGCACATACTATGACAACCCTCAATAACATATTTCAATTGCATTGGTATAGTTACGCTAGTTAAACAAGTTGGAAAATGCACGTGAACGTAGCAAATGTGGTGCGTTCGTACGATAACGAAGTTTTAAAAATATTCAGATCTTGCTGATATAGTAGAGCGTACTTCGGATACAGTATAGTAGTCGAAATCTACGTGTTTCTGTAAATATGCAGAAAGTAATTTTTATTACACCTCAGAAACGTATATCTTATTCATAAAATGTGAGATAGTTGAATATAATTAAAACACGCCCCAAACAATGTTTCCCCGTATAGCATTATGTAGTGGAATACTTTTGTGTGACCCTGTAATTTAATAATAAAAATTCTTTGCATCACAGATTGTACAGAATGCATATGTTAGTATATATTTCATAGATTCATGCCAATTCTATTATGTTCGAATGAGTATAACATCATTAAAAAATGCATTTGAAACTTTTTTCCCCATTGGCCGTAATGTAATGGAATACTTTTGAATGTCCCTGTAAATGATCTATGCATCCGATTTTCATAACATTTTAAATGACTCGACAAAATTATGTTATAATTATGTATTTTAAATTTCAAACGATTCGGTTGGATAGTTTTTGCGTTGTTATATGCGGACAGACAGACGGACGGACTGAGCGACAACAATAGTGCTACGTATTTATATAATTACGAACACACCTAAAAGCGGACAAACAAAGAGACTGAGAACTCATTTTTATAGACACTTTTCAATTTGGACGCAGTTTAAAAAACATTCTTAAGGGGACAAACAATGTTTTCTAAGAAGGTGAAAAACAAATCTTTTGATCTTGCTGTGCACAGTTGAGAACTGCTATACTAGTAGCTAGTAACTGGACAGATTTAAAATATTTTATGTCCATGACCAAGTAATTTCAAGGTACCGTATTTCCAGATTTCGTATTTTAAAGTTGACGATATGATATAATTTTGCACAAAGATAAATACTTCTTAATCTCTAAAAATATACTATAACTGCGAAACAAAATATACAATCACCATCTCTGAGTTATTCACGATTCCGAAAATAATTTTTTAAAGTTAAAACAATGCATTAATTAACAATGCATTACAATGCATTAACAATGCATTAACTACCATATTTTCAAGATGTAAAGAAGCATTTATAAAAAGAAAGTTTATTTTGCTGTCACACAGATTTTAGGATGCATTTCCGAATAGTTTTTATACAGTGCGTCCCAAAGTTTATAGGCAACAATTTTTTATTTTAATTTTCCAATACAAAAAGAGGAATAACAATTTTAAAACAATTTATAATTATAAATAAGAGAAAGAGGAAAGTAATAGTACACGCAAATAATATTACACAATCAAAGGCTTTATGAGAAAAATTAAAACTTAAATTTGATTGTCCCCAAAAAATTATAGACAGACTCATTAGTTTTTTTTTTAACATTGAAATTTTTAAGCAGTTTGTTCCAATCACTTCAAAAATTCGATCAAGCATCCTCAAAACAACAGTATGAAGAAATTCTTATTTTAAATGAAATCAACTTCGCTCAAATTAGAGCTTTAGATTTTGAACCGTTGCAAATCGACATCTTTTAACATATACGTCATTCACTAATCTTGTCCAGCGGTTCTCTAATGGCTTCATATCAAGATTAAGTTCTGGTCAGTCCATTAAAGTTTCTTAGTTTTGTCCAAACCACTGCATTGTAGAGTTGAACACACGAGAATAAAGCAATGGTCTTGCTGGTATGTCCCATAGATGCCATCATTTCTTAATTACTCCGGAATCTGATCCAAAATTTGCATACTAAAACCGGAAAGAATATAGAAGATAATATGTCTTTTTTTTGTGAGGTACATTTTCGATTTCATTTTGAAATTTTTAATTAAATAATATTTCTGGTTGAATTCATCTTAGATGAGATTGCAGAATAATTAAGAGGTGTTGGCATCTATGGCATAGCCATTTGTCCACCCTCTAGCAACTTTCCAAATGAAGGTAACCGTACTTCAAGCTTTTTCTGCTCTCTTAAAAAATCAGCCACAAAATAGCTCAAGTTGAGCTGAAATCCACTCATCTCAATGTTGAAAGGCAGCTTCTCAAAAAAGTGTTGAAATAATTCGAGTTTTAACCAATTTAAATGAAGTTGAGCTATTTAAATAACGAATTTAGATCAAGAAGATTTAATCGTTTGAAAAACAACTCTTTTATGATCGAAAAAATTACAGCTCTTTCATGAGAAGCCAAATCAGCTCTTTCGTTTTAAGAGTGTGGTAATCTTCAGAACATTGACAACCTTCCAAAAAAGAAATATGGGTTGTTCCATTATAATAAAATGCTGCCTACACCATGAATGAACCTACTCCTTGTTGGCTCGTAATTATTTGCGAATATCGTGCCAGTAATCTGCTCAACCATCGGGGTCCCTCTAAATTAAATTTCTTCTCGTCATTGACAAGAATACTCCACTATTCATCTCACTACTGAACACGAGTGTCTTTATTCCATTATGTAAACTTTGGCTAATGATGAATTTCGCGAAAATAAAGAAATGTACTTATCAGCAGCCGTCGCTGGACCGTGGATATTGGTACTGCGACATTTACTTCTATAGAAATTGACCGGACACACAGGTTCTGGGTTGAAGTGAATGGCAAAATCCGTCTGTCTTTTCATTTAGATTTTTTTTATTTGGGGGGGGGGGGTCGTTTAGAACAGGACTTTGGTTCAAATTGTCACATACTGACAGAATTTGTTAAATACCAACCCTACTGCGTCTGTTTTTTTGTTTTTTTTTTTTTTTTTTTTTTTTTTTTTTATATTTACAACTTTTCGTCCGCGAGCCTTAAAATATAAGATTTCTAAAGTTTTCTTTTTTGGAAAACTACACATTGAGAGGCATCTTTGCATCAGCGCCACGTATTCTACTAGCGGTGATATTTGGAACTAATTATTTTTTCACGGGATCCTTCGCCCTCCATCTTGTTTAATCTTCTTACAAAATTCGGCGTCATTCTCTCAAATAGATCGCGCTACAAAACATTTTTCCATAAACCGAGAACTTTCCCGAATCCGCTGCAAATAAGAACACTAAAATTCCAAAAAATTCCGAACTTGGAAAAGAGCCGGTAAATAAATAATAATAATACTTTGTGTATTTCTATGAATCAATAGTAAATGCAAAAGCTTAAATGAACAAAAAAGGAAAAATCATGCCTCAAACACAGATTATAAGGCACTTTCGAACGCATTCAGAATAATGTAACAAAACTGCACCGTTTAACAAGTTCCAATATTATGTCTCATTTCACCACATGGAAATATATAACTCATTTTAAAACCGAATTTCAGCTGTTCCCGTCTATAATCAGGAAATTCTTCGAATTATTTAGCAGTCCTGTGTATGATATAGATATTTGTATCTCTTAACAAAATACATTCCAAAATTTAGTTCATTTAAGAAGTGCATAAATTTCAGAAAATTTCCTTTCACCAATTTCCTTTAAAGAAGAATGGTATTCGAATACTTTTTTGCAAGCCTGTAATGAGGTATAAAATTTATATATAAAGAGTAACATGCAACAAAACTAAATAAATTTAGGTGCGCATACCGACTTTTAAAACATACTCTCCAGCAATTATTACGCAAAGACAATACTGTAACTAATTTCTTTTTTGTGACCCTGTAAATTAATAAAAAAAAATGCTATTAACGCTCTGTTTTAACGTGATCGTGGTAAAATTCAATGATTTATATCAGTTTCAATACATTTGAAATAGCGTATCGTCATTAAAGTACTCGCCAAACGATTTCCCCCCCATATACCATAATGTAATTGAATTCTTTTCTGTAAGTAAACCATTAATCGTACATATTTCATACGGAATACCAAACATGCTTTGGTTAAGTTTTATAGATTGCGTGAAAATTGGGGTCTATTTACGTGAGTTAGAGTTTGGGCAGACGGTCAGACGGACAGACAAACCGAATGCATAAGCATTTTCTAACTTTGTTTGTTTGTTTGTTTTGAAACAAAAATTCTTTAAAAATTGACTAAAATTGAATCAAATTCAGATTTGTTTAACTAGCTTCAAATAATTTATCTGAGAAAAGTTTAAACATTTTAAAATACAATGCGTTTTCAGTAAATTTTATTTATTTTGTTCAACTTCCCTTAACATGGTAACTAACTTATAAAACAGACGCAGTTATTACAAAGAAAATCGACATATTTCTGTTGTATTGCTTTTGAATTCTCAACGTCAAAATTGTACAGTGATTTCAAATTTTGTCGATGAAATCGTCATTTCAGTAGAAATCAAATCACATTTATTGACAAATGAAGAAAATATATTTCAAATAAAAAAATGAAAACGTGTAACAAGAAAATTGTTATTTGCAAACAAAATCACTGTTAAAGAAAAAATATATATTGGTAGATATTATTTATGCGCCACAGTGGCTTTATTATTTCAAACTACCTTCATGCTATAGTCCTTATTGTATTATTTCCTTTCCGGCGGGTTCGAGATCATGGTGAACATTTCATTTATCCACAAAATATGATAACCATAGGTAGAAATAAATAAAACAACCCCACCAAAAACGCATTAAATATTCAAATTTTTCTAAACCCTTTCTTTCGAGATCACTTTTGAATACACTTCCCAAATTATACAGATTTGTTTCAATTTTTCATGACTTATTCATGTTTAATTAGGACAGTTTATTTTCTCCAACGACATTTTATGTCTCATCAAAAACTGGATTTATACAAAATTTTTTAGGAATAAAAAAAAAAATCATATTAGTATTTGAAAATTTTTAGAAGTATGCAGCAACAATGAAAATGGGTGAAAAAGCAAAGTAGATTACGATTATTCGAAAAGTATAGTTTTTCTCTTATTTTATTTCGTCGATATCAATTTTTGCGGAGAAATAAAATGTCATGGCAGGAATTAAATTGTCAAATCAAACATGAATAAGTCATGAAATATTCTAAAAGATTTTTTGTAATTTGAGAAGTTTACCTTGAAGTAATTTTGGAAGAGTTTAGAAAATATTGAATGCCTAATATTTTAGATGAGTTTATTGTATTTTATTTTAATTTTAAAAAAGCTTTATCAGTCTTGTCGAAAAGCATTTTCAATCAAAATTTAGACTTCTTACAAAATTTCATAGGAAATCTTTTTTTTTTTTTAATCCTCATTTTATATAAATTTTTTAAAGCATAAAACAGCTGAAAAAATGAACAAAAACTCAAAACAGTCTAACCTTATTTGAAAAGTATTTTGTAGCTACTTCCATTCCGTAGACGTCAATTTTTGCTTTGAAATATAATATAATGGGAAGACTTAAGCAGTCAAATTAAGCATGAATAACTCATGAAATATGGTAAAAGATGTGTGTAATTTGAGAAACTTTATATTCAAGTGATTTCGAAAGGGTTCAGAACATTTTGAATGTCTAATGATATTTGGTAGGTTTATTTTATTGTATTTATTTATATTTTCAAAGACATTACCAATCACTTTTCGAATTATGCGAGATTCAAATTACACAATTCAGTTTAGTACAGCTGTTTCCCAATATGGAATGTACGCCCCACGGCGGAATTTTTTTATTATTATTATTTTTTTTTTTTAAGTAAGCAATTCTAGATTTTTTATCAACCCATTCTTGTCAGGCATTTCTCCCTCTTTTTTTTCTTTTTGAACAAGTAATGTTGTAAGTAAAATAATATATATTTATGTATGTGGATTTTTATTCTGATAAAATTATTCAAGTATCAAATCATTTTAATGCAAATTTAAAAATACGCTGTTCATATACGCTCTTCGGATACTGTTCAACTAGTTTGCCTATACCCTGTTTATATATATATACTAGCGGACCCGACAGACGTTGTCCTGACACCGACTCCAAAAAATCAAATAAATGTACATAAATATAATAATACGCATGATAAATACAACGCTCTTAATTTAATTTCTTATTACAATTTTCTAAGGAAATTATTTTTCACTTTGCAGTAATTTTTGAAGTCGGTTCAATTTTTGATAGAAAAGTTTATTTTTCTCTTTTTAGTTAAAAGTTAACGATTTTCTGAAGTCGGTTAGTTAAAGTTATAACACAGAAAATTTTTTTGTCAATCATACAGATATACCAGGAGTGGGGCTCGAACACACTATCGCACTCTTCGAGAACCAGATCTTAAATCTGGCGCCTTAGACCACTCAGCCATTCTGTCCGCACTCTATCAAGCGAACTTATTCAACACTTTTAGTTAGCGAAAAACCACTAACTTTATTAGTTTTTGCCTAATTACTAAAAAAGTACTGGATCAATTTCGATGAAATGTTAATCTAAACCTTTCTAGAATCCACTGGAACACACACAAAAAATTTCATTCAAATCGGTGCAGTCATTTAGGAGGAGTTCAGTCACGTACACACGCACAGAAAAATTATATATATAAAGATCTGCACTGGATACTTAATTTTAATTTTGAAATTGGTTTGGCTGGCACCGACTCCAAAAAATCAAATAAATGTACATAAATATAATAATACGCACGATAAATACTACGCTCTTAATTTAATTTCTTATTAAAATTATATAAGGAAATTATTTTTCACTTTGCAGTATTTTTTGAAGTCGGTTCAATTTTTAATAGAAAGGTTTATTTTTCTGTTGTTAGTTAATACATTCGCTGCCGATCACGCGCCAGCGCGTGATATGGCGCTAACGTCAAGGGGCCACTCCCGCGCGAGCGCGTGATTTGGGGTGCTGTCCAACAGCCAGTCACGCGCTGGCGCGGGAAAATCTTTCACTGATTCTTTGTTATAAAAAGTAAATCGGCTTCTGAGAAAAACCCACTTCAACAGTGCGGCATTAACTATCATCACATTTTCACGTAAACGGAAGCGAACGTGTTAAAAGTTAACGATTTTCTGAAGTCAGTTAAATAAAATTATACAGAGAGAGCAAAAAGTCCGTAAAAACTTTAAAAATTCATAAAAACCGAAAAAATAACCGAAATGAAAAACGGTTTGCAGGGTTAGCATCCATAGGTACGAGGATTTTTTTAAGACAGAAATAAAAAATAATTCAAAAAACAGCCGACAGATGGCGCTGGTACTTGCGATTTCCGCGGAAATATGCAAATGAACCGGTTATAAGAGCTTGCGCTCCTAATCCACAATTAGTTCACCGTTGGGAGCCGTGAACTTGATCAAGGATGCTCACTGCGAAGGACAAAGCTTTGTTGGTGAAGTTATTTTACATGAACAAGGAATCAGCGACTATTGCTTTGACAATTCCGATTTCAAAAGGATTTGAGGACGGGAAAGAGGCCTTTAACAGCGGCAGGCCTCATAACGCTTGTTCGGCAGTTTGAGGAAACATTCTGTTCTTTATTTGGGTATCTATTCTTTGATTTGGGCACGTCAGCGCCACCTATTGGCTGTTTTTTGAATTATTTTTTTTCATGTCTTAAAAAAATCCCCGTGACCTATAGATACTAACCCTGCAAACCGTTTTTCATTTCGGTTATTTTTTCGGTTTTTATGAATTTTTAAAGTTTTTACGGACTTTTTGCTCACCGTGTATTATAGAAAAAAGTATTGCAAATCATACACGTATGTATGGGGTTCGTACACATGATCCCTTTCTTCGAGAACCAGAGCTTAAACCTGACGCCTTAGACCGCTCGGCCATTCCGTCCACACTCTATTTCCCGAACTTATTCAACAATTTTAATTAGCGAAAAATCATTAACTTTTTTAGTTTTTGCCTAATTACTAAAAGTAGTGAATCAATTTTGATGAAATTTGAATCTAAACCATTCTCGAATCCACTGGAACACATACAAAAAAATTCATTAAAATCGGTCCAGTCATTTAGGAGGAGTTCAGTCACATACACACGCACAGAAGATTTATATATATAAAGATATTGATGTTGTAAAGAAATTATGCAGTCGAGTCTTTCTATAACAAAACTCCATACATCGAATTTCTCTATATAAAGAATTTTTAGTAGGAACGGTTCCCTTTTCGCATGATTACATTAAAAACAGTCTCTATATAGCGAAATATCGATCTCCATATAACGAATTTTTTCATAAATGTAGTAAAAGTTTGAATTGCTCTGAAGTGGTGTCTAGGGTAAAAAGATGGCCCAGGCGTTTTTTTTGGCGAAAAACTTAGTTTAATGTTCTGGGTTATGTAAGTACACATATATAGACTGGAACACAATTATGTACATTTTTATGGATTTGCAAAAATAAGAAAACGAACTGGAACAGGCCGTCTGCCTATCCAAGCTTGCCGTTATTCCATTTCCCACAGGCCCATCTGACCTGGGTCTCGCTCCAAAATATGCGGACAGCTACAGAACCGTCTGTTTTCCGCTGAATTCCGCGAGCATCTGTCCTCTTCTAAAAAAAAAACTGCTTACACCATCAAAATTTACCGTTAGTCGCGATGATAGGGTTCTCATCACGAGCCTCTAGATGCTTACTCAGCAATAGAAAGTTCATTGCCGCAGCTGTTACTAAGGGCCTTGTGAATGGATCCCACAACTCGGCCTACCTGACCGTGCTGGGTCCTCCCAGTCATCATCTGCTCTTAACACAGACTGGTACCGGATGACTTTTTACAGGCGTCTAATATTCACAACAAACTAAATAAAATAAAATAAATAAAACGCACAAGATAATATTAAAGTCAAATTTTTTTTTTCTTGATTGTCTCTTGGACACAGTTCTGTCCTTGATTTACTTATATTAGTCCAAAACAAATTTCGTCTAGCGTTCATCACAACATATAATAACAATAACAAAAAATAATACTAAATACTAATAAAAACAATAATAATAATCACACACATTTTATGTCAAAGCACAGTTGCTTTGCTTTAGTTAGTAGTAGTCCACGGTTTCATATGATCTGCAGCACTAGAGGTCATCTGTGGACCTTCATGGTCTCCAATTTTTCTCACATTGTAACGATCGTTTCTTTTTACTGTGGTGATCTCATAAGGGCCAAGAAACTTAGGCTTTAGTTTGGTGCCTGTCCCAAACTGTGTTTTTTGAATGGCCACCAAATCACCGAGCTTATATGTGTTGGCCTTTTTTCGCTTTCTGTTGTACGTTTTCACATTTTCCTCTTGTATTTTTAATATGTTTTGCTTCGCTATTTCTCTATTAGAATTCCTTTCCGATACGAATGAATTTAATTCCTCATCATCTAACAACTCTTTAATTCGCATGTCGGTTTTTTGCCGCATTTTTACTCCTGTCAATAGTTCGAAAGGTGGGAATTTGGTACTTCTCGATACGGTGCTATTTATGATGCGTTGTACGGGCGCGACAAATTTGTACCATTTAGTGGGGTCTTCTATGCTAAGTTTTGCTAAAATTGGTATAAGAATTCTGTGCATGCGCTCTATTTGTCCATTCCCTCTCGGAATCCCTGTTGTTATTGGAATATGTTCTATATTCTCTTCCTTGCAGTATTCTTCAAAATCGGCAGAAGTGAAAGCCGGACCTTTGTCGGTGACTATCCGCGACGGATTTCCGAAAATATCATGTTGTCGGGTTAACCTATCAATGACTTCTTTAGCGGCTTTCGTTTTAACCGGGTACAGCCAAACAAATTTAGTGAATGCATCCACAACGGTAAAAATATGATTATAATTTTTATTTGTAGATGGCATGGGACCAATGTGATCTATGTGATAAGTCTCGAGGGGTATATTTTGTTTGGGAATCGGGTTTAGTAGGCCTTCTCCTTTTCCCTGCTTTTTATTGCAAAGTATACACTCTACGCAGTTGGCTATGACGCTCTCAATTTGTTTTCTTAATTGGGGTATATAATAATTTTCTTTCAGAAGCGTTTCGGTTTTAACTACGGCATAATGACCTCTGCTATGAATATTGCGTATTATTTCCTTTTGCATGTCGGTAGGGATCATTAGAAGTTCTCGGTCATTTTCATATTTGTATACGATATCGTTTCTTATAAGATATTCTGCACTTTCATTTTTTTCAATCAATTTTTTTATTGCTTGTATGTGTTCGTCTTCTTGTTGAGCATTCTTTATTTTTAATGTTAATTCATCATGCGATCGGGTGACTATTAGCACTGTATTTCTACTTAATGCGTCTACATGTTTCATTTGGGATCCTGATCGGTGAACAATTTCATAATCAAACTCTTGTAAAAACAGAGCCCATCTGGCTATTTTTGGCGTAATGTCTTTTTTGTCCATGGTTTTTTGGAATGCGGAACAATCTGTCACAATTTTAAATTTAGTGCCTAATAAGTAGTTTCGGAATTTCTTAACTGATTCTATTACCGCGAGAGTCTCTAATTCGTAACTTGAATATTTCGCTTGAGTAGGGGTAGTTTTACGGCTCATGTAATAAATAGGATGTAAACTTTTGTTCTCTTCTTCTTGTAGTAGGACACTGCCAAAACCTATGGCGCTAGCATCGGTATGCAATTCTAGCCTAGCACCTCGTCGGAATGTATGCAATACTGGGGGGTTCACTAGTTTTTCTTTAAGCGTCTCAAAAGCTTGTTTTTCAATAATTCCAAATTTAAATGTATTTCCTGCCCTTAATAAATCACTTAAAGGTCTCGCTATAGTTGCATAATGGGGGATGTATTTTCTGAAATAAGAAGTTAGACCTAGAAAACTGTGTAATTGTTTAAGGGTGCGGGGTTCAGGGAATTTCTTTACTGCCAAAGTTTTGGCTTCCGAAGGTCTAGTAGTTCCGTTCTCGACAATATAACCTAAAAACTCAATTTTCCGTTTAAGGAATTGACATTTTGCAAAATTAAATTCTAGTCCGTAATCCGATGCAACTTCTAATACACGTTTCAGTTTCAATAGAGCCTCTTCCTCAGTCTCCGCGAGTACTATGACATCGTCTAGGTAAACTAACATTATTTTTTCTTTAATTAATTGTTTAAAAACAGCTTGTATGTATCTTTGAAACTGTTGAGGGCCAAGTGAAAGTCCGAACGGGAGTTTTAGGTACTCGTACTGAGAGTTATGTGTGACAAATGCTGTGTATTTTCTGCTGTCTTCCGCTACGTCTATGTGGAAAAAACCATTTTTTAAATCCAAAGTAGTAAAAACCTTCGCGCTCTCAATGCTATCTAACACGTCCTCAATCCTCGGTAAGGGAAAATTATCTTTAATTATTTTTTTATTTAAGAGTCTATAATCAACGCAAAGTCTCCAAGAATCGTCTTTCTTTCGCGCTAATACGATAGGAGATGCATAATTGGAGTTACTTTCCTTTATGATTCCCATTTCCAGCCATTCGTTTATCTGTTTGTCGACAAATTCCTGTTCTGGAAATGCTAACCTACGCGGTCGTTGTGCTATCGGAATATCATCTGTTAATATTATGTTTACTTTCAACTCCGTATCCTTAATTTTATTTGGTTTATAATTAGAGATCAATTCTGTTAGCTCTTTTTTGATGGTTTTGTTTGAAATGTGATTTACTTCAATTTCCTGAAAATTAATCGAATCGGCTGTTTCAGCTAAATAAATTTCTGTATTTTTTGTTAAGTCTAAACACGGTTCAATTTCCAATAATTTATTTTCATGAATGCTTGTTTGCATGTTTACGCTTTCACTGCAGTCTAAAGCTGTCTCATTCTGTTTAATTTGTTCTTTTCCCACACATTCAGCTGTCGAAGCAATCTTTTCTACCATGGGACTGTTTTGCTTTTCTGACCGCAACATCGTAAGAAATCTGGGTGTAATATAGCTGACGCGCTTGATTTTTGTCACGACTTGTTCTCGTGGAAACGCAGTGACGTAATTTACTCTCACTTCCCTTAATTTCCGTTTCCCCGTAATTTGCAATCCCTTTTCTGTAATATTGAAAGTTAACTGTTTTAGAAAATTATTCCCCAAAATTATGGAGTGATTCAAATTTTTTACGATGTATAAATCTGCATTTACTGAATAGCCATCTATTTCAATATTTACTGTTATGAATCCTAGGGGAGTAATTTGGTTACCTCCAATTCCTGATAACACTAAATCGTTGTCGTGTAATTTAGGGCATCCCAAAGTTTTATAAATTTCGTTACTACACATGTTCACATCGGAGCCTGTGTCAACAAGACTTTCTATATTTTTATCTAGAATTCTCACATTTTTCATTATTTTATCTAACGAATTCGAGGTATTGCTTACGGCTGCATTCGCATTTTTTGCGGAATTATATGTACATTGGTCAGATCTGTGACCAGGTGTTTTGCACCTCCAGCAAATCGGGCCTTCTTTTTTTCGGGGGCAGTGTTTCGATATATGGGACAATTCATTACAATTGAAACAGCGAATTTTTTCATTTGAATTTTTCTGCGCACCCGTGAAATTTTTTTCATATGATACACGACTCGTATCATTTCGGTGAAACACTCTATTATTTTCAATACCCTGATTTAGGCGTTTCTTAAATTCCATCTTTGGATGTTTGGTTTCATCTTTCCGCAAATTAATTCGGGCAGTTTCAAAATCATCCAACTTACCTGTCAATTCCTCTAAATTTGTAATTTTGGGTAATTCATCACAAAAATGTTGTTTCATTTCAAATGACAACTTTCTCCTAATTTGTTCAATAATTAGAATATTTTTTAATTCCTCAAACGTTGATATTTGTAATCCCTCTAACCATTCATTCAAAAAATTTGAAAGTTCAAACGAGAAATCTTTCCACGATGCTAAATTTTCCTTCTTATGTAAGAAAAATTTTTGTCGAAACTGTTCGGGCGTAAGTTTAAAACGTCTTAATAGTATTTTCTTTACGTGATCATATTCGTTCGATTTTTCCTCACTTTCACGATTTATTAAACTCACTATGTCGAGCGGTAGTAATGCCAGAATATATGTTACCCATTCTTCCTTAGGAATTTCTAACCGTTTTGCCTGCCGTTCGAATAAGGTTAAATAAACACTAATTTCCTCCTCATTATCGTATCTTTTTAACAGTTTTAAAACATCGGGACCTTTCCCTATTGCCGCTGAATTTATTACTTGAGCTTTATTATTCTCTAATTCTAATATCTTTAATTGATATTCGCGATCTTCCGTTTCTTTAGCTTTTAAATTCTTCTCCTCCTCCTCGCGTTCGCTAACTATCCCACTAAGCAAATTTTTAACAAAGTCTTCATCATACCCATCTGATTTAACCACCATATCAGCCAATACACTTTTAGTTGCATTCTCGGGCGGGTTCAGGCCCAATTCGATCACCAAAGTAATCAGATCTATTTTTTTCGATCGAATTAAGTGATTCATAACTATTTTTTAAACACATAAAAACAAATAATATCAATGCACATATAATAAAAAATATATCTATATCTCAATATATTTTATACCCTTTTATATATATATTTCAATAATTGTTTACACACACACATATACACTGGTGTCCAAAATTTAAGCATAATTGGTAATTAAGTAATTATTTTTAAGTAATGAAAGAAATATGAATCGGAATGTGCTGAAACTCCAGGTATGTAAACAAAATAGTACGCGTCACATATTTTCGCGAAGAGTTTTCCCCGAAATCGAACAGGGGACCGTCAACAAATTGAAAAAGAACGAAGATTTTTTGGATAACCCTGTCAAAACTAATGTAGCAAAAGCGTTCAAACTGCACATTATGATTAATTGGCTTATTGTAATGTACTGTGTTAATTTTTACAAGGATAGCATGTATACTCGTAGAGAAATTAAGGTTTTTATAAAAACAGTCCTAAGTTTTTTGCTTATAATTTGCAGAGTTCTTAATATAAAATAGTGTTCTTTTTTGAAAAAATGACAAACATCATTGTACACAATACCCTGTCATCAGAATTAAAAAATAATAAAAATTGTATGACAAATGAGCAGGTTTACTAAATAATTTTTTACTGCGCATGCGTGAACGCTATTAAAATTTCATTTGCATATTATGTTAGTTAAATGTATAGAGCAACTTTTGTGAAAGTCTCAAAAACATAGCTTAAAAATTCTGAAAATTATCGTTGATAGAATGAGATCAAAATCCTTTATTCCCTAAATGAAGCAAAAAGATGAGGGACTGTATCCATATTCCATTGTTTAGTGCCTACACAATATTGTACGTACAACTATATTTAGGTAAAACCCCTGATTTTTTTGCTTCCTTTAGGAATAACGGATTTTGAATTGATTCTATAGGCTCCCATTTTCAGAATTTTCAAGCTATGTTTTTGAAACTTTTACAGAAGTTGCTCTATACATTTAGCTAACACAATATGCAAATGACATTTTGATATCGTTGACGCATGCGCAATGAAAAATTATTTACTAAACATACTCATTTTTCATACAATTTTTATTATTTTTAAATTCTGATGACAGGGTATTGTGTACAATGATGTGTGTCATATTTTCAGAAAAGAACATTATTTTATAATAAGAACTCTGCAAATTATAAGCAAAAAACTTGGAAAAATTTAGGACTGTTTTTATAAAAACCGTAATTTCTCTACGAGTATGCATGCTATCCTTGTAAAAATTAACACAGTACATTACAATAAGCCAATTAATCAAAATGTGCAGTTTGAACGCTTTTGCTACATTAGTTTTGACAGCGTTATCCAAAAGATCTTCGTTCTTTTTCAATTTGTTGACGGTCCCCTGTTCGAATTCGGGGAAAACGCTTCACGAAAATATGTGACGCGTACTATTTTATTTACACACCTGGAGTTTCAGCACATTCCGATTCATATTTCTTTCATTACTTAAAAATAATTACTTAATTACCAATTATGCTTAAATTTTGGACATCAGTGTATATATCTATAAACATAGCACTTACTTCATATAGCACTTACTTTACCAGAGAATTTTTTTTTTCGTTTTAATCTAAAAAAAATTTATGCAAGTACGACGGCTGGCATATTTTAAAAAAAAAATAAATAAATAAATAGCCTGCAAAAAAAAAAAAAAACACAGCAGGCTTTTTCACTACGTACGATTTCGTAATGGTCAACTTCACTTTGAAAAAGAGAAAAAAAAAATATAGTCTGCGAAAAAAAAAAACACAGCAGACTATTAAAAAAATTTTCATAGATATCAACAGTCTGCGAAAAAAAAAGCACAGCAGACTTTTTTTAAAAAAAATTTCCACTAGATGAAAAAACAAAACACAACAGCGGCTTCTTGATTCTTTTTTTCACTTACGAGAAAACTGTTTTGTAGTTGCAGGGGGAAAACACAGGTTTTTCTTTTTTTTTCTCTCTTTCCGAAGATTCATAAGGCGCTCCTTGCTGAAAGATTCTGAAGATTGACCCAACATCTGCGCTGACTGTCTACGGAAGGGAGGGGGCCACAAGTTTCACTCCGTTGAAGCTGGTTGACGACGATGACCGTCTTACGAGAGGGGGGGGGGGGATTCTCTCATCTAATCCTTCCCTCAAATTTCTCTTTCCAGAAACTGATCCAGGGCGAGCACCCACGTTGTAGTAAAAGTTTGAATTGCTCTGAAGTGGTGTCTAGGGTAAAAAGATGGCCCAGGCGTTTTTTTGGCGAAAAACTTAGTTTAATGTTCTGGGTTATGTAAGTACACATATATAGACTGGAACACAATTATGTACATTTTTATGGATTTGCAAAAATAAGAAAACGAACTGGAACAGGCCGTCTGCCTATCCAAGCTTGCCGTTATTCCATTTCCCACAGGCCCATCTGACCTGGGTCTCGCTCCAAAATATGCGGACAGCTACAGAACCGCCTGTTCTCCGCTGAATTCCGCGAGCATCTGTCCTCTTCTAAAAAAAAAAACTGCTTACACCATCAAAATTTACCGTTAGTCGCGATGATAGGGTTCTCATCACGAGCCTCTAGATGCTTACTCAGCAATAGAAAGTTCATTGCCGCAGCTGTTACTAAGGGCCTTGTGAATGGATCCCACATAAATTGCTCTTAATTTACTCAGTTTTAAAAGGCTTCGAAATCATGTGGAATCAATTTTCCATCACTTATTTTTGATTTATCGTTTAGTGCTGGGTTTTTTTTTTTTTTTAATTACTTCTCTCCTTCTTCTTTAAATCAAACGAATTCATCCCACCTCCCACACACCTTTCCACATCCTTCTCAAAACAGAGTCAACATGATTGTTACACATATAAGAGAGGAATCAATGAGAGGCACATAAGAGAGGCCTTCAAATGGAGGAAAATGTTTACTACAATTTTTCATTCCTTGCTAAAATTTGAGCATTTTTTTCTGAGATCATAACAATTTTAAAATCTAAACAACAAAAAATTAGACATCTTCGTCTGAAATTATGCAAGTCTTCCTCATTTTATTTTCATTAAGCTTTCAAATAAATGTCTATTCTCATTTTTGAAACAGCTTAAATAATTAAGAAATAAAATGTTAGGTTAATATTTACTTTTAAACATTTCAAATTCTTAATTAAAAAGATCAAAAATAATATTTGTTCAAAATTTACACATTAAATATGAATTTTAACATCATTCTCTATACATCGAATTTCTCTATATAACGAATTTTTTACTAGAACGATGGATTTCGTTATATAGAGACTCGACTGTATATTGATGTTGTAAAAAATAGCTGTTTTTTCGTTTGGCTGACCATACTTTAACTTAACCTTTCGAAACGAGATTCTTTTACAGAATTTTTAATCTTTTATCGCCGATTTCTCAGGACAGACGTTTTTACTTAAGTGAATCGGGAAAATGCTCGGATGAAATAAGGAAAAATTTGCAATAAAAATTTACTAATAGTTAAGGATTCTGAGTACTTTATGCGGCACGTACACCGGTCACTCAACCCCAATGGGTTGATCAAATATATTCGTATAGCAATGTAATTTATATTCGTTATTGAGGTTGATATATATCAATTAAATTCAAATAAAAATGCTCGGTATTGAAAATGAAATGTGTACCATACATAGTTTATTTATAGGGACACCAAAAGCAATCCATTACATTATGGTCTTGGGGGGAAATCATTTGCGTAGTATTATAATATTGTCATATTAGTAGTATTATAATATTTTAAGCATAATTAAATTTATAAAAATAATTGAAGTACACTATAATATGGTTATTAAAGAATGTGTTTTGTGTGTAGCATATTAAAAACCTCAGAATATTTCTAATGATCTAAATCTTTAGCACGATTTTAATTTTTTACAGTAATAAAAGTGTATAATCTTTATTACGCGGAAAATTTTCATCTATTTAACGTCTAGTACATATTGATACATATTAGATTGATATAAATCTAGATAACTTCTTTAGACAAACTCACATCTTTATATAAGTCTATTCTTAATTATATTTCATTCACCAACATAAAAATTATCATCCAAAGACTTGAAAAAAATATCAATTTTAGAACACTTTTATTCTTAAAACACGAAACTATTTTCTCGAACAAAAAAGAAATAAAGTACTAACCCCTGTAGAATTTATTGTTATTAATTAAATGACATAAGGAAAAAAGTTTCATGCCTTGATAAATTGGCAGTAAAAAGGAACACAATTATTTCTCTAAATAAAATGCAAGATGAAAAAATACAGTAATGATCAGGAGTATGTTTCTAGTATTACTAAGGAGAATATATTGTGTAAATATTTTTTCAAATCATCTACACGAATGTACACTGTACAGCAACAAAGAATACAAAAAAACGTTGATCAATTATTAGGCTGAAAAAAACATGATTTTTGTTTTCTTACACTATTTTAGAAGTTATAAAAGAATAACAATTTTCTGTACGTGTTCAACAAATGTTCTGTAGAGAAGAAAAAGAAAGCAATACTAAATGAAAAGTTGTTATTGAAAAAAAAACAATCATTTCTCGTAAAAACAAGTAATTTCAAGTCCAGAAATGTTTCTCGTGTAAAAATTAATGGCAAAGATTACATATTCTTTGAAACAATAAAACAATTTATGAACCAACAACTAAGAACAAAAGAAAAATTTGTTAGGTAATCTCCCCATAAAGTTGCCTAAAATTGTATTTTAAAGCTAATTTTTACTTTCTTTTATCTTTACAAGAAGAAATTCCAGTTTTTGACGGATCTTCACGTTTTAAAGGTACATAATATAAATTTGTGATGATTAGTTTTTTATGTAAATCGCTCAACAGGTGATGCTGCTATGCTGTATTTTTTACGATTTACGCAATAGCTATATCTTAATTTCTATCAAACTTCAGATTGAGTTAGTTTTCAGCATGAACTTTGTTCAAAATGAAAATTTTTTAATATTTTGGTATAAATCGCTCAACAGATGGCGATGTTATGCTGCATTTTTCATATTTTTCGCAATAGCTCTATCTCAAGAATTAGTGCTCGGATTTTCACCAAACTTCCGATTTAGAAAATCCGTGATATGAACTAGTTCTGTTTACTGTTTTGTGCGAATAGCAAGTGGCGCTGCTATGCTGAATTTTCCCCGATTCTTGCAATAGCTCTATCGCAAGAACTAATTCACGAATTTTCATTAGAGTTCAGATACCGATATAGCTTGATAAAGTATTGCTATTTATATTTTGGTATAAATCAAGCAACAGGTGGTGCTTTTATGAAGCAAATTTCAAAATATCCATAATAGTGTTATGGCATGAATTAATACACGGGGTTAAATACTTTCAGAATCTTCACGATGAGCATAGATTGTCATTTAACTTTGTCATTTTGGTAGCGAATTTTGAAGTAATAGTATGCGTGAAATACAAGAAAGTTTCGGGATTGCCACATTCGACTCGTTTATCTATACTGCAATGGCATAATTGAGTTTACTGAGTTCATTGTAAAGAACTAACAATGTTTCTTGAGCTGAGAAAACATAAGCAAGAGTTAAAATACACATTAACTTATCCAAAATTCATAAAAGTGTTCTTTACTTTTAAAAACCTCAGAAATCAAAGAAGTTTCGAGATTTAACTCTTTCGGGTTTAGTGTACTATTAATAGTACATGTTTTTTAATTGAATATTATTTTGTTTTAACAATTAATTTTGTTACTGTTTGCATGTAGTAATGTTATATGTGTCTATCATTTACTCTATGACTTCATTAATGTTTAGACATTTAGCTAAAATAATAATAATAAATATTTTCTTAATTCCCTTTGCGATTCTTTTATTTTGAACATATATTTCACTCTTTAAATTTAAAATAAATGTAACTTTCCAGAAAGAATCATGTGTAATAAATCGAAAAAAGTATTACAAAATTATAGTCTTAGTTAAATTTTGTTATAATACAATATTTTCTAAACATCTCCAAAAATTCTTCTTAACCTATTGTCATATGAATATAAATTAAATAATTCGCAAAAGAACAACATTTTTTATGTTTTAGACGATGAAATATTCGTAAAATTCTATCTATTTTGATAGCTAGTGTTAATGTTACTAACGTAAAATAATTTTTCCTTAAAAAAAAAAAAAAAAAAAAAAAAAAAAAAAAAAAAAAAAAAAAAAAAAAAATCGGACCCGAAAAGGTTGAAAAAGCATTTATAAAAAGAGTACCTTTTAATGGCTCTGATTTTCGGAAATGTTTCCGAGTATTTTTTATACCATATTAAGTAGTTTTCTCTAACCAAAATACCTGTTTTTTTTTTTTTTTTTTTTTTTTTTTGGATGTCTGGTTATCTGCCGTCTTACGAAAAAAAAATTGCATTCACTAATTTAAAATTTTAATAGTTAATCTAAAATTTCGAAATTAAATAAATTAAATATTTCATCAATAAAAGTTAATCATAAATAATATTTCTCTTGCTTAAAAATACAGATACAGATTCACGGTCGCCAGTCACCATTTTTTTATTTACGTAATGCTGTATTTTGTATTTACGTATTATGTAGTATTTTTGTCATGTTAAAAATATATGGGTGATTCTCAAAATAGGGGACAATTTATGTCTTTCGGCATACAAAAAAAATTGAGAGGTTTTCTGTCATGTTTTTATATTTAGATATGTTTTTCTTAATATTATTCATTATTTGCACTCAAGAATTACTCACTTTTTAGTTAAAAACACCTTAAAAGAACAGAATAAAGATTCAAAATGTCATTAGCATGGATGTCCACAGCAGCTGTGCCTTGTGTATACTAGCATTTTTCAAGAGTTAATATGATGTTTATAAAATAAACAAATGTTATTCTTTCTTTATATTAATCAAGGAGAGGAATTAAACAATAAATTTCTTTTTAAAAATAAAATTATAGTACATAAAAAAAGAATTAAAGTTTGTTCTCCATATTCGATTTTCGAAACAAGGTCATACTAAAACAGCTGGTTATTAATCAAAATTTCATTTTCACATATGACAATAGTTTGAAAATATAAAGTTTCTCCATGGCAACAAGTAGTCATTTTAAATCAGCCAGAAAATAGAAGCATGTATTGTATTTTAAGAATAGAAGTTGAATATTAGGGGGTTACATCAATTGTATGTCATTAGAATGGATAATAATTTTCATGTTTATTTTATAGTTAAAATTTTTATTTTATTTATTTGCATAGAACTTTTGTGTTTTAAAAAGCCCCAGAAAGGAATATTGCATTGTGATTATATTATGGCTCATAATCTTATTTAAATTAAAATTTGTCATTAGCATGGGCAGATATCAGTGTCATTAGCATGGTTTTTCTGTCCATGCTAAAGATTCCTATGTACATAAATGTAACTAGTGCTTATATTGTATCCTTTATAAAGTTTGATTTTACGTATAAATTTAGGTATTACATTTATTATCCCTAAAATATGCATTAAATCTGTAGGAAAATCACTAAGACAGCTTCTTACATTGTTAGTGTCAGAATGTTGCTCATGTAACAAAGTTTGCTCTTTGGTAATGTTTTTATTCTCCTTATATGTATATATGTAAAAATGGAAACCATTTGCTGAAAAAGAAGGCTAATAAATATAGAAAAAAAATATTTAAACAGGAAGAAAATAAAAATTTCATAATATATTTATTCCATACAATTCGTTTTGTCATTAGCATGGCTCAAAAAATACTAATTATTTTTTTAAGTTAATTTTAAAATATTTAGCTCTGCTGACTACATGGAAAGTATACCTAATACTATATTAACAACACCTATTTTTTTCAGAAATTTTGCTAACAGTAATTTTTTTAAGATTTCATTTTTGAAATCGTCCCCTATTTTGAGAATCACCCATATATGTGTCAATTAATTTTTAATTTTCATAGTTGACACAATATTAGAAAAGAAAAAAAAATATTTAACTACTAAGAATGTATTTGTTAAAAACACATAACCTTGCTCATTGGTGCATAAAAACAAGACTTTAATAAGGTCTTGTACAGTTAAAAATATAATATAATATAAATTCTAAGTCTTCTGTAGCCGTCTTCAGGAAAATCTCTATAAATAAAAGGAATAAAGAGGATAATTAATTAATTAATTGAGGCACAGATAGGCTCTCAAACAGTGAATGCATTGCATTTGAGTGTCATATTTTTTTTCTTTATATTTTACACAGCTTAGGTAAACGCAGAAGAAATATAAAACAGATAATGTATTTATCACAAAAAATCGTCTGCTAAGAAAATCTTTTTTCATTTTGAACTCTATAAATAAAAGGAATAAAGCAGAAGAAATATAAAACAGATAATGTATTTATCACAAAAAATCGTCTGCTAAGAAAATCTTTTTTCATTTTGAACTTCTATAAATAAAAGGACAGATAGGCTCTCAAACAGTGAATCGTCGAATATAATTGAAGAACAAATGGAAGAACAAATGGAAGAACAATTGGAAGAACAGATGGAAGAACAGAAAGAAGAACAGATGGAATATATATAAAACGCAAAGTTAAATTTCACTCCGGACGCTAATAACTTAAATTCTACTAGATAGTTTTTAATGGAACTTACATTGTTAGTTGGATATTTTTTCAGAAATTTTGTAACAAGTGAAATATAATATCATTCTACGTTGTTTAATTGAATACTTATGGAGATGTTTTAAATCAGATGAACACAATTATAAAAGGTTGGCTTTAATTTAAAAGTTCCGCTGAATGAATTTTTATGTGATTAAAATTGTTAACATGTTGAGCGCTACGTCATTCATTGGTGACTAACACTGAACTTTCCGTTTAGATGACTGACTTTTCACCGATGACAGAGAGTCTAAAATACGATATAAAACTAAAAATTACTATGATATAAAAATTTCGTTTGATTCAAAGTTTCTTTTAAAAAAAACTGACCAGCGTTAGCGGGCGAAGGCTGCTAGTGAAGTTATTAAAGAAAACTTTTAGTTATATATGTACATCTTAGAACATATTCAAACATAATCATCATAGAATATCAAAATATATTTTAATAAAAGTGTGAAAATAATGTTTTATAATATTTTCCTCTAAGCAAAAATATACCTGTTCAATAGCAATCTAATTATTAAGTACTAAAAAGAAAGAAAATGAAAAGAAAATCAGATTTCTCTTTTTTTAAAGGGGAGTTTGAATTATTTACATTTTATGAATAGGAATTTTTGAAGATTAGCTTATATTTATCTGCCATAATTATGTGCATAGTTTTACCTTTTCATTAAACAATAGAAATCATATTATTAATTCAGTGAAATAAGAAAGAACTTGACTTTCTGGTTAAAAAAAAAAAAAAATGATATTTTCAAAAAATCATATAAAATTTTCTAAGCAAAAGTACAGGATTTGCTTGTAAGGTATTTATTAGAAACTAATAAGGTATCTATTGAGCATATTATCAGATTTTTAAAAAAATGGTGTTTTTGAGAAATTGCACTTCAAAAGTAGTGATTTTACAAGATTTTGCATAATTTAAAATTGAATTACAAAAGTTGTATGCACCTTAGGGTTAAAATAAAATTTGCTCTGAAACTCCCATTAAAGGTCTTTGGATTGCCATCAATGCTTAGCTTTAAAATATTTTTTTCATTCTGAAAAAAAATCTTGAATACAGTAATAATTATATTTTTTGTACTTAAAAACTAATTTTTTTTAATTAAGTAAAAATGTCACAATATTTTTTAAAACTGTGCTAAAGTAAAATTCAGTTTAATAACTATTTGTAAAAAATAAATTGACTGAATATGTTGAATATGTTTGGTATTGTGTTCATTTCAAAATGAAGCGTTTTTCAGTTTTTCTGAAAATTGTCAATTTTATCACAATCTTAAAAGTGCTGTAACCGGAGAAAAAAAATTTTTTGGTAAAAATCCTTTTGGGAAATTTTGTGTTTTACTTAGTTATAACTACTGTATTTTTTTTAAAAAAATCTGTGATGGTGAATTGACGCATATCAATACTGCCTGCCTGAATTGAAATGGAATACCTCAAATCAGATAATAATGAATTGAAAAGCATGTCTCCCTTAAGCCAAAGAATAAGCATTTGCAACAAAAATGGCTAATTTATACAAGCCATAATTGTTCCTCACTCCTAGGCACTATTGTCATCTAGTAGCATAAATCAAAGTTATAATCTTTAATGTAAATGAGCATATAACTGGTATATGGTCTTGCATTTTTAAAAGACTGGATATAAATCTTATTTTAGGACATGTGGATATAAATCTTATTTTAGGACATGTTTGTAGGATGTGCCAATCACTGGTACATGCCAATTACTGGGGATGTTACCCTATTTCGAGATAAAAATTCAAAGTATTTGGGTATTTTCAATTTTCATCCTATATCATATATATTTCTTAAGCACTTTTTTTAAATCAATCCAAAATTACGTAAAAAGGTAAATAAAAAAAGTTTCAAATTTTTAATTATATATTTTTTAATAAAATAAAAAGAAAACACAATATTAGTAAAAGGAAAAAATAAAACCATAATTATTTTCAATTAAAGGTAAAATTTGTATAGAGTGGAAAACATCCAGATTTCGATATGGAAAAATATTAAATATTTGTATTTTAGTTTTGAATTTTCATTGGATACCATTTAAATTCCATGATACATATTTCTAACTAAATTTAAAGTTTAAATAAAAAAAAAATAGGAGTTTCTTCACTTCAATCAGTATAGCTTAAAATTTCGAGACTAAGCTAAAAACTTTCCTATAGTAAATAAATACAGGTAGATTTCGATATTTATAAGTCAAAAGGCACAGAAAAAAAAAAAAAAAAAAAAAAAAAAAAAATCGGAATATTAAGGTTATACTCAAAATACCACAGTTACAAATAACATTAACATTGCTACAATATGTACATAAATATTTTTTTTTTTTTCGTCATATCGAGGTTTCCGAGTACACAATATTTGACAAATCAAAATTTTTCTGAATAGTTTTATCAAAAAAAAAAAAATAAATAAATAAATAAATAAATAAAAAAATAAAATAAAAATAAAATCCTATATATTGATAAGTTATATTAATTAGTAAATTAAACTAATTAATAAATTATCAATTAGTTAAATTAATTAGTTCCGCTTAAGAATAAGTTTGTTTTCTTCGTTATAAATTGTTTTTTCTTATTAGAAACTACAAGGGGAAATAAATCCGACTAAAAATAAAATTTTATAGGTTTTCTTCGATCTAACTTGTTTTTCTTATTTAATTAAAAACTACAAAAATATTTCTCCAATTCATAAGTATTTATAGATTAATACCTTTTTTTTCGGCTAAACGTACTTTTTTTCCGATCGAACAAGAGTTTTTCCGACTGACTTTTCCGTTTTTCCAATTTATAAATTTTTATGTATTAATACGTAACGTAATATTATTTTTTCCAACTAAACATGCCTTTTCTGATGGAACGGAAAAATTTCTGAATGATATTTTTGGTTTTTCAATTTATAAGTTTTTATAGGTTAATACCATTTTTTTCCGATCGGACAAGAAATTTTCCGACTGATTTTCCGTTTTTCCAAATGATATTTTCGTCTTTCCAATTTAGAAGTTTTTATAGGTTAACACCATTTTTTTCCGATTGACTTTTCCGTTTTTCCAATTTATAAATTTTTATAGGTTAATACGTAATACTGTTTTTTTCCGACTAAACATGCTTTTTTCCCGATGGAAGCGAAAATTTTTCCGAATGCTATTTTAGTTTTTCCAATTTATAAGTTTTTATAAGTTAATGCCATTTTTTCCAATCGAACAAGAGTTTTTCCGACTGATTTTTCCATTTTTCTAATTTATAAGTTTTTATAGGGTAATACATAATACTATTTTTTCCGACTTTCCGATTAAACGGTAAATTTTCCGAATGATATTTTCGTTTTTCCAGTTTATAAGTTTTTATAGGTTAATGCTATTTTTTTTCCAACTAAAGATACTTTTTCCGAGCGATCTGGTAGTTTTCCAACTGATCCCCAGGTTTTACACCCCTGTATCCATGCCCGTGGAATCGTCTTGGCTCGATTATACTATTTTGACAGTTCACAGCCAAGACCCGGACAAAAATCAGTTGAAGGACGACCCGGTCTGATTCAATTTACACAAATAAAAAAAAAAGTTTTTCTTAATATACAATTAAGATCCTTTTAAAAAATACTACATACACATTTATGAAATACTTTATATTTTAAAACTATACTTTTAAATCACGATGTTTGCGTAACACAGAAAATACAGTCCTAAGAAAATGTTTAGTCACTGGTGTTATTCAACCTTTAAATAAAAAATACGAACTCTTAATTAATACAAATCGCTCTACTTATTTTTAAATGTATTTTAAACATTTTAGAGTGAGAATAATGGTTTTAATGTACGATAACATTTAATTTAAATGAAAAAAAGTGAAATTTGCATATTGCAAAAGTTTAGACACTTTTTTGATTTTTTGGCAATTCTTCACACGAAAAATGCAAATTTCAAAGTTATTATGCCACATGCCTGAAGTATTTAAATATACCTCGCTATAGATTCGGTTAATGAAGATGTCGCGAGCTAGAAATATTCAATCAGATGAGATAATTGAAGTAGGGAAGCTGAAATGAAAAGGGAAGACTGTTGCAGAAATTTCAGCTTGATTGAATCGTCGATAGAGGTCAGTCTATGAAGTATAGTCTAAGGGCGACACCTTCAAAATAAATCAAAAATCTGGAAGACCTTGTGTGACCAGAAAATGGGATGTCAGAAAGATCCTTAAGGCGCAACACTAGGCACAGAAAAGGACCCGGTTGATAATGTAAAGTCTATGGGAACGTTCTTTTCAAATAGCTCGCTCAAATTTTAATATTTTCAAGTGATTTTTTTCTGCATAGAATAGTTGAGGAAGATCCATAACCAGGCTAGTATGATTAATAAATATTAATGGAAAATATAAAATATGATATGATCATATTTTCCTGAAGACGGCTCGGAACGTTGATTTTATATTTTATATCATTTTACTTACCCATCATACGTAGTATAGGGTAAGTCTAGCAATCGTTTTGAAAATCGAAAATTTTTTTGACGGATTTGCTCGTTTTAGGTAGTGGAGATTCCGAAAAACATATTTTTAGAAAAAAAAAATTGCCGTCTGTCTGTCTGTCTGTCTGTCTGTAAACGCTCTATCTCCCGAACAAATTGAGATAGAGACTTGAAATTTTGTATGTAGATAGTATGTAAGAGTGGTACGAAGCCTATTTAATGACAGCAACCTCGATTATCCGGAACTATTTTTTTCGGACCCTCGAAAAATTCCTTCTGATAAAAGGTATATAAAAATTTTCGAATTTTTTTGTTTTAAGGAATGGACGTAAAAAGCAATAAAATAATACACATTTCACATACAAAACGAAGTCGATCGGATTATTAGTTGCCGAGATATTTGTAATCGTGTTTTCCACATTCTTCGATTTTTCATGACCCTGTATTTCATTCAAATTTCAATTCAGGGGTATATTTTAATTGGAAATGAAACGCTTAATCCGACACAGTTAATTGTTAGTTAATGGAATTATTATTTTTGAAGTAATAAGGATGTTTCTTTTACGCAGTTCGGTACTACTTGAGTAGTTTGGCGTTTTATATAATTTGTCGAAATTGGTACCTCAGCAATTCTTTAATAAAGCATTACTATGTATATTAACATTATTTAAATTTTGTTTATGAATGCATTGTATAAATAGTTTTCACATGTTTTATTTTCATATACATATCTATGATGGGTAAGTATTACGGTGGCCCCCAACGACTAGTTTAAATGTATAAATTCATATTAAATTTCTTGTTGTTGTTCACCAATAAACAAGGTTTTATGTGTTCAACAAATACATTTTTAGTAGTTATATTTTATGGTGCAATTTTCCAGTATGTGTTTGTAAATTATTTAATCATTAAAAGTAACAGTAACAAATGTTTCGTTTTCTTAAAAATGGCTTCAAAGGTAAAAATTTTTTTGCATGTACACATTTAAATCAAATTCCATTTATTAAAAATCAGCCTCAAAAAACATTGTTTTGTGCACATAACAAATCATTCTATTTAATTCAAGTTATTTTTAAACAGAAATGACATCTTTATTTATATGAACTCTTCAGAATGTTTATCGTGTTAAGAAAAAAATCTAGTAAAAATTACTCGTAATTTTAAAAGCTTAAACTAGATTAGAAAAATAAATAAATATCAGAGTATTAAAAGTTAATCATTAAAAAAAAATTCAATTTTCTTATAAATAGCCCCAAAGAGCAAATATATTTTCATATAGTAATAATATGTTAAGGTTTAAGTCACTTTGACGTTTTATTGCCATAAACTTCAATTATCGAAAAAAGGAATATACAGGGTGAGTCATAAATATCGAAACAATAGGCTATCTCCTTAAATATTGCCCCTAGACCCTAACTTCCAATTGCAAAAGTTCATGAAAAAAGGTGAAATTTCTGATAAAATAAGTTGCAACTCCATAGGGGTTCTATCTGAAAAAATACGAAAATTAAATTTTTATACGACCCCCGTAGAGCAAAATTCCCAATTAGGAAATTATTCCTTACCAATTCTTAAATTGAACAAAAAAATTCATCTCCGTATCTAAAAACCTGACAGATATTAAAATCCAAAGTTCTCCAAAATTCGTGACTTACACCACTTTACCATGCTTGTAAACGAAGCGCTTTTAACTCTTTTTCAAAGCAAATGAGGGATCGTCCACAAATTATACGTTATTAAATGTCGATTTAAGGCAGTGCCACTTATTTGGATATAATAAAGCAGCGTATTGATTTAGATCAAAACTTAATTTCAAATTATGTTGATCGTCAGCACTGGAGGTCTGCATCCATTGAAATATTTACGTCCGGTCCCAAACCGACCTATAAGGGAAAAAGTTCTGCCCGGCATGGAAAAATGTTAAAATCATAACCCAGACCGGCCTAGAAAATAGTTTAAATCAGCCCGGCTCAGCTGTGATTTTCTACATAGTTTTTTACTTCGGTGTGATTAAAAATTCTTTCGTATGGAGGAGTTCTGACCAAAAATACTTATTATAGCTTTTCGTTTTTTTTAATATTTATACTTTTTATTATTAAAGAAGCGCCAAAGGCTGTGGTATATTTATTTTATCAATGAATTTCTGTTTATAACTAAATTTTTCACTTATATTTTAATATTGCTAATCCGTATCCCGTGCGTTGGTGACTTTGAAAAATGTTATTCAGGAAAACCTTTTAAAACGGAATCACATAGGAAAGAAAAAATACGTTATAGACAAATGCCCTTCCTACGAGGGTTAAATGGAGTTTATTTTTTTCTCTGGTTTTATTGTGTTTAATTTTTTAGCATTTAAATATACTATTTTTTTATTAAAAATTTTTAAAGGTTTTTTTTTTTTTTTTTTTTTTTTTTTTGTAAAATGAAAGCGATTTTGAAATCTTTGAAAAATATAGGCGAGTGTTTAAAAAAAGTAACGTCTTGGTTCTGACCCGGCCTGGGCCCAGAATACAGATTTTTTAACAGCCTCTCCAGGACGATAAAAAGCTTGAAGTTGTGAGAGGTAAATTTCTAAACAAAGACTTAATCTGCAACCTAGAAAAGCATTTTTTTAAATAACTGACGAGCAGTAAAACAGTACATTTCATTTTTCTGTATAATGAATTTTTTCCCGACTATTTTTTGTCTTTAAATTATTAAAAGTTAAGAATTGTTACAGTAAAAAAGTACAAACCTGAGACAGGTCATTTTTAATTATTTTGCATTAGTTTTATTTCGGGCAAAATTGAAAAAATATTTACTTTTGAAAATATGATTTTTTTTAAAGATAAATTATTTTTTCAATAAATATTTTTAATAGTTCAAAATGAATATTGAAAAACAAAAACCCTGAAGCAAAACTAAAATCAGATTTTCATCTTTAATTGAATGGAAAGAAACTGATATACGATAAATAATGTTTCGAGTTATAAAGATTTTTAATTATCCCATTTAAACGAGTACTAACCATATGAAATTTTTATAAATTTTAGGATAAATTTTAGGATGTGATTCTCTTAGCAAATTATATGGCTAACCATCGGAAAAAAGAAAAAAAAAATTCTAACTCAAAAGATATATTTTTTACACGTTTCCTAGAACTGTTAGTAGTTCTACTAACTAGTAGTAATACTAGTAGTCTTCTACTAGTAGTAGTGTACTGTTACTGTTCCTAGAACATTTCCTTTTTGAATTGCGCGCATTTCAATTTGTGTCTAATCCCTTAAAACCTGATGAATAATTCAAAAGGCTATAACTCTGCGAGTTTTAGAGATATGAAGATGCAACTTTTTATGTCTTATTCAGGACTGGATAAGGAAAGTTTTCCTAATTGGGAATTTTGCTCTACGGTGGCCGTATAAAAAGTTAATTTTCGTGATTTTTCAAATAGACCCCCCCCCCCCCATGGAGTTGCAACGTATCTTATCAAACATTTCACCTTCTTTTATGAATTTTTGCAATTGGAAGTATGGGTCTAGGGGCAATATTTAAAGAGATAGCCTATTGTTTCGATATTTATGACTCGCCCTGTATGATTTTAGGCTTTATTTATTCCATTTTGATACTATACAAAATTTTTAAAGTACGTTTGTCAAAATAAAATTATTTTAAAGTAGTTATCCAAAATCAAATTCTGTGGTATAATTATGAAAAGCAAAGTCAAAATTTTTAAAAATACATGTTAAAAAATACTTATCTTATGCAGGCGGATATTGATTCATAATTCCGTAAGAAATAATCACTTACCTAGAAAATAGAAAAATAAACATTAGTGAAAATACCATGACTGATAAATGAAAGTAAAAATGAAATGCTAAAATATGTAATACTTTTCATATTATTATGATACATGAAATGCATAAAGTTTACAAAAACATTCCAAGTTAACAATAATATACAGTCGGCTCTCGTTAATTCGAACTCGTCAGGACTACAAGAAATGTTCGAATTATCCAGAGTTCGAATTATGGAAAATATGAGAGGAAAACATATATAAAGGGGTACTATTAGAAAGAAACTAAAGTTATAGTATTTTTTAAATATATTTCGGCTTTTATCTTGAGAATATGACTTAATATTAAATTGAAAGCTATAATTTCATAAACTAATTAAGGAATAAGGCACAAGCAGGGTCTGATAATTAACGAAGCACTCTCTCTTATCAGTAAAATTTTATAGAAAATTTCGAATTTGTTTAAATGCCTTTTTCATTCAAAATTACCGTCATGAATAAGCGGAAAAAAAATATTTCTTTTTACTGATGGGGGAGGGTTCGTTGATAATCAGACTCTGGAAACAAACACATATGAAAATTGGGGTGCAAATGTCATTGATGGACAGACGGGGCACTAAAAAAAGCGGATACCAAATGCAAGGGATTATATGTATGCTTGTTCAGAACAATTCCATCTAAAAGTAAAGAAAACAAGTTAGAAATTGCACGTGAAGCGTAGCAAATTAGGTGCGTTCGGACGATAACGAAGTTTTAAAAATATTACGTTCATATATCAATCTCATAACATTGTAAATAGTGAACTACAATTAAAACGCTCATCAAACAATGTTCTCCCTATACCATTATGTAATGGAATACTTTTGTGTGGCCTTGTAAATCAATAACAAATGTTCTTTGCACCACAAATTATGTAAGATGTATATTATAATATGTACTTTATAGTTGCATATAAATTTTATTAAGTTCGCATGAGTGTAACACGATTAAAATGCATTTGAAACATTTTTCCCCATTGACCGTAATGTAATGGAATACTTTTGATTGTCCCTGTAATTGACCTATGCATCCGATTTTCATAAAATTTGTAATAACTCGAAAATATTATGCAATAATTATGTATTTTAAATTTCAAACGTATAGAATATATTTGAAACTTTTTCCCCATTGACCATAATGTAATTGAATACTTTTGATTGTCCCTGTAATTGATCTATGCACACGATAATCAAAAAATTTGAAATAACTCGACAGAATTATGTAATAATTGCGTATTTTAAATTTCAAACGATTAAAATGCATTTGAAACATTTTTTCCCATTGACTGTAATGTAATGGAATACTTTTGATTGTCCCTGTAATTGATCTATTCGTCCGAGTTTCATAAAATTTGAAATAACTCGAAAAAATTATGTAATAATTATGTATTTTAAATTTCAAACGTATAGAATATATTTGAAACATTTTTCCCCATTGACCATAATGTAATTGAATACTTTTGATTGCCCCTGTAATTGATCTATGCACACGATTATCAAAAAATTTGAAATAACACGACAGAATTATGTAATAATTGCGTATTTTAAATTTCAAACGATTAAAATGCATTTGAAACTTTTTTCCCCATTGACCGTAATGTAATGGAATACTTTTGATCGTCCCTGTAATTGATCTATCCATCCGATTCTCATAAAATTTGAAATGACTCGACAAAAATATCTAATATTTATGTATTTTAAATTTCAAACGATTCGGTTGGGTAGTTTTTGCGTTGTTATATGCGGACAGACGGACGGACGGACAGACGGACGGACAGACGGACGGACTGAACGACAACTATAGGTGCTACGTATTATATAATTACGAACGCACCTAAAAATTACTTCAACAATCTGAAATCCGGGAAAAAATAAGGAAAAATGAAAAATCGGAATCTCATTAATTCGAATTAAACGAAGTCAAGAGAAAATGAGTTCGAATAAACGAAAAATTTTAATGTTATTCTGCTATTGAAAAGATCGGGGCTTCATGTTTAGTTCGAATTAAACGAAGATTCGATTCATCCGATTTCGAATTAACGTGAGTCGACTGTACTTGATGTTGTAACAGATAAAAAAAATTAAATCATCTTCAATATAAGCATATTAATTTTGATTTTTTTTCCATGCATAGAATTTATAAAGTAAATTTTTATTTACTTCTGTCTGAAAATTTTTAATTGATTCTAGTTTTTAATTAATTTTAATTTTTAATTAATTCTTTGAAAATTCTAAGTAAATCACCAACTCTATTAATAAGCCACCATTAAAAGAAACTTTTGTTTAATCCTCTTTGGTAAATCTTTCCCGAATAAATTCTAATCTCCCAAGAGCTATATAAACATATTCTATGTGTCCGGTACACATCGTCGGATTTCTTTTCCGGAAACAAACGCGTTCGGAATAACCTCATCCTTTTCCTAAATCTAACCTTTTTTTTCTCTTTCTCGTTTTTCTCTATTTTATTTCAACACAAGAGTGAAGATAGGTAAAATACGGGGAAAAAAGTCATCCTATGCATCTGTTTTCTGCTTATTTTTGTTTTATTTATTGATTTACATTGATATACAGGGTGAGTCATAATTATCGAAACAATAAGCTGTCTCATTAAATATTGCCCCAAAGCACAACCTCTAGAATTGATGCATTGCGACCAATCATTTGACAGATTGATTACAATGTAGCCATTTATAGTTTTCCATATATAGTGGACTGTCGTTAATTCGAAATCGGATAATTCGAATCTTCGCTTAATTCGAACTAAACATGAAGTCCCGAAATTTTCAGTGGTAGAATAACGTTAAAATTTTTCATTAATTCGAACTCATTTGCTCTTGACTTCGTTTAATTCGAACTAACGAGAGTTCCGATTTTTATTTTTTCTTTTCTTTCTCACGGATTTCAGGTTATTTGATTTTTGTGAAAATTGTTAAGAACGAGTATACATATAATCCAATGCATTTGATATCCATTTTCTTAGTGCCTCGTCTGTTCATCAGTGACGCTTTAAATATTTCTTCCATTGTGCTTGTTTCTAATCTTTTAATTAATTTATGTATTTCTACATTCTAATTTAATATTAAGTCATATTCTAATGATAGCAGACGAAATAAATTTAAAAAACACTATAACATCAATTCCTTTGTAATAGTACCATATTAAGCATGTTTTAATTTCATACTTTCCATAATTCGAACTTCGGATAATTCAAACATTTCTTGTGGTCCCGACGAGTTCGAATTAACGAGAGCAGACTGTACTTAAAAAAGTAAAAATGGAACCATTATAAAATCCCTCCTGTGTCTGTCTATCACAGCCATTTTACTCGTAAATTATGGAAACGTGGAAAGTTCAAATTGAGGAAAGTAACAAACACTATTGGCCTACATATTGACAGATTATTAAAAAATCATAAATATATTTCCGGAAAATGTGGAAGGACGAATTATGTTACTTGAAAAGAAAAATCTTTCTTTCTATATCGTATATTGTATCATCTAAAAAACTTTCGCAATGCTGAACTAAAAAAAACTTTTTTTTTTTAATTTTAGGTATTATGTCATAGAATTAGTTACGTATGATAGGATTTTATAAAATGAAGAAAACTTTTATTCATATCTTTTAAAATTTTGTTTCGATTATATTAAAATTTGAAATGTCTCGATAAATTTTGCAACGATTATATATGTATTAAATTTCAATTCATTCAGTTTTTTAGTTTTTGTTCTGTTAAAAGCAAATAGACGGACAAACCAGACGATTACTATAAGCGCTACGTATTTATATAATTACAAACACACCTAAATACAAATAAGCAACTTTATAAATAAACCCCCATATTAAAACAAAAAAAAAACTGCGTTTAACCTTCTTTAAGGAAACCTTTCACGGATAAATTCTAATCTCTCAAGATATATACTACATAGCCTGCACCTCCGGTATGTTTCTTCGGATTTTTTTTTCGGAACATACACGTTCGGTACAGCTATCTCCCGCCACTCCCATTTATTTCCCTTTCCGTTTCCCCTTGAACACATGAGTAAAAATAGGGAAAATATGAAAAAAGAAAACCATAAGACAGGCTTGTATTCACATCGTTTTGATGTTTTCGTGCTGTGGATGGGATGTTATTTTACCATAAATAAAAAGGAGTTGGAAATTTTTAGTTTATAGATCCGTCTTCTCCTTATTTCTTTGTTGTTTATTTGGTTGCATTGATATATATATATATATATTGCTTTTCGATTAATTATTTGACAGATTGACTTCAATATAATCATTTGCAGTGTTCCATATACTTAAAAAATAAAAACGGAAACATTATAAAATCACTCCTGTGTCTGTCCGTCAATCACAGCAATTTTACTCGTTAACTATAGAACATGGAAAGTTCAAATTGGAGGAAGTAACAAAGACTATTAACCCACATATTTATATAATACTAAACATTCTTAAATATATTTAAGAGAAATGTAGAAGAGCAGGGCGAATTATGTTACTTGAAAGAAAAAGCCTTTTTTTGTATATCGTATAAGGCAGGGCTGTCCAACGCGGCGCCCGCGGGCACCATGGCGCCCTTTGAGGGATTTCTTGGCGCCCTTTTGGAGGCTGCAAGTTATGAATATTTTTTAAGAATTAAATTCCTATTTAAAGCATGCTTTATTAAAATTTCCAGAAATATGCTTGCGATATTTTTAAAACTTCTTTCCCGCATCAAAACTTAATGTTGTTTCGATCGTCTATTATCTGTTTTAAAGACGGGAAAAGGGCTTGTCATTTCCTCCCTCAGAACTTTCAGATATTAGGTAATTTTTTTTATCTATAAAATTGGGCGAAATTATTTCCATTTTCTTTCAGGCTCTCTTTAGAGCCACCGATTGATTGGTTACTATGTGAAGCCTGTCTTTGTTTCTGTACTTTTTATACCAGCAAATTTACTCCCTCAAAATAAATCAAGGAATATTTTTGCGTCCTCAAAAAACCTAAGAATATCGCTGGTTATCATTTTATTTTGATATAATAGGCAAGATTTCTTTTTCTGGCTGCTTCCAAGAACTTTATATATATATCCCCTCGCCGAAAAAAGCATAATTCGAAATTTACAACGATTTACAATTATTTAGAAGAGGTTTTTTTTTTTTTTTTTTTTTTTTTTTTTTTTTTTTTTTACATAGTAGTATTTCAGATCCATAGGGGGTCTTATGCTTCTATAGCGAAGTTAATTTGCATATATGTGTATCGCTAATAATACTCTTGGATAACTTTGTTGCATGTTTTGAACAATGTTGATATTGGCGCCCTCCGCTGTTTGTCAAAAGTTGAGATGCGCCCCTGCTGAGTAAAAGGTTGGACAGGCCTGGTATAAGGTATCATGTACAAACCTGTCGCAACGCTGAACTCAAAAATACATTTCTTTCAAGTACGTTCCACATTAATTTCTTTCTACATTGTATTAGCTACCTATAATAAGATTTGATAGAATGCAGAATGTAATAGAATTAAAAACGCACCAACTATTTTTTTTTATTAAAACAAATCATCAACTTTATAAATAAACCTCCAAATTAAAAGAAAAAACTGAGTTTAACCTTCTTTGAGAAACCTTCCACGGATAAATTCTAATCTCCCCAGATATTTATATATATATACATAGCCTGCACCTCCGGTATACTTCGCCGGATTTTTTTTTTTTTTTTTTTTTTTTTTTTTTAACCTTCGAGCTATTACCCGCTACTCCCATTTTCCCCTTTCCGTTTCCCTTGAGAACTTGAGTAAAGATAGAGAAAATATGAAAAAAGAAAACCATAAGACAGGCTTATATTATCATCGTTTGGATGTTTTCAAGCTGTGGATGGGATCTTGTTTTACCATAATTAAAAATGAGCTGGAAAATTCCGAGCTAATATCTTGTTGTAGTTTTAAGAAAAAAAATTAACAAGTGTTTACTACAAATATTTTTAAAAAAATCTTTTATAAGAAATAAATGATAAACCAGGGCTATAGATTGACTTCAATATAGTTATTTACAAAATCCCGTAAACTTAAAAGGTGAAAACGGAGCCATTATAAAATCTCTCCTGTGTCTGTCTATATCACAGCCACTTTACTCGAAAACTATGGAACGGAGAAAGTTCAAATTGGAGGAAGTAGCAAAGATTATTGACCCACATGTTTACAGATTACTAAGCATTCATAAATATATTTCGGGAAAATGTAGAAAGGATATTTAAGTTATTTGAAAAAAAATATTTTTTTTAATCGTATGGGGGTATTATGTAAAAAGCTTTCTCAACGCTAAACTCAAACATACATTTTTTTTTTTTTTTATTTTAAGTACTGTATCATTGAATTAGCTATGTATGATAGTATTTTAAAGAATGGAAGAACTTTTATTGATATCTTTTAAAGTTTTGCTTCAATTTTAATAAAATTTGAAACGAGTCTATAAAATTCGGCCACGATTATATATGCATTAAATTTCATTCCATTCGGCTGGGTAGTGTTTGCGGTGTTATAAGCGGACAGACGGACAGACTAGACGATTACCATTGATGCTACGTATTTATGTAACTAAAAACGCACCTACACTGAAAAAATGGGTAAATAGATGCACTCATATCGAATTGAGCATGTTTGAATCAAAAATTAACAGATTGCTTTCTCAATTTTCAACCATCATATGTTATTAAATCCAAACAAACGATAATTTTGTACCCTGTATTGGTTTATTTCATACAGAGTGGCATAAAAGATGCTTAATAATGTAAATATCAAAATATGTACAGTTTTTTAAAAAAAAAATAGCTTAAAAGTGCTTTCAAATAATATTCTTATCATAAAAATATTCGATTTGAATATCTTGCTAATAAATTTGCTATATTTCTTAGTAAAAAATCAATTAAAAGTTTATTGTTAATAATTTTGAGCAAGAAATAAATGCCAGTATATTTTCACTTTAATTTGTAATTCAGTGGGCAGTATATAAGGATTCATATTTGAACACAACCACGGAATCAAAAATGAGTACACTGTAAAAAAGAATTCTGTACTTTACAACTTTACAACGAAAGATGCTGGCACCCCGGCTGCCAACACAGTTCCTCTAAAATTTACAAGCTGCTGATTTTTACAATGCTGCAAACTTTTGTAAAAGTAGCTTTGCTATTGGCTGCGTTTGATTTTTATTTCATTTGTTGAAGAATTCAATTTTTCGAAAGTTTATTTTATTAATATTTTACTCAACTCAAAATTAAATACGCATCTCTCATTTTAAACAGTTTATTCTGATGCGTAAACTCAACTCAGGTTCTTTCGAACATTAATAATTTAACAAAACACAACTCCAATAAAAACCGTAACATTTTTTACACATATTCTCATAAAAAACATTCTAATCAAACTCAAAAACAAAAAGAATATTGTTTCACACAGCTTAGGTAAAAACTGAAGAAATAAACAGATAATGTATTTATCACAAATTATCGTTTGCACAGAAAACTTTTTACATTTTGAAATAATTAGGTATATCTTGGTTGCTAGGTGACAAAGCCAGTAGAAAATTAAATAGCATTTTATCAAACATACCGCCCCTCTTGAAAACTCTGAGGGGGGTTTCAGACTAAAACACTGCAATTACAACCATTGTAAAAAATATAAAGAGCAATACAATTAAATACAATATAAATGAGTCACAGTTAAGTTAAATTCAAGCAAATATTTAAACAATTTTACATAATACATAATAAATAAAGAAATTTTACAATAATGTACCCTTTCTTATAAAAACTGAATTACCTGTCAAGAAGTAATACAGCAATTTTGGATACTGCTCTTTTATATATTCCATTTGGGGTTTTTATATTTACAACACTTATTCTGTTATCATTACCAAAAAATACTTCTACAATTCTCCCTAATAACCATTTAGACACTGGAAGATCATCTTCCTTTATTACAACCATATCTCCTATTTTGAGGTTGTTTTTTGATATCATCCACTTATGCCTTTGCTGCAATGTACTTAAATAACTATTTTTCCACTTTTTCCAGATGGTCTGAACCATTTTAGTGGTCTTTTGCCATAAGTTAAGTCTATTATCTTCAATATTACTCAGGTCAGATTCAGCAATGGCATTAAGTGGGCGACCAATAAGAAGATGTCCCGAGGTCAAGACCTCCAAGTCATCAATATCTGTACTCAAGGGAGTAAGCGGGCGCGAATTTAAGATACCTTCAATTTGGACAATTATAGTTAACATTTCTTCATAAGTTAATTTAGAGTTGCCCACAACACGTTTAAAGTGATACTTGAAGGACTTGACTCCCGATTCCCATAAACCTCCAAAATTTGGAGCTTTAGGGGGAATAAATTCCCAAGCAATACCTTCAGATATCAAGTAATTAGTAAGGTTCTGGTCTGGTTTGTTTACCAATTCATGCAACTTTTTAAGCTCTACATTAGTCTTCACAAAATTGCCTGCATTATCACTGAAAATTTTTCTAGGTTTGCCTCGTCTGGCAAAAAACCTCTTTAATGTGGCAATAAAAGCCTCAGATGTTAAATCATTGACTAATTCCAAATGCACTGCCTTTGTTACCATACAAATAAAAATACAAACATAAACGTTATGATAAATACCTTTACGTTGACCTCTATATCTAATCAAAAATGGACCACAGAAATCAGTTCCTGTGCAATTAAAAACAAAGTCTACATTTATTCTTTCTTTTGGGAGCTCGCCCATAATTTGCTCTAACAATTTAAGTTTGGCCCTAAAGCATGTAATACATTTATGTGCAATTTTTCTGCAAATAGCCCTACCGTTTAAAGGCCAAAATTCTCTTCGAACACAATAAAGTAAATTTTGTGGTCCTATATGTAGATATTTTTTGTGATAAAACTCAATAATTAATTCTGTTAATTTGTGTTTAGAAGGCAGTACAATTGGGTGTTTTGGGGCATAATTTACCGTGCTATTTTGGAGACGACCTCCAACTCTGATTAAATTATTTTTATCCAAGAAAGGATTTAATGAAAGCAATCTACTATTTTTTGGTAATTCCTTACCCTTAGATAACAATGTGAATTCAGAACTGAACTCTTTTTCTTGAACAGATTTTATGATAAACTGCTCAGCTTTCTTCAATTCAGCAGATGTTAACTTACCTGAATACCTTTCTTTTGGTTTCTTGACATTCTGAATGAACCTGAAAACATAGCTAAGAATTCTTATTAATTTAGCATAATTATTACTCAATTGCAAAAAATAGTCAATAAAAGATGAACAGTCTGATATTAAAAGGGTAGTCTCTGAAAAAGTCTTTTTTAGTTCACTTCTGTATAGATCCTTATCATTTTGCTCAAGTTCGACAGTATTTAAAGAAGGTTCAGTTTGTTGTGTTAGGAATAGTGGACCCTTCCACCATAAGTTACTCTGGAGAAGTTTGTCTGGATCTACACCTCGTGACACAAGATCAGCAGGATTATCAGAAGAAGCCACATGTCCCCAATGACTGATATCAGAAAGATTCTGAATCGTAGCCACACGTGATAACACAAAGGTTTTTAAGTCACACGGCTGTTTTCGAATCCAACATAATACAATAGTACTATCTGAATAATAGTAAACAGATTCTTTAGGAACTTTTAAGGTTTTAGCAGCCTTAGTTTCACTCTTACTTTCAAAAGTGTAATTCTCATTTTTAAAGGCTGGCTCCATTAATTCTGGATGGTTACTAAACCATTTATGTAAGTTCATGCCGCACGTATTTAATAGTTGAATAAGCTCAATTTGAAGTCTTTTAGTCTGATTGTACCACATTAGAAGCATACGGAAATTGAGATTCACCATCTATACCAAGCTGTTTAAGGCAGCTCATGGCTAAATAAGGGGCACTAGTTGTGCCATATGTGACTGTACATAGTCTGTAATATTTCATCTCACCATTTACAGAATCTTTCCAAACTATGCGCTGTAAATCACGTTGACTTTTATCGATAAGTATCATGCGATACATCATTTTTACATCTGCTGTAAATGCATAGCGGTGTGTACGAAATCTAAGTATTATGCTGAACAAATCATCTTGAATGACACCTCCATTCAGCTGTATGGAATTTAGGGATTCTCCTGATGAAGTTGCATGTGAACCATTAAAGACAACTCTCAATTTTGTAGAACTTTTATCTGGGCGATAAACAGCATGATGAGGTAGATAATTCGCATGTATTGGCTCATCTGTTTTCTCTACTTCCTCCATATGGCCTAACTCTCTATACTCTGCCATAAATGCGCAATATAACTCTAAAAGATTTGGATTTTTGACTAGCCTATTCCAAAGTGAATTTAATCTATTTTCTGCAAATTGCTTTGATTCTCCGAAAGAACTAGGATCTTTTTTCAACGGCATTTGTACTATGAATTTGCCCGTTATATCTCTCTGATGTGTGTTTATAAAGTGGGTGTCGCATGCTAATTCTTCTGTATTTCTCAATGGTGTACTTTCTTCTACTCTTTCAACTTCCCAAAATTTTTTCATTTCGAAATTTAAATCTGTTTCAGTAATTAACCCACAATGTATTTGTTCCTGATCGTTACAATCGTAAACACTCCCACTTACTATGCAACCGAACACCGTATTTTGCAGTATTAATTTAGAATTTGGTAGCTTCATACGACCCACCTTTATCAATTCTAGAAATACTTCAGCTCCTAGCAAAAGATCTATTTTCCCTGGTCTATTAAATTCAGGATCAGCAAGAATAATAGACTCTGAGATTCCTAGCTCTGAAATATTAATATATTTCGAGGGCATAATTTGCGAAATCCTTGGTATGATAAGAAAATCTAACTCCCGACTATAATCTCCCGAATTATTACTGATCAAGGCAGTAGTTTTATTTTTTACCGCTACAAAGGATCCACTTAAACACGATACCGAAATATTACTTTTTTCTTTTCGAATTCCTAATCGTTCAACTAACTGCAATGTTAAAAAATTGCTCATTGAATCATTGTCCAATAAAGCACGCACCGGAACTTTATTTCCGAATTTATCTCTCATATAAACAATAGCAGTGGAAAGAAGAACTGTTTTAACATTATTCCTCACATTTGAAGTACCAGTGAAATTTTGAATTTGGTTATTTAACTCAAATGGTATGGCGTCAGCATTCAATGTTGGTTTACTTTCATTTGTTGACAATGCATTTGGCACTTCCTTATCATTATAATTTTTTGTGTTTCCCACCGCATTGGAATTTCTCTCACGCCTATCAAAACAAAGAAGTATATTGTGGCGTTTATGGCATTTTGAACACGAGAATGTTGAGTTACATTTTTTGACGCAGTGGAATTCTGAAAGACAGTTAAAGCACATATTGTTTTTTTCACAAAATCTACTCTTTCCTGTACATTAAATTTTTGAAATTTGGGACATTTAAAAACACTGTGATTTTCCTGGTTACATACAACACATTTGCGCATATTTTTCTCATTTAAACTCGCAACCATGGATGTTACCTTTGAAAAGCTATGCTTTATTTGGCTTTCGTTTTGAAAATTTCGTTTTGTATTTACTTGTTTGGACGCACTTAGTGTACGCGCGTGGTCTCTCAAGAATTCTAGCAATTCAATTAATCTCGGTAAATTATCCCGCTTAAGATGTCTTTCCCACCACATTTTTGTATTTACATCTAATTTTTGAGCCAAAATATAAGCAAACATAGTAGTAGAAAACCCCTCAACTTTTTGTTCTAAAATCTCTAACGACCTAATACATTCATTTGTTCTATCTATTAGATTTAATAATGCTACTGGGGACTCATTCTGAATAACAGAAATATTTAAAAAACGTTTTAAATGCGCGTAAACTTGTTCTCTCGAATTTGAAAACCGTTCTTCCAAAAGCGACCATGCAACTTCATAATTAGAATCCACGATTGAAATAGATTGAATTATACGAAAGGCATCTCCTCTCAATGAAGACTTCAAATATTGTAATTTCATTGCCCCTGACAAATTTGAATTTTCATGTACAGTAGCCTTAAATATATCCTTAAAGGAAAGCCACTCATGCAAATTACCCGTAAATACAGGAAGAGTTAACTTTGGCAATTTAATGTTATTATCAGCCTTTGTGGCGTTTTCTAAATTAACAGTTTGCAATTTCATTTTTGATAACTTTTTTGTAAGTTCAAATTCCATTATTTCTAAAATTTCATTAATTTCTTCGTTTTCCTTAATAAAATCCTCAATTTCATCTTCTTTACTTATCTTATAAATAGACTCAAATAACTCAGCAAAGTTTTGCTCTAATTTATTCCGTTTCTCCTTTATGAGAATTAATTCATTTAATTCTAGCTCAGAATTCGATAATTTTTCTTTTAGTTTTGTTAAATTGGTTTTGAAAATTTTCTTTTTTGCTTTTAATTCTTTCATACTCATTTTTAATGAATAAAAATTAAATGGGTGCACTTACCCCTCTTGACTCTTTATAATATTATCTCTAACATCGAAGAAATAGCAAAACAGCACAAAATATTCACCAGTTATCCTTCAGTCCTTGATGTAGAATAACAACTCGCTGATTTTTCTCCGGATCAACAGACCATATGAAGAATTCAATTTTTCGAAAGTTTATTTTATTAATATTTTACTCAACTCAAAATTAAATACGCATCTCTCATTTTAAACAGTTTATTCTGATGCGTAAACTCAACTCAGGTTCTTTCGAACATTAATAATTTAACAAATCACAACTCCAATAAAAACCGTAACATTTTTACACATATTCTCATAAAAAACATTCTAATCAAACTCAAAAACAAAAAGAATATTGTTTCACACAGCTTAGGTAAAAACTGAAGAAATAAACAGATAATGTATTTATCACAAATTAGCGTTTGCACAGAAAACTTTTTACATTTTGAAATAATTAGGTATATCTTGGTTGCTAGGTGACAAAGCCAGTAGAAAATTAAATAGCATTTTATCAAACACTTGTTGCTCGAAATCTCTTTCCCAACATGAGTGATTAATTTCAATTTCATAGCAATTGTTCTTTTAAAAGTAAAAGAAAATTCAATGTATTTTACAACAAAATGTGGTGGCACCCAAAGCTGTCAACACAGTTGCTGTAAAATTTACGAATTACTGTCTTTAAAGGTGCTGTTAAATTTCTGAAATCTGGGAAAAGTGGAGTTGTTATTGGTTGCATTCGATTTGTATTTCATTTGTTGCTTGAATTCGTTTACACAACACTGATGCGTGAGTTTGATTCAACAGCAATCGCGCTTGAAAAATTAAAACGTAAAATGCTGGAAAAATAACAGCATTTTTTTTTTTTTTTTTTTTTTTTTTTTTTTTTTTTCAGTATACATGTGTTTCTCGGTTTTCACTAAATTTAGATCGGAGGTATTTTGAGTATGTGAAGTACTTAAAAATGAGTACTTTTTAACTCAATTTTGAGAACGCATTTTTTGAAGTGTAAATACAAATCATCAACTTCATAAATAAACCCCATATTACAAGAAAAAACTGCGTTTAATCTTCTTTGGAGAAATCTTTCACGGAGAAATTCTAATGCAGTCGACTCTGGTTAATTCGAAATCGGATAATTCGAATTTTCGCATAATTCGAACTAAACATGAAGTCCCGAAATTTTCAATGGCAGAATAACGGTAAAAATTTTCATTAATTCGAACTCATTTTCTCTTGACTTCGTTTAATTCGAACTAATGATAATTCCGATTTTTCTTTTTTCTTTTCTTTCTCATGGATTTCAGATTATTTGAATAACTTTCTTTGATTTTTGTGAAAATTGTTCGAACGAGTATACATATAATTCAATGCATTTGATAACCCCTTTCTTAGTGCCCCGTCTGTCCTTCAGTGACGCTTTAAATTTTTCTTTCATTGTGTCTGTTTCTAATCTTTTAATTAGTTTATGTATTTATACATTCTAATTTAATATTAAGTCATATTCTAATGATAACAGACGAAATAAACTCTTAAAAAACACTATGACATAAATTCCCTTTGCAATAGTATCATATTAAGCATGTGTTTTAATTTCATATTTTCCGTAATTCGAGCTTCGGATAATTCGAACATTTCTTGTGGTCCGGGCGAGTTCGAATTAACGAGAGCCGACTCTATCTGAAGATATATACATAGCCTGTACCTCCGGTACGCTTCTCCGGATATTTTCCCGGAACATATACCTTCCGAATAGCAATCTCCCACCACTGCCATGTTTTCCCCCTTCCGTTTCCCGTGAGCACATGAGTAAAAACAGTGCCTTCTGGTACTCTCGGGCCTGATTCCAATCCCCCTCAAAGTCAATTACGAGGCAGCCTATGGAACAATCGCGAGACTTAGAAAAAACACAAAAATACACAACAAGGTCCTGCACCAACTTGAATATGAAAAGAAAATCAATATATGGGCAAATCATCCAGCCGAAATAATTGAACCAAGGATTGGATATAACATGCACGAAGTAGTCACCTACACGGACGGATCCAAATTAGAATCAGGCGCTACAGGTTCGGCCTTTGTAGCATACAAAAATAACCAAAAAATAATGACATGGTCAGTGCCCCTAAGAGAATGCAACAGCGTTTTCTAGGCCGAACTACTGGCAATACGAAAAGCAGCGGAATGGGGCAACACAACAGGTGAGCCATACAGCATACGCTCGGGTTGCAGATCAGCCATAGAATGACTAAAAAAGCCATTTAATGTCAATGAAACAGTAGATAAAATACAAAACTAAATTAAAGAATCCAACAATAAGTTTAAAATCAGCTGGATCAAGGCGCACGTAGGCATCCAAGGAAACGATGATGCAGACGAGTTAGCCAAAACCGCAGCAGAAAACACAAATAACAAAAACAAATACTGTATGAAAAATCCAATCTCAAAACTGAAACGGACACTCAAAGAGCTAACAATGAAACAATGGCAGTTCGAGTGGGATTACGCGGATACAGACAAGGAAACACATCAGTATTTTCCAACAGTAGGTGAAAGCAGACTCATAAGTGACTTTTTACTCTCACAACTCTACACAGCACATGGAGCATTTCCAGCGTATCTCCACAGATTTAATAAAGCGGACACTCCGGACTGTGCATGCGGCACGGGGGGTACGCCTAAACATTATCTCCTCCACTGCCCACTTACCCAACAGTACCACCTGGCAAACATAACAGCAAATAATGATAAACTGTGGCACGAACAATTAGGTAAAAACAAACAGGTACAATATAAAGCAAAAACAGTAATCAGGTGGCTCCAAGAAAACTGCGACAGTATCACAACATTAAAGCAAACAAACATATAAAACAGAAAGCCCTCTCATTTTGGTAACCCAGCAGAAACATAATACTGTATGTTATGTGTTATATGTTGTGTGTTAAAAAAAATAAATAAATAAAAATAAAAAGGCCTAGAATTTTTTTTTTCTTTCCCAAAAAAAAAAAAAAAAAAAAAATTGTTTGTATATGTTTTATGTCTTTTAGCAGTGTGCGGTAGTCGCACAACATCAGCTGTAACCATGGCCAGCAATAGGAGCCCCGCAACATATGAATTGCATGCACAACGAATATCACCAACGGTTCAGCAAGTTGTGCAATATGACATAGTAAGAAGCTTCAAACGCCCCCGACACTGCTTGTCCGTCCACTGTGTTGTGTTATTAAGAAAAAAAATTTAAAATTTATATATAAAAGGTCTAGGAATCCCCTAATGCCAAAAAAAAAAAATAATTAAAAACTGCTTTTATTTTAATTTTTTTCATTTAGTATTTTATTTATTTATTTTTTATTCTTTATTTAACTATTTTTTTATTTTATTATTTATTATTACTAATTTTTATTTATTTATTTATTTATTTTTGACAGCTCGCCTCTTTATTTGGTGCAGTAGGACTCTGTCCGCACAAAATACCGGACCCGCTCTAATGGGGCAACCCAGGGAGCCAGTTTTTCTCTGTGGGGTACGGTAGAAAGGTGGGTTCTTGTCTCTCTCTGCAACGCTCTCGTTTGCCTTGCTATTTGGCCCAAAAAGTTTCCTCCATCAGCGGTACGACTTAGCTTTTCGGCCATTTTCTGTTTTTATTATTATTATTTTTTTTTTTTTAATTCCCTCAATATTTCCCCAACATTCAGCTAAGTTCAGTACCATTGTTTAGGCCCAAAAACATCCAGTCTCATTTCGTCTGGTATGATGAGTACAAGGTGTGCGGCAACAAATCACAAAGTTAACCCAATGTGCAATAAACCACAAAGATTACCAACAAAGCACTTAACCTAAACAGCCGACCCGGGTACTTGTCTTAGTGGTTCGCTACTTTGCCGGCTAAAATTACATCATGTACGCTAATGGCGCCTGGTGCATGTAAAATCCGTCGTGGGTGCAAAGTCCTCCAAGTTACCTGTGAATTATACCTCTGGAGGTGCCTTGCCAGGTGAAGGTCTCGTCATATGATCAAGGCTCTAAATTACGAGACCATCTTGCGAAGCCATTTGCAGTTCAAACAACAGGATGAGGATGTACCATTAAGTAACAGGCGAAACAAAGTATGCTCAACGACAAGCAAGTACTGCAGAAATGATGGCATGCGAAGCAAAGAAATCAGGTTTATTGCCGCTACGCGGCAATTAGGCGATCGACCGCCCCGATACCAGGTATCTAACCCGTTAAGCTGAGATAACTCGGCAGGTAGGTGCCTGGCCATCGGTTAGAAAGAAAGAAAGAGTAAAAACAGTGAAAATGTGAAAAAAAGAAAGCCCTAAGACAGGCTTGTATTCTCATCGTTTCGATATTTTCATGCTGTGAATGGGATCTTATTTCACCATGGTTTAAAATGAGTTGGAAATTTTCGGGCTAATATCTTGTGAACTTGTTTTCCTGTTTTTCCATGAGAATTGAAATCTGATTATGTTTTCAGCTTTAAACATAATGAGAGGGTTCATTTATAATATTCATAATTACAGCTTTATTTAAAAACGTAAATTTAAGAAATGTTTAATATAAATATAAAAAAATAAATTCTTTTATGAGAACTAAATGATAAACCAGGGCTATAGATTGAATTCAATATAATTATTTATAAAATTCCGTATACTTAAAAAGTAAAAACAGAATCATTATAAAATCACTCCTGTAACTGTCTATCACAACCACTTTACTCGTAAACTATGGAAGGTAGAAGGTTCAAATGTAAAAAGCTTTCGCAACGCTAAACTCAAACATACATTTTTTTTTAATTTTAGTTATTGTATCATTGAATTAGTTAATCATGATTTCGTATCTTTTAAAGTTTTGATTTTAATAAAATTTAAAATGACTCGATAAAATTCTGCAACGATTATATGTATATTAATTTTCAATTCATTCGGTTGGGTAACTTTTGTGCTGTTATAAGCAAACAGACGGACAGACAAACGATTACTATGGGCGCTACGTACAGGGTGTTTCAAAAATGACCGGTATATTTGAAAAATCAATAAAAATTAAATGGGCAGCGTTAGAAATACACCGTTTGTTGCAATACGTTTGGGACAACAGTAAATTTTCAAGCACACAACTTAGTTAAAATTTAGTTAGAAATTAGTTAAAATTTTCAACAACAGATGGCGCTGCAGGCAAGTTGAAAGCTATTGTAGAAAACGCAATCTGTGAGTTTGCCATTCTGTAAAGCCTCTGTCCCTGCCCGCGTAGATACTCGTGAGCTAAAGCTGTTCACTGTAAAAAATTTGACCTATTTGCTGTAGCATCACTCCACCGCTTTTATAGAAAACGGTTACTTTATTGTGTTATGGAGCATTCTCATTGGTCATAAAAGACATATTCTATAAAAGCTGTGGAGTGACGCTGCAGCAAATGGGTCAAATTTTTTACAGTGTTCCTATAGGGAGGCATTTTTGTAATAACTCTTTCGCATTTTGACATTTTCAATTTTTTTTTTTTTTTTTTTTTTTTTTTGCATTGCATAGATGAGGTCCTCTCAAGGTCGCTACTTGATTAAATTTTCAATTTTGGTCGCAGATATTTTTTTATAAAGTTACTTTCACTTTCAAAATCGGTTTTGGAAGTAAAAGTTGCTTTATAGAAAATACCTGCGACCAAAATCAAAAAATATAATCAAGGAGCGATCTTGAAAGGGACTCAGCTATGCTATGCAAAAAAATTATTAAAAAATGTCAAAATGCGAAAGAGTTATTTCAAAAATGCCTCTCCATAGGAATAGCATTAGCTCGCGAGTGTCTTCGCGGGCAGGGACAGAGGCTTTACAGAATGGCAAACTTACAAATTGCGTTTTCCACTATACCTTTCAAATTTCCTGCAGCGCCATCTGTTGTTGAAAATTTTAACTAATTTCGAAAGTTGTATGCCTGAAAATTTACTGTTGTTCCAAACATATTGCCACAAATTGCAACAATTGTGTATTTATAACGCTGCCCGTTTAATTTTTATTGATTTTTCAAATACACCGGTCATTTTTGAAACATCCTGTATTTAAATAATTACAAAAACACCTAATCAAAACAACAAATCATCAAATTTATAAATAAACCCTATATTAAAAGAAAAAAAAACAGAGTTTAACCTTCTTTGAGGAAACCTTCCACGGATAAATTCTAATCTCTCAAAATATATACAAAGCCTGCACCTCCGGTACGTTTCTCCAGTTTTTTTTTTCCCGGAACACCTTCGGAATATCTATCTCCCACCATTCCCGTTTTTTCCCTTCCGTTTCCCTTGAGCACATAAGTAAAGATAGGAAAAATGAGAAAAAAAGAAAGCCATAAGACAGGTTTCTATTCTCATCGTTTTGACGTTTACATGCTGTCGATGGGGTGTTATTTTAGCATAAATAAAATTGAGTTGGAAATTTTGGGGCTAATATCTTGTGAACTTGTTTTTCTGTTATTCCACGAGAATTGGAGTTAAATTATGTTTTCATATTTATACATAATGAGATGATTTCTTTAGAATATTCAGAATTATAGCTCTTTATAAAAAAAGGAAAATTACAAGCATCTAATTTAAATATAAAAATAAATACTGTTATAAGAACTAAACGATAAACCAGGGCTATACAATATAGATGAAAATCATTATACTTTTCCTATTGCTAATATTCTGTTTTCTATGTACATATTAAAGGCACATGGATGAATGCGTTATTTTTTGAAAGGTTCTTACATACATTAAAACACGTTGTTAGATTTTTTTTTTTTTTTTTTTTTTTTTTTTTTGATCAAACATTAATGAAACAAGTCGAAAATTGCACATCAAGCATGAAAAATGATGTGCTATCATACTTTAAAGGCATACTTTGAATACTATATACTAGCCCAAATCTTTTGCGTGTCCCTGTAAATATAATCAGCTTCCTATTATACAGGAAGTAACTTGTAGTAAACCTCAGTAACTTGCATCATTTTCATAAAATGTGAAATAGTTTAATATAATTAAAACGCGTAGTAAAATTAAACAATGTTACATCTTATACCATTATGTAATGAACTATATTTGTGTGGCCCTGTAAATTAATAAAAAATATTCAAATAATCTTTACACCAGATTTTGTACCGAATGCATATTCCAGTACATACTTCATAGATGCATATAAATGTTATTATGTCCAAAGGAGTGTAACATCATTAAAATGCAATCATCATGAAAAAAAAATTTTTTTTTCATTGGCCGTAATGTAACGTAATACTTTTTATTGTCCTTAAATTTAAACCATACATCCGATATTCATAAAATTTGAAATGACTCGACAAAATTATGCAACAATTATACATTTTAAATTTCAAAGGATTCGATTGGGCAGTTTTTACTCTGTTATATGCGGACTGCCGGAAAGAGAAATTAAATATTTTTGAGAAGTTAAAATACAGGAACAATATCTGATCAGTATTCAAACCACCTCCGAAATCAAAAAAGGTTACTTGCACTAAAATTGGCCCGATTAACTTTAAGAATTACTCAGGGATGTACCAAATGGCATTTATTAAAGCAGGAGAATCAAAGAACAACCATATTGACATGGCTAGCTTGATATTTAAGTATAGGAAAACTGGAGCAGTTATCTGATATTAAATATATTACAAAAAACAACAGCCATAGCAAGATTACAGAAGAAATCTTTTAAATAACTTTCAATAAAAGTAAGATGATTTTTTTTCCTTCACCCTATACTATCTCCATCCATTATAAGAGAAACCATAGAGATTCTAATATGCAATAATTCAATATATAACGATGCAGCATTATTTAACTTACTAAAATTATGTCTCGAACTTTTTTCTTCTTTTTGCTTAATGTTTAGTAGTAAGAAAGTGTATGAAATTTTATTTTTTTCTCCTTTTCGGCACAATCTTTACGTTCAAAAACAATAGTCAGCTTTATAAATAAACCACCATTAAAAGAAACTTATGTGTAACATTCTTTGGGAAAATTTTCCATAGATAAATTCTAATCTCTTAAGAGATACGCCCAATCTACATTTCTCATACGTTTTTCCGGTTTTCTTTTCCAAAAAGAACCCCCTTTCATCCCTCCACTCAGTGCTGTTTCTCCTCTAGTTTCTTTGTTTGGGCACAAGAGCAAAGATAGGGAAAAAAAAAAAATTATCGTTTTGAGATTTCAGTGCGGTGAATGGACTAAAGACGATGAAAGTGCAAAGACTTAAATAGAATGATAGAAAAATGATTAATTTATTTTTTTTTAACTTCTTCTAAATTTCATGCATATGATCTGTGATTTAGGACATATACATAATCCGTGCACGGTTAAGGAGTAATTGAAGCAGCAGTCTTTACCTCTTGTATATGTATTCTTTAAGTTAGCCAAAGTCGCACTTAAGGAATTTTACAATAACATTTCTTTCGCAAATATTGATATTTATTAATTTCTGTACTTGGAGTGTTTATTTAATGCTAATGTTTCTACTTTAGTCAAACCTTGCAATATATATATATTTTTTTTTCATTTCTAAAAAAAAATAAATAAATAAATAAATAAAAAGTTTTGAGTTATATTGATGATGGCTAATTAAAATATCTTTTTTTTTTTTTTTTTTTTTTTTTTTGTAATACGTAATTAATTTTTCCCGCTCTTTTGATATAAATTGTCGCTACTGAATAAAACTACGTTTCAAGACGTCACGGTCCTGCAGTTTATTTCGATTTATCGTCTTATCTTTTTTATTATTAATACACAGTCCAGTCATATTAATGTGACTACCTTGAGATTTTAGTCATTTTTTTAAATACATGATACATGATAGTAATACATGAAGAATTATTCTGAAACTTCAGGTATGTAAATAGATTAGTACAAGTTATCTATTGTTTCAAAGATTTTTTCCCAAAACCCCATAAGAGACCGCCAACAAATTAAAAAATAACGAATATCTTTTGGATGATCCTGTCAAAACTAATGTAGCAAAAGCGTTCAAACTGAAGATTATGATTAAGTGGCTTATTGTAATAAACTGTGTCCATTTTTTTTAGAATGGCATGTAGACTCGTAGAAAAAGGAAGGTTTTCATAAAAACAGTCCCAAATTTTGCCAAGTATTTTATTTATAATTTGCCGAATTCTTAGAATAAAAAAATTTACTTTCAGAAAACAGACAAATAACATTGTACACAATACTCTGTAATCAGAATTAAAATATAATAAAAATTGTATAATGAGCAAGTTTTTCTGAATCTTTTTCATTGCGCATGCGTGAAAGCAATCAAAATATAATTTGCATAATGTGATAGCTAAATGTATAGAGTAACGTTTGTAAAAGTCTCAAAAACATATCTTTAAAATTCTTACAATTATCATCAATAGAATAAGCTCAAAATCCATTGTTCTGAAAAGAAAACAAAGATATGAGGAGATATATCCGAACATAGTAGTACGTGCAATATTGTCTGTGCTTTATTGGCACTAATAAATGGATATATGGATACAGTCCCTCGTCCTTTAGCTTCGTTTTGGGAACAACAGATTTTGAGCTTATTCTATCGATGATAATTTTCAGAATTTCAAAGCTATTCTTCTGAGACTTTTAAGTTGCTCTATACATTTAGCTAACACATTATGTAAATTATATTTTGATTGCTTTCACGCATGCGCAATCAAAAATTATTTAGTAAACCTGCTCATTTTTCATACAATTTTTATTATTTTTTAATTCTGATTACAGGGCATTGTGTACAATATTGTTTGTCATATTTTCGAAAAAGAACATTATTTTACAATAAGAACTCTGTACATTATAAGCGAAAAACTTGGGAATATTTAGGACTGTTTTTATAGAAACCTTAATATCTGTACGAGTGTACATGCTATCCGCATAAAAAGGAAGACAGTTTCTTACAATAAGCTACTTAATCATAATCTTCAGTTTGACCGCTTTTGCTACATTACTTTTTACAGAATTATCCAAAAGATATTCGATCTTTTTCAATTTGTTGACAGTGCCCTATGGGGTTTTGGGAGAAAATATTTGAAAAAATATATAATTGTACTAATTTGCTTACACATCTGGAGTTTCAAAATAATTCCTCATATATTAGTCTAGATATTTAACAAAATGACTAAAATCGCAACGTGTTCACATTAATATGACTGGACTGTGTATTGTTATTTTTAATACTATACCTAAATATTACTATACATATTATTTTGCAAACGGTCATCTCTGACAAATATTCTTCAATATAAACATTTTTTTTATTATTATTTTAAGTATGACAATATCAGAGTTTCTAAATCTTTGGCTTTTACGCACCACAGTTATTTTAGAGAAAATGTTGGTCATATAAATATTTAAATGTTCCAACTAAATTAAATAACAAAAGCAACATTTTCTTCGTTAAATTACTACTATCTAAACTGCCGGAGACTTGTCAACTCTGTAATATGCAGAAAATGTACAAGAATGATTTTAATTATTTCTTCTCTGACAATCTTTATATTCAAAGCTAATCATCAATTCAGCTAATAAATTACCATTAAAATAAACTTAAAAATTAATCTTCTTTGGGAACGTTTTCCCACACATATATTCTGATCTCCTAAGAAACACTTTAAATCCCCGTTGTATTTCTCCGGATATCTTTTTCCGAAAACAAATAAATTTGGAATTGTCTCACGTTTTCCTAAATATAGCCTTTTTTTTACCTTCTAACTATTTTATTTAAACACAACGATGAAGATTGTAAAAATACGAAAAAAAAACAGTCATAAGAGAGATTTATTGATAGATTTATTTATGGATCTTTTATTTATTTATTATTATTATTATTATTATTATTATTATTACAATATACATATTATTTTGCGAACGATCACCTGATAGGTCTATTTTTAATATAAATATTTTTATTTATTTATATAACTATGATAATTTGCAGAAAAACATACAAAAATGTCTTTTTTCCCCTTCTGTCAATCTTTGTATTCAAAATTCATCAATTTAATTATTAAACCATCATTAAAAGGAATTTATGTTTAACTTTCTTTTGGGAAAATTTTCCACATATAAATTCTAATCTCCTAAGAGATATACACTCTTTCTATCTCCGGTAGACTTATACGGCTATCTTTTTCGGAGACAAACACGGTCTGAATATTTCCCTCCTTTCCTTTTTCTTTTTTTTCTTTTTTTTTTCTTTCTTTCTTTCTTAACTTTTTTATTTGAGCCAGAGTAGAAAAATACCAAAAATGAAGTCATATTTATTTTTTTTAATCTTTTATCTATATTTATTTTTTTTTTATCTTTTATCGATATATATATTTTTATTATTATCAGTGTACATATTACTTTGCGATCACCTGACAGATCTGATTTAATGTAAATATTGTTTTTTCATTATTTACCTAAATATGATAAAACGCAATATGAAATTGTACAAGGATGGTTTATTTTTTTCTCCTCTGTCAAACTTTATTTTCAAAATTAATCATCTTTGTTACTAACCTTCCGAGTTCGGAAGCATCACATATCTGAACAAAGGAGAACATAAATCAACACTTTGATTTGTTTACATCTTTACTTTACTTCTATGTAGCAGAATGTTTTAGGTATTGAATCAAAGCCAATAAATGACAGTACTGATGCTTATTTCAGCATTAAATAAGTATTTTTCCTCTTTTTACTATAAAACTTTTTGAGGATCTGTAGATAATTCAATTAATTAAAGGCCTTAAATTTGTTACTGCGTAATTTGAGTTATTGATAATCAAATTAATATTTTAAGGATGTTAGAAATTTTATATAATTATTTGTGTGCATAAATTATCAGTGACCTAAAAAGTTAATTTTAGAAAATGGCCCCCGTCTGGCATCTATGATGCCTTTTTGTTTGTGAAGAATCAATAAATGTGTATTTGCAGTGTTATTTTACTTCGGCTTTGAAGAAATTAAATCAAAAAAGAATCTTATGTTTAACTTTCTTTGGGAAATTTTTCCACGCATAAATTCTAATCTCCCTAAGAGCTATACACTCTTTGTATCTCCGGTACTCTTCTCAGGCCCTCTTCTCCGGTAACAAACGCGGTCTGAATATTCCCCACCTTTCCACTTTCCACTTTCCCCCTTTTTTTTCTTTAGTTTTCCTTCTAACAACTTTATTTGAGCCAGAACAGCCAAAATACGCAAAAATAAAGTCTAAGACGAGTTTATCTTCTTATCTTTCTGATATTTCTATTCTGTAAATGGGCAAGATGACTCTTACCATAAATAAATATGAATTGAAAATTTTTGGTTCATCTCTTGGGATTCGAGCTTCTTCCGTTTTTACTAGAATAGGTGGATCCTATTTTTTAGGATAAAACATAACACTGTGATTTTGTTATAATATTCCAAATTACATCGTTCTTTAAAATGGATTAGAAATATATTAAGTAAAATTCATTTTATAGTGTTCTAAATTAATCGAAATAAGTTTTAACAACTTAACTGATTCATTAATTTAAATACAATAAATTGAACATAGGAAATAAACACCACTTTTTAAGCTAAAATATTCGTAATTTTAGTCAAAATATTTCTGCCATTGCATCGTATGAAATTATAGTTAAAAATTTTTGAGGAGTCAAAAAGCTTTTAAGTGATAGATCAAGCAAACACTTCTTGGCCGTACGATGTACGGGCTAATCACGAAAGTATTTAAATGGAGTTATTTACCATATTTTTTTTAGATTAATGAATTTTTGATGTAAAATTAATTTCGAAGTTTACGAGAAATGCGAATGTTTTTACAAAAATTACAGAAATATCTACGGTACTAATGGTAAATACTAATGGCTTTAAAAATTTTCAAAGAGTATCCACGAAAAAATAGCATTTGATTCAAAATAATCATTTCTAGATTACACAGTAAACTATGAAACAAGTCAGAAATTGTACATCAATGATGTACATTAATACTAAACATAATTATATAAATAGTCAGATTATGGTCAAATAGCTAGTGACCTTCTTATGCAAAATATATTACGATTCTATGTATTTGATTCAATAACACTGAAATAATATTGTTCCATCTTAAACAAAACGTCAGCACTATGGCAACCCACAATCATGACCTATCATGGGGATATCATTGAATTAGTTACATTTTTCATAACAATATTAATTTCAGAAAAAAAAAAAAACGTTTTTCATCTATGATGTGTTTTTGTTTGTGAAAAATCAATAAATGTGTCTTTGCAAAAATTTTTTACTTCGAATCTGAAGAATTTAAACAACCATTAAAAGAAACTTGTGTTTAACTTTCTTTGGAAAAATTTTCAACATATAAATTCTAATCTTCTAAGATATACACATTCTTTATATGTCTGGTACACTTCTCTAGCTCTCTTTTCCGAAAACAAACACTGTCTGAATAATCCCCTCCTTTCAATTTTTTTCTTTTTCTTTAGGTTCTCTTCTAACAACTATATTTGAGCCAGAATAGCAAAAATTCGCAAAAATAAAGACGGATTTATTTTCTTATCGTTTTGATATTTTCATTCCGTAAATGGGCGGGAGGAATCTTACCATAAATAAATATGAGTTTAAAATTTTTGGTTAATCTCTTGGAAGCCGAGCTTCTTTCGATTTTACTACAATAGGTGGATCGTATTTATCAGCATAAAACATAACACTGTTATTTCGGTATAACATTCCCAAATTACATCTTTCTTTAAAATCAATAAAAAATATATCATGTAAAATGTATATTGCTGTGTTCTAAAGTAATCTAAATAATTTTTAACAACTTTTTTACATACAATAAATTGAAAATATGAGATAAACACCACTTTTTTAAGCTAAAATATTCGTAATATTTAGTTTCAACATTTCTGCCATCAAATAGTATGAAATTATAGTTAAAAAAAATTAATGGTGTCAAAAAGCTTTAAGTGATGGATCATGCAAACTCTTCTTGACGTATCACAGTTAAGCGGTTAAATTGAGTTATTTATCATATTAATTGAGATCAATGAATTTTTGGCGCAAAATTAAATTCGAAGTTTACGAGAAATACAAATGGTTTTACAAAATTTACAAAAGTATCTACAGGAAAATAACATTTGATTCAAAGGAATCAATTATAGAAGACACAGCAAAATATGAAACAAGTCAGAAATTATACATTAATACTATAAATAGTTATATAAATACAGTTGAGTCTCTATATAACGAAATACACTGTTCCAGTAAAACATTCGTTATATAGAGAAATTCGATGTATAGAGAATGATGTTAAAAATCGTATTTAATGTGTGAAATTTGAACAAATACTATTTTTGATCTTTTAAATAAAGAATTTGAAATGTTTAAAAGTAAATATTAACCTAACGTTTTATTTCTTAATTATTTAAGCTGTTTCAAAAGAGAGAACAGACATTTGTTTGAAAGCTTAATGAAAATCAAATAAGGAAGACTTGCATTAATTTCAGACGAAGAAATCTGTAATTTTTTGTTGTTTTGAATTTAAAATTGTTACGAAATTGTTAAAAAAAAAAAAAAAAAAAAAAAAAAAAAAAAAAAAAAAAAAAAAAGTCAAATTTTAGCAAGGAATCAAAAATTGTAGTTAACATTTTCCTCCATTTAAAGGCCTCTCTTATGTGCCTCTCATTGATTCCTCTCATGTGCATCAATCCAATTGACTCTGTTTTGAGAAGGATGTGGAAAGGTGTGTGGGAGGTGGGGTGAATTCGTTGGATTTAAAGAACAAGGAGAGAAGTAATATAAAAAAACTCAGCACTGACGATAAATCAAAAATAAGTGATGGAAAATTGATTCCATACTATTTTGAAGCTTTTTATAACTGAATAAATTAAGACCAATTTATGAAAAAATTCGTTATATGGAGTAGATATTTCGCTATATAGAGACTGTTTTTAATGTAATCATGCGAAAAGGTTATCGTTCCTACTAAAAATTCGTTATATAGAGAAATTCTATGTATGGAGTTTCGTTATAGAGAGACTCGACTGTATTCAGATCTTGGTCAAATAGATGTTGCACCTGTTATGCAAAATTTATTACGGTTCTATATATTCAATTCAGTAGCACGGAAATAATAGGATTCCATCTTAAATAGAACATCATCATTACGGCAATCTTGACCTATTATGAGGATATCATTGAATTAATCACATTTTTCATTACAATATTAATTTAAGAAGTAGGCCCCCGTCTATGGCATCTAAGATGTCTTTTTGTTTTTGAAAAATCAATAAATGTGTATTTGCAGTGTTATTTTACTTTGTTTCTGAAGAGCAGGGCCGTAGCTAGAAGTGAACCATAGGAGGGGGGCTCAAGAGAATGTAGGGGGAGGGCTCATAATTTTTTTGTCTCTCTCTGACGCAGAAAGATAAATTAGTATTCACATTGTAGGTACCATGTTTCTTGTTAAACTGTTATAATAACTTCATTGTATGCTAAGAAAAAAATAGGATGATGAAAATTTTGAGTGTATAACTGGTGCAAAATTAAACATCATGTTAGCTTCATATGTAGATATAGGATGAGGGCGTGTTGAAACGCTTATTTTAGATACAATTTAGTAACTCTGGAAAATTGTGAAAGGATCTCAAAACTAAATTAGATTTTCGAACAGAATTTCGTTTGAATTTTCGGAACAGAAATACATTGAGTGATCTTGGAATGTTTTCCAGGGGGGGGGGGGGGCGCTGAGCCATTCATAGCGTCCCCTTAGCTACGGACCTGCTGAAGAAGTTAAACCACTATTAAAAGAAATTTATATTTAACTTTCTTGGAGAAAATTTTCCAGATATCAACTCTAATCTCCTAAGAGACACACACTAGTCTTTATATCTCCGGTACACTTCCCCGGCCCTCTTTTTCCGGAAACAAACACGGTTTTAATATTCCCCTACTTTCCACATTTCCTCTTTTTTTACTGTAGTTTCTGCTTCTTCTAACAACTTTATTGAGCCAGAATAGCAAAAATACGGAAAAATAAAGTCTTAAGACGAGTTTATTTTCTTATCATTCTCATATTTCCATTTTGTAAATAGGCGGAATGACTCTTACCATAAATAAATATGAGTTGAAAAGTTTTGTCTAATCTCTTGGGAGTCGTGCTTTTCTCATTTTTACCAGAATAGTGAATATTATTCAACTTTAAAGATAACATTTTGATTTCGGTACAACATTCCAAATTACATCTTTCTTTCAGGGCCGTAGCTAAGGGGGTGCTATAGGCGGCTCAGCCCCCCCCCCCCTAAAATATTTTGAAACTCCCCTAGAAAAGATTTCAAGGTCACTAAATGAATTTCTGTTCCGAACATTCAAAGGAAATTCTGTTCAAAAATCTAATTTAGTTTTGAGACTCTTTCACAGTTTTGCAAAATTACTAAATTCTATCTAAAATAAGTGTTTCAACACTCGCTCATCTATTTGAAGAAATAATAATATGGTGTTTTATTTTGAACTAGTTATACACTCAAAATTTTCATCCTCATTTACTTTTCTTAGCATAAAATAAAGTTATTATAACAGTTGAATGACAAACATAGTACCTACAATGTGAATATGCAATAATTTATCATTCTGTGTGGTAGAGAGATAGAGAAAAAAAAATGAGCCCCTCCTAAATTCTCTTGAGCCCCCCCCCCCCTTTATTGTTCACTTCTAGCTACGGCCCTGCTTTCTTTAAAATGAATAATATAACAGGTAAAAGTCATATTGATTGTGTTCTAAAGTAAACTAAATAATTTTTAAACAAAGTTATTTATCATATTTATTGAGATTAGTGAAATTTTGACACAGAATTGAATTTGAAGTTTAAGCGAAATACGAATCGTTTCACAAAAATTACAAGAGTGTCTAAAGAAAAATAGCATATGATTCAAAAAAATCAATTCTAGATTACACGGCAAACAACGAAACAAGTCAAAAACTGTATACCAATGATGGACATTCATGCTATAATTAGTTTTATAAATATTCACATCTTAATATAAATATTCAGATTTAAATAAATGTTATTTTCTTCTGAGTTTGCAAAATGAGTTACCGATAATGTCTCCAAAATATTTTCGTAATTAATTAACTTAAACGCTTTTATAATAAAAATTTTTGAGGATCTGTAGATCATTCAATTAACTAAAGACCTTCAATTTGTTACTGCATAATTTAGGATATTGATGGTTAAATTAATATTTTAAGGATGTTAGTAATTTCATATCCGTAAAAGAGAATCTAAATTACCAGTGACCTAAAGTATTAATTTCAGAAAAACAAAGACTCGTCTGGCATCTATAATGTATTTTTTATGAAAAATCAATAAATGTGTATTGCAGAGATATTTTTTCTTCGGACTTGAAGTGGTTAAACCACCATTAAAAGAATTTTATGTTTAACTTTCTGTGTGAAAAAAATCCACATATAAATTCTAATCTCCTAAGAGATATATACATTTGGTATCTCCGGTACACTTCTCCGGCCCTCTTTTGCGGAAACAAACACCGTCTGAATGTTTCCCTCCTTTCCACTTTTCCTTTTTTCTTTGGCTTCCCTTCTAAACCCTTCATTTGAGCCAGAATTACAAAAATACTCAGAAATAGAGATTGTTTTATCTTCTGATCGTTTTGATGTTTTCATTCTGTAAATGGGCAAGAGGGCTCTTAGCATAAATATGTATGAGTTGAAAATTTTTGGGTTAATCTCTTGGGAGTTGAGATTCTTTCGTTTTTTCTAGAATAGGTGGATCATATTTTTCAGCATCAAGCAGGACGGTCGTACTGCCAAGCCAAGCAAGAAAAAAATAATATGCCCGCCAAATGAACAAACGCCAAGAACATAACGACCGCTTAACTGCTTAATATACTCGAGACAACTTTCCCATGTTAAAACGACCATACATGGTATTTTAAAATTTCGGATATTTAAGAAATGAAGTACCGCAGAGAAATAAAACAAAAACTAGAAGAATTTAATGATGAAAAGCTTCAATTTGAGATCAAACTCATCTTTATAAAATAATTATTAAAAGAGATACAGGATTTTTAAAAAACCGTCAAGATACTGAAAATTATCCCTTTTTTCTTCGTCAAACAATTTTATTTCAATCAAAGTACAGACTTAAATAAGGGACCGAAAGAAGTATAGAATACATTTTCGGATAGGTAATTATTTAAGCTACGTGCTTGTTAATTCAGTTTAAATTCAGTTTTAAAAAAAACAAAATTTCTATCCTTAATAAGCAAAACACTGCAAAATTATTAACAAATTATGCCAAAGGTGATAAACCCGCCAATCGTGTACTAGCTACATTATAGTAAAGCAAATCATTTTAAATGCTGCCACTTCAAATTTCATATGATAATCAGATATTTTTCTTCGAGATTATTTTTTCGAATAAAACAGTGTAAAAGTTTATTTTAATAAGATCTTTAAAATAAAATTAATTTTTGAAGGAAGAGATATCTTCTAAAGTGTAATCATTTAAAATTATTAGCATTTAAAGTTTCATTCCTAATGTAAACAAAACTTTTGAAAAAAAAATTGAGTTGAGTGTGATTTTTATATAAAAAGAGAACCATGGTAAACTTTGTGTGTGAGCAAAGAATCAACATAGATAACAACTTTGACGTCATTGTATGATGAAATACGATTTTACCATAAAACTTTTATTTAAAGAGGATAATCGCTGGAACTACCGAATCAATTGTACCAACCGAACCAACTTTGCACAATTATTTTAACCAATAGTATTTTATATCATATCGACTTACGGCCATCTTTCCATATTTTACGCAAATTTATAACCAATATTTAACCCGTTACCATCCAACGATACCATATAGATTACCGACAACTGTACAAAACTTTTAAATTTCAACACCAGTATTTAAGTACGGAAGTGACTGCTATCTAAATGTCTGAAAAAGTAACAATTTTGGATTCTAACAACGGATTTGGGTACATTAGAATTTAATGTCAAATGCGAAAAGATGGCCTCCAGACCAATATTAACCAGTTATAATCATCAATAATAAACTACAAGCATTTCATTTGCGGGAAGACAAACCAATCAGAAAATATCTTTAGCTCCATTTTCCTAGGAATAAATGAATTCATGTTTTATTAGCACTTTCCAACAAAGTTGAAAAGTGCTTATGCATTCGATTTGTCTGGCCGTCTGTCCGCGCTCTAATTCTCGTAAATAAACTCGGATTGCCATAAAATTTTCGGATGTTATTTAGGTTTACCCTAGCACGGACCGTATTGAAAATGAAGTTTCTACCGTGATTAATTTATGTACAGGGACTGTCAAAAATTTTCCATTACATTACGGCCTATCGGGAAAAATCGTTTCATATGAATTTTAACGTTTATAACATTTTCCAAAAGTTTGAAAAGTGCTTATGCATTCGGTTTGTCGGTCAGTCTGCCCGTCTGCCCGTCTGTCAGTCAATCCGTCTGTCCGTGCTCTAACACCTGTAAATATACTCGAATTGCCCCGAAATTTTTATATGTTATTGATGTTTACCCTAGCACGAACCCTATTGAAAATGAAGTTTCTACCATGATTAGTTTATTTACAGGGAGAGTCACAAATTTTCCATTACATTATGGCCTATGGGGAAAAATCGTTTCAAAGGCGTTTTAAAGATGTTACACCCTGTCAAACATATTAAAATTTACATGCATTTAAGAAGTGCATTAAAATATGCATTATATAAAATATGCGGTGAAAATATAGTATTATTCCTTTACAGGGCCATACAAAAGAATTCCATTGGATAATGGTAAAGGGGAGAATAGTGTGCGACATTTTTAAAATATGCATAACAAAATTAATATATGTCACTGAGGCTTAATATAAATTATACAATATTATCTTGCATAATATAAAGTACATTGCATTTACAGGGGCACACAAAAGAATTCAAATAGTATGTTCCCTTCCGACGGACTGTATATGTTTCCGATAATGGCTGATGGATGGATGTAATACATTTGAATTATGATATACGCATTTAAGTTTCACTAAATATTTGTACATTATAAGGGTGTGTATAAATGTTATAGTTGATATACAGGGCTATCCAAAAGAGCTCGTCAACGTTACTGAGTATGCGCGTAAATTACTTAAAGGTGGTTCTTAAATAAGGTATAAATTTTTACGCTGAACTCCATTCAATTTACAAAGAAATGTTTGCAAAATATAGATAAAATGATATACAGGGCCACGCAAAGAATTGTGTACATGGACACCCATGAATGATAATTTATAATAATATGATTTCAGTTGTTTTAAGAGTTTTAGTTTAAAATGAATTTTAGCTTCTTACTGACGTGTAATAAAAGTACAACGTAAACTACAGGACTGAAAAAAAATTTTAAGTATGTTTCCCATTTATTAATATAAATTACTCAAAAAGAAATTTTAAGCTTTTTTCTTGCTAAATTAAATTTCCCCATTTTATAATATGTATATGAACAGACAGATCAAATACAGGGCTGCTCAAAAGTATTGGAATACATTTTTGGCGATATACCCTTATTTCCCTAATTAACGAAGTTTTTTTTTTTTTTTTTTTTTTTTTTTTTTTTTTTTTTTTTTAAGATTTTATGAAGTGTTGGAAAGTGCTTAATCTATGCTTAACGCATGATTTTTCTTACTTGTTAAATTAGTTATGCATTGTTATGCTGAATTATATTTAGCATACTAAAAGATGTTTACTGAGTACAGATAAAACGATTTACAGGACCACGCAAAAATTAGATATATGACCGTCAAAGGATGATAATTTTTGGAAGTGTGATTTTACTAGTTTTAAGAGTATTTTAGTCTGAATTAAATTTAAGCTAAATAGTGGGGTGAATGTAAAGATAGCAGATAAAATACAGGGCTGTAGAAATGTATTCAACTAAGTGTCCGTGTACAGGCACAAATTGCTGAAAGAGAAATTTCAATTTATTAATGGTATGTTTTCTAAACTAGATTTTCGTATCATACTTAACTAAAATAGCAACTATCGAACTATATTTTATTTAGATTCTATCAGTTTTTTACAAAATGTTCATACTTATAAATGATATATTACTCTAATATAGAAATAAATGATATATAAATACAATGTACACATATATTTCTTACTCCCTACTTACAGAGGCTCTACCAGAACTCATTCCAATTTAAGTGAGCAGATTATTTAAATTTTATATAATCTCTTTAAAAAAAAGATTTGATATCTACTAAAAAACACTTTTCAAAAGTAAAAAAAAGCCAAGCAAGAAAAAAAAAAGGACGAAAATGTGTCTAAAAAATGGTCTGATATCAAATTTCCAAGCTTATATTATGGTAATTATTTAACATTTTCCATTAAAAAAATTGCTATTTCTAAGTCAATGCCTTTGCATATGTTGATAGAAATCCTTTTCTCTTGTACTAAATACATCGTAAATGTGTTTTGAAAATTCAAATGTTTTAAAATTATGCTTGATGGGCTTGGCGGCCATCTTTTCATATTTTACACAAATTTCCAAGCACCAAGATTGTAAAGGAAAGCGTAGTAAAATTACATTAAGTATAATTTAGAACTTCTGATTTTAACTATGGACAAATACATTTAATACGTTACCACCCAGCGATCTATTTATAGATTGTCTACAACTAAACAAAACTTTTCAATTTAAGCACCAGAATTTTAGTGCGGAAATGTCTGCTTAAGTAACAATCTTGAGTTTTAAAATTTAACAATGGATTTGGGTATTCAGAAATTAGTGTACAATATGAAAAAATAGCCGCCAAGCCCGTCATGCATAATTTTAAAACATTTGAATTTTCAAAACACGTTTACGATGTATTTAGTACAAGAGAAAGGTATTTCTATCAACATATGCAAAGACATTGACTTAGAAATAGTAATTTTTTTTAATGAAAAATGTTAAATAATTACCATAATATAAGCTTGGAAATTTGATATCAGACCATTTCATAAAGATATCAGACCATTTCATTATTTCACAATTTCATCCTTTTTTTTTTTCCTTGCTTGGCTTTTTTTTTTTTTTTTTTTTACTTTTGAAAAGTATTTTTTAGTAGATAAAACATAACACTGTGATTTCGGTATAATATTCCAAATTACTTCTATCTATAAATTAAAAAAATATATAACAGGTAAAATTCATATTGCTGTGTTCTATAGTAATCAAAATAATTTTTAAATGGAATTAATTATCATATTTATTGAGATTAGGGACTGTACAATATAACATTATCATTTTAGATGGGATGGTTGGGGTCTGGAACATGATATCGAAACATATCTAAAGGGGGAGTGGGGGTTTGTTTTTTGATATAGATATCATGTTTGATCCAATAAAATTCGTATTTTTTAAGTTCATATATTTTTTTAAAGAGTTACAAGCATATTAAAAATTCAGTACTTAGTAATTAACACAGGGCCTAAATATAATTAGAAAAACTAAAAATCAGACAATTTACTAAATTACTTTCGAAACCTTAGCATTTCGATTAAAATAAAAGCATAAAAAAATGCAAATTGAAAAAAAATTAGTTTAAACGTTGGCATTTAAAGAGACGCTGGTCCAAATATATTAAGAAAATTAAATGTATCTCTTATTTTTTTATCAAATTGATCCAAAATTAGGGCAGAATGTTGTTAGAATACTAAGACATATTTTAAAATAAAAATCTGAAATTCGACATTTTTGTCATTTTTTATGAAAATGACGTATACTGAGTCTCTTAAGTCTCAAAAAATACATTCATTTCCGAGATTTTTTTTAATGATAAAAAACGTTTTTCGGAATCGAGGGTAACTCAGAAGAAATTATTTTATATTTATTTCGTGTTTATATTGTATTTTTGTCGACTAAAAATCATTTGTCTTTTTTTAATAGTCTCAAAATCAAAAAATCTCGAGTCTTAAATCTCAAAAGCATATTTATTTTTGAGGTTTTTAACGATAAAAAACGTTTTCCGAAATCCTGGGTAACTCAGAAGAAGTTACTGTGTATTTTTCTTTGTATTTATATAGTATTTTCGAAGATTAAAAAATATTTGTATTTTTTTTAACAGTCCAGTAACACACACATTTTCTAGTTGCAATTGAAATCACTTTATGTTGTCAAATACTTAGGATTGCCTAACATTTTTTTTTTTTTTTACTCACATAGATCGAGTAACATAATACTGACTTTTAGAGAAATTTAAAAAAAGGAGTATTTACTTAAAACAGTTCTTAAAATTACGCTTTCACAATTGGAGTGCTGAAAATCAACATGTATGTAACATATTTTGTTTAAAATCTTCCAAAAATTTTCCTTCAGAATAAGTTTTGGTTTTTAAAGAGAATTCGGAACATTCATCTTTTCTACTGCATTCCCACAAATTTCTTACCCATAAAAACAAATTTGATAGTTCTTTTGTTTCCTCTTCCTCCCCCACCCCCACCCTCCACTTCCAACTTCTTCACTTGAGCTTAAAAAGATAGAAAGAAAAAATTCTTGGAAATAAATTTATTCATCAGATATTTTCTAGTTAATTCTCGATTATTATTCTTTTAAAACCGCAGCCACAAAATAACTCAAGTTGAGCCGAAATTCACTCATATTGCTATTTAAAAGGCAACTTCTCAAAGAGAGTTGAAACAACTCGAGTAGCGAGCTGTTTGTAAGCAATTTAAATTAAGATGAGTAGTTTAAAGAAAAGCAATTTAAATCAAGACGAGTAAAACATTTTGAAAACATCTCATTCACTATAAAATAAATTACAGTTCATTCCGGAGAAGCCAAATCCACTCTTTCGTTATAAGAGTGTAAGTACAATACTAGAATTTTGATTGTTTTAATTTAATTATGAGCTGGCTTTTGATAAATATGGAAATGTAGTTTCTAAATCATGTTACATTCTTTTGCTTAAAGTATATCTATCTACATTCGGAACGGTTTAAAAAATTATTCCAAAGACAATTCGGAACATTCATGTTTTCTACTAACATTCCGACAAATTGTTTACCCATAAAAACAAACACGGCAGTCTTTTTGTTTCCTTTTTTTTACCTCCACTTCCAACTACTTCATTTGAGCTTCAGAACATAAGGAAGAATAAATCCTTGGAAATAAACTGATTCATCAGATATTTTGTTGTTTCTCTATTCTCCATTATCAAATACTATACTAGAATTTTGATTGTTTTAATTTATTTATGAGCTGGCTTTTCATAAATATGAAAATGTAGTTTTCAAATCATATTACCTTCTTTTGTTTAAGGTATACCTATCTATATTCGGAACGGTTAAAAAAAAAAATTGGTTTCCAAAGACAATTCGGAACATTCATCTTTTCTACTAACATTCCGACAAATTGCTTACCCATCAAAACAAACACGACAGTCTTTTTGTTTTCTCTTTATTTACCTCCACATCAAACTACTTCACTTGAGCTTAAGAACATTAGGAAAAAAATCCTTGGAAATAAACTGATTCATCAGATATTTTGTAGTTTCTCTATTCTCGATTACTAAGTACAATACTAGAAATTTGATTGCCTTAATTTTTTATTTATGAGCTGACTTTTGATAAATCATATTACATTTTCAAATCATATTACTTTCTTTTGTTTAAGGTATACCTATCTATATTCGGAACGGTTTAAAAAAAAAATTGGTTTCCAAAGACAATTCGGAACATTCATCTTTTCTACTAACATTCCGACAAATTGCTTACCCATCAAAACAAACACGACAGTCTTTTTGTTTTCTCTTTATTTACGTCCACATCAAACTACTTCACTTGAGCTTAAGAACATTAGGAAAAAAATCCTTGGAAATAAACTGATTCATCAGATATTTTGTAGTTTCTCTATTCTCGATTATTAAGTACAATACTAGAAATTTGATTGCCTTAATTTTTTATTTATGAGCTGACTTTTGATAAATCATATTACATTTTCAAATCATATTACATTCTTTTGTTTAAGGTATACCTATCTATATTCGGAACGGTTTAAAAAAAAAATTGGTTTCCAAAGACAATTCGGAACATTCATCTTTTCTACTAACATTCCGACAAATTGCCTACCCACAAAAACAAACACGACAGTCTTTTTGTTTTCTCTTTATTTACCTCCACATCAAGCTACTTGAGCTTAAGAATATTAGGAAAAAAAATCCTTGGAAATAAACTGATTCATCAGATATTTTGTAGTTTCTCTATTCTCGATTATTAAGTACAATACTAGAAATTTGATTGCATTAATTTTTTATTTATGAGCTGACTTTTGATAAATATGAAAATATAGTTATCAAACCATATTATATTTTTTGGTTTAAGGTATATGTATCAACATTCGGAACGGCTTAAAAAATATTGGTTTTCAAAGATAATTCGAAAAATTCATCTCTTCTACTAACATTCCGGCAAATTGCTTACCTATAAAAACAAACAACAGTATTTGTATTACCTCTTTTTTTTTTACCTCCACTTCCAACTACTTCACTTGAGCTTAATAAGATAGGAAGATAAAATCCTCGAAAATAAACTGATTCATCAGATATTTTATAGTTTCTCTATTCACGGTTATTAAGTACAATACTAGAATTTTCATTGCAATAATTTATTACTGAACTGAACTGGAGTATGAACTAACAATTGCCTTTGAACTGACTTTATAAATCGCCAAACTACTCGTAAATTATACAAACTGACATAATTTTTATTTTAAATAACGGAAGAACGCTTGAAAATAAAACCTATGTAAACTATTTGTAAAATGCATTATAATTTCAAAATAAAATTTAAACGTATAATTAAATATATTTAATGCATAGTAATGCTGTATTTCGAAATGGCAGTACTACTTGATTATCCCGTCAACTAATTTCGACAAATTACAAAAATCGCCAAACTACTCTTAAATTATGCAAACTGGCATAAGTTTTTCGCTTAAAATCTTCTGAAAGATTTTCTTGTTTTAGTTTCTAAAGAGAATTAAAAACATTAATCTTTTCTACTGGCATTCCGACAAATTGCTTACCCATAAAAACAAACACGACCGTCTTTTTGTTTCCTCTTTTTTTTTTTTTTTTTTTTTTTTTTTTTTTCGCCCTCTTCTAACTAATTCACTTGAGCTAAGCTCAAGTGAAGTTGTTAGGAATAGAATAGTAATATAATAGTTAGAAATAGTAGATAGGAAGAAAAAAATCTTTGGAAATAAACTGATTCATCAGATATTTTCTAGTTTTTCTATTCTCGATTATTAAGTACAATACTAGAAATTTGATTGCAATAATTTATTTGTAAACTGACTTTTGGTAAACATGAAAATACACTTTTAAAATCATATTATATATATTTTTTTTTAATTTAAAGTTTCTGTCTACATTCGGGGCGGTTTCTTAAAAAAATGCACAATATTGTGTAAGACAGAATGATGAGTAAACATAAACTCTTAATATTATCTTCATAAAATTTTTAAAATTCAAGGAGTTTTCTATACATACATACATACATATATATATATATATATATATATATATATATATATATATATATTACACATTTTTAGTAAATTGTCATGCTTACGCCAGACAACGTACACCCGTGAACAAAAATACATTTAAATTCTATCTGTATTATTATTATGCACTTACCAATTCACTGAACATAGGAGCTGCGCAAATATAACGCTATCAACGTTCTGGTAATTTTGGACTCCCTCGCCTTGTGATATCAGACGTTATCATCCCTTGAACCCCCCCCCCCCCCCCCCGCGGTAACGATGCCATTATCAATGTGTAATTTTATTTTTAATTTCTAGAATTTATTTCTTTTGTTCAAAGTGATGTACAAAACTAGTTACATATTTTTTTCGCATACTTCTATGATTTAAATGAAGAGAAGTCAATAAAATATCACTTTGCATATGAAAAAAACTTTACATCAAATAACTCTTAAAATAAATAATTACTATTTAAATGTCGTTCATAATAACTTTTCGTTTAATAATGCATCGAACAATAATAAAGTCCTGTTTCACTTGTCCCGAATGGAGGAGGGGGTCATTCTCGGTTTTTACCCTTCGAAAACCCATGCAAAGCCCCTTAGTTACTAGTAAATATTATGAAATAATATTGTTGGTTTTGCTTAGCTTTATAGCATCTGTCTGCGAATTTACATCTGTTATTACTTAGTCCTCACAGTATGGACAGGTAGAAACTTTTTCACCATGGGCAGTAAGTCCCACATAATTCTCATGAACATATTTGCCACATGTGATGCATGTTTGAAAAAGCATCAATACTGTAAAAGAAGCAGTACCAGCTCTCCTTTGTTGAGGAAGTCATACCATTGGTACCTACAATTTCGCCAACAGATATCCTACTGGCGGGGGGGGGGGGCTTCTTTTTATTTTTCTGCAAGGGTTTTTTGGAAGAAAGTTTTGAGGGGATTGTTCAAATGGCATCTTGTTGAACAAAGATTTTACCACTTTGATGCCTTTTCAATATATTGCTTGGCAACGTTGAATTTTCTTCTTTCTTACAGTTGTAGTCGACGGGGACATAAGCTGTTCATATTGGAAACCGGGTGTAGTTTTACTAAATCTTATAACAGATGAATAAGGAAAATATTTTTAAGCAAAATATGCAATAGCAATCAAAAATATGTTTTATTAGCTTTCTAAAATACTCCACTTTTCAACATTTAATGTAATTTTACCATATCAAATAAGAATTTAAGCTTATAAGTAATTAAGATCAGCACATCTCGAAACAACAAGTTTCCTCCTAAATGGCGAACAGCGTGCTTTTTTACACTTTCCAGCCTTAATTATCTTTTCAACTGATTTTCTTCGCGAAAATGTTGAGCCATCTCTCGAATAAAATTATTACCTTTAAAAATATTAGGGGTGTCCATATTGAAAGCCCTGTCCATATAGGGTACAAATACCTTATATTATTTCTTATCTACGAAAATCGCTTCTAGAAATCGCTTCCATAATCAGGCCTTCCAATTTTACATCTTTCTGTTAAAAAAAAAAAAAAAAAAAAAAAAAAATTATAAATACGTCAAAACATTTTTCTCTTGTTGACCAGAGCAGTTGAGATCAGCCTTAAGGATTTCAAGCTTTTATGTACGTTTTAATTCCTGAATGCAGAGCTTAAGTGCTATAATTTCACATTACAGTAAAATCCTGCAAATTTTTTTTCGCCTTTCATGAGAAATTTTCTCTTGACAAGACTTATCACTTTTCTTGCGGGTGAGCGAAGTGTTTTTCTCAAATTCTTCTGAGACATTTTCTTGAAAATAAATTCTGGTTCCCTGGAGAAAACTCGCAACGCTCATCTCCGCAAGTACTTTCCGACAAATTGCTTACCTGTAAAAACAATCAAACATGATCGTCTTTTTGTTACATCTTTTTTTTTTTTTTTTTTTTTTTTTTTTTCCCTCATATTTCTCCCATTTCTAACTTCTTCACTTGAGCTTACGAACATAAAAAAAGGAGAAATCGATTGGAAATAAATATAGTGACCGGATAGTTTTTGGCTTTTCTAATTTTGGTTATATTAAAGTGCATTTCCTGAATTTTGGTTAGTGTGATTTCATTATCAAATGACATTCATGAACTCAGAAATACATATGAATATTTAAATTATGAATTTATTATTTTAAATATGAATATTAAAATTGTAAGGTAAAAGTAAGCCTCTTAAATAAAGATTTGATTAAAATGTGTATGTATTTTTATTTATCCAAAAGCATGACTATTAGCATTACTATTAATATGAAGACCAACAATAACAAAAATACAGGGTGGTCATAAAAAAAAGACTGTTGCAAAGGTCTAATGACAATGTTTTTCAGTAGACATTTTTTTCACTTGTAATTATAATCACTCAATTGTTTTCACTTGAGTAATGCTGTAAGATTAGTTTTTAAAAGTATTTTTGAGTTGTGTTTATGTACATATAGTGAAAATAAAAATGTGATCATTTGTTTCAGAGTGCTGAATATTACATTACGTAGGAACTAATTAGGATTGAATGTCATGATATTACACCGGTAATTTTAATCTATATAAACCGGTAATTTTAGTCTATAATTTTTAGTGTATCGTTCCAATGCCATTTATAGTTTTTCAATCTGCCGATGAATTTGTGCAGGAAAAAAGAAAAAAGTGTCGCCATTCAAAATTTTCAAAATTTTTTCACTGTAACTGTAAGTATGAGTGCTCTGTTGTTTTAAATCATCACGATCTCGAGCGCATACTTTCAAATAACTAAATCTAAAATTTTCTTTTCATTGGTTGAGTGGTTGGTTCACTTGGAGTACATACATCGGAGAAGTTTTTTTATGACCACCCTGTAACTATAACAGATAACAAATTTCCAGACATAGTTAATATAGTCTATGCAAACAGTTCGCTTTAATGTGTTTGCTCAGATTTTATCAAACGGTTTTTGGAATTTAAAAGAAATAAAGCATATCGTTATTATTAAGTATAAGGTAACTAAAAATTAATTATCGCGCTACCAAATTAGAATCATCATTTACTTCCTGTTCTATTGCAAAAAGTCAGCTATAGACTGTATGAAATATTCCACTCTAAACGTCCCAGAAAATTTCATAAATATTCCAATTTGGTAGGAAAATTTTCATAACCGTTGTTCAATTTATAAATAATCTTTTAAAATTCATCCTTTTTTTTTTTTTTTTTTTTTTTTTTTTTTTTTTTTTTTTTAACAGATAAAATGAAAGTATTGTTTTTAATGTAAATAACGTAAAATCAGTACGATAAATATTTATAATACTAACATATAAATAAAAATAATAAAATTATAGATGGAGAAAAATTTCTTTCGACAAACGTTTATAATTATATAAATCTTAAAGTTAAAAATAAATAGAATTACTGACATTACACTCAATAATATTTTATTGCATATGAATAAATTAACCAAATGCCTGAATTGGATTTTTTACAGTTTAATCTCATAAATTTACATATTAACGTTTTCAACAGAATTTTCTGGGATTTTTCTTTTGCATTACTATTATAACTATTATTTTGAAAGTTAACGAAAAACGGTAGAAGTACTATAAAAAAAAAGTTGGAAATTGTACATCAAGGATGGTAAATGAGATGCGTTCGTACTATAATGAACTTTTTCAAATGTTCAGATCTTGGTGTAATAGTATAAAGTACTTCGGATACAGTACAGTAGCTGAAATCTCTTGTGTGTCCCTGTAAATACTGTCTGCTTTCTATTATATTGGAAGTAACTTGTAGTGAACCTCAGCAACGTATATCAATTTTATAAAATGTGAAATAGTTTTATATTATTAAAACATCCCTCAAACAATGTTTCCTCTTATACCATTATGTAACGGAATACTTTTGTGTGGGCCTGTAAATTAATAACAAATGTTCTTTGCATAACAGACTGTACAGAATGTATATTTTAGTATATATTTCATAAATGTATATAATTTTTATTACATTCGAAAGAGTGTAACATCATTAAAATACATTTGAAACTATGTTACCCGTTGGCCGTAATTTAACGGAATGTTTATGATTGTCCCTGTAATTGAACTATACATTCGATTTTCATAGAATTTGAAATGACTCCACAAAATTAAGCAACAATTATATATTTTAAATTTCAAACGATTCGATTGGGTAATTTTTGCTCTGTTATATGCTGATGAACAGAAGGACAGACAAATGGACGATGACTATAGGTTGTACGTATTTACATAATTACGGACACACCTAAAAAGCAGCTAAATAAGTCAAGCATAAATACAATACCGTTTGCCTCTGCCTCGTTTAGGCTAATGTCAGACAAGCGATTATTTACACGCTTATGATTTTGGAATGAAAAATAAACACCTGCACTACCCCAGTGACACGAACGTCCCGTTCCTGCGAAATATGTAGCAGATATTGTCTCCAGCTGCAACAGAGAAATTTCCATTCAACGTTTTCAACTTAAGACCCCTGTCCTCGCTCGAGGAAACGCTCGCGAGCTAATGCTATTCCTATGGGGAAGCATTTTTCTAATAACTCTTTCGCATTTTCACATTTTTGAATAATTCTTTTTGCATTGGATAGCTGAGGTGCATTCCGACAGCGCACCTTTTTTACTTTTTCGATTTTGGTTGCAGATATTTTTTACAAAGTTAGTTTCACTTTCAAAACCGGTTTCGAAACTGAAAGTGCTTTTTAAAAAAATATCTGCAACCAAAATAGAAAAAGTAAAAAAGATGCGCTGTCGGAATGCACCTCAGCTATCCAATGCAAAAAGAATTATTCAAAAATGTCAAAATGCGAAAGAGTTATTAGAAAAATGCTTCCCCATAGGAATAGCATTAGCTCGCGAGCGTTTCCTCGAGCGAGGACAGGGGCCTTAAACAAGATGGTCCTTTCTCAAAAAAATAAATGATTCTGCAATTTTGTATCATTTATTCAAGAACTAAGGAAATATACATATATATACTGATTTCAACCTATGATAAGTGATAGATTATTTAATTTGCATCTCTGTTTAAAACCTTCAAAATCGCAGGGATAATTTTTTAGTACATCTTACGTTAAATGAAATATCTCCCATATTTTAAGAAATATAAATGAATTGTTTTCTACTTTATTTAGTTAATATTTCATTTTTATTAGTGTTATTAAATAAAGTAACTAAATTAATAAAAAAAAATAATTGTTGCAGATTAGCATAGTAAAAACAAACATCTTAGCTACATAAAGTTAAAATAGAAACGACAAATTTCTAAAGGGCGAAATTTTCGTTACATTACTCAGGAAGCATGTACGTACAAGCCCCCCCTGAGCAAAAGAAAGATTTTTTCTCTATGGTTTCTCCATAATCAGAATGCTTTTACCTATTGTTGAATTCAGCCACATTTCTTCAAGCAGGAAGGGGGGCTTTATAAAGTAGCAGGAAGAAATTGCACTTAATGACCATTTAAAACACAAAATCTGAAATTTTCCGGGAGGACATTTCTTTGCTCAGGGAGAGAATCTCCCCCCTCCCCGCCAAATCAACCCCCTGAATATAACACTGCTTTTGCAATAAAGGACTGTTCTGGAATTTGGATGCAATGCTATTTCCCGAAATTTTTCTAAAGAAAATTTTAAATACTTTATAGTTAAACTTATCTTGTTCCATAACTCTTCTTTTTCAACTTATTTTCATTTTACATATTACATTTTATAGACAAGTTCTCTTTGCATTAATAGAAAAAAAAATTACGGACAGAGAAAAAAAAATGCATTATCAACATACGTTGAAAGATTTTCTTTTCTTCACCTAATATAAATTACTTGGAACTGATAAAAGTAAATTACACTTTTAAAAGAATATTTGCTTTAGACGCTTCAATGAATCTTTCGAAGGTAGATTAAAATAAAAGAAGAAAAAATTAAAAACATTTTTTTTTATTTATGAATTTTCCTTTTTGAATGTTTGATTTTATTTGTTTTTTCGGTTCACTTGTCAAAATTTTCATTTTCAAAATGGAATCTTACAATAATTTTTTTATTCAAGTAAAAAAAAAAAAGAATCAGATAAACAGCAATGTTATTAATTTCGGGTTAATATCTGGGTATAAAAGTAAACACAAATAACGGATGCCAGAAAAGCTGGCGCAGAAAAACATGTCTTTTTATAGTTCACAAATTATCTTTAATTGTGTAAAAACCTGTTGAAAGCAAGTAATATAAAAAAGGAAGTTGAACATTTCAGTTTCAAATGCTTTGATGAATTTATTAAAACAAAATGAAAACCATTTCTTAAAAATCCTATTTGAAGCTCTTTTTGGGTGCCCAATAATTATATAAATACGCAGAACCTATAGTCACCGTCTAGTCCGTCTGTTAGTCTGTTCACATATAATAGTGCAAAAACTACCTAACTAAATAAGTTGAAATTTAATACATATAGAAATAATCGTTGTAGAACTTTGTCGAGTCATTTCAAGTTTTATGAAAATTCAATTAAAACTTAAAAAGATATTAATGAAACTTTTCTTCATTCGTTTAAATCTTATCATATGTAATTAATTCAATGATATCCCATGACAGATGATGATTTTAGATTATCATAGTTGATACAGTGTGCCCCAACGAAAGAAAGAACCATTATTTTGTATCGTAGTTTCACAGGAAATAAACCAATGAGAACGAAACAAATACAATAAGAAAGATTATATACAAATACGTATTTACACGTAGTAACTTACGTCTTGCCCAAACTGAGCAGAAAAAAATGAATGTTTATAAAAAAAGAGGGGGGGGGGAATTAAAGTGTCCCGCCAAAATAAAGCCACAACTATAAATAGACAATACATTCGTCGTGTTTATATATAACATGGAATGTATGATGTGTTATACTATTTACCAATCTTTGGAAGACAGTAGCATCAAAATTATCCGAGGTTTCAATGATTGTGGCCACCAGTTCTGCCATAGATTTAAACTGTAAATATGCTGAATAATTCCTTTAATTATTATACATTAAATTTAGTTGTTGGGCCTTTTTTTATGTGCAGTTTAAAATATATAAGATCATTACGTGTAATAAACATATAATACATTATTTATGATATAGTAGCTTTTTAGTGTGTTTTTAGTGTTCCATACTTAATAATTGACAAGTAAGAAAAATCATGCGTTAAGCATAGATTATGAAGCATTTTCCAACACTTCATGAAATTTTTAACAAAACTTCGCTATTGAAGAAAATAAGGGTATATAGCCAAATAAAGCCAAATACATATTCGAATACTTTGAACAACCCTGTATTTGATTTGTCAGTTAATATACATACTATGTAAGGGGGGAATTTAGTTTAGCAAGAAAATGCCAAGTAGCTTGAAATTTCTTTTTTAGCAATGTATACTAATAGATGGAAATATACTTGAATACTTTTGGTCTGCCCCTTAGTTTATCTGATACCTTTATTACACATCAGTATTAAGCTAAATTTTTTTTAAACTAAAATACTATTAAAACAACTGAACTGCATTGCCATATACAGGTCTGCTGAAGATACCCGAACATTTTCTTGGAAATTGCGATGAGCGTACAGTGCTGGCCATTTCATCACATGGCCCCAATTATCCAAAAAAAAAAAAAAACATTCCTAGGAGGTTTTGCAAAGATTATGGGGTCATTGTTCTTCTTGAAAATTCACCTTAGGCCACCAATTCCCTCTGCAAATGACAGTAAATGGATTTCTAACATTTTTTGGTGATTGACAACTTACATGCTTTCTGAGTGAAAAGCCAGGTTAAATTTACCACCGTAGTCGAAGCCTTCAAACACCATTTATAAGCCTCCACATACCAACCTATGATGAAAGCTATCCTCAAGTAGAGCAAGAGTCCCCAGAGCCAAATATAAACAAACCTGGAAGAACCAACAGCATCTTGTTATGTTCTCAGATGAGAAATAAATTAGTTTGGATGTCTTAGACATCCTCGCTTTCCCTTGGCATGACATGAGGAAAAGAGAGGAAATTTTCTCCAAAAGCCAGCTTGGTGGAGGATTATTAATAGTGTTGGGAGGCTTCGGCTATGGTGGTAAACGCAGCCTGGCTTTCTCCCTAGACCGCATGTAGGCCACCGATTGCCAAGAATTGCTAGAAACCCATTTATTGCCAATTGCATAGAAAATTGATAGCCTAAGTTAGATTTTCGAGCAGGACAAAGTTTCCATAAGCTTTTCAAAATTCTCCCAAGTATGGTTTTGGATAATTGAGGATATGTAATAGAAGGGCTTACTCTGTACCTTCAATTCATTCCCCAAGAAAATATGTGAATATCCTCAGTAGAGCTTTAAATGCTAATGCCAAACAGTTCAAGTCTATGGCTGAACTGAAGGCCGCCATCATTGAGCTCTGGGATATTATTGATCCTACTGTTTTCCAGGGATTGGTACATGATATGCCACATCGTATATTCCAAGTCATATCTAAGCATCGTGGATATATTGGCTAATAACAGTAGTAGCTTTATTTCGGTGGAACAATTTTTTACCCTCTTTTTTTATACATTTATTTTTTTCCTGACCAAGTGGGTGAACAGTGAGTTACTCCTTGTAAATATGCATTTTTATATCGACTTTCTTACCACATTTATTTCGTTTTCATGGATTTGTTTCGTGTCCAACTACAGTACAAAATCATAGTAGCTTTATTTTGGTGGGATACTCAGTGCGCCTTAACAAGATGGAGTTCTATTATTTTTTATTACTGAATTTAATATATGCTGTGTGGTTATAAATGAATTTCGAACTTTACAGGACTATCAAAAGAAAACAAAAAGAAAGTACAACATTGTTGTTCATCGAAAATCAAAAATAACAGTTCAAATCTTAAACTGAATACAGTTATAAGTTTTTATGTGAACCCTTAAAAACAGGAACGAAATCGAAGTAGCTCATTCTGCATTATTGTCAGCATATAGTTTTATATATTTTTTAAATAATTTTGCATTTAAACATTAATAGTTCCAAACTCTTCTCTTTGAGCTAATTTTCCTTTAACGTAGGATACGTTTTATAGATAAGCGCTCTTTACATTAATATAAAAAAAATCAATAGATATAGAGATAAAAAAAAAATAGATAAAGATTTCGCCCACTACCAACCCTACCTTTTTTTCTTTTTCACTCGTAGGATAACATTAAATAATTCAACTTAACCTTGACAGCCAAAATATGTCTTTGAGAATCGGTAAAAAATATTTCTGGCCATTTACACCGATTTCTCTTTTAACTAAAGGAAATGCGGAAAAGTTTAAAGAAAAAATAATAAAGGAGCTGCAGATTTTTTTTTAATGACATACCAAAAATATGACTCTGTGACACATAATATATCTCCGAATATTATCAACATATGTTAAAAGATTTCATTTCTTCATCTTATATAAATTACCACTCGGAACTGATACAAGTAAATTACACTTTAAAAAAATGCTTTCATACAAAATAAAAGAAAAAATACCAAAACTTTTTTTAATTTACGACTTTCCCACTTTTGAATGATGGCCTGTTTTATTTATATTTCGGATACGCTTTTTGAAATTTTCATTTTCAAAAGGGAATCATATAGATATTATTCATTCAAATAAAAAAAGGGGAAGTTTTTGTTCAGATAATTTAAAAGTATTATCTGGTTAAAAATAAAAATAAATAACGGATGTCAGAAAATACGAAATGACATACGAAAAATATTTCGTTTGTAGTCCACAAATTATCGTTAACTGTGTAAAAAAAAACCTGTTACATAAAAAGCAAAATAGACATACTAGTTTACTAAATGATAAGTTTACTAAAATAACATATAAAACGTCTCTTAAAAATCCAATATAAAGCTCTTTTTATGTGCCCAGTAACATGCAGTACTGTCTGGTCCGTCAGTCTGTCTATTCACATAACAGAACAAAAACTACCCTATAAAATAAGTTGAAATTTAATATATATATAAACAATCATTTCAGAATTTTGTCGAGTATTTATACAATTTATGAAAACCGAATCAAAATTTAAAAAGACATAAGTAAAACTTTTATCTCATTCTTTTAAATCCTATCATATTTAATTAATTCAATAGTATCCAATGATAGGTAAGAACTACAGACTGTCGTGGTTAAAACGTCTTAATTAAGATGGAGTCCTATTATTCCCGTATTATTGAATGTAATAAATACCGTGTGGTTATAAATGAATATCCTAACTTTACAAGGGCTATTAAAAGAAAGCATAAAAGAAATACACTGCTCAAAACAATTAAAGGATATTTGAAGTTTTATATAAAATAAAGATATAAACGAAATTTTTTTGGCCGAAAATAGTAGAAGAGAATCACAAATGCAAATTTTTCTGGTTTTCAAACTGTGGAGTATGCAAATTTTTCTGGTTTTCAAACTGTGGAGTATGCAAATTTTGAGTTCGACGTCAAAAACGTCGCTTCAGCGGCAGCGAATGAAATTTGACTTTCAACTGGATAAAAGAGAATGAAGACAAGGATGATTGGCATTCAGTGATTGCTTTGTTTCGATGAGTACGATGTCTCAGCGAAGTCATTTGACAGATTCAGAAGCTTGGAGAATTGTTGTTAGGTTAGAAGGGGGCCAAACTCAAGCCGAAGTAGCGCAAGCCATTGGAGTGTCACAAAGTGTCATTTCCAGGATCTGGAACCGTTTTTTGGAGAGTGGATGTGCAGGCCAAAGACAAGGGCAAGGTCGTAGACGGGCAACAACGCCCAGTGAAGATCGGTATTTAGCGTTAACAGCGCGGAGACACCAAAACATGAACGCTACTCTTCTCCAACAACACCTTCGCTCGGCTACATGCACCACGATTTCAACTCAGACTGTCCGAAACAGGCTCCATGCTGTAGGTCTGTATGCTCGCCGACCGATGGCGACAAGGCAATTAACATCAAGGCATCGTCGCGACCGCAGGGGGTTGGCAACCGAGCATGTCAACTGGAGGAGAAATGAATGGAGCAATATTCTGTTTTCTGACGAGTCCCGTTTTTCTGTGCATCCGGATAATAGGCGTATTTTCATCTGGAGGGACCGTGGCAGTAGGATTAATCCTGCGTTCGTGCACGAAAGTGTCAGATTTGGCGGTGGAGGAGTGTTGGTGTATGGTGGCATCTCCATTGACGGGCGCACTGACCTCTACATCATTCGAGATGGAGCTCTGAGTGATCGCCGATATAGGGATGAGATCCTCAGACCTGTTGTAGTCCCTTACGCTGCAGCAATCGGAGATAACTTCATTTTAATGGACGATAACTGCAGGCCACATTGTGCAAACCTGTTGGAGGATTTCCTTTTCGAGGAAGGAATCGTTCGAATGGAATGGCCAGCGTATTCTCCAGACATGAATCCAATCGAGCACGTTTGGGTCGCTGTAGGAAGACAAGTTTCTGGCCGCCAACAACCCCCACAAACTCTCCAAGAACTAGAAAGAGCTCTTCTGGAAGAGTGGGGCAGAATACCCCATCTCGTCATTAATAGCCTCATTGAGTCCATGCCTCAAAGGTGTTCAACGTTGCTGGCCGCCCGTGGAAACCATACCCCCTACCGAAAATGATTTTCATTGAAGAAAACACCTTTTCTTATTCTTTTTTTTCTCATATGCACAAATTGTGTTTTTTTTCCTTTTGTACACAAATGCGCAATAAAATGCATTTTATTCTGCCAAACATGTGTAATTTATTCTCATATAACCTACTATGTCTGTCGACCATGTATCAATCAGTTAAAAATTTTCCCTGATACAAAATCCACCTAAAACTGAAATATCCTTTAATTGTTTTGAGCAGTGTACATCGTAATCAAAACTGGAAAGTAAATGGGAATCGTGTTGTTCATCGGAAATCATAAATAACAGTTTAAAGCTTAACCTGGACACAGTTACAAGTTTTCTATGTGAGTTCTTCCAGAAACATGATTAAAACCGAGGTAACTCATGCCACATTATTGTCAGCATGTAGTTTTATACATTTTTAATATAGTTTCGCAATTAAACATTTATAGTTCCATAACTCTTCTCTTTGAACTAAATTTCCTTTAACGTAGGATACGTTTCATAAACAAGCCCTCTTTACATTAATATGAAAGAAGTCAAAATATATACAGATAGAAAAAAATAAAGATTCCATCCACTCTCACCCCCATCTTTTTTTCAATTTCACTCTCGTGATAATATTAAATAATTCAACTTAAAAGTAAAAATATGTCTTCGAAAATCAATCATAAAAAATATTTCTGGCCATTTACACCGATTTCTTTTTAAACTAAAAGAAGTGCGGAAAATTTTAAAGAAAAAATAATGAAGGAGCTGTAGAATTTTTTTTCCTGATAAAACAAAAATATGAATAACTCTTTGACACATAACGTATCTCCCAATATTATCAACATACGTTGAAAATTTTTCTGTTCTTCATCTATTATAAATTACCACACAGAACTGATAAAAGTAAATTACCCTTTAAAAAATTGCTTTCATATTTCAAACGCTTCATTGAATCTTTCGAGGCTAAGTTAAAATATAAGAAAAATTATCAAAACATTTTTCATTTACGACTTTCCTCTTTTTGAATGGCCTGTTTTATTTGTCTTTCGGATTCACTTGTTAAAATTCTCATTTTCAAAAGGGAATCGTATAATTATCTTTCATTCAAATAAAAAAGGGGGAATATTGTTTAGATCAATTTAAAATTAAAAATAAATAATGGATGTCAGAAAAGCTGGTACACGAAAAACATTTCGTTTTGTAGTTTCTCAAATTATCGTCGTTATCTGCGTAAAAGAAAAAGAAAAACCTGTTACATAAAAAACATGTTGGACACATTAATTTCAAATACTTGATAAATTTATTAAAATAAAATAGGAATCATCTCTTAAAAATCCAATTTAAACCCTTTTTTAGGTGCCCAATAATTATATAAATATGCAGCACCTATAGTCACCATATGGTCCGTCTATCTGTCTGTTCGCATGTAATAGTTCAAAAACTAACTAACCAAATGAAGTAAAATTTAATATATATATATATATATAATCGTTACAAAATTTTATTGAGTCATTTAAAATTTTACGAAAATCGAATCAAAACTTAAGAAGATATTAATAAAAAAAATTAATTCTTTCGAGAAAAAAAAAGTAAATTTTGTTGTTCATTGTAAATCAAAAATGATAGATCAAAATGTGGAGCCTTCGTGGCCGAGTGGTTAAAGGGCAACGACGCTAATTGCTTGAGAGTTAAGGAAGTCTGTGGATTCAATTCCCGCTGTCTCCGTTGCACACTCTTTGTGGAGCTCCCAACTTTATTTCTCTAGTGTTGTAAATTTTCTTGTACTATCTCGTCCTTGCATATTGACGATGACGTATAGGCGGGCTTTCATGACAAGCACACAAGTTAGATCTATGTATTCAATAAATAAACAAAAATTAAATAAATAGGTCAAAGTTTAAATTCACCACAGTTATAAGAGTCAAATGAAAACTTCTCTAGAAACACGAACGAAATCGATGTTGAATGGTAACTTATCCCACATTTTTTTTTCAGCATGTAATTTTATTTATTTATTTATTTTTATTTTTTTTATAGTTTCGCAGTTAACCATTTATAGTTTCATAACCCTTTTCTTTGAACTAATTTTCCTTTAACGTAGGATATATTTCATAGACAAGACCTCTTTACATTAATATAAAAGAAGTCAAAATATATACAGATAAAAAAAAATAAAGATTTCACCCACTCCCACCTCCATCTTTTTTCCTTTTCACTCTTAGGATAAATTAAATAATTCAACTTAACCTTGACAGCAAAAATATGTCTTTGAGAATCGGTCATAAAAAAATATTTCTGGCCATTTACACCGATTTCTTTTTTAACTAAAGAAAATGTGGAAAAGTTTAAAGAAAAAACAATAAAGGAACTATAGATTTTTTTATGACAAAACCAAAAATGTGACTCTTTGACACATAATGTATCGTCCAATATTATCAGCATGCGCTGAAAGTTTTTCGTTTCTTCATCTAATATAAATTACCACTCGGAACTGATAAAAATAAATTTCACTTACGTCTTCACATGAATTTCACGTGTCTTTTTATAGTTCCTAAATTATCTTTAATTATGTAAAAAATCTGTTATATAAAAAGCAAGTTAGACATTTTAGTTTCAAATACTTTGATGAATTTATTTAAACAAAATAAAAACCATCTCTTAAAAATCCAATTTAAAGTTATTTTATGTGCCGATTAATAACTATATAAATACGCAAAACTTATAGTCGCCGTCTAATCCGTCTGTCTATCTGTTCGCATATAATAGCGCAAAAACTATCTAACCAAACAATTTGAAATCTAATATTTCCAATTTTATGAAAATAGAATCAAAACTTTAAAATAATATTTGATAAAACTTTTTTTTTCATTCTTTTATATCCTATCCTACATAATTAATTTAATGATATCCCATGATAGATACTGATTCTAGGTTGCCATGGTTAACACGTCTTAGTTAAGATGGATTGCTATGATTTTCGTATTACTGAATTCAATATATGCCGTGTGATTATAAATGACTATCCCAAATTTACAGGGCTATTAAAAGAAAAAAAAAAAGCACAACCTTGTTGTTCATTGGAAATCAAAAATAACAGTTCAAAGCTTAAACTGAACACAGTTATAAGTGTCCCACATTATTGTCAGCATGTAGTTTTATATATTTTTTAAATAATTTTGCAATTAAACATTTATAGTTCCATAACTCTTTTCTTTGAACTAATTTTCATTTAATGTAACATACATTTCATAGACAAGCCCTCTTTACATTAATATAAAAAAAGAAATATAGATAAAAAAAATAAGAATTTCACCCACTCCCACCCCACCTTTTTTCCTTTTCACCTCTTAGAAAAATATTAAATAATTCAACTTAACCTTGACAGCGAAAATATGTCTTTGAGAATCGATCATAAAAATATTTCTGGCCATTTACACCGATTTCTTTTTTAACTAAAGGAAATGCGGAAAAGTTTAAAAATAATACTATAGGAGCTGAAATTTTTTTTATGACAAACCAAAAACATGACTCTGTGACACATAATGTATCTCCCAATATTATCAACATATGTTAAAAGTTTTCTTTTCTTCATCTAATATAAATTACCACTCGGAACTGATACAAGTAAATTTCACTTAAAAAAAAAAAAAAAAAAAAAAAAAAAAAAAAAAAAAAAAAATGCTTTCATATTTCAGATGCTTCAATGAATCTTTTGAACCTAGATTAAAATAAAAAATATTATATCATAACATTTTTTATTTACGACTTTTCCCATTTGAATGCCTCTTTTATTTATGTTTTCGATTCACTTGTTACAATTTTCATTTTCAAAATGGAATTGAGTAATAATTTTTCATTCAAATAAAAAAAGAGGGGACATGCAAGTGACATTAATTTCGAGATAATAATTTGGTATAAAAATAAATAATGGATGTGTGGAAAGCTGGCAAAAGAAAAATATTTCCTTTTATAGTTCAAAAATTATCGTTAATTATGTAAAAAAACTGCTATATGAAAAATGAGTTGCGCATATTACATTCTTTTACAAATTCAATAAAATAAATTATAAAAAGAATATTTCCCAGTTAAACTGATGGCATTGAGCGCACAAGCTATGCATTATAACCTTATATTTTCAAGGGTTAATTCCGTTCGAAAAACAAGTTAAAGTGGAGCGACAGCACTCTCTATTTCCCCGTTTTATACATAATCATTGAACCCCTTAAATTAATCAGGGATGTGCTTTATCATATAAAAAGTCTATATCCAAAATTCAGAGCAGATCGGAAAATTCTTAATAAAAACCCTTTTATATAATTTAAGAGGAGTTATCCGCTTTTTTATTCTTAACCATTAAACTTCCAAAAACATTCAGAGATTTATTTACCTTCTCTTAAAGAACCTACATCTAAAATTGAAAGCAAAGAAAAATAATTCTGCAGAAAAACCCATTTATCATATTTAACCCATACTTATCCAATGAATTCCAAAAACTAATCAGGGAAGCGCCTTATCAGAATGAACCTATATCCAAAATTGAAACAAATCGGTAAATTCTGCGCGAAAAATACCCAATTAGCCTAAATTAATGGGGGGGGGGGGTTACCTCCCTTTTCCTCTTCTTTGACTTAACCAATGAACTCGCAACACAAATCATGGAGGTGCCCTCAACAGAAGGATCCTATGTCTAAAATTTCAATGAAATCTGGTAAACCTGCATGAAAAACCCATTATTGAAATAAAGGGTGGGATTAGCCCCCTTCCCCCCCTCTTTATACTTATCCAATGAACTCCCAAAACTAATCATGGCAGTGCCCTCATCAGAATGATGCCATGTCTAAAATTTGAAAGAAATCTGATAAATTCTGCATGAAAAACCCATTTATATAAATCAAGGGGACGGACATTAGTCCACCATTCCCCCCTCTTGATACTTATACAATGAGTTCCCCAAACTAATTATGCAGTGCCCTCATCAGAATGATGCCATGTCTAAAATTTGAATGAAATCTGGTAAATTCTGCAGGAAAAACTCATTTATATAAATCAAGGGGAGGGGCATTAGCCCACCGTTCCCCATCTTTATACTTATCCAATGAACACCAATATTAGTCATGAAGGCGCCTCATCTGAATGATGCTATATCTAAATTTTGAACGAAAACTGATAAATCTGGAGGAAAAAACCATTTATATCTATTAAGGGGAGGAGAATTAGGCCCGCGTTCTTCCTCCTTATACTTATCCAATGAACACCTAATACTAACCACGGAAGCGCCTCATCAGAATGATCTTATATCTATATTTTCAACAAAAACTGATAATTCTGCATGAAAAACACTTTATTTTAATTAAGGGGAGGGGCAGAAAACCCACGCCCCCCCCCCTCTTTATACTTATCCAATGAACACCTAATACTAATACGGATGTGCCTCATCTGAATGATCCAGAATCTAAATTTTGAACGAAAACTGTTAAGTCTCTATGAAAAAGCCATTTATATAAATTAAGGGGAGGTGCATTAACCCCCCTCTTATTCATATCGAATGAACTCCAAAAACTAATCAGGGAAGCACCCTATCAGAATATCATATATCCAAAATTTCAAGTGAATCGGATATTTTTATCATGAGTTATCGCGTTACGCACGTACGCCCAACATACACTGGTGTGCAAAATTCAAGGACGAGTCTCAAAATGCCAATTTTCAAGCAATAATTTTCACGCGAGTATTCAGAAGGAAGTAATAGAATTCGAATAATTATAATCCCTGCATAACAGCTAGTCCATATAACATCTCATTCAAGTCACACATGGTCAGAAGAGTCACAGACACTACGGCAAAACAAAAAATAGGAAATTCCATACGTCTCTTTTATGATTCTCAAATGACTACTATATGTGACTCCACTGACAAATCACTGCGACTGTTGCTTTGTGTCGAGTCACCAGGTGACTTTACAATGTGTTTTATTGAGACTCTCATTTGGAGACTCAATTTCAAAGTCATTGTGAATGTTGCATTATGATAAATCACCAAATAATGTCACATTAAAGTCACATGGTGACTTTCTGTAACAAGACTTTGTCAAATGGTGACAGAGACCCTACTGTGAAGTAACCACTGTGAAAAGTGCTGAAAATTCATTATGAGACTTTAATGAGACATTATTTGGTAATTTATTATAATGAAACTTTTACAATGACTTTGAAATTGAGTCTCCAAATGAGAGGTCACGCGAGAGTCTCAATGAATTCTTCTATCAATCAATTATTTATTATCAATTCTTCTATCCCATACATGTTAATATTTCCAGAAAAATGAAGCATACCAGAGTCACCGCTTAGGTGACTTACACCAAAGACTAATCTACTGCAACTTATTTCATGTTTTATCTAAATCTAAAGTTTGATGAAAATTCGTGGGTTAATTTCTGAGATAAACTCATTGCAGAAATTGTAAAAAAAAAAAAAAAAAAAAAAAAAAATCGCGATATAAGCGTTATTTGTTGAGCGATATTTACGCAAAAAATAAAAAATATTAATTCATATCAGGGCCTGACTGAATCTGAAGTTTGTTGAAAATGCATGAATTAGTTCCTAACATATAGCTAATGAAATAATCAAGAATAATGACACATAAAAGCGCCACCTGTTGAGGAATTTACACCAAAAATAATCAGCATTATATTATATCAAGGACTAACAGAATCTGAAGTTTTATGAAAATCCGTCCATTAGTTCTTAAGAAATAGCTATTGCGGAAATCGTGAAAAGGGTAACATAGAAGTGCCACCTGTTGGGCGATATACACCAAAAACTAATCAGCTCCAGTTTATATCAAGGTGTAACACAATGTAAAGTTTTGTGAAATTCCGTGCATCAGTTCTTGAGATAGAGCGACCACAAAATTTTTGTCACAATAGAGTGACAGAGTAGCAAACACTCACAGACAGACACTTTGTAAAAATCCGTCTTTTGGGTTCTCTGGTTCCTAAAGCATGTAAATCCGTCGCAAACCGGAATTCGAAAATTTTCAAGAATTTTCTTCTTGTAAAGATAGAAGAAAGTAAAAATATATTAATAAACGTTTTTATCCTATTAGATCCTATCATACGTCATTAATTCAGTGATATCCCATGATAAGTGATGACTGTAGGTTGCCATAGTGATGATGTCCTATTTAAAATGGAACCCTATTATTTCCGTATCGCGGAATGCAATATATAGAATCGTAATCAATTTTGTTCAACAATAATTCATTATCGGTGTTTGAAACATTTCAGCATAAAGTACAAGTAAAATCATTGTACTTAGAATAAAAGGTGATGGCATACTGGCTGCCAACCAAGTTGTAAAATTTACAAGTTTTTTTTTTTTTTTTTTTTTTTTTTCTTAAGAGTGTTGTAAAATTTTTCAAATCTGGTGAAAGTTGGTTGCTATTGTCTGTGTGGTTCAAGTGACAGAAAAAATTGCAACAGTTATTAATTGCAACACAAAGTGGAGAAAAAATCACTATTTTTTTTCGCAGTGTTTTTTTTTTTGGAGGGGGGGGGTTAAGTTAAGTTCATATAAAATCGGATTAAAGATATAATGTTTTACAAATTTGAAGTTTCTTTAAGGTTATTATAACGGGCCCAAATAACACCGGGCAGGTCAGCTAGTTAAAATAAATATTGGGTTGGGGAAAAAGTAATTTCGCTTTTTTTCGTATTTTTCAAACTGAATTTATTTATATAAATTAAAAAAGCTGATCAGTAATATATGTGGTGTTTTGTTCGATGACCTTTTGTTCTTTTTCTGGTAAAACCATAATTCCGTCACTGTAGAATTTCTGCGAGTTCTGGGCAAAAAACTGAACAAGGTGATTTTCACAAGCCTTTTTTGAAGCTAGCTTAACACCATTAAGAGAGTTCCGCAGAGGGTGGAACAGATAGTAATTGGTTGGATCTAGGTCCAGACTATACGGTGGGTGCATCAAAACCTCCCAACCAATCTCTCTCAGTTTTTGCCGAGAGACTAAACGTGTGTTGTTTAGCGATGTCGTGATGGAAGACAACGCTTTTCCTATTGATCAATTTAGGACAGTTTTTTTTTTTATCCCCTGCTTCAATTGCATTATTTTTTCACAGTAGATAGTTGAATTAATGGTTTTGCCAGGTTAGAGCAGCTCATGATGGACGATTCCTTTTCATTCGCACCAAACAATCAGCATCACATTCCTTGGCGTCAATCCGGGCTTTACCATCGTTTGTGAAGCTTCGACCACGATCTTTTTCGCACATTGTTGTCGTACGTGATTCACTTTTCATCACTCATAATCATTTGTTTCAAAAATGGCTTGATTTTGTTCCGTATCATTAGCAATTTCCAATGGAAACTCTGTCCATTAAACTTTTTCACTGCAAACTCATGGGGAACCCAAGTATCGAGTTTCTTTTGGTATTAAAGTTTTTGTAAATGGTTCAAAAGTGTTTTATGGTCGATGTTTAGTTCCGTAGCAATGTCGCAGGAAAAAATACGTCAGTCTACTTCGATTTTTTTTTTTAATTGCATAGACTTTTTCAACGATAGGCTGCCCAGGGAAATGTTCATCTTTAACATTGAAATTTTCGGAACGAAAACGAGCCAACCGAACTCTGACTTTGGCGTTTACTTAAGCATCGATCACCATAAACGCCACGCAATTTTCGATGAACCTGAGCCGCATTTTTCTCTTTTTAGAAATAAAAAACTAAAATGTGACGAAAATGATCTTCTGGAATCTCTCTTTTTAAAACGTAATAACTTTTGACTGATTAAACAGATGATAATAACTTTACATTTAAAATGTGCTAAAGACTGTTACCTTTCAAATGCTGTATAGTATGGCTTAATTGAGTAAGCAGTACTCGAGATATACGACTTTAAAACTATCTATTAGCAAAAAACGAAATTACTTTTTCCCCTACCCAATATTATCACACAGATTTCATTGTTCACCTATGTTATGTATCTACTGATCTTTAAAATGAATATGAATGTATTTCAGTAATGTTAACTTTAAAAAGCATGGCATCCTTCGAAAATTTTATTTAACTTAAACTGTTCCTTTCATTAAAAGAGATTTAGAAATACGGTGCATCGTTAAAATTTGCGATTGATCGAAAAGTTTGAGACATGCACCGCATTCTATAAATTTCAAAAATCCTTATTCAACCTTGAGTTTGGGAAAATACAGATGGTGTGCCTCTGAAACACAATAATTTAAACTTGGTGAACAGTCAGAGCACCAAAGAAAGCGTTTCAATCAATATCGATTTAAGCTCACTTTCATATATATTAAAACTATTTGAAAATAGAATGCATTGTTTAAATATGATACAATACAAAACTTAAAATTCTGATAAATATTTCGCGTTTTCTTTCGACTTTTTTTTTTTTTTTTATATAAAACTTTAAAGTGAGAAGTTCGAAAATAAAACAGCTCTAAACTAACAAGTTATTTTTATATAATAAATTTTTTCATTATTTTTTCAAATTTATTATTAAATTCAGTAATTTTCAAATTAATTTTTTTTTCATTTTATATAAACTTTTTAATGAAAAATTCGAAAATAAAAACAGAAATTAAACTAACAAGTTATTTTTAGACAAAACAACAGACTTAAAGCGATTGTTTCTTATTTGACCAACTTTCTTCTAGCTAAGCAAAATTTGTCATGTAGAAATTATCAAGGCGTGGATGTTGGTGAACTTGTTGGAATAAACTTTAGATTTAAAAAAAAAAGAAAGAAAAAAATGAAAAAGGAGAAAAAAGAAATGCCGTACATTGTTAAAGATTTTGATTGATCTAAAAGTTTGAGGCATCTACCGAATTTTATAAATTTCAAAAATCCTTATTCAGCCTTGAGTTTGGAAAAATACAGATGGTATGCCTCCGAAACACAATAATTTAAACTTGGTGGAACAGTCAGAGCAAGCAAAGAAAGAGTTTCAATCAATATCGATTAAGCTCACTTTCATATATACTACATCTGACAATAAAGTTCGGTGAATTAATTCAGAACTACCGATCTGGCAACACTGGGGAAACAGAACGCAGCACCTGCATAGAGGCAAGTGTTGACCATCTTCCCCCACCGTTCTTAAGTTGAACGTCGTTTATGTTCTGTGTAAGACGTGCTTTACTGAGTGCTTGTTCAGTGTGTTGGTTCTTAATCAAGAACAGGAAAAAGAACGAACAAAAGATTAGTTTAAAGTTTGCTTTTAAGCTTTGCAAGACACCGAAAGAAATTCATGAGAAGTGGTGCAAATTGAACATCCTCCATACTCGCTAGATCTCAAACCTCCAGACTTCTTCCTATTTTCACGACTGAAACTCTCCTTGAAAGAGATTTGACCATATTGCTAACATCCAACGAAACGTGACGAAGCTTTTGAACTCCATCTCAAAAGAATACTTCTTGTGAATTTCTCAGGATATGTATAGCAGATATCAGCGGTGCATAGTTATGGAAAATGACTATTTCGAAGGATGGTACGGTAACTTTCTTTAATATTTCATCCACATTAATGTTATAGGACTATTCACCGAACTTTATTGTCAGAGGTAGTATTAAAACTGTCTGAAAATAAAACGCATTGTTAAAATATGATAAAATAAAAAAAAATTAAAATATTATAAATATTTCGCGTTTTCTATCGATTTTTTCATTTTACATAAAATTTTTAATGAAAAATTCGAAAATAAAAACAGAAAATAAACTAACATGTTATTTTTAAACAAAACAACAGACTTAAAGCGGTTGTTTCTTATTTGACCAACTTTCTTCTAGCTAAGCAAAATTTGTCATGTAGAAATTATCAAGGCATGAATGTTGATATAGACTTGTTGGAAAAAAACCTTAGATTTAAAAAAAGAAGAAAAAGAAAGAAAGAAAAGAAAAAGAAAGAAAAAATTCCAAGTGCATTAAATCGTATCATCTTGGGAGCTAACAACGAATTACACGAACAGGAAAGCATTATGCCGTTGATTGAATAGTTAGTCGAGCTGTATGACATGAGGCATCGTCTAATTGTAACCACATGTCTCTTCACCCACATCTTGCAGTTTAAGCACAAACAACTAAAAATTCAAATTTTTCATGAATTTTGGGATACCCAGTAAAGCAGTGGGAGTCAATTAATCGATATGTTATCCCATAAGTAACTCTTTAGAGTATACTTTATGCTGTAATAAAAAAATAATGTTTTTAATTATAAATTTGTGCTTTCTACATCAATAATACTTCTTGCGTGAATGTTTGGGCACATTTTTTTAAAAATGACTTTAAAAATAAAAAGAATATTGCCCAGTTAAACTGATGGCATTGAGCTCACTGGCTACGCATACTATTTGTACATTATAGCCTTATATTTTTAAGCGTTAATTCCGTTGCAAAAACAAATTAAGGGGGGGGGGGGCGAGGATCAGCTTTCTCCATTTTCCATTTTTATACTTAATCATTGAACCCCTTACACTAATCAGGGATATAATTCATCATATAAATAAAAAAAATATTGCCCAGTTAAACTGATGGCATTGAGCTCACAGGCTACGCATACTAATTGTACATTACAGCCTTGTATTTTCATTAATTCCGTTCGAAAAAAAATTAAGAAGGGGAAACAGCTCTCCCTTTTCTCCTTTTTTATACTTAATCATTGAACCTCCTAAACTATCAAGGACATGCTTTATCATATAAAAAATCTATATCCAAAATTCAGAGCAAATCGTATAAATCTTAATAAAAACCCATTTAGCTTTTATATAATTTAAGAGGAGTTATTTCCCTCTTTTATACTTAACCATTAAACTTCCAAAACTATTCAGAGATTTGAACGAAATCTGACAATTCTGCTTGAAAAATCCATTTATGCAAGTTAAGGGGAGGGGCATTAGAACCCCCGTTCCCCCTGTTTATACTTATTCAATGAACACCTAATAATAGCCACGGTATCGCTTCATCAGAATGATCCTATATCTAAATTTTGAAGGAAAACTGTTAATTCTGTATGAAAATCCCGTTTCTATCAATTAAATAGAGGGGCATGAGCTCCTCGTTCCCCCTGTTTAGACTTATTCAATGAACCCCTAATAACAGTCACGGAATCGCCTCATCAGAATGATCCTATATCTAAATTTTGAACCAAAACTGTTAATTATGCATGAAAATCCCGTTTATATCAATTAAGCGGAGGGGCATGAGCCCCCCGTTCCCTCTCTTATACATATCGAATGGACTCCAAAAACTAATCAGGGAAGCGCCTTATCAGGGTATGCCTATATAAAAAATTTCAAGTGGATCCGATATTTTTATCATGAGTTATCGCGTTACGTACGTACGAACGTACATACAGAACGGACGGGCACATAAGCTCTCAGGCTATGATGTCTGTGAGCTAATAAAAAGAATTCCTTTAAAAATAAAAAGTAAAATGTGCTGTTGAATATCCAAAATGTGCTCTTAAGTCTAATATAGGTTACCCTTAAATATAAAAAAAGTGAGTTTAAGATTAAAAAAGGTGTTTTATTCCGACTAGCACTTTTTAAACCTGGAGAAACTTTGACTACAGAAATTGCAATTTGTCAAAAATTTACAAAGAAATGAACAACTTAAAGATTATGATGGTCAGGAAAACTAAGTAAATTTATTTTAAAACTATATATAACAAATGCTATTGTGGTAGAGAAATGAAGATTTTGTGTCCCGAACCATTTAAGGCCAACTAAACTTTTTTATACACTATATATAGTAACTCATAATAAATAACTCATATACCTCGCATGCAACAAGTTTCGTTACATATACAGTGAAGAGACATGACGCCAAACTAATTCTAGCCTTAAAATCTTAAAAAGGAAAAAGAAACTATTTTTCTGACCTTCTTTAAATGTGGAAAATATATATATACATGAATATCACAATTTAAATTCATTTTCTCAGATTTCATACATCTTTCCTCCGAAGCAGACAAAACAGAAATAGGCTGAAAACGTAAATGTTATATTCTGATCATATATGACAGAATATAAATTCAGAAAATATTTCAAATCTCAGAAAATATCTGAAACATTCTTCAGAATACCTCTTGAATTTTTTTATAAAAAAATACTTCAATCAGAAATATTTCAACATGGAAGCTTTTTTTTTTTAAGTTAAACACAAGACAATACGTATTTTCAATAAATAGTATTTCCACACATTTTCCTAACGTAAACTTTCGCCAGCTAAATTTTGTTAGTTGGAAAATAACAGTTTTAATTTTAAAACCAGAAGTAGACTATTTCCCTCATACATGCTTAGTTTTCATTTATTAAACTCTTGTTCAAACTTTAACTATTTGAAGAATAAAATGCTGTTTGAAGTATGCAAAGTTAATATTTTCTTTTTAACATAATATCTCCAAGTATTTAAGTCTCTGTTTCTAAACACAGACCTAAATGTTTCGCTACATGTTTATAAAGCTTTGCTACTACTTAACTTTGCTTTTACAAATGTAAACATAATGTACACAATTGCGCAGCGTAAAAAATTCGTATCACGAATTACAAACAATAAAAAAAATTAAATCTAAACTGTAAAAATAAAACAAAACACAGTTCAAATTAAGGTTTCTGAGTATTTTTTATAGTGTAACAATTAGGAACATAGAGTTTTTTCGGATATTATCAATTTTCAAGTAAAACTTTTCGTGTTCAAAAAACACGTTTTGCGGACAATCTCTCTCTCTCTCTATATATATATATATTAAAATTATTATTCAAATTAATACACTAAAGTCCCGCTATTCCGAGCTAATTGGGACGGATTTCATTATAATAATCAACATATTGACTTGTTAAAGTATAAATTAAGAGCGGGCACATCTGTTAATGTCAGCTATGTACAACTTTGATCGGCTCGTGGTAAGCATGTTCTGTTATTTCTAATATTAAATTCATTGTTAAAATGAAAACTACACATGTATTATCATAGCTATGAATACGCTTTTTCTCCACACATAAATCTGAGTCAACAATTCAATTCAATGCTCTTTGTAAAAATATTACTCATTTTATTTTATAGCGTATGCAAATTAGGTTTTTGTGTGTGTGTGTGTGAGCCGTAATTAAAAGTGATTCCACAGAATTGTATAAATGAAGCCGAAATGTAAAGTAAGTAAGCAGCTTTCATTCCAATTCGGTTTTAGGCGTTTTCATCCAGCTTAAGGGGGCTCAGGGGTTGAAAACTTTTCAAAAAACCGATTTTTTAATGATCTAATTTGATTATTCATTTAATTCTTAACTCAATGCAAAAAACCGCATAAAAATATTTGCAATTTTAACTAGAGTTATAAGCATTTATGTATCAACACTTTCATAGCCACATCCATATAATTTCAACTTTAAGTCGCGTTTTCTCAAAACTTGATTTTTGATGACTAACACCAAGATTTTAAAAAAACTATTTGATGGAATTGCTTAATTATTTTTTTTGCATGCATATAACATCATTATCTAGATTATGAATTAATATATTTTAGATAGTTTAATATTTTGAGTATTTTTAATGGAAAAAAAGTTGTATTTTTTAGGGTTTTTTTAAATTTTCAACTTTGAGAGATTTTTTAATATTGTTTTTATTAAGTGATAGTTATATTCTTAATTCATAATCTAGATTATAATGTTATATGAATGCAAAAAAAAAGTTTAAGCCATTCCATCAAATAATTTTTTTTTTAATCTTGGTGTTAGTCGTCAAAAATCAAGTTTTGAGAAAACACGACTTAAAGTTGAAATTATATGGATGCGGCTATGTAAATATTGATACATAAATGCTTATAACTCCGTTAAAAATGCTAATATTTTATGCGGTTTTTTGCATTGAGTTAAGAATTAATTGAATAATCAAACTAGATCATAAAAAAATCGATTTTTTGAAAAGTTTTCAACCCCTGAGCCTCTTTAAGGTTTATGTATGTCTCTATTTAACTTCTTTGTGTAACAATAAACGTACATTTTTTCACGAACGTCTTTGCAATTTTTCCTGTCTTTAAGTTAAAGAAACCGGCTTTTTTTTCTAAACTCTATTCAAAATAGGCAGATTTTCGGAATAACTGGGTTCGGAATTAACGAGAATCTACTCTATAGTTTTCTTATTCTTGCATGTATAAATTCAATTACGCGGCTAAAAATGTTTACCTTAGAATTGATAGTATTCTAAAAACTGATATTTTTGGCTGAGAAAACTTACTAACACACTACTTAAAAAAAGAAAAAAAAAATTGAAATAACAGTTTAAAAAGGGAAGCCATAATCACGAAAAAAATAATACCAAAATTATAATTTAACGAATTGCAACGACTTTTTGGAAAATGATATTTTTAAAAACTAAAATTTTAAAGATTTATAAATAAATTCTATATTTAAATTGATAATAATAATAAACATCCTTTTTTAGGATGATTATAACGAGTCATATTACGTATGCCGTGGATTAAACATTAATATTCCTAGACCAATGATAAAAAGAAACAGTAGTTTATAGCTATAAAACTTTAACTGTTTAAAATGTGCATTTTTATTTCATGGAGTTAATCAGACTGACTTCTGAACGCCTCCTATTACATACGACATGGATTAAACATTAATATTCTGGATCCATCATGAACAAATTTTAAATAAAATTTCAGTTTTACAATTTTCGGAACTGCAAATTTTTAAACTTCTAAGCATCGCACATTTTAAATTTTCACATCGATGCGTAGAGAAAAAAATGCACTTTTAAATGAAATTTGTTTTAAATCATTATTTTTTATTTAAGTTTTTATTACTTTTTTATCATTGTGGCAATAGAAGTATTCCATTTCTGGACATTAAACATGGACCTATCAGAAAACGAATAAAATAAAATAAGTTGCGGAATTCAACCAATAAAAATATTGATATATAATTCAGATTTCCTAGTTCTCTACCGAGGACAACAACTAGTCATGTACGCTAATGGCGCCTGTAAAATCCGTCGTGGGTACAAAGTCCTCCAAGTTACCTGTGAATTATACCTCTGGAGGGGCCTTGCCAGGTGAAGGTCTCGTCGTCTGATCAAGGTTCTAAATTACGAGACCAACTTGAGTAGCCGTTTGTAGATCAAACAACAGGATGTAACGTTAAGTAACAGGCGAAACAAAGTATGCTCAAACGAGAAGAGAGTGCTGCAGAAATGATGGCATGTGAAGTGAAGAAATCAGGTTTATTGCCGCTGCGCTGCAATTAGGTGGTTATCCGCCCCGATACCAGGTATCTAACCCGTTTATCTGAGATAACTCGGCAGGTAGGGGCCTGGTCATCGGTTAGAAATAAAAAGAAGAAAGGGGGCAACAACTATTTTTCTAATAGTTTAAAAAATAACCTACTCAGATTTATGTGATTTCTAAGGATAAGGAATGTTTTTCAGAATCGTTGCCTTCTCGGAAGAAGTTATATTGTTTGTTTGCATTCCTACATACAGTATATTTTAGCAGACAAAATCCCTTAACGGTTTATTTTTCTCAACCTGTTTATCATGTTCCAATTTGCCATAAAATGTTTCAGGTGAAACAATTAACAGGTTAGGAAACATATTTTTTTAGGGTTTCATTCCTCTGACGAAACCCTATTTGTCTCTGTGCTTTGTCTGTACGTCCGTCACAGAGTCCGTACAAAAAACTGTATAAATCTGAGACTTCAAAGTTTGTGTTCTTACCAGGGCGTCGGAGTCGTGGAGTCGGAGTCAGAGTCGGGCCCATTTTTGAGCAAAAGAGTTGGAGTCGGAGTCATTAAACAACAAGCTGACTCCAACTTTTTTTTTTTTTTTTTTTTTTTTTTTTTTTGTAAGAAATTTTGAAGTGAAACTAAATCAATCATGTGTAATTTTAAATAAATAAAATAATTATTATTGTTGTTTTTGGATTACAGTAGAACCCCGCAAATTCGGATCCCGTTAATCGGGATCTCCGGATAATCCGTACTGGTTCGGCTATTATTTTTTCAAGTTTGAGAAGCGATTGGCAAATTTCCATAACATAAACTGGTTTCATCGTCGTATTCTGAATTTTAAAAAAAAACTTTTTCTGAAATATTTTCGGAAGAATTAAATAAAGTAAATATTTTTACCGTCTGTAAATATTCAATTACTATAACATAAAGGTGAATTTCTGTAAGTATATTTGATTTTATTTCATTTTTTTCTCATTCTCCGGATAATCCGGATTTTCGATAATCCAGATTGGGTCTGGTCCCAATTAATCCGAATTATCGGGGTTTTACTGTATATCGGGCTACCCAATATACGGCCTGGCGAACAAAGTAGATGAAAACCGTTTTTAATACCCCCCAGGGGGATACCTTCTTTAGGTATTCACGGGCGTCACAACCCCGGGGCACCCGAGTGATCTTTCTCTGAGTGTCTCTTGCCTTCCTTTCATCTTTGTTTCACTCTCGTTGTGGTTTCCTTTTCGGAGGTGAGGGCAATTCTGTATGAGCCGATATCATCCTGTATATCGACTCATGGAGAATTGTAAACCACCCACGTGTTAGCCGTGCGTGGCGACCCGTGTCCCTGGAAAGGGGGATCCTGGCAGTTGAGGGAAACCAACACACTGCTTTGGCCTCTGCTTCAGGTAGACGGGAGGTACATTTGGTCCCGTATGCATCAATCGGCTGGTCAGTTGACTTTTGTCACTGGCTTTAGGGATCAAGCGAGCGAGCAATTACTAGTCATCTCGTTAAGGGTGGAGACTGACATAGGATTGTCTTGTGACCGTATAGACCCTGGTTAGCACTGGTGCACGAATGCGCATCCCCTTGTAGGGCTCGGGAGTGGGTGGTGCGGCCGGGGTCCGAATTTTATTCTTTATATCATGGATGGAAAAACTTCATTTCCTTCTTTCTCTCTCCCTAGTGGAGAGCAACAAACTGTACAAGCTTCTTCCTTCACTCGCTTTTTTATCATTAAACGTACTGATAGCCACTCCGATTGCTCCTTCAAAAAAACTTCACCTTTTCTCATAGCTAAAACATTTCAGTCTGTCTTGGGAGATGGTCATTCTCTCAAAAAACTACAATCTGGGGATTTACTAGTTGAGGTTTCTGCAGCCAAACAATCACAACTTCTCTCTAATTGCTCCACAATAGGCACCTTTTCTGTTTCTGTACAAACTCATAAAACATTAAATACGAGCCGCGGTGTAATATCCGAACCTGACCTTTTATACTCCACCAAAGACGAACTTCTTGAAAATTTAAAAGACCAAAATATCATTGATGTACGCCGTATCACCATCCGTAGAAATCAACAAATAATTCCTACTAAACACATCATTCTAACTTTCAATAGTCCAACATTGCCAACAAGAATTAAAGCTGGGTATCTGAACTGCCCAGTCCGCCCATATATACCAAACCCTCTCAGATGTTTTAAATGCCAGCGTTATGGCCATACCAATAGCAATGGCCAATGTCGTGGCAATGTTACCTGTGCACATTGTGCAGAAGTCGGCCACGATGATAAATCATGCAAAAATTCTGAACGCTGCGCTAATTGTAAGGGTGACCATACAGCATACTCTCGCTCTTGTCCTAAATGGATCCGTGAAAAGGAAATTCTTGCAGTTAAAATTACCCAAAAACTCTCTTATCCTGAAGCCCGTAAACTTGTCGAATCTAGAACCCCATCTGTCGGCGTTACTTACTCTAGCTTACTCAGGCAACAATCTAAACCTGTAAGACACATTAGTACTCAGACTGACTCCTCTTTTCCACCAAGCTGTTCACCTGAAAAATCATCTAACATTATAAAGAAGACCCGTGATGCCCATGCTACCACTGTTACCAGAGTTTTGCCAAAATTAGTGCTGTGGAAACCTTCATCAGAGCCTGTTAAAATCGAATATTGGACTAGTCAAGCGCAGAAATCAAATCAAGTTCAAGAAAAGAAGTTAACCAAACCTGGATATGAAAAAACACCTGCTTCGTCTGCATCAAATACCCCGAAACCTAATACTAGTAAAGCAATAAAGCAAATTCAAAAAACGAAGAACAATAAGACTCTTCGGGGTTCTTCACGGTGGCAAACCGTGAAGAGTAAAGACAAGAAATCATCTAATAGCCCATCAACTACCAACTTTAAAGATACAAAACAATTGAATCAGTATGTAGAAGAGGCTATGGAGTCAGCATCTTACGACTCGAGTGAAGATGATGAGAATACTATTTTTGAAGAATATCAACCTAATTAATCCTATTTTTTTAATGTTTCTGTATTTTTAACTTGTTTTTATACAATTTTTGTGCATCACTTTATGCATTATTTATTTTATTAACAATTTGTCTGCATTATATAAACTATCAAGCTTTTATTTACTGTATTAATCGTACAGATTTTAACTTGCCACATGTCGAGCTTCATATTTTACCTTCGTTGATTTTATCCATTTTTTAAGTAAGTGTATCATTAAACTACATTCCTTTTTTAAATCATGCTTTTATGTTATATTTGTATCTCATTTCATACATTATTTATTATTTTAACTTTTTTACCAGTTTTACTGTTTTGCCATCTCATTATTTCCTAACTACGGTTTTGACCAATTCTGTCTTTTTATCATATACATAGTTTTATTTTATATTTATATTAACTACCTTATGTTCTAACTTTGTCTGTGTCTTGGCGCAGCATGTCCCAAAAGGGACCTTGCGCCATAAAACCCTACATAACCAACCAACCGTTTTTAATAAAAACTCTAGTAGATTTCAAAATATTTACAAACTAGTAAAATTCTCATTTTTTTTTCTATTGAAATTTTTCTGCTTTGGAGGAAACGAATTAACATCCAAATTGTAAAGATTTTCTCTTTTTAAGTCCACAGATTCGAAATAGTAAGATTTCTGTTTTGCTTTCTTCTTTAGATTTCGATAGTTGGAATTTTCATGTTTGTGGTACAAGAAATTGTAAAATTAGTAAAACTGAAAATATTTTATATAATATGAATATTAAAACGTTCATCTTTACTTAAAAGGCGATTAAAATAATCAACTATAGATGATGTTAATAGTTAATTTTATTTAAAAACACCTTAGTACTTTCAAACCTTTAATCAGGCTCTTCTTCAGGGGATATTTTCTTTATTTCTACAAATACATGATTCCTTTTTGAAAATGAATGAGACTCGTTAGCTTGAAGATTGATTTAGTTCATTTTCAAAATGAAATCATGTATTTCTAGAAATAAAGAAAATATCCCCTGACGAAGAGCCTGATTAAAGGTTTGAAAGTACTAAGGTGTTTTTAAATAAAATTAACTATTAACATCTATAGTTGATTATTTTAATCGCCTTTTAAGTAAACCTGAACATTTTAAAGCTCATATTATATATTTTATGTTAAAAGCAAGGCGATCATTCCGTTATATATTTTATATTTACAAGGTGGAACTCGTCGAAATTCGACGAAAGAAAATCTTTAAGAAAGAACTGTTTCATTGATTTATAAGTAATTTACATAATTAGTTACAGTAAAAAATACATCATATATTAACTAATAACTAATAACTAATAATAATAATAATTTACATCATATATTGTTAGTTAAACTCTCAAACAAATATTTTAAGCTAAAATTAACAAAATACTATAAAACCCAATTACCCGAATTCTTAAACAAAATAAAACCGAAATTCACCGAATTTTATAACAGACGATACTTTTAAAATAGTATACGCAATTTATTTTATTTATTTATTTTTTTTAATTTTAAGAGAAAATGGAGCGATTGATTCTGTTGCCACAATTACAAAATTGGTATTAAAATTATAAAAAAAATTACTATCTCAAAATAAGATGAGATACAGCTTTCAAACAAATTATATTTAAAAGTACATTTTTTTTTTCTCTCTATACGACGGTGTAAAAAGTTAAAATGGGCGATGATTAGAAATGTAAAATTTGCAGTAGTGAAAATTGGAAAACCGAAATTGATGGGAAAAGTGTTGCCATTCGCAAAGTGACGTATGCGTTACGCACAGATACGTTTGGCCTTTATAATATAGATTTGGAAAAAAAAATTCTTTTCTTTCAAAGTTCTAAAAACTGAATCAATACCGAAATAGTGAAATTTTCGACTAATTTTTCTTGCGTTCCCTCAAAATTTTAATCAGCAGCAACACTCGTACATTGAAGCCAACCCGGAGTCGGAGTTGGAGTGACTCATTTTTTTCCACCGATTCCGCAGCCCTGGTTCTTACAGCTGAATACCACGTGTCACATGACAAATCATAAAATTTTAAAAAACTCTATTATTTTAGTTAAATTTGTTTTTATTAGCTCACAGGCTATCAGCCAGAGAGCTTATGTAACCGCCCGTTCTGTATGTATGTAAGTGCGTAATGCGATAACTAATGATAAAAATATCCGATCCACATGAAATTTTGTATATAGGTATATCCTGATAAGGCGCTTCCCTGATTAGTTTTTGGAGTTCATTCGATATGTATAACAGGGGTAAGGGGGAGTCAAGCCCTTCCTTTTGATTGATATAAATGGGTTTTTCATGCAGAATTATCAGTTTTCATACAGAATTGTCAGTTTTAGATATAGGATCATTCTGATTGGGCGCTTCCGTGATTGGTATTAGGTGTTTATTGGATAAGTATATTCAGGGGGAACGGGGGGTTCTAATGCTCCTCCCTTTATTTTATATAAATGGGTTTTTCATGCAGAATTATCAGATTTCGTTCAAATCTCTGAATAGTTTTGGAAGTTTAATGGTTAAGTATAAAAGAGGGGGATAACTCCTCTTAAATTATATAACTGGGTTTTTATTAAGAATTTTCCAATTTGCTCTGAATTTTGGATATAGATTTTTTATATGATAAAGTATGTCCCTAATTAGTTTAGGGGGTTCAATAATTAAGTATAAAAGAGAAAAGGGGAGCTGTTTCCCCTCCTTTAATTTTTTTTTTTTTCAAACGGAATTAACCCTTGAAAATATAAAGCTGTAATGTACAATTAGTACGCGTAGCCTGTGAGCTCAATGCCATCAGTTTAACTGGGCAGTATTCTTTTTATTTCAGTGTCATCCGTTCACTTTTGTGCTTTAAATTGTAAAAGAAAACCTTAATTTTTGACATTTTCTGTGTTGACATCAAAGCTTGGTGGTAAAGCGTCTTGCTAGTAAATTGAAGATTCTGAGTTTGATCCCCGGTGCTGGAAGTTGAAATTTTTGTATTAAAGTGGATTTTAAAAAATTCGATGATAAATGTTTTTAATTTCAGATTCTGGTTTTTATTTAAATAATTTGATTTGAACGTTTTTAATTAAATTAAAATAGATAACTTACATTTATAATTATTTTTAAATTAAATTTGTTGCTACCATCTATATAAGACTTTAATAATTATAAATTAACAATTCGGATTTATTAATGAAAGGATAAGTTGTTTTGAAAGAAATATTAAACGAAACATTCTGTGTGACTTGTTTTTTCTTTAATTTACAGCGCACTATATAGTTTATTAATTTTGAAATAAACATATTTTATTGCTAAAACTTTTGATATAATATATTTTCGAATTGTACAGAAACATTTTTGGATTAGTTCGTATCGTTTAAAATATCAAAACTTGGAATAAGGAAGTGTGCCATTTTCAAATCATTAATGCTGGTACTTGGAGATATTAAAAACAACGAAATTTTTCAGACATTCTATAAAAGGAACAAATATCTCACATATGTCTCATATCATAAATTTCATCACACATACAGAGAAAAAAAATGACACCAATGTATTCTTATTCTCAAAATCTTCAAAGAAAGAAAAAAAAACGTTTTTTCTGCCTTTTTACGGATACAAAAAATTTGAATCACGATTTCAACTCAATTTCCGCATATTTCATACTTCTTTCCGCTGAAACCTATGAAAAGGAAATAAGGTAAACTTTATACTCAGGATCATATACATGACAAAATATAAATTCAGAAAAAATACTTCAAATCTCAGAAGATATTTCAAACATTTTTGAGCTTACTTCTTTTTTTTATGAAAATACTTCAACTGGAAATATTTCAGCATGAACCATTTTTTAAAATAAACATTTCGACATATTTTCGACAAATAATGTTTCTTTACATTTCTTAAAGTAAACTTTCTCTGGTGAAATTGGCAGAAAATTGAACATTTAAGAAGAATAGTTTAATAACAATATAATCAGTAAATAAAAGTCTTTAATTATAACACTTAGATAAAGCTACTTAACTCCAAAAGTTCATTTTTTATGGTTTTGTTCATTTCACGAAACCATATTCGTCGCTGTCTTCTATTTGTTTGTTCGTCACTTACAAAAAGTCCGTACAAAAAAGCTGTATAAGTCAGATACTTCAAATTTTGAGTATTTAAAGCTAAATATGTGTCACATGACAAATCATATTTTTTAAGTCTTTTATTTTATTTAAATTAATTTTATCAATACATATATACATATATTTCAAAATTCATTATGAAAAATTGTAGCATTACTGGCACTAAAATCAGCTCATAAATAATTCTTCCATAGTTAATTGTTAAACATATAGATAAGCAATCTTTTTCTTGAATTTTACATTTGCTTTTTTATGAGTTGAAATATATATAGTATATACATTTTTTTAATCACTGGCATTCATAATACTTTTGGGGATTCAATTTTCGTTCTACTTTAAAACTTATTGCAATTTGTTAATAATTCAGAATTTTAAATTTATTTTTAAAAAATGTTTCGTTTTTAGAAATTTAAAATTTTATTTATATGTTCGCTAAACTAAATTAATTTCGGATTTTAAAAAAAAATTGGAATTTTGGAATTTATTTAAATAAGTTTATCTGAATATTTTTAATTTGTTTAAAATAAATAAAGAATTAATTTAAAATTAAATTTACTGGTGCTACCATCTATGTAAGAACTTGATAATTACAAATTATCAATTTGGATTTAATTAAAGGATAAGTTGTTTTGAAAGAAATATTAAACGAAACCCACTGTGCGATATGCGATAGCATTTACCACTTGAATTTTGCTTGTTTTTCTTTTTTTACAGTCCGCTAAATAGTTTATTAGTTTTGAAATAAACAAGTTTTATTGTTAAAACTTTTCATATAGCATATTTTTAAATTGTACAGAAACATTTATGGATTAGTTCGTATCGCTAAAAATATCAAAACTTGGAATAATGAAGTATACCATTTTCAAATCATTGAATGCTGGACTTCTAGATATTAAAATGAACGAATTTTTTCAGCCATTCTATAAAAAGAGCAAATATCTCACATATGTCTCGTACTATAAATTTCATCACGCATACACAGAACAGAAATGGCGCCAATGTATTCTTAGTCTTGAAACCTTAAAAATAAAAAAATAAAAAAACATTTTTTTTGCTTTTTTACGGATACAAAAAATTTGAATCACACTTTCAACTCGATTTCCGCATATTTTATACTTCTTTCCTCCGAAACTTATGAAAGGGAAATAAGGTAAACTTTATACTCAGGATCATATATGACAAAATATAAATTCAGAAAAAATACTTCAAATCTGAGAAGCTATTTCAAACATTTTCAAACTTACTTCTTTAATTTTTTTTTTTTTTTTTTTTTTATATATATAAAAAATACTTCAACTGGAAATATTTCAGCATGAACTATTTTTTAAAGTAAACATTTCGCCATATTTTCCACAAATAATGTTTCTTAATATTTCTTAAGGTAAACTTTCTCTAGTGAAATCGGCAGAAAATTAAACATTTAAGAATAGTTGTTTGATATCAACATATACAGCAAGTAAAAGTCTTTAATTATAAAACTTATATAAAGTTACTTTACTCCAAAAGTTTATTTTTTAAACACTACGGATATGTATAAAATAAGCCAAGTCCTTCTACTTTTGACTATTTTTTCCACTTAGGGTAAATTGGGTGGGAATACCGTAGTTTTTGGTTTTTTTTTAATTATTTTAAAAATCCCCTGTTAATTTTATTTACTATTCATCGATTTCTTGTTAAAGTTCGCACATGTATGTATTATTTAAAAACATATTTTATTTTACCAGTATCTTAGAAAGCTTCGAAAAAAAAATTTTTTTTCGTAATCACATGGATTTTGTCACTTTACCCAAGGTATGGGTGAGATGGTCAACGAGAATCCCCACACCCATCCACACTGACGAAAAAAAAAACGGGATCTGGCGGCCTTTATGCTTTGCAGGAAGGGCAGGTACCAGTACCCTCTAAAAACACTAGATTTATTTTTCTGGTATTTAAACCAAGACCCGAAATGTTATGACTAAATAGCAATAAAAAAGCGCCACTAGAAACATTTTTAAAAGAACGCAAACGGAAATTAAAAAATTAATTGAAAACCCTCTTGCTTACAAGTGAGCAGCGTGGCATTTCCTTACAGCACCAGTAGATACCGGGTGTCCCAAAAATGACTGATGGATTTTAAAATTCAATAACTTGCAAACGGTGACAGATATTTAAAAAATTTTTGCAGGAGGGTTATATATAATGTCAGGAGTTTTTTTACCGTATTTTTTTTTAGTTCGCATCTCAAACAATAGGTGGCGCTGACGGCGATTGAAGGCCAGAACGACGCTTCACTCAGCACTGATCACCTGGCCTTCAATCGCCGTCAGCGCCACCTATTGTTTGAGATGCGAACTAAAATAAAAAAATTACGGTAAAAAAACTCCTGACATTATACATAACCCTCCTGCAAAAAAATTTTTAAATAGCTGTCACCGTTTGCAAGTTATTGAATTTTAAAATCCATCAGTCATTTTTGGGACACCCGGTATGAAAATTGCGTGATACGGCACCTTGTACAACACGACATCTCACTCCGATTTACCTCATAATGGCTCCGAAAATTTAAAGGAATTTGTTTTAATTGTTTAATAGTGCCAATCTTTTTATTTCTTATTCTCTATAAAAGGTAAATGTTGCTTCATTTACGAAAAGCTTATATAATCACAAGCGATAACATACAATTCATTTTTCAGAATTACCCACTGTTCCGAAAAGAGATCTTTATCTTTAGAAATCTCATAAACCAATTTTCTTTTTGAGATTTGATCCTCTGTAATCGTATGCAGTTTATACATAGGGGGTCATGCTCATCAGAATTAGTATTCGTTGGGCAAACAGTAATACATAATATGCAAGATTATGGAGGAAAGACAAAATTTATTCATTGCCTTTTTAAACTTTATATATACGTAACACAATAACACGTTTTAATTTTATGTAAAAATTATGCTTTATAGTTCTCTACTGTGTGGTATTTTTTAACCATTTCGGGTCTACTGTAACTATTAAATGCACAGGTCACTGTAACTATTAAATGCACAGGTCTTTTCATCAAATATTATTTTGTCTTAACAATTTCTTAATTAATTTATATATATAGAAATAATAGTATATGGCTATGCCTTTCTTATTATGATTTCATTTATGTGGGATATACTCTCGCATGTGGGCATACACTCTCTGTTGCACCTGAATTGGACTGTATTTTCCCTACGCAACTCATTCACCGGAACTCTACTTCGAGATTAAATTAGAAACGGGAAATAGCGAAGCTGTGGGACCAGGAGTGAAAAGAGGAGGAAAGTAAATAGAATGTTTTGAACGACGGCTAACGATGTTGATTAAAAACTAAAATGATGATTCCGACGATTTAAAAGCGAAGATTTAAGACGATTCTTTTAAGAACTATAAAATAATTACAACGAATTAATGTTTGATAAAGAATAATGTGAATAACCACAAAGAGCGATTTGATGATTTATTTTTTATTTGTTTGTTTTTTGTTCTGTTCGTCAGGTAATAAATGTATGTGTCCGTCAGAGACTACTTTTTATTTTGAGTAAAGACTCGTCCATCCTATATTTATGTGTTGATAAACAGTAAAAACAATAATAATAAAAGCCTATTTAATTATCTTTGCATTGTCGGCGATTCATTTGTTTTATACATATATTTCACTCTTTAAATTTAAAATATGGGTTACTTTTCTGAAAGAAGAATGTGTTGTAAAACGCGAAAAACTTTCGGAAGTTGCAATATCTGTTAAACACTGTTGTAATATAATATTTTCCCAAAACTTCCAAAAACTCTTCCTTAGCCTATTATCATATAACTATTAATAATACAGTACACATAATAAGTACATTCCTTAGATTTCAGATAATGAGATAATCTTTAAGTAAAGCATTTGAATAGCTACGATTAACATTATTAAAATAAAAATTTAAAAAAAATTAGACGCCGAAAGGGTTAAACTGGTTTTCAATAGGCGGAACTTCAATTCTCTATTTGAACATAAAGCGCAATCTTGATTCTTTACATCTTATATCTTATGCTTTTTAAACTTACTTTCGATTTCAAGCTATATTTCCCTCGATCATTTTTTTTTCTCATTTTAAAGTATTATTTAAAGAATATTTTAACAAGTTCGAAATTCACGTGAAGCGTAGCAAATGAGGTGCGTTCGTACGATAATGAAGTTTTTAAAATATCACTCTCATATATCAATCTCATAAAATTGTAAATAGTTAATTACAATTAAAATACGCACCAAACAATGTTCTCCCTATACCATTAAGCAATGGAATACTTTTGTGTGGCCTTGTAAATCAATAACAGTCTTTGCACTACAGATTATGCAAAATGTATATTATAATATGTACTTTATAGATGCATATCAATTTTATTACGTTCGAATGAGTGCAACACCATTAAAATGCATTTGAAACATTTTTCCCCATTAACCGTAATGTAACGGAACACTTTTGATTGTCCCTGTATTTGATCTATGCATCCTATTTTCAAAAATTTGAAATGACTTGACAAAATTATATAATAAGTATATAATTTAAATTTCAAACGATTAAAATGCATTTGAGACATTTTTCCCCATTGACCGTAATGTAACGGAATACTTTTGATCGTCCCTGTAATTGTTCTATCCATCCGATTTTCAGAAAATTTGAAATGACTCGACAAAATTATATATTTTAAATTTCAAAAGATTCGGTTGGGTAGTTTTTGCGTTGTTATATGCGGACGGACAGACAGACGGACAGACAGGTGGACGGACAGACGGACGGACTGAGCGACAACTATAGGTGCTACATATTTATATAATTACGAACGCACCTAAAAAGCGAAAATGCTTATGACATTTAAACACAATTCGATGTATCTCTGAAACTTTTCGACTTAATACAATATAAGACCAGTAGGGTTCTTTTCCTTTGGTGGCTGAGAGCAGACATGCGACTGGAATAGTAAAAAAGTTTTGGTGGCTGAAAGTAAACAGAAGACCGCAAAGGTTTAAAGAAGAATTTGAAAAACAATGTTTCTTTTGCTGCCATCGATTTTCGGAAACATTTCTGAAGAAAAGAGTTCTACATCCAGTTCATTTTTTGGGGGGAAGGCGAGTTTTTTTGTTGATAAATGTTTTAATGTGGCTGTTGTTCAGCCTTTGGGGTTGCTTTTATATACTAAAGGAATGGACTTTTTGTGTTGGGATGTTTTTATATAACATTTATGTTTTTTTTAAAAAACATTTGTTTGTTAAATATGTGTTTCTAAATATTTAAAACCATGTTTTTTCGTCATAATGAAAAATTTGGTAAGATGCTAAAAAGTTTTTTTTTTTTTTTTTTTTTTCATTTTATTCTTTCGACAATTGCGCAAACCGGAACAGGATATGGAACTCTTCCTTTCTGTGTAATTTTTCGGAATATCGGTTTTTTGGATGCTAAACAATTCCAAATGAAACATTTTCAGTTGCGGAACTGATGTTATACAGGGTGAGGCATAAAGATCTCCCCATTTTAAGAGGCCAATAAAAACATATAGGACATTGAAAACAAATATTTTATGTTTGCATTCGGAAAGAATAATGTTTGCCATTTATTAATTTTTACAATCTGTAACAATTTTTGCGAATTTCAAGGTTTTGTTGTACGAAAAATGATATCGTCTCATGCAGCAGCATGTGACCTCTTCCTGTGGAGTTATCTGAAGTCTAAAGTTTATACACATAAACCTAAGTCCTAAGACACTCGATGAACTGAAGGATGCTATTCGATTTGAAATTGCAGCAATTCTTCCAGCAATGATGGAAAAGGTTTTGCTGAATTTTCGGGAGAGGCTTCACAAGTGTATAGAGATCGAAGAAAAACATTTAGACGATATCATTTTTCGTACAACAAATCCTCAAAATTAATAGCATAAATTGTTACAGATTGTAAAAATTAATAAATGGCAAACATTATTCTTTCCGAATGTAAACATAAAATATTTGTTTTCAGTGTCTTATTATTTTTATTGGTCCCTTAAAGTGGGGAGATTTTTATGCCCCACCCTGCATATAAGCAATATTAAATTTACTGTTGTTAAAATTTAGTCTTTGTTCAAATATGCTTATTTTACCAGGAGTCTCCGTTTAAGAATAAGAGAGTTGGCAAGTGTGAAAATTAATTCTTACTTCGTCTCTTTATTTAAATTTATTTATTTATGACGACAACAGTTGTAGAATTTCGACGTTTTTCTTTTTTCATGCTGCAAATTTATAAGTTGGTCTGTAACACATGTCTGTTGAACGTGAAATTGTTTATTTGAGATAACAATATCCAAGAAAAAAAATATATATATATGTTGTTTTGGAGTATTTTCGAAATTATTTATCACAATTATCTTTCTTATTTTTCTTCCCAATTTTAATGTTCGTGTTGCCATCGTACACTTTTAAAAAAGATCATTTCTTAATCTAAGGAAATATAATATAACCTCGAACGGAAATATACTATAACCTCTTCGGAGTTCCCCACGATTCCGAAAAGCGTTCACTATCTTTAAAAAACTCAAAAATCAATATATTTCTGTGGTTTAAAGAAGCTTTTATAAAAATTAAAGCTCCTTATAATTCCACTTATTTTCGTGAATAATTCCGACTAATTTTTCTAGCGGATTAACCAATTTTCTCAACCCGGAAGATTTTTTTTTTATGTTCTTAATTTCCCATGTAAACTTTTTCATATTCAGTAAAACATGTTTTACATATGATCATGATTAATTCACAGGATTAACATCAACATTTAAATTAATGTTTTGTTTTTCTTTCATGTATGTTGAATATGTTTGATTGAGAATTTATTGCATCATATAAACTTATATTTTATTTAGATTGATAAAAGTGATTAATACACTATAAAAAATATCAGAAACGTTTCCGGAAATGAGTAACAGCAAATATTTGTTTTTTATAATTTTTTTATTAAATCATGAAAATGTATATAACTTTTCGATAATTGATTCTCATGCATCTATACCGCTGAATCCAAGATTGAACTTCATTTTTAGCACTTTCCAACAAAGATGAAAAGTTGTTATGCTTTCGGCTTGTCTGGCCGTCTGTCCGAGCTCTAACTCTCCTCAATATACTCCTATTGTCATGAAATGTTTGGATATTAATGACGTTTACTCGAGCACGAATCCTATTGAAAATGAAGTTTCTGCTATGATTAGTTTATTTACAGGGACAGTCAAAAGTTTTCGGATACATTACGGCCTATGGGAAAAAATCGTTTCAAAAGAATTTTAAAGATGTTACACCCTGTCAAAAATCTTCAAATTAATATGCATCTACAAAGTGCACTAAAATATCCATTTTGTAAAGTTTGCTGGGAAAAGAATAATTATTATTCATTTACAGGGCCACACAAAAGAATTCCAATACATAATAATAAAGGGAGGGAATTGTTTGCGACATATTTTAACTATGGTAAACGATTTCATATACAGTCGACTCTCGTTAATTCGAAATCGGATAATTAGAATCTTCGGTTAATTCAAACTAAACATGAAGTCCCGAAATTTTCAATGGCAAAATAATGTTAAAATTTTTCATTAATTCGAACTCATTTTCTCTTGACTTCGTTTAATTCGAACTAACGAGAATTCCTATTTTTCATTTTTCTCTTCTTTCTCACGGATTTCAGATCATTGAAATAACTTTCTTTCTTTGATTTTTGTTAAAAACTGTTCCGAACGAGTATATATATAATACAATGCATTTAATATCCACTTTCTGTCTATCTGCCCACTCTATTCGTCTGTCCATCAGTGACGCTTTAAATTTTTCTTCCATTGTGCTTCTTTCTAATCTTTTAATTAGTTTGTGTATTTATACATTCTAATTTCATATTAAGTCATATTTTAATGACGAAATAAGTTTAAAAAACACTATAACATTAATTCCTTTGTAATAGAACCACATTAAGCACTTAATTCGAACTTCGGATAATTCGAACATTTCTTGTGGTCCCGACGAGTTCGAATTAACGAGAGTCGACTGTATAATAAGATAAAATACATTGCTGAGGATTAATATGAGTTATTTCATGCATAATACAGTATGCATAGCATTTACAGGGACACACGAAAGATTTCAAGTAATATATTCTATCCGAAGTCCTGTATATTATGGAAGATGACTGTTAGATGGATGAAATACATTTTTAACTATGATATACGCTTTTAAGTTTCCCTAGATGTATGCATATTATATCGTTTATATAAATTCTAATAGTCACACAATTTAGATATACATTGTTACACAAAAGATCTCGGAAATGTTACTGAATATGAGCATAATTTATTTAAAGTTGGTTTTTAAATATGTTATGCCTTTTTACGATGACTTGCATTTAGTTTACTAAGAAATGTTTGTAGAATATACATAAAATGATATACAGGGTCACTCAAAGAACTGGATACATGGTCGCCGTTGGATGATAATTTCTAAAAATTTCATTTAAGTAGTTTAAAAAGAATTCATTTTTAAACTAAACTTTAGCAAAATACTTTCATGTATTAAAGGTACTATGTATTTTACAGGGCTAAACATAAGTATTTCAGTATGTTTCCATCTATTAGTATACACTGCTGAGAGGAAAATTTCAACCAATTAGGCGTTTTCTTACTAAACTAAATTTTACCGATATTTAGTTATTATTATCGGTAATAACTAAACTACCGATATTATTATATTAGTCGATATATTAACAGACAAATCAAATACAGGGCTTTTCAAAAGTATAGGAATACATATTTGGATATGGACAATAATGCGTTATTTCCCTGGATAACGAAGTTTTGTTAACGATTTCAAGAAGTGTTGGAATGTGCTTCATAATCTATGCTTAACGCATGATTTTTCTTAATTGTTTACCATCACGTTGTTTATTTTTTGCACATCCTAAATTTTAAAGTTAAAAAAAGAATTTTCCCAGATTAAGCCAAAAATATAGAATAAATTATTTAATTAAATTAAATTAATTTTACATTTAACTTATCATTTAATTTATCCTTATTTTATCATTTTATCATTTTTAAAATTATATTTTTTTTATTAATAGTTATAATTATTATGTTCCAGTTTTTTTTAATATTATATTAATCATTCAACAATATTTTGTCATTCTTATAACCTTATTTCTGAGTATGATTAGAAATTTAATTTTAAAACACATAAATATGTCAAAGCAACCAAAAGCCCAGTAATGGATACCCTCTGGCCGAGAAATTGACACACCCATAAAAGTAATAGATATAATTGTTTTTATGACAGTATTTAGAACAAGAATTTAATAAAACATGCTAATGAAACAAAATAGTTATTTTCAGATACATTTAACAATTAGGATACCGGTAATTAATAAAACATTTGTGATAATAGTTTTCTTTTTGCATCAATTATTGTATAATTATCAGAAGATTGATATTTTAATTATTTTAGACGGATAATTTAAAATACTAAATATCAGGCATTATTATCAGCATTATTATCAGCTTATTCATTAATTACAGCTTAATTATTGATTCAGGCATTTACAGCTTAATTATTGATATAGCGAGGGATTTTAAAGGTAATAATTAAAAAAATTGTTTTTCTTTGTCTTTGTCTGTGTCAGTTGTCCTTCATTGCAATGTAACAGCACATATTTTTAGTTACCCTGTGTAATACAAATGACAAATATCTCACATATGTCGCATATGACATGCGTATTCTCAAATGCTTATCTAAAAGGGATGGTGCTCAACTATTCCTTGTCTAAAAACCCTGTTAAAAAAAAAAAAAAAAAAAAAAAAAAAAAAAAAAAAAAAGGAAAAACATGATATTTTTTTTTTTCCTGGCAGAAAAAAATTGAATTACATTTTAAACTCGATTTCTCATATTTTATGCTCCTTTTTTAAAAAGTATACAGAACTGAAATAAAAAGGTAAATGCAATACTCTGAATCATGTATGGTGGAATATAAATTCAAAAAAACTTAATCAGAAAAAATACTTCAAATCTCAGAAAATATTTCGAACATTTTTAAGCTTTCTTCTTGAACTTTTTTTTTACTTAGAAAATACTTCAACTTTAAAAATTTGAATATGGAACGTTTTTTAAGATAAACTCTTCATCATATTTCCGACAAATAGCAGCGCTCCATATTTTCTGAAAATAAACTTTCTCCAGCAAAATTGGTAAATTATTAAAAAAGGGGTAACAATAGTTTAATAAGAATAGGTACAACAGAAAAAAACATTAAGTAAATAAAAAAGTTTTGATTTTAAAGTCTATAAAATCTATTAAAATTGAAACCATTTTGCTTATTTTTAAGTAAAAACACTCAACAGAGTAGTTCTCTAGTAGCTAGCATTCCAGCTGGATTTAAAAAAATAATTAAACTTATTGAAGGAAAATAGACATTCTTTAAAGAAGTTTAAAATTAAAGTATTTTAGAAAACATTTTAATTTTGTACGTTCAACCAGAAGATCATTTGCACATAAAATGAAGACTAAAATTTGTAAAAATAATAATAATGAAGAAAGCTTTAATGGACTGTAATCGTTTCTGTCCGTCCATTTTTTTTTCTTCTTTTATTTTTTGAAAACATTACTTTTACACTAATATTTTTTAAAATAACTATCCAAATCTCAAAAGCTAAGTTTTACTAAACAAATCTACATCAATGTTAAGCTAGATGTTTCATTCATGTCTTCATTTATATTTAGGCATTTAGTAATAATGATATTTATTATTATTTGCTTTATTCTCTTTGCCCCTTTTGTGATTCTTTTATTTAAGCATATATTTCACTCTTTGAATTTAAAATAAACGTTACTTTCTTGTAAGAATCGTGTACAGTAAAGCGCAAAAAGCATTAGAAAGACGTAAAATAAGGTAAATCTTAAAATTTATATAAAATTTTCGTTAATTTAAACAATACTTATACTTTTTTTAAATCGTTCTTTTGAGCATATTTTCTAAAATCGTATATCATAAGTTTATTATCAACGTTATTTAAACACATATTAGAAATTACATATGTTTGATTTTTATATTATGTGTAAAAGATTAATTAACACATAAAAAAGTAAAGGCCTGCACATAGTATTTATGTCATTATGATATAATATCATTCTTTATTTAAATAAATATAGTAAAAAAATATTTCGAAAATATATAATACCCTTATCAAAAGTACGGAAAACGTTAAGTCTCTTTTCAAATAGATGTAATAGTTTTCTAGCCAACAGCATTGAGTTCGCGTCTTTTTCACAACGTAGGGTAATACTTTACGAGAACTGAGTACATATTTGAACAACTATAGGTACCTTTTATGTAAACAGTACAAGAAGTAAAAACTAAAAGTCAGCAATAGATTAACTTTTAGGATTTTGACAGCGACAAAAACTAACAAAAACAAATTCTTGTAAACAAACTAAAGATTAGATCGGCATCTGCCAACCTTGCAATAACGATAGATTAAAAAAGATATTCTTGTTCTTATATAAGTTATAAATTATATTTTTTATGAACTATAGCAAGTAGATTACTTACTATTAATTAAAAAAAAGAAAGAAAATATTTATTATCATATCATTTACTTATTCTATAAATCTGTATTTTTTTAAAGAAAAAAAAAAGAAGCTTTAACATTTTGACATAAATACAGATTAGAATGTCACTAATGAACTAAAAATTGAATTAAATGAATAGAATGATCTATAAAATCAGTTCAAATTTTCTATATGTGAAAATTTTTACAAAAGATTAAACATTTTTTGGCATAAAATGTTATTCTATTATTGTGTGCGAAAAGTGAAGTATTGATTTTTTCAACAACGTATCATTTTCAGAGATCAATTTATAATATTTTTCCGAAACTGGAAAAATTTTTACTTGCCTAAATTTTTCCCTTAAAATTCTGTCAAATGGTCAAGTATCACGCAACTTTCTTATGTTAGCCAAGTATGATCAAAGTATTATATCGATTTTCTAACCTAATTTTTCAAAAGTATTTTTTTTTTTAATTTGCTGTATCAAAACTAAAACAAAATAGTTGAAAAAAAAAATACGTTTCAAGTTTGAACAATTTAAATACGAGAAATGGTTTAAAAACTCATCATGAAGGTAAAAGCATTTTCACAAGAAATCATTTCAATGACAACCATTGCTTCAAAGCTAGATTTTGGAAATAAACCAAAAGGGAAAAAAATAGTAATAATATTTCCTATTCCTCTAAAGATAGAAACATGATTTAAACGTCATTTTAAGCAGAAAAATTGAAAAATTCTTAATACACAGAGGTTTTTAAAAACTAGTTGGATGTGCCAATTCCTAAACTTTCTTCTATCTCATACGTACATTTTTATATTTAAAAAAAACAGTTGCTCATTTTAATGCTTTAATAATTTTAATTCAATACCATACCAACTTTGATTTTCATCTGAAATTTCTGCTTCAGTCAATTAATCGGAGTAAAAACGAATTTCCGTCTCTGCACGAGCCGATGGACAACAGAATGACAGGCATATATTTTTTTCAAATTCAGGGAGAACCTGCTTGCCATATCAAAAAATAATCATACACAAAAATTTTAGTTCAAGTCTAGGCCAGTAGTAGGAAAAGGACAGTACGGGCTCAGGAGCAGGCGGGACTGCGGGACCGTCCCGCCTGCGGTGCCTCCTGCGGTACCTCCATGCCTCCGGCTGTCCCGCCTGCGGTCCCTCCTGCTCCCACCATCTCACCGCCGCCCTCCACGAACGCCCCCTAGTGGAAAAAAGGAACATTCTATTATAACAGGATAGGTGATCGACCTTCCCTAATTAAAAATATTATCAATCACATCTCAACTCGGAATCATACTATAAGATGAAGATTAAATTTATATTTGAATTCTGAACAACCATAATTTTAATGAGTATTATTAATTAAGCTAAACAATGGAAAATCACAGTTTTTAACCATTTTATTTGGATTTCTTCAACTACATGATGAGATTATCAATTTAACACAAGAAAGTTAAACATATATTTGAACTTTGCTTGATAGACATCTTAATGAGTATCGTTAATTAAGTAAAAACAATAGAAAATATCCAATTTTATAGAAAAAGACTGATTTCTTACGATTTTTATCAACTTAAAAGAGAAAAGTTAAACATGTATCCTAGTTTTTCAACAGCTATAATCTTAATGAGTATCGTTAATTAAGTAAAAAAACAATGGAAAATATCCAGTTTTATAGAAAAAGACTGATTTCTTACGATTTTTATCAACTTAAAAGAGAAAAGTTAAACGTACATTTCAGTTTTTCAACAGCTATAATCTTAATGAGTATCGTTAATTAAGTAAAAAACAATGAAAAATATCAAGTTTTATAGAAAATGACTGATTTCTTACGATTTTTTCAACTCAAACTTCAGACTCTCAATTTGATAGAAAGAAATTTAAGCATGCATTCCAGTTTTGGACAACCATTTCCTTCATGAACATTATTAATTAAGCAAAACAACAGAAAATATTAAATTTTTAACTGATTTCTTCATATTTTTTTATTATTTTTTTTAATATAAAATCAGAATACACAACTTAAAATAGAAATCTAAACATTTTTTTTTAGTTTTTGAACAGTCGTTACCTCAAAGAATTTCGATAATTGAACAATTAACAAAGGAAACTAATGATTTTTTAACGAAAAAAGACGAATTAAACGAATTTGGTTAACTCTTACTCTAATTGGAAATTTCATCGTACTTTATATATACCAACTAAGTAGAATTTTAATACATAAACGAATAATTTAAAGAAATCCTCAACACGCAAATGTGAACCTGCAGAGCATTTCTTATTACGTCATATCTAAACTAAAACTTTTTTCTGCAACCCCTCCATGCATGCATTCCAGGTAGGGGAACATAACAAAGAATTTTGACGTCACAACTTACAAAGGTATCCAACAAAATGTTTACGTTCAAGAAAAAGTATCACCTAGAGAGAAAAAAAGAAGAGATTTAAGCTATTTATCCATTCTAGTTTTATAACAGTTACCACAACATCTCCAAATTAAAATTTGGAAGTCATAATGAGTGTAATTAATTAACCAAAATAATAGAAATATTAGTTTTTCAGAGGGGAAAAGACGAATTTAAACAAATTTTATTAGTTTTACACTAGTTTAATAATAATTTTAAGAGGAAAAAGACGAATTTAAACTTTTTTTTTTTTTTTTAGTTTTACACTATTTTTTCTCATCTCCAACACGGATATATCAATTTTAACAGAAGAATTAAACGTATATTTTAGTTTTTAACAACAAAATCTTAACAAGTATCATTAATTAAACAAAAATAAATATCAGTTTTAAAGAAAAGACGAATTTGAATAATTTTACACTAGTATTTTCAAAAGCAACATGGAAATATCAATACTTATTCACATATTTCACTTATTCACTGTATTCAATACTATATTTAATAAATTTGGATACACTTTAAGAATTTCCTAATCTATAATTATATATTAGCTGTATATTTAATGTTACCCATGTTTTCATCATTAGTTCATAATCGTGAATTTTGTACTTTAAATACCATATATTCAGGTTCAGATTATTTTTACTTGAAATCATACAGAATTTTTTAACAGAGTTTGTTTTTGAAATCATTGAAGCAACTGTATTTAATATTTTTAACACCAATTTTCTAAGATTTTCTAACATTTTCCGATTATACATTCCTCAGAAGTACATTTCTAAATGCTACAATCACTTTACATATCGAAAAGATATCATTGAAGCAACTGTATTTAATATTTTTAACACCAATTTTCTAAGATTTTTTAACATTTTCCGGTTATACATTCCTCAAAAGTATGTATTCTAAACAATAGAAAATATTAATTTTAAGAATAAAAAGACGAATTTAAACAAATTTTATTAGTTTTACACTATTTTTTTTCATCTCCAACACGGATATATCAATTTTAACAGAATTAAACGTATATATTAGTTCTTAAGAACAAAAATGTAATAAGTATCATTAATTAAACAAAAAATAAATATCAATTTTCAAGAAAAGACAATTTTTTACACAAATTTTCAACTTTGAAATACATTTGTTTACATATATTGTTACAATATATTACTAAACTTAAACTTTTTAAAAAGTTTGAATGTCTTTACAAAGGGTTCATATTTATATTTTTCACGTCTTGACTGCATTCGAAATCTTACAACAAAAGTATACTTTTATTATTATTATTATTCTAGAAAACCTAAAAAGTCATTTCTTGCTGCTTTAAACACTTGACATATTAAAACTACTCTGAGATATTCTACCCATATAATTAATCAAATTAGAACATGATTTATCTTACACTTCAAAATTTCTGAATTTTTACAATACTTATTTTCATCAAACTTTATTCTTGATCCTATATATTTTAACAGTATAGAATTTTAACATCTGTTTTTATCTACTTATCAGAAACTTATTAAAACACCCAACAACATTTTCCAAATATGAATATTATCTTTACAGTTTAATAATACAAAACATACACGAATACAAAGTTTAATTTTTACAAACATTTCATATTTCAAACCAAACTTTTCGAAATTTTCACATCATAAGAGCAAACATTAGATGAACTTTTTAACATCAATATTGCTTAGATCTTTTCATCATAACTTTTAATTATGATAATTATCCATTTTTAGGTTGATTGTCGAAAAACTGTATCTGAAATTACATAAACTTAATGTAAAAAACCATGTTCTCACACAATTTCTTGAAATTCAACAAAGAATTGACTATTACTTATCTATTATTCTTATTAAATACTTATCTACATCAATATCGACTCTCGATAGTATATAGATATTTCATCATTACACACTTACAACTCTTTTCAAACGTTTATCAGAAAAATAAGTCAATCAAAGTCTAAAAGTTATCACACCTGTTCCTCAGAAATATTACTATCATATGAAACAGTAAAGAAAATTAATAGATATTTAATATTTAACAACCTCATACGTGAAATTACTGTCGAATGAGAATACTAATAATCTATAAAATCAACTGTTGAACAAAAAAATAGTACAGATTACCGAAAATTCAAATGTTTTTTCTGCAAAAGTTACAAAAATTAACAAATGAATGACAAGTTAGAGAAATAACTAAAAAAGTTAATGAACATATTTACAAATTTATTAAAATCACACCTTTTTCTGGATTACAAACCACAATTTCTTGAAACATTTAACACCGAATTTGTAAGATTTTAATCCTAGTATTACATACACTCAATAAATATTCAAAATTAACAAAAAAAAATAATTTTTTAGTCTCATCAATAAGCAGAAATTCTATATTAAAAGAATATTTTCATATTAGTACTTATAAAAATGAGAGTTTACAAACTGATTTTCATAATTTTATCACATTTAAACTTAATATTTTACATAAAACATTATTTAATCAAATTTTATGCTTTCTAATTCAGTAAAATTCAATACTTTTTTAGTTTTTAAACCAATACCACGATATTTATTTACATCAAACTTGATTCTTCACCTTTTATATTTCCACATAACACACGTGAGATAAATACTAACTTGGATCAGGAGTTGAAGTCAATTGATTCCATTCGATTTTCATCATGTACGCATTGCTCCTACACGAAATTTCTTATTGCTATAATCATCTAATGTATTAAAACTAATCTACTCATATTTTTAATCAATTCATCAGATGTTTCATCTCGCACTTCTGAATTATCGTGCATCAAGTTGCTTAAAATATAAATACTATCTTTATAGTTTTAATGATATATAGTATACATGGTTTATCTTGAGTTAGCACTTCCATAGTATTAATCAAATTATATGTTTCATCTTGCACTTGATCTTAATGATTTCATCTTGCATCTGAATTATCGTCCATCGAGTTTTTTTTTTTTTTTAATAATAATATATTTATAGTTTTTGATTATACATAGCATGTACGAATACAATCTTTAATTTTAACATTTCATATTTCAAATAACCTATTCCCGAAACCAAGCTATGTGAATTTTACCACAATGCTTATTATCATAGAATAATTTGTGTTTCACACTTTTCTAAAAATTATCAGATATGTACCCCTCATAGAAATTACTATCGTATGAATAAATGAAGAAAATTTAATTTATATTAAATGTACACGAAATTGATTGCAATATACATGTATTTAATAAAAATAAATAAATAAGCGATTATTTATACATTAAACCTTTACTAAATATATATTTCTTTCATTATACAGATGTTTCAACAAGATGAACCAAAACAGCAGCAAACTTCAGAAATGAATGATCCGAATGATTCATCCCTAGCACATGTAGCGTTAACGAATAACACATATGTGAGTACTTATATGAGAAATACTAGAATTCATATATGAAACGTAATTAGAGTAAATACAAAATGATTTGTCTTACTACCTACACTTTAACAAGTGCTTTTTACTTATATTATTGAAGAGAATCCTAACTGTGTCCATTTATTTCTATTACAGATGTGCTCTATTTGCTACAAACACTAATTAAATTAAGTAAACTAAGTAAATTAAGTAAATTAAGTAAACCATTTACTAAGTAAATGGAATTTAACGGAACATGCAAAAATCTATACAGGTGAAAAACCTTACACTTGGAAAGATTACCATAAATGCTGTTTTCAAGGAAACGTGAATCAAAAATGCACACATCATCATATAAAGCATCGTCAGATATATGTAAACTTAGTGAAGATATTCAAAAATTAGTCAGACTTTTGAAGAATTTAGAAATAAAGGAAGATATTTAGACTATTTATCCATCATATTTTCACAACACTTACCACAATATCTCAAACTTAAAATTTGGAAGACATACACACTGCTGAAAAGTAATTTTGTGATTCTTCTAACCAGTATGAATATATAGATATTATTTTGTATTGTATTCTTTAAATGCTCACATTAAATATTCTTTTATATGCATATATCGTTGTGTTTATTTTTCTAATACCTATTACATTAATGAAATACATAACATTTTAAGTGAAATAACACTCTCACAACTTAAAAAATGCATAAGAACATACAAAAAATAAGCAGATGTATGAAAAAATATACAAGTTTACAAAATAATTTCATTGTTTTCTAGAAATATTAACAAAAAATATTTACAATATGAAAAAATTGCAAAAGTGAAAAGAAAAAACACGAATGTAAAAACAAAAACCACAAAGTGAAAAACTCATAACAAAGTTTTTGAAAAAAACATTTACAACAAAACTTTTTTTTACAAAAACCAAAACTTCCAAAAAAATTTTTTTCAAAAATTTTTTTTTCAAAAACATTTTTTACAAAAAAATTTTTTTTCAAAATAAGTTTTTACAAAAGTAAAAAAAAGAAAATCACAACGTTAAAAAAATGAAAAATTTTTGTTAAAAAAAGTGCAAAAAAATTGCAAAAAAAGTTGCAAAAATTTTAAAAAAAAGTTATGAAAAAAGCTTCAAAAATTTCATTGGTTTTAATGCAATATGCAATGGCGAAACCATTGCATTTGCTATTAAAAACAACAAAATTTTTGAGACTTTTTTCATAACTTTTTTTTTAAATTTTTGCAACTTTTTTTTGCAATTTTTTTGCACTTTTTTTAACAAAAATTTTTCATTTTTTTAACGTTGTGATTTTCTTTTTTTTACTTTTGTAAAAACTTATTTTGAAAAAAAAAATTTTTGTAAAAAATGTTTTTGAAAAAAAATTTTTTTGAAAAAAATTTTTTTGGAAGTTTTGGTTTTTGTAAAAAAAAGTTTTGTTGTAAATGTTTTTTTCAAAAACTTTGTTATGAGTTTTTCACTTTGTGGTTTTTGTTTTTACATTCGTGTTTTTTCTTTTCACTTTTGCAATTTTTTCATATTGTAAATATTTTTTGTTAATATTTCTAGAAAACAATGAAATTATTTTGTAAACTTGTATATTTTTTCATACATCTGCTTATTTTTTGTATGTTCTTATGCATTTTTTAAGTTGTGAGAGTGTTATTTCACTTAAAATGTTATGTATTTCATTAATGTAATAGGTATTAGAAAAATAAACACAACGATATAGGCATATAAAAGAATATTTAATGTGAGCATTTAAAGAATACAATACAAAATAATATCTATATATTCATACTGGTTAGAAGAATCACAAAATTACTTTTCAGCAGTGTGTATGTCTTCCAAATTTTAAGTTTGAGATATTGTGGTAAGTGTTGTGAAAATATGATGGATAAATAGTCTAAATATCTTCCTTTATTTCTAAATTCTTCAAAAGTCTGACTAATTTTTGAATATCTTCACTAAGTTTACATATATCTGACGATGCTTTATATGATGATGTGTGCATTTTTGATTCACGTTTCCTTGAAAACAGCATTTATGGTAATCTTTCCAAGTGTAAGGTTTTTCACCTGTATAGATTTTTGCATGTTCTGTTAAATTCCATTTACTTAAGAAGTGTTTGTAGCAAATAGAGCACATCTGTAATAGAAATAAATGGACACAGTTAGGATTCTCTTCAATAATATAAGTAAAAAGCACTTGTTAAAGTGTAGGTAGTAAGACAAATCATTTTGTATTTACTCTAATTACGTTTCATATATGAATTCTAGTATTTCTCATATAAGTACTCACATATGTGTTATTCGTTAACGCTACATGTGCTAGGGATGAATCATTCGGATCATTCATTTCTGAAGTTTGCTGCTGTTTTGGTTCATCTTGTTGAAACATCTGTATAATGAAAGAAATATATATTTAGTAAAGGTTTAATGTATAAATAATCGCTTATTTATTTATTTTTATTAAATACATGTATATTGCAATCAATTTCGTGTACATTTAATATAAATTAAATTTTCTTCATTTATTCATACGATAGTAATTTCTATGAGGGGTACATATCTGATAATTTTTAGAAAAGTGTGAAACACAAATTATTCTATGATAATAATCATTGTGGTAAAATTCACATAGCTTGGTTTCGGGAATAGGTTATTTGAAATATGAAATGTTAAAATTAAAGATTGTATTCGTACATGCTCTGTATAATCAAAAACCATAAATATATTATTATTAAAAAAAAAAAAAAAAAAAACTCGATGGACGATAATTCAGATGCAAGATGAAATCATTAAGATCAAGTGCAAGATGAAACATATAATTTGATTAATACTATGGAAGTGCTAACTCAAGATAAACCATGTATACTATATATCATTAAAACTATAAAGATAGTATTTATATTTTAAGCAACTTGATGCACGATAATTCAGAAGTGCGAAATGAAACATCTGATGAATTGATTAAAAATATGAGTAGATTAGTTTTAATACATTAGATGATTATAGCAATAAGAAATTTCGTGTAGGAGCAATGCGTACATGATGAAAATCGAATGGAATCAATTGACTTCAACTCCTGATCCAAGTTAGTATTTATCTCACGTGTGTTATGTGGAAATATAAAATGTGAAGAATCAAGTTTGATGTAAATAAATATCGTGGTATTGGTTTAAAAACTAAAAAAGTATTGAATTTTACTGAATTAGAAAGCATAAAATTTGATTAAATAATGTTTTATGTAAAATATTAAGTTTAAATGTGATAAAATTATGAAAATCAGTTTGTAAACTCTCATTTTTATAAGTACTAATATGAAAATATTCTTTTAATATAGAATTTCTGCTTATTGATGAGACTAAAAAATTATTTTTTTTGTTAATTTTGAATATTTATTGAGTGTATGTAATACTAGGATTAAAATCTTACAAATTCGGTGTTAAATGTTTCAAGAAATTGTGGTTTGTAATCCAGAAAAAGGTGTGATTTTAATAAATTTGTAAATATGTTCATTAACTTTTTTAGTTATTTCTCTAACTTGTCATTCATTTGTTAATTTTTGTAACTTTTGCAGAAAAAACATTTGAATTTTCGGTAATCTGTACTATTTTTTTGTTCAACAGTTGATTTTATAGATTATTAGTATTCTCATTCGACAGTAATTTCACGTATGAGGTTGTTAAATATTAAATATCTATTAATTTTCTTTACTGTTTCATATGATAGTAATATTTCTGAGGAACAGGTGTGATAACTTTTAGACTTTGATTGACTTATTTTTCTGATAAACGTTTGAAAAGAGTTGTAAGTGTGTAATGATGAAATATCTATATACTATCGAGAGTCGATATTGATGTAGATAAGTATTTAATAAGAATAATAGATAAGTAATAGTCAATTCTTTGTTGAATTTCAAGAAATTGTGTGAGAATATGGTTTTTTACATTAAGTTTATGTAATTTCAGATACAGTTTTTCGACAATCAACCTAAAAATGGATAATTATCATAATTAAAAGTTATGATGAAAAGATCTAAGCAATATTGATGTTAAAAAGTTCATCTAATGTTTGCTCTTATGATGTGAAAATTTCGAAAAGTTTGGTTTGAAATATGAAATGTTTGTAAAAATTAAACTTTGTATTCGTGTATGTTTTGTATTATTAAACTGTAAAGATAATATTCATATTTGGAAAATGTTGTTGGGTGTTTTAATAAGTTTCTGATAAGTAGATAAAAACAGATGTTAAAATTCTATACTGTTAAAATATATAGGATCAAGAATAAAGTTTGATGAAAATAAGTATTGTAAAAATTCAGAAATTTTGAAGTGTAAGATAAATCATGTTCTAATTTGATTAATTATATGGGTAGAATATCTCAGAGTAGTTTTAATATGTCAAGTGTTTAAAGCAGCAAGAAATGACTTTTTAGGTTTTCTAGAATAATAATAATAATAAAAGTATACTTTTGTTGTAAGATTTCGAATGCAGTCAAGACGTGAAAAATATAAATATGAACCCTTTGTAAAGACATTCAAACTTTTTAAAAAGTTTAAGTTTAGTAATATATTGTAACAATATATGTAAACAAATGTATTTCAAAGTTGAAAATTTGTGTAAAATATTGTCTTTTCTTGAAAATTGATATTTATTTTTTGTTTAATTAATGATACTTATTACATTTTTGTTCTTAAGAACTAATATATACGTTTAATTCTGTTAAAATTGATATATCCGTGTTGGAGATGAGAAAAAATAGTGTAAAACTAATAAAATTTGTTTAAATTCGTCTTTTTATTCTTAAAATTAATATTTTCTATTGTTTAGAATACATACTTTTGAGGAATGTATAACCGGAAAATGTTAAAAAATCTTAGAAAATTGGTGTTAAAAATATTAAATACAGTTGCTTCAATGATATCTTTTCGATATGTAAAGTGATTGTAGCATTTAGAAATGTACTTCTGAGGAATGTATAATCGGAAAATGTTAGAAAATCTTAGAAAATTGGTGTTAAAAATATTAAATACAGTTGCTTCAATGATTTCAAAAACAAACTCTGTTAAAAAATTCTGTATGATTTCAAGTAAAAATAATCTGAACCTGAATATATGGTATTTAAAGTACAAAATTCACGATTATGAACTAATGATGAAAACATGGGTAACATTAAATATACAGCTAATATATAATTATAGATTAGGAAATTCTTAAAGTGTATCCAAATTTATTAAATATAGTATTGAATACAGTGAATAAGTGAAATATGTGAATAAGTATTGATATTTCCATGTTGCTTTTGAAAATACTAGTGTAAAATTATTCAAATTCGTCTTTTCTTTAAAACTGATATTTATTTTTGTTTAATTAATGATACTTGTTAAGATTTTGTTGTTAAAAACTAAAATATACGTTTAATTCTTCTGTTAAAATTGATATATCCGTGTTGGAGATGAGAAAAAATAGTGTAAAACTAAAAAAAAAAAAAGTTTAAATTCGTCTTTTTCCTCTTAAAATTATTATTAAACTAGTGTAAAACTAATAAAATTTGTTTAAATTCGTCTTTTCCCCTCTGAAAAACTAATATTTCTATTATTTTGCTTAATTAATTACACTCATTATGACTTCCAAATTTTAATTTGGAGATGTTGTGGTAACTGTTATAAAACTAGAATGGATAAATAGCTTAAATCTCTTCTTTTTTTCTCTCTGGGTGATACTTTTTCTTGAACGTAAACATTTTGTTGGATACCTTTGTAAGTTGTGACGTCAAAATTCTTTGTTATGTTCCCCTACCTGGAATGCATGCATGGAGGGGTTGCAGAAAAAAGTTTTAGTTTAGATATGACGTAATAAGAAATGCTCTGCAGGTTCACATTTGCGTGTTGAGGATTTCTTTAAATTATTCGTTTATGTATTAAAATTCTACTTAGTTGGTATATATAAAGTACGATGAAATTTCCAATTAGAGTAAGAGTTAACCAAATTCGTTTAATTCGTCTTTTTTCGTTAAAAAATCATTAGTTTCCTTTGTTAATTGTTCAATTATCGAAATTCTTTGAGGTAACGACTGTTCAAAAACTAAAAAAAATGTTTAGATTTCTATTTTAAGTTGTGTATTCTGATTTTATATTAAAAAAAATAATAAAAAAATATGAAGAAATCAGTTAAAAATTTAATATTTTCTGTTGTTTTGCTTAATTAATAATGTTCATGAAGGAAATGGTTGTCCAAAACTGGAATGCATGCTTAAATTTCTTTCTATCAAATTGAGAGTCTGAAGTTTGAGTTGAAAAAATCGTAAGAAATCAGTCATTTTCTATAAAACTTGATATTTTTCATTGTTTTTTACTTAATTAACGATACTCATTAAGATTATAGCTGTTGAAAAACTGAAATGTACGTTTAACTTTTCTCTTTTAAGTTGATAAAAATCGTAAGAAATCAGTCTTTTTCTATAAAACTGGATATTTTCCATTGTTTTTTTACTTAATTAACGATACTCATTAAGATTATAGCTGTTGAAAAACTAGGATACATGTTTAACTTTTCTCTTTTAAGTTGATAAAAATCGTAAGAAATCAGTCTTTTTCTATAAAATTGGATATTTTCTATTGTTTTTACTTAATTAACGATACTCATTAAGATGTCTATCAAGCAAAGTTCAAATATATGTTTAACTTTCTTGTGTTAAATTGATAATCTCATCATGTAGTTGAAGAAATCCAAATAAAATGGTTAAAAACTGTGATTTTCCATTGTTTAGCTTAATTAATAATACTCATTAAAATTATGGTTGTTCAGAATTCAAATATAAATTTAATCTTCATCTTATAGTATGATTCCGAGTTGAGATGTGATTGATAATATTTTTAATTAGGGAAGGTCGATCACCTATCCTGTTATAATAGAATGTTCCTTTTTTCCACTAGGGGGCGTTCGTGGAGGGCGGCGGTGAGATGGTGGGAGCAGGAGGGACCGCAGGCGGGACAGCCGGAGGCATGGAGGTACCGCAGGAGGCACCGCAGGCGGGACGGTCCCGCAGTCCCGCCTGCTCCTGAGCCCGTACTGTCCTTTTCCTACTACTTAGGCCTAACTTCATACATTTTTAGGTGGTGCGATATTGAAAATGGCATAAAAATCGCGATTTCAGCGCCCCCTTCCGGCGGATTTTTTTTCAAATTCAGGGAAGACCAACTAGCTATAGCCATACACTTACACAAAAAATTTAGTTCAATTCGATGCATAACTTCATATACTTTTGGTCGGTACAATATAGAAAATGGCACAAAAAATCGCGATTGCAGTGCCCTCTTCCGGTGGATTTTTTTCAAATTCAGGGAGGACCAACTAGCCATAGCCATACACTTACACAAAAACTTTGGCTGAATTCTATGCATAACTTCATACACTTTTGATCGGTACAATATTGAAAATGGGAAAAAAATCGCGATTGCAGTGCCCCCTTCCGACGGATTTCTTTCAAATTCAGGAAGGTCCAACTAGCCATAGCCATGCACTTACACAAAAAATTTGGTTGAATTCGATGCATTACTTCATATACTTTTGGTCGGTAAAATATTGAAAATGGCACAAAAATCGCGATTGCAGCGCCCCCTTCCGGTGGAATATTTCAAAATTGAAGAAGGACCTGCTTGCCATAGCCCAAAACATTCACAAAAAATTTGGTTCAATTCTATGCATATCTTCATACACTTTTTGATGGTAGAATGGCGACATCCACACAGATACACAGACAGACGGACAGACAGCCATTTTGTAAAAAACATGATTTTTGGAGTCTCTGACCCCTAAAACGTGTAAATCCGTCGAAAACCGGAAGTCGAAAAAAAAATTCGATTACAATACTTTTTTCTATTGAAGATAGAAGAAAGTAATAAAGAATGCTTTTTTGGAATCATGGGTATAGAAAAAATTATTGATTATTTTTGTCTATTATATTACATTTTCGTGAATTATTATTATTATTATTTTAAATTCTTTTTCCGTGTTGACAATTTGAATTTTGGAACAACATTAATTCATATTCTAAGCTAAAAAAACTGTTCAAATTTTCTATATCTAAAAATTTTGCAAAAGAACAAAAAAAATTTCGCATAAAATGTTATTATATTATTATGCGCGAAAAGTAAAGTATTGATTTTTTTCAACAACATAACAATTCCAGAGATCAATTTATTATATTTTTTTTTTCCGACTGGGAAAACTTTTACCTGCTCGAATTTCTTCCTCGAAATTCTGACAAATGGTCATGTATCACGCAACTTTCCTATGTTAGCCAAGTACGGCCAATATATTATATCGATTTTCTAACGCATCTCTTCTCTCACTATTGAAATTTATACCTGTTAAATGTCATAGTAATTAACCAAATAATTAAATCTAAGAATTATTTTCTAATTCTCTTTACCGCAAAAAAGGACACATGTTTTAAAACTTCACAGCACGATTTTTTCTATTTTATTTCTATAGATTTATTGGACTTATCGAATTTTCATTGAAATAAATAACAAGTTGGAAATTGCACGTGAAGCGTAGCAAATGATGTGCGTTCGTACGATAACGAAGTTTTAAAAATATCACTCTCATATATCAATCTCATGAAATTGTAAATAATTAAAATTAAAATGCGCACCAAACAATGTTCTCCCTATACCATTATGCAATGGAATACTTTTGTGTGGCCTTGTAAATCAATAACAAATATTCTTTGCACCACAGATTGAGCAAAATGTATATTATAATATGTACTTTATAGATTTTGCATATCATTTTTTTTTTTTTTTTTTTTTTTTTTTTTTTTTTGCATATCAATTTTATTACGTTCGAATGAGTGTAACACTATTAAAATGCATTTGAAACATTTTTCCCCATTAACCGTAATGTAACGGAATACTTTTGATTGTCCCTGTAATTGAACTATGCATCCGATTTTGATAAAATTTGAAATAACTCGCCAAAATCATGTAATAATTATGTATTTAAAATTTCAAACGATTAAAATGCATTTGAAACTTTTTCCCCATTGACCGTAATGTAACGGAATACTTTTGATTGAGCCTGTAATTGATCTATGCATCCGATTTTCATAAAATTTGAAATGACTCGACAAAATTATGTAATAATTATATATTTTAAATTTCAAACGATTCGGTTGGGTAGTTTTTGCGTTGTTATATGCGGACGGACAGACAGACGGACGGACGGACAGACGGACGCACTGAACGACAACAATAGGTTCTACGTATTTACATAAATACGAACGCACCTAAAAAAGGGGAATGAGATATTTAAATACTTACGTACCCGTTTATTCATAGATTTATCTTGTTCATTTTTTTTTTCTTAAAATAACCGTGTATCTTTTACACTTATCACCTATACTAAAGTACATACGTACTTACTTAATTCTTATGTTTTTTGTATATCTAATGATTTCCCTTCTGGTGCTTTTTTGGACACCTTGACAACAAAGATTTTCCTTACAACGAACGCTCTTTAGTTGATATACAGTGTGTCCACTCTCAACGGTGCGGTGGTCAATGGCTAATTTCTAAACCATTAGTAGTAGACATATAGTTCCAATTGCAAAAATGTTTTAAATAAAGTAAAAAAATATTTTTTAAGCGATTTAGGTCAACAAAATTATTAAAGAGCTCGTGAACTCTTGGACGTACAGTCGATTCTCGTTAATTCGAAATCGGATAATTCGAATCCTCGCTTAATTCGAACTAAACATGAAGTCCCGAAATTTTCAATGGCAGAATAACGTTAAAAACTTTCATTAATTCGAACTCATTTTCTCTTGACTTCGTTTAATTCGAACTAACGAGAATTCCAATTTATCATTTTTCTTTTCTTTCTCACGGATTTCATCATTTGAATAACATTCTTGCTTTGATTTTTGTGAAAATTGTTCCGAACGAGTATATGTATAATCCATTGTATTTGATATCTACATTCTTAATATCCCTTCTGTCCATCAGTGACACCTCAAATTTTTCTTCCATTGTGCTTGTTTCTATTCATTTAATTAGTTTATGTATTTATATATTCTAATTTATTATTAAGTCGTATTCTAATGATAACAGCCGAAATACATTTAAAAAACACTATAACATTAATTCCTTTTTAAAAGTACCATATTAAGCATGTTTTTATTTCATATTTTCCATAATTCGAACCTCGGATAATTCGTACATTTCTTGTGGTCCCGACGAGTTCGAATTAACGAGAGCCGACTGTATATGTTTATATTTTGAAACTTTAAATTGTATTTAACATCTTTCTATTTTATCCTGACGACGCGACGTGTTCGTAGAAGCGATGCGAAACGTTGATAATTTTTAAGCGTATTTTAAATATATTGTTTCAGTCTACCATTTAGCAATCTGTATTTATTTTAGTATATATTTTTAGGCTATTTCACTCTTCTTTTGAGCAAAGGTCTTTTTGCTAGCCAATAGGCTTAGCTAATACATAATGAAATGACATTATTTCTATCCTCTTTTTTTTTTCAGGTAAAAAATGGAACTTTTTGTTGTTGTTGTTGTTGTTTTTTTTCGCCCACACCCCTAGATCACACAGAGAGCGACAGAAGACATTATAAAAGCCAGTGAAAACGTCAGCGAAAAAGACATTCGTAAATGCTTTTAGTTAAGAAATTCTGAAAGAGGAAAGCGTTTTCAAAGCCTTACTGGATCTAGAGTCATTAATGCCGACGAGACGAACGTCAAGCTTTGTCTGAGAAATCCAGGTATTTGGCAAAAAAAGGGCAGCAAAGATGTTTACGAAATCGACCAGGCCGAAACCAAATTTTTCATAATTGTCACATTTACATTTTAGGACTCTGGAAATTCATGATCATCTACTCACTTGAAATAATTCCTGCACAAGTGATTCACATCGATCTTCCATAACTGTAGAAACGCTTTAGGAATAGATAAGAAATGTCTTCTTCCTTTTTCTATTAAAGAATGACGTTAAACTGCCAGTAATTTTATTTATGAATGGCTACAACGCGCATCTCACGCACGAAACCAATGAACTTAGGATACCTCTACAGGTAATATTAATAGTATTATGCTAACCCAATATGCAATAATACCCAAATGCAACCCTTATTTTTTAGTCTTGCGACTTACAAGGAAGGTCTCCATACGGGCATACCCCGAAAAATCTGAAAAATTTACAGAATGTTCTTCTCGTGTAGATATATACGTTTATAAAAAAATTTCGGCGGAAACTCCATTGAGTAACCGTAAAAAAATAATGAAAATTTCGTTCTTTGGCGATTTATCGCCCGTTGGCGAAGGAATGTAATTTTAAAAAATACTTTATGTCAAATACACTTAAAAAAAAAAAAAAAAAAAAAAAAAAAAGGTTTTATGTTGAACTTGTTTTGAGAAATTTCATGTTAATAACTTTAGTTTTGTAAGCTTTAGTTTGTTTTAAGTATAATTTTGTTATATCGATATTTATGTGTATTTATATTTAAATTTAATCATCAAAATTTAAGATTTAAAACGAAATTCATAATTTAAATTAATTAAATTTGTTTCAAGCTCAAAGTCCTATTGAGAATAGTAGATTAGATTTTGTTGCTATGGAAACATCTATCTTTTATTTTTGTACACGCTTAAATTTATGAAGATAATTTTTCTCAACATTATTTTTTTTTATCTATAAAAATATTTTTTCCAGTGATTAATTAAATAATTACTTCAACAAGTAATATATATATGTAATACAATATGTGTATATATGTATATAATATATTAAAATCTCTCATTGTTTATGTTTAAATTCATTAAATACCATTTACAAGCATTCTAAATATCCAAGAGTTTTGAGTTGCATTAAAATCGTTTGCTTTTGGCGAAGAAAAAGGCTTCTCGCCAAATCGAGTGACTCTTTCGTCTTTTCACGCCAAATATTCGAAAATATTTTATTTTTTTACATTTTTTCTAATGTGATTCCGCCGCTAATTTTGACTGATCCTTTATTACCTACATAAGTACTTTAATTAGTATTTTTTTCATGAAATTCTGAGTGTGTTCAGTATGGAGACCTTCCTTGTTAGATGCTTTTCGTCTGCTAAAAGCTCAATAAAACAAAGTCCTTCTTCGCTGAGATAAAAAATCATCCACATGAAGCTGTGGCTAAAGTACACATCGCTCCAATCCAGAAATCATGCTGGAACCCTTCTTATTGCCATCGTCAAGTTGTTACATGACTATGGCAATACAAAGGGTTCCAGGATAAGAGGACTTTATCCATTGTCTGAACCGAATGAAAAACACCGTAGGGTACTCAATATGCAAGGATCAGATCAATAATGTTTCAACTGATACCGCTTGTTATGACGCTTCAAACCCTACACAAATAAATATATCGGTTTGATTTCCAACAAGTCGTTGATAATAATGCAATGAAGAAAATCAAAAGACTCAACAACCAACAAGTGAAGAATTGAAAGCTTTATGCCATTTGTATAATTTTCTGCAGAAAAAAAACAAAACAATCAATTTAGGCTTACGTAAAAGGCAGCGTATCCAGCTTAAGAAAATTACTCAGACATAGTAAACATTATGGTACCCCAGCTAAATATTTGCTTCTGTAACAGCAACACCTTCGAAAAAATCTTTCTCAGAATCGTTTAACAGGAGCCGAAGAGTTTCGACGAAGAGTTTTTCAGAGCTGGAAAATAAAGATAACACTACCTCCACAGCTGAAGACCGCTTTCAACTATTAAAAGAAAACCTTGAATAGTTGCACAATCCTGAAAGGTAAGGGAAGAGGAGATCGGAGAGATTCTCCTCTTCGTCCCTCAAGCCTCCTCTTTCGTCCTGACATCGCAAAGATGAAAAAAGTTTCAAAAACACAAGGAACGGAAGAAACAAGAAGAATTGCTACAAAAAGAAGTAAAACAGAGAGAAAAAGTTGTAAAATAAAGAAGCTAAAATGGCCAACTAAAGAATTAAGAAGACCAACAAAGAAACCACTTAAGTACCAGGACCAAATCCTGCATAAATAATCAGAAAAAAGAAGAATCGACTTCGGTGGGCCATCACCAATTCAGTGATGCGCCATTACGGATGCAAAGCGGGCCACAGCTGATGTTTTTGTACTTTTTAGTAAAACGAGTTTTGTGAAGGAATAAATTTTTATTTTATTGATTTTCTTGACACAAAAGTCTTCTTCTATCCTTTCTTATTTTATTTTGATTATCATCATGACAAAAATGCTCACAGCATGGTAATTATTAGCTAATATTCTTTCTTAACAGGTCACCACTAGTAGTTTTATTCTACTTAAGAGAAATTCCTCTAAAAATATATCTAAAAACAAAAATAATCTCGTCTCAAAATAATTATATTTCGACAAAATAAAAGTATTTTTAAAAATAGATTGCATCTTGTTTTCATATTGACTATAGTATTTTTAAAGAGGAAATTCTTAATTAACTAATTTATTCAAATACTTTTCTAAAAAATAATCCAACCACTAATTAATTGCGATAAATTTAATTATTCACTCATACATATAAAACACTTTTATCTTAGAAATAAATTTCTGATATCTTTTTTTTTCCTTCCATTACTATAATTTTTCACAAAATTATGAGAATCACATTTTTATCGAATCAATATCACGGTCATTAACATATCTAAATACCGTTGCCTGGGCGAAATTTCGTTCCTGCTGATATAAGTAATTATTCAGAAGAAAATTATCAGAAAAATAAAACTATATTAATTTTGCGAGGTTTTTTTTGTGAGTTTTTAGATTTAATCCAAACAAACAAAAATTTTCAAGTTACATAAAACAAAAAGAAAATAAATCTAATATTTTTGATTAGAAATGTGTAATTAATAAATGGATCTGCAGAAGTTTAGTTTAATTTTTTTAATTCTAAATGAGAATAAATAATCAAAAAAATGAGTTAATAATGATTCGTATTTATTTAGAACATAAATAAAAAATCCTGCATCAGTTATAAACTATGAAACATTTTCCAACAATAATTGAATATTATTAACGAATTTCATTCTTTCATACAATGAAATTATACATTTAAATAAGTAATTTAACATATGATTCCAGTAAAAATCCATTTTAGCAACTGATGTTCATATCCGATAATGTGTGCGAATTCTTCTACGCTGCCCGTATAATATCTATGGGATTTATATACACCATGTAATTCACTAAACATGTTTAAAAATGCAATAGAAATAGATGAAAACGTACTTGCAGCAATAACGGATCATAATCATTCCTAATCAGTCCTATTAGTGTTAAACTTTATATTCTAAAGTAAACATGTTTTACAGCTTTTCATAAATTCATGTCAATTCTTTATGTTTGAACTATCAAAACATTATTAAAATATACTGCAAACGGTTTTTCCTCGAAGATCATAAAACATCATTAAAAGGTATTGCAAACGATTTTTCCCATAGACCATAATGTAATCGAATTCTTTTATGCGTTCCTGTGAACGATCTATAAGTGCTATCTATTTTATCCTTAAGAAAGCATGTTATAATATGTGATACATATCAATCTCATTGTGCTTGAAATATTGTAGCATTATTAAAATGCACTGCAAACGATTTTTACTCGCGGATTTTAATGTAACGGTACTCTTTGGTGTGTTGCTATAAACGAGCTATAAACGCTACATACTTCTTTTTCAATACCGAACCTTCTACAGTAAACTCTAATAATATATAAAAATTACATGCAAATCTGGGTATATTTACGTGAATTAGAGTGTGGCCAGACAAGCCGAATTCATAATACTATACTATGTTGGAAAGTGTAGAAAATTAATTTAGTTAGTTAAAACGTGAAAAATAACTTTAATAATACTGTAATTAAAAGGTATTACACGTAATAGGTGAAAATTATTTAAAAAAATTATAAAAATAATTCTTAAATTAAGTTAAAAGTAGAAAAAAAAAACCCCTGAAAACCCCTAAATATGTTATCGCTTTCTTTTGATAGCTCCTAACTTAGCTTTTAAATGTCACACAATTTTAATCTTTACTCCATCGAATAAAACAAAAACAATGACCTCTCAAAAAACTGGTTTGAAAACTTTTAAACAAACTTTTTAAAAGTAAATTTTTGTTCTATTAAATGAAACAAATATTAAAATTGTATGTCATTTAAAGGAGAAGGTTATATTTAACACGTTCGCTGCCGCATACATGAAGATGTGATGATAGTTAATGCCGCGCTGTAGAAGTGGGTTTTTCCCAGAAGCCGATTTACTTTTTATAACAAAGAATCAGTGAAAGATTTCCCGCGCCAGCGCACGACTGGCTATTGAACATCACCCTCATCACGCACTAGCGCGTGAGTGGCCCTTAACGTTGGCGCCATATCACGCGCTTTCGCGTGAGCGGCAGCGAATGTATTAATCAAAGCAAAGTAATGAGGCATGTGCCGACTTTCTTATTATTACTGTTCGTCGTACTTCACGTTTGTGGCTTATAAAATAGATTTCAGATAAACATTTAAGCCAAATTAAATATGTAATATAAATAAAATAAGAAAAATAAATAAGTAAATTAAAATATTAAATTATTTTCTTAAAATATCATATTTTACGAGTAATATTAGAAAATAATTCTAAAAACACGAGAATCGTCCATTATTTCAAATACAAATGCTATATTTAGATAAAAATATATTTTTAATGAATTCACTGTTGTTTTCCTAATTAATATAGTATTTTTAAAAAACTTAATGAAAATTATTTCCTAACTAATTACAGAGCTTCCTTATTCCATTTTAAATCTTTTTTTAATACATACTTCTAATAATAATTCATTCAACAATTAATTGTGATAAATTTATTTATTCAGTCGTATATATAAAGCATTTCCTGCAAAGAAAGCGATATCTGATATATTTTCCCTGCAGTTTTTTTCCTGAAATTATAAAAATCACATTTTTACCAAATCAATATCACGGTCATCAACTTATTCCGCCCTTGCTGATATAAAAAAAATATTTAAAGGAAAACTATTCGCAAAATATAACTACTTCAATTTGCAAGATTCATTTTCTTGATTTTTTTTTTTTCTTTTTTAATTAAACAAGACGAGAAATGGTTTCACGCAATACGTATAAAGAGGAAAAATATTTTAAACTATTAGTTTTCGTATTTGAAATAAGTAATAAATATAATCAGTTTTTAGAATTTGAATTAAAAATACTTGAAAGAATATTATATACTAGTTTATTTAAAATAGTACAGTCAAACTTCCCTTTAACGAAATGTCTATTTAACGAAGTTTTCTATTTACATTTCACAGGCCAAATTCAGATTCAGGTGTATTTTATTTTATTTTATTTTTATTTTATTTACTTATTTACTTATTTATTTATTTATTTATTTATTTGTTTATTTATTTTTTACATTATGCCTTTAATGCTTTAGTTGAAGGATATTAGTCATTAATATAGTAGAAAAAAACGTTTATGTATAATTTTCAGAATGTGCCCAATTTGGAACATTAGTCACTTCCGGTGATCATTTTCCGGTGGTCATTGTTATGATTTTCTGTACATTTCCCCATTAATGGTAGAAATGTAACTTCTATTTCAGAAAATTAAACTATCTACTTTCAAAAATCGATTTAAAAAAAATCATTTTTATGATTGGTCATTGGTCCGATTTAAGATTTTCCGTATATTTATGATAAGAATGTAACTTCTATTTCAAAAAATAAAGTCATGTTTTTGCTATTTCTTCTAATTTTTTCAAGTCAGTTTCGATAAAATTTAATTTTTACTGAAAATTTTTAATTTTATGTTACTAATTGGGAACATTGGCCTATAAAAGGTTAATTATGCCGTTTATGTAAAGAGAGAAAAAAAATTGCCCACAAAAGGTTTATTTTTCATATAAAAGCACATCATTCTCATATAAAATTGAATTAATTTAAACTGTGTAACACAGCAAATAAACAAATTTTTAATTATTACATTTTTAATTTAAGAAAGTTTTCTGCTTAACGTAATTTTTTGCTGAATCTTGACTTTAAACACTATTAGCAAACAAATTAATCTCCATTTTACGAAAAATATGTTCTATATAAAGAAGTTTATTCTACTTTCATCTGTGTTAATTTTAAACGGAGAAGTTGCTGTAGCGATTAGATGTTTTGAATTTATTTCACTTGATTGTATGAAAATGAAATTATTTATAAATTTAATAATTTCGATGTGTATAAATTGTTTTCCGTAAAGAAAGCGAATCTGATATTTTTTTTCCTGCTGTACTACAGTTTTTCCCAAAATTATAAAAATCACATTTCTACCGAATCAATATCACGGTCATCAACTCTTGCTGATATAAAAATTACTCAGAGGATATTTTTTCACAAAATGTAACTACAGTGAAATCTTCTACAACGTTTACTCCAAACCACGACAACCTCCGAATACCGGCCATGTTTTAGTACTACCGAATCTCTTCCTCAGAAATAACATTCAGTGGCGCCAATTTATATGGGCCCATGGGGCGCAAGCCCACCCAATAATTTGATATCTCCATCACTGTTAAAACTAATGGTGACACATTGCACCTTTTAAGGGTGAAAGGCTTGTCTCACTGGTGACACCCCTAAAGGATCCAAAATAGCACCTTTAATTAGGGTGAAAAGATGGCACCCTTAATCCAGAGTGCCCAATGATAAAAAATTAAAAAATATACCAACCGACTTTCGGCCCTCGATGGATTCGAACGCAGAACGTCTGATTACAAGCTCAGCGCCCTATCCACTCGGCCATCAAGCTCACCTTCAAAGTCTCCCTGAAATGCTCATATGTCCTGAAATTCAAAGATTGCTTTATATAAAAAACTCGCCAAAAGTTAGCCATCCGAAGTTCTAAACAAAATTGGGATAGCGTATGGCGGTGATAGTCATCGTAGGCAAAAAATTGCTGTGTTGATCCACCAGTGACAGCGTGTTGAAGTGCAAGGATACACGTTACAGAGCATGCGCAAATGACTAAGGGGTGGAAATCTTCCAAGGGTATGCATTGCGCGGCACCCTAATTAGCGTGAAACACCCAATGGCACCCCAAACACATTTTCAAGTCCGCTGGTGCCAAGTGATTTAACCTTTTCACCCCAGGGCGTCAAATGCAACCGGTTCGTCACATTTATTTTTAACAGTGATCCACCCATTATTTATTGAGCCCACACAATATTTTTGTATTTGTTCAAATTTTTTCAAGCCTATCCAATATTTTTCAAAAGTTGCCGGCACTGATAACATTACACTAAACCTTCGAACGACGAATTCTGAACATCGGCCACCTTACAGCATTTTTTTTTAAAGTTATGTTTTAGCCACAACTGAGACTGCGAACAATGTGGAGATGGATTTTCTTATTTGACGTCGATACAGTTTCGCTACTAATAGAGCTCATCAGTGGTGACGTCACAACTCCAGAAATTGGGTCAAAACAAACCCCAGAGTTCAGAAAAGATAGAGATGAAATGTGTTGTTTTACCGTGAAGCTAAAAATTCTACCCTGAAACTGATTTAAACAAATTACAATTCGGTCCAAACACTTGCGGATCGCTTTTAAAACTTCACCCAGTTCAATGAATTCAGCCTTTGGACGATATCTGATTTCATATTGAAAGCATTTTTGATGGTATGTAGTGCATCTCTAGCACACTCTGAACTCGCTCGGTTTGTATTGATCCAGTTACCATGGAAATACGGGGTTGAGTTGTCTGTGACGTCACACTCTATCATGACTCTATTACGACTATACATGAGCTCTATCTCGACAGGTTGCTTAACTCGCCCATTCGTAAATAGGTGTGGCGAGAAAGGATTGGAGAGGTGACTAAGTTTTCAGTGTGAACAAGCAGCAATCATTTGTAGTGCACGTCAAGCGTGATGGTATTTCTTATCTATGTGCAGTACGTGTTTTTTACTAAAAAAACAAATTCAAAGTGAAAATTTTTAACTTTAAATGATATGTTGTAAGTTATCGAGAGCATCGAAAAAGATGTAAGTGCACGAAAATTAGCTCAGATGTGTAATGGCGCAAACAAATAATATTTTCACACACACAAAAAAAAAAAAAAAAAAAAAAAAAGATTTGTAGTTAGGAAAGACATTTCAAGATGTAAAATTGTAATGTAAAATTAAACGTCATCGATCAGAGAACTGACTCGAGAGAAAAATCTCCAAATTTCTGGACCAATGTTGTAGAAAAGTTCCTGTGAAATTGAAGAGAAACTCTGAAATTAAAAAACTTTGTCTTCACTTAAAATGATACTACAATAAATCTGTGGAAATGACTGTGCATTTAGAAAAAACATAAGGCTTTTTCTTTTTTCTTTTTTCTTTCTTTCTTTTTTTTTTTTTTTTTTTTTTTAATTTTTATTGCGAACAAGCAATTTTTTTAGTATAAATTCTGTAAAAATAAAATAATTTTGGTCAGTTATTTCGATTTTAGTGCAATGTAATTTTGAGTTTTTTAAATGTGGAACCTCTGAATAGTGGCCACCTACACTGTAAAAAAAATTCAAGAGGTTGCTAAAAATTTTTTAGTAAATTTGTATTCCACAGAATTTTTTAGTAATCATTACAAACTTTTTTTTTGCAAGTAAAACAAACATTTCTTTTGTAAACGTAACAAAAGAATTTTTTGTATAACTAACTTAAAACTTTTTAGTATGAGCCACCAAGCAAATTTTAGTAATAGCTCTAAAATTATTTTTGATAATAAGCCGAAATTGATGGCAGCACCAAACATTGCTACCTGCTCCGACAGGACTTTCTTAATCCCTTTATTTAAAAAGTACTTACACGGCATACATTCAAGGGCGTATTTGGTGACGTCCAGCATCGAACCCAGAACCTTTCATCCAGGAGATAGGTGCTATGACCACTAAGCTATCACGGCCACATCAAGCGTGTTTTAGTAATAGCTATTAAAAATATAAAACTATTAACTCTATTCGTTGCTAGCTTTTTTCTAGTAATTCTTACAGATTTTCTAGTAACTGAGTAAGATTACTAAAAAAATTTTAGTAATTACAAGGATCACTAAAATTTTTTTAGTAGGTCGACCTTTTTTTTTACAGTATATGAAGTACGGTCACTCAATTGTACTCCCAGTGATGGCCACTATTCCGAGGTTTTATTGTATTTAAAATTTGCGAAATTACTTTTTTGTTGATATTTTTTTCTTTTTTAATTTAACAAGACGAGAAACGTTTTCTCACTACATGTATAAAGATAAGAAATTTTTTAAATTACTAGTTTTCGATTAGAAATAAGAAATAAATATATTCAGTTTCTAGAAGTTAGAGGACCGGTTAAAGGACCGGTTTTCAAAACCTTAGGTGAGTTAGATGAGATCACTGTACATTTTCGTTTTTGATTACAGAACATTTTTATATATTCAGAAACATCGGACATTTTTTACAGCGTAAATAGTGTTGATAAAAATAGTTTCTTAAAATAGAGTTGTGCGGAACAACACTTTGTCCCCAAATTAAAAACATATTGTAAACACCAGACAATTTAGAACACTATAAAACAACACATGTAAAACACTTTACATGTACAAATATTTTTTTACATGTGCCTTTAAAATTACACGATTTTATAAGTGAATGTTTTCAAATATATTTTGAAAATAAATTTTCTCCGCGTGTCTAAGTAATTTTCATTATTTCTCGTTTATCTGAAAAAAAATGGAAGTAATCCGATTGCCACCATTTTGAAGAAATTTTATTGAGAAATTTTTCCGTTAAAATTAAAACATAAAAATGGGGCTAGTTTTAAATCTATCGAATGCAGACAAATCAACAAACGAACAGCTTTCATTAAAAATCTATATATATAAAAGGAATTCTGAGGATAATTGAGGCACAGGCGAAAGCAAATCTTGGCAATGCGCCAACTCGGTCCAGAGGAAGCAAATCTTGGCAATGCGCCAACTCGGTCCAGAGGTATAAAAGCAAGATAGAAAAAAACGCGCAGGTCTGTGCATTCAAGTACAACCACCCATATGTATATGCTGAAAGTTTGTTCTGACGCTCACCCGACGCACGTGGAGTGCCGATGGTCCGGGGAGAGTCACCGGGGGATCCGTCGCGAGCTGAGAGAGAAGCGTACCATACACATAAATTATTAAATAAACCTTCAAATTAAGCCCGGCGAAGCGGGCTGGGTATGCTAGTTATAATAATAATAATTACTAAAATTGGTTCAGTAGAAAGTTCATCGCATAAGACAAAAAAAAAAAAAAAAAAAAAACATTTCCTTTTAAATATACGAGGTAGAACCCAACGGAATTTCCACGAAAGAAATTTTTTAAGAAGGAACTGTTTCATTGATTTGTAATAAATCAACAAAATTTTTTACATTAAAAAATGCATCTTACACTGGTCAGTCTAGCACTCAAACAAATATTATTTTAAGCTAAAATTAACAAAATACGATTTCTATAAAACTCAGTTGTTCAAATTAATAAAATTAAACTTTAATTGCATATGTAATCAGTAAATTGTAATAAATGTCAGTTATTATGATGAAGTTATCAATTGCGCGGCTCTTATGTTTAATATAAAGGCGAATGAAAAAAAATATATTTATACAGTAAAACCTCGATCCATCGTTTTTCAAGAGGTGCGGGGGGAAAAAGCGATGAATGCGGAAAAACGATGAATGCGGATTAACTTTAAAGCACGAAAAATGTTTATGCATTAGTAATGCATCTTAAAATGCATCTTAAAATGCATTAGTAATGGGCTGGTCCTTTTATACATTAAGTAAAAACATAATTTGCTGAACAAATTTAAAAAATAAAATTTATTTCCTACACGATTTAAGCTAAGAAAGGACAGATATTAAGATAATTGATTTAGTTATTTCTACATTTAATATTAATTTTTTGAAAAAATAAGTTAAACCCAGTGAAAATTAAAAAATAAAAATGAAATTCAAACAATATGATACTTAAATACCCTAGATCTTAGATTCCGCTCAAATGATATCGAAATAAATCTAAGACTTTTCTTGAACATTTGCTTTTTAAATTGTCTATTCATTTTGTTTATACTTGTCATAAACATAATACAAAAGCTGCAATACAAGTATTTGCAAGTTGAGTTTGGCAAAAAGGCTTAGATTTATTTCGATATCATTTGAGCGGAATCTAAGATCTAGGGTATTTAAGTATCATATTGTTTGAATTGCATTTTTATTTTTTAATTTTCACTGGGTTTAACTTTTTTTTTTCAAAAAATTAATATTAAATGTAGAAATAACTAAATCAATTATCTTAATATCTGTTCCTTCTTGGGCTTAAATAGTGCAGGAAATAAATTTTATTTTTTTAATTTGTTCAGCAAATTATGTTTTTGCTTAATATCTCAAGTTTTTTAATAACTACTGCATTCAAATGAACTCATTTCAAAATTAACTGAGGGTACCATCATCAGGAATTCTTTTATGCAATATCGTATCACCACAATTACCGATGTAATTTACCCAGGGCCGTACCAAATTGTATGCCTCATTTCCAAATCGTTAGTTTTTTAACTTGGAACTGAAATCTTTACATGCTTCCTGTCTTGCTACCAAATATTTAAAAATCTCTGTTTCATTTCCAATATGACGTCATAAATGTGCGCCTTTTATTTCTTAAAATCAGTTTCACTTTTTACGATGTAAAAAGTCCGATGTCACTTTTCTTCTCGGTGAATTCTTTTCTTATGAATTATGAGGTCATATTCGACAAAAAAAAAAATCTATTCTGTATACAGGGATGCAGTGGAGGGTATACGGGGGTATCACCGTATGCCTTCTGGATTTTTCTAAAAAACACCGTATACCCTCTGTTTCTCAAGAAAACTAATAGTATATACACTCTAAAGTTCAGAGGGCTCTGCTCTGAGCAGCTGTATTTTTTAAGACTACATCACTGAGAACCACTGAGTTTTGAAGAAACGATAAATAGAAAAAAGTTTAATTTACTTATTTTCTAAATTTCTTCAACTAAAAATCTTCTTGATCCATTAATCAATGTTTGAAAATGTCTTTTTATTATAAAAATCATGCTTCATATTAATTACTTTCTGTAAATGATTAAATCTCCGTTTCATTTTCAATATGGTGTCTAAAATATGCCGTTTTTAATTCTTACAAAAAAAAAATATTTATAAATCACGTAAAAATATGTAAATGCTGCAGGAAATGTGTCCATTGATCTCTAGCTTTTTTTTAATTGGAGGAAATATTTTTTTTTACTCAATTAGGTGCTTCGAAGGAAATTTGTGGCAACGCGTACAAAATGTGGGGAAATGTCTAGTAAATAACTCGTTCAATGTTAAATTCTGTATTAAAATAACATTAAGGAGTCGCACTGGAAATAAATAAAGCATAGCACTGCCGTGCTATGCTTTAATAAATCTCGAAGCGAACAAACTTTGAACAGGATCTCCGTTGCCTATGCCGCTGCATAACAAGTCGAAAGCATGCACTACTGGGCCCCTCCTTTTAAATAAATCTCTAATTTAGATGCACATCTCAAATTGTATCTCCGCTGCCTACAACCCCATGTAGAGAATGCTGCGCATGCACAGATGGTTCCTTCCTTTTAAATAAATCTGTAATTGATATGCAAATGTCGTGCCGAACATATCTCAAAGTAGGTTCCAACTGCATACAGCACTGTACACCAGGCATACTGTGCACACACTACCAGGTAGTGCGCTATATTCTTAACAAAAATACATTTGAACAAAACTCTGTTAAACAACCTATCTGTAGACATACAAGTCGAGGGGGTGGCATTTTAAGGCAAGAAATTCAAATTTTTGCAGAAATTATTACAGAAAATAGCATTTGACACAGCATTTTTTTTTATAAATTTTTATCGTATGTTATAAGGTACGCTCTCTTAAAGTTCCAAACAAATCAAGCAAGAATTTAAGATTTTTACAAAAATTAATAATAAAAAATAGTAGTATTTGAGGGAAGGAGTGTTTGAATTAAAAAAAATCCCTTTCGGCATGGCCTATAGGCGGAGGTAGATTTCGAAAAGTTTTCATCTCAAAAAAAAAAAAATGCCTATCTCTACTCAAATGCCTATTTTGGCAATATATTTTGAATTATATTCTTACTTTATTTAAAAAATCGACCAATATGCTCATTATATAGTTCCTAAATAACAAAAAACTGTTAATTAAATTCGTTTGACAGCAAAATTGAATTTAAAAATGAGTCATAAAATAACCAATTTATTATTTTAATACATCCACAATTCTTTAATCAAGATCGCTTTGAGATATTTTGTGCGAAGTGCCCACTTTGACAGATTTTTTTAAATATGTATTTAGCCTTTATCAAAAATCTCACCAATACGGCACATTACACAGTTCCTAAATAACAAATAACTGTGAATTGAATGCGTTTGAGAGCAAAATTGAATTTAAAAATGAGTCATAAAATAAACAATTTGTTATTTGAATACAACCTCAATTCTTTTATTATGATCGCTTTGGGAAATTTTTTTGCGAAGTGCTTACTTTGACAGCTTTTAAAATATATATATTCACCCTTTATCAAAAAATCGACGAATACGCACATTATATATTTCCTAAGTAACAAAAAACTGTCAATTGAATGCGTGTCAGAGCAAAATTGGATTTAAAAAATGAGTCATAAAATAACCAATTTGTTATTTGAATACCCACAGTTCATTAATCATCTCGCTTTGGGAAATTTTGTGCGAAGTGCCCATTTTGGCAGCCTTTTTTTTAAATATATTCTGCCTTTATCAAAAAACTGGCCACTCCGTCACATTATATAGTTCCTAAATAAGCGAACCTGTAAATTGTATGCGTTTGAGAACAAAAAAAGATTTAAAAATGACTCGGTAAAAACGCAATTTCTTAAATTTCCTCAAATTTTAATCACGATAACTTCGTGAAATTCTGTTCAAAATACTCTTTTTGGCAGCCTTTTGAAAAATATATTCTGCCTTTATCAAAAAACTGGCCAATACTTCAAGTTATATAGTTCCTAAATAATAGGACCTGTAAATTGGAGGGGTTTGAGAACAAAAATGAATTTAAAAATGACTCATAAAAAACGCAATTTGTTATACTTAATGAATTTTTTAATGATGAAAACTTCGGGAAATCTGTTCAAAATACCTTTTTTGGCAGCCTTTTTAAAAATATATTCTGCCTTTATCAAAAAATTGGCCAATACGTCGCATTATATAGTTGCTAAATAAGAGGATCTGTCATTTGGATGCGTTTAAAATCAAAAATGAATTTTAAAATGAGTCAGAATATAAGCAGTTTGGACTTGAGGTTTTTTCTCCAACTCCTATTTTTGTTTAATTTATTTTTGCTATAAGAATTGGTTCTATGAAAAACTTGTCAATATAAAAGTTGTAGATATTATTGTGAAGATGTAAAATAAATTTAATTAGATTTAATTGCTTAAGAATTGAGTAAGTTATGGGTATTTTTCTTTTTCCTCCCCCCTTTTTCTTTTCGTTTTTAATTTTTTTCATCGGTAAAAATTGGTCCTATAAAAAACTTGTAAGTACAAAAGTTTTAGATAATATTGAGTACATTTATATAAAATTTAGTTGGATTTGATATCTTGAGAATTGACGAAGTTATGAATTTTTTTCTCCCAAAAACCATGTTTTTTTCGCCCCTTGAGCCCATTTTTAACTTTATCAAAAATCTGTCATGCATAAACTTTTTGCCCATTGTTTAGAAGTAATATAAACTTTAAACTGATTCGATATCTATTTTAATTAAGAAGTTATCGCGTTTTTTCTGTTTTCACAAAAACCCTCCTAACTTCCACCCCATTGGTCCGATTTTGCCCATTAACGAACTTAACCGAGATTTTATGCCCCTTGATTTTATCTAAAAGTTTGATGAAGATCTGAGCATAATTATGGAAGTTATCGTGTCTAGAAGAAAGTGATATACACCGATAGATAGATAGATAGATAGATAGATAGATAGATATATATATAAACTTTTTTACTGATGGTAGTTTTGGGGTCTAGGAGTCATGATTCGTGTAGATCCACAAAAATTTTTCAGAAATTCCAACATGGGAGACAATGCAATAGGTAGTATTTCATACGAAATCTACCTAATTTACTGATGGTAGTTTTGGGGTCTAGGAGTCATGATTCGTGTAGATCCACAAAAATTTTTCAGAAATTCCAACATGGGAGACAATGCAATAGGTAGTATTTCATACGAAATCTACCTAAAAGGTGCTAACAATTATATCTTCAGTTCTTGATGAGCTGCAAAAAGATACAACCACACTGTCATGTTCTGTTAAGATTTGGAGAAATTTGATAGAATCAGAAGAATTGAAATAACACAAGGATTGCTGGGGGACTGCACAAGGATGCTGAAATGCTTCAAACAGATCATTGGGACCCAGCATATTTTAGCTTATATAATGGATGCAAAGTTTAGATGTGAAAGGCTTAATTTAACAAAAGAGGAAGAAACTGATGAATGGATAATGCAGTATCATTCAGAGTGACTACTTGTGATATTGGCATTTAAAATTAAAGACACAGACTATTTTCCATGTCACAGTTCTCATCTTCAAAATGGTGGGAGATTCTTAAAGGAAAAATACAGAAAAAGAAAAACAATTTAGATTCTGATTTTTGTAATTTTTTCCAATCTCTGCATTCTGTTCCATCTAGCCCTGCTTCCATCAAGAGGATTTTCTCTACATTTGGATCCATATAGTCTAAATTACAGACTAGACTAGACTCAGAGCAGTCTGAAAAATTACTAAAAAAATATTAGTATCACTATAAAAATTAAAGTGAATATGATGTTGACTAGTAAACTGTAAAAAAAGATCAATTATAATTATTTTGTATTACATTGCGTAACTTATTTGAAATATTTTTTTTTATAAAATAAATAAATAAATTGAAAAAAAATGTTCTGAAATAAACTATCTCCTGATTACCACAAATATGACTGTCTATGTGATTTTGTAAAAGAAACCACCTATCTTTTGGGCTTAAAAGGAAAATTTGTATTATTAGGGGGATTTGCAGATTCAGAAATGATTTTTAGCAAAAACCCACTTTTAACAAAAACCCAGGTGGGTTTTTGTTGGTGGACCCGCCCAGAAAAACCCGGGTGGGTTTTTCTGGGCTGGGCCCACTTTGCCAACCCTGTTTGCTTGGCAGACAGACTTAACACTGGGGGCTCTATGTTCATTTCTCCTGTGTTTAGAACACCACACAGTGTTGAGTTCAGGCACTTTTCTCCGGGAGGCACTTCAGTTGCTCCTGGGGGGGGGGACATTATAGAGTTCCGGGAAGGGGGAATTACACTTTTTGACCATTGAAAACGCAAAATTTCAAATTCCCCGGAGGGACATTTCATTGCTCCGGGGAAGAATGTCCCCCCGGGTCACCCCCAGAATTCAACACTGACATCACATGTCGTAACATCTTGATCAATAGAAACATAATAGCATCCTCTACTATATACAATCACTCTTCGTCTGCATTATTGTCACCATGAACACAAACAACGCAAATGAGTTATTTTAGGATAAAAGAAATAATTCCAGTTCGTATTTCATATGGAATCACATGACTTTCAATTTCATTTCGGTGAGGGGGAAAATTTTACAACGATAAATGCGGGAAAATGACGTTTTGAAGAACGATGCTTGCGGATTTTGTTAACATTATTTAAGCTTAATTTGTGCAGGGACCTTAGAAATAAAACTATCAATGCGGGAAAACGATGGATGCGGGAACGATAGATTGGGGTTTTACTATATTCCAAATTCAGACGATCACAGACGATATATTTGACTAAATATATCGTAGCATACGCCTTTTAATTTCTATTTTTTCCCCAATTTTAAGATAAAATGGAGTGATTCTGTTGCCACAATTACAAAATTGGTACTAAAAACTATAAAAAAATTAATATCTCAAAAATAAATTGCGATACAGTTTTCAAACAAATTGCATTTAAAAGTACATTTTTTCCTCTATACGATGATGTAAAAATTTAAAATGTGCGATGTTTAGAAATGTGAAAAATGCAGTAGCGAAAATTGCAAAACCGCATTGCCTGGGAAAGTGTTGCCATTCGCGAAATGACGAATGCATTACGCACAGATACGCTTGGTCTTTATAATATAGATAGATAGATTGTAGTTTAGCATTATTCGTAAATGCCTCAAATATTGTCTTCTATATCTTTGTTAGCGGTTACAGCTTCCTAGAGTAAAAAAATCTTAAGAGATTAAGAAAAGTCTTCTTTTACAAAGTATCTGATTATGAATTTTTAATCTATCACAGTACTGTATAACTATACAAGAAAAATAAATTCCGCAGTAAGATTAAAAATAACTTCGACAGATTTAAATGTAATCATTCCTTTAATTTTATATATTATTTTGTCCTACAGAAAATAATCTCCCATCGTTTCGAGAAAATAAAATTAGTTACTGAAGATTAGAACAACATATAGATTCATCATTAGAATGACATAATAGAATAATGCTGTAAATTGTATAAAAGAAAAAGAAAAGAGCGAATTTTTGTTGATAAGAACCAGATAAAATCCCTGAGATTTCTAATGCATTGATTTTATTTCTAGTATATTAAACTTTCATTTGTAATTAATTCTTCCAGTTCAAGAAACGAGCACTCTTTGAATTTCGTAATGGAATTTTGAAAATGCCCATTAAAAATTTTAAAGAGCATTCGTTTCTTTAATTTGAAGCATTAACTACAAATAAAACTTTAATATACTTGAATTAAGCCATTAAAAAGTTGTTACAATTACCGACATTAAGATTAAACTGCACAGTATGTCTCGAAATTTCGAGGACTGATCTTATACACAGACTATAATTAAATATGGTAATCCGAAAATTTTCTTCTATCTCATATATGTTACTACTTCAAAAAAAATGCAGCATAGCAGCGCTACCGGTTAGGTAATTCATACCAAAATCTAGTTAGCAACAATCTATGTCAACTTCTGATTGAATCCAGAGTTTGATGAAAATTTCCGTGCATTAGTTTATGAGATAGAGCTATTGCAAACCTTTTAATAAATTCTGCATAACAGTGCCACCTATTGGGTGATATACTCCAAAAACTAATCAGGATCAGTTTTTACCAGGTACTAATGCATCTGAAGTTTGATGAAAATCCATGCATTAGTTCTTAAGATACAGATAGCAAAATTTTTAAAAATGCACTATAGCAGAGCCACCTGCAGGGAATACTTATACCAAAAACTAAGCAGTACTTATCTATATCAGAGACTAACTGAATCTGAAGTTAGTTGAAAATTTGTGAATGAGTTCTTTAGATAGAGCTATTATGATAATAATGCAATCATGAAAATAATGTTGCATAGCAGCGCCACCTCTTGAGCGATTTGCACCAAACTGAATCAAGTACTAACTTAATCTAAAGTTTTATGAAAATCCGTCCATTTGTTCTTGAGATAAAGCTATTGTAGATATTGCGATTAATGCAGCATAGCAGCGTCATTTGTTCAGCAATTTACACCAAAAATTAATCAGCTCCAGTTTATATCAAGGTCTAATAGAATCTAAAGTTTTGTGAAATTCCGTGCATTAATTCTTGAGATTGAGCGCCCTGAAAATTTTTGTCACATACTAACTCTCAGAGGGACAGTGATAGACAGACTCACAGACAGACATGTTCTAAAAACCATCAAATCGTGTTCAGGACCTTCTAAAATGTATAAATCCATCGAAAACCGGAAGTCGAAATTTTTCACGAATCCAATACTTTGTTGTAAAGATAGAAGAAAGTAAAAAAAAAAATAAGAACTGAAATAAAACTTTGACCTACGTTTATTCGAAATAATCGTCGCTCTACTAAATCCACATTTTAGGTCATCAAAACACTTCTTGAAGTTTGCGTTTGAAATATGCGTCAAAATTGTGGTCGCAGTCGTTTGAATGTCTGGAATGTCGTTGAAAGTGTTTCGCTTTAGGAGCAATTTCAACTTGGGAACAGGAAATAGTCACAAGGGGATAAATCTGGGGAATAAGAAGGATGTTTGAGCACGACGACCTCTTTAAAAGCAACACTCTCCTTGCTGTTTTTGGGTCATCATTTTTAGAGAGTGGGTTGGGGACTTTGCCCAGAACTTCCTTTTCTTTAAATCTTCGTCCGGCCGGACCCGACAAATTTTGCTTTTACTGGATGTCTATCAGTCTTTTTTAGGAAGTTGCTAGGATGTGTAGATGATTTTCAGATTATGTTTTTATTTTCAAAAATTCAGATCATTATTTTAGGAAAAATTAATTAAATAATAGTCTATTCAAAGAAAAAGTAATTTTAATTTTCCATAATTTCATTAATATAGCAAATAAATCTAATATTTTCAGTTTATACATCGTAGCTTCCCTATTTGATATAACAGCAAGATACAAAATAATATTTTTCTGAATTATTTTATTATTAATTATTCATTCTTAAAATTATATTAATCAGTCTTATTTTTAAATGTAAATCATTTTCATGTAATTGCCCGGTCTTTTAAGCATATAATTCGCAATTTATGCGATTTTAAAATTAAGTTTAATCTCTGTATTTTTTTTTAATGAAGATCGCGGTTTTTCTCAAATTCATGCATCGCCATTTTGTCATAGCCTCTCTTACAGCCTAGATCAATGAGTCATTGGGATTTGGGAATGTTTGACGATGTTCCAGAAGATTCGTCGGTACGAATTTCCCGCCAAATCCCCGCGTTCACCCCTTGATGACGCACGCTTTTTTCTGGATCATTCCTAGATACTGGATTCTGATTGGCTGGGCGCGCGAGCGCCGGAGAGAGGAGGGCGGCGATATTCTGATTTATTTGACACTTTTAGACGGACTAAGGTGTGAGTAGGAGGTGCGAAGCCCGACGCGGCCCTCTCGGGGGTTCAGCGTCGGCTGAGAGAAGAACGTATTTTTGGATGAAGCGAGAAGATAATTCTTTTTTTAACTGCCGCTTTGCTGAGAAAAATTCTTCGAAAAGTCTTTTTTTTTAAAGTTCGACCAGCCTCCCAAATGAAGTTATACTTATAATCTAATTTGATTAATTTTGCTTCCCCTTCAACGAGCTGTGGTATCATTACCTCTTCAGAAGGCATCGTAGCATCGCAACAAAGGCAAGCGATTCCTTTTGCTGACTATCAGCGATAAGCACCATTCTTGTAGCTTTCGACACAGCGTTGCATCTTTGGAGAGGCCTGAGCAATGATTCATCTGTCCTGATCTCGGTCTGCGGCCGTGAATTCGTCCCTTCCGTGATTTCGTGGGTACCAAGATCCCCAGCTTGACGAGGTTCCGCCAACAAACACAGGAACTTTCGATTCCATAGATCTGAACTCTTTTTTCAGTGTACTTTAGTGCGAGAAGTGTCGTCCAAAAAACAAATCAGAGACTATGTGAACTTTTGTTTCGGCTATCAGAAAAGTTATTTAAAATTTCTGTAATTCCTGTCCATCCATAAGATTTAGCGTTATTAGGGTATCAAATATGAAGTTCATTATTCCAAGTGGCCACTGGAACCCATTTTACAACTTGTTCCTATAAAATAAAGTAATGTTTAAAATAATTCTGTGTGATTCATCATTAAGGGTGAGTGTTTGTTTCATTTTCATTTTACTTTATTTAATTTCAGCTGTCTCAAGTAACAAACTTAAAAATTAAAGAATTTAATTTAATTTTGTTCACTACGCAATGTACAACTATCTTTCAAGCGCTGCTGGTTGTGTTTGAGGAGTTTGTTATCCGGTGATATAATTTTTTGGGCCGACTTGTTCGTTTCCACAAGTTTTGGCTGCTAAAATATTGTTGGTTTAGCGACTCCCCAAACACACCCATAGCAGAAGTCACCCACTTTCCACTTTCATGAGCTAACGAAGGACAGGAGCTTTGCGAATTATCTTCCAGACTCTCCTATGAGTTCGGTTGGTCATGGGTCTCAATCGCCAATACAATCTTAATCTTGCTGGTCCACTTTATTTATATACCGTAATTTCCAGCATATAATCCGCGGATCAAACAATCATATTTCGATCCAGAAATTTTTAAAAATAAAATTTAACCTTTTTACATTGATGCAAATATTTCATTTCAATTACTAATTAAAATTTCTGGGTCCAAACAGAATATTTGATACGCGAATCATACGCCGAAAATTACGGTAACCTTATTTAATCGCATTAAAGCTAAAAGAAAAGGGAGGCCAGAAAATCGGATATTTTTTTATCGTGTATTGCTTTCAGTGCCATCTTTTACTGCTATTTGGAACTAAAATTGAGAATCTCTATTTAAAAAAACTCCTAACATCTTACATAACCCTTCTGAAAATTTTCTATAAATAGTTGTCACTATTTGCAAATTTTTGGTTTTTAAAATCAGTCAGCAAATTTTATGATAGCCGGTATATATAGTACTCCCTCTGTCCCAAATTAGTTGCGACATTTGAATACTTTTGTTCTGATTATTGATATTTATGATTTCACGTTTCTGTTTTAATGTTTTTGAGAGAGCTTTACTATCAATCTACAAAATTTACTAACCTAGCATTCCCCACGTCATTACATAAATCAATATTGAATCAGTTTAAAAAATTCCGTTTCACTTGCTACTAAGCCACGCCCCAATTTGCAAAGATTTTTTAAACAGTAATCACATAAAACTATCTTCAAGCTAATCAATCATAAATTCATTTTCAAACAATTCATTCTAACATTTCTGAAAAATATCCTTTTAGCTTGAAGATGCTGCAAACAAAATCGTATTCTGTCGATTTTTTTTCTATTAGACTTTCTGGATGAAATACTTTCCAAAACTTTTTTTACCTTGAGAATTCTGTTTACTATTGATTTACGAATCATAACAGCCTATGATAATCTTCGCAGAGATTTTTTTCGTTTTATTTGGAATCTTTGATTTTGCTAATTAGCTAAAAATAATCTTTTTTTTCTTTTGTCAGCATTCACAATTTTTTGTAAACTTACATTCTAAATATCCTCATCTTTTATTTTTGACGCCTTTGCCTGCTTCTGCAAACGGAATGTGATGATGAACATTACGATGAACATTACATTTAATAGCTGTAGTATCTATGGAATTATGGATTAGCTTACCACTATTCAATCTTCACTGCAAACATTTCCAGTACAGAAAGCGATTCTTATTATTCATTTCCTTCTTTACTATTACTTTCCATTCGAGTTTCATGGCTTTTGACACCTAGTATACATCATTATATTCATTCTAGTATAATTTTATTGGTGTCGATTTACTAAATTGCATCAGAAGTTATCACTGCAGAAGTTATGACTCCGCCTACTTGAAATGTCGCAACTAATTTGGGACAAAATTTTCAACCTAAATGTCGCAACTAATTTGGGACAGAGGGAGTATATATAAAGCCATTATATAGACAATACGTTATGATAGAGTAATAAACGCCTTGAAAATTATACCAATTGGTTTTGCAACGTATGTCGGTCAATATAATAACTTTTTAAAGACTTTTGCACTTATGTTTTAGCATATTAAAGTTTATTCCTAGTATTGAAACATGATTTTTATACATTTTCGAAGTATAAATTCATTTTTCAGAACGTCGATTAGAAAAATCGATAACAAGAGATCAAAATACTTGTACAGTTATAATATTATTATGCTGCAAAATAAAAGAAGAACGATTTGCTGAAAAAAAAACTCATAAGGAAAAAAAAAAGGTCGTGTCTGTAATTTGAGATAGGAATTTTTGTCAAATAATTTATAAGATAAAAAATCGATATTGCAAGATATCAACAGGTAAACATGAAAGAAAATTTTAATTAAAATAGATATTAACAAACACTACTTTTGGAGGCACTACACATTAAAATCGATATCACAAACATTAAGTTGCATTTATTTGACATCCCGTTGATCAGCAATATATCATTATACTACTATTATTATTCAACTCTTGACCTTTTAAAGCATTCCATATTTAGAATGGCTTAATAAACATAAAATATTTCGGTCGAATGAAAATTATATAGTTGTTTGTTATATGAATAAAATTTTGTTCCTCTATTGTTTTGAGTATCATAGTATTGTGCTAAATCGTGAAAAAACTTTTATTAAAATTGCATTTTTTCATTACCTAAATGCTATTTTCGCCTCTGTGATTAATACTGTGAATAATATTCGAAGAAATCTGATTTTTCGTTCATATTTTTTTTCCACATACCAAATATAAGAAGAAACTGTTGAAATATGTTTCACGCAATGGACTGTATCCATGTGACATCAGCCGCGGTTAACTAGAAGAAAAACACCAATACGCGTGAATAACATTAGAACACTGCTTCCCCTTCACCCAATAAACAGTCTTTTTAGTAGGGTATCTACTCTCAGAGGCGTGGCTCTCGACATTTGTAGGTGATATTCATTCATCCATGATAATGTATAAAACTAAAATGTCTGTCTATGATTTTCAGAAAAACATCTATAACGAAGTTCCTTAAACAACTTTGACGGAGTTTAACTTTAAAGATAACATTTCTTTTGTCTGTTTATTTGTCTGGAATACATTCAGAAACAGCTGGATAACAAACTTATAACTAAATTTATCAGAGGTAGATAGAGAATGTGTATGGGTATCAATATACAAGTTTTCGCATACCAATATCTAAAAAAAAATTCCGAAAAAGGAGAGAAAGATGAGAGGTTAGATCAAGAACTGATCTTTAAATACTCAAAAATTCAAAATTAATTGATCAATCTTAAGAAATCTTACGTCGATTGAAAGTTCTAATTTGGATTTGTAACTGGTGATTCTGGCTGTAGTCTTCAGCTTGTAACATCTAAGTTATCTAAAGTAGTTTTTGAGAAAGCAGGAAAAAAACAGGACAATCAATCAATCAACCAAACTTTCAACACTCAAAAACTCGAAATTAATTCATAAACCCTAAAAAAATCTGTCAGCAATTGAAAGATTTGATTCATATTTACAGATGTTTATTTTGGCTACTCTGCCGTTTGTAGCATTCTGATATCTAAAATAATTCTTGGGAAAACAGGGAAAATCGAAAGAATCAACCAGTCATCCAATTTTTCAATATTCAAATACCCTAAATTAATTTCTCAAACTTAACAAATCTTACGTCGATTGAAAAAAATAAGTATCTGAAATAAGTTTATAGAGAACCGAGAGAAAGAACAAATAAAGCAATCTTTCAATGCCCAAAAACTTACTTTGGTTTGGTTTTAATTTGGTATTATTTTTTATTTTAATAAGTATTGTGTGACATCGTTTTGTGTACGTTTCGGGTAGACATACCTATATTCTGAACAACTTAAAAAGCAAATCATTCATGTTATGTTTTTATTTTAAATACAGTATACAAACTTTCTAAGAAAGGCAATTGTAAAGAATTTTTTTTTACTCTTCTCTTCCTTCAAGAAACGTGTTTAACTTACCTTTTATGCAAGCTAATCAGGCATGTATTATGTTGCCCAAAAAAAGAACAAGTATTTATTCATCCTTGTTTAAAAGGGAAAACAGTTTTAAATTGCACAGTTAAAAATTACATACACCTATTACATTTTATTGTATTTGCGATGATAAACAAAAAAACTAACACTGAAAACTAAACAATAATATTTCATATTTTAACACCCATATTCTAATATAGTCTCTCCGTCTTTATTTCTAATTTCCAAGAAGTGGTAATTAAATAAAATTTTTCATCTTAATAATCCATTGCAAAAACAAAGCACTGTACCAAAACGTAACAGGTAAGTTTTAAAATGAAAGTAGAATCTAAAATCTTTCTGTTTTTCTTTGAAGTTAAATAAAAACACCACATTTATTGGAACCGTATTTGGACTATTTTTATTTACTTAAACGCAAATTGAAATATTTTAAAGGTTTTCCGTTTTGTTATCTTCCAACACGATTTTTGGAATATTTGATATCAATAAGCTCTTGAAACGATGAAGTGGGTTAAGATAAAACAGACTCTTTTATCAATAAAAAAGACTTTTTTCTTATTTTATTCAATTTAGAATAGACAAATTTTAGATATTTTATTTTCCATTTTTGTTTGCCTAAATATTTGAATAATTCATAAGCTTGCGGTTTCGAAGAAATCTATACATATAATAAAACAGTAGGACCCGGTGTGTCTGTACATTGAAGATAATTGACAAAAATGGAGTCAGGGCGATAAAAGAAAACCAATGAAACACAAAAAAAATTTTTTGAATTTTTTGTCTGTCTGTCTGTCTGTCTGTCTGTCTGTCTGTTTGTTCGAGGTTATCTTCGTAACTACTGAATGGATTTTTATGCGGTTTTCACTAATGAAGAATGCACACTCCCGGGCAGTGTATAGACTTTGTTTCATCAAAATCGGACAACAGACAAAAAGTAACAAAAAGAAACAAAAGAAACTATTAGGTGCGCTGCTCACGTTTTTTAGTACATAACGTTTTTTAGTACATATAAAATCCAATAGATGTCACTGTGCGATTTTAAAACGCGCTATCGTTATGTTTTCGCCAGTCTACTTAAGTATGAGAAAGTTTCAAGCTGGCTGTCGTTCCATGTGGTTTAGTCGGTAGAACGTCAGTGCGCCATACTGATGGCCCGGGTTCGATTCCCAGCATGGAATTTTTTTTCACTATGTTGGCATTAACGCCTATAAGCAATTAAAAGAATTTGAAATATTGTATTCAAGGCGAATTTTCTCTCTGGGAAAATTTCCTTGCATTAATATGTCAGTGTAATTTTTTTTTCGATTTAATTTTTTTTTTCGAAACTTTGTTTTTCTTAAAAAATTACAGTAAATATTTGATATTTCCCAACGTTTTTTGAATGATCGACTTGCTTTTTTTTTTTTTTTAATGTATGTCTGAACCTTATCTAACTACTTCTTCAAGATTTCTTTAGATAAACCGACCAGCGTAGCGGGCGAAGGCCGCTAGTTAGAAATAAATGCGCAATAAAAGTAGAAATTCTTTTTCTCTTTGTTTTCGGCCCAAAATCTGAGTAGTTCGCCGAAAATTCGTTTTCGGTGAAAATACTGCTAAACATTCGGCCAACCGAAACTATCTGTATTCCAAAAATCTCGTATCTTCCTTCGAAATTTTCAATATTACTCATCGATTTGAGCTGTATTGGCTCAGATTAGACTACTTATTGCTAAGAACTTCATTGTGTATAATTATCAGTCGTGACTGACTCAAGACATTGAGTGCAAATTATAAAGCAAGCAATACATATTTGACAAAACTTTTTCATGTGCTTATTAAATCTGAATACTTAAGAGTTATAGAAAATTTTTAGTTTGAAACCGCAGAAAAGGTTTGAATATTCTTTGAGAATGTTTTAATGTAACAGATGAAGCAACATTATAAAAGATAAATCGAGGTGTGAATACCTAAAACTAAAATATTTTTTAATTAAATGAAATTCGTATAGTTAGAAAATATTTTTGTATAGCTGATAAATTAATGACGTTTTATTTTATTTGAAAAAAAAAAGTTATAGGCCTAAGATACACAGAGATAACTTGTGCCAGACATATAATCCTCTTTAATAAAAAGCTACATGTTGCTGGCGACGAGTTTTTTTGCAATTCGTTGCCACGTATTAATTTCGAAAAATTAAACATTTGAAGTTACTGAATAAATTAATAGCTCGAAAAGTACTTGTCAGAAAGTTGTTAGAAAAACTGCGTTAGAAAGAAAAAAAAATGCATTTTTCTTGATATAAATTTGAAGTCTAATGATTTTCAAATATTGAATTTCGAAAATTACCAAATTTCACAATGAATCGTAAAATGATAATGATAACGGTATTGTGTTCTAACTTATATACTGGCATGAGTCATAAATTGTAGTAGCCTTACTATTCTGTTAAAGTATAAAAATTAATTATGATGTCATGAGTGTAAAGTTGGCAAATGGAAAGGTTAAACTGTATTTAAAAAATTCACAACTTACTGAAATAAATATTCGTTTTTCATGTACTTTCTGTCTTTAAAGAGTCATTAACTAAAATATTTAAAATGCTCGCTTATCCGTTTCCTAAGTATATATATTAAAAAAAAAAAAAAAAAAACTGTGTTAATTTTTTTCCTTATAAAGTTTAGGCTAAAATAAGTATCCATTTTTTTCATTAATAAACATGGTACTTACGTATTATCAAGTCTACATTTAAAAACCATGTTACTACATGCTGTATAAGCTGGCGATTTTTGCAAACACGCCCACAAAAAAAAACGGTTTTAAAAGAAATTTGTATTTTGATTTCATTATAACTTCATCTCATGAAATGTAATCTTTTAAAACGATATTTTGGTAAGTCTCATATTTTGCGCATTTTTAAAACTATTATTTTAAACTATTTTTATTGTAGTTATTGCAAATTATAATATTAAAGTTAGTATATGCATATTATGGTACGTATTGTTAAGCACGGAGTTTCCCCCAGGTTTAAAAAGGGGCAGGGCGCTACTGTTCTGAAAAGGGCACTTTTTACATTCTTCTGGGCACTTTTTTGATTTTTAAGGGCACTTTTATAGGGTTGAAACTAGAATCTAGCGGTTCAAAAAATTGTGGAAATACAGAAATTTTGTCAAAGAATCCAGCAAATAATCTAAAAATTTCGTCAAAAAAATTGAAAAAAAAAAAAGAAAAAAGCAAATTTTGTTAAAATATCGCAAAAAATGGCAAATATTGTTAAAAGATCGCAAAAAACGGCCGATTTGTTAAAAAATCGCAAAAAACATCTGATTTGTTAAAAGATCGCAAAAAACAGCAGGTTTTATTAAAAATTCACGAAAAAACAGCAGATTATGCTAAAAAACGCAAAAAAACGACAAATTTCGTGAAAAAATCGTGAAAAAGCAGGAAGTTTGTGACGGATTGTGAACAGAACCGTGAGGGGGAGGGGGGCAATCGCCCCGAGGGTGGAAATTTAAGAAGCGCTAAATCTCTTTTACAAACGTCATTTTTGGGCTGTCACAAGAAAAAGTTGGGAGGGGGGGGCGTCAACTTCTAATTATGCTCCGGGTGCAATTTTCTCTTCGCACGAAATTGATTGTGAATCAGGAAATTCGCTTTTGGAGCAATAAAAACACAATTTTGAAGCAGGAAAATTAGTTTTTAGAACAGAAAAATTCACTTCTGGCATTAACTTTTTATTTTATTTATTTTATTTTATTTATTTATTTATTTATTTATTTATTTATTTGTGCTATTTTGACAAAATTTGCATTTATTGCGATCTTTAGACGAAATCTGCTGTTTTTTCGAAATATTTTGACGAATTTTGAGTTTTTCGTTAATTTTTGGCGAAATTTGCCTTTTTTGCGAGTCTTTTGACAGAATTTTCCATTTTATGACGATTTTTGGATGAAATTTGCCGTTTTTTTCGCAAAACTTTTGACGAAATCTGCCGTTTTATCGCAATTTTTAGACAAAAGCTGCCGTTTTTCCTGATCTTTTGGCGAAATTTTCCGTTTTTCGCGAATCCTTTAACAAAATTTTCCGTTTTATAGCAAATTTTGGACGAAATTTGTCGTTTTTTCACGATTTTTCAGGAAATCTGCCGTTTTTTCGGGATTTTGTGACGAAATTAGCCATTTTTCCGCGTATCTTGCCGGAAGTTAGTCGATATTTCGCTATTTTTTAACGAAATTGGCCGGTTTTTCGCGGCATGTTGACGAAATTACCCGTCTCGTCGGACGCGTAAGAGCTATTTTTTGCGTAATTTACGCGCTATAGCTCGTTCGCATTATCGCTGAAGGGCTGCGTTTTTTCAAATGTGGGGCAAGAAGGGCACTAATTTTTTGAATGAGCGACCAGATGAGCGCTAGTTTTGGATGAGGGGCAAGAGGGGCGCTAGTTTTTAAACTAAAGGGCAGGAGGGGCAGAGCACCCCTCTGAAACCCTCTGGGGGAAACTCTGTAAGCATATTGCTATAAATGTGGCTACGTAATCAAGATTTTACGCCACATTACAAATATGATAATTTGTATATTTTTTGTTACTGTAATTTATTGCAAAAGTAAAAAGTGTCCTAAATGAAAGTTAAACTGTCGAATGAAGACAATAATTTTTAATAAAAAAGTTTTCTGTTTTTCAAAAATCTTTTTAATTAGGATATATTTAATTTATTTGCCTGATCCTGTATTTAGTGAGTAACAATTATATATTGCATGCTCTCAAGTACGACATAGTTGCGACATCAAAGTCAAAATTGATTAAAAATCACAACAAGGAAAATTAATCCCGAACTCTGGCAAATACTTTACGAAAAATGTGTTATATAAGGAAATCCTGAACAACTAAACTGAAGACAATATATAAGAATTATAAAGTTATTTCTGGGTCTTTGATTTGTCAAAGTTAGGTGAGGTCTTATTGAAATTTTGGGCTCTTGTTGAAATTTTAGGCCCTTATTGAAATTAAAAAAAAAAAAAATTGTAATTTATCTATTAAGCAAAAATTTCATAATTTTTTTAGGGGGTATTGTTTTAACAATGTTGGGTTGTGATGGCCCAATAAAAAATATTTTATGAAAAGCAATTGTTTCATAGCAGCTAATATTTATGAGTTGGTTACCGCTATAAATTTTAAATGTTTGTCATTTGCCACACGCACTGCCAATACAACGGGCTTTCCACTAGTTAATTAATAATTGTGTATATTTATTAAAGACGTATATTTAATTAATAATTACGCATGGTTAATAAATACGTATATTTCATGACTATTTCTCTATATGTTAATTACTTTAAAAAAAATTGGAGTATTTTCGTTTTCGTTAAAAATAGGAAGATCACTGAAATTCAATTTCGGTTTCAGTTTTGGCTATGAAAACTTGTTATGGTCGATACTTAATTGAAAATGTTTTGTGTTAACTCTTAAGTGTCTACTTCATTCACGCGAAAATAGCAGCCACTAATGTTAACCACATAGGACACTTCTTTTAAAATATTTTGATTGCATTTCAGTATTTTACACTCGTGTTCAAAAATTAAGGCTAAGTGACCGACGCTTTCAATTTTTCACAGTTTGTCAAATGCCCATTAAAATTCTTGACGAATTATTTTTTTTTTTTTGGGGGGGGGACGTCTAGACTGTAAAAAACATATTTTACTTCATATCTCAGTGAAGATTAAGTCTGTAGAACAATCAAGAGGTTAATAATAAATTTAATAATAACAAAATATTAGCAATCAGTTATGTACAGAAAATGTTGAAAATGATTTGTCAAATGATTATTTGGATTCTGTTGGAGGTTTGTATATATATGTGTAAACATAGCACTCACATTGGGGAAATGTTAGCGTTTAATTCAAAAAAAATTTATTTATAACAAACAGAATTTTCAAATAAATTTAACATACCATTCCTAAAACCTGGCAAAGAACAATAAAAACAGTATACCGCAATTAAAATATGAATGTATTGAATATAATATGATGAGATAGGAGCATTTGTATGAATTAATTTTTAACTGCCCTTGCTTGAAAGATTCCAAAATTTTCATTTCATAATTTCGTAGTCAGCTATCTAAAACAATTTCGATAAAAATTTCAGTCAAATATTGTGAAAATTCAGAAAGATAAACTGAGCTGATTGAAAAAATTGTGGGAAATCTCTTATAATAAAACTACTCTTAAAAAGAAACTCACTATATAGTCTCTATCTTTCTGTATTTACACGATATTTGTCTCGATTTTTATATAAGTTACCTTAATTAGCTGATTACCAAATTATAAAATAAACATCTTGGAATTACCTGTGAATTATATCTCTGGAGATGCCTTGTCAGGTGAAGGTCTCGTCGCCTGATCAACATTCTAAATTATGAAATCAACTCGCATACGGAGGTGTGCATGCAGTGAGAATTTAAATATGTAAATTCATTTTAAGTTATCAGCCAACATATAACTAAAACTAATTTGAGCAGTGCTGCAGCTCCGTGCGAAAGGGGAGGGAAATGGAACGGTCGCCCCGGGCCTAGAAACTTAGGGGGCGCCAAATTTATACTACCAACGTCATTTTTTGGCCTATCACAAGAAAAAGTTGGGGGTGGCGGGCGCCAAATTTAACCTTTGCCCCGGGCGCAATTTTCTCTTCGCCCGCCCCAGCAATGCTGTCATTAAGACGGTATAAGTACTTCTCAATGAAGCGGTTAGAGGATTTCGCTCCGTTTCCAGGCACTTAAACCCGTGAAACTGAGTTACTGCCCAGTAGGTAGAAGCCTGGCCAGCAGTTAGAAAGGAAGAAAGAAACATTTTGGAATCTTCTACGTATGTACCAATTAATGTCCATTTCTCCTCAAATATTCAATATATTCATGTTTTAATTGCAATTTTCTATTTCTGCTGTTCTGTATCAGGTTTTTGAAATTTTGTGTTAAATTACGTTGAAAACTGTATATTCAGTAAACAAAACACTTTTGAACTTTTAACAGAAATGTTAACACTTTCATGAATATGAAATCTATGCTTACACAAATTCACAAAAACTTTGAATAGGACTCAAATAGTCATCTAACACACTGATAGACCAAAAAAATCTTCTTTACAAATATTGGTATTAAAAATAAGGATCAATGGGAGGCCTGCTTTTGAAACTGGTTTCGAAAGTGAAAATATTCTCATTACAAAGAAAAGAACGAACAAAATCAGGAAAGTAAAAATAACGATTGTACTCAACCTCAGCTATTTCATGCAAAAATAATCGTTTTAAATGTTGAAATGAAACTGAGATATTTTAAAAGAACTGTCCTATGGGATTGTGAGAGAATGTTTTTCGCACTAGAGAAGTAGCATTTTAATTGACGTCGTAAAATTTTTGCACACAACTAACGTCATGATGCCATTTCGTCCTCGTCTAGTACTATAACTTGCATTTAAAAACCAATGAATTTCTAGGCAAACAGTTGTATTTTTACGATTGTTTTTGTTCATTAAATAAATCAGTAAGTATTTTAATTACATACTCTATTAATATTATGTCATTTCGCCCTCACCTAGCATTATCCTTATATTTAAAAAAAAAACACAATGATATTTTTATGACTGTTTTTTGTTAATTGAATAAATCAGTGAGCATATTAATTATTATATAGTATAGTATATGTCGGATTCTTCTCTAAGTCAACATAACTTTGAAGAATAATCCTTTACTTTAGTATGCTGCCACCACCGATATAATTACGTGGTATCGGACACTCATGAGAGGTACGTAGTGAAGAAGACTAACTCTTTTAATTAAACTTAATGAATAATTTATTTACACAATATTTGCAAATAAGTCAATATTTACAAATACGAACTCGGATATAGGTGATCCTATTCAACATTAAATTAAATACAGAACATTCATTCTGTTCACTGTTAAGCTATTATCTACCTCTCTTACGCGCATTAATTAACTCAGAGATCATTATTAATCTCTCCATACACCCAGGTTCATTTCTTAGAGCCTCGCTCAACGCACGCTTTCCTTTTGACCAGAGATTTTCTCTGAACTACCTCACTCTTCTCTCGCCATGTCAAGACTAACCCTCAGCTCTCAGCCAGCGAGCCATCCGCAAACGGGGTTCATTCCTTTCCCCGCACGGATCTGTCCTCTAAAAGGAAGGTTCCTTTTTAAAGACATATCTTTCTCTTCATGCCCTGTTCACCTGTCTTACCTATGAACTTTTTTTGACAAGCGAAAGGCTATCTATTGTCTGCTACATTCTTTTAACCAGAAATAGGTCCCCTCGCTACTTCGATTAATATTCCAGGTAAGGAAGGAATGGTATTTTAGAGCTTACAGTACACAAACACATTAGTAAATAAAAGAATAGTATCACATAAGAATAGTTTTAGATAATAATCGCTTATCCAAACCTGGGAATATATTTATTATTTTTATCTGAATCTTACTGATTGATGTAGCCATTACACGAGTAGGGAAGTACGTGGTCTAAAGCCTGCGCGGATCCGGCGCGTTGCCCTGCACTTATTGTTCTACAGGTCTTTTGTCTTGCATTCATCGAGTATAACCCGACCCGTGCAGGAATCTACTCAAAACGCTAAATAAAACGTTATGCGTTTTAAAAATATCTTTTTTTTCTTTACAGAATGGCAAAAAAAAAAGAATAAAAAAAGAAGCTGTAACCATTTTTTTGCAACTGAAAAAAAATAGAAACAAAATCATTTTTGATCTGTCACTAATGAATGAATAAAAGTTTTAAAATACTTAAAATTCAACACAATATATCTGAGTATATAAAAATAACTTTGCAAATAAGAAGACATCTAAATGGTTATCAAACCTTTTAAGAATTGCACAATTTCACCAAAGACGATAAAAATAGAAGTTTATAAATTTTCTTCAACAACTAAAAGAAATAAGGATCATATCTGTCATTAATAAATATTTAAAACTTAAAAATTGTTAAAATTCAATACGATATGCCTCAACACTAAAAAGAATTATGCGTTTCAAAAAGTTTCTAATTTCTTATGAAATGTTCAATGACTTGTATAATTTCAGAAAACACTAAAAAAAGTTTATAACCTTCTTCAACAACTGAAATAAATTCGAACCATTCGATACTAAAAAATTAAATAAAACTATTAACATATTTCAAATTCAACATGATATATCTCGACCCACTAAAAAAAATTACGGTTTCAAAAAAGTGCTAAATTTTTATCAAATCCTTCAACAGTTCTAGAATGTCACCAGAGGTGTTAAAAACAAGAGATCAGAATTCTTTCAAGAGCTTTCACCGGATTATGTAAGAAATAGAAAAGCTATTGATCTCACCGAAACTCACACTTTTATCAAGCATCATAATCGTCAAAGAAAGTTTTCTAGGACTGATAAACAAATCAAACAACTTTTATCTTAGTTTAAGAGGTGATAAGACTTTTGCTTTACGTTTAAAGCCCTATTGAAGACACCCATAAACGGCCTGCCTTAAGTCAAATCAAGGAAATTCTGAAAAAGTAAAGAAATAAAAGTTTAATACAGGTCTTTTTTTATTATTTATTGCATCACTATCAAACACTTTTTCTCTCCTCATAAATGTATCCTCTTCTGTAACTGTTAAAAAATATCTAATATAAAAATGTCAACCTAAAATTACTTTGTTTATTTTATGTTAAATGGGTGATTTTATGTTAAATGGGTAAGATGATGTACTCAAATGATATACACTTAAGGATAACCCTTCGGAAATATTTTTGTCCTTATAGTTAGAAAAATAAAGGTTGACCATTTCAAAGTTAGGACTGTTTTGAAAAAAATATATATTCAAAAAATATTTTTCACCACTCAATTACGTAAAATTTTCTGGGATATTCATTCCTTTTTATATGTAAAAACGTGAAATTTGTAGTCATAGCTATCGAAGTGATTTTGAAATGAATAGCGTTTCTGATTATTCGATAAATGAGCTCTTGATTTTAAAAGTAGGGCAATGTTATTTCATAAAAAAAAAGATTAAGGGGACGGTGGACGTTAAAATTTTTCTTTTTTAATTTTCATCATAACAATATGAAATTTTGTGCATACATATATTTCACCAAAAATATATAGAACACCTTCAAAAAAAAAAATTTTTTAATTTTAATTTTTAAACGAAATTTTAAAATGCTCCTCGTGTCTTAATTTTTGAGATATTTTCTTGCTTTTGCATTTTTATCATTTAAAACTTTATTATAAACAAATTTGTGTATGATTTTTTTAATCTCTTGATTCCTTACTAATATTATAAATCGGAAAGTGAGTTTGTTTGTTTGTTTGTTTGTTTGTTTGTTTATTCCGCTTTCATGCCGTAACTACTGAACCGATTGCTTTGAAATTTTGCAGACGTAAAGTTAGAAGTCCGGATTAAATAATAGGGTACTTTTTATCCCGGAAAAAATTGATATTCCCGAGGGAAAACAAAAATATAGTTTGCTTGATGGATGGATTGGAGATGGCGCTGTGTGTCGTTTAAAACAAGATAAAATATTGCAAACGAATATAAACGTGTAAATTTAGAAGCTAAATGATACGATAATGAATCCCCGAAAATGAGGAATTCCCGAGGGATGACGTACAATTTGTTGTATCGTCTAAACTGTTTTTTTACATCTACTTATATATTGCAAACGAATATGAACATGTAAATTTAGAAGCTAAATGATACGATAATGAATCCTCGAAAATGAAGAATTCCCGAGGGATGACGTACTATTTGTTTTATCGTCTAAAATGTTTTTTTTTACATCTACTTATCCTGAAATAACTATAAGTCAACGAATTACTAATTGGTATAAGTATTAGTTACGTTATTTAGTTCTTGAGGTATGCGATAGATGGCGCTGGGTGTTTTTAAAACGTGGTAACGATGTGCAGTAGCTGTACAGTAGTTAGATTAAGTTAGTTTAGTGATTTTTTTCTAAGTAGATATCTAAAGTAGTTATTGTTTTTTCGATAGGTAATTACGTCGCTTTGTTCATCGTTTAGATTGTTATAGTTTAGTTTAATATTTTAGTTTAGTTTAGGTTTATAGTTTACTCATATTTTCACAATGCCTCGCAAACGTAAATCTAATTTGTCGAGCACCTCATCTAAAGCTCGAGCAATGAAAATTGCCCGATCTCAAGAATCGTCTCTCCATGCTGAATTAAGAAGACACGAACAAGCAGAGCGTCAGGCTGCTTCGAGAGCTGCTGAGCTACCATCTCAGCGCCAGCAAAGACTTGAGGAGCAAGCCGCTCGCCAAGCTTCTTTGAAGGCTTCTGAGAATGATATTCGTACTCAAGTCCGTTTATCGCAACAGGCTCAACGTCAGCATGGTCAGCTCTATGTAGCGTGTTCCCGGGTTTCTAGTGCCCAAAATCTGCATGTTTTTGCTCCACAAGGGAAAACATATAATATAGTGTACCATTCAGTTTTGGTTTAACAACTAATCGTATCCAGCGTTACATCGCGCTTCTTACATTTTTCCGTGGAAATGAGAAGTTTTCTTATAGTTGTGCTTTATACCGCAATATAACCGAATTCCACGCGGGCGAAGCCGCGGAAGGAAAGCTAGTAGTTAATATTTTACAATTTTTTTTTTTAATTTCATATCGATTTTCATCAAAATTCTGCCTTTTAATAAGTAAAAAATCAAATTTGACTATCTTAATGAAGACGAATTTTAAAAAGCTTACACAATTTCTTTCTAAACAATGTCAGGAAACTTCCTTATTAATTTCATAAATATTGCTCAAAAATTACGTCGCAAAGAGCATTTCAAAAATCTAAAAACGCTGAAAAATTAGATTTGAGAAAAACAGATTTAAAGTACATAAATACACTTACCTTTATTATTTTCATCTTAAAAACTTCATAAATGATATTTTTATAAGAAATAAAAAAAGAATATTGCCCAGTTAAACTGTTGGCATTGAGCTCACAGGCTACGCATACTAATTGTACATAACTCCTTGTATTTTCGTTAATTCCGTTCGAAAAAAAAAAATAAAATAAAAATAAGAAGGGGAAGCAGCTCTCCCCTTTCTCCTTTTTTATACTTAATCATTGAACTTCCTAAACTATCAAGTACATGCTTTATCATATTAAAAAATCTATATCCAAAATTCAGAGCAAATCGGATAATTCTTAATAAAAACCCATTTAGCATTTATATAATTTAAGAGGAGTTATTCCCCTTTTTTATACTTAACCATTAAACTTCCAAAACTATTCAGAGATTTGAACGAAATCTGACGATTCTGATTGAAAAATCCATTTATGCAAGTTAAGGGGAGGGGCATTAGAACACCCGTTCCCCCTGTTTATACTTATTCAATGAACACCTAATAACAGCCACGGACTCGCCTCATCAGAATGATCCTATATCTAAATTTTGAATGAAAACTGTTAATTCTGCATGAAAATCCCGTTTATATCAATTAAGGGGAGGGGCATGAGGCCCCCGTTCCCCCTGTTAATACTTATTCAATGAACACCTAATAACAGCCACGGTATCGCCTTATCCGAATGATCCTATATCTAAATTTTGAACGAAAACTGTTAATTCTGCATGAAAATCCCGTTTATATCAATTAAGGGGGGGGCATGAGCCCCCCGTTCCCCCTGTTTATACTTATTCAATGAACACATAATAACAGTCACAGAATCGCCTCATCAGAATGATCCTATATCTAAATTTCGGACAAAAACTGTTAATTCTGCATGAAAAACCCGTTTATATCAATTAAGGGGAGGGGCATGAGCCTCCCGTTCCCCCTGTTTATACTTATTCAATGAACACCTAATAACAGCCACAGTATCGCCTCATCCGAATGATCCTATATCTAAATTTTGAACGAAAACTGTTAATTCTGCATGAAAATCCCGTTTATATCAATTAAGGGGGGGGGGGGGCATGAGCGCCCCGTTCCCCCTGTTTATACTTATTCAATGAACACATAATAACAGTCACGGAATCGCCTCATCAGAATGATCCTATATCTAAATTTCGGACAAAAACTGTTAATTCTGCATGAAAAACCCGTTTATATCAATTAAGGGGAGGGGCATGAGCCCCCCGTTCCCCCTGTTTATACTTATTCAATGAACACCTAATAACAGCCACAGTATCGCCTCATCCGAATGATCCTATATCTAAATTTTGAACGAAAACTGTTAATTCTGCATGAAAATCCCGTTTATATCAATTAAGGGGGGGGGCATGAGCCCCCGTTCCCCCTGTTTATACTTATTCAATGAACACATAATAACAGTCACGGAATCGCCTCATCAGAATGATCCTATATCTAAATTTCGGACAAAAACTGTTAATTCTGCATGAAAAACCCATTTACATCCATTAAAGGGGGGCATGAGCCCCCGTTCCCCCTCTTATACATATCGAATGAACTTCAAAAACTAATCAGGGAAGCGCCTTGTCAGGATATACCTACATACAAAATTTTAAGAGGATCCGATATTTTTATCATGAGTTATCGCGTTACGTACATACATACAGAACGGACGGGCACATAAGCTCTCAGGCTATGATAGCCTGTGAGCTAAAAACTATTTTGGCATTATTATACCACAGAAATAGACATTTTTGCGAAGATTTTGCTATGGACGATTTTACTCAAATAAAAGGTCCACTGTCCCCTTAAAGTTAAAATATACAGGGATTGGCTGCACAGACTATCACCTCATCTAGTTGACAGCTAAAGTTCCAGGATTAGACAGACCTCAAATTAGCACATTAAATTCAATTGGTTTCCCAAGTAATATTTTGGTGGAAATCACCTACAAGCCTATTTTAGTGGTTAGTTGCACCCAAATGTATGAAAACATGGAAGATTAGGATGAGGAAAAGCAATGGTAAACCTAGGAGTCAAGCATTAAAATCGAGGTTGGAGATATAATCAATATACGACTTGGCTATATTTTCACTAATATACGACTTGGCAGACCAGTTGAATTTTAACATGAGAACAGAATTTTAACTAATCTTGGAATTTCAACCGTCACCGTGATGATGTGAGAGTTTGTGCACCCGCTTCTAGGTCTATAAATCCTATTACAAATTAACATAAAATTTTTGTTTTTAAATAATTCACAATAAATGACTTTTATTCAGTCAAATTTTCACTGAAAGATAGCGGAAGTATGAAATACTATTTTCCAATTCTTGGTTGATTTGATTAAAATTGTAAAAAATAACTGTATTATAAAACATGCATGGAAGAGCAGGGCCTGATTTAGACAATATAAGAGACCAGGGCAGGCATCATTTTGAGGTTTCATCTTCTGCCTATTCTTTGAAATTGTTCCTAAATTATGCTTAAGTGATTAAGACTAAATTTTATGCCCTTAAAATATATACTTAAATGTTATGCCAGATACTTACTGATATTTGTATACAGTATCAAAACAAAGAGAATCAGAATTTTAGGAAAAATACTAATAGGAAAACAAGAGAAAACTAGTAGAAAAAAGTAATACAGCTCATATTCAAAATATTAGAATAATTGAGAAAAAGTAATAAGAAAAAATTATTTGTCATTTATTTATTTTTTATACTAAGTAAATGCAATTAAATTTCTTATAAATTAAATCTAGAATGTTTAGATAAGATTTTAACATTTATAAAATATAAAATACAGCACAATAAATTAGGTATACAGCTTCCTTAAACACACCAGAATATTAGAATAAAATTTAGATTGGTTCAAAATATTAGAATATTTTATTTTACGCAACAATATTACCTTATGAATATGAAGTAAATGGTAGTTAATATTTTGTAGCATCCCCTTTAGCTTTCATAACAGTGTACAATCGATCTTGCATACTATATACAAGGTGTTTACAAACATTTCTATCAATATTAGCCCAAATAGACTTTATACGTGCCACTAACTCAGTTTTACTTGAAGGAGGATTTTCTTGAAGTTTTTTCTTCATTATACACCATAAGTTTTCGATGGGATTACGATCTGGTGAATTTGGTGGCCAAGGAAGTACCTTAATGTTGCGTTGGCGGAACCAATTCTTAGTTGACACCGAGGTATGCGGGGACGCTAAATCTTGTTGAAAGATGAAATCATCCTCAAATAAATCTTCTGATGATGGAATCATGTAATATTCTAAAATTTCTTGATATATCAGAGAGTTAACCTTTTCGTAGACGATGCATAACTCCTCAGGTCCTTCTGCACTCATACAACCCCAAACCATGACACTAGCAGCAAATTTTACGGAACATTTAAGGCATTCTTTATCAAATGCTTCTTGCTTCATTCTCCAAACTCGAATACCTTGATTACCATATGGAACACAAAACATACTTTCATCACTAAATAATATATTTTTCCAATCTTCATTGCTCCATAAACGTCTTGATTTACACCAATTCAATCTTATACACTTTTGTCTTGCAGTCATGAGAGGTTTTGTTTTCGGTACACGAGATTCAAATTTAAATTTATCGAGACGTCTTAATGTTGTTGATGTAGAAACTTCAACTCCTTCTTCTTTCCATTTTCGGTGCAAGAATCGCACACTTTTAAAACGGTTTTTCTTAACTATACGCTTCAGTTTCCTGTCATCTCTAGCAGATGATTTTGGTTTTCGGCCACCCTTTCGGCGATTATTTTGAAATTTTCCAATTTTTGAATATTGTGTTAGTATTTTACTAACGCTCGATTGCGAACAATGTAAACAATTCGCTATAAAATATTGATTTTTACCGTGCCGATACAAATCAACCATACGAAGTTTAGTAGATTCAGGAATATCACTCACACGGCCCATTTTAAGACGAAAAAGAAACAAACTGCAAAAAAGAATACTGATTTTAAATAAAATAGTCTGAATTTAATCAATGATGCCACCAGTTAAAAATTTGTAATAATTAAAGGAGAATTAATGTGAAATATTCTAATATTTTGAACCACTTGAATAAATATTCTAATATTTTGACTTTTCAAAATAATTTTTTTTGCAATTAATCTTTTCAAAAATGATATTAAATTTAAGATAACAAGTAAGTTTAATCAACAATAAGTTCTTAATAAAAATATCGTTTGCATATTTTCATTAAAAGACATTAAATTACCAAACGATATTTTCAATTTCTAAAAAAAAGGTAATTATTCTAATATTTTGAATATGAGCTGTAGATTGGTTAATGGAATGTTTAGTTGCAAACTTTCTCTTTGCTTATCGACGTATTTCATAAGATGTCCAAAAGAAAAAACCTGATTGGTCATCATAAATGCTTTTAACTAGCTTCATTAAGAGGAAAATGTCAATAAATTCACTTGAAAACAATATACTAATAAGTTATTATAGTACAATTGTATTCATTAGTTTTCTGACAATTTACCTCATTCTTTTCTGATAGTGGGAGTGGGCATGAAGTATAAAGAAGCAAAGAGGGGAAGGGGAGGCCTGCACTCAATTCCTAAATATTTGAAAAAGTTTTTGATCAGTTTCAGTTTCAGCTAGATGGGGAGGCCTAACAAATGGCTTAAGGGGGCTCAGGGGTTGATCGATACGGAAAAACATGTAAACAGAGCTCTCGCTTCAAGTCGATATCAAAAGAGAAGTATTCAATGTATTTAATTGAAACTTTCTGATATTTTAAAGATATGTTTTTAGTCTTATAAAATTATAAAATGAAGTACTTCAATGTAATATAATAAGAAATATAGTAAACACAATTTTTGAAAAAAAAAATTGTGTTATATCACCAAAATCAAAATATCTTAACGCTGAATTTACATAAGAACCTAATTTTTGCTTTAAAATGATCAGGAAACTTTTCTCTATAGAATGAATTAAGGATATAACTATCACTCAGAAACAAAATAATGAAAAAAAACTCTCAAATTTGAAAATTTAAAAAACTCCTAAAAAATACAACTTTTTTTCATTAAAAATACTCAAAATATTAAACTATCTAAACTATATTAATTCATTCTGTAGATAATGATGTTATATGCATGCAAAAAAAATTTAAGCCATTCCATTTTATTAGTTTTTTTTTTTTTAAATCTTGGTGTTAGTCTTCAAAAATCAAGTTTTGAGAAAACGCGACTTAAAGTTGAAATTATATGGGTGCGGCTATGAAAGTGTTGATACATAAATGCTTATAACTCCGTTAAAAATGCAAATATTTTTATGCGGTTTTTTGCATTGAGTTCAGCATTAATTGATTAATAAAACTAGATCATTTAAAAAAATCGATTTTTTGAAAAGTTTTCAACACTTGAGCCCCCTTAAGCACAACAAGCCCTACCCAGCAGGGTGTAACAACTATACTAAAAGTCCCAACCATGGACCAAGACAGGACTGCCAAAGGGAAAAGAGAATTTCCGTAGATGATACGGAGACACTCCGGGAGAAACCAGAAGCACTACTGAATGGTCTCCAGACCGCAGTCAAAAATACATTAGATAACAAATGAAAGAATATATGTAAGCACAATGACAACAGGGAGCCCTATCTATTCATGGCATGCCCAAAAAGTAAAAATAATTGAAGAATACTTCACAGTGATAAATACAAAATTATATATACAATATAAATAATTAAGATAAACCTATAACCATATACATAACAAAAGTTGCAATAATCATATTTCTAACTTAAATAATACTTAATAATGATAAATTTTCTTAGTTTTCAAAAAGTTAAAATAGTAATAAGTTAAGACAATTTAGAGATAATTGAATAGAATAAATAAAATAAAAACAATAATATAATAAAAAGTAATAAAAAAACAACAAAAAAATGATAATGTAAAATGTTTAAAGTAATTTTGCTAATGATAATTTAGTAAGTTAGAGTTCTATTTAAAAATGTTTTTATCATATTCTAAATGTCTTCATCATTTATTAAGTCCAATGAGTTTTTGTTCAAGAGGAATTTGAGTAATCAAAGTATTGGTCAATTTTAACCGTTTAGCCCCACGTTTATGAAAAGTTTAATTGTTTTTTTAAGATGGGCCCTTCTGAAATAAGGATGCCAGAGACTCCCTTGCGTGCCCCTGCATTAGTCAGGTTCTGAAGAAGGGTTATGAAAAAATTATAAAAGCTAAAATTTTATCAATAACATTTTTATAAATCAAAAATTTTAGAGGGTGTACATTGATAAAATGGTGTGCATTACTGTCACATGTTTTTTCTATATACAAGATATCCATTCTTAAGGGTGTCCAACAGTTAATTTCTAAACTGTTAGTCATGGACACATAGTTCTAACTGTAAAAGCCCCACCAGTGGCCGAGAGGTTCTGACCTCTCAACTGGTAGACGGCAGGTGCTGGGTTCGAACCCAATCGCGGCTGTCGGCCTAACCGTTCGAAATTTTCATGGTTTTCTTCGAACCTTGCGTAAATACCGTTTAGGTTCCCTTAGAAAGACCCCCACGAAGGGCACCCCCCCTGGTCCTATATCCCTAGTGTAGATAATCGGACGACAAAAATAAACCTAAACCTAAAATCTAACTGTAAAAATGTTTTAAATAAGGTAAAAAAAAAAATTTCAAAGCCGTTTTGATCAATTAAAGCATTTCTTAAAAAGTTATGAAGTTTAGATTTTTTACTATGTTTCGATCCTATAACTAATTTTTAGTAAAAATTTCCTATTACACTAACAAGCAAGATAAGAAAAAAAAAAAAAAAAAAAAGAGTCTATTGATCTAACTCTAAAATCGAACGAGTTATGAAACTTTGAATTTCATAATTTATACCAATTTTCTGCATCTGAATACAGATGACTCACAGTTTGAGAGATCGTACACAAAGTGCTTAAAATATTAGAAGGATTAAGTTTTAAGGATTAAGAATTAAGTTTTAGATTAGATAATCTAACAGCTTTTTAAAATATCTATCATTTTGTTAATAATTGAGACTGTTGCATTTTATCATAACAAAAATTCTGTTATTTTTTAATTTATATTTTTAGTAAAGGTTATATATTTTTCTTAAATATGTCAGAGTGAAAATGCATTTCAAATTTATATCAAAATATTAATATTATTCTGAACTATTCCACATGCATATATCTACGTTATATTCTTAGTAAATTTATAAAAGAGCTCTATTAAGTAGCAAAAAATAGGAATTATATGTCCTTGGCCTAATGGTTTAGGAATTAGCCACTGGACACCGTTGAAAGTGAACACCCTGTATAATAAGTTATAACGCAGAAGTAAAATAGAAATAAAAAGACATATGACAACAACAGCGCCAAAATTAAGTCATGAATATTTTTCAAAACTAAAATATGAAAATTTTAATAACGAAAGGGCTTTGAATTATTTTACTCATTTAAGTGTGCAAATTATCATATCTAGTAGTCCAGTTTTACAAGAAAGGGGACATTATTAGATAATACAAATTTATGCAAAGTACCTATAAAATCCATAAACAATTCCTTTCCTTCTTCAGCATTTTAAATTTTTTAATTAAAAATTTAATCTAGAAAACTTGTGTAATTTAATCCCTGAAATATTTTTAAAAATAAGATTTTTTTTCTCGGTTGCCAACTTTCAATGAAAATTTTGAAAATTAACTGAAGCAGACGACAAAGAAGAGAGGAAAATTAATTTATTCGCGTCGCTAGAAGCTATTGTAAATTAGATTTACTATTTAATGAATAGCATGAGACAGAGCTAATGAACAACTGTTTTGCAACAAATTCCCGGTTTAATCCGTAACCCAGATATTGTCTAATCAGATATTTTCATTGTAATAAGAATCAATAAAGTTATAGCCAGTAACGATGAAAGAAGAATGAATTCGTAGAGTTACGTTGTTTCAGAAATAGATTTTTATAAATGAATTAAAAGCTTATGAATTATGTTTGAAGTATGTTAATTTTAGTTTTTAAATTGGTATATTTTTTTAAGAACACATTTTCAATTTCACCGAATTTCAATTTTCACTTGTGTATAAATATTGTATTACTGAAAGGGATATTTCATTAAGATAGTAATAAAAGTCGGAGAAAATTATTGGGAAACTATATAAAAATATATATATATATACAGTGTCTCACAAAAGTGATGGGACACTTGTGCTTTTTAAAAAGAAACTGCAATAAAATAAATAAACAAACATGTGCAAAAACTTTTTGGGTGTGTTTCATATTTAAAGTTAGTAACGATTATTACATAACATACATTTTGTCAAAATATAAAAATATTAATTTAATAAAAATACAATTGTTCAGAACGGAGCAAAAAATGGCTCACATAAGTGATGGGACACTTACTTTTCCATCAAATATTTATCCAAAAATTTTACTTTTTTAAAGGTTTTAATATTTTGTTGGATTTCCTTTTACTTTTAAAACATGATTTAATATTTTTGGGATGGATTCGACTAATTTTTTGTGATTTCAGGAGTGATTTTACCCCATTCTTCTTGAAGCACCGATTTTAGTTGTTGTTTTGAAGAAATGGTGTGTTTGCGAATTCTTGATTCCAATTCTTGCCAAATATTCTCTATGGGATTTAAGTCTTGAGATTGTGGTGGTGTTTTTATTATTTCAAGCAGCCAGAGTCTAACGTTCAGAGCAGTGTGCTTGGGGTCATTGTCCTGGTAGAATTTAAAATCGTTATGAAGGTTCAATTTTCGTGCTGAAGATTTCAAATTTTGCTTTAAAATACCAATATACTTGTACTGATCCATTATACTGTCAATAAAAACAAGATTACCAACTCCAGCGGACGACATACACCCCCATACCATAACTCCTCCTCCACCATGTTTTACTGTTGGTACCAAGTTCTGTTTGCGAAATTCTTCCCTGGGTTTTCTCCACACCAAGATTCTACCGTCAGAACCAAATATATTAAATTTACTCTCATCAGCAAATATAACTTTATTCCAGTAATCAGAATTCTTATTTATGTTGGATTTTGCGAAAGCTAGTCTGAGTTTTCTATTCTTTTCACTTATGAAGAATTTTTTCCTGGCTACTCTACCGTGATATCCAGCAGATCGAATTATCCTTCTAATAGTCTCAGGATTAACAATTATTCCATATAATGCTTGTAAATCAGCAGCAACTTTTGAAGCACTATTTCTTGGATAATATTTCGAACGATAATTCGCTTTATTCCATTGGATAGCTTTGATGGTCGGCCAGGTCTTCTTTTATCCTTTTATCCCGATTCTTTTTATATCGTTTAATGATATTGAAAACTGTTTAACGACTCAAGTTAACTGTTTCAGCATTTTTTCTAATAGATTTTCCACGTTCAATATGCAAATTAATAACTAATTTTCGAATTTCAGGCGAAGTTTCTTTTCGTTTAGCATTCATGGCTACACAGAGCTAAAAAAACACAAAAATTCCAAAACAAACTGGAGAGAAATACTGCAGACGATTTTATAAATTATTGCCAATTGCTTTTAAGTAAAAATAAAACCCCTAAAATGTTTTTTATTGCTTATTTCAGACGATTTTTGTTGCATATATAATGGTGTCCCATCACTTATGTGAGCTATTTTTTGCTCCGTTCTAAACATTTGTATTTTTATTAAATTAATATTTTAATATTTTGACAAAATGTATGTTATGTAATAATCTTTACTAAATTTAAGTATGAAATACACCCACAAAAAAATATATACATGTTTTTTTTAATTTATTTGATTAGTTCCCTTTTGTAAAGCACAAGTGTCCCATCACTTATGTGAGACACTGTATATTGGAGAGGCTATCTAAACTATATTGCATCATTAGAGAATCTTCAAAGGTGAATTTCATGGAAAATTAGAAATTAACAGTATATATTTAAATAAAACTGTGAGTATAAGCTGAAGCCAGTAGCGTAGGGGTCAGCTTATACTCACAATCTTCAATACACACAATACTCACTTCAAAATATAACACATTTTAAATTTTTACACCGTTGCATAGAGAAAAAAATGCATTTTTTAATGAAATTTGTTTGAAATCTCTATCACAATTTTTTGTTAAATTATTAATTATTTTAAAGTTTTAATTACTTCTTTTGTCATCGTGGCAACAGAGGTATTCCATTTTTGGACATTAAACTTGGACCAATCACGAAAAGAATAAAATAAACCAACTTTATTGCGGAATTCAACCTATAAAAAGATTCAGATATGCTTTAGATTTCCCAATTCTCTATCGAGAACAACAACTATTTTTTTTGCAAATAGTTAAAAAAACGATAATTTACTTGGAAAATAACGGGAACCTTACGAATCATAATACATATATTTTTTTACATTTACTTTGCTCAATTTTATCTTCTGGCAATATTTAGCTTACCGTTTATATTAAATTTAATTTACATCTAATTAAAAAAATGTGTAATTAAATGAAATATACACATTTAATGTAATTACTCTGCGTTTCTTATGCACATATATTAGACTTTGAATTCCTGAATTTTTTGCCGGTATACGCTATTACTTTTATGCGTGTTTTTTTTTTTTTTTTTTTTTTTTTTTTGTTATTATTATTATTATTATTATTATTATTATAATGTCGCGACTAGATGATTTGGGTTAAGAAGCTACCGGCTCCTTAAAAAGTTTGTGAATTTGTACCTATAATATGTGGCATCTCCAGGGCCTACGGTAGAAAAAACATGGCTGGGCACTGTAGACCATGATTCTAAATCCATTGTATCGTCACAAGTTTATTTTTTTAGTGAGTATTAAGCAAAAAAATGTTTTTCCTTGAACCTTTGTACAAAACTGAAAATCTGAGCTCATCTGTGAGAATTCAGCAAGAAACGTGAACTAGAATAAACCCTCGGAAGATGCAAAAAATGACCAAAGAACCATACTTCTATGACAAGGGTGTCGAACTGCGGCCAGCAGGATATCATTAACTTTTAATAGTAATTTTTTACCTTATTTTATCGCAGAAATTCCGAGAATAAACAAGGAGAGGATTATAACTATTAAAAATTAGAGATATCACGCAGGCCACAGTTTGATACCACCTACTATTAATTTTTAAGAAAAAATGAAAAGAAAAGTTTGATGTGACATCCCATGAAAGAATGTAAAGTTTCATTAAATACACCAACATCGTAATTTACATTACTTTATTATTTTACATGATCTGGTGTCAAAATAACCTATATACATGAATTACATTTCACGGTAAATTTATTATTTATATAGGTGCTAAAATATTAAAAGTCTTCAGGGAAGCTGAATCCGTTCCCCTGATGACGATTATTGGTTAGCTGAAAGCGCTTGGGTTTTAACATCTTGACAACGATGTTTTTAACATCATGTAATGTTTTAATATTTTAAAACTTTTAATATTTTAGCACGTATTAAGTAATAAATTTACTGTGAACTATAATTCATATTGTATAATGTGAATCTGACGTTTTAATTTGTGATATAGAATTTCTATATGTAACTTACCTATATACATATTGAAACGTGCTTGCGTGTACCATTAAAAGATATTTAGCATAATACAATTCAATACAGACGCATCTACGAACTTTTGGGATTGTCAAAATGTTAGATCGTAGGTAGTCGACCAAATAATGTCGCGCTCAAGCATGTCGTCACAAGAATGCACGCTAATAATTTTGAACATTTCTCATATATGTACATACATATATGTAATATCTGATAATCTTCTCATACATGTGATATCTGATAAGAATTCATTCAAACTCATATTTCCAATAAATCTTATTTCCTGCACAATGTAATGTAAGGTTCCTCTTAGGTGTGTTCGTAATTATATAAATACATAACACTTGTAATCGTCAGTTCAGTGAGTCTGTCCATTTGTCCGTTCGTCCGCATATTGCACTGCAAAAACTATTCAATCTAATCCTTTGAAATCTAAAATTGTTGAATCTAAAAATATATAACTTTTGCATAATTTTGTCGAGTCATTTCAAAATTTATGAAAATCGGATGCATAGTTCAATTAATGTAAAGAAAAATCAAAAATATTCCGTTACATTACGGCCAATGAGAAAATATCGTTTCAAGTGTATTTTAATGATATTACACAATTTTGAACATAATAAAATTAATATGCATCCAACAAGTATATTCTATAATATATATTCTGTACAATCTGTGGTGCAAAGAATATTTTTTAATAATTTACAGGGCCACGCAAAATTATTCCATTATATAATGCTACAAGGGGAAACATTGCTTGGAGGGCGTTTTAACTACTTTAAACTACTCATTTTATGAAAATAATATACATTTCTAAGGCTTACTACATGTTTTTTTTCTGTATATTACAAAGCAAATAATATTTACAGGGAGATGCAAAAGATTTCAGTCACTATACTGTATCCGAAGTACCGTATACTATTACACCAAGATCTAAATATTTTTAAAAACCTTGTAATTGTGCGAACGTTACGTCATTTGCTTTTGATGTGCAATTTTCCATTTGTTTGTTTATTATTTCTCAAAAACTAAAAATTGTACGGGATATTGTTCTGGTCATTTTATTTGCACTTCGAGTGAAAACTATCGCTGTGTGGACTTTATTTGTCTTTTTGGGACATTCTGTATACATTAAACATATGTTTATTTAACGCTAGTGCCATTCTTGTACTTTATTTTGTTTGAAAAAAAATTTCCTGATGATATCATTGAATCTTATTAAGATCCATTAATAGCCAGCTAACTTCTTTGCTGTTTCTTTATCCACATTGCAATATAAACATTTTGATCCTTAAATAAATATATTGTCTTGCTGTGATTATGTATTAATTATCCGTTTAAAAATTGAATTCAGAAATTGGGATCTATAATCGAATGTATTACACTAAGAAAAATATATACTAATCTAAATAACAACCTGTTTGTTAAAAAGAATGAAAGACAGAAAAAAATTACTATGGTACACGCCAATTTATATACTTTTAATAGCATCTATAGTATAAGTGCAGATTCCCAAAATTTTTCCTAAACCCAAATATTGCAGCCACCACCAAGACTTAATTTCTAAGTAAAATTAAGAAACAACGGAGGAATAACGTGGATTTCGTTAAAAGATCGCTGAAGAAACTCTAATTTTATCAAAGAATCGTAAAACACGCTGTGATTTTCGTCGAAAAATCACCAAAAAACACGATTTTCGTCAAATGATCGCGGAAAAACGCGATTTTATTAGAGAATCGCCAAGAAACACGTGATTTTCGTCAGAGGATCGCGAAACAACCGTGAGATTTTTGTCAAAGGATTGCAGAAAAACGGAATTTTTGCCAAATTATTGCGAGTAAAACGCAAAATTCGCAAAGGATGGTGACTTAGACGCCGAAAATTAATCGCCAAGTCAAAAAACTTAGTCGCCACGTGGCGACGAGCAAAAGTGCATCTGCATCTATAATGAATAGTTATTACTTTAATAATACGAGAAGAATGTAACGTATCGATCTGTTTTATATAATTGTTATTCAAAGCTGACTGATTTCATTTTTATAAAATCACAAATCTTTAGCGTAAATAATAATAATAAATAAAAAACATTATTTAGATAAAAAGCGTTAGACAAATTTAACCAAAAATACAAATACTTAAAAATTAATATTTCTTTTTAATTTTTTTTTTTTTTTTTTTTTTTTTTTTTTTTTGATATTTCTATTGTATTAACGAGGTGGTACCCGTCGAAATTCGATGAAGGAAAATGTTTAAGAGGGAACTGTTTCATTGATTTATACTAAACCTTCAAAATTAGTTACAGTAAAAAATGCATTTTATATTGATCAGTCTAATTCCCAAACAAATATTATAAAAAATACGTCTTATAATGATCAGTCTAACTATAAAACAAATATTATTTTAAGCTAAGATTGACTTTTATTTACTATTAATAGGAGGGTGTTCCACATAGAAGTAATTTAAAAATCATAAAGATTCTGATGCATAATCTTGATACATAAAATAAAATCTGCTGATAAGATACAATTTGTTTTCTTTGAAAATAACAATTTTCTCAAGTAGATCTTTTATTTCTTTAATTAAACAACATTCGTTTTTATAATCAATAAATAAGATTTAATTTCTTCTGAAATGACGATTTTATTGACAAAATTTCAAATTACTTAACAATTTTGACGTCAAGGTTTCAATTAAACACAAGATGTCAATTTTATTTACAATAACTGTTGGTTTTATAAGTCAGTTAACAGTTAAAGGAAGTTGAACAAAACGGACAAAATTTACTGAAATATATTTTATTTGTAAATGTTAGGTGTTTCTCAGAAAAATTATTGGATGTTATATAAATCGTATCTTATATAAATATCTAATACCAATTTTGCAATTGTGGCAAGAGAATATTATTTCATTTTCTCTTAAAATTGAAAAAATATATAGAAGTTAAAATGCGTATACTGATTCAAAAATATCGTCTGTTATAAAACCTGGTGAATTTCGGTTTTATTTCGTTTAATAATTTGGATAATTGAGTTTTATAACATTTTGTTAGTTTTAGCTTAAAATAATATTTGTTTGAGAATCAAACTGACCAATATAAGATGCATTTTTTACTGTAACTAATTCAAAATTCATTATAAATCAATGAAACAGTTATTTCTTAAAGATTTTCTTTCGTCGAATTTCGACTGGTTCCACCTCGTTATTTTAACTTCGGAACTGAAGAGCTTAAACAATTTTCTTAAACCAAAATATTGTTTTTAACACTTTCCAACAAAGTTGAAAAGTGTTTATGCATTCGGTTTGTCTGTCCGTCTGTCCGTCTGTCCGCGCTCTAACTCCCGTAAATATTCTCGGATTGCTATGAAATTTTTATATGTTATTGATATTTACCCTAGCATGAACCTTGTTGAAAATGAAGTTTCTACAATGATTAGTTTATTTACAAGGATAGTCAAAAGTTTTCCGATACATTACAGCCAATGGGAAAAAATCGTTTAAAGTGAATTTTAAAGGTGTTATACCCTGTCAAACTTATTCAAATTTACATGCATTCGCAAAGTGCACTAAAATATGCATTATTTAAAATATGGTGGCAAAATAATAGTTATTTATTAACACTTTCCAACAAAGTTGAAAAGTGTTTATGCATTCGGTTTGTCTGTCCGTCTGTCCGTCTGTCCGCGCTCTAACTCCCGTAAATATTCTCGGATTGCTATGAAATTTTTATATGTTATTGATATTTACCCTAGCATGAACCTTGTTGAAAATGAAGTTTCTACAATGATTAGTTTATTTACAAGGATAGTCAAAAGTTTTCCGATACATTACAGCCAATGGGAAAAAATCGTTTAAAGTGAATTTTAAAGGTGTTATACCCTGTCAAACTTATTCAAATTTACATGCATTCGCAAAGTGCACTAAAATATGCATTATTTAAAATATGGTGGCAAAATAATAGTTATTATTCAATTACAGGGCCACTCAAAAGAATTAGATTAAACAATAATAAAGGGGAGAATTGTTTGCGACATATTTTAATAACGTTCAACGATTTCAAGTATCATAAAATTGATATACACCGTTGAGACTTATTATTTAACGCATGATATGAAGGTTATGGCATTTACAGGGCCACACAAAATATTTCAAATCTTATATTTTTTACCGAAGTACTGTATATTATCGACGATAGCTGATGGATGGTTAAAATGCATTTTTTCATTTATGATATGCGCTTTTGAATTTTACTAAATTTTCTGCATATTATATGGAGTATATAAATGTTATAATTGATATACAGTGTTACACAAAAGAGCTCATAGGGGTTACTGAATATGAGATTAATTAACTTAAAGGTGGTTTTTAAGTAATTTATGCATTTTTACGTTGAATTGCTTTCAGTTTACTAAGAAATGTTTGTAAAATATAGATTAAATGATATACAGGGTCACGCAAAGAATTAGCTACATGGTTACCCATAGATGATAATTTCTGGAAATATGATATAAATAGTTTTAAGAGTGTGCTTGTTTGAACTAAATTTTAACAAAATAATTCCGTGTATTAAAGGTACTAGGTAAATTACAGGACTGAAAAAAAGTATTGAATTGTTTTCCTTCTATTAGAATAAAGTACGGAAAGAGAAATTTCAATCAGTTAGGCATTTTCTCGCTAAACTAAATTTTCCCATGATATAGTATATATATATTTAAATATCAACCGATGGATCAAATACAGGGCTGTTCAAAAGTATTGGAATACATATTTGTCTATGGACATTAGCATCTTATTTCCCTATAAATAACAAAGTTTTGCTAAATATTTCAGGAAATGTTGGAAAGTGTTTCATAATCTATGCTTAAAGCATGATTTTTCTTACTTGTTTTAGGATGCTAGCCATTCCCATTAAAAATGTTCAGCTGCGTAGATGAATTTATGAATGCAAAAGTATGAAAATAATTTTAATTTTAATGCTAATTTATATGGTGTAAATTTATCCTGTTTGTCTTTAAACATACTTCTTAAGTATAAAATGTTTACTTGAGAACCGAAGAAGCTATTTTCTCGGATGAGAAAACACATTTAATACACTATAAGAATTACTGCATTATTGGGTAAAAATCAGTAAAGCAAAATAAACTTCTTTTTTTATATAAATGACTTCTTTGATCTCGAAAATGTATCGGCTTCTGAGGTTATTACAATGATAAAAATGTCTTTCGGAATCGTGCTTAACTCAAAGTTATAGATCGGGAGGCGACAGCACAGACAATCAGCTTATCTATAGTTAACGGATTGAAAAACTAGGATTAGTTAAATCTCGATTCACTTATTAAAACGCAATCGGTCAACCAAGTCATATATTGAAATAACACGATATATTATAGATAATCTTATTTCGATCAAAAACGTGAAAGAATGTTTTTGACCCAGGACACTTCCTTTGATAAGCTATGGAGCTGAAACAACATGAATAGTGCATTGTTATCAACAATGAACTTGTGTACAATATTTGAGAGAAGTTAGTTTGATAGATAATGTGAATTCAATCAAAAAAGTAAAAAAATATTTTTGCCACTATACCTTGCAGGCATTTTTGCCGATCCCACCGAAGCTAGCATGGCAAAGTAAATACGGGCTTCTGATTGGTTGAATAATTTAAAGAACAATTGCTGTTTGTTAATAAATCATTCTGAATGTGGATGTACGTTTCAGTGGCGTATATAAGTATATCGTGTTAAAATAAGATAATAATAATAATTTTAAATTAATATACAAGAGTTAGGTTTGTAAATACTGCGTAATTGTCGCTGTAAAAAAGGAAATGTGATTATTGTGAATAAATTATTCCATCATGTTAAAATAATTAAGAAATTTCAATTTTATTTTTATATTTTTTAAAAAGTAATACAGAACTGTTGATAAACATCATCATTAACTTATTTAATTCTAAATTTCAGAAAATCTTTCTTTTTATCACTTAATAAATATGTAAAACTAGAAGGAAATTAATCAAAATCCACCTTTTAAAAGGTTTTCAAACAGAAACTGATGATTAAATAAAGGTAAACTCAAAACTGAACCAAAACAAAATGCTCATTTAATTATTCTGGCGATAACTGGCGATAAGTAAAAAACTGGCGATAATTATTAATTACAATAAAACACTTTGTATGAATCACCATTAAACGAAAATAGCAAATCAGGACGCTTTTCGAGCTACAACAATTACAGCTCGTCGTCAGCTGAACTAGCACGTGTCCGTAAGGAGATAGAGTTAGAAATAAACTGTTTATCTCTAACTGTGTCTCCTTACGGACACGTGTTAGTACGATTTATACAAAGGGTTTTATTATAATCAAGTCATATGCTGGTAGAAAACACTTAAAAACCCGACTTTAGCAGTTGACTCATATGTTTATTTACCATTATGTTTTCTTATTTTCATCCCCCCATGTTTTCATATTTTCAGGTGCAAAAAGCACAAAGTAAACCTACGAGTCAACTACTAAAATCGGATTTTTTAGGTGTTTTCCACCAACATATGACTTGGTAGACCGATTGCATTTTAATATGTTAATTGAAATCCAACTAATCCTAGATTTTTATCCGTGAACTCGAAAAAGTGATTGTCTGTGCTTCCGCCTCCCGATCTGTTATTATAAGTTGTTGTTGTTGTTGTTGTTGTATTTTAGACATTTTAGAAAAAAAATCTAATTTTTTTCAGTGCAATATGCTTAAAAACATAACATATATATATGTTCAGCATAATTTTTCAGGAATGCCTGGAAACATTTCAAATTCATTTCACTGCTGGGAAAACTTTTGACATTTTTTATAATTATATAAACAGGTGGTTTCAATGGAACGAATTTATCGTTCAGCAGTCATACTCTTCAGATGCTCCAAAGAAAACGCATGCAGTACAAGCCTAAACTATATACGTAAAAAATCGTGAAATTATTTGTCCCGCTCGGGACATTCAAACTTGACAACAAAAAGCAGGATGTCCCATGGAAATGGAGACGCCTATCAACCTTGTTTTTAATGTCGTTGTTGATAGTACCAAGTTTGAATCCTTAATTAAGTTTGGATTAACCATTTCGCGTTCGTTTTTTTTAGCCTCCGATGCTATCTCTTTCACACAAGCTTCGTGTCAAAAATTGTGGCCCACTTTTTCATAATCTGGCCGTTAAAACGAGACATTCATACAATCTATATATTTAAAAAACTGGCTGTTTTTTTTTAGTCATCAGCCCTGAATTTTCTACTCAACCAATTTTGATAATTATTTTTTTAATTGAAAGATATTTATTTGTAGTTGTGCCCATTTTAGCTATTTTTTAATTTATTTCCATTTTTATATTTTATTTTTAATTTTAAATGCTTTTTACGATATTTCTTCAGAATGGTGACAACTCAGTTTAGCTTTTCTCTCGATAATAAAAATTTATTTTCCATTATCACTTTCCACCAGTCAGAAGCTTTATTTCATCAGTGAACATGTCCTCGCATTTAAAAGAAAAAAGTTAATTGTTTTCGTAAAATTTAACCACAATAAAAAGATTGCGTATAATTATGCACTAATTGAGGTAAATATATATATATATATATTTACTGAGAAATAATATTAATAATGTAAATAAAATAACAGAAAACAATTTATGATAAAAATTAATGTCTAAAACAAAATAAGAAAAATTTCAAATGAGGAAAATGATGTCATTCAGCAACCAGATAAATGGGAATTGCAATATTATTACGGATGCCTTTTTCATATTACTAATACCAGTAACTTTTAAAAAACATTTGAAGAGAAAATGACGTCACTATTTAAAATATCGCATTTTTACTCATAACGATATTACATTTCAATATTTCTTTTCATTATGGACACTGAGATTGAGATTTTACTTTCAGATGACTTCAGTTAGTGAAAATAATGTCATAGTAAAAATAAAATCAGTTTTTTTTTTTTTTTTTTTTTTTTTTTTTTTTATATAGAACTATTTTTCTGTGAGTGCATATTAAATAGAATTTCTGGATTTCGCCGGCACTCAGATTACAATTTTAACTGAAGATGTGCGAATATTTGCATGCAAAATTGTAACTGGCAAACTTGACATTAAGTTTGGAAATATATTTATTATACACTGCTCAAAACAATTAAATGATATTTGAAGTTTTATATAAAATAAGCATATAAACGAAATTTTTTTGCCGAAAATAGAAGAAGAGAATCACAAATGCAAATCTTTCAACTGGTTAAAAGAGAATGAAGACAAGGATGATCGGCATTCAGTGATTGCTTTGTTTCGATGAGTACGATGTCTCAGCGAAGTCATTTGACAGATTCAGAAGCTTGGAGAATTGTTGGTAGGTTAGAAGGGGGCCAAACTCAAGCCGAAGTAGCGCAAGCCATTGGAGTGTCACAAAGTGTCATTTCCAGGATCTGGAACCGTTTTTTGGAGAGTGGATGTGCAGGCCGAAGACCAGGGCAAGGTCGTAGACGGGCAACAACGCCCAATGAAGATCGGTATTTAGCATTAACAGCTCGGAGACACCGAAACATGGACGCTGCTATTCTCCAACAACACCTTCGCTCGGCTACAGGCACCACGATTTCAACTCAGACTGTCCGAAACCGGCTCCATGCTGTAGGTCTGTATGCTCGCCGACCGATGGTATGTGTTAGATTAACATCAAGGCATCGTCGCGACCGCAGGGAGTGGGCAACCGAGCATGTCAACTGGAGGAGAAATGAATGGAGCAATATTCTGTTTTCTGACGAGTCGCGTTTTTCTGTGCATCCGGATAATAGGCGTATTTTCATCTGGAGGGACCGTGGCAGTAGGAATAATCCTGCGTTCGTGCACGAAAGTGTCAGATTTGGCGGTGGAGGTGTGTTGGTGTATGGTGACATCTCCATTGACGGGCGCACTGACCTCTACATCATTCAAGGTGAAGCTCTGACTGGTCGCCGATATAGGGATGAGAGCCTCAGACCTATTGTAGTCCCTTACGCTGCAGCAATCGGAGATAACTTCATTTTAATGGACGATAACTGCAGGCCACACCGTGCAAACCTGGTGGAGTATTTCCTTTTCGAGGAAGGAATCGTTCGAATGGAATGGCCAGCGTGTTCTCCAGACATGAATCCAATCGAGCACATTTGGGACGCTCTAGCAAGACGAGTTTCTGGCCGCCAACAATCCCCACAAACTCTCCAAGAACTGGAAAGAGTTCTTCTGGAAGAGTGGGGCAGAATACCCCAACTCGTCATTAATAGCCTCACTGAGTCCATGCCTCAAAGGTGTTCAACGTTGCTTGCCGCCCGTGGAAACCATACCCCCTATTGAAAATGATTTTCTTTGAAGAAAACACCTTTTCTTATTCTTTTTTTCTCATAAGCACAAATTGTGTTTTTTCCTTTTGTACACAAATGCGCAATAAAATGCATTTTTTTTTTCTGCCAAACATGTGTAATTTATTCTCATATAACCTACTATGTCTGTCAACCATGTATCAATCAGCTAAAAAGTTTCCCAGATACAAAATCCACCTAAAACTGCAATATCCTTTAATTGTTTTGAACAGTGTATATTGATTCAATAATGTAATTACTTTTGCTTTTTTAAAAACCAAATCGATCGGGTCTTTTAAACATTTCATTCGTCGAATTCGACGGGATTCCACTCGTTTTATTGTTAAAATGCATTTCCTTTTTCTCGGAGTCTATAAAAAAGCGTTTAAACTAAAGGAAAAATCCGTTTTTGATGAATCTAGTCAATGAAGAAGTAGCACGTCATGTTGTATCTCTTTATTATTCCGCAATTCCAATGTCTCAGAGAGAAATTGCTATTCAATTGGGTATTTCACGCCGTTCTGTTTGCTATTATATTGATAAACACAAGAAAAATGAAGTTAGTTCATTGCATTCTAAACAGGGTCGCCCTTTTAAAAAACCTCTATCGATTTTTTTTTTTTTTTTTTTTTTTTTTTTTTACCTAATCGGAGGCGAAACTGAATTCTGCAACGGCAGAATCTACATTCAACTTGTTTTGTTGTTGTTGTTGTTTTCAGTTTTTAGAAAAAAAACACTTTTACGTTAGTAACAGTAACACTAGCTATCCATATAAATTAATTAGTATTTAACGAATAATTTATTGTCTAAAACATAAGAAATTTTGTTGTGTTAGGTACTTTTTAATCAATACTTATATGACAATATGCTAAGAAAAATTTTTTGAAGGTGTTTAGAAAATATTTTTTACTTTTTACAAATAATGCTTTCAGAAAAGTAACTTTTATTTTAAATTTAATGAGTGGCATGTATGTTTGAAATAAAAGAATCGCAAACGACGCAAAGAGAATTAAGCAAATAATAATAATTATTATTATTACTACTAAATGCCTAAACATAAATCAAGGCACATAGTAAATCCATAGACATCTACTGCATGCAAATAGAAGAAAACGTATTTCTTAAAACAAAATAACACTAAAGACATGTACTATTAATAGTAACCAGACCCGAAAGGGTTATATAAGGCAGAATATGAAGTCATTTTCTTTTTCATAATGACTTGCCTTTATAAAATTGAAATTCTATTATGGTATCAAATAGTTAAGAAAAAAAGACAAATATTTCTTAAGATGGGAAAATATAACCACTAGCAAAGAATATATAGTAACCTTTTATAAACTTTCAAAAAGCATTCTTTATATTTAGAAATCTAAGAAACCCATTAGACCGGGAAGCAGCAGCACAGATAATTACCTCATCGAGTTCATAGGTAAAAAATCTAGGACTAGCCAAATCTCGATTCGCATATTACAACGCAGCCGGTCTGCCAAAACAAGACTCTAGCGAGAGTCCTAACTACCGTGCAGGCTAGTCTCGTAACCAGAGATTAAACAGCTCCGGTTAAGAAAAATAAAACCATGTGTGAAATGACGTAACAGGAATGTCACATGCGGGAAATGATTTTTTTATTTATTTTTATTTTTCGTTTGTTTATTTATTTATTTATTTTGTTAAACATTTTTTAACAATTAGTTTTGATACTTTATTATTTTTTAACACCGTTTGAGAAATTTTACCGAAATAAACAACCCACACTTCTGTTTACTATCACAACAACAGCTGACTAGCGCAAGGCACACTGGGAAAATAAAATATCGCTGATGTTGACAAATCCTGGTAACGAGAGTGCATTGCACGATAGTTAGGACTCTCGCTAGAGTCTATAGTCTGCCAAGTCATATCTTGGTGTAAATCATCTAAAAACCCTATTTTAGCAGCTGAATCATAGGTTTACCAATACGTTTTCCTACTCCCATTGATATGTTTTCTTGCTTCCTGTTTTTATACTTTTGGGTGCAGAAAAACAAAATGGTAAACCTACGTTTCGACCGTTAAAATCGGGTTTTTAAGTGTTTTTCTCCAAGATATGACTTGGCAGACCAATTTCATTTTAACATGTGAATCGAATTTCAGCAATTCCTAGATTTTTATCCATCAACTCGAAGAGGTGATTGTCTGTGTCGTTGTCTTTCATTCTACATACATTAACAAGATTTAACGAAGCATTTAAATAAACAAAGTTTCTTTTGCTACTTCTAATTTTCAGAAATATTTTGAGTCTTTTTTATGTTGTATTAATCCTTTTTCTTGATCCAAAATATAGGTTTTTTGGATGCTACTACAGTCCACCCGTAACGAGAAAGACCGTGAAAAATATTTTTCTCCCCGTGGTCACTATAGAAACGGACTCGTCCACTTTATTTTAGGATGACCGCAGTACTATTGGCTTCTTTTGCATGTATTAGGAGGGGAAAAAAATGGGAGATTATCGCAGCCTTCGGATTTCAAACCACCTCTGTCATTTGGTATCTTCCAAAGAAGCAACTCCTCTCAGAGTTTTTCTCCTGACGGTAGGTCAGTAGTATTCGTCTATATGACATTCCTCGTGAGACAAGTGTGAAATATTTGTTGCTGATATTGTTAGTACAAGAACCGACAGCACAAAACGCTAAGTCATCGAGCACAAGAAAAAATGCTTTATATTATGGGAAAGTAGTCATTGGGGAATCTCTTGGTCCGTCGTTCCCTCCTACATCCACAGATTACAGAGCCGCATCATAGTCGCTTGATTTCGTCCAATACGTTGACCGATTTACCTAAAGGATAATCCGCAATCCCTATAGGCTACTATTCTTCCTCGGTCGAATTCAGAAACTTAGTCAAAAGACGCTTGATGTCTTCCACGACGTACCTATAAACGCCAAAAAAAAAACGCACGAAAAAACAACTGCCGTACTTCAAGTCGCCAATCTGTTATCCCCTTACATAGCGCTTGCGGGTGGCGCTACGGTCGCCCGTGATGTGCGTCTGAGCTGCAATGCTAATGATTTGCACATTTCATCGCCCACAAACGCATGATGTAAATTTCACATGATTTGCATGCTTCCTTCAGGGTGTTGCATTTTGTATGGCCAGCAGTATATTATGGAAAAATAGTCATATGGGAATCTAATGATCCATGTCTGCCGGAAGTGTAGTGGTGCATAAGCCAAAAATGAATACCACTAGTGGTTCACTCGTAGGTCTATCATTGTGTTTGCCGTACAGTCAAAAGTATGAAAACACAGGAAAACTGGGTGCAAGAAAACATAATTCCAATTCTACGAATCAACCACTAGTGGTATTCATTTTTGGCTTATGCACCACTTTGCTTCCGGCAGACATGGATCATTAGATTCCCCTTTGACTACTCTTCCATAATATAAATGATTTTTTCTTGTGCTCGGTGACTTAGGGTTTTGTGCGGTCAGCTCTTGTACCATGTACAGGATAGTTAAAATAGTACACTGTAAAAAAAAAAATCTGTGAAGGTACTAAACATTTTCTAGGAAACTGGGATGCCAAGAACTTTTCATGTAACGATAACAGGAAAAATTCATGTAATCGATTCTGAAACTTGATTTTTTGCTGTTAACGTTACAGGAAAAGTTCTTGGAATCCCAGTTTCCAAGAAAAAGTTTAGTACCTTTGCAGATTTTTTTTTTTTTTTTTACAGTGTATGTGTTCTTTCACTGCAAGAAACGACAAATGCTTCTAAATCTTTTAAAATAACCATAAATGAAAACAAGAACGTCTTCTGAGTAATTCCTCATGGTGAAAAGTTTTCTTTACCATGAGAAACTTTATACTTTTGCTGCCACTAAATTTTAAAAAAGTTTAGGAGGCTTTCTCTTTCGCATTCTTTTGGAAATTTTTCAGCAATACTTTCTTTTCTGTTTCCAATTGTAATCATTAGTTTTACTTGTGGAAAAGTGTTCTGATTCTTGACTTTCCTTTACTACTTAAAAGATGGATCATTAATAAAAATGTTTTTCATAACATTAGATCCTAAAGCTTTGTTTTGTTTTCAGATCATAGTAATAAATTTTTGCTCATAACCTGTTACGATGTTATTTATGTCTTTTCTTTGTTTCTCTAATTCCTTTGATCATAAACTTACGTCATTTTAAGTGTTTTTCCTTTTGTTCACAGAAAAAAGAATGAAACGCGTGGATATGATGGATATAAAAATAACTTCGAAGAGTAAGAAGTCGTAAAATCCAGAAATATAAAAGGAGGAAATAACATTCACTTTACTTCATTAGAGAAAAAAAATTAACAGAAATATGAAATGGTCCATTCTCTTGATGAAGAAACATGTGCTGATTTGTTACCTTTAGATCCCTGTTTTTGTTCTTTTTAGCACTTTCCAACAAAGTTGATAAGTGCTGTTTGTCTGTCAGTCTGACCATCTGTCCGTCTATCCAAGCTTTAATTCTCGTTAAATATACTGCGATTTTCATACAATTGATAAAAGTTATTTAGATTCACCAAAGCATGTTTTCTATTGTACACTAAGTATGTAGGATTAATAATTCATTTACAGGAGTACTACTCAAAAGAATTCCGTTACATTCTAATTTATGGGGGAAAATCGTATGAAAAGAATTTTAATGATATTACGCTATTTTATTTCAGATATATTGAAACTGGTATAAAGCTTTGAATTTCACTACGATTACGTTTTAACAAGGCATTCATGCCATTTTTTATTTATTTACATGTGCTCTCAAAAGAATTCCATTGAATTAAGTATATGGTGATGAATCATTTAAAGAGTATTTAAATGTGTGTATGTTATTTCAAATATATTTAAATAGATCACTGAATTTCACTATGATCACATTATAACAGGGCATTCATAGAAATTTTTATTCATTTACAAGGACACATAAAAGAAATCGATTACAATACTCTCCTTGGGTAATAATTGTTGGAATATGCGTTTTAAAATTCGGTATGCTCTTTAAAATTTAATTATGTTTTGTATGTTATTTGTTATATATAAATTCTAAACCTCATATGCAGCGCTGCACAAAAGTATTTATGTGTAATTCTCCTTATTAGAGAAAATTAATGAAGGGGAATTTTCAACTGAGATATATCTATACCTTAAGTGAACTAAATTTTTGCATGCATGCAATTAATAGATACAAATGTATATATCATACATACAGGGTATAGCAAAAATTCGAATAATTTTCCGATTATAGATGAGAACAGCTAAAATTATGTTTTCAAATGTGTTATGCGTTTCCATATGGTTGAATAAGACATAATATTTTAATTTTTTAAACGTTACAATTTTCTTAAATTATTCTGATTGTGTTGGGAAATATTTCATAATTTATGCTTGACGCGTGATTTTTTTTTTCTTGTTTATTTTTACGGTATGTTATCTTCTAAAGATTTCAGAATTACCTGTTTTTCTATTCGAAACCTCAAAAATAAGTTCTACTTTTTAAAAAGGGTTCCAATCCCTTGCATTTCTTGAACTTACGATGTATGAACTGTTAACAAATATCTTTAAAATTATCTTTTGTTTCCAGATCATGGTGATAAACATGATGACAATACTGCCTTTCCTTCATTTGTTTATTTTATTCAACCTGAAACTTACATCATTGTAAGTGGCTAGAATTTTTTTTTTCAACAGAGATACAAAGAAAAGAAAAAAAAATGAGTTATTTAAAAATCATTTGTTTCTCATTTTCCTTCCTTTAAAATTAAAAAAAAAAATTAAGAAGAAGAAGAAGTCATAAAAGGCTCAGAAAAAAATATCTCTTAACAGAAATATGAAGTTAGCACGAAGAAGCATACGAATTTTTTTTTACCTTCAGATCATTCTTTTTTGCTACATTGTAAAAAAAAAAAAAAAAAAAAAAAAAAAAAGTAAAGCTACAGATATAAAGTTACCTAAATCTGTATGGTTATTAACACTCTATCTGTTACCGTACAAGAAAAAATGTAAATCACGAAACTAATTTTTGTAAAGTTACAGAAATTTGTAACTTTACAAACAAGTCTGCTAAAATTACAGTTATCTTACTAAAATTTTATCTGGAACCTGGGTTGCAGTCACATAAAAAATTCTTGGAATCCCAGTTTCCTAAAATATTCTTAGTAACCTTACAGATTTTTTGATTTTCAGTGCAAATCTGTGTCTGTTACATGAATGTTTGCTATTGCCGTAATTTACATGAAAAGTTCTAGGAATCCCAGTTTCCTACAAAACTTTTAGTAACTTTTACAGATTTTTTTTGCAGTGTACTTATTTGTGATTTTATTTTAAATCAAACTACGTAAATATTTGAATATATAGCGAATTTTGTATGACTCGTTGATTTTTTTAAAGTTGTAAACCATATTAGCAACCTTTAAACTATATTTTGCCATTTATTTTTTTTATTTTTAAAATTATAAATTTCTTTAACTTTAAAATTTTATGTAATCGACGAATGTTACATGAATTTTTGCTGTTACCGTTACATGAAAAGTTCTTGGAATCCCAGTTTCCTAGAAAAAGGTTAGTAACTTTTACAGATTTTTTTGCAGTGTAGACGATTTTTGTATCAAGCAAATATTTAAAATTACTTTAAAGATGGAAGCCAAGAGAATGATAATTAAACAGCTCTTCTTTGGTAGCTGATTTTCCACAGATAAAATCTTTACGCAATTAGAATGTGTTAATTTATATCGAACATTTATATATAGAATTATAAATCGAATATTTTATACATTGTAAAAATAAGTTCTGTAAAGCTACTAAACTTTTTCTAAGAAACTGGGATTCCAAGAATCTTTTCATGTAACGGCAACAGCAAAAATTCATGTAAAAGAACAGGTCACAGGAAATTTCCCTGTTATTGTTATATGAAAAGTTTTAGGAATCTCAATTTACTAGAAAAAGTTTAATAACTTTACAGAATTTTTTTACAGTATACTAATTTCTGTAAAGACTGCCCTAGGTCTAAACATCTATTCTTAATTCACACAAAACATCACTGTTAAACGAATTCAATTAAATAATCCGTGGAAAGAAACGAAGAAATCTAAAACGTTATGCAAATAAAATGGCTGCAGACGAGAACGTGAATAGCAGAACTATGCAAGTTGTTATATTAAAGAACTGCGTTTTTGCCCTTATCACAAATAAAACTTGAATGTTTGGCTGCTGCACAATCAATAAAAAAGATTATAAAGATGCAATAAATTGCTGAAGCGGCAAGGTAGGAAAAATGTTGGCAGAATAATAGTTTCTAGCGAGATGCTCATTTGCACTGAACAGTTTTATGATACTATAAATGATGTCGTACATTCAGCAACTTTCGAGAATACACTTGAAACCATTCGAACTGTTAAACGCTTTCAGAACAAGAATTCTGTTATGGATTGAGCTGCTGTATCAAACAATTAAAAATTGCCTTTGAAATTCGCCCATAAAGGGATACAAATCAATGCTAAAAATTACAAACAGGACATATTGGCTACATATGATGACAGTTTGTACCCCAAAAATGATTGGATATTTAAGCAAGTTTTTGCAGCTTCGCACCGAGCTAAATCAACACAGGCTTGGTTACATGGGAATTGTCGAACTTAACCATGCAATAAAATTGGCCACCTACATCACCGGATCTAAATCCTTTATATTATTGAATCTCGAGGTTTCAGAGAACTAAAAGAAATAGCAAAAAACACACAAGTTTGGACTCTCTCAAAACTTTCATATTACACGAATGGAACCGATTACCTCTTAAAATGCTTCGTACTGACGTGGACAGTGGCATAAAGAGATTACCTTTTGTAATCAATAAAGATGTCGTCGATTGAAGTAAAATTATTTCCCAATAGATTTGCATTTTTCATGTTCATCATATTAGCGTATATATCATTTTACATTTTATCTTTGCAAAATAAAATGACTGAGTATTTGTAAAGTGTTTATTAGCCACCCTGTACCTACCCTGTACTACCTCGCGAACTCATAAAAAATCTTCCACACTGTAAAAAAAAAAATCTGCAAAGGTACTAAACCTTTTCTAGAAAACTGGGATTCCAAGAACTTTTCCTGTAACGGTAACAGCAAAATTTCAAGTTTCAGAATCGATTACATGAATTTTTCCTGTTATCGTTACATGAAAAGTTCTTGGAATCCCAGTTTCCTAGAAAATATTTAGTACCTTCACAGATTTTTTTTACAGTGCACCACATTTTGAAAGTACATGAAGTACACTACACTGTAAAAAAAATTCTGTAGAGTTACTAAACTTTTTCTAGGAAACTGGGATTCCAAGAACTTTTCCTGTAATGGTAAAAACAAAAATTCAAGTTTCAGAGACGGTTACATGAAATTTTCATGTTACCGTAACATGAAAAGTTCTTGGAATCCCAGTTTCCTAGAAAAAGTTTAGTAACTCTACATAATTTTTTTTACAGTGTAGTAATACACAAAATATTTCCTAAAAAATATATAGTCTTTGGATCATAGAACATACCTCGCAAATTTTAGATCGGGCATGGACTTTATATGTTTCTTCCAACGATAAGGTCTACAAATAGAACAAATTAATTTTTAGCCATAGTTTGTGATTCAGATGACTGAGAGCCATGCAGCGCGGCTCAAAACCCCTTGGTGCCATTTCCTGGATTACTTCATAATTTCGCGTAACATTAGCAGTTAGCGTCACCCTAGACACCTTAGTACAGACGCACCTCATTTGCTACGTTTGAAAGTACGAATTCTGACTTTTTTTTAACTATCCGCACTTAATGTAAAGAAAGTATTTCAATTGTGATTTGTACACTGTAAAAAAAAATCTGTGAAGGTACTAAACATTTTCTAGGAAACTGGGATTCCAAGAACTTTTCATGAAACGATAACAGGAAAAATTCATGTAATCGATTCTGAAACTTGAATTTTTGCTGTTACCGTTACAGGAAAAGTTCTTGGAATCCCAGTTTCCTAGAAAAGGTTTAGTACCTTTGCAGATTTTTTTTACAGTGTATGTGTGAACACGATAATGCCATTTGACCCATAAAGTGAATATGTTATAAACCAATGTCAAAAGATGTGTATAGATTTTTGTATAAATCGGCCGATAGATTAGGCATTTTAACCAATTTCATGTCATTTGAGGAAAACTCTATAGGAAAAATCTTCAAAGAACTGTGACGTATAAGTGAAATAGTGCGGCCACGTAATCAAGTACTAGTAGTGCACATATAACGTCACTCTCTTCAAAACGGAAGGTTCAGATTTCGAATCCAAAACATTCTGTTGTGTTTGATTTTTTTTTTTCCTCGGTTGGCACTTAAGTGGAGTGATTAAGTGATCAAGTGTTATAAGCTTATAGTTTTCAATTTGGTAAAGTGTATGCACATTGGGAAGGTAGTAATATCATAAAATTTCAGATTCTGTTTTCCGAAATATTAAAATTTTATTCAATTTTATGTTTAAGCAAACCTAAAATATTTTCTATTTCTTTGTTGGTACCAATTTTAATTTATTAGAACATTTTTTTTCTTATAAACATCTTCAACAAGTGTCTTTGATAGATTCTGTTACAAGAAACCTTTATTCATTTTCACCTATGTTGCCACACTTGCGTTTAATTACTTGTCAGTTCTAACGCAAAAAGAGCATTAAATAGCGCATTTGCAAATTTTCAATAGTTTCTGGTAAGCCGAAATTTCCACTCAATTCCCTTCTTCCCTGATGCAAAAATTAAAGAATTTTCACACTTAGCAGTAAAAAGAATTTTTTTAAATGCATACAAACTGGATTGATTTCAAGTTTTCGTAAACCTTTTTTATTACTTAATTCGCTCTTTTTTAAAGCTCAAATTTGCAATTTTACTTATGCAATAGGAAGAAATATATATATATTTCTTTCGTGAAGTTCTTTTCGAAAGTAATGCTTAGAAACTTGTTACAGATATAGACTAGGAAGCAACAGCACAGACAACCACCTCATCGAGTTCACGGCTGTAATTCCAGAATTAGTAAAAACTCGATTCACATATGGAAACGCAATCGGTCAGCCGAGTCATATCTTGGTGTAAATCATTTAAAAATCCGATTTTATCGTTTGACTTGAAGGTTTACCATTATGTTTTGTTGCACCCAAAGGTATGAAAGCATAGAGGACTGGGAGCAGCAAAACATACGAGTAAACTTGCGATTCAACCACTAAAATCGGGTTTTTAAGTGTTTTCCACCAAGATATGACTTGGCAGACGATTGCATTTTAACATGATAGTCGAGTTTTAACTAGGTATGAAATTTCAGCCGTAAACTCTATGAGTTGATTACCTGTGCTGCCACCTCCCGGTTTTATAATGTACAATGAAAAGATCCGCAGACATAAAGTAGGCTTGCCTTTGGGGGAAAACTAGAAATTCAGTTAAGACTAATATCCTGTTCAGATCGAATATTTAAAATATTTTAGACCGCGAAACTCTCTGAGAGAAACCCACAAACTCTCTCAGTGAGTTTGACTTTTTCGACTTAATAGAGCCAGTAATAATCACTCTGGTTAGCTATAAAGATTCGCATTTATTGATTGGCTGTTACAGCTGGTTTTAGTTTATGCCCAGGCATACACTTTACATTTGTTCATATCTCAGACAAAGTGAGTTCATTGGATTATTTTAGATGATTTTATGACGTGAATAGACATTTAATTGCAGGAGGTTATCATCTTGCCAAAATGGAAACCTAACATATCTTAACCCTTTGAATTCGAAAAGTGATTCTCATTGGCCACTAGAGTTCCGTGTAAATGGGGGCTTCAAATGCTGTGAACACCAGTATTTTAAATTAATTTTCTTAACCTTAGCTAAATTTCGAATAATCTGTGATAAAAGATGGCAAAATAAATTGTAAAATAATAGTGGTGTCCAAAGCATTTGACGTCCCGATTTATGAGGGACACCTGACAACACTAGTTTTGACTGAGGGTCATCTCTCAAGTGCAAAGGGTTAATTATATAATCTGAACAAGGTATAAACAATTTATTAAAGCATTACGAGTCATAGTGATAAGACACTCTTTTTTTTCTCCTGACCGTACGAATAGCGCTAAACATATAAAAGCCTAAGATTGTTTATTAGCTAACCCTCCCGGGTTCGTGATAATATTCTTAAATGAACCTTAACTAATTTTAATATTACTTATACACTGTAAAAAAAAAAAAAAAAAAAAAAAAAAAAAAAAAAAAAAAAAAAAATCTGCAAAGGTATTAAACCTTTTCTAGGAAACTGGGATTCCAAGAACTTTTCCTGTGACGGTAACAGCAAAAATTCAAGTTTCAGAATCGATTACATGAATTTTTCCTGTTATCGTTACATGAAAGTTCTTGGAATCCCAGTTTCCTAGAAAATATTTAGTACCTTCACAGATTTTTTTGTACAGTTTATTAGCTTAAAAATGTAAATAGAATGTTGAAATGAAGTGTAATATATCGTAACAGTTAAGAACCAACATACAATAGATCAGATGGTTTCTAGAAGTCACGTCTGTGTATTGTAAGAAAAAAATCTTATAATTATCTTAGAAATGACAAAATTTCAAGCACTGCAATTTTTAATTTATTTGTTGAATAATATAATGAAATAAAAGTATAATTCATGCATAGTGAATGATTTCCTGAAATATATGTAAATATGAATTAAAGATACATTTATATGTTACATTACGATTATTGGTGTAATTTCACAGTCTTATTTCGACGAAGAGAGAAAATAGAACGACATCTATCGAAGAATTTCAAAAACTTGTTTTTCTTGTGAACTTTTGGAGATTTTTCCTTAAGTGAAGAATCTATATTCTGTGATAGGATGTCTTCGGTATCAGCTTCTGATTTTAAATCTGAAACATCAGTTGTAGTTGGAGCCAAGGAGTTGTCATTATCGAAGTCTTTTGGATTCGCTGGTGTTTCTTTCACAGCATCTCGAGCTTTTTTTATAATATTTTTCAGTTGATTTTTAAGTCGACGATTAAACTCGGCATTTGACATGCGCTGCATCTCATCATATACTTCTGATTGCTTTTTAATCCAGATCTTATCAGGTTCTAAAAGATTGCCACTGTATTTCTTTTCAGCCAGCAGTGGATGCTCTAAAACTCGGTGAATATTTGGTCTATCTTCTGGTCTATATCGAAGCAGGCCTTGTAAGAGATTCAGGGCGTAAAAAAGATCTCTGTTTGTCAGCTTCACACAACGATGAGCTTCTTTCATCAGTGATTGGAAAAAAGGCATCTGCAAGCACTTGTACACAATTGGGTATATTTCATTGATCCATTTGGTTTTCCCCCACAAATGTCTTTCCATCCAACGATTTGAAAAAATGTAAAATACAACCATGCCTGCGGAATAAACATCAAATGCAGCTCCATCCACAAAGGGACGTTTACCACCTACTTCTTCTGGCCATGCCTCAGGGGCACAATAGTACTGAGGTAATGCATATTTGTTTGTAGGTGTATTCAACTTATCCAGAGAGCTGAAGTCGCAGATGACTGCGATATTCTCAGTTGTAATCAGTATGTTGTCTATTTTCAAATCCAAATGGCAAACTTCGGAACGATGTAAGTAATCAAGCCCCGTAAACATGTCTCTGAGCCACTTTACAGTAAGTTGAAAAAATTCTGGTTTGTAACGGGCTGCTCCAACATGCCACTCGTGAAGAACATTTATCAGGCAATTAGGATGATGCGGCATCAGAAATATGTCCGCACTTTTTCCACGAATGATGTCTAGGACAGGAACAATATTCTTGTGACTAAGTTTAGGCCATAATGATAATTCTCCAGGCGAAGTCATATCTGGATGCATTATTTTGGCAGCCAATATTTGTTTGCTTCTTTTCGACTTGACGGCCAATACATCACCAAAAGATCCTCGACCAATTTCTTCAATATATTTGTATGCATTCTTTGATAGGATCTTGATGGCCTTTTTCTGAATGGTATCTCTATCGGGGATAAAAACAGGTTCCTTCTTGGAAACTTTCATGACTTTAAACTTGATAAACGTTCAAATTGTCAAAAAATGTTTATATTTTTTTCAATAAATAAATAAGTATGGAAAAAAGATCACAAATATTTTGTTTAGCTATGGAAAACTTTTTTAAATACTTTAATCGCTTTGATAAATCGCACAAAGTTAATCGCTTGCAATTATCAATGATATTAAAGTTGAAATAATTGATTAAATTGTTGTCCGAATTAAGTTTGCAATAATTAATTCTTTAAAGCATTGTTAAGTTTTATGTGTATGTATTATTTGAAGCGAACAACAATATAAAATAAGAGACATAACAAAAATAGTAAATAACAAGATTTATTGCTGAATTTTCTTTTTTAACTATTGTTGTAAATCTTATATGATTACATCTATATTGTTGCTGTATTTAGCAAGCGTGGCTTGGCTCAAACCTAATTTAATTGTTGAAACCAATGTTTCTTACTCCATTTTTGGGAATCTACTGTTGCCAGTTTTACTCTCTTAATTTTATCTTTAATATTTTTCATTTTTTTAAGATGTTGTTCGAGATTTATCAGAGGGGTCCAAGTTCGAATGCATTGTAAGACATGGATAGTGTGTTGCCTCTTTGTAATTTAAGAAATATGTAATGTATACGAAATAATATGCTAAATAAAAATAGTTCTGAATTGAAGGGGTCCAAGTTCGAATGCATTGTAAGACATGGATAGTGTGTTGCCCCTTTGTAATTTAATAAATATGTAATGTATACGAAATAATATGCTAAATAAAAATAGTTCTGAATTGTCGTTGTCTCTGTGTGTAATGGATTTTTCAAGGCGAAAGTCATAGCTTCTATAGGTCTCAAACCAATGTCAGATTTGCCCAAAGAACTCAAAGTACTTGAATCGTGCATTGTGCTCGAAATTGATTTTGCGTGTAGCAGTAGAGGGGAAAAAAATAATAGAATTCTGCATAAATAATCTAAAAAACTTTGTAAAATCACCATAAAAAAGAAAATTAAACAGGACGCGTTTCGAGCTTCAAAAATACCGCTCGTCATCAGTTAATCCAAACACGTGTCACAAGGGACAGAGTAGAAAATATTTTGTCCCTTGTGACACGTGTTTGGATTAGCTGATGACGAGCGGTATTTTTGAAGCTCGAAACGCGTCCTGTTTAATTTTCTTTTTTATGGTGATTTTACAAAGTTTTTTAGATTATTTATAAATTTATCGCCAGTGATTTCGGTGTTTCTCAATATAGAATTCTGCATGGTCAGGATTACTCAGTTTGAAACTGATAAAAATAATTTCATTAACCCAAACCCCTACACACTTCAAGCTGAAACTGATCCGAAGCAAATCCAAATTGAAAAGAAAGAAAACCGAATCAATATTTTAATACAATTATGTTTACAGATTATATCTCTAATATCTATATTATCTATTTTGTATAAAAATGAACAACTTTACAACACTCAATGCTAATCAAATTTACAATTTTATCATTTGCAAAATATTCAGGATTTTCTTTTGAAAAATATGGCTAATGTTATTAATGAGAGTAGTTTCTCACTAATGAGGAGAATAGAAAACCAATCCGAAAGCGACTCCACCCCGAAATATTTAAAGTTAACTCTACTAGAGTCCTAATCCGCAACGATAAAAGCTACATCAACCCGAACTTATCCGAAATGCAAATCGGGTTGTTTCGTATTTCAATAAAATACGATTTTCCTAATACGATGGAAGAATCGAGTTAGTTGAATTGGTTCTAAAATCGATTGCAAGATTGATTAGGACAAAGAGAAACAAAGTTAAATAAAAACATGTAATATAAATAATCTAAAAATGACAGCAAACACTGTAACAGGATACTGTGCGCTTTGCTCCCATACAACCGTTTATGTTGTACGAATTTTAACGGGGAGAGGTCTCTAACGCAAGACACATTTCGATACGCGCTTAATTATTGTTAATACTCTAAACAATGCAACGAGACTTTGCACAGTTGGCGCTCCAATCTAAAACTTCATCCCTCAGCATTAAATAATAATAATAATAATAATGAAATATGTGTAAAATTAGGAATTTTCTTAATATAAAATTTAATTATAATAGATTTTTGTTTTATTTACATATATTAATCTTTCTGAAATAATTAATTAATTATTCTGACATATAATGAGGATTTTGCTTGTTACAAATTACCACAGAATGTATAAATTAAAATAGTTTACTTAAACAATGCAGAGATTTTAGTAATAAATAAAAAAATAAGTAAAATAAACGATTATGAAACTATCGTTGAAAGAGATTAATGACTTTGTTAGTTAGAAGATAAAAAATTGTAGACAGTCAAGTAAAAGTGGCTTGAATAAAAGAAAAATATTCATTTTGTAACAAACTTGAGTGTGTATGTATAATACTGCGGAAAGAGAACTTTTGGTAAAAATCTAGTTGATTTTATTTTCAAAATAAGAATAAAATGTCAGCTGAAATAAAAGGTAAAGTTTAGCAAAGTTCTTGACAGCATTATGCAAAGTAGAATTCTACAGCTAAAACTTGAACAATAACAATTATATTATTCTGCGGCTTTCTTAGAAACAAAAAAGGTCACTTTAACAGAAAGGGAAACGCAAATTGAACAATTTGCAACAGAAATATATACACAGAAATAATAACAATTTGCTATAAAATCCCTAGATATATTCACAAACACAACTTCTTATTGAAAGCTTCATTAATGGTTAAATGGATCATACAAGTTGAGGCCATTAATTCCCATGACTAACGTAACTGTAAGAGAACTGAAAATCATCAAAACACGGTAAAGCTTTTATCTGAAAGATCGTTTATCTGCGCATGTAAAATAAATTCGGCGCCCTTCAGAAGCAAATGGTTGACTTTGAAGCACGAATTAAAACGTAGTTGTTAATTTTTTGTTGTCGAAGTCGATATGGAGCAAAAAATAAACATTAAATTCTGCTTAAAATTGAGAATATCTGCTATAGAAACATACAAAATGCTGAGAAGAATTATCCCGTTCACTCACTTTTGAATGGTTTAGCCGTTTTCGGGACGGCCACGAATTTGACGAAAATGACACGCACAATAGATGGTTGCATTCCATTTGCACGCCAGAAACAATTGATAAAGTTCGTGAGCTTCTGACTTCGAATGGCCAATTGACTATTCGAATAATAGCCAATAAACTGAATATTTTCCAAATAGGAAAGCAGAAAGATTTGCATACATCAGTGCAACTGGGCATTTTTCGTGTACGAACTTTAAGTGCAATTTACTTGATTTCTCTTAAAGTCAGAGCAACCTATCCAATGGCGCCAACTTATGGGCACATTAGAAGCAAAACCTAACCCATTCAACCTAACCCAAATAATCCAGCCAAAGTATTATTGTCTTTTTATGATAGAGATAATAATGTATGGTTACAATATATAGATGTATTTTGCAAAGAAATTCTTGGTGAATACATTCAGATTCATTCATTTATTTGTTATAGTCTAACTTTATAGCTTTGAATTAGCAAATAAATGTATGCAGCAGTAATGGTAAGCTGTTTTCAGACACATTTCCGAATTTATTTTTCAGCTTAAATGCACGAAAATCGCAGGTATTTAGAAACTAAGAAATCAAATATATATATATATATATTTTTTTTAATAAGATTAAATGATTTTTCAAAAGATATTGTCAAGGACTTTGAAACTGACTTTTGAGAAACGCTACTTTTTATTCCTTTGAGTTTGTTTGTAGTCATACTCATACTATAGTAATAAATATTAGAAATCATAAAATGAAGACCACATATGAGAACATAGTTTTATAAAATCACAACTTTATTCTATTTCAAAAAATTCTTACTTCACTATCGTAACTTTCCCACTTATCCCCTTATCGTCAAAGGCAACAAAATGCCCATGTCAATTTGATCCCACCCAATATTTTTCAAAAGTTGGTACGACAGAATTTTTCAATACACCTAAGAGTCTATACCCCCCAATGTCTGATCACCGGAACGATTTTTTCAAAAAATTTCAAATACCCACTCAGTTTGTATCAGATAGCAGATAGAATTTTAGCACAAACAAAAGTAAATATTCAAAGCCCGCCTCAGTCACTTTTCATACTGTTTTACTTACTAGGAAACTGCAAGAAGTGTAATTCACCGATTTTGACGAAAATGGTATCGTTGGAAAGATCTCATCAAGAGCAATAAGAAACTCAATGGAACTACCCGTCGCAAATGAGCCGTTTTCGAGATATCCTCAATTTATGTCACGTAATTAGTACATACTTAATGGGGGACAGAAAAAAATTTTAGTCTCGATTTTAACGAAAGTGGTATCGTTAAAAAGATATCATCATGAGAGAGAAAAATCTCAATAGAACTACCCGTCGGAAATGAGCCGTTTTTGAGATACCCGATAATTTATGCCACGTGGCTAGTGCATACTGTTCTAGTGCACATTTAATCGCGGGACCACAAAAAAAAATTTCTAGATTTTGATGAAAATAGTGTTGTTGCAAAGATATCATTGTGAGAAGTAAAAATTCTCAATGGAAGTAACCATCTGAAATGAGCCGTTTTCGAAATATCCAACAATTTATGTCACTTAATGCAGTTTCCCAGCAATGTGCATTAGCAACGTGACACAAATTGTCGGATATCTCGAAAACGTCTCATTTCCGACGGGTGATTCGATTGAGTTTTTTAATCCTCACTATGATATCTTTTCAACGATACCACTTTCGTTAAAATCGAGAATAAAAATTTTTGCGGTCCACCATTTAAGTGTGCACTAGCCACGTGATTGTCGGATATCTCAGAAACGGCTCATTTGCGAAGGGTAGTTCTATTGAGTTTTTTACTGCACTCGATGAGATCTTTCCAACGATACAACTTTCGTAAAAATCGGTGACTTACACTTCTTGCAGTTCCCTAGTTAGAAACTAACTCTAAATGTATGTATTTAAAAATAACAACAATAATAAAATGCCAATAAAATGTTTTTAGCTACAAGTAGCAGTTATTCCTTATTAAATACAAGATTCCGAGATATAAAATAAACAAAAGCAAATTTTAATTTCATGTAGCGTATTGTAATTCATTTCACCAAGAACGAAAATTTACTGGTGTAATTAATTACTTGCTGTGCATCTAATAAACAGGGCAAAAATAAATGTTGCAGGAGTATTTTAAAGCTCGTGAAAATAAATATTTGAAAGCGACAAATATTCCATGTTGTCGCCAACTAGTAAAATAAATGAGTTCGCACTGGAATCGTCCCACTGCGTTTTATTATATTTAGAAAATTATGAAAATCGAGAAATTTATAATTTTACGTTGATTTGTAATTCATAATTATTTTGAATTTTCTTATTTGTCTATCCAATCCAACCATGAAGTCATCAAAATAATAGTATCCAAAATAAATGTGTGTCAAAGCTTGTAGTCAAGAATGGTCTCTAATGTTCTTGTAGGGCAAAGGTGGAAAGTGTATTAAAATTGTCATAAAATTTCAGATTCCATATTTCGAAATGTAAATACTATTCTGAATTTTATCTTAAATCAAGTCTGCAATCTTTTTTATTTTTCTATCGATACCAAACCGATTCTATAAGAATATTCTTTTTATAAATGATTTTACCAGGAAGGTTTTTAATAGACTATATAGTAAGAAGCCTTTATTCAATTTCAACTATATTTCCAAACTTGCATCCATTACTTGTCAGTTCTGGCGCAGGAAGAGCATTAAATTACGCGTCTAATTTTCAGTAGCTTCTAGTAAGTCGAACTTTCCACTCAATTTTCTTCTTCCCTAAAGCGAACGTTATACACTGCTCAAAACAATTAAAGGATATTGCAGTTTTAGGTGGATTTTGTATCTGGGAAACTTTTTAGCTGATTGATACATGGTCGACAGACATAGTAGGTTATATGAGAATAAATTACACATGTTTGGCAGAAAAAAAATCCCTGTCGACTGGGCCTATAGGTGGAGGTAGATTTCGAAGAGTGCTCATTTTAACAAAATATATATATATATGATTAGAGATAAACCCAGTTTAATAACTTCATTTGGTCGTTTATAAAAAAAATTTAATTTCATTTTTCTGCAAAAACTGGTTTTATCAGAATCATCTTAAGAAAAATTCAGCTCAAATGCCCATTTTGACAACATAATTTGAAATAAATTCTGAATTTATTAAAAAATCGACCAAAACAGTACATTATACAGTTCCTAAATAACAAAAAACTGTCAATTGAATGCATTTGAGAAAAAAAATGAATTTAAAAATGAGTCATAAAATAACCGATTTGTTGTTTGAATACATAACTTAATTCTTTAATCATGATTGCTTCGGAAAATTTTGTGCGAAATACTCACTTTGACAGCATTTTTAAAAATATATTCTATCTTTATCAAAAAACTGGCCAATGCGTCACAGTATATAGTTCCTAAATAAGAAGATCTGTAAATTGGATGCGTTTGAGAGCGAAAATGGATTTTAAAACGAGTCATAAAAAAAGCAATTTGCTATGTGAAAACTTCCTTAAATTTTCAAATCACGAAGACTTCGGGAAATTCACTGTTCAAAATACCCTTTTTGGTAGTCTTTTTCGAAATATATTCTGTCTTTATCAAAAACCCGATCAATGCATCACATTATATAGTTCCTAAATAAGAGGATCTGTAAATTGGATGCGTTTGAGAGCAAAAATGGATTTAAAAACGAGTCAGAAAAAAATGCAATTTCTTATTTGAACACTTCCTTAAATTTTCAGTCAGGATGATTTCGGAAAATTCTGTTCAAAATACCCTTTTTGGTAGCCTTTTTTTGAAATATATTCCGTCTTTATCAAAAAACTGACCAATGCATCACATTATATAGTTCCTAAATAAGAGCATCTGTAAATTGGATGCGTTTGAGAACAAAAATGGATTTAAAAACGAGTCAGAAAAAAACGCAATTTCTTATTTGAATACTTCATTAAATTTTCAGTCCCGATGACTTTGGGAAATTCTGTTCAAAATACCCTTTTTGGTAGCCTTTTTTGAAATATATTCTTTCTTTATCAGAAAATTGACCAATGCGTCAGTTTATACAGTTTCTAAATAAGAGGATCTACCATTTGGATGCGTTTAAAATCAAAAATGAATTTAAAAATGAATCAGAATATAAGCAGTTTGGATTTGAGGTTTTTTTCTCCAACTCCTATTTTTGTTTAATTTCTTTTTGCTATACGAACTGGTCCTATGAAAAACTTGTCAATATAAAAGTTGTAGATATTTTTAAGAAGATGTAAAATAAATTTAATCAGATTTGATATCTTAAAAATTGACGGAGTTATGGATTTTTCTCTTTTTTTCACCGCCCTTTTTCTTTTCGTTTTTAATTTTTTTTCATCGGTAAAAGTGGGTCCTATCAAAAACTTGTAAATACAAAAGTTTTAGATAATTTTAAGAACATTTACAAAAAATTTAGTTGGACTTGATATCTTGAAAATTGACGAAGTTATGAATTTTTTTCTCTCAAAACCCCTGTTTTTTTCGCCCCTTGAGCCCACTTCCAAATTTATCAAAAATCTGTCATGCATAAACTTTTGGCCCATTTTTAAGAAGTAATATAAACTTTAAACCGATTCGATATCTACTTTAATTAAGAAGTTATGGCGTTTTTTCGGTTTTCACAAAAACGCCCCCTATTCTGACCCCCTTGGTCCGATTTTGTCCATTAACGAACTTAGCCGAGATTTTATCCCCTTTGATTTTATGTACGAGTTTGGTGGAGATTGGTGAAGAATTATAGAAGTTATCGTGTCCATAAAAAAGTGAGATATATAGATAGATATATAAACTGGTGCGATTGCAATAGGTAGTATTTCATACGAAATCTACCTAATAAACTGGTGCGATTGCAAAAGGTAGTATTTCATACGAAATCTACCTAAAATGCATTTTATTGCGCATTTATGTACAAAAGGAAAAAAACACAATTTGTGCATATGAGAAAAAAAGAATAAGAAAAGGAGTTTTCTTCAAAGAAAATCATTTTCAGTAGGGGGTATGGTTTCCACGGGCGGCCAGCAACGTTGAACACCTTTGAGGCATGGACTCAATGAGGCTATTAATGACGAGTTGGGGTATTCTGCCCCACTCTTCCAGAAGAGCTCTTTCCTGTTCTTGGAGAGTTTGTGGGGGTTGTTGACGGCCAGAAACTCGTCTTCCTAGAGCGTCCCAAACGTGCTCGATTGGATTCATGTCTAGAGAACACGCTGGCCATTCCATTCGAACGATTCCTTCCTCGAAAAGGAAATCCTCCACCAGGTTTGCACGATGTGGCCTGCAGTTATCGTCCATTAAAATGAAGTTATTTCCGATTGCTGCAGCGTAAGGGACTACAATAGGTCTGAGGATCTCATCCCTATATCGGCGACCAGCCAGAGCTCCATCTCGAATGATGTAGAGGTCAGTGCGCCCGTCAATGGAGATGCCACCATACACTAACACTCCTCCACCGCCAAATCTGACACTTTCGTGCACGAACGCAGGATTATTTCTACTGCCTCGGTCCCTCCAGATGAAAATACGCCTATTATCCGGATGCACAGAAAAACGGGACTCATCAGAAAACAGAATATTGCTCCATTCATTTCTCCTCCAGTTGACATGCTCGGTTGCCCACTCCCTGCGGTCGCGACGATGCCTTGATGTTAATCTAACACATACCATCGGTCGGCGAGCATACAGACCTACAAGCATGGAGCCGGTATCGGACAGTCTGAGTTGAAATCGTGGTGCCTGTAGCAGAGCGAAGGTGTTGTTGGAGAAGAGTAGTGTTCATGTTTCGGTGTCTCCGAGCAGTTAACGCTAAATACCGATCTTCGTTGGGCGTTGTTGCCCGTCTACGACCTTGCCCTGGTCTTCGGCCTGCACATCCACTCTCCAAAAAACGGTTCCAGATCCTGGAAATGACACTTTGTGATACTCCAATGGCTTGCGCTACTTCGGCTTGAGTTTGGCCCCCTTCTAACCTACCAACAATTCTCCAAGCTTCTGAATCTGTCAAATGACTTCGCTGAGACATCGTACTCATCGAAACAAAGCAATCACTGAATGCCGATCATCCTTGTCTTCATTCTCTTTTATCCAGTTGAAAGTCAAATTTCATTCGCTGCCGCTGAAGCGACGTTTTTGGCGTCGAACTCAAAATTTGCATACTCCACAGTTTGAAAACCAGAAAAATTTGCATTTGTGATTCTCTTCTTCTATTTTCGGCAAAAAAAATTTCGTTTATATCTTTATTTTATATAAAACTTCAAATATCCTTCAATTGTTTTGAGCAGTGTAGAATATTCACCTTAGCAGTATAAAAAAAAAATTCCTTTTTAAATATAATTTTTAATTTTTTTTTTTTTTTTTTTTTTTTTTTAGAATTTTAGTTATGCAATAGAAAGTTGTACAAGTTTCTTTCGTATAGTTCTTTTGGAAATCAATATTTAGAAAATTATTACTACTAATGTGTAGTGACATATTGTTAGAAAAGAGATCAACATATCTAAAATAGATTTAACTGCTGGCAAAACTGGATATTGAATTAAAATTACGCAATTTTTTAAAATATGACTATAATGATTTGATTCTTCTAATCCAACAAACAGCTTGAAGCTTAGAAACATTACTTTTTTTATTATTGGTCATATAACAAAAGCCGAAGTTATATGACTGTCATCAACAGTTCCGGAATGACAATTTTATATCCCAGACTTCTATTTTTTACTTGCGGCAGGTACAAAATCGCCAAATATTTTTCCTTGGCCATCATCAAGTCATGCACTGTAAAAAAAAATTCAAGAGGTTACTAAAAATTTCTTAGTAAATTTGTATTCCACAGACTTTTTTAATAACCATTACAAACTTTTTTTTTTTTTTTTTTTTTTTTTTTTGCAAGTGAAACAAACATTTTTTTTGTAAACTGAACAAAAGAATTTTTTGTATAACTAACTTAAAACTTTTTAGTATGAGCCACCAAGCAAATTTTAGTTATAGCTTTAAAATTATTTTTAGTAATCATTACGTGTGCCCGAAAAGCAGGAGTCTCCTTCGAGCTGCATCCAGTGGGTAAAAAGACAGACTTCTGAAACGGAAGATTTTCGGCAAAGCCGCAATAGATGGCAGCACCAAACATTGCTACCTGCTCTATTTTGACATGTTTCTAAAGGGGAGGGAAAGTTCAGAGATCATTAACCATGGCAACAGCTACGACAGGATTTTCATAATCCCTTTATTTAACAAGTACTTACATTGCATACATTCGGTGCATATTTGGTGGCGGCCAGCATTGCACCCAGGTACTTTCAGTCTGGAGTTCGGTGCTATAACCACTAGGCTATCACGGCCACACTAAGTGAGTTTTAGTAATAGCTATTAAAAATGTAAAACTATTAACTCTATTCGTTGCTAGCTTTTTTCTAGTAATTCTTACAGATTCCTTGTAACCGAGTAAGATTACTAAAAATTTTTTAGTAATTACAAGGATCACTAAAATTTTTTTAGTAGATCGACCCTTTTTTTTTACAGTGTGGGACTTTCATAAACAATTACGGTTTTCATATGCGAGACGGCCGTTTTAATCAATTTTTTTTTTTTTTTTTTTTTTTTTTTCGAATAAAACTGCTTGAAAGTTGCTAAAGAATTCTTGATACTTTTATCTTAGCTGGATCAAAAACTTGCCAATAACATTTTTTAACTCACCCGATAACATATTTTTGTTTTTCACGTGGTAAATTAAAATAATGTTTTGATGTTAAAATTAAATATCAAAATTTATGGTATTATATATATATATATATATATATATTAGGAATGAGGAAAAATCGTGAATTTTAAATATCTCTGTTTAAAATTAAAGTTGCGTATTTTACATAAAATGAGTGAAAGGATTTTATTTTAAATGAAATTAATAAAATACGAATAGATGCGACAGGAATTATTCTTGGTGATTCATCCCCTTTATCCCGCTATAAATTAACGATTTTTTTATTTTTCTATCAGAATCTTCGATTTGGTAAAAAGTTGAACAAGTAAATTAAATTATAAATAAAAATAACTTGATACAACGCTTAACAGTACATTTAAGGGAGACCAAACTGGTCACCAAGGGCGGCTAGTTATTTTATAATTGTTAACGTTGTGCATTTGTTGCATCGTTTAATGTATTGGTGGCATTTGTTGATTTATTCCATATTGGTGCAAACAATGAGGGGGGAAAAGAGATAAGCTAGTATTCTATGATCATTAAACAAACATACTTTTTGCAATTAATGAGCTAAATTTCACTTATTAATAGTTATGAAAAAAATTACTGTTTATTGATGAAATTTGTATCATAATTTTATGTTTGGTAATTATAAATGTTATTAGTTTAAATCATTTTATTTGTAAACCCAACAGAGAGAAGTCACGAAAATTTTATATTTGAAAGAAATCCATACCAAATGGCCTCCATGACTTTTTTATGGGAAGTGGAACTCTGGAAAATACTAGGTTGAGCAAAATGTTCTGGGAAATTTGCGTAGTTATGCACAAATTAACAACAAAAGCAACCAGGACTATTCTTCAAAGTAGAGACCATCATAGTGCTCGACTTTCTGCCGTCGTTCTGCAAGATTCCGAATTTGCTGTAAGTACCATGGCGGCTCCATGGAATAAAAAAAAGCTCTTGACATGCTTCTTCAACTTCATTTAAGAATTCAAATCGATGACCCTTGTAAAAGTGTTGCATTGATCGAAAGAGACCCTAATCGGATGGAGTTACGTCTAGACCGAAATTCCTAAACTCCTATACATTACTAGTACTCCTATATACGATGTAAATTCTTTTAACTATTACATTAAAAATTTCCAACGACTTTTTGTCAACCTAATATAAATTTCAACTTTTGTTTTTTAAAACCTTACTATTAAGTCTGAATTCGCCCTCAAATCAAATTTATACATTTTTTTTAAATATAAATAACAAGTTAATTTTATTAGAACATTCTTTTCATATAAATAAATATCTTTTCCGTAGAGGGTTTTGATAAACAGTATGCCTTTATTCAGTTTCAACAATGTTGCCAAACTTGCAGTCATTACTTGCCACTTCTGGCACAGAAAAAAACATTAAATTGTGCATCTATTTTTCAGTTAGCTTCTAGCATGGCGAAGTTTCCAACCAATTTTCTTCTTCCCTGAAGCGAACATTTGAGAAAATTTTAACTTAGCATTATAAAGAAAATCATTTTTAAAGCACATCCAAAATGAATGTTTTTCAAGTTTTCCTGAACATTTTTTTTTTTTTCGTATAATATCGCATTTTTTTAGGTAAGTATAATATATTACTTTCGTATACATCTTCTTTTCATGTTCATCATTAGGAAATAGCTAAATTGTCTGTGAACTTGTTATTCTTATTAAAAAAAACCTTTGAATTTTTATGGCAAAATTAATATTATACTTTTTTAATTAATATATGTGTGTATTTAAACAGTATTTAAAAGAAAACAATGTGCATGAAAATGTTAAGGTTTTAAATTTTCACAATTAGACAATTTTTGACACAGCAAATAAGAAAAAAAATCTTTATAATAGTGCGATTTATTTATAGTTTTCTTAAGCAATATCTATAAGATCGTTCCACATTTTTTAAAATTTGTATTTACTTATTTATCTATTTATTTTTAATTCAATACAGAATCAGGATTGCAGAGTCTGAGTCAGGATGATTTTGGGGTAAAAAAGTGTGTTTTTAGCGACTCCGACTCCAGATTTTTGTTCATAGACCGGGAGGCGGCAGCACAGACAATCACTTCATCGAGCTCACGGATGAAAATCTGGGATTGGTTAAATCTCGATTCACATATTAAAACACAATCGGTCTGCCAAGTCATATCTTGGTGGAAAACAACTATAAAATCGATTTTAGCGATTTGACTCGTACACTGTAAAAAATCTTGTTCTAGTTTGAACCATGTTTTGGTGTTCAAGAGCTGCTACTGTAAGATGATGAAATCTTGTACCATGATTTAGAGCTCCTGTTGAACCATAGTACCAATAGTTGGAACATGATTGAAATAGGAAACTCCAAATATTGGTGCGAGATTTCACCATCTTATGGTGGCAGCTACTAAGCAGAAAAATTTGGTTTAAATTAGGACAAGATTTTTAACTGTGTAAGTTTACCATTGTGCTTTCTTGCACCCAAAAGTATAAAAACATGGAGGGTTGGGAGCAGGAAAGTATAATGGTAAACCAACAAGTCAAACGATAAAATCGGATTTTTAGGTGATTTCCACCAAGATATGACTCGGCAGACCGATTGCGTTTCCATATGCGAATCGAGTTTTAACTAATCTTAGATTTTCATCTGTGAACTCGATGAGGTGATATTCTGTCTGCCGCCTCCCGGTCTATCAACAATTTGAAGTGAAATCAAATCAATTGTATTTAATTTTAAATTTAAAAAGTAATTATTGTTTTTATTTATGAAATATATAATTAATAAAAATGTAATTATTTTTCTTTTTATTGGAATGTTTAATGAATAAATAAAGAGGCCATTTTATATTTGCCTCAATGCGTCAATCGTTAACCCCTTCGCGACGCACAGTGGGGCAGGAAGCCTCCAAAGTTGGCAAAAAATAAAATTTACTTTGAACAAAAAAAGCACATAGCGGATTCTTTTGTAGAAGAAAAGTAGTAAAATTTTAAACTTTTACATAAGCTAAATAGTAATTTATTAATTGATTTACAAACCTTTTTCAATATTTTTTGTAGAAAAATGAGTTAAAAACAAGAATTTAAGAGAGTTTTATACGAATTAGATATTTATAAATCATCCATAATATCGCATTAAAAAATGTAAACATAATTAGTAGTTTTAATTATTCTCAAGCAAACCTTATAATGAATATTAGCGACTCGTTTCGAAGGATTGGATCAACCTTTCTCAGGCAAAATGTACGTATTACTATAAAGACAGCAGAAGAAAAACTGTATCTGTTGTTTTAGTGCTAACACTCACTTTTTGTTTTCCTGTTTTTCAGATCTTAAACTCATACATACTCGTACACTAACGAATATGTAGAATTAGAATTGTATAACCGTTTTACTCTTGATATTTTTGATCGTCCAGAACAAATTCAGACGAAATATGAAGATGGGCACGTTTGCTTTTCATTACGCTTCTGTTTGTTTTTCAAATCGAGGAAATGAAAGCGATTTGCCAAGCCACTCTTTGTTTATTCTAAAGCATTTCCCTTGTTTCGCCAGGCTTTTGCTCATCGGAATTTATATTAAACTTTAAAACATTTAATCTTCTTTTCATTTAAACTACTTGTTCGTAGTTTCTCCGATTATGGAGCTCTTATACCATAAAATCACATTACTTTTCAAAAGTTTTTTGTTAAAACATTCCATGATAGTCTGTTTCATTTAAATACATTGTTTTGTGATAAACAATGCATTAAAATTCGTATTTAACAAAGAAAATATTTATAATCATGTTTGGCACACCCGTACACTAACAAAAATTTAAGGATGATTAGCTATAAAAATGACCATACAATTAAAAAAGTGGCAAAAAAGAGCAAGATTTTCTGGCATATTTGTCCTTTTAAAACTCATACTTAGTTGAAAAAATTATAATTAACACTTAATTCGCCTTAATTCATAACTAAAACCTACAATGTTTGTAGACAGTGTTAATTTTTTTATAAATTTCACCACTATATATTCTAAGCGTCTGTATATCTATAAAAATCGTATTAAAACAAATTGAAAGTTAATGAATTATTGTTACATACTTGTAGTTAAAGGTTCCATAGTCAAAAAAAAATTATTTTTTAATTATTATAGCGAAATTAACAAACGAATGTTGAAACAAAATTATTGATTTTTTTTTCACTTATTATCAAAGCACAATATGCAGTTTAACTTCTTTCTCTAGTGACGATCAAAATAACTTTGGGCAAATTTTAATACTAGGCAGATGTGTACCGACATCTGCTCTATTAAAGTGACGTATGTCGGTAGTTCAAAATAAAATTTCATTTTTTCGATTTTTTGCCAGTTTTGAAGGCTTTTTGCCCCACTGTGCGACGGGAGTCTTTTACGAAATTTTTAATGTTTCGTCACAGGTTTTTATAAACAGTTATTTGTGCCTGATCAAATCAAGGAAATACTCCGATTAAACAAAGCGAATTTTACAATAAAATTTTATTGGTGGGGATAAACAAGGATTCTGAGCACTTTTTCCGGCACATATACGGGTCGCTCGTCCCCAAGGAAAATATATATAATTAAAAAAACAAATTTTAAAAAGTTTTTTTTTTTTTTTTTTTTTTTTTTTTTTTTTTTTTAAATAAACGCCAGCTCAACCTGAACCCCAGTTCGGGTCCGGTTACTCGACCCAATGCAGGAATATACCACAAACAGCAAAGAATGTTTCATTTTAACCTCTGTCCATTTCGATTTAATTCGGTCGAATCTTGAAAATTTTATTTCAAGTCAACCTGACACGAACCTTATCCAAAAAACAAGGAAAATCCAAATTTTACCGTAATTATGAAAACAATTTACAAACATATTTCTAATAGCATTTTTATGTAGGAAGATAACTGTACATTTGCTCATTCACAATAAAACTTAAACAATATTGCGGACTCTCTTTTGAAAAATTCGATCAAGTCGAATGGAACCCTACATCTAATAAAACTAGTCGTTGGGGGCCACCGTAATACTTACCCATCATGTATATGAAAATAAAACTATTTGTGAAAACTATTTATACAATGCATTGCAATTCATAAACAAAATTTAAATATTGTTGATATACATAGTAATGCTTTATTAAAGAACTGCTGATGTACCAATTTCGACAAATTATATAAAACGCCAAACTACTCAAGTAGTACCGAACTGCCTAAAAGGAACATCCTTATAACTCCAAAAATAATAATTCTATTAACTAACAATTAATTACGGCGGATTAAGCATCTCATTTCCAATTAAAATATACCTCTGAATTGAAATTTGAATGAAATACAGGGTCATGAAAAATCGAAGAATGTGGAAAACAGGATTACAAATATCTCGGCAACTAATAATCCGATCGACTTCGTTCTATATGCAAAATGTGTGTTATTTTATTGCCTTTTACTTTCATGCCTTAGAACAAAAAAATTCGAAAAATTTTATATACCTTTCATCAGAACGAATTTTTCGAGAGTCCGAAAAAATAGTTCCGGATAATCGAGGTTGATGATATTAAGTATGCTTCGTACCATTCTTACATACTAACTACATACAAAATTTGAAGTCTCTATCTCAATTTGTTCGGGATATAGAGCGTTTACACACAGACAGACGAACGGCAATTTTTTTTTTTTTCTAAAAATATGTTTTTCGGAATCTCCACTATCTAAAACGTGTAAATCCGTCAAAAAAAATTTCGATTTTCAAAACGATTGCAAGACTTACCCTATACTACGTATGATGGGTAAGTAATTACTCGTTTTTTAAGCTGACCCTGGCTTACTGATTTACTTCCCTTTCATTTTGAGTATGGGTCGGATTGCGATTTTACGTATTACAGGTTCGAGTCGGGTGTGAGTGGAAATATGTCGGACTCAGATCAAGTTTCGGATCACCAAAAATTATTTTAGTGGGTTCGAGACATGTTGCTGTTGAAAAAAAAATTGTTTACTGATTCAACGCTTCTTGGTACTAAAAACGATAAACATTTATCAGTGCTATAAAATCTAAAATTTCCTAAAATTCAATGTTTTCAAAGATATTATAAATCGGTTAGTTTTAGCTGTATAAGAATGCCAATCATGTTGTTTTACTTGTTATAGTATGGATTTTTTTTTCCAAAGTAATTTATGAAATCCAGGGAATTGCATAAAAATTTTATTAAAAAACATAACTTTTTAAAAATTAGTGATAGAGTTCAATATAATTTTAGTATGTTAAGTTTTAGTATAGTTAAATATAATTAGTTAATCAGCATAATCTTAATTCCTATCTTATTTTGAACATTTTCAGAATTTACATTGTATCTCCAACACATAAGTAAACTAGTTGGATGTGCCAATCCTAAAACTTTCTTCTATCTCATACGTACATTTTAATATTTTAAAAAATAGTTACACACGTTAATGCTTTAATAATTTTAATTTAATATTATACCAACTTTGATTTTCATCTTAAATTTCTGCTCCAGTCAATTAAAAACGAGTTTCCGTCTCTGCACGAGCCGATGGACAATAAAATGATAGGCAGATTTTTTTCAAATTCAAGGAGGACCTACTAGTCATAAGCAAAAACTTGCACAAAACATTTGGTTCAATTCTATGCATAACTTCATACACTTTTAACTGAAATAATATTGAAACTGGCACAAATATCGCTATTACAGCACCCCCTTCCGGCGGATTTTTTACAAATTCAGGGAGGACCAACTAGCCATAACCATACACAAAAAAGTTGGTTCAATTCGTTGTATAAATCCATATACTTTTCTTCGGTACAATATTGAAAATGGCACAAAAATCGCGATTGCAGCGCTCCCATCCGGCGGATTTTTTTCAAATTCAGGGAAGACCAACTAACCTTAACCATACACAAAAAAGTTGGTTCAATTCGTTGTATAAATTCATATACTTTTCTTCGGTACAATATTGAAAATGGCACAAAAATCGCGATTGCAGCGCCCCCTTCCGGCGGATTTTTTTCAAATTCAGGGAGGACCAACTAGCCATAACCATACACAAAAAAGTTGGTTCAATTCGTTGTATAAATTCATATACTTTTCTTCGGTACAATATTGAAAATGGCACAAAAATCGCGATTGCAGCGCCCCCATCCGGCGGATTTTTTTCAAATTCAGGGAGGATCAACTAGCCATAGCCATACACTTACACAAAATATTTGGTTCAATTCTATACATAATTTCATACACTTTTAGTTGGTACAACATTGAAAATGACACAAAAATCGCTATTGCAGCGCCCCCTTCCGACAGAATATTTCAAAAATGAATGAGGACCTGCTTGCCACAGCGAAAAACATTCACAAAAATTTTTGCTCAATTCCATGCATATCTTTATACACTTTTTGATGGTAGAATGGCGACATACGGACACACAGACAGACAGACATTTTGTAAAAACATGTTTTTGGGAATCTCTGACCCCTAAAACGTGTAAATCCGTCGAAAACCGGAAGTCAAAAAAAACATTTCGATTACAAAACTTTCTTCTATTGAAGATAGAAGAAAATAAAAATTATTGGGACACACTATATGTACGCCGAAATATAAATCGTAGTCGATCTTTTTAGGTGCGTTCGTAATTATGTAAATACGTAGCACCTATTGCTGTCGCTCAGTCCGTCCGTCTGTCTGTCTGTCTGTCTGTCTGTCTGTCCGTCTGTCCGTCCGCATATAACAACGCAAAAACTACCCACGCGAATCGTTTGAAATTTAAAATACATAATTATTACATAATTTTGTTGAGTCATTTCAAATTTTATGAAAATCGTATGGATAGATCAATTACAGGGACAATCAAAAGGATTCCGTTACATTACGGTCAATGGGGAAAAAAAGTTTCAAATGCATTTTAATCGTTTGAAATTTAAAACGTATATTTATTACATAATTTTGTCGAGTCATTTCAAATTTTATGAAAATCGTATGGATAGATCAATTACAGGGACAATCAAAAGTATTCCGTACATTACGGTCAATGGGGAAAAAAGTTTCAAATGCATTTTAATGGTGTTACACTCATTTGAATATAACAGAATTGACATGAATCTATGAAATATGTACTAAAAAATACATTTTGTGCAATATGTGATGCAAAGAATATTTATTATTAAATTACAGGGCCACACAAACGTATTCCACTGAATAATGTTATACGGGAAACATTGTTTGAGGGGGGTGTTTTAATTATATTAAACTACTTCACATTTTATGAATAAGATATACGTTAATGAAGCATAATAAAAATTACTCCCTGCATATTTACAGGAACACAAAGATTTCGACCACTATACTGTATCCAAAGTACGCTCTACTATATCAGCAAGATCTGAATATTTTAAAACTTCGTTATCAACGAACGCACCTCATTTGCTACGCTTTACATGCAATTTCCAACTTGTTGAAATTCTGTGAGTCAGAGTCAGAGCAATGCGTGTTACGTAAGTAAGGAGCGTTGGTCGCAGCCGGTCATTTTTTCCACCAACTCCGCACTCCACTCCAACTATGTAGCATAAAAAGAATAAGTTATTTTCCCACAGTTCCTTCTCAAATTAATCATAAGAAAATAACTGCAGTTGAATTACTTTTAATCTTTTATTTGTGGCAAATAAGCATGATGAAAAATTTTGCTAGAAATCAAATATAGTACTTACACAAATAACAGTACTGAATACAAAATTTAATACGATTTTGTATTTTCAATTCAGTAATACAGAAATAATAGGACTCCATCTTAAATAGAACGTAATCACCATGGCAACCTAGAATCATTATCGATCATGGGAAATCATTGAATTAATTATGTATGATAGTATGTAATGGGATAATCACATAGAAACCTATAATCATTACCTATCATTGGACACCATTGAATTAATTACGTATGATAGGATGTAATAGAATGAAGAAGGTTTTTATTCATATCTTTTACAGTTTCGATTCGAGTTTTTTAAAATTTGAAATAACTCGACGAAATGCTGCAACGATTATTTGTATATTTAATTTCAAACCATTCGATTGAGAACTTTTTGCACAGTTATATCCAGGCAGACGGACGGACCAAATGACGGCTTTAGATGCCACGTATTTATATAACTATACGAACGCATCGAAAAACACATACAGATAGCTACAATTAGGATTGTAAAAGAATTATTCTTGGGGATTTTTTTTTCTATTTTTGCTTATTTGATCTAAATTAAATGTAGGTTTCTTACTTAAATTTTCTTACATTCTAAGTCAAAGCAAGAATATATTCCTAAAGAATAAGATTTCAATCTTGATTTAAAACTAGCATTTCTTGTTACTTTCTTTTATCTTCAATAGAAGAAAGTATTGTAATCGAAATTTTTTCGACTTCCGATTTTCAACGGATTTACACGTTTTAGGGGTCAGAGATTCCAAAAAACATGTTTTTACAATATATCTGTCTGTCCGTGTGTCTGTGTGTGTGATGTCTGTGTGTATGTCGCCATTCTACCATCAAAAAGTGTATGAGGTTATGCATGGAAGCGAACCAAATTTTTGTGAATGTTTCTGGCTGCGGCAAGCAGGTCCTCCTTCAGTTTTGAAATATTCCGCCGGAAGGGGGCGCTACAATCGCGATTTTTGTACCATTTTCAATATTGTACCGACCAAAAGTATATGAAGATACGCATCGAATCGAACCAATTTTTTTGTGTAAGTGTATGGTTATGGCTAGTTGGTCCTCCCTGAATTTGAAAAAAATCCGTCGGAAGGGGGCGCTGCAATCGTGATTTTTGTGCCATTTTTAATATTGTACCGACCAAAAGTATATGAAGTTATGCATCGAATTTAACCAATTTTTTTGTGTAAGTGTATGACTATGGCTAGTTGGTCCTACCTGAATTTGAAAATAATCCGCCGGAAGGGGGCGCTGCAATCGCGATTTTTGTGCCATTTTCAATATTGTACCGACCAAAAGTACATGAAGTTATGCATCGAACTGAACGAAATTTTTTGTGTAAGTGTATGGCTATTGTAATAGTTGGATCGCCCTGAATCTGAAAAAAATCCGCTGGAAGGGGGCGTTGCAATAGCGAATTTTATGCCATTTTCAATATTGCATCACTTAAAAGTGTATGAAGTTAGTTCTAGAACTGAACTAAATTTTTTGTATATGATTATTTTTTGGTAAGGCAAGTAAGTCCTCCCTGACTTTAAAAAAAAAAAAAAAAAAAAAAAAAAAAAAAAAAAAAAAAAAAAAAAAAATCTGCCTATCATTATATTGTCCATCGGCTCTTCAGAGACGGAAATTCGTTTTTACTCGGATTAATTTATTGAAGCAGAAATTTAAGATGAAAATCAAAGTTGGTAGGGTATTGAATTAAAATTATTAAAGCATTAAAATGAGTAACTATTTTTTTAATAAGGTGGTCTGGTGTAATAACGCCAGGCGGGGTAATAACGCCAAGTGCTAATATTACGCATAATTATGAAAAAATCTGGTAAATGACACCCATGTGCTCTGCGCAGAAGGGTTTTGAGTCATATAAATCGCAAAAAACAGCTTCAAGTTAATTTGTTCCATTTGTAGGTCTTATTGTTTTTACAAGCAACTAAAATTAACGCTTGATCAAAAATGAGCGAGATACGTTTTGTGATGTGAAGACTAGTTTTTTTATCCGGAAATACTTTGTTAATTACATAAATTTGTAGTGCATTTCATGTACTTTCAAAATGTTATTGAAGATTTTGGATATCTTCTCGAGACAATTTGCAATTTAAAATGTACTGCGCAATAACTATAACGGGGTAATAACGCCAATCCTTGGCATTAATACCCCGGTTGATTCCCAACCGTGGCCGAGCTACATCCTAAATACTGATTCAAATAAACACAGTTAAAACTGTGCAATGTTTCTAATAATTCTATTTAAGCGGTCCTTTTTAGCAAAAAGAAGCTCACAGTCTGGTATTCTTTTGCCTCCTCTCCCCCCACACACCCAATTAGGTGGCGTTATTACCCATATAGGTGGGTAATAACGTCAAATAGCATTGGTCAAGAAATCGAGCCATTACATTTTATGAATACATATCTGTTAAATTATTTTTTTTATATAGATAGTCAATGAGTTGCTGTATCAAATCATATATTTGTTTGAAAAATACAATCTAAAACTGAATCGTGAAAATTGGTAGAACCTTAACGTGGTGTTATTACCCCAGGATACCTTATTAAAATGTACGCATGAGATAGAAGAAAGTTTTGGATTGGCACATCCAACTAGTTTTTTTAATATGAGTAATTTTAATTAACCTGATTTGAATTGGCTTTGCCTAGTTGCATTTTATAACATGTTGATTACGTTTTGGTGTGTATCCCACAGCAAGCAAAAACATACTTTTTTCACTTTTCTTTATTTTTAAAATACTAAGAGAAAGTATATTATGGTTGGTTGTATTTATAATGGCCACAAATAAATGGCCTATATTATCAACACGGGGGATATAGGCATTAAGGTGGGGGATGCCCTCTGTGGGGGTCTTTCTAAGGGAACCTAAACTGTATTTACGCAAGAAAATCCAAGATTCGAAGAAAACCACGGAAAACTTCGAACGATTAAGCCGACGAGAGCGAATGGATTTGAACCCAGCACCTCGCGTCTTTCAATTCCGATAGCAGAACCTCTTGGCCACTGGTGGGGCAAATATATTATGGATATAAATAATACAGTGTAAATAAAATGTCTACTACAAAGAAAGTAAGCTAACAAAAAGACATTCAAAAAATCATTTAATGAAAATCAACAGGCAAATAAATTACAACTCAAAATAAAACATTACAAAACCAAATACATACACAAACAAAATTTTACTGCGTCTTCAAATCAACTTAATCTTACTTAATTCAATTTCTATTATTCTTCAGCATTTATAAATTACTGGACTATCTTGTAAAAATATCCTAAAAACACATATACACACAAAATAATGTTATTTAATTATTTTTTTTTTCATAATAAAATAAGACAGAAAAATCATGCGACAAGCATAAATTATGAAACACTTTCCAACATATTCGGAATTCTGTTACAAAACTGCATTGTTTAATAAGGTGAAAGTTGATACCTAATCAAACAATAATTGCATAACACATTTGAAGACCCAATTTCAGCAATTACTATGCATTCAAATTCTTTTGTCAAGCACAGTATGTGGTCTGTGGCTATGAAATATATATATATACATATATATAATTTGAGAATTTACTTTCGTTAAAAAAAAAAGCATAACGCAGCTGAAAATTTCTCTAGAGTAATTTTCGCCAGTAAGGGGGAAATATATTCGCATATGATGTATAGAATTTATGCGTAATCAAGTAATATGCAAAAAACAGTTACATTTCAGAAAGCATACCACATTTAAAACGTACTTCCAGCAATTATCGCTCATAGACAATGCTGTTACCGAATTCTTAAGAGCCCTTATTTTGAAAATCAGACAAAGTGTGATAGTTGTATTTTTTTGATTTGCTTGATTTTTTTTATATGTTGAAGTAGACCTTATTTAATGATTAATCTGCAATTTTGAAGACCTGAAAAAAATTTCTCTTCCCTATAGAAAATATCAAAGTTCACGTTTGTGAATGCTATTTTTGTGAAAAATGAAATCCCAATATGTTTGGAGTGGTATATCTCTGGCAAGCAACAACATCCCAAAATTCTTTTGCCATAAACTTATAGTATAACACTACCTGCTTATTAAAATTTATTTGTTTCCATGGGGTATTGTTATTTTACATTGTTATGTTGCCACAAAGTACAGTCAAAATGACATTTTTGTCCATTTTCCGCTCTTAATATCTTATTTAAGTTTTTCTTATAGAATATGAAAGTGCACTACTAGGACAAGCTAAATAATATAATACTGCATGGAAATATTGTTTTTGTTAGTAGCTATAACCTGTTAAATATTCAAACGATTTTCCAAAATCTGCAATATTTAAAGTAGTTTATTTCAAAAAAGCGCCACAGTTGAATGGAAAAAAAAGGTGTCACGCAATAGTTGAACATGTGTACAAAAACATGGAAAAGAAAAAGAAGTGGGGCCTCGTGATATTTTTTAGTAAAAAAATGACAAAATTCATAAGAAAAGCAATGTCCATCATCACATTTTTTTCCCTAAGAGAAAATGAAACATCCCGTTTCTCTTTCGTCTTTCTATGATTTTTCCCTATGAGTAAATGAAATATCCTTTTTTTGTCGCCTCTTCCGAAAGAGAAACGGGATGTTTCATTTTCTCTTAGGGAAAAAATGTAATGTTGGACATTGCTTTTATTACAAATTCTGTCATTTTTTTACTAAAAAATATCACGAGGCTCCACTTCTTTTTCTTTTCCATGTTTTTGTACATATATTCAACTATTGCGTGACATACTTTTTTTTTTCATTCAATTGTGGTGCTTTTTTGAAATAAACTACTTTAAATATTGCATATTTTGTAAATTTTGAATATTTAACAGGTTATAGCTACTAACACCAACACTCCGTGCAGTACTATATTATTTAGCTTGTCCTAGTAGTGCACTTTCATGTTCTATAAGAAAAACTTTGGGGAATTACAGCTTAAAAAAGATATTAAAGGCGGAAAATGGACAAAAACGTCATTTTGACTGTACTTTGTGGCGACATAAGAATGTAAAATAACAATGCCCCATGGAAACAAATAAATTTTAATAAGCAGGTAGTGTTATACTATAAGTTTATGCCAAAAGAATTTTGGGATGTTGTTGCTTGCCAGAAATATACCACTCCAATACATATTAGGATTTAATTTTTCATAAAAATGGCATTCACAAACGTGAACTTTGATATTTTCTATAAGGAAGGGAAAAAATTTTCAGGGCTTCAAAATTGCAGAATAATCATTAAATATGATTTACTTCAACATAAAAAAATATCAAGGCAATTAAAAAATACAACTATCAAAACATCACCTTTTTGTATAAATTTCAAAATAAAGGCTCTTAAGTGTGTCTCTATAAATAAACTATAAGTTAAATGCATAATCCAATCTACAGTAAGTATCTTGTAGTGCATCTCAGTGGTGCATATTAATTTACATATGTTTAAATAGTATAACATCATTAAAATACACTGCAAGCCATTTTCCTTCATAGACCATAATGTAACGAAATTACATTGAGCAGCACTTGTAAACGAATTGAATATTCAAAACAAATAATTTTCAATACACAACATGTATTGGCAAATTTCAGTAACATATATTAGACCGGAAAGCAGCTGCACAAACCATCATCCCATCGAGTTGATAACCAAAATTCCAGGATTAGTTCAAACTCGATTTGCATATTAAAATGCAACTGGCCTGTTCGAGTTAAAGCATGGACAGACAAACTGAATTCATAAACGCTATTCAGCAATGTTGGAAAGTGTTTAAAAAATATGAAATACATCAAATCAAAATAATATCGCATGCAATAAATCAGGCTTCAATAAACAAAATTTTAATATTGAAAGTGCTATCGTTTAAAAATTCTCATCAAATAGTATACATTAAAAAAAAATTTTAAACATAATTTAAAATTTCTCATCACTTTAAGGGTTTTATTTCAAGAAAAGGATAAATATATATTTTTTTAACCCGCAAAATATTATTAGGAATACTGTTATTTTCACTCGTGTATGCAAATTCTCAAATACAAAAATAATTACATTTATGAACACTTTTCTTCCCCAAATTTACCACACATTAATATGTTGTGAATTAGAATTTATATACAAAATATTTTTTGTGTTGTGATTTGTTCTTAATACGTTTCAAAAGTGTTGCTATTTAGAAATGTGTTCTAAAAATAGTGTTGTTAATTGTGCTGAAATAGTGTTGTAAATTGTATCGATGAAAATATGTTCTTATAATAGTATTGTGCGACACAACACTTTGTCGCCTAATTAACAATTATTGTAACAATTATTGTAAACACCGCATAATTAAGAACACTATAAAAGAACACATGTAAATAAATAAGAATATTGCCCTGTTAAACTGAAGGCATTGTGCTCACAGGCTACGTATACTAATTGTATATTACAGCCTTATATTTTCAAGGGTTAATGCAGTTCGAAAAGCAAATTAAGGGGGAAAATAGCTCCCCTCATTTCCTTTTTTTTATACTTAATCATTGAACCCCCTAAACTAATCAGGGATGTGCTTATCATATAAAAAATTATATCTAAAATTCGAAGCAAATCGGATAATTCTTCATAAAAACCCATTTATATAATTTAACAAGAGTTATCTCTCTTCTTGATACTTAACCATTAAACTCAGAAGGAAGAACAGAAAGAACCTACATCCAAAATTTAACGTAAATCGGATAATTCTGCATAAAAAACCATTTATCAAATTTAAGAGGGGGTAATTGCTTGTACCCCCTTTATATTTAATAAAAGAATCCCACAGCTAATTAGGGAAGCATCTTATCACTATGAATTTGTATCCAAAAATTTAATCAAATCGGTTAATTCTGCATGAAAAACCATTTACCTAAATTAAGAGGGATAGTCCCACCGATCCCACATTTATACTTACTTATCCAATGAATTTCCAAAACAAATCAGGGAAGTGCCTTATCAAAATGAACCTATAACCAAAACTTAAAGCAAATCGGTAAATCCTGCGTAAAAAATCCATTAACTTAAATTAAGGGGGGCGGGGGTGGGGTTACCTCCCATTTCCCACTTCTTAGACTTATCCAATGAACTCGCAAAACTAATCATGGAGGTGTCCTCATCAGCATGATCCTATGTCTAAAATTTCAATGAAATCTGATAAATCTGCATGAAAAACCCATTTACCGAAATTAAGGGTGGGAGATTAGCCCCCCGTTCCCCCTCTTTATACTTATCCAATAAGCATCAAATACTAATCACGGAGGCGCCTCATCAGAATGATCCTATATCTAAAATTTGAATGAAATCTAACAATTCTGCATGAAAAACCCTTTTATTTAAATTAAGGAGAGAGACATTAGCCCCCATTCCGCATCTTATAGTTATCTGATGAACTCTCAAAACTAATCAGGAAAGCGCATTATCGAAATTGATTATAACCAAAATTTCAAGTTAATCGGATTTTTCTTATCATGAATTATCGCGTTACGCATGTAGATACAAACATACATGCATACAAAACGGGCGGGCACATAAGTTCTCAGGTTTTCATAGCCTATGGGCTAAAATAAATTCATAACACTTTCTACGTGGTGTCTTTAAAATTACACAATTTTAAAAATGAAATAAGAGATAGTTTGCTTTATAGAAAAAAACTCCAGAAGATTACTGAGTGGATTGACTAATTTTTACTAATAAATATCAATAACTGCATTTCTGGAAAAATCATGTAATTTGTCTTTTGAGGCATAATTTATACTCTCATCATTCACAACACTTTTTGCACAAGCTTATTACTGGCACAACACAATCGAAATTGATTTCAGTTAAAAGTGTTAATTATTATGTTCAGTTAATGTTGCAAAAGGGTTTCACGAATTTGCAGTGTACACTACACTGTAAAAAAAATTCAAGAGGTTACTAAAAATTTTTTAGTAAATTTGTATTCCACAGAATTTTTTAGTAACCATTACAAACTTTTTTTTGCAAGTGAAACAAACATTTCTTTTGTAAGCTGAACAAAAGAATTTTTTGTTTAACTAACTTAAAACTTTTTAGTATGAGCCACCAAGCAAATTTTAGTAATAGCTCCAAAATTATTTTTAATAATAAGCCGCAATAGATGGCAGCACCAAACATTGCTACCTGCTCCTACAGGACTTTCATAATCCCTTTATTTAAAGAGTACTTACACTGCATACATTCAAGGAAGTATTTGGTGGCGTCCAGCATCGAACCCGGGACCTTTCAGCCTGGAGATCGGTGCTATGACCACTAGGCTATCACGGCCACACCAGGTGAGTTTTAGTAATAGCTATTAAAAATATAAAACTATTAACTATTCGTTGCTAGCTTTTTTCTAGTAATTCTTACAGATGTTCTAGTAACCGAGTAAGATTACAAAAAAAATTTTAGTAATTACAAGGATCACTAAAATTTTTTTAGTAGATCGACCTTTTTTTCTTTTACAGTGTACTAAAAATCTTCTCCTAGTTTGAATCAAATTTTGGTGCTCAGTAGCTGCCACCATAAGATGGTGAAATCTTGTACCAACATTTGGAGCTTCCTATTCCAATCTCGTTACAATTATTGGAACTGTGTTTCAACAGGAGCTCCAAATATTGGTTCAAGATTTCACCATGTTACAGTCTGTCTGTGGCAGCTATTGAGCACCAAAATTTGGTTCAAATTAGGACAAGATTCTAACAGTGTAGCTTTTGATTTTTAAATGAAAAAAAAAAATATTTTTAGCACTTATTTTTAGCACATATTTTATTACTTTAAAATATTTTATAATCTTTTATCCTCCTATCGTTACTTTGAAGTATCATTAAAATATCTTTTTTTTTTTATTTATTTATTTAGTACATCAGTTGGCAGTCATGTAATTAAAGATGAGCTATAGATGTTTTTCTTTGCAATATTCTAAAACCGTTTTTAGGTGCGTTCGTAATTATGTAAATACGGAGCACCTATTGTTGTCGTTCAGTCCCTCCGTCTGTCTGTCCGCCCGCATATAACATCGCAAAAACTACCAAAATGAATTGTTTGAAATTTTAATTACATAATTATTACATAATTTTGTCGAGTCATTTCTAATTTTATGAAAATCGGATGCATAGATCAATTACAGGGACAATCAAAAGTATTCCGTTACATTACGGTCAATGGGGAAAAAAGTTTCAAATGCATTTCAATCGTTTGAAATTTTAAATACATAATTATTACATTATTTTGTCGAGTTATTTCAAATTTTATCAAAATCGGATGCATAGTTCAATTACAGGGACAATCAAAGGTAATCCGTTACATTACGGTTAATGGGGAAAAATTTTTAATGGTGATACACTCATTCGAACATAATAAAATTGATATGCATCTATAAAATACATATTATAATATACATTTTGCATATTCTGTGGTGCAAAGAATATTTGTTATTGATTTACAAGGCCACACAAAAGTATTCCATTGCATAATGGTGTAGGGAGAACATTGTTTGGTGCGCATTTTAATTGTAATTATTTACAATTTTGTGATATTGATATTTTTATGACTTCGTTATCGTACGAACGCATCTCATTTGCTACGCTTTATGTGCAATTTCCAACTTGTTTGTTATACACACTAGAAATATTTCTAAATGAATAAGTTCTTTTCAGTTATAATTTTTCAACATTCTTCATGTTAAAAGACATAAAGTGAAATGTTTCAGTTCTCTAAAAGTCCACATTTATAATGTCAAGCTCCCCATTTACACATTTTTTAATTATATAAAATACAAAAAATAGTATTGAGGAAATTATTTTTGTGTAGTTGTAGATATATCATAAAGTTCTTAAATCTCGAATAAAAATTTTAGATTTTTTTATTTTAAGAAGTGATTGTAAAATACAAAAAAAAAGAAAGAGTGAAGAAAAGAAAAACATAAATTTTGCATAAAGAATAAAGTCAATTGGATTATTTAGTTGCCGAGATATTTGTAATCCTATTTTCCACACTCTTCGACTTTTCATGACCCTCTATTTCATTTAAATTTCAATTCAAAGATATATCCTAATTAGAAATAAGGCGCTTAATCCGCCGCAGTAAACTGCTAGTTAATATGATTATCATTTTGGGAATTATAAAGATATTTTTTATGCAATTCATCAATAAAGCATTTAATATTTATGACGTCATCAAGCCATAATTTTAAACACTCTAACTACCGAACTTATTGAGATAGAGGCTTGAAATTTGGCACGTATTAAGAACGTAATAGAAAAAAATATATATAGCATATAATCTATAGTGCAACAAAGCCTATTAAATTTCAATAACCTTAGTTATCCGGGTTTTTTTTTTTTAACTATTTGGAAAATAGTTGTTGTTCTCGGTAGAGAATTGGGAAATCTAATGTATATCTGAATCTTTTTATTGGTTGATTCCGCAATTTATTTTATTTTATTCGTTTCCTGATTGGTCCAAGTTTAGTGTCCAAAAATGGAATACTTCTGTTAATTATTTTATTCGTTTCCAGATTGGTCCAAGTTTAATGTCCAAAAATGGAATACTTCTGTTAATTATTTTATTCGTTTCCAGATTGGTCCAAGTTTCATGTCCAAAAACGGAACACTTCTATTGCCACGATGACAAAAGAGTAATAAAAACTTTTTAAAAAATTAATAATTTAAAAACAAATTGTGATAGAGATTTCAAACAAATTTCATTAAAAAGTGCATTTTTTTTCTCTGTGCAACGATGTAAAAATCAAAAATGTGCGACGTTAAGAAGTTTAAAAATTTTCAGTACCGAAAATTGTAAAACTGAAATTTCATTTAAAATTTGTGATGGGTCCAGGAATATTAATGTTTAATCCATGTCAGGCGTTCAGAAGTCAGTCTGATTAACTCCATCAAATAAAAATTCACCTTTTAAACAGTTGAAGTTATCTATAAATTACTGTTTTTTTAGGTGCGTTCGTAATTATGTAAATACTTAGCACATATAGTTGTCGTTCAGTCCGTCCGTCAGTCTGTCCGCATATAACAACGCAAAAACTGCCCAACCGAATCTTTTGAAATTTAAAATATATAATTATTACATAATTTTGTCGAGTCATTTCAAATTTTATGAGAATCGGATGCATAGATCAGTTACAGGGACGACCAAAAGTATTCCGTTACATTGATGTCAATGGGGGAAAATGTTGCAAATACATTTTAATCGTTTGAAATTTAAATTACATACTTATTACATCATTTTTCAAGTCATTTCAATTTTTTTGAAAATAGGATGCATAGATAAAATACAGGGACAATCGAAAGTACTACGTTACATTACAGTCAATGGAAAAAAAAGGTTTCAAATGCATTTTAATAATATTACACTCATTCGAACATAATAATATTGATATGCATCATAAAGTACATATTATAATATAGATTTTACATAATCTGTTATGCAAAGAACATTTGTTATTGATTTACAAGGCCACACAAAAGTATTCCATTACATAATGAGTATAAAGAGAACATTGTTTGTTGCACATTTGAATTGTAATTAACTATTTACAATTTTATGAGATTGATATATGAGAGTGATATTTTTAAAACTTCATTATCGTACGAACGCACCTCATTTGCTACGCTTCACGTGCAATTTCCAACTTGTTTATCATTGGTCTAAGAATATTAATGTTTAATGCACGGCGTACGTAATATATGACTTGTTATAATCATCTTAAAAATGAAGTTTATTATTATTATTAATTTAAATATAAAATGTCTTTGAAAGTATCATTTTTCAAATAGTCGTTGTAATTCGTTAAATTACAATTTTGCTGCTTTTTTTTAAAATATTCAAAAATATTTAAATTTTATTTTAGAATTGCGATGCATTTTGTGTATAGATTTTACATGTTGTATTTTCATATTTTATATGCATATCCATGACGGGTAAACATTACGGTGGCTCCTAACCACTAGTTTTCTGCTGACAAAAATAATAAAATTGAAAATTGTACAAGCAAATAACGGATTTTTTTTCTACGATGTATTTTTTATATATAATTATTCATAAAACTCTCCCTACCCCATTGTTTTTTTTGTTTTTTTTTTTTTTTTTTTTTTTTCGTCAGAGGCATTTGGATTTCCTCTTTTCACTTTTAGCAACAAGAGGATTAACAAGTCTGACATTGCACGTCAAACGTAACAAATGAGATGCGTTCGTATTATAACAAAGTTTTCAAAATATTTAGATATTTGTGTAACTTCGGGTAAAGTAATATAATATCCGAAATCTTTTGTGTGTCCCTTCACTGTAAAATACTATATGCTTTCTATTACACGGGAAGTAATTTGTGGCAAACCTCAGCAACATATATCAATTTCATAAAATATGAAATAGTTTAATATAATTAAAACGCGCGCCAAACAATGTTTCCCCCTATACTATTATGTAATGGAATACTTTTATGCACTCTGTAAATTAATAGCAAATACTCTTTGCACCACGGATTATACCGAATGTATATTTTAACATAGATGCATGTCAATTTTATTATGTTCAAAAGAATGTAGCATCATTAAAATGCACTTCAAACTATTTTTTCCCATTGGCTGTAATGTAGCGGAATACTTTTTATTTTCTCTGTAATTAAACTATGCATCCCATTTTCATAAAATTTGAAGTGACCCGAGAAAACTATACAACAATTATATATTTTAAATTTCAAACGATTCCGTTTGGTAGTTGTCATATGCGGACAGACAGATGGACGCGCAGACTGAACGACGACAATAGATGCTGCGTATTTACATAATTACGAACGCACCTAAAAACTTCGGCATCCCAAAAGGATTTCTTTCGATAAAATGATAAAATCAAAAAATTAACAAAACACATTCATGAAGTCATTAATTATGAAAATTAATTTTTTTTGTACGTCATGCCAAATAACAATTTTAATTTGTTTTATTTTATTTTATTTTATTTTACAATTAATTCATTACAGTTAAATTCTGCCCTTTTCTCTATTTACTTTTTTATATATATTTTACAAATGAATTAATTTTTATTGATTTTCCAAATTTCCTGTAAAATTCAATAATTTTATCAAAAATATTAAGTTTTGAAACATTAATACGATTCCAAGAAGTTATCACAAGTTTCTGTTTTCTTAACAATGAAATAAGCACTTTCCTTTAAACGCGTGACAATCGCACATGCTTTGGAACAAAATTTGAAAAAAAAAGAAGAAGAAATTATCATTAGCAACTCAAGGTGAGCAAGAAAATAGCACGCACTCAAAAGTGGCGGATTAAATCATTAACATTAAACGTTTATTTCTATCCTGTCATCCACCTGTTCATTCTTCTGGGACTTGGAATTCCCATTCCAGCAGATTTTCTGAATTCTGTAGTTCTTAAATCTTTGGATTTTAAGAACTTGTCATTTTACATAAAGATTTTAATAAATAATTTATGTTACATGAGAGAAGTATTACAAAAAATGCAAAAAAAAAAAAAAAAAAAAAAAAAAAAATAACATTTAAAATAAAAATAAACTGTAAAAAAAAATCTCTCAAATTGACAGGAAAAAACACAAATTTGATGCCAGTTTAAAATTTGATTAATTTGCAGAAAATATCTGTAATTTTTCATTAAAACAGTTTTTTCTGTAAAAATTACAAAATTCAGTTTTTTTTTTTTTTTTTTTTTTTTTTTTTTTATAAAAAAACTGTGTTAAAGAAAAGCAGTTATTTTTTGTAAGAAAATACAATACTTTTCTGTAAAAATTATATATATGTATATAATATACATATATATATATATATATATATATATATATATATATATATATATATATATATATATATATATATATACAGTCGAGTCTCTATATAACGAAATCTACCGTTCCAGTAAAAAATTCGTTATATAGAGAAATTCGATGTATAGAGAATGATGTTAAAAATCGTATTTAATGTGTGAAATTTGAACAAATATTATTTTTGATCTTTTGAATTAAGAATTTTAAATGTTTAAAAATAAATATTAACCTAACATTTTATTTTTTAATTATTTAAGCTGTTTCATAAAAGAGAACAGACATTTATTTGAAAGCTTAATGAAAATCAAATAAGGAAGACTTGCATTAATTTCAGACGAAGAAATCTGTAATTTTTTGTTGTTTTGATTTTAAAATTTTAATTGTTACGCTCTTAAAAACGAAAAAAAAATGCTCAAATTATAGTAAGGAATAAAAATTGTAGTTAACATTTTCCTCCGTTTGAAGCCCTCTCTTATGTGCCTCTCATTGATTCCTCTCTTACATGTGTATCAATCCAATTGACTCTGTTTTGAGAAGGATGTGGAAAGGTGTGTGGGAGGTGGGATGAATTCGTTGGATTTAAAGAACAAGGAGAGAAGTAATATAAAAAAACTCAGCACTGACGATAAATCAAAAATAAGTGATGGAAAATTGATTGCATATGATTTTGAAGCTTTTTAAAACTGAATAAATTAAGACCAATTTATGAAAAAATTCGTTATATGGAGATAGATATTTCGCTATATAGAGACTGTTTTTAATGTAATCATGCAAAAAGACGACCGTTCCTACTAAAAATTCGTTATACAGAGAAATTCGATGTATGGAGTTTCGTTATAGAGAGACTCCACTGTATATAGTGCACAGAACGTTTCACGGTCATTACAAATGCCACACGATAGTGTGATGTAAACAAAAACCACGCGCTCTATTGTAAAAAAATTAAATTAAAATTCATTAATAATTTTAGATTATGGTCTATTTTTAATTTAATTTTTTTACAATAGAGAGCGTGGTTTTTGTTTACATCTATACAAACCAATTTTGTGATTTCCACAATTGCCAATATTATTGTCAGATACCCCCAGCAGGCCTGCCATGCACTCCCAGTGGTTTATACGTATCCCAGATTGGGAACCGCTGATCTAAATGCATGCTTTGGAACAATTGTGAACAGCTGAATATAATCTCTATGTAGCTATCTTTTACGGATTTCTAGACTTTTATTCTATTTTATTTTTCAGTTACTATGAATTTATTTACGAAATTTTCAAAAGAAATAACACTATCTAATTATTTATGTAAAAATAATATAATTCAAGCATTCAATGAAATTTCCAGGCGTTACTCAGTTGTAAAAGATTGAAAAAATATTTATTTTCGGTGGTTGACAATGGCAAACACTGTAATAGTAATAGTTAACAGTTTTAATTTAACATTTATGTAATACTTATGTATAAATATCATTTATATTTACATAGTTGCACATTTAAAGAATAGTTTTTTAATGTTTATTTTTGTGTCCCAAGCAACGCGATCACAATGGCAAACACTGTAATAGTAATTGTTAACAGTTTGTAATTTAAAATTTATTTAATACTTATGTACTACTATATTTACTACTTATTTATTTAATACTAAATATCATTTTTTTTACATACTTGCATATTTAAGTAATAGTTTTCTAATTTTTATTAACCATCTGAAACCCTATGCAGCGCGATCACGCTGTTCAGTTTTTATGTCGAGAAAACCGATTTCATTTCGATTCAATCGATCAAATCGAATTCAATTCGATTCGATCAAATTCGATTGTCATTTCGAGCGTTGTAGACAACTGGGGGTGCGCAAATTGATACTTTTTTTTTTTTCAAAACCCTCTGGGATTCAAACGATTAAGCAAGACGTCACGTAATTGAGTGGCACTTGTCAAATAATAAATAAACAAACAAAAAAATGAAATATGGATGTGATATTCTAAGCATTTTTTGATAGAAGAGAATATTTTTCTAAGTGTAATGGCATCAGAAAGAAAAGCTATTCAAAAACTATTTACGTCAGATGAAAAAAATATTTACGATATAATAGTTTGTAGGCATATTTTAATAAACTATTTATGATATAACAGTTTGTAGAGCTATTTTACTTCATTGTAGCTTTCTAAAAAATTTCGATTCAATGCAATATTTTTAAGAGTATTCGTATATTGATTCCAATATGTTATTAAAACAACAACGAAAAATCATGCATCATGGCATAGATGTTGAAACAATTTCAAACATTATCGGAATATTTTTAAGGGTGCTATTCGTTCAGCGGCCGAATTCTCCTCCGAAATGTTCAGTTTTATGGGCGTGTGATGCATTCTTATATTCAAAATATCTCCTTGGGTAATTAATATTTTTAACTAATAATAACACATTGCTCAGTGGTGCACAAAACAGGAATTTTAATATACATTAGTACATATTAAAATAAAATAAAACTTTCAACGTTTCGCGCCGTCTTCTGCGGGCGTCTTCAGGAAAATATGAAATGGAAGGACTACGTTTGCATCTTGTTCGAGAGATAAAATTTCTACTAAATTAAAAACTAAATGAATTAAAATTTTAAAAAATGTTGCCAATTACACATGAATAAAAATTTAAATATTGCAAGGAAATAAAAATTTTAAGGTTTTATGATGTTACAAAAAAATGGCATAACATCATAAAACCTTAAAATTTTTATTTCCTTGCAATATTTTAATTTTTACTCACGTGTAATTGGCAACATTTTTTAAAATTTTAATTCATTTAGTTTTTAATTTAGTAGAAATTTTATCTCTCGAACAAGATGCAAACGTAGTCCTTCCATTTCATTAGTTTCCTGAAGACGCCCGCAGAAGACGGCGCGAAACGTTGAAAGTTTTATTTTATTTTAATATGTACTAATGTATATTAAAATTCCTGTTTACTGCACCACGGAGCAATGTGTTATTATTAGTTAAATTTTATGGTGCAACTGTCCTATATATACTTATAATATTTTTAAGTTCTGTTTTCAGTGTTCTCTTCGTAAAAAATGTCACTTTTTTTCTTAGTAGTCAAAATATTTCTAAAATTTATGCTGTTTAATGTTTTGTGTTTGGAAAAATGACGAACTGAAAGTAAAATTTTAACACTTCCTGTAAAATTATGTTTAGATTTTGGAGATGTTTTGGAAACTAAGAAAAATAGAGACATCATTCAAGAAGAGAATACTGAAAAAAAGAAGTTTAAAATATTGATATCCCAAGGAGATTATTTTTAATATAAAAATGCATTCAAACGTACATAGACTTAATATTACCGAGAGAAAATTCAGCCGCACCCTTAAGAAATTTTATTTTTCTCTATACAATAAAGTGGGATATATAAATAAAAATTTATGAAAAACACAAACGTAAAGCAAAGTTTCATGTACACCATATATGAAAGCAGAAGAATTTTTTTTAGCAATTGCTTTCCGTAGCTTGTAATGTGGGCGAATTCTTTCGTGCGGTACTGTATATAATCTACACAACATTTAATATACTGAATATTTTAAAATGCAAATCACGGCTCCAAATGCACATGTTGCAGCAGTTATAGCTCATAAGCAGAATCAGCTCGTAACCGAATGTTTTTCTAGTGTCTTTGTAAAGAAATAATAAATTCAGCGTACTCAATCAGCTATAGAAAAAATGCTACGGTGCGCTTCAATAATGTATATTAATTTTATTGGAATACCGTAATATCATGAAAGTACACTCCAAACGAGTTTTCTCAGTAGATCATAATGTAATGGAATTCTTTTGTGCTTCCCTGTAAACGAATTGCAATTGCCATTTATTTTATTCTCTATAGAAAACATTTTTCAAACCACCTGAGTGATGCTTATCAATTTTAAAATAGCTTAACACCACAAAAATGCATCAAAATTATTTTTCCCTATTTGGTCGTAATGTGACGGGATACTTTTAAACGTCCCTATAAACTAACCATAAATGATACACAGTTCATTTTCAATATCAAACACACATGATAACCACAATAAAATATGTCGATTGCATGTAATCCAAGTATATTTATGCGAGTTAAAGCTCGGACGATCACGCTGTGAACTGACAAACTGAAATTAGAGTACACTTCTCAACTATGTTGAAAAGAAGTTTTACAGGGTGTCTTAAAAAACAAGAAAAATAAAAAGGCCATACTGTCCAGACTGATTTTATAATTTTTAAACTGCACCAAAACTTATATTTTTTACGTTATAATTGATTATGTACATATCCTCTTTACAAAATATTATCTCGGTAAATTATACTTTTCCATATGTTGGTAAAGTAACAAAAACATATTTTTATTTAATTCTGCTTTGCTTTCATAATCATTTCGTAATTTATTCCAATAAATGATGAAACCTAGATGTTTATTAGACATGAAAATCTCTTGTACCAGACTTTGCACTAGTTTTCAACAAACTTGCGAAACTTTCTCGCATTTCAAGAAATAGTAAGTACCAGAGCTTTTCTAAAATTTCTTAAATTATATCTCCAAAAATCTTGCTTTTTTCAGTATTTTTTATTCACTCTTTTATTTCAAGTAATGTGGAAATTCTTCGCGTTTTCTTGAACTTGAACCATTTTTATAACTATAAACGAAAAAGAGAAATACAGAACTCTAACTTTCACAATTTTGAAAATTTAATCTCTTAAAATCCTTTGTAAAGCAGCAAAAAATATTTACTTTAAAATAACATAGAAAACTTATTTTTATTCGAGTAAGAGGATCAGAAAGACATTGAAATGACAAAAATTCACTGAAGTTTGATCGCGGATTAGAAATCTTGTAATTAATTTAAACTATTATTATTATTTTTTTAGATTTGTTTAATTATATTTTATAGGAATAAAATATATATATATTTGTGAAATTGTAAAAATCAATAACTAAAGCTTTAAAACTGTTACAACAAAATTAATTTTGCAAAATTAGTTTTGAGCGTCATTTCTTCTTTATACTGTTCATGATGTTGGCTCTCGGTTACATTTAAAACCATAGAGAAGTTGTAACTATATTTAAAAAAAAAAAAAAAAAAAAAAAAAAAAAAAACATTATTAGAAATCTATAAAATTGTACCATACTTTTAGATTAACTCAAAGCAAATTTCGTTATTTATTTTTTAGGTGTAGTTTGCAGAGAAATTAATTTTGTTCGGTCAAGAAAAAAAAATATGTTAATCCATTAATTTCTTTGAAAGTTACCGTCGCAAAACCGCTGAAAATCTTCGCACGTAATTGCTGGTCTGCACATCATAAGGTTTATAGCTCGTATAAGATTAAGAAAGTTTTAGAAATTTTCCTAAAATGTTTATGATGCATTCTTTCTACATATACTCATATATACAATACAGTCTCGCTATTCCGAAAATTCGCCTATTCCGTTCAGGAAAACCCGATTTTTCAAACTTAAAAACAAGAAAAATTAAAAAGACGTTAGTAGAAAATTTTACATTTATTGTTATACAAAGAATTTAAATAGAGACATAGACTGGTGTGCAAAAATTAAAGACGAGTCCCAAAAATGCCAATTTTCAAGGGATTTTCAAGTAATAATTTTCGCAAATATTCAAAAGGAAGTAATATAAATCGAATAATTACTATCCCTGCAAAACAGATAGTCCATATAACATCTCATTCAGATCACACTTTGTCACAAGAATCACAGTTACTACGGCGAAACAAAAAATGGGAAATTCCATACGTCTCTTTTATGAGTCTCAAATGACTGCTATATGTGACTCCACTGACAGGTCACTGTGAATGCTGCTTTGTGTCGAGTCACCACGTAAGTCGTTTTATTGAAACTCTCATATGATTGTCATTTGGAGACTCAATTTCAAAGTCAATGTAAATGTTGCATTATGATAAACACAAAATAATGTCACATTAAAGTCACATGGTGACTTTCTGTCACAAGACTTTGTCAAATGGTGACAGAGACCCTACTGTGAAGTAACCACTGTTAAGGTCCACGCACATAGCACTAACTTCTTGCGCTATCTTTCATCTTTCGTGTCGGCGCTTTGATCTAAAACTGCTTTTTTAGTGCACTGAATCTGAACTTAAAAGAGGAATCTAACGCGAAATCAGTTGACAGCTTTACGACTGAAGATGGGGTAGATAAAAGTTCCCCTTCCTTTGTCAATTTGGTAGGGTCAGTCCCTCAAAAATCATTTAAAGAGGTTTCACCCTTGTTCCGTTCGGAAACAAAGATTGATTGATTGCTCTTTTAGTGTAATAAAAACTAGTGCTGTTCGCTCGCAGCCTTAAAAGTGGGGAAAAGTCACCATGTGACTTTAATGGGACATTATTTGGTGATTTATCATAATGCAACGTTCACAATGACTTTGAAATTGAGTCTCCAAATGAAAGGTCACATGATAATCTCAATGAAACGACATTGTAAGGTCACCTGGTGACTTGCTACAAAGCAGCAGTCACAATGACCTGTCACTGGAGTCAGATATAATAGTTATTTGAGACTCATAAAAGAGACGTATGGAATTTCCTATTTTTTATTTTACCGTAGTGACTGTGACTCTTTATGACCAAGTGTGACCTGAATGAGATGTTATATGGACTAGCTGTTTTGCAAGGATAGTAATTATTCGAATTATATTACTTCATTTTGAATACTCGCATGAAAATTATCGCTTGAAAATCCCTTGAAAATTGACATTTTGGGATTCGTCCTTAAATTTTGCATAACAGTGTACATATATCCTAAGCTTGAGGAAAAAGTAGTAAACCAAATTGGAATTAAAACTGGTTGCTTACAGTACATGTCGGCTCTATTTGTACAATTGTATAGAATCATTTTTAATCGCTGCTAAATACAAAAAATAACTAATTTACACACATTTAAGAAGTAAAATCAGTTTTTTTTTTTTTTTTTTTTTTTTTTTTTTTTTTTTTTTTTTTTTTTCTGACGAAACTCACTGCATCAACTAAATAACTTATATTTCGTCATCGTTTAATCAGATTTGTGTGTGAAGAACAAGCACATTTATTGCTATGATTCTACAGGTGTTGTTTTTATTTGAAGAGTCTGTTATGCTTGAACAGTGAATTTGAAATTTAGTTATTAGAGATAATAGAATCTGTTTACCACGAGTCTATCCACGCTGTATAGAGCTGACATTAACAGATGTCCCCGCACTTAATTTATGCCTTAACAAGTCAATACGTTGATTACTATTAATGAAATCCGCCTATTCCGAATTCCCGAAAAACAGAACAGGCTCGGTTCCAATCAGTTCGGAATAGCGGGACTCTACTGTATTATATAAAAATTTTACTCCGCGATATTTATCTAAATCATTCTAATTTTTTTACCATATTCACTATTTTCCCAATTCTTAATAATATGTATAATTTATTCTTATCTTATAATTTGTATTCTTATCTATTAATTTTCAATAAGTATTATTACTATCCTTTTAATATTTTTCCTCAATTTACAAACCTATAACAACGAACGTATTTCACTACATTTTATCTTACGTTTTCAGTGCAGAGGTCTAAGTACTGCTGTAAAACGTGTTTTACAGGCAGTGGAACAACTCAATACTCAGGCTATAAACTTGGTCTGGGGCGAAACGAGTATTATATTTTTCACAAATGTAATTCAATTAATTACGTGAGTGCGAGAATCTTACATAAATTTTACATAACACCTTTCTGTAAATGTATAAAAAAAAGAAAAAGAATAAATTCCATAATTTTTTTAATGTTCTTTTTTATTTTTATAAAATTTAACAGACGAAATATTTATATTTTATGTAACTTAATTATAGTTTTTAAAGACTATTTTATTATACAGTAAAAGACCGATAATTCGGAATAATTGGGAGCAGACCCAATCCGGATTATCGAAAATCCGGAGAATTAGAAAAAAGTTAAATAAAATAAAGCATACTCACAGAAAATCAACTTTATGTTAAACGTGTTAAACAACTTTGTGTTAAACCACTTTATGTTAACTTTATGTTTATATTTGCAGACAATAAAAATGGTTACTTTGTTTAATTCTTAAAAAAATATTTCAGAAAAAGTTTTTTTTTTTTTTTTTTTTTTTTTAATTTAGAATGCGGTGATGAAACAAGTTAATGTTATGGAAATTAGCCAATCGCTTCTCAAACTTGAAAAAAATAATAACCAAACCAATCCGGATTAACGGGGTCCGAATTTGCGGGGTTCTACTGTAATTCTATTTTTTCTAACTTTTATGGAAATTCTTATTGTATTTTTATAATTTGTATTTTTAATTATTTTACGAAATTTTTGTTTTTATAGTTCTTTATATATATTTATAAAAGATAGGACTGATAAATAAAACGAGTTCTTTTAATAACTTTATATAATTTTTTGTATAAATTCTATATTATTCTATATAATCTTCTGTAAATTTTAATTCAGACATAGCAGAATTTAAAAACTGGTTCAAATATTGCTCTTCTGGATAGTTTTCCTTCGAGTTAAGTTTAATTTTCATTATTATAGATTAAAGGGAGGTATGTCAGATGAAAAAATGAAATTTAGATTCTTAACAATGGGTTTTGAATAAGATCATTATCCTTGATATGTTTAGGAAATTTTTAAGTCATTTAAGGACCCTTCACAAAATTCTTTATCCCCAAACAGGACCCTTCACAAAAGTCTTTATCCCCAAACAGGATCCTGCACAAAATTCTTTATCCCCAAACAGGACCCTTCACAAAAGTCTTTATCTCCAAACAGGATCCTGCACAAAATTCTTTATCCCCAAACAGGACGCTTCACAAAAGTCTCTATCCCCAAACAGGATCCTGCACAAAATTCTTTATCCCCAAACAGGACCCTTCACAAAAGTCTTTATCCCCAAACAGGATCCTGCACAAAATTCTTTATCCCCAAACAGGACCCTTCACAAAAGTCTTTATCCCCAAACAGGATCCTGCACAAAATTCTTTATCCCCAAACAGATCTTTACACAAAACATTTTATTCCAAAACAGGATTCTTCATAAAATGATTTGTCAGTTTAAATACACTTTTCACAGAATTTTTCCCCATCAAATTGAACTTTTCACTAATTTAATCATTTTAAAACAAAATCTGGTTTGTAAATAAACAGTTCAGCTCACCAAATAACATATTACTTAGCTTTTTTTATATATATGAAAGGTAGAACCTGAATTATTCGATAATTTTAAATTCAGAAAATTGTGACTAGAATTTTCTCAAGTATAAGAATTTTCACAATTTCACAAAAACCGAACCCTGTAAGAAAAGTCTGAACAGACTTGATTATATTCTAAAGTATGTTATATTACAAAGTAAATAAACAGTTCAGCTCACCAAAGAACATATTACTTAGCTTTTTTTATATATATGAAGGGTAGAACCTGAATTATTCGATAATTTTAAATTCACAAAATTGTGACTAGAATTTTCTCAAGTATAAGAATTTTCACAATTTCACAAAAACCGAACCCTGTAAGAAAAGTCTGAACAGACTTGATTATATTCTAAAGTATGTTATATTACAAAGTATATTATATTCTATATTATATTAAAGTAAAAAATTTACTTTTCTGCAATTCTTTACCAATGCAATCCGACGTGATTTATCAATATGAAAAAAAAAAAATTAATGTATGTTTTATAATCCAGAATCCTCTACCTTATACGTTATAACGGTATTGGACAATAGTTTATTTATCGGATTAATAAATAATAGATAATTTTTAAACTATTTGCGAAGATATATATATGTTTTAATCTGTATTAAAGGAATATAATGCAATTTACTTATTTAATATACATAACAATGTTTCTTTGCCTCATAATTCTTTAACTAAGGACGCGAGGAAAGATTTTATTTCATGTTAGTAAAGTACAATTTAAATAAAACAAGTAAAGTTACATACGCATAAAGTGGCAATTCAAAATGTTATTTAGTCAAATAACGATGATGATCAAATAATTATTAATATTAAAGTTTTATCAGACTTATAAAAAAAATTAAAGATTTTCAATATTTCATTACATAATAGGGTAACATCCCCAGTAATTGGCAGGCACCAGTGATTGGCACATACTACAAAAATGTCCTAAAATAAGATTTATATCCAGTCTTTTAAAAATGCAAGATCATATACCAGTTATATGATCATTTACTTTACAGATTATAACTTTTATTTATGCTACTAAATGAAAATCGTGCCCAGGAAAGAGAAACAATTATGGCTTGTGTCAAATTACCCATTTTAATTGCAAATGCTTCTTCTCTGGCTTAAGAAAGGTATGCATTTCAATTTTTTATTATCTGATTTATAGTATACTTTAAATTTTAATTGACAACAGTTTTGTTTCGCTGAAAAGGGTTACTTTAATTGTGTAAAAGTCTATGTGCCAATTACAGGTGATTACAGCAACTTTTTATAAATATATTTTTATTAAAATACTTTTTCAAATATTTTTGTTTTTAGTGGGGAAAAAAAAGATGCACAGATATGCAGTCTTTATTTAAAATTATTTGCAAGTAAACATTTTATTTCTTGGAAATGTAAAATAGAAGTAAGTTTAAAGACAAATCCTTAATGTGCCAATTACTGGGGATGTTACCCTATTTCAATAAATAATTTTTTAACCACTTGGAAAATGTTGTTGTTTTTGGTAGAGGATGAATCTTATGGTATCCTTATTTTTTTTTCTTTTTTTTTTTATGGTTGATCCAGGATTTAATCCATGGCATGCGTAATATATGACTCTGTCATTACGTAAGCCACCATTTGACCATCATAAAAATGATGTTTTTACTGATTTTTATTAACTCAATGAGAAACATTCAAACATCGTTTTTGCAATGGATGTCCGTATTTTATTTTATTTATTTATTTACTTATTTTACGAAATTCTTTACATTTAGAAGAATTTTTATTTGAATAGGAAATTGAAATGTCGTTGTTAATAAACAAAAAAGTAAATAAGTTAAATAATGGGTAGACACAATTTATCAGATATGGAAAAATACGAATCCTTAGAATATCATCGTATGAAAGATCGTCTTTTAAAGCAAAGAAACGAGGTGTGATTAGCGAGTCCATCGATTACAAAATGAATGACGATCACAAAAAAGAAACAATCTAATGTTAAACCAATTGATAATAAAAGATCTTTTTTTTTTCTTTTAACCATTTGAAAAGTGATTGTTTCTGTCAGACAATAACAGATAAAATCTAAAGAATATCTAAAGCGATATCCGTATTTTATTCGTTTTCTGATTGGTCCATGTTTAATGTCCAGAAATGAAATGTCTTTGTTGTAACGATGACACATAAAGTATAAAAAAACTACAAAAAAAATTATAATAATGACTCAAAAACAAATTGAGACACAGCTTTCAAACATATTGTATTTAAAAATACATTTTTCCCTACACGACGGTTTAAAAATTGAAAATGTACAATATTCAGAAGTTTAAAAATTTGCAATATCGAAAATTTTAAAACTTAAATTTCATTTGAAATTTGTTTATGTGTATTCCGAAAATTTTAATATTTAATCTATGACGTACATGACTTATAACTCTGTTATTATATAAGCCACAATTTGATCATCATAAAAATTATGTTTATTATTATTATTATTATTATTATTTTTTTTTTAACGAAATTTTGTGCATTTAGAAGAATTTTTATTTGAATAGGGAAAAAATGTCGCTGTTAATAAACAAGAAAGTAAAAAAGTTACAAAATGGGTACACGCAAATTATCAGATATGGAAAAAAACGAATCCAAAGAAAGACGTCGTATGAAAGATCGTCTTTTAAAGCAAAAAACGAGATAGGATTATCAATCCCACCGATTACGAAGAGTGCGACGATCAGGAAAAAAGAAACAATGTAATGTTGAACTAACTGATTATAAAAGGCCATTTTTTTAATATACAATTTATTTGTAAGCCTTAAACTTTAGTCTTTTAAAAAATCATTTTTCAAATAATTGTTGTAATTTGTTAAATTACATTTATTATTTTATTATTATTATTATTATTATTATTATTATATAGAATTTATTTATAAATCTTAAGTTTTAGTCTTTGAAAAAATCATTTTCCAAATATGGTTGTCGTAATTTGTCAAATTACATTGATTATTATTATTATTATTATTATTATTATTATTATATAGAATTTATTTATAAGTCTTAAATTTTAGTCTTTGAAAAAAATCATTTTCTAAATGGTTATCATAATTTCTTAAATTACATTTTGTACATTAAAACTATCTTCCTATACTTAGCATTGAAAATTTAACATCAGTAAATCTGTCATTATTATTATTATTATTATTATTATTATTATTATTATTATTATTTAATCCTGTTCCTCGATTTACAAATCTGTCATAGCGAACGCATTTTGCTGAATTTAACCTCACGTTTTCAGTGCAATGGTCTTAGTTCTGCAGTAAAACGGGTTTTACAGTCAAAGGGAACAACACTAATATCCAGGCAAGAAATCTAAAAGAGTAAGAACACTTTAAGTCATTTAAGAGCTCTGGATGGAAAAAAAAAAAAAAAAACATAGAAACGTTCATAAATTTTACTTAATACCTTTTTGTAAATTTATAAAAGGGAAGAACATAATTAAAATTTATAAAATATTTATTTTTATTTATTTATTTATTTTATTTTTTTTATGAAATTATTTGCATTTAGAAGAATTTTTATTTGAATAGGAGGAAAATGTCGTTGTTAATAAACAAGAAAGTAAGAAAGTTACAAAATGGGTACACGCAAATTATCAGATATGGAAAAAAAACAAATAAAAAAAATCATATAAAAAATCGTCTTTTAAAGGAAAAAAAACGAGGTCTGATTATCGATACCACCAGTTAAAAAATGTGCGATGATCACGAAAAGGGAAACAATGTACTGTTAAACTAATTGAATGTAAAAGACCATTTTTTTATGTAGAATTTATTTATACGTCTTAAATTTTAGTCTGAAAAAAAAAAAAAATCTTTTTCCAAATGGTTGTCGTAATTTGTTAAATTGCATTTTGTATATTAAAACTATCTTCCTATATTTAGCATTGAAAATTTAACATCAGTAAATCTGTCGTTATCGTTATTGTTTTTATTTAATCTTGTCCCTCAGTTTACAAATCTGTAGTAGCGAACACATTTTACCAAATTTAATCTCACGTTTATCAGTGCAGAGGTCTTAGTTCTGCAGTAAAACGGGTTTTACAGGCAAGGGAACAACACTAATACTCAAGCTATAAACCTGACATGAGTTAAGGCTCGGACCGAACAGCACTAGTTTTTATTACACTAAAGGAGCAATCAATCAATCGTTGTTGACCAAACGAAACAAGGGTAAAATCTCTTTAAATGATTTTTGAGGGATGACCCTCCCAAATTTACAAAGGAAGGGGAACTTTTATCTCCCCAAATCTACAGTCGTAAAGCTGTCAACTGACTTCGTGTTGGATTTCTCTCTTGAAGTTCGGATTCAGTGCATTGAAAGAACAAAAGCGCCGACACGAAAGATCAAAACTAGCGCAAGAAGTTAGTGCTATCTGCGTAGACCAACGTTTTAAGTACGTTTTAAGTCATTCGGGGGCTCCAGGTGAAAAGAAATTTGCATTATATTTATGTAGTTCAATTTAAGTAGTGTAATACGTTAGTGCAAGTTACGTACATAAATTTTGCTTAACATCTTTCTATAAATTTATAAAAAAAAAAGGGGGGGGGAGAACATAATTAAATATTTATAAAATATTTATTTATTTTACGAAATTCTTTGCAGAATTCAGAAGAATATTTATTTGAATAGGGAGGGGGGATGTTCTTATTAATAAACAAGAAAGTAAAAAAGTTACAAAATAGGTACACGCAAATTATTAGTTATGAAATAAAAAACGAATCCAAAGAAAAACATCATATAAAAAATCGTCTTTTAAAGAAAAAAAAAAAGAGGTCTGATTATCGATCCCACCTATTGTGCGATGATCACGAAAAGGGAAACAATGTAATGTTAAACTAATTGATTGTAAAAGACCAAGGTTTTTTTTTTTTTTTTTTTTTTTTTTCATTTTTTTTTTTTTTTTTTTTTTTTTTTTTTTTTGTTTGTTTGTTTGTTTTGCTGTTGTTGTTTGTTTTGTTTTTTAATTTTTTTAATTGAATTTATTTTATAAGTCTTAAAACTTAGTTTTCTAAAAAATCATTTTTCAAATGGTTGTCGTAATCTGTTAAATTACATTTTGTATATTAAAACTAATCTTCCTACATTTAGCATTGAAAATTTTACATCAGTAAATCTGTCATTATTATTATTTAATCTTGTTCCTCGGTTTACAAATCTGTAGTAGCGAACACATTTTTGAAAATTTAATTTCACGTTTTCATTGCGGAGGTCTAAGTTCTGCAGTAAAACGGGTTTTACAGACCAAGGAACAACACTAACATCCAAGCTATAAACCTGGCAAGAGTAAGAATAATGACAGATTTACTTTTGTTAAATTTTCAATGCTAAATATAGGAAAATAGGTTTAACATACAAAATGTAATTTAACAAATTACGACAAATATTTAGAAAATGATATTTTCAAAGACTAAAATTTAAGACTTATATTCTATATAATAATAATAATAATAATAATAATAATAATAATAATAATAATAATAATAATAATAATAATAATAATAAAACAATTTTTTTGGAAAATGATTTTTTCAAAAACTAAAATTTAAGACTTATAAATAAATTGTGTATTAAAAAATGGTCTTTTACAATCAGTTAGTTCAGCATTACATTCTTTTCTTTTTCGTGATCGTCGCACTTTTCATAATCGGTGATATCGATAATCATACCCCTCTTTTTTTTTTTTTTTTTTCTGCTTTAAAAGACGATTTTTTATACGACGTCTTTCTTTGGATTCTTTTTTTTCCATATCTTATAATTTGTTTCTACCCATTTTGTAACTTTTTTACTTTCTTGTTTTAAGTCATTCGGGATAAAATGGGTAGAAACTTTGGATGAAAGAATTTGCATCAGATTTATGTAATTCAATTAATTACGTTAGTGCGAGAATCGTATATAAATTTTACTTAACATCTTTCTGTAAGTTTATAAAAAGGAAAAACATGATTTAAATTTTATAAAATATTTTATTTTAAATGCCGTTTCTAATATTTTAAATAGAATTTCACAGATAATAGATTTTATTCTGTAGATAATATTCTATAGATAATATTCTATAATAGATTTAAGTTTTATCTAACTTAATTATCTTTTCCAGTTTTAATAGAAACTTTATTTTTAAAGACTATTACTTTTAATTATAACTATTGTAATTACTTTTTTTCTACTTTTATAAAAAAAATTCTCATTTTACTAATTTTTTTTATTTATATTTTTTATTATTTTAAAGACTTTTTTTTTCTTTTTTTATAGTTTTTTTGTACGCTTATAAAAGACAGAATTGATAAATAAAAGAGTTCTTTTCATAATTTCATGTAATTGTTTGAAATAATATAAATTGCATATTATTCTAAGCAATCTTCTGCAAATTTTAATTTAAACACCTGAATTTGGTTCAAATGTCGCTGTTCTAGATCTCTTTCCTTCACATCAAAATTAATTTTCATTATTCTAGATTAAAGAGACTTACATGGTAATTTAGAGAACATACATGAATTTCGGGTTCTTGATTAAAAGTTTTATATGCTAAGAGAGATTAAAAAACAAGTATAAAAAGGGGCTAAGTTACTTTCCTACAATTCGTTATGAATGCAGTTTGAAATAATGTATATACATGGAAAATTAAATAAAATAAATAATCATTTTATAATCCAGAAGGTTCCTGCCCTTTCATTATGATGGCACTGGACAACAGTTTATTTATCAGAGTAATATATAATAGATAACTTTTAAACTATTTGTAAAGATATATAATCGTTTATTCTGCATTTTTAAAAAACATAACACAATTCACTTATTTAGTATACAGAAAAATAATAAATTAATCTGAATTCTTTTTCCCTCATAACTTTTGATTTAAGGACTTAAAAAAATTATTACATAAACGCGAAGTACAAATTAAAAAAACAATAATAATAACACAAATGTTACGTATACATAAAGTTTCAACACAAAAGTTATTAATTAAAGAATGATTACAATCAAACAATATTTAATATTAAAATGTTATCGAAATGATATTAATGAATTATGAACACATCATTCGATATATAGATATATAGTAATTCATAAATAACTTTTTGATAAAATTAATTATTATTTGAGAGGCTCACAGCAGAATAGACCAAGTCCAATTCAAAAAGAAATGAGATAGGACCGAAAATGAGGGGAGAGGGGGGGGGACAGAAGGGACATGTGGCCCAGGCCCAGAACTAAAGGGCGCTAAATGAAGATTTTGTTTGTCAATTTTTCTCACCTCTATGTTTAGCACAGTACTGTTAAAATCGTCCTGTCTGGGATTTGCCGAAGCATAGAAGAATCTAAGAATGATATAGTATAAGGTTCCTGTACAAAGCGGAATTTTTTTAGATTCTGTTTTCAAGATTTTAATGAAACAATATTTGACAAAGCAGATTACTTTACAAATACCGCAAGATTTGTGACACCTGTGTATTTCGTGTTAAAGCTTCCGGAAACTATCGTTAGATAATGTGGGACTCTGTATTAGGAGTTGGCAATGCTGCTTGCTTTCCTACTTGCCTACTGGACAGAGCGGGAGTTTCGAAATACAAAAACATTATGTAATGCCGTTGTAGTACATATCTTAAGGTATATAGTACACATGTTATATAATATAGTACATATCTTACGGTATGTAATAATATTTTTTGTCAAGGTCTTCAATCAAAAATTATAAAGTAAGGAATACCGGATTACAACACATGAACTGAGTATATCTATATACGGTACCTATTGTTTATTATAATCAATAAATTATCTTTATTTTATTTTTCTCTGTGATAATGCGTTTTATGAAATTAAAGAAAAAATGAATTACGAAAAGATTTCAGAATTTCAATCAATATGTTTTCAAAGCAATACCAGTCATTCAATTTTAAAATTCAACAGTTTCTCTGTATCAAGTTTGAGAAATATGCCGCCATCATACAGAATGTGATATTTAAAAGAAAGACGGAAAGAAAAAAAATCGTAATAAAATAGCGTATCATCGAATTAAAATAACAAAATCTGTGCGATACAAAAGATTAACTAAAAAGTGTAAACTAAGCAATTCTTTTTTAAGCATCCACAATAATATATTAATAGTATATGAAATATAAATAAATTACAGTGTATCTCGTATATATTTTTCTTTATTTTTCAGCATTATTTATTTATTTATGTATTTCGCTTCGTAATCTTACTTTCAGTATCATAACACATAAATTGTATTAAAAATATTTTTATCTTCTATGCCAATATTTATAATTATTGTCTTGTAAAAGAAAAAAATATATACGTTATTATATAAATATATAATAACGTAAAATTTATGCTAATATCATAGTTATATAAATATGTAGTTTATAATTTAAATTGTGATAAAGGGGAAAATTTTATGGAAGAGAAAAATGACAATCCAGAAACAAATTCAGTAATTAAAATCTTTGCAATTAGATTAAAAAATTGGGAAAATGAATGGATTTATTAAATTATAAATGAGGCATTGAATTAAGAAATTTATGAAAGACTACTTAATTTAAATTAATAAATAGTAATATGGGACATAAATAAACTATTAGGTTTCCTCATGTATTTTTGTAGTTTATTTTCTTTTTCGTTTTTTAGCTTTACATACCTTTTTTTAATATTAGTGCTAAATGCATTGATTTATTTAAAATGTCTTTATTTTTTCAATATTGGTAAATATTTTTTCTATACGTAAAATCGTATTTTGAGAATAAACTGCATTACATTTATTTAAAGTCATAATTTAAATTATCAAACTCATAATGTGAAAAGTGATAATTAAAACAAAAATATCTTTTCAGTTATTTAAAATTTAACAGCTAAATTTAAAAAAGGAGAAAAGAGACAAAAAATAAAAATAGATTTATTTAATTACAGATGAAGCATTTACTTAAGAAATACCATCTAGTTTAAAAAAATTTATAAAATAAAAATACTATGATGTATTTTGAGCAAAATTCGAATGTTGCTGAATGTATATTAACAAATCATTTCTTATAAAAAAAATTAATAGTCTTATAAATTAACAATTAGTCGAATAATTAAATGATTGTCAGTTAAAAAAGAATACATATCCATAAATATTTTTTCGAATATTGTTTTGTATGCATAAAGAATAATAGCAATAATAGAAAATGAAAAAAAAGGAGTAATTGCTATACTTCGCCTTTGGAATTAAATTATTATTGGATACATTATTAATAACACGTTAAATTAATAATATTAGAATTATTATTACAATAATTATTAAATTAATATAATTATTTTTATGTTGTAATAATGCACATATGTATTAAATATAATAATTATTATATTATAATAGTATTTATAATGATATTAAAAATGTTAATAGATTTATTTCATTTATTGTTTCGCATCATTAAAAAAAAGTATACTTTCTTCGTTATAAATTTTCGTATTTTTTAGAATTTAAATTTAAGTATTCATGTGTATTTTCGAATGCTATTATGTATCCGTAAAAATAAATTTTAAAAATTTGAAAAGAAGATGATTTTCTTTTACATTAGTATTGCTTTCTCTTCTATAAATTTCCTTCTTTGTGAATATTTAAATATTTATAGATATTTTTGATTGTTGTTATGTATAAGTAAATATAAATAAAAAATATTTAAAGAAAATAGGCACAGAAATAATAAAAGAAAAGTATTTTTTTGCAAAAGACGTTCCGATACGAAACGCTAATCCGACATAGGCTGCGATTACGGACGTTTTGACACTTTGATTTACACTTTATAGAAAGCGCGAACTACTGAACTTATTTTATAAAGAAATATAATTTTTTATCTGTTACTTTAAAAATAGTAATAATAATAATGATAATAACAATAATAATAATATGGCAACGGGTAAGGAGAATAAACATCATTTAAAGCATTTATTTAGGATTTCTAAATTGTTTTCTTAGTACATAATCATAAATTAATTAATATTATATTATTAATTTTTTAAAAGGGTATTTTTTTATTTCCTCCTTTCGTAGTTATATTATTTTCCTTACTTTTTAGGGTTTGAAATATTTCATTGTTGAAGATTTGACAATTGAGTCCAATGGCTAATTGTAGTGAGTGTGGTTTTGTGCATCGTTAATTCTTGGTTAGAATAAAGTTGGAAGAAATTTAAGTTAAATTAAAAGTAGAAAAATGTTAATTTAAACACATGTATTTTCTATTACTATTATATACACGTAAATAACATTTTAAAAAAACGAAAAAAAAATGTTTTAAAAATACTAACAAAAGCACGTTTTCCTTTTACTCTTTGAAATTAAAGATTGCTGAAATAAAATTTTAGCATAGTGCATACGCTTATATAACAAAATTTCCTGTTATTACCCATATTAATGATATATAAAATTAATAATATTATAACAGAATTTGGAGATTTTCTGGCTGTTAATCTTAAAGTCGTTGAAAAAAAAAAAAAAAAAAAAAAAAAAAAAAAAAAACACGCATTTTTTTTTAATTAACAATTTTTTTCTTCGATATTTCATATTAGATTCTCCACATTAAATTTATCGAAGTTTATTTATAATGTTGGTGATACATTAAATTAAGAATATAAGTAATCCTTCTTCCGTTTAATCTAGCTGTTAGTTTCTTAATCACAAAAATTATTAATTTTCTGTCATAAATTTTCAAGAGAATCCCACGTTAAATTAATAAGAGATTATTTATATTAATAATGATACATGAAATTAATAATATAAATAACATTCCTCCCATTTAATCTGACTGCTAATTTTTTAATATCGTTGAAAAAAAACTTATTTTTTCTTAGTTATAATTTTTTTCTTCTATAATTTTTTATGAGACTCTCCATATTAAATTAATCTAATTAATTTATCATTTATAATGCTAGTGGTAAATTAAAATTATAATATAAAAAATCTTTCTCCTATCCAATCTGGCAATTAGTTTCTAAATCATTGAATAAAAACCACTTTTCCTATTTGATATTTTTTAATAAATTTTCATTAAAATCTCCCACATTAATATAAATATCCTTTCCCCATTTAGTCTGATTGCTAGATTTCTAAAATCGGAGGTAAAAGAACTTTGTTTTTCTTAGGTATTATTTTTTCCTTAATATTTCTTTATTAGTTTCTGTCAGGAATAAATTAATCGAAGATTATTTATAATAGTAATGATAAATTAAATTAATAATATAAATAACGTTTCTCCCGTTTAATGTGGCTGTTAGTTAATAAAATACTGAATAAAAAGACATTTTTCCTAATTATTAATTTCCTCTTTTGTGAATTGATATTATATTTCCCCATTTTAAATTAATCGAAAATTATTTATAACATTAATGATAGATTAAATTAATAATATAAATGTTTTTCCGTTTAATCTGGCTGTTAGTTTCTAAATCACTTAATAAAAAAACATTTTTCTAAATTATTAATTTCCTCTTTTATAAATTTCCATTATATTTCCCCCACAGTAAATTAATAGATATTATTTATATTATACATTTCAAATTAATTTAATAACATAAATAATTTTTCTCATGTTTAATTTGATTATTTATTTACAAACTGCTGAAGGAAAAAAAGTTTTTTCTTAATTATAATTTTTTTCATCTATTTTTTTAATTATATTCCAGATATTAAATTAATTGAAGATTATTTATAATATTAATGGTAAATTTAATTAATAATATACATAAGTTTCTCCTGATTAACTTGGCTGGTAGTTTCTAAATCGTTAAATAAAAATACACTTTTCCTATTTATACTATTAAAGATAAATTAAATTAATAACATAAATAATCTTCCTCCTGTTTAATCTGGCCGATAATATCTAAATCACTAAATAAAAAGACATTTTTCCTGATTATTTTTTTCTCTTTTCATGAATTTCCATTAGATTCCCCCATATTAAATTAATACATATTATTTATATTATTAATGAAAAATTAATTCAATCACATTAATAATTTTCCTCCTGTTTAATTTGACCACTTATTTTCAAACCGCTTAAGAAAAAGTAATATTTTCTTAGGTATCAATTTTCTCTTAGATGAGTTTTCTTGTTTATGAAAATTTAAATTATTCACACGCGAAAATACAATTTAAAAATTGCACATAATTTCGACGTTTCCTCTTCGAAATTATAGAAGCTGAAATGGAATAGATAATAGAGTTTCTTATGTTAAAATTTTAAATTTACACAGCGAGTAATCAAACCTAACAGTAATGAAAAGATATTAAAGATTATTAATGCTTTTTTCCCCATACAACATTTAACTAATCCAGACAATTTGATACATTGCGATACAAAAATTTCATTAGTCTCCTGAATTAAAATTTAAAACATTAAGTAACTCATTGATTTTTTTCAAAATTTAATTTATTTTTTAAGCGTATAAATTTATTATTTTTTATATAATATAGAAAAGGTAGCTGAAGATCGTCTTTATTAAAGCGTAGAAAAAAAACAATAATTTATTTTCTATAAGGCTTATTAAAAGCATTTATAAAGCTTATTATATGCATTTATTTACTCATGCATTTACAATGCATTTATTTACTCACTTTCCAATGATTTCACGAAGTTCATATATATCGTCAAACAAAATTTCGTCTTCAGCCATGGTTTTAGTCATTTAAATCACAAAAACTAGGAGAAAAAATCTTTGATGATTTCACATTCAGTTTTCACTATTTCGCTAATATTCAAGGAAAATAAATAACCCAAGTGAATAAATTATTTATCACCACAACACTAATAAACAAATCACTATCTTTACAGGTGTTATGAACTTTACTATATTTAGCTGATATTGTATTGGGAGCTGTATTCCGCTAATTTAATGATGATGGCACGTATCAAAAAATCAAATTTTTAAATATAAAACAGCTGATTCTAAGCATACGAAAACACCAAAACACATGTTTACTTCACCCTCGAATTAAATACCACCTCACGCTGGGATGTACATAAGCCGACAAACCTGACCAGAAACCGATAGTATTGTGCGCATGCGTAATAAGCATTCCAATGCTGCTTCCAATTTCTAAAGCAAAATATTTTATATAAGTTAGTTTCGTTTTTAAATTTTCTTTTTTAAACTTTAAAATGACTATTAGAAGACTTTAATTTGAGTAAAGTAATTTTTAATGTAATAAAATTGCCAATTCTCTGATCAAATAGTTTTATGGAAAATAAAAATAATTTTCGCACTAATCCATCCAGGGTGATTTTCTTAACTGCAGTTGTCACTCATTCTTAAAGTTTTGTTGACTTTTAAAAAGTAATGTAATTATTGAACTTTTTTCTGTTTTTCTTTCTCTTGATTTTTTTTTATGTTGTTACGCTAATGAATACCTGTTGTTGACTTTCTCTTAACATAACTTTTGCAAGTTTGACATGTATTTACTTAATTAATCTACAATCCTCGCATATAATCACTTTCGACGTTTTGTTGATCCATAAGTAAAGTAATTAATTAACAATCTTTTAAAAAAAAAATAAAAAAAAAAAATCTTGAAAGCAGTTTAAAAAGTATAATTAAATCTTGTAACTCAAATTTATTTACTAGGTTTGACTTTATAAATTTTTCGGTAAGTGTTACACCTTAATATTTTTTTTCCAATTTTTTGTCATGTTTAAAAAAAGATGATTCATTTATACTTTTTATTTCCTCGAAGAATTTTATCAGTGCCGGTTGCGATTTACAAAGTGTGTATTTTACTTAAATATTTTATGCTGCGTTTTAATTTACAAATATTTTACTTTTTTGTTGGTTGTGTGAATTTTCTCTGCTATTTTTATCTAATTCATTGTCAGTAGTCTTTTCATTGTATTTCGTCTCATACGTTCTATTTAAAATACAACAAAGTCTTCTTTTTGTTTAAAACTGTCTTTAAACAACACTGGATTAGCTGAAAGGCTTTTTTCTGTATGTATGCTGATTTTGACTATTAATTAAGTGATAAAAATGTTTAAATTAAAATCGCATGCCATTTTGATTTTTAGTAACTTTAGTTGGCTTTTGAAACTAATGAAATTTACTGATGCTTAATTTTAATTACACGAATTTGCTTAGTTTTGTACATTACTGTTTGTATTTTTCATTTGCTATAACTTTTTGTACTTATTCATACAATTTGCTGCTGCTTCTTTGGAAGCTGCTATAAAAACAAGGTACCATAAAATCATTAAATTTTAACTATCTGAAAAAAGTGCTTCTTTCAGATAGTGAATCACCTAGAAATGACATCACACTTTTTTCCTTTAAATACTCATTTAAAGGAAAAAGGTGTGGTGATGTCATTTTTTTGTGCATACTATCAAAGATTCTGTCGGTAGTCATAATTATTTAGTAATTTATTTTTTTAATGCAAGTAGTTTTTATAAAATACTTTCTAAATGAAAAGCTACCACTTGTCACTGATCACTAACAAAATCTTCGAATTTTAGCCTTTATGAGTTTTGTTATGCATAAAAAAGTATCAGTTAGTGCAAGTTTATTGTGAATATAGAATAGATTAGTATCTCATTCACAATTTATAATGTTAATATCCTGTCACGATTTTCAAATTAATTTAGCAGCTGGTGTAGAACCATGCTAAGGAAACACTACAATCAAAAGCTGTTTAGGTTTGTACTATAATATAAAGTAGACTCCCTCAAATCCGCAAACCAGACATCTGCAACTCTCTAAAATCTGCACATATTTTATGGATATAAACAATGAAACTTTCAGTTCAGATATTGGGATAAAATTTGATTTTTTTTTTTATTTTTGTATCAATTCCATATATTTTTTAATTTATAATTTCCTTAATAATACTCTATTCATGTTTTTTTCATGAAGGAAGAGTAATTTTTTTTTTTTTTTTTTTGGAAAAAATTCAAGATATTTCTGATATTACTGGAAATCACTATCTTTTTACCAAATATATTTATGCATTAATCTAGATTTTTATGTTATTAAGGCTGGCTAAACTTGAAAAAAAAAAATCCTTATTTTATGATTTTGATGTGAATTAGTAATGTACTTTTATGAGGTAAGTTTTGTTAAATAATTTTGGAAAAATACATTTAATCCCTTACAATGTATATTTAAAATATACTATTGATTATTAACTTGACCTTTGCTATTAGTACTTTAATCATTTAAAAAATTATCTAAATTTTTATTATTTTAGTTTATTACTTATTTTAATATTTTATTATATTGTAAGCATTCATTATAGTTCTGATTGCACTATTAATAGCAATCAAATTACTGTTTAAAAAATGTAAAAAAGCAATGACCAGAAATCCGCACAACCTCTGGTCCCAAGCTGTGCGGATTTGAGGGAGTCTACTGTAATTGAAAAAGCAGATAAGATGGTAAACATAATATAAAACTACACTACATGGCCAGGGTTGGCATGATTTAAATCAACTTTTTTTATTTTATTTTTGTAATGTTGGAAATTAGTTAGCAGAGAAATAAGATGTAGATGTAGGTATAACAAGCAGCAGGTGTTTTTCTGCTATTTCCAAGATTGCTATCAGAAAGAATGTGGCAGGTAAAGATAAAGGTTAATCCAGGTATCCCCCTCCTAATTCTTTGTTCTTTTGTAATAAAGTTTAGACGATGAGGCAAAAACACAAACAGTTTATAAATCATATTTCGTTTGCCATTCTTGGCAACTAAATGATTTGAATCTTTTTTTGTTTTACAAATTAATAATTAAATAAATTCATTAATGTTCACCAATAAAATGGATACTATGTGCAAAGAACAAGTTTTAAAATTTGCCATATTACACTGTCAAATTTCAGTCAAAGCTTGCGAATTTTTAAAAATCATTCTGAAATCAAAATAACTAGTTTGTTTACTATAAGTCACAATCACAAATCGCAGACGAATGGCACGGGCATAGTAATACATTGTGGTTGTTTTAATTTTTTGTATCAATCAGTAACTAGAATATAATATTTTCTTAACTATATAAATATTTTTTATATTATTTTTTATAAATTGTAAATATTTTTTATTCTTTTTTAGTTATTTATTATAAAAAAAAACTGTTCCATGTACTGTAAAAACATAAAAACACAATAATTAAAAATAGATTTCTAAAAAAAATCAAATAAATCTGATTTAAATTTTTAAAAAATCAGATTTTTTTTTTATTTAAAAAAAAAAAAAAAATCATGATTTTTTTCCAGCCCTGTACATAGCACACCATTTCAAACAACTTTCTTCTTCCAAAGCATGTTTCATTAGAGGTCTTATTGTACTATTCTATGTTCATGCAGTTTATATATAGCATGGTAAAAATTTGTTGATTTTGTATTATCAATGCATATTTACAGTGTCTTTTTTTAAATTTTATAGCCACCTTCACAGAAATTAGACTGAAATGACAATTTTTTGCTAATTACGAAGTTATAACAAGAATGATAACAGATTCTCCACCTTTGCTGGTTAAAGCTGTTCATAACTTTAAAGGCACAAATAATGATGAGGTATTTACTTTAGATTAATTCAATTTTATTTTTTAAATAATTTGTTGTTTAACCCTTTCATGAGCAAAGTACTACTGTCTAGAGATGTAAAATTTCCGGAAAAATTGAAGTGGCGAAAAAAACTTTTTTCCTAGGGGTTTTTTTCGGGAAAAAGCGGAAAAGTTGGAAAAATTGATTTTTATAATTGTTTTTCCCAAATAAGTTATATTTTCTTATATAATATTAAATAATAAACATTTTTTTCATTTATTTGTATTAAAAGAAAATTATTTTCACTTTATATTACTATATTACAAAGAAAAAAAAGCAAAGCCCGCTTTTAAAAGTTTATTATTTTTTTCTTTTTTTCCTCAGTCAGAATTTTTATACTAATATTATGGCTTTATTTAACACTATTATTATATCATGTCTCTGTTGAAATGATTTTTCAGTTACATGTGTAATTACCAATTGACCTAATGTAAAAACCTGAGCCAATATCTCTGCAGTTTGGAATGAAATGAATTATACATCCCATTTACATAAGTATTGTTTTTAAATAAATGATAATGATACTAATTTAAAAAAAAAAAAAAAAAAATATTACAGTTTTGTCATTATTATGAATATCAGTATTCAAACCTTCCATTGTTTAAAAAATCTAAATTTTTGCAGTATTACATTTTTTTCTTACAATTATAATTTTATTTCCTTTAAAAAATATGTTTAGTTTTGGTATAGTCTTCCATTATCAACTCAAAAAAGTTTTGATTTAGTTTTATAATTTGAATTCAAACAAAACTATGTTTTAGTTTGGTTTAGTCAGGTCTGCAACTAAAAAACAGCATAGGACTTTATTGACTTTTAGATTTTTACTCACTAAAACCAGGACAAATATTTTTTAAAAAGTTTAATTAAGCATAAATTTTATCTTTTTATCCAAAAATCTGGTATCACATTCTTGTGTAAGAAACCATATTCAATGTTTCCATATGGTAATTTTATTTTCTAAGAGTGGAACTCAAAAGTTATGAAAACAGAACACTACAAAAAGAAAATGCAAGGAATTTGAGGAATGAACAAAAGCAGTTACACACACAGTTAAACTTCTACTATGCTTCAGGTTCAGACAATTACTAAAATCCAAAGTTTAATCAAGAAGGAAAGTATAATTTGGAATATAGTTACTTATAATAAAATATGAATTTGTTTCATCGCAGTTGTACTTATCTAATGTAAACTGCCCATGTTTTGCAAAATTTTGTGTATGTTATGGAAGGAAATGGAGGTCAATTTTAGATTCAACACTCTGAAAAAAACATTCAATTAATCAGCTACAGTGAAATCATGAAAAGTGCAGCATAGTAGCGCTACCTATAGAGCAATTTACACCAAGGTTGGCAAAAAAAACCTGTTTTATTTAAAAAAATAAATAAATAAATAAACTGTTTTTTTTAGTTTAAACCAGGTTTTTGTTTAAACCAGGTTTTTTTGGGGGGGTTTAAACCAGGTTTTTTTTTTTTTAAACACTTTTTCTTATTACATATACATGCATATTTATTGATAAAAATGGCATTGTTTGATATAAGTAGTGTAACTTCATTTAAAAATAATTGAAATTAAATAATTAAAGTGAATTTATGTAGAAAATGGAAAATGTTCATATTTTAAATTAAACAGTATTAGCAAACAGTCTTATGCTCAAAGAATAAACTGCTCTACACAGTGAAATATTGATGCTGAGGAAATCTTTAAACAATCTTTTGATTGCTAATAATAAACATTTGGATGTAGTTTGATAAATATAAAATTCTTTTCCACAATTATTCAAATAATAAATTTCAAATACTTCTTGCAGGGGTATGTCCAGGCTTTTCTCACAGGGTCCTTTTTTGTGAAATTGTGAATTTTTTTCTTATATTTGTGAAAATTCTAGTCAGAACTTTGTGAATATTAAGTTATCGATGTCTTCAGATTCTATTTTTCATATATAAAAAACTAAGTAGTATGCTCTTTGGTAAATTTAACTGCTTATTTAAAAGCCAGATTTTATTATAAAATGATTAAATTTGTATAAAGTTCAATTTGAAGGTAAAAAAATCCTGTGAAAGGTCTATTTAAGAGGCAAATAATTTTGTGAAGGGTCCTTTAAAGGACCTAAAATTTTTCTAAACATATCCCTGTCTTGAGATTTTATGATTGGGATTAAAGTGACAATTTAAAGTCAACATTTTTAGTCCTTAGATTTAGTGATCACTCTAGAAATAAAAAGGGCATGGTGCTATTCGCTAAAAAGGGCACTACTGCAGCAGAAAAGGGCACTTTTGCAAGAAAAAATTTGTTATTGCCTTTAGAAGGGAAAAAAAGAAAGCGGGAAAATACATAATTTTTAAGTAAAATAAATCAAATAATATTAATTTTGAATGGTTTTATGATATAAAAATTGAAAATATAATTAAATTAAACCATGATTGAATAGTGTTTGATGTTCTTTTTCTTAAAGAAATGGAAAAATATTATCATTTTTGGACACACAAATTTAGAAATACTACAGAATAAAATATTTATTAAAAATCTCTGGGTAAAACCAGTGGTGCATTTTGCTACTTTTAAAAAGGGCAAGGTGCATTTTGCAAATTTAAAAAAAGGCAGGGTGCATTTTGCAAATTTAAAAAAGGGCAGGGTGCTGCACCCTTCATAACTGGCCTAGAATGAACACTACTTAGATTAGCAGATGACATGAAGATTACATAAGATTGTTATTATTTAAATACTATAACTAACATCCAGTCTTTGAATAGTCTCTTATTCGACTTGCATATTTTGATTTTAATTCTTCAAGGTAATCTCCCCAATCAAGAAAAATTTCTTTTACAGCTTGAACAAAATCTTAAAGATCATCATTACTAATTGCATTAAACAATCTGCATTTTTAAAAGGTTAAAATATTTTATACTAAACATTGAATATTTTTAATCTATTTTATCTTTGTTCATTTCACATGTTTGAAGCATTTTCATTAGAGCAATAGATATGTATACCAACGCTTACTGTCCTATAGATAAAAAAAATGAGCTAAACCCACTATATATATAATGCTTATTCCTGAAATAAAGTTTAAAAATAGAAATTATTTATATCCAATAAACTGAACCAATCAAAGACACTTTTCAATCCAGATACTTTAACTTTCAAATAAATGCAGTGTAAATGTGGTACTAAGTTCTATCTTATATTAAGCTTACCTTTGTTGCATATATTTCTTAATTTTATAGGAAAAAAGGAATTACAAAAATGTATTGTAGTAATACTAATTTCGTGTGTGATTTTGTCATAGCTATCTATTTTCAACTGTGTGCATGTTGCATCTTGCAGGCTGGTAAGATTTTTGAAAAATTCCCCACCCCTGAGTATTAGTCAAAATTTAAACATAAACTATTTTCAAAAACCAAATTTTTCTTTGTCAAAAAGTCTTTAAAGTTTTTTTCTTGTTAAAATTATTGCAATTTCTAGAATTTTTAAAAATTTATCGAATTTTATTGGGATTATTGGCCGAATATTAAAGTTGCGAAACAAAATAGCCAGAACAGCATGTTACAATTTTTTTTAATGAAATTCTTAAAGAATTCAGTTAAAGACTTATTTCAAAATTCTCTCAAACTTTTAATTCTTTTTTTTTTTTTTTTTTTTTTTACTTTGCTATTTTAATTTATATTCCTGTAAAACATTTTTAGCAATAAAATATTTGAAATCTTCATGCAAAACTCCTTAAAACATAATTTTTTAAATGTCAATGCTAATACATCAGTGAAGCAACATCAACACAAATCTGATAAATTTATTTTCAATGAAAAAGGCTCAAACATTAAATTTTCTTTTGTAATAGCTTTGTTATTGAATTACTCTTCACAATAAAACTTAATAAACTTTTTTAAATCCTTCACCTGTATTAAAAATTATTTCTAAAAAGCGACTCTTAAATAAGGAAATTAAAATAAAATTTTCATCTGAAATCCACCCTGAAGTATTTTTCTGGCTGCAATCTTAGCGACTTACAAACATTGGTCTTTAAAAGTGTTCAATGATAAAGTAGGCTTTAAAAGCTTTTTGCTTATAAAACAAAAAGTTTCTAATAAAAATCATTTAATTTTATTTATTCATTTATTTTATAATTGTGAAAGAAACTGAAAAACTGTTTGAAATTGTGAAAGAGCATGTGCATTGCATCCTTCAAAGTGAAGGTTTGTCATATTTTTCTTTCCATAGAGATTTGAGGAAAGCAAATGTCAAAAAAATGAGTTTTTTTGCATCAAGTCATATTTGAGGGTTTGCCTCAACTCAAAGGTCGAAGTTCCTGGAACTTAGCAGGGGTCTGTCCAGACTTTTCTCACAGGGTCCTGTTTTTGTGAAATTGTGAATTTTTTTCCTATATTTGTCAAAGTTCTAGTCAGAATTTTGTGAATTTAAAATTATCGATGTCTTCAGGTTCTATTTTTCATAAATAAAAAGCTATGTAATATGCTCTTTGGTGTGTTTAACTGCTTATTTACTAGCCAGATTTTATTATTAAATTTGTAAAAAGCTCAATTTGGATATGAAAAAATTCTGTGAAATGTTTATTTAAGAGACAGGTAATTTTATGATGGGTCATGTTTGGGGATAAAATGTTTTGTGAAGAGTCCTGTTTAGAGATAAAGAATTTTTCGAAGGGTCCTGTTTTAAGATAAATTTTTTTTTGTGGGGGGTCCTTTAAAGGACCTAAAATTTCCTAAACATATCCCTACTTAGACTATAGTACAGTGAAAGTGCCCAGTGTCACATAATTCACTGAATTGATAAAACAAAATGAATTTACTTTATAAAAAAATATCAATAAAACCAAACTTATAAATGTCGAAAAAGTTCTTCATTATTTTCTTTTGCAAATAAATAAAACTCACAAATATTAAAGATGACTGTACTCCCAGTATCAGAAAGTTTGAGACGAGAGACAGGTGTCACAGACTTTCTTTTCTGTTTTGCTGATTTTTTTTTTTATTTTTTTATTTTTATTGAACCTTGTTTTTCTTCATATTATGTTTAACTCTTTACTACTTAATGCTAAAAGTTAAGATTATTATTAATAAAAATTTATAAAATGTCTAAAAACACTTCATTTAAGAAGTAAGTGATTGATTGATTAATTAAAGCTTCAGTTGTAAAAATAATTTACCTGCAGATTATTTTTCATCCCTTAAGTATCTGTCACAGATACTTGGAGAATTTTCTGCTATTGGAACTGTACTTGTGTGTGTTTTTAAAAACATGTTTTGTAATAAAACAATATATTATGTTATTTGTATTTTTTGTTTTATAATTCATACGATCATTCAAAATTGTTATTTTATTTATCATACTCTTTTCATATTTACCAGGGTTGGATTTCTTCCAGGACAGTGGAAGAAACCAAAACAAATGTTCAAAGTTAAAGTATATTAACTATGTAAAAGAATTAAAGTATAATTGCATGAAATCTAAATTGGAAAATTTGATTATTGTTGAAAATATTGTTTTTGCAAAGATATTTTTTTTTAATAACAAACTTCAGGTTTAGCAGACATTTTCAGGTGATGGATTTTTATTACTCTAGAAGTAGAGAGATGAGTTTTTTTATTAATTGCTCCATTTATAAAAATAATAAAAAAAAAAAGAAACTACCTATAAATTGTTTATTTTTCATATAAAAATATAATTTTCATATAAGTGCATTATTATAAACTGTGCAACACAGTAAATAAATAAATTTGTAATTGTTTATATTTTTTGTCTAGCATGAATATCTCAATGCTGATTTTAAAAGATTAATGTTCTAAAAATATCTATGAGTATGTCAAAATTATTTTTAGCTATTCTGAAGTGTAGGACTTGAAGTAAAAAATAATCATTTTTTACTTTCATCCAATTTAAGTTGAAAATTTGATTGCAGCATCTACTGCTAAAAAATTTTTTTGCTATACTATTTTGCATTGTACTAAGAAAAATAAAGATTTTAATGATTTTTTTATATATATATACTGAGGATAAACCGGGACAGGTTTTTAAGACCAAAGCAAATTTATTCGACCTTTCTATTTTTTGGCTGAAAACAATAACATAAAAAAATTTAAGTAATTAAATTGTATGTTTTAAAATAATTCATAAATACATAAATATACATAAATGTAAATTAATTATAGGTATAGTATTTATTAATTATGTACAACTGTTAGTAATCCTAAAACATTTTTTTTCATATACAGTAGACTCCCTCAAATCCGCACAGCTTGGGACTAGAGGTTTTGTGGATTTTAGAATTTTGTGGATTTCTGGTCATTGCTTTGTTTACAATTTTTAAACAGTCATTTGAATGTAATTAATAATGCAATCAGAAATATAACGAATGCATACAATATACTAAAATATTAAAATAAGTAATAAACTAAAATAATAAAAATTTAGATAATTTTTTAAATGATTAAAATACTAAAAGCAAAGGTCAAGTTAATAATCATTAATGTACAATTAAATATTCATTATAAATATGAAATGTGTTTTTCCTAAATTATTCAGTGAAACTTGCCTCATAAAAGTACATTACTAATTCACATCAAAATCATAAAATAATGAAGCTTTATTTCAGGTTTAGCCAGACTTAATAACTAAAAAAGCTTGATTATAATACATAAGTATATGTGGTAAGATTGTGATTACCAATGATATCAGCAATATCTTTATTTTTTCAGAAATAAATTATTCTTTCTTCATGAAAAGACATCAATTCAATAACCTTAACAAAAATTACAAATTAAAAAACGTATGAAATTGATATAAAACTAAAAAAGTGAAATTTTGCACCTACATCTGAACTGACTGTTTCATTGTTTACATCTGTAAAATATGTGTGGATTTTAGAGAGTTGTGGATTTCGGGAGTGCGGATTTGAGGGAGTCTACTGTACAATAATACATAATCCATGCATACATAATATCAGCATTCTCGCTGACATTTGATCAATGTTAGTAATTTGACTGATTAAAAATAAAAATCATTCGCCAAATGAAAAAAGTATTAGGGTCATTCCATGTCAAATCAACCAAAAAAATTCAATATTCAACCTGACCATTTCCGATTTCAATGAAACTGCTAGGGATCATTCTCTATGATGATATAAATAAGAGCATATTTTTATTTTGTGTTTATCGCTTTAAATTTTTATACAATTAATAATTTAAATTTTGAAAAATCAGCATTTTTTGACTTGCATAAATATTTTCAATTTTGAATTTCTCAAGTTCTATCAAACATAGAAAATTTTATGACCACTCATTTCAAAGAGGAGTTTTTAAGGTTTCATTTGATATGCAAGTCGACTATGTATAATTAAAATAAATAAAATTTTAAAAATTTTAAATTTTAAATTTTTTTAGATAGTCATTTTTAAAAATTTTGAAAAAATTGTATGTTTGTTGTAATATTATAAGCTTTAAATTCTGAAATTTTTAGAGTGGGATCTCAATGGGATCAGGAGTTATTAAATAAAAGCTAAAAATTACCATACAAATCATAAATAAATAACAAAATAGACAGAATTAAATTGCTATTTTAATGGTAATTTTTGTTTTTATTTAATAACTCCTGATCCCATTGAGATCCCACTCTAAAAATTTCAGAATTTAAAGCTTATAATATTACAACAAACATACAATTTTTTCCAAAATTTTTAAAAATAACTATCTAAAAATTTTTCAAATTTTAAATTTTAAAAAATTTTAAATTTTATTTATTTGAACTATACATAGTCGACTAGCATATCAAATTAAACCTTATAAACTCCTCTTTGAAATGAGTGGTCATAAAATTTTCTATGTTTGATAGAACTTGAGAAATTCAAAATTGAAAATATTTATGCAAGTCAAAAATGAAGATTTTTCAAAATTTAAATAATTAATTGTATAAAAATTTAAAGTGATAAACAAAAAATAAAAATATGCTCTAATTTATATCATCATAGAGAATGATCCCTAGCAGTTTCATTGAAATCGGAAAGGGTCAGGTTGAGTCACTGGTTGATTTGGCATGGAATGACCCATTAGCCAAATATATTCACCGTGTAGCATTAAAAAAATTATCTTTAACCCTTTAATGTACCCCTTTTTTTTCAATATGTTCTAAAATAACTTAAATTTTTATAATTGCAACAACAATTGTTATTAATCTAATTTCAACTATCCACTACAAATATATTAAAAATATGTACATATGCATATATATATAAAAAACGAAAAAGTTAAGAAGAAAAAAAAAAAGCAAAAATTGATCATTAACAATTTGACGAATCTAATCGTTTGTTTACTCGACGAATGAAGAATTTAGTCCCAATTTGGCGCAATGGCGAGCGACAGTGAGAACCCTGCATAATACATACATCCATGACACAGAAAGATTTTCTAAATATATGAATTTCATTTAATTAAAAATTATTTTAGTTTTAGGTATACACACCTTGATTTTTCTTCTATAATGGTTTTTTGTAAATGATCATTTGTTATTCTAGAACTTTCTTAAAAAATATTTGAAACACTAATGCAGTTTAAGCTAAAAATTTTCTATGAGATGATTGATAATTCATGACTGATAATTATAAACAAAAAAGTTCGTTGCAATACATTCATTTGAACCGATACACTTCAAATCAATGACTAATGTTGAAAATTTCCAAAGAAAGAAACAAGATTTTTGGAATACTGAGTGTTTCGGTCTGGATGAATTTCCACCCATGTTTTTGGCAAAACTCTGATTTTAGGCTGAAAATGAAACCATATTTTTGGTTGATCTCTATCTAATACTGTAATTATTATACATTACTTACATTAATAAAATTGATGTAAATCTAAATGCTTTTATTTAAATGAGTTTCACTCTATTATTAGTAAAGAATCTGTACTATTTATTACTAGTTTCAGAAATCTAAATAATAAAAAAATATTTTGGTTAAATTGAAATGAATAATGTTTAATTGATTTTGTGTATTCTGGATAAAATTTCTTTTCATTTAGCCAATATTTGAAGATTTTTAGATAAGTGTTGTGTGTGATCTTGGCTAAAAAACTGATATAATTATTAATTTAGCATATATACTTAATTAAATTTGTTTTGGTCCAATGAAATTTATTTATATAAGATTATGGAAAGAAGATATGGAATATTATATCTTATAAAATTGAACATATATGATAAATTCTAAGAAAAACAGTTTTTTCCATTTCTTCTGGCTGGTTTTTTTTTTTTTTTTTTTTTTTCCACTGCGGAAGAAACTTGCCAACCCTGATATTTACATACTGCCATCATCATACAGTTATCTACTACTTTATAAGACTTGCTTCTTTTTTTTTTTTTTTTTTTTTTTTTTTTTTTTTTTTTTTTTGTATTGTTATTAAACAATATACAAATATCATTTCCTCTTGAAATAATGTTCCCTTTGTGATGACTGTCATTAATCCGTTTTTCTTTCTAGAATGAACTCTGTGTGCAGTTATAAGACTTGTTGCAAATTAATGTTCCAAGTCATTGTTTGTAATGTATTTTATCCTATCTATTTACAGCTTTGCTTAAAAAAAGGTGATGTGATAACAGTTACGCAAGCTATTGATGGAGGTTGGTGGGAAGGAACTTTAAATGGGGTAACTGGGTGGTTTCCAAGCAATTATGTCAAAGAAATAAAAACAGGTTTGTTCTCTTTTTTTTTTTTTTTTTTTTTTTTTAACATTAGTAATTTTTATATAGTAAAAGTTTGGTATAACAGAGTGTGTTTTCTTTTTTAAGAGACATGCCTGAATATTTCTGTATTGAATTTCAAAATAAGTATAAAACATACTAATATTCTGTTAATTGTTATCGATAATAATTATTAAATTGTTATATAATCGTTGTAATTCAAATTATGTTATCTAAAAAGGGTTTTTCTCACTCTCTCTCTCCTTATGTTCATATGAATTTTTTTATAAACAGTGTTTTTAAGGCTGTTCCTAAATCCAGAGGAGCAAGTTTAAACAGAAGTTTTAATTCATTTTTGTTCAGAAACACATGAAATTGGCAGATATTATTCAGAAGCTATCTAATTGAAAGACACTTTTCATTTTTCAGTAAATGTAAAAGCTCTTTCAGAAAATATTGTCAAAATTGACATTTTAAACCGAACTTTTAGACAAAAGGAGAAAAACCCATCGTCATTTGATACAATTTTTTTTATATCTCAATAAGTAATTCATTAATCAAAAAACAGAAAATCATTTCAATTCCAAATCCCTTCATTAGTCAGCCCTGATAATTTTTTGTGCCTTTATGCTTAAAAATGAGTTGTTAAAGTGTTAAAAAATTTCACGCTTGCTAAGCAGTGTACTTGAGAACCACCTTAACCTTTTACACGCCAATGTTCCATAAATGGAACATCGACTTCAAAATTCTGCAAAAAATTCATTTTTATTCCTATTGCCCTGTAAAAATTAGTATTTGAAAAGAAAGTATGACTTGATTTTTTGGCTTTGATTTTACGTTGATAAAATAAATCATGTCTTAGGGGGAAAAATCGTAAATTAGGACTTTTTTTAGACTTTTTGTTGGGCAAAATTAAAAAATTCATAGAAAATTCAAAATTTAACAAATATTTTTATAACTAAGTGAGATCAAGTAAAAGTAATCATTTTATTAGTAGAACACAAGTTATTAAAAAAAAAGATTGATTTTTATTGTTTATTTTAGATAAGAAATGTGCATGTTCCATAAATGGAACATTGGCATGTAAAGGTATATTTTTTAACATGATAAAGGCTTTTGGTTGCAATGCATATAAGTTTTGATAAAAAGTTTCTGGATACGAGGTGGTTTAGTAAGTGTCGACAAAAGATGGTTATGATATTGATATACTTTATCCCCCCCCCCTCTCTATACCCTGTCCCTTACCCTCCCCCTCCCCCCTTCTCTCTTTTCCAGACTCGTTCTCCCATCTGAAGTGGATTACTCATAACTGACAGGGAAAACATGTTTGTTTGTTGATAGTTAGACATTGTTTATGACTCAAATAAGCTATAATGTAAAAAGTGACTTTGGAAAAAAGCGTGAGAAGGAATTCATATGATTTTACTTTACTCTGCGATTTCCTTCATTTAGAATACCTCATACAGACCAGATGTCTCTTTCAATCCATTTCGAACAATAGAAGAGGCACTAGAATATTTTTACGAATTAGCAGATGATTCTGAAGAGGAATTCATTGACATTTGTTAATTACATTATCTGTACCATTAACACAAAGAAAATGTGTTGTATGCTGAAGAACACAAAAAAAATGTTTTGAATGTGAAAAAAAGACTACATGGAAATGCTTCTCTAACTATCATGGATAATAGATCAAATGTAGGACACAAAAATTAAGGACAATCTATATATTTAATTTTTGGTAATTTTTTTTCTCTTTTGTATTTTTTTTAGATTTTGATTTATTTGATTATTTTGCAGTAAATTGTAGTACAGACATTATTATTATTATTATTTTCCATTACATTTTTTGTATATATTTCTTTTTTTAATTTTGATAAATAGTTGTAAAGATGCTTTCCTACAGTGAGTACTGCCCATCATCTATATAATATATTATTTAAGCAAGTGGGAAAGTTTTTTTTCTAAAAGCTTTGTGGGGTCTTGAGCATTTTTGCTGGAATAGTTGCTGAAATCGCAAGTAAAATGAAGGCTCTATGTGCGAAGCCCGACTATTTACCTGCTTAAATTGCGTTATTACTGAAAAATGCCTATACATTATCTATAATCATAAAAAAAAAAATGTGCACAGAAATAGAGATTTTAGTTTAAATGTTGTTGATCATACTTTATAAAAACATGTGAAAAAACTAAGTGTTTCCCGCCAATGTTCCATTTGTGGAACATGCTATAAATCATACACAAAAAAAATTTTTCAAGAAAAAAAATTACTCATAGTGCTTATGTTTGAGTTTTAATGGGATTTTTACCAATAAATAATTTGTGTTACCTTTCGATCATAGTGCGGCGTTTAAAAGGTTAATTCCATACTCTTCTGTTATTTTATTTTTTTTATGAATAGATGGTTACTTCATTAAATATTAAAATGTCTTGTAAGACACTCACTTCTTTATCCATTATTTCATCATTATTATTTTGGCTTTCTATATCTTCAGAAATTTTATTTTCCAATATTTCAATAATTTTACAATATGAAATAGATGTCTTTAATAACAATGTTTTAAATATGAAGATTCTTTATTTACACTTCAGTTTATATCTGTAGCTTTTGAATAAATTGTATTTCTTCAGGAATCAGCTCGTTTAATAAAAATTTAAATCTTAACCTTTTAGATTCTTAGTTATATCAGGATTTAGTAAGTTTAAAATTCTAGTAGAAAGAAAATCTTGATCATTGCATATAAAAGCTTTGAAACAATTCTTTTATTAAATATGTATATACTATTTATCTACAGGGTGTTTCTTCATATTGATTTGTCCTGATTTCATGAGTTTTCAATTATGTTTTAGTGATTGTTCACTGAAAATTGTCTAAATTTTTCCTTGATAATTTAATAATATATGTATTATTTCTAAAAGATTCTAGTATGTTTTATTGGTTGCAGTTAAATTTGACAGTAAAAATATTTATCCTGCCTGTCTTTTTCTTTCTTCCTCACATAATTTAAAAAATTTTTAAATATGTGTGCAAACATATCTTTATCTATTCTAGTTTTAATAACTTTATAATTGTATTTTGATATCAAATGTAGTATATTCAAAATGATAAGATTTTCAGTTTTGTTTCAGAATGTATATGGTGTATAAAATGAAATAGTCTTAACTGTATTAATATGTAGAAATAGATCTTTTTTACAACAGTTAATGAATTAAAAAATGTTTTGACTTATAATCTAGGGAAAATTAAAATCTATTTTTAGATCAGTAATTATTTCATTTAATTTATTATCACTTTGTTTTCTAATTTTCCTTTCTTTTCTTTTTTTTTTCAGATGCTTTAAAATTTGTTAAAAATAATGTTCAGCCATGTGAAGTGCCTTTGTCCCCCAATTTAAATGACTCGAAAATGTACCGTGGGATAGTAAGTACATTTTTTTTTTTTTTTCTGATATTTGTGACATTGATTTTACCTTTTTATATTTAAAATTTTAAAATTTTTGAGATGTATTTATATGATGTAATTTTTCATTGGTATCTAGGTGTTCCAAGACATTGTGGACACAGAAAGTAATCATTTAAGTGAATTGCATTCTTTTACAATAAAATATATAAATCCCCTTAAAGATTCAGGAATGTGAGTATGCTTTCTGTATGTTTAATAAGTTAAATTTTACTAGAAATTTCACAAAAGTATATTAGTACTTTATACATCTCTTTTTCAAATTTGTTGAGATATTGTAAATTTGTCAAAAGTGTGCAAATTTTTGTAATGCTTCTAATGAACATTCAGTTTATAACAAAATTCGTAAGTAACTGGGTGTGAATATTGCCAAAAGAAGCTTTTATTTATTTATTTTTGTATGCATAAATTAAAAACAATGTTTTGATGTTGAAATAAAATGCTTAGGTTTATAGTATATTTCTTATTTATTTACTTATTTTGTGTTCAAAATTAAATTAATAATCGGCATGTATTTTAAATGAAAGTCATCTTTTTTTTTATTTGAATAAGTGGATTTTCTTTATATTTTTTTAATGATTTGAATGTAATATGAATGATGACAATAACAACAATATTTTGTGATTTATCACTTGCACTCAGCTGTCATCATAAATGTAACCAATATTTTTTGTGTATTTTTATCTGGTGTTTTTTTTTTAATATAGCGCAAAAGAAAATTCAAATGACATAACTCCAGATATAAAATTTTCAAAATGAAACTATTTGAATTGTATATGAGTTACTTGTATATAATTTTCAATATATCTGTTATACTTTGTCTTGAAAGGCTAAAACATATTTATCTTTTGTTTGAACTTCGTAATGGTCAACAATGTGTCAAATATTTTAATATTTCATTCAATTTGTCATACTATGTTTACTCAAAAAGCAAATTCAAAGTTGTATTTTGAAAAAGACGTTCAATGTTAACTGTTTTGTTAAGCTATATTTGTAGTAAAATCTCATTTTTTAAAGTTGAATTCAAACAATATTATATCAGTTGTAAATTTTCAAATGGGAGAAAAAAATCCGGGCCAATATTCGAACCAAAGATGTCTTGTCTGAATTTGTCGGTTATCTATCAACTGAGGCATCCTGGACAAACCTGGAGGGCTAATTCACTCAGATAACTTTTAACAATCATAGTATCTGGCCTGACATCTTAATCAACTCAACAGAATAAATCATAAGTTTTTTTGTGGAACCACAGTAAATGGTGCACATGTAATATGAAATTGCTTTTATAACTGTAAAATAAAAACACAGTTTTGATTTTTTTTTCTTTTTTTTTTTTTTTTTTTTTTTTTTTTTTTATCAAATATAAAATTGTTTGTTAAGGGGGAAAATATGAACTATTGTGCCACGCATTGCTTATGTTTAGCTTTTCTGAAGTTTTATCTTCATTTTAATATTGATTTTTTTGCTATCTAAAATTTATTGCTTAAATCTTCTATTATTATAATTCTTTTTCTCTTTTTAGATTGAATGAAGTAGAATATTCTCATCTCTGTAATAATTTAAAGGATGTCTGTGCATGTAGTAAAGCACTATTAAATATGCTGGAAGATGTCAGGAGGTACTTTGATATATTATCTTAATTATAACTTTTTGATGCAAAAAGATAATAGTATTCAATAGTTGTGTAAGAATTTTATTATGCTTGTCAGTTTATGAAACGTGACATAAATTTATTATTATTAAATTATTAATATTTTCTTGTAGTTCATTATTAAAAAAATTTCAAAAAAAGAAATTGTAATTTTCATTTAGTAAATAAAGAAATTTCAGCAATATAATATGAATCAAAATCTCTTGAATTTAATGAATGAAGATATTTAAAAGAACTGACTGACTGAATTTATAAAAAAAATAACGAAAATAATTACAATAATTAACCAATATTATATTGGCCAGTTTAATTCTGAAAACAAATATTAATTTTAGCTAAAGTTTAATTTCAACTTTCTAAATTATGGAAAAAATAAACTTCATTCCTATTCATAATCAGTAAGATGTAATTAAGATGATGAAATTATGAGGTATGATATATAAGTAATAATGAATATTGAGGCTTTGATCTATAATATTAATAAAAAATCAAGGAAAATTGCACCTCTATGACACAATTATAATTTTATTTTTAACAAAATCTAAAACTTACACCTTTTTCATTGTCACAGAATTTACATGCATCTTTCCCATATCAATATTCATCATTTTAAAATTATTTTAACCTTGCAATAGTATACTAATAAAAATAGTCCCAAACTTGATGTCATACAATCTTGCATATAAACTTCACACTCATTTCTTGAAATTCTAATCTGAGCAAGGCTTGAAATTCAATTTTTCAAAGGAGGGGAGTCTCCCTACCAACATTTATAAATGGAGGGGAGTTCAGCTGCTTGGGAGGGAGGAAATTTTTTTTTTAAACCAGTTGTTATTTTATGTGTTATTTAAAGAATTACCCGAATACAGACATGACAAAATATCATTGAAGCAATTTTTAACAACAATTCAGAATAATTATGCAAAATGTGTATTTAAAAAAAAAAAAAAAAAACACTTTTTCTGCTGGTTTTTATTGATGGTAAATTCTTTCCCGGTGCTAATTATTTTTGTTACAGGTCTAATTACTGTTTTAATAATAATTAAGGCTAATTATTGTTTTAACAATCATTAATAAAACTTCTAATTATTTTAAAAAATTTATAATTTATAAATTTATAATTAATTGTCATAATTAAAACCAATATTATATTTCTGAATATTAAATGTGCAAGATACAAATTTAATTATAAAATAATGCTTATTTGAGTGCATAAGATTAGAAGTATCACTATTGTTTGCATTTCTTTTAAAAAGGGGCAAGTCAAATTTATTGAAAGACTTTTTTTTTAAAAAATGAATACTTTCATTGAATAAAGGGGTACTTTTTGTTTAATGAATGGCTACTTTCAGGAATTGCATTAACTCAGAAAGATTTGGAGCTGTCAGAAACTGATTTTAGAGCAGCAGAGAAATAAATTAAAAACATAAATTGAAGCAGGAAAATGCACTCCCGGCAATATTATTTTTGGGGGGACGTCGGAGTAAGGGGTCCCCTTTGACAAAACTTGCATTTTTTCGCTATTTTTTAATAAAATCTGTTATTTTTTTAAAGATCTTTTCAGGAAATCTGCCTTTTTTTTTTGGGGGGGGGGGGATTTTTTGACGAAATGTGCCGTTTTTTCGCGATCTTTTGATGAAATCTGCCGTTTTATTGTAATTTTTTGTCGAAAATTGTCGTTTTTCGCGATCTTTAGGGGAAATTTGTCGTTTATAGTGAATCTTTTGCCGAAATTTGTCGTTTTTCGCGATTTTTGGACGAAATTTGACTTTTTTTTTTTTTTAACTTTTTTTGCCGAAAACTGCCGTTTTACTGGATTTTGTGACGAAAATAGCCATTCTTTCACGAATCTTTTGACGAAATTTGCGGGAAATTAGTCGTTTTTTCGTGATCTTTTATCAATATTTGCCGTTTTTCCGCAAACCTTTACGAAATCACTCATCCTGTGGAACCCATAATAGCTATTTTTTTTGTGTGCCATCTCCGATTTTTTGCGTAATATGCACTACAGCACGTCCGCGGCATCACTGTTTCATAATTTTTTTAATTGAATGCGTTAATTTTTTATTTTAATTTATTTTATTTTTTGAAAATTCGGAACAGAATGACCTTTTTATCGCTGCTGAAAATAGAAACTCGTCAATCGATTGCAGGAAAAAAATTGTGAAATTTGTCAATCGGTCGCGGAAAAGATCGTGATTTTCAATGACCTTTCGCGGTAAAAAAAACTTGCACAATGTGTCGATTAGTTGCACGAAAATATCACAAAATTCACAAAACAGTCGTGAGAGTTGATCATAGTTTCAAAATGCAAAATTTTTTGGGCGAGAGCCTCCCGCCCACGTTATTCTTTTGGGCGGGATTTCAAAATTTTGGCCGCAAATCCCGCCATCCCGCCCTGAAATTCAAGCCCTGCTGAGTGTCAGCAAAATACAGAAATTTACTTTAAGATGCATTTGTAGTAAAATGTTTCATTTTTATCAAAGGAAATACTCATTTGATTTTTACTATGACATCATTTTCATTTACTGAAGCCCTCTGAGGGTAGCATTTCAATCTCAGTATTAGCGGAGTTTAAAATTTTTTTTTAAATATAACAGCTTTATCAGTAAAAGTGCATTATTTTAAATTGTGACATTCTGGTCAAAAGTTTTTTAAGAAATTTTAATACGGAAATTGCATCCACAATGATATGGTACTTCCCATTGCTTTCCTCACCTCTTTAAAAGTGGAAATAATCCAATTGCCACCAAAAAAGTAAAGAAATTTCATAAAGGACTTTTAAAATTAAAATATAAAAATAGGAATATTTTAAAAACAGTGAATATGAGCCCATCAAGAAAATAAAATGCTTTAATTTAAAAAAAATAGTTATCAAAAATTTTTTGTTAGAAGGCTTGGGTCTGATGACTGAAAAAACAGCATTATCTTGTATAGATTATTTAAAAAGAAAAAACAATCTTAAATTTCTTTGAAGATTTAGCAAGGAAAAATACATAATACTTCCTATCATGAGACTTATTATATTTCACCATTATTTAATTGAACATTTTGCTTTTATTTAAATTTTCAAGATCTGAACATGCTCCATAGGTCTTAACTTATTGCTAATTATTGTGTTCTAACAATAACTTGTGTTGATTTAATTTATACTTTTTTTTTTTTTTTAGTGATGACCAGGTTAAATTCATTTAACATTTAAATAGATATTTAAATATATAATTCACTATTTTCATGTTATTCTTATTATACACACAATGTAAGGGAGAGAGGTTTCTGCACTATTAAAGAGTTAAAATTATTTCTTATAACATTATACAAATTAGCTAAAATAAATCAATTTTTTTTCCCTCTTTTTTTTAAGTATCATAAGGACATATAAAACAAAATATATAATTATAATTATCCTGTAGTACTTAATATGAAAGTTTTAAAATATACTAAAATTTATTTTTCATATTTTCTCAGTATGACTTTTTTTCGTTCCCAGATCTCCTGCTTCAGAAAAATTCGGTTCAAATTGTCAATTTTGACAGCACTTTTTTGCATCATTTTCTGCATTTATTAAAAAATTCACATGCACGGCACGTTGTCCCTTTTCGAAATATGAGAATGTGTCAGTTTGCTGCATTTGAGAGAAAAAATGAATAGAATAAATGAATAAATAAATTAATAAATCCAAAAATAAGCAGTTTGGATAGGAATACACCCTTAAGACAACAGGCATGCTTCTAAAAATCTCTTAATTTTTATTTTACTTACCATATATCCTAGAGTGTAAGCTGCAATATAAATGATAAAGATAACAGAGAAAAAATAATGTTGAAACAGTATTTTTTTTTTCTTTCTCTCTCTCTCAGGTCTTGAAATTTCAGAGTTTGCCATAGAATAAAAGTATACAATATACGATGAAGTTTTAGTTACCCTGATGTATTAAAAAATACATAAAATTGATTAAAACTGAAATTCATCACCTCCTTAGCAAGCTTTCTATTTTTTATAGTATTTTGCAGTTTTAAGAAAAATGCAGTTAGTAGTTTTCAGGTGCAATTTGCAATCTTAGAGTTTCTTGTGTCATTTTCGTTATTCTTCTTTCTGTCTCTCGGATTTTTTTTTCTTTTTGTGTGTGTGTGTTTTAAAATTCTGTACTTGGACAAACTTAATTTTCTCTCCCATCTGTTATTTTTTAAACAACTTTAAATAATCTATATTCTTTCTAAAGTTCTACTCCATCCTCTCCAAACGAGTTAGAAATTGCATGTGAAGCGTAGCTAAGGAGGTGCATTCGTACGATAATGAAGTTTTAAAAATATTCAGATCTTGCTGTTTTAGTAGACAGTACTTCGAATATAGTATAATGGTCGAAATCTTGTTTGTGTTCCTGTAAGTATACAGGAAGAAAATTTTGTTACACCTCAGCAATGTTTATCATATTCATAAAATGTGAAATAGTTTAATATAATTAACACACAGGCCAAACAATGTTTTCCCGTATAGCATTTTGTAGTGGAATACTTTTGTATGGCCCTATAATTTAATAATAAATATTCTTTGCATCACTGATTGTACAAAATGTATGTTTTAATATATATATATATACTTCATAGGTTCACGTATTCTATTATATTTGAATAAGTGTAACACCATTAAAATGCATTTGAAACATTTTTTACCATTGACCTTAATGTAACGGAATACTTTTGATTTTCCCTGTAATTGATCTATTCATAAAATTTGGAATGACTCGACAAAATTATGTAATAATTATATATTTTAAATTTCAAACGATTAAAATGCATTTGAAACTTTTGTTCCCATTAACCGTAACGTAACAGAATAATTTGATTGTCCCTGTAATTGATCTATTCATCTGATTTTCATAAAATTTGAAATGACTTGACAAAATTATGTAGTAATTATATATTTTAAATTTCAAACAACTCAGTTGGGTAGTTTTTGCATTGTTATATGCAAACAGATGGACTGAATGACAACTTTAGGTGTTACATAATTACGAACACACCTAAAAAGAGAGAAGAGAGATATCTAAATATTGTGGTGCAAAGATAATTTTGTAGTTTTTTTGTTCTTGTCCCTATTAAAATAGTTATTAGAACTATAAAAGTAAATCACTGAACTCTTGAAAGCTTTGGTATATTAAATTGTTTGACTGGACAAAAATTGATTTAATTACCAACTTAGGAAAAATTCGCATTTAATAAATTTTACCAGGCATTTTCATTTTATCATTATAAAATCTATATTTGTTTGTTACAGTCAGTACAAATAGAAAAGCCCCTTGCAATTTAAAAATTTTGTACTAACAAATTTTGGAACTTGTTTTATTATTTATCTTAAAATAATCTTTACATCATAAATTTTTTACTTTTTGTGATTTTACCTTTATGTGTCCTTAAAAATTAGCTTTTATGTGATTTCTTGTTTTCATTTTTGTTTATTTTTTATTATCATTTTCTTTTTTAGTGCACCTTCAAAAGCTCAAAGGATTGGTGGTGTATTTCTCCAGTTTGCACCTCTTTTAGAAAAAATAATTCTGAAATATTGTTCCGACCATCCTAAAGCTGTTGCTGTGATTGAGAAATATAAGTATGTTCTTATGTAACCAGAATTTCAACTGCTATTGTGTTTGTTATTGCAGGGTTTGTACAGACTCCTTGGACTCCTTAGAAACTACTTAGAAATGAAAACGTTTCCAAGTAGTGCTTAGAACTACTTAGATAAACAAACTACTCCTTAGAAACTCCTTAAACCGTATTGTGGTTTTGCACACAAACGATATTGCTCCCGGGGAAAAAAAAAAAATGTGATTGTAAAAAAATTAAATTTTTTCGTGTAGCATTATCATTTTTTTTTTTTTAACCTTTTGGAATTTTTTAAAAATGTATGCAATATACATAAGTATTTCGAGTTTCACTAATGTCTGTGTATATGACCATCGGTCACTGCATAGAAAAGTTTATTCTGTATTTTTTTTTTTTTTTTTTTTTTTTTTTTTTTTTTAACTTACAAAATCGCCAAGGTTGTGAATTCTGTGCAATTTCAGCACCAATAATAAGATTCTACTAGAGAAAAATTTGTTTGAAATTTTCTTCTCTCCAAATGGGGCATTAAAAATTGGGGTGTGCAAGTGCATGCCACATAAATAACAACAAAAGTGGCAAGTCCTAAAATTTTTTGGACTCCTTGGATTTTCTCTGTACTCCTTGGATTTTTTCTTCCCAACTCTGTATGAACCCTGTATTGTAACATGTTTTATGCATTTTTAGAATTTTTTTTATGATAAAAGCTGTTCAGAGTCAAAGTGGATCAAATATATTATCATTATACAGAGATATATCATCAACTATATCTGACACTATCATCAGTTGAACATCTGGGTCCCATGAATCCAGGATTTCAAAAATCTAGCAGCATCATTGAATACTAAAAATTACTATTATCAAATATTTCGTAGAACTAGGATATATTTTCTTGTATGTTTGTGTAACATACATCTGAAGCAACTTTGAAATTAGCATTCATGCAGTCTATAGGTGTAAATTAACGGTCGCCACTCGCCACATGGCGATTAAAGTTATAAAAGTGGCGATTAAAAATTGGCGATCGATCGCCACCCTAGTTACCACTTGGCAATTAAAAAATCTTATTATTATTATTATTTTTTTTTTTTTGTTTTTTGTTTTATGTTTTTTTATGGATATATGCATCTCTACTTTGTTTACTCTAATAAGTGAATTGGTTAATTAGATGCAAGCAGATTTAGAAACTTTGTTGTATTTTCTACATTTTGGCTTCTTACCATGAACTCTTTATTTGGATTATATTTTCAAGAAATAGTTTTTTTCCTACAAAATATAGTCATCAGTTTTAATTCTACATACATTTCAAATAAATTATACCATTTTTACTGCTGGATGCAAGGAGATTTTAAGTACATTGCTATATTTGCTATCTTTCACATTTGCCATATGCTTGATTAATGTTTATGTAGATGTCACGAAAGATTGAAACATTATGGCCAACTATTTTTAAAATATAGGACAAAATTATCACTCGCCACCAGGCGAGTAATACTGCAAATTTATCATCTGACTTTACTGACACAAAGCAGACTTTTTCCATTTCGCCAACACATTGGCACTCTGATTGCTTTAATAAGAAATCCGGAGTTTTGAAATCTCAGCCAAAACAAAGAATATATTTTCTGTACACTCGCCAAACTTAATAATTACCACTTGCCAATCTTGATGGTACTAGATCCTACTACAGGGATGAGATTCTTCCGCGGATCCGCGGTTTTCAGCTTTTTTGTTATTTTTAAATTTCAAATTTTCTGATTTACCAAAAAAATACAAAACGCGTAATTTAGTCAAAAAATCGCGAAAAAAACGGCAAATTTCCTTAAAAGATCACCAAAAAAGACTAATTTCCGGCCAATTTTGTCAAAAGGTTCGCGAAAGGATGGTTAATTTCGCCTCAAAATACCGAAAAAACGGCAGATTTTGTCAAAAATCGCGATAAAACTGCGAATTTCGCCAAATGTTTTACGAAAAATCACAACTTTTGTCAAAAAATCAGGATAAATCGGTAGATATCGTCAAACGATCGCAATAAACCGGTTGATTTCGTCAAACGATCGCGAAAAAACAGCAGATTTCGTCAAACGATCGCAAAAAAAACGGTAGATTTCGTTAAACGATCGCGAAAAAACGGCAGATTTCGTCAAAATATTCGCAAAAAATGGCAAATTTTTGAAAAAAAAAAAAAAAAAACCTTTAAATTTTGCCAAAAGATTCCAACAAATGACAGATTTCATGAAGAGATAGTGATAAAACTTAAAATTTCATCAAAGGGACTCTGAAAAAAACTAACCCAAAAATTAATTTTCAAAATTATTTTTTTGCCACTCCAAATACAGACTTTCCTGCTCCAAAATTCATTTTTGACACCTCTAAATCTTTCTGAATGAATGTGACTTCTGAAAGCACCCATTCATTGAACAAAAAACACCCTTATATTCAACAAAAGTATCCTTTTTTTCAATAAATCTGTCTTGCCCTTTTAAAAAAGAAATGCAAACAATAGTGATACAAGTTATCTTCTACACTCAAATAAGCATTAATTTATAATTAAATTTGTATCTTGCACTTTTATTTTTTTTTTGAAATAAATAAAATTTTTCTCAATAGTTTTAAAAAATAATATTGATTTTAATTATTCATTAATTATTGTTAAAACAAAAATTATTGCATTTCAGTTTTTTTTTTTTCTTTTTCTTTTTTTTTCCCCGAATGAACAAGTTCAATTTTTGCACCTAAAAATGACTTATCAGTGAGGACCCACTTTTGTAAAAAAGAGACCCAGAATTTAAGTTCTGGGTCTTGGAGACCCAGGATTTTTAAAGTCCAGCGACTTCACTAGATATTTTTAATGTGTAATATCCAAGAAAAAAACAGGAGAAAGAAATTTACCTTGTGCAAGAGCAAAGCTAAAAAACAAAGAAAATTTCTATTTTCTTTTCCCTAATACTTAACCAAAAGTGTCTTACTGTTAGAAAATTTCAATAAAAAAAAAATATCCATGCCAATAACAGGGTTTTATTAATGTGCTGTATTAAAGGGCAAAATTAGCACTAGCCACCGGCCACAGGGCCAGTAAATGATAAATAGTGGCCAGTGAAAAATTGTCTGTCAGTGGCCACCTTATGGCCACTTTTTTACAAGGAGATAATATATTTTACTTACATTTTATCAACAATTCTACTTTTTTGGGTTCCAATATATTTATATTAACATATTTGTGCTATTCAGTCTTACATTAATACTTATAGGAATTTTAACTGTTTAGTACTTTTAAATAAAAAAGTGGCCACTAATTTAAACATAGTGGCCATTTGAAAAATTAGTCTTACTGGCCAGTGGACGCTAAAGAAATTTCCCAATTTTGCCCTATATGCTGTATCTTGATAAACTAAATTTGCATTAGTGTAAGTATAAATTATTTCTGCAATTCACATTAATAATTTCCTTTTAATTTAATTTACCAAAAGCTAAATTGTATGTTATATTTTAATACAATTATATTTATTGCGATTGACATTCCTGTCATTACTCAAAAGTCGTTCGCGCAGTTTTCAGCTTTTTTGCTTTTTGGTCAATCTCATCCCTGCTACCTAAGTTTTAAGTAAAAATAAAATATCCAAGAAAGATGTGAAATTATTTTTTAATTTAAAGTATTTAAAATTTAAGAATATACAATTTCCTTGTTTGTTTTGTACAATGCATTAATATATATTTAAATATAGTTTATGACTTATAATTTTATCTGCAGTATTAATTACTAATTCATATTTTTCCATTCAGTGGAATGCCAGTTTTATTTTTAACCAAATACTTGTAACTTTGTTACTCACTAGCCACTAAATAAATAAAAAAAATCATTTTGACCTACATTTAAAAAGTGGCTACTAACTTTTAAAAAGTGGCCACTAATGAAACTGGGTCTACCGGCCACTGGCTACTAATCAAATTTCCTAGTTTTCACCTATAATGCAGTCCTTTAAAAGTGCTTAAAATTATTTTTGTTTATAAGATTTAAAAGAAGAGGTCATCAAAAGAGCTTTAATTTCATAGACATATTCTTTGACTCGGAGCTGTAGAAATTCATATGATTCAAATCAAATATAAGTATTACTTTTGAAAACTTTGTTATTACTGCTGTGACCAAATTGTCAATTTTCATTTTTAAATAATGCAGAATTTTATTAGGAAAAAAGGGGGGGGGGACATAGCTTAAACTCTTAAATTATGGAAATTTTGTTTTTGATTTATTCTTTATTCCAAAAGAAATTAAAAAAAAAAAAATTAAGAACTTTTCAAATTTGTACATTTAATCAGAATAAATAATTTTTATATTTTACTTAATGGTGACCACTTGAAGCAGAAACAAAACATAATCGTTGTTTGCTATAAGATTAAACTTGATACAGAAATGATAAAACATATTAAAAATGCATTTTTGTTTTGACCTAACAATATTTTATTTTATTGTATTTATGATAGTTTTAAAATATTTCTCAAATAAATATGTTGTTTACCTGTTTTTCATTTCTTCTGCTCTGAAGGTTTTCATCTTAATATATAAAAAAAAAAAAACAAATTAACCTTTATTTTAATATGTTGTGTAAATTAATGTGAAAAAATGTCTAAAACAATTTGACTATTTTATCATTTTTATACCTCTTCTACTGCCAATGTAATAATTCTTTCTCTATACAATAAGTATTACAACAAATAAATTGAATATGCTGCTAACAATTATTAAGAACTAAAACAAGAAAGTTTTTAAAACATTAACATCTCAACTAAAAAATGTTTTTTTATGAACTTTCATTGCATTTTGATATTGAAGTTTTATATTGTCTGTTTAATGTCAATTGGGGTTTTTGAACTCACTAACCATACATTAGCATACAAGCTCACATTTTATGATATTTTTATTTATTTTTTATTTTATTAACACACTTATATTTATAGTTCTCTTATTAATCCCTTGTTATATTGTGCTTTTTTTTATACAAGAAATAAAGCATAATATGTCTGAAATTTTGGTGTAATTGAAGAGAGTAAAAATTAACATGGATTAAAAATCTACCTATTTATCTTTTAAATTTGTCTTCAAAATGTTTGTTTATTCACATATCTGCTGATTTTTTGGATGGTATATTAACAGTTGGAAGTTCCTCTTGTTGCTATCACCATATATATGAAGTTAAAAAATACACTTATGGTTGAACTTTATTTTACTAGAGGCATAAATAGAAAGCAATATAATTATAGCTGTATTGTCTTTTGATCGTAAAAACTTTCTTTACAGCCTTTTACACTGATTTATTTGAATTATTTCAATGAAAATTACTTCTATATTAAGTAAATTAACAAAAATTTGGTTTCTTAATTTAATACATATACTTTAAAAAAATAAGGAACTGCACTTGTCCTCATCTCTTAAAACAAAAGAAAAGAAAAAAAAAACCACCCCGGTTTTTTGCAATCCTGTTTAGGCCAGGTACAGACATCTGCAGGCTTGATCCAGGTTGCACTTAATCCTCATTCTTTCTATACCATTTTTAGGTGCGTTCGTAATTTTGTAAATACGTAGCACCTATTGTTGTCGCTCAGTCCGTCCGTCTGTCTGTCTGTCCGTCTGTCTGTCTGTCCGTCTGTCTGTCTGTCTGTCCGTCCGCATATAACAACGCAAAAACTACCCAACCGAATCGTCTGAAATTTAAAATACATAATTATAACATAATTTTGTCGAGTCATTTCAAATTTTATGAAAATCGGATGGATAGATCAATTACAGGGACAATCAAAAGGATTCCGTTGCATTACGGTCAATGGGGAAAAAAGTTTCAGGTGCATTTTAATCGTTTGAAATTTAAAACATATATTTATTGTGTAATTTTATCGAGTCATGTTAAATGTTATGACAATCGGATGTATAGATCAATTACAGGAACAATCAAAAGTATTCCGTTACATTACGGTCAATGGGGAAAAAAGTTTCAAATGCATTTTAATCGTTTGAAATTTAAAATACATAACTATTACGTAATTTTATCGAGTCCTTTCAAATGTTATGAAAGTCGGATGCATAGATCATTTACAGGGACAATCAAAGGTTTCCATTACATTACGGTCAATGGGAAAAAAGATTCAAATGCATTTTTATGATGTTACATTCATTCGAACATAATAGCATTGGCATGAATCTATGAAATATATACTAAAATATGCATTCTGTACAATCTGTGATGCAAAGAATTTTTATTAAATTACAGGGCCACACAAAAGTATCCGACTACATAATGCTATACGGGGAAACATTGTTTGGGGCGTGTTTTAATTATATTCAACTATTTCACATTTTATGAATAAGGTATACGTTTCTGAGGAGTAATAAAAATTACTTTCTGCATATTTACAGAAACACAAAGATTTCGACTACTATACTGTATCCGAAGTACGCTCTACTATATCAGCAAGATTTGAATATTTTTAAAACTTCGTTATCGTACGAACGCACCTCGTTTGCTACGTTCACGTGCAATTTCCAACTTGTTCACTTACAATGTACTTTCACCACTGTCGTTCACTGGTTTTGTGACAATATAAATTTAATTAATTACTTCTCTAAATATTTACTCATCTAATTTGTTTATTCTTCTAATTATTTTTTTATTTTACATTATAACAGTGATGTACCTTGCTTAACAAAATCTTAAGAAGTATTTTAAGCACTTTCCAACAAAGTTGAAAAGTGCATATGCATTCGGTTTGTCTGGCCGGATGGCCGTCTCTCCGCCCTCTAACTCCCATAAATATACTCGAATTGTTATGAAATTTTTATACGTTATTGAGGTTTATCCTAGCATGAAGCCTATTGAAAATGAAGTATCTACCATGATTAGTTTATTTACAGAGAGAATCAAAAATTTCCCATTACATTACAGCCTATGGTGAAAAATCGTTAATATACTCGGATTGCCATGAAATTTTAGGACGTTATTGACATTTACCCTAGCACGAATCCTATTGAAAATGAAGTTTCTACCATGATTAGTTTATCTACAGGGCGAATCAAAAGTTTCCCATTACATTGCGGCCTATGAGGGAAAATCGTTATATACTCGGATTGCCATGAAATTTTAGGACGTTATTGACGTTTACCCTAGCACAAGTCCTATCAAAAATGAAGTTTCTACCATGATTAGTTTATCTACATGGTGAATCAAAAGTTTCCCATTACATTACGACCTATGGGGAAAAATCGTTTCAAAGGAATTTTAAAGATGTTATACCTTGTCAAACATATTAAAATATGCATTCTTTATAACATAAGGTGAAAATGTAGCTATTATTCATTTACAGGGCCACACAAAAGAATTCCATTAGATAATGGTAAAAGGGGGAATTGTGTGTGACATATTTTAAATATATTAAACTGTTTCATGTGTAATAAAATTGATATACAGGGTGTTTCGCTACCAGACCGACAAACTTCTAGGGGCGGTAGTAGACATAAAGACAAACATTTTTAAATAGGAAACCATGGGGCGCAAACGTCTTCTATAGGAGCTAGGGGCCATTAAAGTTTAAGGTCCAAAAATTCAAACGCTGATAAAAATTAGAAAAAAGGGTCGATTTGTTTGCGGTTTTCTCCAAAATCATTCTTTATGTCACGATTTTTTATTTTTTTTTATTTTAAAGGTTAAGATCGAAAATTGTGGATAGAGGGCGCTTTAGACTTTAGAGTAACAAACAAATACTTTTTGCCGTTCTTTTGTGCATGGGGTTGAAAGTATTCTAAAATTTAGACTTTAACTTAAATTTTAAGCCTAAAATCGGAAACATGGGAATCGGTTAACTAGCAAAAAATTAATTGTGAACCGAGGGGGAGATTTTAAACGCTCATAAACATTAGACAAACTAATCGATTTTGTTGCGGTTTGCGTGTAGGTCATTTCCTTGGTAATTATTTTATTCAAAATGACATACAGCTGTGGTGTTCTCATTTTTCATAGAAGGCGCTTCCGACATTTCAATGGCATTACTCCTGGGTGTTTTACTACCAGACTACCATACTTCCAGGAAGTGTTAGAGATGCAAAAGCGACTCGGAATCACATAGGAATGTAACGTTGAAAATGTCTTTTTTGCGAGTTATGGTTAAAGGAAGCAGAGAAAAAAACAACAGAAACAAGCAGAGAAACAGCAACACGTTAATATGATATAAAACAATTTATTTAAAGGTTTTACTAGAAAAGATGTTCGAAATTACGACCAGAAGTAATAGGACATGCTTGACAGCGGCGTCGCATGTAATGCCTCACGCTTTGAAAGATTCCTGGAATCTTTGATAGATTTCCGGAAGCTACAGAAATATGAGCTGCTAAGTCTTTAATTGACGGTACGGGATTCTCACACACCCAACTTTTCATGTGACCCCAGCAGAAGAAGCTCATACTTGATGAGTCCGGTGATCTGGCAGGCCAATAAATCGGGCCACCACGACCTATCCACCGCTGCCCATATGTTACGTTGAGGTATCGGTGAACATCATTGGTAAAATGTGGAAGAGGCGATCGTGCTGGAACCACATAGAGCTGCGCAACGAGAGAGAAACTTTCACGTGCATTACCGTTCAGCACCATCTACCGCAAGAAAATCGCAGCGCCATCTGTCGCTGTCAAGCTTGCCAGACTTTTTCTGGTCATAATTTCGAACACTTTTTGCAGTAAAACCTTTAAATAAACTTTGTTCTGTCACTTTAACATGTTGCTGTTTCTCTGCTTGTTTCTGTTGTTTTTTTTCTCTGCTATTTTTTAAATGTAACATGCAAAAAAGCAATTTTCAACGTTATATTCCTGTGTGATTCCGAGTCATCTTTGCATCCCTTACACTTCCTGGAAGTATGGTGGTCTGGTAGTGAAACACCCAGGAGTAATACCATTGAAATGTTGGACATGTGTCGGAAACGCCCTCTATGAAAAAATGAGGAGATGAAAGCTGTACGTCATTTTGAATAAAATAATTACCAAGAGAATGACCTACACGCAAACTGCAACAAAATCGATTAGTTTGTCCAATGTTTATGAGCGTTTAAAATATCTCCCTCGGTTCACAGTTAATTTTTCGCTAGTTAACCGATCCCCATGTTTCCGATTTTGGGCTTAAAATTTAAGTTAAAGTCCAAACTTTAGAATAATTTCAACCTCATGCACAAAAAAACAGCAAAAAGTGTTTGTTCATTACTCTAAAGTCTAAAGCACCCTCTATCGGCAATTTTTGAACTTAACCTTTAAAATTAAAAAAAATTAAAAATCGCGATATAAAGAATGATTTTAGAGAAAACCGCAAACAAATCGACCCTTTTTTCTAATTTTTATCAGCATTTGAATTTTTGGACCTTAAACTTTAATGGCCCCTAGCTCCTACAGAAGACGTTTGTGCCCCATGCTTTCCTATTTAATAATTTTTGTCTTTATGTCTACTATCACCCCTCAAAGTTTGTCGGTCTGGTAGCGAAACACCCTGTATGTCTCTGAAGCTTAATATAAATTATAGGCTACTGTCTTGCATAATATGAAGTACATAGCATTTACAGGGCCATACAAAAGATTTCAAATAGTATATTCTTTCCGAAGTACCATATATGTGTGCGATGATGACTGATGGAGGGATGAAACGCATTTTAATTGTGATATGCACGTTTATATTTCGCTAAATATATGCACATTATATGGTGTGTATATATGTTATAGTTGATATACAGGGCTACCCAAAAGAGCTCATGAACGTTACTGAATATGACCGTAAATTATTTAAACGTGGTTCTTAAATAAGCTATGCATTTTTATGCTGAGCTTCATTCAATTTACTAAGAAATGCTTACAGAATATAGATAAAAGGATATACAGGGCCATGCAAAGAATTCAGTACATGGATGCCTATGAATGATAATTTATGAGAATGTGATTTCAGTTGTTTTAAAAGTGTTTTAGTTTACAATAAATTTTAGCCAAATGCTGACGTGTAATAAAGATACAATGTAAACTACAGGGCTGAACAAAAGTATTCAAGTATGTTTCCATCTGATAGTATGAATTGCTGAAAAAGAAATTTCAAGTTACTGGGTATTTTCTTGCTAAACTAAATTTTCCCATTATATCAACTGACATATGAAATACAGGGCTGTTCAAAAGTACTGGAATACATATTTGGGTATATTTGACTATACACTATTATTTCCCTAAATAACAAAGTTTTGTTAAAGATTTCATTAAGTGTTGGAAAGTGCTTCATAATCTATGCTTAATGCATGATTTTTCTTACTTGTTTTAATTTACTTTCTTTCCATTCTAAACTACATTGATTGTCTTATTGAATCTTCATTTGAGTATAATTGTCTGTCTTTTTTTTCTTTTAATGAGTGCTTATGTATTGAAATGCATACTTAATCAGGTCATTAATATTATTGTTATTCAGCATTTCATGAATTATGGGCATATAACTTGAAGATAAAATCCATGCATAAGTAAGTGTGCTTTCTGAAGAAATTTAATCATAGGATAATGTTGGTTCAGCAATGTTGGCAAATATTGTAGATATTAAGGCTGGCCAGGCCTATGGTGAATTTCTAGATTTTAAAGTAATTCAGACTGAAATTTCAGCTTTTATAATAGACTGGAACAATAAAGTTTTTGCATGTTCTTATCTTGACCCTAGAAATTTTACCGGTGCAGACTTCTAGCCAACAAACCTTAAAAACAAAATATTACTGACATATTTTTCTGTCTTGAGACATTACATATATATGTATTTTCTTATATTAATATTAATGTTGTGTTTTAATGTATTTTCTTTTTTTACAGAGATGCTCTTGAAAAATTCATGGAAGAACATGGTGCTAATCCTCCTGGTATTTTAACCCTAACTACTGGTTTAAGTAGACCTTTCAGGAGACTTGAAAAATATCCTACTTTGTTGCAAGAACTACAAAGACATACACAGGTATTTTTAAGTTAAGGAATAAACTTCATGATCCAAGTCTTTAAAATTTTCTAAAGCAATAGCAATTATAGATGCTGTAATACCTATAAAATTGTAAATCTAGTTTTTCAAAATATTAATTATATTCAAAAAAAAAATTGTAAAATCGTAAAAAAAAAAAAAAAAAAAAAACCTTAAATTTTATTATTTTTTTATGGGGAAAATAATGTGTAATTCATCAGTTGGCCACAGAAACATATCACAAATTTTTCAATCAATCACAAAAAAAAAAAAGCGAAATTCATCAGTTAGTTTTCAGAAAAAAATCTCAAAATTCTTGGTCATTGGAACAAATGTGAAATTTGTCCTTCAGCCATCTGAAAAAAGTTTCCATATAATTTTAAATAGGTTTAAACTTCAATCTTACAAAAATACTTTGCATTTATTATCTAATTTTTTGCTAAATATTAGTTTTTCTATTTATTTACTTAAGTTATATTGTAATTGAAATTTACTTGTATTTTTAGAATATTAATCAGTAAGAATTCTATTTATTTTAATGCTTGTAATATATTTAAGCATGTTACTACAGATAATTTTATTTCAGTAAATTACTGTCCAAAGACATAACCATAATTTTCTGCTATTGGAATTTATTTATTTATTTTACAAAACAGATTCAAAAATAAATATGCACAAATAAATACGAAACATGTTTACATAGCTGCCAACCTGTACAGTACGGCTGTATAATGTAGTGTTTCATTTCTAAAAGTATTGTTGTACAGAGTAACAATAATATTACATGATTTTGCACATTAAGTACTGAATCACGAAATGCTAGTAAGTCTGCTGGTCAGATCAAGGATCGTAATATTATCAGCTATGCAAGTTGCATTTTTATTTTGATCTCACTTTATGTAATATCTAATATCCTGCAATTTACAATTTAATTATGTTAAATTACAATTACATGTAAAATTATCAAAAGGCTCAGAAAATATAATTTTTAAAAACTGTTAAATTATGCTAAACATTACATTTTTTCATGCATGATATTTTTGCTAAATATATTTTTCACAGTGGCTTTGGATTTCTATTTTGTTGCTAATTTTACACTCACAATTTTCAATAATGGTGCTATTTCTTGATTGAATGAAAAGAAATCTATGAAAATTGGATAAAGCGAAACCAAAGCAATATAATCAAGTTTTCATAGAATTGTATATGAAAGAATTTTCATGCATGATGGAATTTCAAGAACATAAACACTTTGTTCATTGCATCATGCAGAATTCAGATTTAAAAAATTTTCACGGATGTAGGAGAGATATATAAGATATGGTTCCTACAGGTCAGGGAATTTGAAATATTAAGCAAAAAGTCAGGAAAATGTTAGGGAATTTTTTTAATATTTGAAGTGGTTAGGGAATTTTTGGTGTACTATTTTCCATCATAATTTCAATTACCAATGTAAATGAAAAAAAATTTAATTATTCACCCAATCTAAAATTTTTATAAAAAATTTATGCAAACTGTTAGCAAGATCATATATAATATGATATAATAATTTCATATATTATATAAAAAGTAATTAAAAATCAGAAATTCATACAGCACATGCACTTTTTAGCATTTATATAGGTTAAAGTTGTCCATTGTGGAGGGTTTTACAACATTTATAAGCCAAGTTTTTATTGAAGTGTCTGGGAAATTTTTTTTTTTTAAGTTTAGAGAAAATCTGGAAAAGTCAGAAAATTTTTTAACCTGATTTATGTTAGAACTGTGAAAGAAGATCAGGACACAAAAATAACTATCCTTCTGATAACTTCTGCATAAGGAGATATTAGAGACATTATATTTTTCATAGCATATATTTTTAATGTTACTTTTTTTTTTTTTTTTTTTTTTTTAAGCACATCATGAAAATTGTATGGTTTTCAAAATTGATATGTTGGTAGCTATAAAAGTACTGTGAAGAGCACTAGTTTTTTTGATCTTGTCATCCCATGAAAGAAAATGAAGTTGATTAATTACTTAATTAATATAGTATATTTGGGTGAATTAAAATATAAAGATACTGATTTAGCTGAGCGTAAGAATTTAACTTACACAGTATCCAACTTAATGTAGTTTTATTGCTTTACTTTTCATACAATGTACTTTATCTTTTTTTTCATTCATATTTTAATATCCCTTTATATTAAATTCAGGAAAGTCATGTAGATAGAGGTGACACTCAAAGAGCTGCAGCTGTTTATCGTGATATTGCTGTAAGTAATTATACTGACATTTTGTTTATAAAATTGGTATTTCAAGTATTTTTAATTTTTATTGCTCTAATGTGTTTGCATTCAAGAAGTCTGCACATGCAAAATTTTTGGGCCTAGACCTGGCATAGCCTAAACGAAAACGGTCTTATCTGGTATAGAAACTAAAATTTTTGCACAGGCCTGCCATAGCCATTTATATTTTATGCAGTTCACACTGCCCAGCTTGCTTCAATTTCTACAAAAAATTTAGAATTTTTTTTTTTTTTTTTAAATACAGTAGAACCTTCGTTTTTCAAGGGGTGTGGGGGAAAAAAAACGATGAATGCGGATTAACTTAAAAATACAATGTCTATGCATTACAAATGCATATAATGTATACAGTATACTAATTTGTTGCTTACTGAACTGTAAAATAAATAAATCGAAGTTATAGAAAATAAAAATTGATATTTATTTAATAAAATCCTAAATTTTGTTTGGCTTTTCGCTCATTTTTTTTTTTTTTAATCAAATTCTGGTAATTTTCTGTAATTTCTTATGTATATATAAAAATTCATATAGTTTCAAATGCTTTAACTGCATCAATCAGACTTGCATTGCTTCATCAGCATGAACTTTATCCTCTTCGGCATTATTTTCATTTTTTGAATTATGGTGCATTTCTCATATGTTTAAGGCACTACAAATCGCAACATCTTAATGAATGGAAACATAATCACATCCTCTGCTATATACAATCACCCTTCATCTGCATTATTGTCGCCATTATCAATAGTAACAGTTCAGATGAGTTATTTTAAGGTAAAAGAAGTAATTCCAGTTTGTGTGCCACGTGGATTCGCATGAGTTTCAATTTCATTTTGGTGAGGAAAAAAATTTGACAACGATGAATGCGGGAAAATGACTTTTTGAAGAATGATGCTTGCAAGTTTCGTTAATGTTATTTAAATATAACTTGTGCAGGGACCATAGAAATAAAGTGATCAGTGCGGGAAAACAATGAATGCGGGAATGATAGATCGGGGTTTTACTGTACTATGTACATATTTATGCAAAAATTTTGTCATTATTTCAGACTATATGTCTGCAAGCCATAAAATGTAGAATAGTAACATTAATGATTATTTAGTCTTTTAAACTATAATATTTGCTTAAAGAAGTTATTTATGATATTTTTAAACATCTTTTTTCTTTTGTTTGAATAAAAGAAATGAAGATGATTAAAACAAAATAACTTTTGAAGGTGCACAATTATGAAAAATAGATTTTTGAAATATTTCTCTGTATTTCCAGAGATTCCAGTTTTAAAAGTTTATTATCCCTAATATATGTATATATTTAATTGCCTATTCTAAACTTACTGAGTCCAGTTAAAGCTCAAATCAAGTCTGGTCTGAGTATATATTAAAAAATATGATAACTTGGGCTCAGATTGTCCATAATTGTCTTGTTCTAGTATGTATACTGGGTGTGTTAAATTTCTGTATTGATGTTGTCAACCTGATATCAGCTCGTGCAGCATATTATAATTGATACTCACCCTAATCATCAAAAATTGTTCATATTTCATCAGCTTAGTCTGACCTTTTTAAATTAGTTATATTGACTGATTGTCTTGTTTAATTTTATTACTATCATATCCCATTTGAAGTTTGTCTTCATTTTGCCAGCCTCGGGCTATACCCTGGCCTATGCAGGTCTCTATTGTGTTCTTGATCTTCTAAAAATCACATTGAATTCAAATTAAAAGTTTTAACATTTTCTAGATTTTAAAAGCTAGTCTAAAGTTTGAAGTAGAAATATTCTTTGGTTTATTCTATTGAAAAACAATTTTGAAAATTCATACTTTCAATGATTAATTTTTATTAATTTTTATCAAGTTTATTGGTTTTATTTTGCTTGTGTTTTATGGAAATTCAACTTTTTAAAAATATTATTTTATCTTTAAAATTGCAGGAAAGATTATGAACAAATGTACAATTTTTAGTATGAGAATTTATCATTTATTAAAAAATTAAGCAAGCATATATCTTTTTGCTCCATATCTTTAAGCATACAAATATATATTTTGAAAATATTTGTTATAAGTATTAAAATTTCATTTCTGTACAATCAACAATTGGTAATGCTGCAAATAATTTATTATTGTACATGAATATGTTTTACACAATGAATTTTAAAAAACATTTATTTTACCATGCAATAAATTTAATTTATGTGTGTAGATTGGCCATTATTTCTTATCTTAGTTTTTTCCTCTTGGTGTTATTCAGTGTGAATTTATGAATATTCTTATGTTATAAACTGACATTAAAATAATTTGCTGTATGCTTATTCATTAGTTATAATTTAAGCATTTTCTATCTAGACTGCTTGTTCAAACATCCGTAGACAAAAAGAAATGGAACTTGAAATTATGACTGGCAATATAAGGAATTGGGAAGGAGAGGTAATTATTTTATTAATTTACTATTTAAAATATATATCATTGTTATTGATAGCATTTCCTGAAGTTAAATCTAGATTGTTATTAAAATTTCTGAAAATCTAATGCAGTTATAAAATATTGAACCAATACAGAAGTCCCTACAATGGCTATAATGACACCGTTTACCTTCCATTGAAGGTGATCAATTGAATTATCTAGATGGTTAAGCAAATTGGAATTTGTAGAAATTCCATAGCATTGGGATTGCTCGAATGTGCTGGGCAAACTAAAGGTAAAAAATTGAATATATATATATTGTTTAATATATTAAACAAAGTAATATTTTAAACAACACAAATAATATAAAAAGATAGAAATCAAAAACTGTAATACAGAATTTAAAAGAGCAGTTCAACAGCTTTCAACAATCAATGAGATTGAAAAGAGGCAGTGAATTAAGGGGGCTCAGGGGTTGAAAACTTTTCAAAAAATCGATTTTTTTTTTTTTTAATGATCTAATTCGATTAATCATTTAATTCTTAACTCAATGCAAAAAACCACATAAAAATATTTGCATTTTTAACGGAGTTATAAGCATTTATGTATCAACACTTTCATAGCCGCATCCATGTAATTTCAACTTTAGGTCGCGTTTCCTCAAAACTTGATTTTTGATGACCAACACCAAAATTTTAAAAAACTATTTGTTGGAATGGCTTAATTTTTTTTTTTTTTTTTCATGCATATAACATCATTATCTAGATTATAAATTAATATATTTTAGATAGTTTAAAATTTTGAGTATTTTTAATGGAAAAAAAGTTGTATTTTTTATGGTTTTTTAAAATTTTCAACTTTGAGAGAATTTTTAATGCTGTTTTTATTAAGTGATAGTTATATCCTTAATTCATAATCTAGATTATGATGTTATATGCATGCAAAAAAAATTTAAGCCATTCCATCAAATAGTTTTTTTTTTTTATCTTGGTGTTAGTCGTCAAAAATCAAGTTTTGAGAAAACACAACGTAAAGTTGAAATTATATGGATGCGGCTATGTATACTTACATAAATGCTTATAACTCCGTTAAAAATGCTAATATTTTTATGCGGTTTTTTGCATTGAGTTAAGAATTAATTGAATAATCAAACTAGATCATAAAAAAAATCGATTTTTTGAAAAGTTTTCAACCCCTGAGCCTTCTTAAGAAGCCTTATATTAGAGCACAAGAAGCATATGAAAGAGCTATAAGATGGATTTTCACTAGCATATAAAGTACTGTGTTACCAACATAATGAAACATTCTAACAAGGAAGGTCTCCATTGGGGGCATACTCAGAATTTTTTGAAAAAAATACGAATTAAACTACTCATGTAGGTAATAAAGGATCAGTGAAAATTAGCGGCGGAATTACATTATTAGATATGTAAAAAAATAAAATAGTTTGGAATAATTGGTGTGAAAATCTGAAAGAGACGCGGGATTTGGCGAGCAATGCATTTCCTCGCCAAAAGCAGACGATTTTAACGAATCTGAAAATTGATTTTAATTGACTTCACTGTTAAAAATCTGCAGCATTTACTGCAACGTCACTCCACTACTTTTATAGAATATCTCTCTTTTGACCAATGAGAATGCTCCATAGCACGGTGAATTGACCATGTCATACACTGTTAAAAATCTGCTTCATTTTGTTGCAACGCACTCCACCGCTTGTATATAATATCTCTATCCCAACCAATGAGAAACCTCCATTTCACGGCCAAGTAACCGTTTTCTATACAAGCAAGAGAGTGTGTTGCAACAAAATGTAGCAGATTTTTAACAGTGTATTTTTCAATTTGAAACAGTTTTAATCAATTTAAATTGTGTTTTAAATGATAAAATATATTAATTTCATTTTGTTATAAGTACATATAAACGTATATGACAAAATTACACTTAAAGTAAAGTAAAAATGCAAAACTAAAATTACTTAAACTAAACTTATTTAAATAAATTGAACATAGAAAGTTTTTTCTTTTAAAAAGTATTCGAAGCATAAAAGCGTATTTTTCAAAATTTCGTTTTGTCGCCAACCGGAGATAAATCGCCAAATAAACGAATTTTTTATTATTTTTTTACGGACGTTATAAGGAGGTTCTGCCGAAATTTTTTTTATAAACATATATAACTATATGAGAAGAACATTCTGTAATTTTTTCAGATTTTTCTGAGTATGCCCGTATGGAGACCTTCCTTGTAAGAAGACTGTTAATAAAATGAATCTATGCAATGAAATATTTGTTTATAGCAAAATTTGCTTTTATAATTTTCTAAATAAGAATTACCATGAGTATATTTTACAGTTAAGAATCTATATAGGAAAAAATGTGAAGTGATGGGACAATTTTTACAAAAATATATTTTACTAATTATGTTTGGCTAGTACAAAATGAAAATTTTTAGGATAACATCTTAAAACATTTTAGCATATTTAAAAATTATAATTTTGATGATGACAATTAAAATTTTATATTAATAAACCAATTAAAAAGAAAAGTGTCTCCTCACTCATGTGAGAAGAGATGGGACATTTTTTATAATGAGAATTCATATTTAATTTTTAAAAATATGGGGGGGGGGTGACATTTACATAACTTAAGTTTATTGTAAATCACAATATTTATTTTACATTATATTATACTTTATAAAATACAAATCAAATGAAAAATATGCTTGTGTCCAACTAGTGATGCAAAAATTTTTTGGATACAATCTGCCAAGCTATTTTATTCTCATTTTTCATGTGAAAATCTTGCAATAGTAAAGTAATTGTTATGGTAAATATTTTATTGTAGTTATTATTATTTATTTTACTACAATAAAATATTGCTACTGCTATAACGAAAAATGCATTTTATTTTCCCTGTCATTTTTCTGTAATAGCTGGTTTTATCAGAATCATGTTACAGTTAATATTGAAAAATCCTCCCCATTTCCATTCCCTTGGGCTGATTTTACCCATTTGCAATCCCCGCCAAGATATTATCCATCTCAATGTATTTGGCAAGTTTAAAAATGATCTGTACATAATTGGAACTTTTATCGTGCAAATAAAATTTAATACATACATTTATAAACTTTTTAGGTGGGGGTGGTTTGGGTTCCTAAGGTCATATAATGAAAAATTATGAAGAAATTTTTCAAAAGTTGTACCATGGTAATGACTGCAATTGGTAGTATTTCTTATGCAATCTACCTAAAATCAATTACAAAATTCTATATTCACATACATGAGCCAAAATAAGTTAAATAAAAATGTGTAATACAAAAAACAATCTAAAGGTTTGCAAAAAACAATAACCTTTATTATCATCTCATCTACTGAAAATTAAAATCTGTTTCTGTCTTTATCTCAGTTGTGTTTTTTCTCTTCTTCTTTATGTGAATTTGATTCTTATGCTTCTCTGTGTTTAGGCTGTTCATACTTTAGGTGATATTATCCATATGGGACCTGTGGTATTCTTAACAGACGATCAACAAAAACGAGATCGTTATCTAGTAATGTTCCCTGAAACACTGGTTATCTTATCTGTTAGTCCTAGAATGAGTGCCTTTGTCTATGAGGTAAGAGTTCTTTTCATATTCATAAATCTGATGTATTTGCATATTTATTAGTTATTACCCAAAATATTCACCCACACACACACACACATATATATATATATATATATGTATATATATATTTTTTTAAGTGTGCAATTTTTTAAAATTAATATAATGTCTAGAAGATAAAGTCCTATTAAATAAAATATTTGAAGAGAAAAAAGGAGCTGTAAAAAATATAAATCTGATTACAACAAACTGTTTTCTAATGCCGGCTATTAATAACACAAATATGTGTCTATAATTAATATAAAGACTTTAAAAGTACAAAAATAATAATTTGATAACACAATTTTTCATTCTTTATTTTATTATTATTATTATTTTTTTAAGGGATTTTATTAATAAGTTTAAGGAATTGTTTAAGTATTACATAAGTAGTAAGGCATGGAGGGGGCAAGAGGTGGGTCTTGTGTCTGCTTATTTTTGCTGACAATGGGGAGAGGGGGGTCATGAAAATTTTTATGTATTAGACAATGAAGCAACTATAATTTATCAACAAAAAGCAAAATAATATAATTTGGATGAGCATTCTGTAGATGTTGAATGACTTGAGAAAAAGATATGGAGAGAACAAGGATGTGAAATGAGGTACATACCAGCCCACCACTGCATTAAAAACATAATCATAGATAATGCAGAAACATGGATTCAAAAAGCTTGTACACCAAAATAGAAATGTGAATCCCAAATACATAATATTCCTAAGATTCATGTTAAAATTTTTAGTTATGTGCCTAAATAAGTTAAGGTCTGTTAATATATGTATATATTTTTTTTGTTTGTTTGTTTAATTGGATAAACAATAATATATTAAAAACAATTTAACTGTTTTGTATTCTATGACTTGTTTAATGAAATAACTAACAATATGTTATAAATTTTTATTTATTTATTTATTTATTTATTTATTTATTTTAATATCACAATTCCTATATGTCTGTATACGTAAATTTGCTGGATTAATAAATGTAATTTATCACTAACTGTAATTTTTAATAGCAAACAGAGTTAATGTTAGAATGTCATAAAATCTTATGTAAGAAAGGAGAGGGGTTTAACAAGCTTATTTTTCCTTACAAAGAGGGGGGGGGGGAGGGATACAAAATGACTAAAAATATGCTTACATAACACTAAAAAGCTCTCTAACCCCTTAATTGTCATGCCCAATATAGTCTTAGACAGATTGTGTATTAAATAAAAATCACAGCAATTAAGGGGTTAATAATTTAAAATTTCAAGATTTCCTCTAGTTATAAAATATTGAAACATTTATTTTTTTATGTATTGGAAAGACATTTGTATTAAATATTTCTATGAAAAAATAAAGACTAAGAAGTCTTTATTGTTAATGTATTTTAATGTTTCTTTACTCATATAGCTACATTTTTTTCAATGTCTTTATTTTTCACATTTGTTTCCATGTTTCTTATTGTTTTTGCTGCCAGTTCAGAGATATGTTTAGGAAAATTTTAGGCCCTTTAAAGGACACTTCAAAAAATTATTTGTCTCTTAAATAGAACTTTCACAGAATTTTTCCACATTCAAATTGAAAATTCCACAAATTCAAACATTTAAAAATAAAATCTGGCCTGTAAATAAAGTTGAACTCACTAATAAACATGTTATTTAATTTTTATATAGATAAAGAGTATAATCTTAATATGTCGATAATTTAAAATTCATAAAGTTTTTACTGGAATTTTCACAAATATAAGAAATTCTTCACAAAAACAGGACCTTGTGAGAAAAGTCTAGACACACCTCTGCAATTATTATAAATGGAAATTTTTGAAAAAAAAAAAAAAAAAGGTAATATTAAAAAATTAATTGTAACCAGGGGTGGCAAAATACATCATTTTGCTTACCAGTGGTGAATCGATTTGGCAAGGCGAGTGCATTTTTAGTTTTTGAAAAACTGTAGGCAATAGAGACATTATCAGAAACACTTTTTTAATCTAGATATTTTAACTTTTCAAATTATTGCAGTGTAAATATGGTACTATATTCTATCCAGAGTTCTCGCTGTCGCTCGCCATTGTGCCAAATTGCGACTAAATTCTTCATTTCGCGAGTAAACAAGCAATTAGATTCGCCAAATTGCTAGTGCTCAATTTTTACTTTTTCTTTCCTTTCTTTTTCGTTTTTCATATAGATGCATATATACATTTTTTTAATATATTTTTAGTGGATAGTTGAAATTAGATTAAAAACAATCGTTGTCACAATTATAAAAACTTAGGTTATTTTAGAACATATTTGGAAAAAAAAAGTACATTAAAAAATTAACGATTTTTTTTTCTTATGTGCTGCCCGGCGCATCTATTTTGCTAATACTTTTTTCATTTGGCGAATATTTTTCAATTTTAATTAATCAAATTTCTAACATCGGTCAAATGTCAGCAAGAACACTGGTTCTATCTTATGTTAAGCTTACTTCTGTTGTATATATGTTGTCTCTTTACTAATATTATAAATCAGAAAGTGAGTTTGTTTGTTTGTTTGTTTGTTTGTTCCACTTTCACGCCCTAACTACTGAACCAATTGCTTTGAAATCTTGCAGACGTAAAGTTAGAAGTCCGGATTAAATAATAAGGTACTTTTTATCCCGGAAAAAATTGATATTCCTGAGGGAAAACAAAAATATAGTTTGCTTGATGGATGGATTGGAGATGGCGCTGTGTGTCGTTTAAAACAAAATAAAATATTGCAAACGAATATAAACATGTAAATTTAGAAGCTAAATGATACGATAATGAATCCCCGAAAATGAGGAATTCCCGAGGGATGACATACAATTTGTTTTATCGTCTAAACTGTTTTTTTACATCTACTTAACGATGTGCAGTAGCTGTATAATAGTTAGGTTAGGTTAGTTTAGTGCTTTTTTTTCTAGGTAGATATCTAAAGTAGTTATTGTTTTTTCGATAGGTAATTACGTCGCTTTGTTCGTCGTTTAGATTGTTATAGTTTAGTTTGGGATTTTAGTTTAGTTTAGGTTTATAGTTTACTCATATTTTCACAATGCCTCGCAAACGTAAATCTAATTTGTCGAGCACCTCATCTAAAGCTCGGGCAATGAAAATTGCCCGATCTCAAGAATCGTCTCTCCATGCTGAATTAAGAAGGCGCAAACAAGCAGAGCGTCAGGCTGCTTCGAGAACTGCTGAGCTACCATCTCAGCGCCAGCAAAGACTTGAGGAGCAAGCCGCTCGCCAAGCTTCTTTGAGGGCTTCTGAGAATGATATTCGTACTCAAGTCCGTTTATCACAACAGGCTCAACGTCAGCATGGTCAGCTCTATGTAGCGTGTTCCCGGGTTTCCAGTGCCCAAAATCTGCATGTTTTTGCTCCACAAGGGAAAACATATAATATAGTGTACCATTCACTTTTGGTTTAACAACTAATCGTATCCAGTGTTACATTGCGCTTCTTACATTTTTCCATGGAAATGAGAAGTTTTCTTATAGTTGTGCTTTATACCGCAATATAACCGAATTCCACATGGGCGAAGCCACGGACGGAAAGCTAGTATTGTATAAATTCAGTTGTTTACCAATGCCTCATAAGATTAAAAAGGTTATAGTTGTTGCTTGTAAATGTTTAGTTTTTTGAAAATTCTGTCTGCTTGAGACACCATTTTTTCCTCTAAAATTGCATTTTTATCTTAACTGTCTAATTTTATTGCAACACAAATATTGATAATTCAGTTTTGCTGAGAAAAATCTAATTGCAATCTATATTTTACATTGATTTATGTGTATTTGTATCTATGTATTTTCTTTTGCAGGGGAAGCTTCCTCTGTCTGGCATTATTGTCCGACGCTTAGATAGTGTAGAATATCCACATGCTTTTGAAATTTCAGGTATCTTATTTTAATTCTGATGAACTTGCCTTTTATAATTATTATTATTAGTTAGTCACATTTTTTAATGCAGCAATACCTAGAAAATTCGTAAGGCTGTTGATCAGTTATTTCTCTGATTCCCCACACTAGTGTTAAGCCTATGGATATGGAATGTGTTCATATTTAAAATATCTTCTCAATGAAATTCATATTTTTTTACTTCTTTTTTCTGGGTACTTTTCTCTAAAGATGTATCTTTTTTTAATAGTTATCAAACAATTTCTAAAATATATACTTAATTTTATTTGAAGCATTAAACTCTTACTCACAAATCATCAGCCTTTAAAACATAAAATATTTGTAAGTTGCATTAAGTATGTATTTTAGAAATATCTTGACAACTAAAAAAAATCAGATAGCTTTTACAAAGAGTATAAAAGAAAGAAAGTATAAAATATTAATTTCCTGAGATATTTTTAAAATACAAATGCGCTCTATATACGTAGGTTTAACATTGGCAAAGATATTTGGGGAGTTGATTGACCAACAGCCTTAACACATTGATTATATCATGAGTCCATAAGATCTCATGCATGGCTTCCATTCTGTGACCCACGAAAACATATAGTCTCTTGCACAGATTAATATGACACAAATTTGCCGATCCCTTGTACAACTCACAGGCAAAAGTTGCTGGTTGTAGGAAATCAAAAGCACAAGAGGTAGTTTTTGGAGGATTCAAAAAGCAATGAATTTCAAACTGTCAACATGTTTTTTTTTTTTTTTTTTTTTTTTAAGTATTGTGTCTTCTAATATGCATGTCAGATTTAACAACAATCAGAATTTCATTATTTTGAAAATTACTTTTATGTTGCTTTTTGCACAAAATTTAGAGTAGTTTATTTACAAAATTTCATTTTGTCAGATTTTGCCGAATACATTAATAAATAATGGTAAATATATGTATGTATATTTATAACCAGTTAAACAGCTGTAATTGAAAAAACTTTATTTTGTGTAGATTAACAAAATTAAAGTTTCCAGACATAATTGTTAGGCAAATTGATTTATTTAAATATTAAGTTCAACTGAGCCATCTTAGTTTGTAATAACAACTGAATTTCATGATTGGTCTATGAATAATCAGGAAACTTGTTTAACCAGGTTTGTAAAAAAAATTTACACATCTATTTGCATATTTTGTGTTTAGTTAGCTAGCAACATAATTAATAAGTGTATCTGAGAATGTGAGACAGGAGTATGAAGGTATATTATGACAAATCTTAGCTATAAATTTAAACCATAAACATTGAGTAATATTTCAAAAAACAGTTTAATCAACAACTTGCTTATTTACATCTGCAGTACTACTCTGTTATCCCATCGACCGATTTCGCCAAATTATACAAATCACCAAATGGCCAAATTATACATATTGACATAAGTTTTATTTTAAATAACGAAAAAACAAATAATTAGTAGAATATTAATAAAAATACAAATAAAAAGTCGAAATAAAAATCACTTAATGACATTTTAAACACGTGAATCGTATTTAATGTCATTGAATGTGACATTCACGACCATCCATTATTGGCATTTAATCTTATAGTTTGGCGATAATTTTTTGGTCGACTCGATAACCTAGAAGTACCCTAAATGCTAATGTATATAGAAACTCCATATGTTGTTCTTTAATACATTTTATCGCAGATAAATTTAGTGATGCCTGAAATTTTATTTTCCAACATAAAGCTGCATCTTGTCATTTAGCCAAACTAATACAATGAAACTCATTTAAGATACAAATAAAGGAGCCAAAAAAATTTAGTATCTTTAGCAAGATCATATCTTATCTGGGTAACACAGATTTTTTTTCAAGGGACCGCTGATCATTTGTATCTTAAGCAGGATCATATATTAAACAGATGTATCTTAAACGAGTATCACTGTAAATGATTCACCTTTTTTATTCCTTCTTGCATGTTATCATTTTAAACAGACATGCTTTTATTTTCTTCTATCTTTACATGAAGAAAACATTGGATTGTTAAAAATTTTGACTTCCAGTTTTCAATAGATTTATATGTTCTAGAAAGTCCTGAACATGATCTGAGGGTTTTTAGAAAAGTTCTGTCTTTCACTTTGTCAATCTGTTTGTAAAAAAAAAAAAATTGTGGGTGCTCTATTTAAGAACTATTGCATGAAATTTCACAAAACTTAGATCTCAATATAAACTGGAGTTGGTTAGTTTTTGATGTATATTGCCCAATATGTGGTGCTGCTATCCTGCATTATTCACGATTTCCACAATAGCTCATCCCAAGAACTAATGCACAGATTCAGTTTCAATTCAGATTCAGTTAGTCCTTGATATAAGCTGCTTAGTTCTTGGTGTAAATCAATCAACAGGTGGTGCTGTTATGCTGCATTATTCATGATTATTGCAATAGCTCTAGCCTAAGAACTAATGCACAAATTTTCATCAAACTTGAAATTCAGTTAGCCCCTGATATAGATTGGTCCTGATTAATTTTTGTACATTGCCTAACAGGTGGTGCTATTATGGAGAATTTTTCACAATTTCTGCAGTAGGTCTATCTCAGAAACTAATGCACAAATCAGATTTTCATCAAACTTCACATTCAGTTAGAAGTTAACATAAGCTGTTGCTGATTACATATTGGTGTAGATTACCTCAATCGGTGGTGTTGCTATGCTGTATTTTTCAGGAAGTATTAACATATATGATATAAAAGAAAGTTTTGGGATTTCCACATCCGACTAGTTTAGTTAAGACTAAAAAATATGCTATAGATAATTTCATAATTGATTTAATCATTCCAAGGAATTATCGTAACGTCAACCCTAAAAACTGTTCAACTAAACTGAAAATATAGCTTCCTTTATGAAAGGTAGTTGCAAGAGATATTAATTAACCCTCTGTCGGTCGCAGTTGGCCTAACAGGTACACCACAATTATTTTCATTCTCCTCTCAGCCTCAAGCACTGAGAGTTGCTTACTTTAAGTATAATAAATTTAATTCAAATGTATTTTTAATTCAAGTATGAAATATCCTCTCTTTATACATCTTGATGAAGGTCGTTGATGACTTTAAGAACATTAGAATTATGTCAATTAATTGCTAATGGGGATTTTTAACAGGCACATTGTACCTGAACTCGGGAATCCCTGAGTTGCGACTGATAGAGAGTTAATGATTAATATCATATCAATAAACTGTGCATGCAAAACATGATTTAAAACAATTCTGACAAGATATGCAACCCTTTTAAAGAAAAATCATAATCTGCAGGAATACTATTAATGTATTTTCTGTATTTCTGACTGCTAATTTGATTTCTCTGGTTAAATTACTTGCATATTACGTTGAGCATAAACTTATTTATTCATTATATTATTTCTATTGTGTATGATTGTTACTGTTGTATTTAGTCTTTCATATTTCCCTTTTTAAATGCTGCTTTCCACATAGTTTGTCATTATTATTCTAAAATTTCTCAAAAATGTTCTCCATTGTACCTTTTACTATTTAAAAAAAAAAAAAGACATTATTATTATTTTTTATTATACTTCATTAGTACTGTAATATTTTTCATACGCAACTGTTGAACAATTAACTACTAATGTTAGCAGATGATGCAATAACTTTCCTGCCATTTAATAAAATGTATTGAAAATCTGTTTTTGAAAAATCCGTAAATCTTGTTTCTTATTATCTTATTTAGTAAATTTCAAACAATTTAATAGTTAAAAGACTACAAAACAAAGCATTTTAAATTAATCCTTACTTGCTGTTTGGAAAAGAATATCTTAATGAATACTTTTAAAAGTTTTTACTTTAAGTCCAATAAATTATTCATTTATTTATTTCCTCAAGTGTTCTAATTATTTTTCCTTTTTTTATTATTATTAATAGTACTTTATATCTGACAAAATGATTGCATTCAATTTTACCTTATATGCATTATTAGCTACATAAAATGCTAATTGTTCATGAATATTTTATTTTTATTTCAGGAAATATGATACAACGCTTTATTGTAAGTTGTACATCTGCAGAAGTCTTAAATCAATGGTTAAATTTTCTCCAAAGTTATAACGTTAGAAGCCTAAGTCCTGCCTCTAATACTTCTTCTAGGTCTACATTAAATCGTATTAGTCCATCACATGGATTACCAACCCGTTCATCTCATTCTCCAACAAATTTTTTGCATTCTAATGTGAGTATAATTTTTCTTAAAGTACTATTTATATGTATTTGTATGTATATATATTAATAAAAATATTTATAGATAATATTAAGTATTGAAAGTCTTATTACAGTAATCTTTTAAAATTCGTGAGGGTTAAGTTCACAGAAGAACCCATGAATATTGAGACTATTTTCTTGTGCATAAAACGGGGTTAAGTTCTAAGATTTTTTAAGAAAAAAAGCAACTGAGAAGCATTAAAAAATACATACTGTAAACAAATTTGAATAATTATAAACTTTTAGTACAAAGTTGAGTTGCTAGTTGATGGCTGATAAATTTTTTTGATGTATGACTGTTTAAAAGAATAGATATTTTGTTTATAAATTTCCATATCAAGAAAATTTGCAGTCTTAATTTCTTTTTTAAATTTAAGATTCTTCATCACTGAAAGCTCTCTTTCTATAGCTTTCTCAAAAAGCTGTTACATTTTTTGCAAATAATATTTTACATCCAATAAAAATTTTGAATTTTAGAAAATTTACAATTTTTTTATTTTTAGCATCAAGTCATATTTTAGATTTCTCGAAATTACTGATCTATATTTTGCCTCAGTACAAGGGCCTCAATATAAGTTCTCAAAACTTAGGTTATACAGTATAATGTGAGTGTTAAGTGTCAAATAGTTAGTGGAATTGATTAAACAAACTCAGCTTAAATTGTAAAAAAATTTTATTAAACAAAATTCGCAAATAATCAAATTGAGTAGCCATGATCTGCAAATGCTGAAATGTTCTTCATTTTTTATTTCGCAAGTTATCAAAACTAACGAATGTTAAGGGATTACTGTATATATTGCATTCTTTACATCAAAGTTGGTATGACCCAAGCAGAACCTAACAGAAAATCATCATTTTATCAATTTACCTTTATTAGTCTAAAACAAGAAAAATAATTTTTCTGTAGTCATTACCAGTATAAAAGTATTGATTAAAATAATTGAAATATTCTGATGATCCAAACATATTAAAGGCATAGGGTCTTCTGTAACATAGTCTGAATTTGTCTAAGAATTGAATTATATAAATTCTGAAAAATTACTATCAGTATATAATATACCATTCTTCATAAAAATTCCATTCTTGCTTAAATTGTAAACTTCTTATACAGATGTTGGTGAATGCTAACAGTTCTGTTCTTTATTTTTCAAAACAAATCATAGTGGACTTTGTGTTATTAAGGTTGAGAAATTGTGAGAGTCAAGTGAATTGTCAAACTTCATTGTCATGTTTCTCAAATCATGACAGGTCTAGCTATATAAATTGGATACTTATTGTCCTTAAAGATATGTCTCCTACTATAAACATGGTTGACTAATATTTGGAAATTATTATTCATATTTACTCTCCGTTGGAGGATGAATATAGGTAGATCAAAACACCACACAAAGGCAATCTGGATGATATGCTTGGCACAATGGTGTCCAGACGAAATGCATCCAGTTGTGGAAACAATGTGAAAGATAATTTGATTTATCTGATCATATCCCTTCATGCTATGCATTGTTTAGCCACAATTTATGCTTTTAGTACTATTGTAGCTAACATTTTACATTTATTGATCTTTGTAATATGTTTGTTTTGTTTTTAAGCAATTCTCTCTAACTATAAGATAAATACTGTATCTTTCTGTGTTTTGCAGTCACTGATTGTGGTTAACCTTTTTTTTTCTTTCTTTCTTTCTCACTTTTGATTTCACAATCTGTTTCAACATTCAGCAGTCTTTTTCACTGAGCTTGGACTCTTGCCTGCTTTTCCAAGAATGTTTTAAATTTATACTCAATATCAGTTATCATTATCAGTTTGTAGAAAACAAAAAGGGATATTTAGTTTTTAAATATCTATGCCAGTACAAAATTCTTATTGCTGTGTGTATGCCTATTTGTTCGCAATGGCTAGAAAAACTTATTATACATAGAAGTCTGTAAATTTGGTTCTGAACAGATAAAGGCAGGTCTAAGTGCATCTGAGCCTCAGATTTTGAATTTTTTTCATTAGATCTTTTATTATTTTATACTGAACAGAGCAATTCACACATTTGACTGATCTACAAAGTTCACCTGCAATTCTGCCATATGCAAATTTAATCATTTATCTCATTGCAATGCTTTTAAAAAGGGCAGGATATATTTTAGAAATTAAAAAAAAAAAAAAAATCAGGGAACTGTGCAATTAAATAATGGCCTATCAGGAACACTAGTGTAAACTGCACTAGTTTTGATGGAGTATTTTCCCAATTTTTTTATTTAAGATTATTACAGTTTAAGCTTTATAGCATATGCTAAATTCGAGTACAAATAAAATGCAATAATAATAATAATAATAATAATAATAATAATAATAATAATAATAATAATAGCAATTACATCTTTTTTTAACCTCAAATATCAACAAGTTGGAAATTGCACGTGAAGCATAGCAAATGAGGTGCGTTCGTATGATAACGAAGTTTTAAAAATATCACTCGCATATATCAATCTCATAAAACTGTAAATAATTACAATTAAAATGCGCATCAAACAATGTTCTCCCTATACCATTATGCAATGGAATACTTTTGTGTGGCCTTGTAAATCAATAACAAATATTCTTTGCACCACAGATTATGCAAAATGTATATTATAATATGTACTTTATAGATGCATATCAATTTTATTATGTTTGAATGAGTGTAACACCATTAAAATGCATTTGAAACATTTCCCCCCATTAACCGTAATGTAACGGAATACTTTTGATTGTCCCTGTAATTGAACTATGCATCTGATTTTGATAAAATTTGAAATAACTTGACAAATTTGTGTAATAATTATGTATTTAAATTTTCAAACGATTAAAATACATTTGAAACTTTTCCCCCATTGACCGTAATGTAACGGAATCCTTTTGATTGTCCTTGTAATTGATCTATGCATCCGATTTTCATAAAATGTGAAATGACTCGACAAAATTATGTAATAATTATGCATTTTAAATTTCAAACGATTCAGTTGGGTAGTTTTTACATTGTTATATGCGAACGGACAGACTGAACGACAACAATAGGTGCTACATATAATTACAAACGCACCTAAAAATAGCACTTTTTTTTTGTGTGTATGTGTGTGTTCAAATATTAAATAAATATATACATGTAAACTTGTGAGTACTCATTCAATTTCAAACTTAATTTCTTTGTAGCAATCACCCTCTCATACATTGCAAGAAGATAAATCAACAAATCAGAATCGTATTGCAATAGCAGCTAAGCAAATGACTAAAAAAGTTTGGCCTAATTGGAATTTAAGACCACATCCCCCTATGAGAGCTAATCTTTCATCTACACAGAGCGAAGTGAAACTTAGAAGAAGTAACAGTTGCAAAAAAGAAAGAGGTATATGTGAGATTTTTTTCCCTCCCTAAAAATAAGAAAGTATTTTTTTTAAAAATGCAGCATTCTGTTATTTTTCAAAGTGTTTATACTGTGAAATATATTTCTGTTGTTATTATTCTATTGATCATTTGTTAACTATTTGGAAAAAATAGTTGTTGTTCTCGGTAGGGAATTGGGAAATCTAAAGTATATCTGGATCTTTTTTTTTTTTAATTGAATTCTGCATGTAATTTAATTTTATTAGTTTCCTGATTGGTCCAGGTTTAATGTCCAAAAATGGAATACTTCTGTTTTTTATTTTATTCGTTTTTTGATTGGTCCAAGTTTAATGTCCAAAAACTGAATACTTCTGTTGCCACAATGACAAAAGAGCAATAAAAACTTTTTTAAAAAAAATTAAAAACAAATTGTGATACAGATTTCAAACAAATTTCATTAAAAAGTGCATTTTTTTCTCTATGCAAAGGTGTAAAAATTTTAAATGTGTGTTGTTAAGAAGTTGGAAATTTTGCAGTTCCGAAAATTGTAAAACTGAAATTTCATTTAAAATTTGTTTATGATGTGTCCAGGAATATTAATGTTTAATCCATGTCGTACGTAATATGAGGTGTTGAGAAGTTAATCTGATTAACTCTATGAAGTAAAAATGCACATTTTAAACAATTAAAGTAGCCTATCTTTAATCTGTTTTTTACCATTGGTCTAGGAATATTAATGTTTAATGCACGGTATATGTAATATATGACTCGTTATAATCATCCTAAAAAGGATGTTTATTATTATTATTAATTTAAATATAGAATTTATTTATAAGTCTTTTTAAAATTTGAGTCTTTGAAAATATTTTCCAAATAGTCGCTGTAATTTGTTAAATTACAAAAAAAAATTTATTTTTTTATTTATATAAAATTGTGTTTGATATTTCCTATGCGTATTTATTTTTACATTTTTTATTAACATGTTTATAATTCATTTTAGATCAAGAATTTGGAGATATGCCTATTCACCATTCAGTAGATCATTATGGAACATATGATCGTTCTAGAAATACAGTACCGTCAAGTAATTTATAATTATTTTTTGTTATATAAATTTTATAATTATGTAATTGTTTATCTAGAATGTTGAATTTTGACTGTATATAATAATTTAATGTAAAAAAATAAAATAAATCTGGGAAATAAAATAGATTAAAAGTTAATAAATTTCATTCTTTTTTTGTCCAGCTACTGCCAGTGCACCTCCTCGTCTAAATTTTGAAGAAGATAAAATATTTATTGAAGATTTAGAAGGAGATGGTACTGAAGTTAAAGAAAAGTAAGTTGTCTGGGTTTCTTATTATTATTAAATAATGGTATATGTTTTAATTCTGATGATTTCATTATGAAGAATTTGTAGAATTATTGCTTATGTGGTCATTTAGGTGTTACTATTTTAATTAGATTTTAAGCACTTTTTCAGTGTAGGAGACTTGGTACTTTTTCAGAAAATTTTACACAATCCAGGCTTCAGAGATTAAGATTTGTTGTTAAATGATATAAAAAGCTATTAAAACAAACCTGGTAAACCTTTTTATGCTTGTTTATATATATATTTTTTTTATACATACAAACATTTAATTTATACATATATTAATTATTCATTGTTGACTTTTGTTTGCATATAAAACTAAAAAATTGTTATATATATATATATATATATATATATATATATATATATATATATATATATATATATTTAAATAAATTGTATAAATATTGAAAAAATTGCCTGTATATATGAAACAATTGATAGATTACTTGAAAATATGTTGCCAAATTTCCTTCTTTTGCCAATATCACTTTCATTATCTTGCCAAAGTCCCTATATTGGAAAAGTACCAGATTTCATATTGTATTGAAATGGATATCAAAATGCAAAATTTAAATTTAGTAATATTGAAAAACAAAATGCAGTTTTATGTATTGCGTATAGTAAATTCTATTTAAGTGTAAATAGTTTTTCTTGCAAAATACTTTTTTAATTTGATAATGTAAAAAATATTCAACATGTGATAAATCTGTTATAGTTCTGCATATTTCAAATATTCCTTTTAATTCATTTTTTTTATGTTCTTTTGATATATATTGTTTCACAATTAATGGTTATATATATATATATATTACCTACGTTCAAAAATGCTTATTTTATATTTTATCGTATTACTAATTTTGTTCATTTTATTTATTAGAACACTTGTTGATACTGTATATATGTTAAAAGATCAGCTTCTAGAATTGAAAATGGTAAGTACTTATTGGCTTAGCTTGAATTCTAAATACTAATCATTCAGATCTACTGAACTGCTACATATTTCCTTTTTAGGAAGTCTCTTCATTAAAAAAGAGCTTAAATGAAGAAAGACAAGCTAGAAAAGATTTAGAAAGGATTCTCCAGAAACATATCCTTCCTGTTAGAGATAATCATATTATAACTAGTCTAGATGGTTAAATTTAGCAGTAAAGTGCATCGCTCATTAAGCAAGAAAGCTCAGGGACATAAGGAGATATATTGCTACAGAACCTCCATGTATAATAAGATAAGTTAAGAAAATATATTTATTTATTGCATAGTGGCTCTATTTTGGAAATACATTTCTGGTGTATTTTCAAAGAATGTTATTAGTAAAAAGGTTTATTTCACTGCTCCATAAGTCCAGTGAAAGTTGCCTTCATTATGTGATCATTTTAACTATTTTTATCACTGAAAAGACTATTTTTATGAAAATAGACTTAATATTACAAAAATAATTAAATATCTATATATCTAGGAAGGGCATGATTTATATTTAAAATATGGATTATAATGATTTGTTTTTTACTATGTATTAATTGTTAACTTTAGTTTTTAAATTGGACTGAGAATTTGATTTAAAGCAAGTGTGATTAAATGAAGAATGTGTTTTAGAAATTTTTAAGACAGTGTTGTTTTTCTTAATAGTGTTGTTATTTGAACTACATATGTGCTATTGTAATTGATCAAAAATTTATTCTCAACACATTGTTTCCTTTTAGTTATTTGTTGTTCTTTCACTTTATAAAATTTTTATCTGTATGTCAAGCATAAATTAGGATGCTATACTCTTAATTTTATGTGTAAATATTCATTTGTATATATGAAATCAAAATATAGTTATCCTATTAAATGGCCAATAATATTATTGTTATTCCCCTATTTTTCTAATTGTAAGCTGTATATATTTAAATCTTTTATGCATATCATTTTCTGTTGTTGGCTTATATTTTCTTCCTTTGAAGTAGTTTTTTAACGGCTTTTTTCAAAATTTTTAGTCAAATAGAATGTTGAATAACAATCGCCTTACAAATTAATGCAATTGTTTGCTCTTTATGTAATTATAAAGAAGCTAGATCATGAAAAGAAAAGGAGGATTGAAAAATTAAGAAACTGAATAAGTTGCTTTTATGCTACATATTAGTGATTTTCTATAATGAAGATGTTTTTATGTTTAGCTCTATTGCATACTTCATCTCTTAACCTTACATTGCTAATTATTGTGTGTGTACCACACAATTTTATTTTTAACATATAATTCTTTTAACTTATATATATAATTTAAATATCTACTTTGTTGTTTTTGAAACAACATAATGTTGCAGCACCATTATGTTGAAGTGTAACAATGTCATTGACATAAAAAATTTTGGTAAGAAAAAGTTTAGTGTTTCAGAATTAGCAGACCAGCAAGTGTTTTTAAACAACTCTTCTCTAGACACACCATCCCCCTCCATTTCTCTCTTTCTTTCTTCTTTTTGGAAAAAAAAAAAGTTCAGAGTGTTGATCTTTTAATTCAGTTTGATGGTTTGCGATTGTGTGTGATTTTAAAGCTTGTTTATGACAACATTGCTATGATTAATGATGCATTAAATATGATGTATAAGATTTTCTTCAAACTTGAATATTATTTTTAAAGATCAAAAACATGAAGGTTTAGAACCCCTATTGTAATGTAATAATATTTCATGCAAATTTTGAAATAAACTTTGTTTTTCAATCATTCTCAGTATGCATGCAATTATTTGCTTCTTTTCTGCCTCCATATTGCAGTGTCAGCAACTAAACAGCATCTAATTGAAACTTTTATTTTTCTCTGCTCAAGGGCTGCAACAATTTTTAAATGCTGAAAAAAAATTGCAAGCCGATTTTTTTTTCTTTTTAAATTAAGTATTTGAAAAAATTTTCAAAAACAAAACAATTTTTATTAGCAACATTCCAGTTTTGTTTTTGAGCAAGTTTTTTCTTAAAAATTGTATTTCTACTACTGCAGTGTTTGATAAATCTCAATTGCTAAGTTGACATGTTAACTAAAATCTCAAAGAACAAGCAACAAAAATTTTCATGTAGAACAGATTTTAAAGCTGTTATATTTATTACTGGGAGAAGGAAAAAAAATCTGATGTTCAATTTACACTTTTTATCTTGTTGTAGGCTGCTGTATAATCTTCCCATAATAGCTTGGCTGGTAACCTTGAATGGATTTGTGATGCTACAGGGAGAAAAAAAAGTTACTAACAGACACAAATGCATTATTTAATTTTAAAATATTTGCTAGTACTTTCATTTATGAATAAATTCATCCAAATTTGGATTATTCACTAGCCAAGTTATTATTAAAGGACCATACTTAACTATTTTTAACATTTTTAAAGTGCTATTTAGGCAACTATTTTAGTGATTTCTATTTACTAAAGAAACTATTTTTATTGCGCTTTTGTTTGTGACAATACTGACATCAATTATCAATTTTATTCTTTTAGCAGCTATTTCTTAATGTTGTGTTATTCAAAATTTGTTTTTTCTGGTATTTCTTAATTTTAAATATTTTTACATACACAAATTTGTTATAAGTCATGTAATAAATCTAGTTATATTATTATTAATGGCCAGTTATTATTAACTGATTAATCCCTTGAATTGTAACAGTCATTTGTGTGTGAGAGAGAAATGAAAGGAGGGTGTGAGTGTGCAAAATTTTAATCATTATGAATCTTCAAATTTATTCTCATTTTTTTTCATTAAAAATTTAATGTTTTATTAAATTTTTTATTAGACTTTCTTTTGTTTTAAAAATTAGATTGTATGTTCCTTCCTATAAAATACTGATGGTTTTATATTTTGTGCAAATTAAGATATGATGTGTAATTATTAAAAAGATTCATTATCTTATTTTATGGCCTAAAAAATTATTATATATTGCATCAAAATGTGTATTGGTTGCTTATACTTAAAATATTTTGTTTAATCCTTTCAGATTCTTTGTTATAGTTTTTATACAATTTAATTATTATTCCTGTTGTTTTAACTCCTGTTTGTCATACCGATTAGATTATGATATAATACTTCTTTCTTTCATTCTCTCTCTCTCTCTCTCTCTTTTCGTTTTTACAAGAATAAAAAATAAAATATTTTTAATTTATCGCCTCCTCTCTATACATATTTATATATATTAATGAAATCATTTTTGTTTAAAGACTATAATGAAATCTTATACAGTCGACTCTCGTTAATTCGAACTCGTCGGGACCACAAGAAATGTTCGAATTATCCGAAGTTCGAATTATGGAAAACATGCTTAATATGGTATTCTTACAAAGGAATTCATGTTATAGTGTTTTTTAAACTTATTTCGTCTGTTATCATTAGAATATGACTTGATATTAAATTAGAATGGATAAATTCATAAACTAATTAAAAGATTAGAAACAAGCACGATGGAAGAAAAATTTAAAGCGAGATTGATGGACAGACGGGGCTCTAAGAAAGTGGATATCAAATGCATTGTATTACACGTATACTCATTCGGAACAATTTTCACAAAAATCAAAGAAAGAAAGTTATTCAAATGATCTGAAATCCGTGAGAAAGAAAAGAAAAAAGAAAAATCAGAATTCTCGTTGGTTTGAATTAAATGAAGTCAAGAGAAAATGAGTTCGAATTAATGAAAAATTTTAACGTTATTCTGCCATTGAAAATTTTGGGACTTCATGTTTAGTTCGAGTTAAGCAAAGATTCGAATTATCTGATTTCAAATTAACGAGAGTCGACTGTATATTTTTTAATGCATATATATATTCTTAAATCAAAATATTTGCTTAAGTATCTTCTTTATTAAGCTCTTCTCTATTATAATTTTTACTTTGATTACTTCTGGTGGATCTGTTAGCCATTCTGGTTTTATGTACCCTGTTATATAATTAACTAGTGATTAATTATAAGAAGTGTGCAATATATTGAACATCACCATACTAAAAAGTACAAATTGGTTGTAAAAATGACTATTTGATCTTTTTCTAATGAAATAGAAAATATTCTGCTTTATTCACAAGTTTTATTTGTTGAGTGTTGAATATAAATTATGAATGTTATTGTACATGGCAAATTTTGAATGTTATTGTTATTAGTGAATTCATGACAATGAATGTTGTATTTTAACTATTAATCATACATGGCTTCAGAATTGTTGGCATCTACACAGGATGCTAAGACACACAAAATGTTTGGTTTTTAGTGATCCCTTTAGAAACATATATTCATAGACACTGGAAAAAAAAAAATGCTTATGCTAATAATGTATTAGCACATGTCATTTTTGAGATCTTTAATGTGTGAATGATATATTCAATTAGTATTAATGTGTTTTTAAAAAAATAATGTACATTACTTTGTGTTCATTAATATATGTTATGACCGTCTGGATCAAACAATCAAAATTGTTTTATAAGTGTCAATTTTTATGCTCTAAGTACTGTTGCTAAGTATCCTGATTTATGCAGGACATTCCAATTTTTAGGAATCGAAAGATTTGAATTCTCACAAAATAAAAATGCAGTGAAACATATGCAGAAATTCGAGGGACCGAATAAAGTAGTAAGACTTTTTAAAGTAGGATTTTTTCCATTGTAGATAGATTGTATTTTCATAGATTTTACTGTATTTTTGAATTTTCACTTGCATCATGCTATTCTCTTGTCTGTGAGATGCTCTTGAGAGACTGTAAAATCTTAAAGGAAATAAAATGTACAAATCTAATTTATAAAGACCAGATCTTTGTAGATTTTTAGTGTAGAATTTGAATGACAGTTTCTCATTGAGGTTATATTTTGTACGAGATAAAAAAAATATATGATTTGTCTTTAGAATATTCACATATTCTGTTTAACATGCTTTTAAATTATTCATCTTATAATATTATGCATTTTTAATTATGGTTGATTAGGCTTGGTTGCATCTCTTTTGCTATTGTCAGTTCTCAAAATCAGATTAAAACTGTAACTTTAACACTTTGTTTTAAACAATGCTTTCCTTTTACACAAAGTCTTCCTTAGATAGAGTTCACTATATTGATTTTTAGTTTCATTTGCAAACATCATATTGTTAGTTCACAATATTGTTAACTATTCCATATAACTACTTTTAGTTTCATTTCACTTTGCTCCTCAGAGGTTGTTTAATTTATATAAACTTAATACAATAAAAAAAAATCGCTTTACATTTTAAATCCTGATTTAGAAGCAATTGTCCCGCTTTACATTCCACTGTCTCACTTTGTCCGACACTCTAGATACCCGTATTTTCCTAGAAAAACTTTAAATTAGCTGTAAAAAAAATATTTTAAACAGAATTATGTTGTAAGAATAAATTAAAAGGAAGGAATCAGCAAGATATTTTAGTACCTGGTCGCAACAGAAATTTAAGTTAACCTGAGTTTTATCAGCATTTTTATAAAAATGCAGGAAAGTTCTCAGTCACTTAAAAATTAAAGTAGAGTGGAACATTTTGTATAAATTTCTAAGTAGTTTATGTATCTATATTTCTGGTTTTCTTTATGAAAATCTGTAAATTTTACAATACTGGAAAATATTGTAAACATGCTGCTTATGAATATCATGATTGTAGAGATAATATCTATATGCTGCTTGAAAATGTTTGTGCCTTCAGAATAAATATTCATTGCGAAATTTCCATATCTCAAACTTCTAGATTTTCTTTCTTTCTATTAGAAAATACAGAGGAGTTGGTAAAAATTTATAACATTAAAAAATGTATCTTTTACTTTTTAAAAATAATTACTTTCTTGAAATTCGACATATGGAAATTTAACTGTAGAACATGCTGTATGATACAGATTTTACATTTTGAAATTTTATTTTACCCTATATCCTGAAAGATTACAATCATGATACATTTATCCATATTTTTTCATGTGTTTTGAAAGAATTTTAGCATGTATGTAAAATGAACAGAATTTTTAAACATGCATCTTCAGCATTGTGATGAACTATTGTAAAATATATTACTTGAGCAAATATATTTGTTATTCATCCTCAATTTTAAATTCTATACATTTAATACTGTTAAACTTAATTGATATGAATATTTATGCCACTGAAATTGTTATCCATGTCACATGAAGTTTGATTTTAAACAGATACTAAATCGTGTAAGAGGCTTTTCAATTTTTAAAATGTTAATTAACCATACAAATGTCCTTTATAATCCATGTCATTAATACTTTGAAACTAATATAGACATTTGCTGTTGGGGTTTTCGTGTTTTTTAATCTTGAAAGTAGGTTTTGTAATTAAATGTCCAATTTATTTAATGCATATTTTTTTTTTTCTCACAGATTCTTTTAAATTAATATACCAAAAATACTATTTTCTAACAGGTAGTTTATAAATATTTTAAATTGTATTGTATAAGTTGTTTCTATTTTGATGAATCATTGTTGTACCTCATTCCTTCAAAATATTTTTTTTTTTTTTTTTTTTTTTTTTTTTTTTTAAATCATGTAGATCAGTATTTCTTAAACTGTAGTTGACAAATCTAAGGAGTTCTACAATTCCTTTTAGAAAGGTCCACAAAGGTCTAATGTTATTTGCTATTTTAATGTCAAATGTTGGGTGTAAAATTTATCACATACCTTACCTGAAAAACAAATCTTACAAATAACATTAAAAAAAAAAAAAAAAAAAAAAAGGATAAGAATATTCTTCAAAAATCAAATACAATCATTTTATACAGTCTATATTCAAAATTCTAAATGTTTTCAGTGATTTTATTGTTAAATCCAGGTGGTCCATAAAAACTAGTGATGAAATAAAGGAGGGGAGGGGGGCAGATGGGAAAGCTCCCTCACATAGAATTTAGATTCACATAGAATTTAAAGTTGTGTATGTTACAATTAAAAAACTTGCATTTCAATTTGAAAAAAATGTTTTAGTAATAAATTTATGCTTCTTATTCACGCTTAATAAAATTTTCATTGGATTGATTTTGTTTGAAAATGATTTTGCTAATTCTGCCCTAAGTTTTATTCTAGCTTTATGCAAATTTATTTTCCTCTTACACTTAATTTGATTCTTTATAATTAAATCAGGTGTGATACAAAAATTATTAAAAATCCTTGTAATATCATAGTGTAAAAACCTAAGGCTAATAATAATATGTATAAATATTACAGCTAATAGAATGTGAAATTATGTAGCTGTTTTTGATTTATGAAAAGATGAACTTAACTATTTGGATATTAACTTATTTTATGAATGAATAAAAAATTCAATAAAAAAGTCTACAGAGTGTGAACAGCTAATCAGAATGAAAATTAAATGTGGCATGTCAATTCGATTCATAAATTAGACTGAATAAAAGTTTAAAAAAAAAATCTTTTTTATTTATATTTTATATTAAAAGCAATATTTTTTACATTTTACTTTGAATTTTTTTTTTTTTTTTTTTTTTTTTTTTTTTTGTAATTTAAAATACACACACATATATATATATATATAATAATAATTGATAAATCTTATACATTCAATACATTAGAGATTATTACAATTTTTTTCTCCTGCAATAGCAAAATATAAATATTTTATATAAATCTTTAATTACTTTTTATATTTTTTTATAACTCCACCTTAGGATTGTCATTTATAATTTAGTGAAGAATTAACAAATTAGATTCTTAGTGTACTTCTTACTATTTAAAGTGATATTGATGGTTTTTAAATGTAATATAAATTTTTTTGCTTGCAATTTTATTCTAAGTGTGTGGATCAACTACTCTTACAAATTCCGGAATAATTTAGCAAAAAATTAATTATGTATATTGCTATAAAAAAATAACACTATTTAAATAATTGTATCTTCATTATTGACAATATTCTTATATGTAATTTCCAGGACTTCATGAAAATGATCTTGACATTTAAAAAACATAATTAAAGAGCATTAAAAGAATGTTTAAAAAATTTCTAATGTTATAATAAATCAATCATATCTTCATTTATATGTATGTGTATTTATACATACATAATAATCTATCTGTAAAATTAATTCTTCATTGTAAAAGGTAAAGAATAATATCATGAGTCATTGAACACTCACTATTTATTTTTTAAATAACATCTTTTGTTACAATTACAAAAAAGGAATGTGTTATTTATGGTCTAAGGTAAATAATGATACATTCGACTATTGCCTGCTTATGTTATTAAATTCACTTTTATCGTTTTATTATTGTTTTCCCTTGTAGTTGTGTTTAGAAAAAGCAATTCATTGGATTTTCATAAACAGTACTAAATTTATATGATACTTATTTTATAAAGATTGAAGATCTGGGTGATTATACACAAAAATGGAAATATTTATAAATTGTTTTGCATGCTATTTAAGCTATATATCTTTTCTGCTCTATAAAAAGTTAACCTATGTGATTTTGACATGCACTTCTCATTGAAATAGTTTGTAGATGCAGAAAAAGGTCAGCTTCTAAGGTTAATTGTTTGGATTTTCAAGCATCCATTCCTTGTGAGTTATTTTATGTGTATGTATAATATATACTGTCCCAAAAATGACAGCTAAATTTGAAAAGTCAAAGGTAAACAGGCAGCTATAAAAATCCATGTTTGTTGCATTGTACTTTAGAAACCAGTAAATTTTCTGTTGCATAGAATTTCAAATTTAGTTATGCAATTTGCCAACAGAGGGCACTATTAAGTGGAAAAGCACTAAAATTTCCAGCATGACTGTTATTAACATGTTTCAACAAGGCGGTAAAATTTCAAGACAAGAAATATCCACTTTTCTAATGGATATAAACTATTTTTGTATCACAGCTTGCAACCTCCAAGCAGCAAACCAACAAAGCACAGAATGGAGATCTACAGAAGTGTGTTTCCTAACTGCTGTTGCAGATCTCTTTCAACACCATCTGTTGACAAACTTCATTATTATATTTGAAATTTTCTTTTTACTTTACTTTGTGTACATATTACATTTTAAATAGCAATACAGTAAAACCTCCATAACGGACACTCCCAAATAGCGGACATTTTTCCAATCCCCACTCCCAAAACCTTCATTTTTGTATGTTTAACCTCTGAATAACGGGCATTCCGAATAGCGGACACTATTTTCAGCGATAAAGGATGAAAAAGAATTTTTTATCCAGAAAAAAAAAACAAAAGAGTAAAAATGCCTCTAAATTTATCAGAGCGATGTGTCACAAATTTTGTTATCACAGATAAATGTAGAGGGTGGCTTGGGAAAATCTCACCCCCCCCCCCCCCCCTACATTTAGTGTGAATTCAGGGTTGCCCGGGAGGGACATTTTCTTCAGCACTGCAATGTCCTCCCGGAAGATTTTATGTTTTTAATAGATCAAAAAGTGCAATCCCTTCTCCCCGTCCGGAAATCTATAAAGTCCAATGACGTCATATTGAAAAACAAATTATATGTGATTGCAAGCAAAAGTAAACTTTTGTAGCAGATTTTAGAAGAAATGAAGTTTGCAAATGGTGTAAAGGTTTGCAAAGTTTGTAACGAAGTTTGTAAAAGTGTGTACAATTTTATTTCAGTTTTATTACTTAAAAAATAATTGTAATTTCTGATTAATCATATATTATAGGTTTTAGGAATATAAAAGTCAATTAATGAAACATTAAGCATTTCTTAGCGATTTTTGAATCTCTGAGGTTTTCCCAATAGCGGACACCTCCGAATACCGGACAATTTCTGCGTTCCCGAGGTGTCCGTTATTTAGAGGTTTTACTGTAGTTACTTTTTAATTCTGATAGATCAGTATGCTATTATTCTGCTCAAAATAAAAATCATTCAACTTTTGTGCCTATAATTGTACATAGCAGATTTTTATTCTTGCGTTTCTATAATGTATCTCATTTTTCAAGTATGTTATGATGATACAGAAAATTAAAAATAAATAAGTATATATATTCATATGCAATTTTGTTTGGGGATAAAGAAAATCAAAATACTGTTCAATTGAAAATAGTTATTTGGCTCACTCTACAAATTGCTATAGATAAATTTTGCTTGAAGAAAATACAGCCGATTTTTGCCAAAGTAAACACAGTAAGTAGCTAATAAATTTCATTAAGAATTGGCAATAGTTAGAGACATCATCAGTACTGATATCTTTTAGTCTAAAAAAAAGAAATTGCTCAGGGTGTGATATTCAAATTTTTAAGTGGAAATTCTCTTCCAACATTTGTAAATGGAGGGGATTATAAATTGTTTATAGGGGAAAATAGTAGCAACACACTTCTGCCTTCTGTGCACTTGTGGTACACAAAAGTGATGAACATGAAGCTTCTAATACAGTGCGTGTCAAAAGTTTAAGCACAACAGAAAATTTCAAAATAAAATTTTATTAATGAATGAAAGTTAATTTCCTTTTCACATAATTTACAAATTGTAGTTTTAAAAAGATAGTTAACAGATTTATGTTATAAAATTTATCTTAAATAATAAAATTTATCAAAACAACAAAAATGAGTGTGTCAAAAGTTTAAGCACAGTAGTTTTTAGTCTTTAGCAGAACAATAATAAAAAAAATAATAATACTTGATTATTGCTCCTTTATGCTGAATTATTGTTTCTGGTTCAATTTTAAACCAAGCGTTCTCAATGGCATCTTTCAAATCTTTAACTGAAGAATACTGCTTTCCATTTGGATAAACTGCATGAGTGAGAATACCCCACATATTTTCTATAGGGTTTAAATCAGGACTAATTGCCGGCCATTTCAAAACAGACACTTTTTTTTACTTAAGCCACGATGAAGTTGAGTTTGCAGTATGGATCGAAGCATTGTCATGTTGAAATACCATTTTTCTCTCCCCAAAACCTCGGCAACAGGAAGCAAATGATTGGCAAGTGTCTCTTGATAGTTTTCAGAGTTTTCACGACCACTGATAAATGCTAGAGATGTCTGACCATTGAAAGAAATAGCCTTCCACACCATTACAAAACCACCATTATGTTGTCGGCTAAATACACTTCTAGGTTCTTTGCAGAGATCATGCCAATAGTACTTAAACCCATCATGGCCATTGAGGTTCTGTTTTTTTTTTTTTTTTTTTTTTTTTTTCATCACTGAATATGACATTCAGCCACTTTTCACCAAATGACTTATGCTCTTTGGCCCATTGTAATCTAGCTTCTTTATGGTGTTGTTTGAGACACGGTAATTGAGCCATTTTACAGTATTTGATGTATTTAAATTCCAAAACTCTTCTATGAACAGTTTTTTTCGATATTTGTCCTCCAACTGCATGTTTTATTTGCGAAAGGGAGTAATTATCAGTCGAAGCCAAATTTCTGATACGGCTATCTTCGCACGAACTAGTCACTCACGGTCTCTCTGAACCACTAGTGAGATTTTTGTTTGAAATTATTACCACGAGCCAAAAATTGATGAATACCTCGTTTTGACCTTTTTAATGTACTTGCAATTTCAGAAACAGACTTAGATTTTGCTCTCATACTCCATATTTTTATCACCTCCTCCTCTGAAAATTCTTTCGACCGAGGCATTTTGTACTAACTCATAAACAACAACTAACATCTTCTTATACACCCAGAAATTGTTTGCGTGCGCAACCGCTTACATCAGATTGTAAAATTCGCATAAAAACAATTTTGTGCTTAAACTTTTGACACGGTTATTTTTGTACTATTCTTAAACTCCATGGTTAGAAATAAAATTTAAAAGTTAATTTCAATGAATATGATGTTAAAGTAGATATTATTAACATGTACAAAACAAGTATTGATATAAAGTGAATATTTAGTTTTATTTGAAAATTACTATTGTGATTAAACTTTTGACATGCACTGTAGTACAGCAGATAAAAACTAAGGATTTGTAATGAAAAAGTCAATGAAGTATAAGCATAAAATTAATTGTGTGTGATAGTATATGATTATGAACAACAATTTATGAATTTATGTCTCGCACAATTCTGCCCTTTTTTTTTATGCTACATGTTTTTGCAATTTGTGGAACTAACAGTTTTTAGGATCATTTTCTGACATTTGCATTTGATTATTTAAACTAATATTGCTTAATAAATTTTAAATTTATTTTTAATTCTATTTTATATGCTAAATCCATGTTCACAGATTAAAAATATTTAATATTTCAACCTCCTTAAACATCCCAAAATTTTTATAAATTTAATAAACAAAGATGATTTTCCATTAGTGATAATTTAAATTTATTGAGTTAAAACAGTGGAATTATATGAGTTTAGTGATGAATTCAATCATCCATTTACCATGGCGTAAAAGACATCTATAAAAATAAAACAGATACACAAAGAATGTGGTGAAGATTTATTTCGTTTGGTTTTTAGATTTTAACAAGATAAGTTTAATATTGTAGATAGAGAAGAATTGAACGTGAAAGGCCTATTAGAAAGTTTAGGCTTTGACCCGATTGATGAATTTGCATTTTTTCCTTTCATAACCTGTTGATGAAATTCATAATTTTGTGACTATTATGACAATTACTTCATTTGTGACTGATAAATGCAATTAGAAATCTCCCCCTGACATTTTTCAAGGAGTGGATTTTACAATTTTCAGAAAGAGATTTTCCCATCCTGAATTTTAGCCCCTGACTTTCAGCAATTTTGATAAATTTATGTTTGACTGAAGCTATTAATAAAATCAAATTTTTTTTGCTGTATTTGTCTTAAAAATCTCAGGATGATCAGCCAACTTGGAAGATTCATTGAACTTTAATTAAATCGGGATATTTAAGAGTCAATTTGAAATTGGTCATCCATGATCAAAAAAGGGGACATCTCATACAAATTTTCCCAAATGTGTAGAAGATTTTCATTAAAAATTGCTCAATCTCCAACCAATTCTGATAAATCCTACAGTAAATAAAACTTTAACACAACTTTTTCATGCTTATCAAGAAAATTTTAAGTTTAATCGTATAATGAGTCGCAGAAAGGGAGGCAGCAGCACAATCAATCATCACATTGAGTTCACAGATGAAATTCTAGGATTAGTTAAATCTCAATTCGCATATTAAAGCATGATCAGTCTGCCAAGTCATATCTTGATGGAAAACCAGATTTTAGTGTTTAACTCATATGTTTACCTGCTTTCTGTCCACCATTTTTTCATATCTTTGCATGCAGGAAAACACAATGGTAAACCTATGAGTCAACCACCTAAATCGAATTTTCAAGAATTTTCCAACAAGATTTGACTTGGCAGATTGATTGTGTTTTAATATGTAAATAGAGTTTTAATTGATTCTGAAATTTCAGTTGTGAACTCCATGAGTTGGTTGTCTGTGCTGCTGCCTCCTGGGCCATCAAATTAGTTTCTGAAAATCATTTTGTTTATATATTAAAAAAGGTTTTTTTTTTTTTTTTTTTTTTTTTTCAAAAAAGTTCTATGAAAAAATTTGTCATCTGGGTTATATAAAATTCTACAACAAATAGATAATTACAACAACAACAAATAGGGAATAGTATAGTTTTCAATAAGTGGAAATTAACACTTGTTCAGTAATTAATAATATGTAGGTAAGTATTAAAATTTTTAAACAAATAATCAAAAATGTTTAACAAGTAGTTGAGAAAAACTTAAAATATCCAATTTGATTTTAAAAAAAAAAGAAAAAAATTAATAATGAAATAAGAAGTTCTATATATATATATATTAGTTAAAATATATGTTAAACTGCTATATTGGCCCCGACTCTTAATTCATTTTACAAATGGTATATCAAAATTGTGCGATAAAGTTTGAATGCAGGTTGAGATATATGTAACTCTTACACCAGTACATTTAGGTGTACAAATATGTTATCATGCTACATCTTATTTTAAATATTATTGGCAAAAAAAAAAAAAATTGCTAAAGAATATAACAAATTTTGTACATGAGATGGTGCTCTTAGCAGATTTATGAACAGCAATTTACAGAGAAAGTTATTTTCAGTTGAGTACTATTTATGTATATATGTATTTTTTCCCCTACAAACTGTGTAAAAAAATTTTTTTAAAGAAAAGGATTTTTATTTCTTGATGTTTTACATTCATATCTTAGCAAGAAACTGATCATGGAAAAGTTTGTGTTTAAGGGGAAATAAGGCATTTTTGTAAAATGTAGATTTCTACTTTTATAGTAGCATATACTTTTGCTCTCCCTTCCATTTGAGTTTAAATGTAGTTTTGGCTTCTAGTATGAAAAGAAGGAATTTGAACTATATTTAAACAAAATAATACTTTAAAAAGCATTAGTTTTGTTGGTTTTTTTCTAAAATACCAAAAATTCATTCTATATAAAAAATATTGCCTTTTCTCAAATTCACTTATTATTCTTTGATTTAAATTTTTATTTTATATCTTATATGATAATCTTCTTTGTAAAATGTTAACATATACATATAAAAGCATTTATAGCACATGAAATTTGATTAGCTTAGAAATTATGCTAATAGATCAGTTTCAACTGACGTCACACTCTAGCAGCCAGATGTGTGTTTTTTTGTTTGCCCCCCAAATTTGGCTAATTATGATTGGTTGGCTCAAAATACAGGCTGTAAATTCTCGATTATAATTGGTTGGGTAAAACTTGGAGGGGGCAGATAATCGTGTGGTTGAAACTGATCTATATATGAAAATATATATTTGATTTTATTAAATGTGTGCATTTAAAAATTTTTAATTGTTTTAAATGATCTTTATCGAACTAATGTTGCTATTATATAAAAATCTGCTTCCCACCTCTACAAATACTATATGACTGATATTATAAGTTCCAGAATATTCATTTACTTATATTTTTTTAACATAGATTATTATTGATTGTTTTCTTTCTTAATTTATGATATGGTTGATTAAATTTTGAAAATGTATTTTAACTGTTAATTTTATTTTTCTTTTTTTATGTGTATGTTGAATAATTATTAAAAATAATTGTATTACAAAAAATAAAACATTTGATATGTTTAAAATCATGTATTTTGTTCAGAAAATAAGTGCTTGGATTTAAATTATTATATCACTAGTGTGCTATATTTAAATTTTTATATTTATATATAGATGTTAATTAGTAATTTTTCTAATTATTAAAATCATCATAATCATTCAAATTTTACTTAGCATATAGAATTTAAATTTCTGTACAGGAATTATCTAATTAATATATTTTTAAATAAGCATGATTGTTAGAAAATATTTTCATCCTAAAAATAAGACAGTTTAACTGAAATCTCATAAAACGTGTTGGTTTTTAAATGTATTTTAGTATAATGGAGAATTTTAATATATATTATACATTATATACTTTATATTGTTCTTTAATTATTGATACTTTTAGACTTATCGATTGATTACAGCTTAATAATACATCAAGAATTTGATGGTTGTGATAGAACATCTCTCTTAAGTTCATTTATTTTTCATGTGGTATTACTGAATTATCTTGTTAGTATTATTTCAAGAAATTTGTAAATTTGTCTGGAATTATTATAGTTTGTGTTAAGAATTGTTGTTACTGTTCATTCAAATAAAATCTTTGGTTAGATCTTGGTGGTTGTAGTTTTATTTATTTTTCTTATGTATGTGTGTTTATTTTAATCTACTTTTGACAAAATATGTATTTTAAATACAGATTATACATGTTTAACTGTGAAACATTATTACTTACTACTGCTTTTAACTAGGGATGGGACGAATAGTGATTTGGCTGAATACCGAATATTTGGCCAAATATTAGGCCGAATACCGAATATTCGGCGACTGAATACCAACTTTTTTCCCAATAAAGAAAATAAATTTTGAATATATATATATAATTTTAAAAATAGGAACTGAATAATAATTATTACTCTTAAATGTGCTTTTAAATGTATTTTTAATTTTGAAACACTTATTTTAACACAAAAAAAATTATGAAATTGCATTACATTCTTTTATCTTAATGTACATCAAATTGATCTTCAATAAGTCAGGATGGTAAGATATTTCCATTAAAATATGAAGAATGTACTTCATTTTTACTATCAAATGATACTTTTACCCTTTCTTGCATCCAAAATTAATATTATTAATCTCTCTTTCTCTCAGAACTCACGAGGAGATATTTTCTGAAATAACCTTTAATGAAGTAAATTTGATCATTTAGAGTCTGTGTCCTTAATGATAAGCAAATTCGTAAGAATGAGACTGCTCTGAAATCAGTTGCCAAGCTTTAAATTACAAATTACGTTAAAGCAAAAGGTTATGCTTAAAATAGAATGCATATAGTAACAAAATCTTTGACATTTGAATTGGCGCATACAATATTCAACTTCAATATTCCACTTATTCAACAAGCATTAAAAGGATAAACAGAAATTGACAACAACATGAATGAAGGAATATGTAAATTAAAAATATATACATAATAATGTTACATATTTAAGTCAGTAATTATGCAAATAAATTTTTAAAAGTGAAAACTAAAATAATAAAAAAATTTTGTTCAGTATTTAGAATTTATGTTTAAATACTTATAAAACCATCTTCATACAGCAATTTGTTTCATCTAATGTGTATCTACTTTGCCACCAGTTCTGTTTTCAGATGTACCGTTGTATTTGGAATAGTGATATTTGATATCTAAATGAATCTTCGTTAATACACCTAATGAATGAATTTTTTCATTTCAAACTTTACAGAAAATAAGTTACCAATTTCATACAAGTCTTTTTTATATTTATATGTGCATGGAATTTGCAGACTTTAATAAATATTTTTTTTTCTATAAGTGTTTTTATATCTTGAATTGTAATAGATCATTCTTTAATGAAGACACTTCCCGTACAATTAAATCTCCAACTTTGCAGCATTTTCTAAAATATCACTAACTTTTATAGGAAATACTGAAAAGCTGTGTAATTTTTTTTTTTTTTTTTTTTTTTTTTTTGCAATTTAATAACTGTATATTTTATAAGTGAGAATGAGAATGACTTCATGAATGAAGAAGACTATTTGGATTAAAGAAAAAAAAAATTTGCAAGAAATGAAATTCTTTAAATCCTAAATTTATTTGGCAAGATATCTTTCCTTATTCGGCGATATTTTATCAATATTCAGCCAGATATCTCTAAATATTCAGCTACAGGTATTCGGTCAACAAGCCTTCAATATTCGGCAAAAGAGCCGAATAGTGGCCGAATATTCGTCCCATTTCTACTTTTAACCAAATAAAGCACCTTATATAAAGAAAGGTTAAATATGATAAAGTTTTTTGTGATTTTGCTTAAATTATGAAAAAAAAAGTCTCTTAAAAAATAAATAAAACAAATGTAATGTCTTAAAAAGCACCTTTTTTAAAAAAACAAATTCTTGTATGTTTCTTTAATAGATAAATTTTCTATCAAAGTTTGTTTCACTTGGCATTAAATTAACATTTGTATTTTTTATTAAACTCTAAATAATTTGCTAAATAAGTCTGAAACTCAAAAGGTATTTTATTAGTTTTGAAAGATAGCCCACTTTTGAATAAGTATTTCTTAAGTTGTATAAATTTTGTGGCTGGTGTTGACCCCTGAAATATACACTAGATTTTATTATGTTTAAATTATTTTACCTAATATTTATTGTTCTAAAACTTTGTCTTCTTTCTTTTTTTTCATTAGAACAAATACTGGGATCTGTGGTCCAGTATTAATTCACTTCTGTTCTGGAGCAGTAAAAGTGGGACTGCACTTTGAATAGATTATTTAAATAAATAAAAAAGACATAACCATAATTTTTGCATACATTGCATCTGCAATTTAATACTGTATTTTTCTATTTTAAAGTGTATATTACATACATCTTTTTTTTTTTTTTTTTTCCCAAAGAAATCTTTATGAGCTATATATAACATGAAGATATGTAAAAAGCATAGCTAGCACAAATGGGAAGTGAGGACATAAGTTGAAGCTAAGCCTATCTACTTGAATTCCTACAAAGCATTTGGAATCTCAACCCTTTAAATCCCATGATAGAACATGTTCTAGGAATTGTGTAGTTCAGAAAATCTGATTTCACACCAGAAAAAATCAATAGCTAATTTCGTTTTATTTAAAAAGGAATATTCTGTTATCAATTAAAGCAAATATTGCTGTTTTAATTTTCTGGTGGGAATTACGGCATATGAATTAAAATATCTCAAAATATCTCGGGTGGTTTGGGATCCAGAGGGTTAATCTCGTTTCATTTGCTTAATTTTTTAAGTTTTTAATTTTACACCCAGTGTATAACATGCACCTGTTGTTCTTGAATCCAAACTCCCTCATTTAAGACTCATTTCTGAATTCAGTTTTTATTCATGAACAATGAATGATAAGTACTCTTATTCAAAAACTATGAAATTGAATTGTTTTTTCCATTTTCCAGTAAATGCAAAGAATCTTTCATTTGAACCAAATTTCTGGACACAACAGCCCAATAAAGATCATTATGAAACAACAACCCAGCACATTCATTTTGTATCCAGAGATATTTTATTGTGTCGTTTCTACACCAATAAAAATTTTAAGCAACAAAAGCATTGTATTCAATTTGTTCTTGTATTTCAAGATTTTAAGTTATTTTAAACAACATTGTCTGATTTTTTTTTTTTTTATTCTGAAAAAAACTGCCTAAGACAAAATATATTGTCTATTTTGTCCACTTTGAATAAATTTAACAATACAGTAGACTCCCTCAAATCCTCAACTCTATAAAGTCTGCACATAATTTACATGTAAACAATGAAACTTTTAGTTCAGATGTAGGGACAAAATTTTAAGTTTTTATTTTTATATCATTCCATATATTTTAATGTGTAATTTTTATTAATATTACAGAATTCAGGCTTTTTCATGAAGGAAGAATAAATTCTTTTGGAAAAATTCAAGATATTGCTGATATCACTGATAATCACAATACCTTTACCAAATATATTTGTATATTAACAAGTATTAAAAAATGCTCTGGTGCACAACAAAAAAAGTTAATATCTTTTTAAGTATGCAAAAGGACAAAGGGCCCGTTCTTGGCTACAGCTCACTGTCAATGCCATTGTGCTTTTTCTGTATAAAAGAAATCAATCACAATTACGATAAAAATGTGTAATGCAAAGACATAGCCAGAAAAAAATGCAATGTAATTAAACATGAATGTAAGGCGAAATAGCACCAGAAACCTTAGTTTCTGCAGTGTATCATACTCATTGCAGTGCCACCAAGCATTCCCGAAGTGTAGAACTGCACAGAAAATGGATTTATAGTGGAGTTGCACTGCAGAGTCAAGAGTGCAGTTCACATGTAAAGCAGGATTGAAAATCCTTCTATAGTAAAAAAAAACTACCCTTAAAAGGAATGACTCCTGGAATGATGCTGATGTGGAAGATTTCCGGAACTAACGAATCCGGGTTGTCCACTCCTTCCATGAGTCGAATAGACTAATCAGGAAAGGGCTCCGTCTATACATCGCCATATGGGTTACCATAAAGGGAGGAAAGGTTACCATCGCCAAGTTTGTCGCCAACTTGGCGATATATCGCCAAATTTGGTGACCAAAATTAGTTGTCAAAAGTGACGCCAACTTGGCGATAACTGTAATATTTCGCCAAATTTTTAATTTCTTTACAACATCAGTCGTTTGATACATCATTTGAGAGGTTTGCAACTGCTTATTCATTTAAAGGATGTCTTGTGTGTTATCCCCCATTCTGCTCCCCAGGGGGGACACACTTTTAATTTCTTTACAACACTAGTCGTGTTACACAAGATTTGAAAGATCTGCAACTGCTTATTCAAATTATGGATGTCTTGTGTGTCACCCCCACACTCTGCTCTCCCCAGGGGGGTCACATTTTTAATTTCTTTACAACACCAGTTGTGTGACACATCATTTGAAAGGTCTGCAACTGCTTATTCATATTATGGATGTGTTGTGTGTCATCCCCCACTCTGTCCCCTAGGGGGGACACATTTTTAATTTCTTTACAATACCAATTGTGTGACACATCATTTGAAAGGTCTGCAGCTGTTTATTCATTTTATGGATGTCTTGTGTGTCACCCCCACTCTGCCCCCCAGGGGGGCACATTTTTAATTTCTTTACAACACCTGTCGTGTGACATCATTTGAGAGGTCTGCAGTTGCTTATTCATATTATGGATGTCTTTTGTGTCGCCTCCCCCTCTGCCCCCCAGGGGGGCACATTTTTAATTTCTTTACAACACTAGTCGTGTGACACATCATTTAAAAGGTCTGCAACTGCTTATTCATACCATGGGATATTGGCGAGTGCAGCAAGCAGGGGTAGCCAATAATTTGGAATCGCGAAGCGATTATGCTGGGGGTTGGCGAGCATAGCGAGCAGGGGGGCAGGGCCCCCCTAGTTTTACTAAAAAGAAAGACTTGAAGTTTTACGCAAATTTCTTTTATATAGAAAAAGCACAAGAATGATTTTTTTTTCAAATTGGCATTGACAGTGAGCTGCGGCCAAGAAGGGACCCCTTGTCTTTTCTCATGCTCAATTAGAAACACTTGTCAAACACTTTTTCATACTTAAAAACATATTAACCTTTTTTGTTGCTCACTAGAGCATTTTTTAATACTTGTCATTTAAATTTTTTGATAAAAACTGAAGTTCTTTTTTTATCTTGAAAAGCAAAATATTTGCTGCTGTCAAAATTATATACTTGTATTAGAATAATTAAGAAAGTTATTGCATTGCCATATAAAATTCATGATGTCTGAAAAATAAACCAAAGAGTTGAACGAAAAAAATTAGAGTGTGCTCACAACTTTATTCAAAGAACTGAAACTAAATGTTTCGCAATAAAAACAAATAACCATGTTTTTCACGTGATTTATTTAATTTGAACAAATTATGTTACATACATAATTTTTTTTTATTTATTTATTTAAACTTGATGGCAATGAATTAAAAAAAACTACAACAGCAACAACAAGAAACAATGTTCAACTGGAGTTTTAAGACACAAATTCGATTTCCTCAGCGATCATTAAACATACAAAGATGAAAAAAATCTATTTTAAGTTTTATCAAAAGGATTAAAATAAACTAAAAATGGAGTTAATCCATCCACATGATCATTAGTTATCGCTTGTTGAATTTTACGTTTTCATTTTTTCGTTAAAAGTTAAATAAAAAACTACGGTAAACTATGATATTTTTTTTAATGCTATCATTTTATTCATCTCGTCGAGTACTATCTTTTCAAAATAAAATCACAGTCGTAGGTCAATTGGTTCGCAAGAAACTTCAAAAAGACGTTTGCATTTTCCATTTCTTAAACTTATTATACCAAATGCTACTGCATTTGCTATGATAAAGTTTTTTTTATCATTAAGCCTGGCTAAATCTGAAATAAAATTTCCATATTTTAACATTTTGATGTGAATTAATAGTGTAGTTTTATAAGGCAAGTTTCACTGAATAATTTAGAGAAATAATGAATATTTAATTATTTTCTTTATAATGAATATTTAATTATACATTACTGGATATTTATTTGACTTTTGCTTTTAATATATTAAAAATTATCATAATTTTTATTTTAGTTTATTGTTTTATCTAATTATTTTTAAAATTTTACTTTATTGTTAGGATTTATTATAATTTCGATTGCATTATTAATCATATTCAAATTATTGTTTAAAAAAATGTAAACAAAGCAATGACCAGAAATCTGCAAAATTCTAAAATCTACACAACCTCTGGTCTGAAATTTTGCAGGTTTGGGAAAGTCTACTGCACTAAATAAATATATTGATTCTTCCCATTCAAGGAACAACTTTTATGTCAAAATATCAAACATACACATATTTATAGTATGTGAAATATTTTGTGTGGAAATGAAAAACTAAGCTCAGCTGGTCTAGAAGCTTTTTTATGTAAATATGTTTATAAATAAAACTTATATCAATATTAAGTTATAACATATTAAATAACAATTGCAAAACATACATATCTGCAGTAAATTTAAACTTGTTTATCATCATATGGCAGTTGCATTGCAATGAATAATCAGTTTTATAAATTTAAAAACAGAAATAAATTTTTAAATGGTTGACAGCCTTGAATCTTATAGAGCTGTGCAAACAGGTTTTTGCTGCTGCTGTTGATCAACTATCACTACCTTTATCAATGCTTTTTGTGTTTGTATGTCCTACAGCTTTCTTCATTGTTCTCCGGTAAAAGTCACATGATGTGAACTGCTCTATTCTTTAAAAAAAAAGTCACATGACGAAATAATAAGTTGGTGTTAAGAAAATGTTACATTGAAATAAACCATGCCCTTGTAATGACACTAATAATACATGCATAAAAACATTTAGTATATAGGGTAAATGTGCTAGTAATGTATACTCCTAAAGAATTTATTTATTTTTTATTATTAGTTATAATTATTATATTCCAGTTCTTTTTCAATATTATATTATTCTATAAACAATATTTAACCATTCTGAGTATCATTTCTCATTATTAATTGAAATTTAATTTTAAATAACAGAAATACATCAAAACACCCGAAAACCCAGTAATGGACACTCCATAAAAAGTAAAAGAATAATAGTTTTTATGGCTGTATTTAGAACCAGATTTCAATAAAAACATACTAATGAAACAAAATCGTTGTTTTAAATAAATTTAACAATTTTGAAATCAATAACTAATAAAATATTTGTGATAATCATTCACTGTTTGCATCAATTATTGTAATTATCAGAAGATCAATATATTAATTACACGTGGACAAAAAAAATCTGTTACGGACTACTTTCTGACTATTTTCTTGCGGAAAAAAAAAAAAAAAAAAAACACGAATTTCGGTAAAGTATCACTTAAAAAACATGATTCTCTTCATCGAATTGTAGGAAAAAACACAAATTTTGTCAAAAAAAATCGAGAGAAAAAAAGGGAATCTCATCAAAAGGTACACTGGAAAAAAAAAAGTGAGTTTCATCAAACAATTACTGGAAAAAAATGAAAATTTTGTCAAAAAAGCATGAAAAAAGGCATATTTTGTCAAAAGATAGGAAAAAACGGTAAGTTTCATCAAAAAATTGTGAGAAAATGGTAAATTTTGCCGAAATATCATGGAAAAATGTAAATTTCGCCAAAGAATCGCAGAAAAACATAAATTTTGCCATAGAATTGCAAAAAAAAAGCAAGTTTTGTCAAAAGATCTTGAAAAAAATAAAAATTTTATAAAAGGGGTGCGAAGAAGAAGGAAAAAAAAAAGTTATTGCCAAGAGCAGATTTTTCGGTTCCAGAAACTAATTTTCCTGCACCATTTTTTTTCCCCCTGCTTTAAATTTTTCTGAGTGAATGCGAACCATGCAATTTCGAAATGGTAAAAAAAAAAAAAAATCTTTAATACAAGTTTTTAAGGACTCCATTTTAGCCAAAATATTGGAAAATTTCCTGGACTAAAAATTAGAAAAACCTATTTAAAAAAGCTGAACATCCCCAACTCCAAAAAAGAACAAATCAGCTCTTTTTAGAATCCTATAAAAAAATTAGATGATGAAAAATTATAAGCAAAATTAATGAGAATGCATCATAAAGTAAACGCAAAATTTGCAGACAGATTATAAAATTTTAAAAGCTTGTCACAGACAGCTGTTAAAATTTCTGCCACTGAGATTGTAAGTCACCAACTGGCATATTATAGGATGTAAATTGGTCAAACAGAGTGATTTGTGTGACATTCTTCCAATGGTATATAGGACCTACATTAATTTGAAAAAAAAAAGTCATTCATGCATGATTCCAGCCGTTGGCAATGGGTGTGATTATGAAAGAATAACTCTGGGCTGAAACTAGGAGAAAGCAAGTGAAGCATATGCCCTAGACACCGAAAGACGATTTGGTTTGACTTTCAATAAAATAACAATTCAACAAAATAAAAATATCAAAATTTCTTAAGTTTTCATTCGAGTCTTTTATTGATATGGAGTTTATCTTACCTACATGAAATTCTACATTAGAAATTTTTTTTAAGAATACAGTAGACTCCTTCAAATCTGCACAGCTTGGGACCAGAGATTGTGCGGATTTCTGGCCATTCCTTTGTTTGCATTTTTTAAACAGTAATTTGAATGTAATTAATAATGCAATGTAAATTATAATGAATACTTACAATATATTAAAATATTAAAGTAAGTAACAAACTAAAAATTTAATAAATATTTATATAATTTTTAAAATGATTAAAATATTTAAAACAAAGGTTTAATTAATAATGTCTTCATTATAAAGATGAAATGTATTTTTCTTAAATTATTCAATGAAACTTGTCTCATAAATAATGTACAATACTAATTCACATCAAAATAATAAAATAAGGGAGTTTTATTGCAGGTTTAGCCAGACTTAATAACCAAAAAAACTTGATTAATACATAAATATATATTCGGTAAGAATATGATTATCATTGATATCAGCAATATCATGAATTTTTTTCAGAAATAAATTTATTCTTCCTTCAAGAAAAACATGAAATCAGTAATAATAACAAAAATGACTGAATTAAAATATGTTTCAGACATGCTACAGGCTCAGCAAGAAAAAAGCTGAACTTTCACGGCCTCACAGACAGGGCTGTAGCTAAGGGGGTGCTATGGGTGGCTCAGCCCCCCTAAAATATTTTGAGGCCCCCCCCCCCCCAGAAAAGATTCCAACGTCACTCAATGAATTTCTGTTCCGAAAATTCAAATTAAATTCTGTTCAAAAATCTAATTTAGTTTTGAGATCCTTTTACAGTTTTGCAGAATTACTAAATTGTATCTAAAATAAGTAATTCAACATTCCTTCATCCTATTTGTACATATGAAGCTAACAGGATGTTTAATTTTGCATCAGTTATGCATTCAAAATTTTCATCATCATACCAGGGCCGTAGCTAAGGGGGTGCTATGGGTGGCTCAGCCCCCCCTAAAATATTTTGAGCCCCCCCTGGAAAAAGTTCCAAGGTCACTAAATGTTCCGAAAATTCAAATGAAATTCTGTTCAAAAATGTAATTTAGTTTTGAGACCCTTTCACAGTTTTGCAGAGTTACTAAATTGTATCTAAAATATGTGTTTCAACACTCCCTCATCCTATTGGTACATATGAAGCTAACAGGATGTTTAATTTTGCACTAGTTATACATTCAAAATTTTCATCATTATATACTTTTCTTAGCATAAAATGCAGTTATTACAACAATTTAATGAGAAACATAGTACCTACAATGTGAATATGCACTAATTTATCTTTCTGCATTAGAGAGAGAACAAAAAAAAATGAGCCTTCCCTACATTTCCTTGAGCCCCCCCTATATTCCTCTGAGCCCCCCCTATCGTACACTTCTAGCTACGGCCCTGCATCATACACTTTTCTTAGTATAAAATGAAGTTATTACAACAGATTATTAAGAAACATAATACCTACAGTGTAATTATGCACTAGTTTATCATTCTGTGTCAGAGAAAAAAAAGTATGAGCCCCTCCTACAATCTCTTAAGCCCCCCCTATAGATCACTTCTAGCTACGGCCCTGCTCACAGACTTTTGGCGAAATCTGCGTTTTTCTGCAATTTTTTAACGAAATTAGCGTTTTTTCCACAACCAATTGACAAAAATCGTACTTTTCCCCACAGCCTTTTCAATGAAATTTGCATTTATCCATGATCTTTTAGCGAAATTCACGCTTTTTCTGAGCCTTTTTCAACAAAATTCGCGTATTTTCCGCGATCTTTCGAGAAAATTTGCTTATTTTCCAGGATCTTTCCTCAAAATTTGCTTATTTTTCGCGATCTTTCATCAAAATTTGCGTATTTTTCGCGATCTGTCGTCAAAATTTCCGTATTTTCTGCGATCTTCCGTCAAAACTTGCGTATTTTCCGCGATCTTTCTATAAAATTCGAGTATTTTCCGCGATCTTACGTCAAAATTTGCATATTTTCGGCTATCATTCGTCAAAATTTGCATATTTTCCACAATATTTCTACAAAATTCGATTCTTTTCCACGATTTTTCTACAAAATTCGAGTATTTTCCGCGATCTTACGTCAACATATGTGTATTTTCCGCGATCTTTCGTTAACATATGTGTATTTTCCGCGATCTTTCGTTAACATATGTGTATTTTCCGCGATCTTTCGTCAAAATTTGCGTATTTTCCTCGATCTTTCTACAAAATTAGAATATTTTCCGCAACCTGTTCACGTTTTCCCCGCAATTTTTTGACGAAAATCACATCTTATTCGTGATCATTTAACAAAAATCGTGTTTTTTCCCGCGATCCTCTGAAGAAAATAGTATTTTTTCCGCGATTGTTTGATGAATTTTTATATATATATATATATATATATATACTAGCGGCCTTCGCCCGCTACGCTGGTCGGTTTATCTAAAGAAATCTTGAAGAAGTAGTTAGATAAGGTTCAGACATACATTAAAAAAAAAAAAAAGCAAGTCGATCATTCAAAAAACGTTGGGAAATATCAAATATTTACTGTAATTTTTTAAGAAAAACAAAGTTTCGAAAAAAAAAATTAAATCGAAAAAAAAATTACACTGACATATTAATGCAAGGAAATTTTCCCAGAGAGAAAATTCGCCTTGAATACAATATTTCAAATTCTTTTAATTGCTTATAGGCGTTAATGCCAACATAGTGAAAAAAAATTCCATGCTGGGAATCGAACCCGGGCCATCAGTATGGCGCACTGACGTTCTACCGACTAAACCACATGGAACGACAGCCAGCTTGAAACTTTCTCATACTTAAGTAGACTGGCGAAAACATAACGATAGCGCGTTTTAAAATCGCACAGTGACATCTATTGGATTTTACATGTACTAAAAAACGTTATGTACTAAAAAACGTGAGCAGCGCACCTAATAGTTTCTTTTGTTTCTTTTTGTTACTTTTTTGTCTGTTGTCCGATTTTGATGAAACAAAGCCTATACACTGCCCGGGAGTGTGCATTCTTCATTAGTGAAAACCGCATAAAAATCCATTCAGTAGTTACGAAGATAACCTCGAACAAACAGACAGACAGACAGACAGACAAACAAAAAATTCAAAAAAATTTTTTTTGTGTTTCATTGGTTTTCTTTTATCGCCCTGACTCCATTTTTGTCAATTATCTTCAATGTACAGACACACCGGGTCCTACTGTTTTATTATATGTATAGATATATTACGATCCTTTGGAGAAATTTGCGTTTTTTTCTGCAATCTTTTGAAGAAATTTGTTTAATTTAGCGCGGGTTGTACTCGCGTTTTTGTTGTATTTTATCCATTACCCGCCTCCCCCCCCCCCCATATAAATGTCAACAAATTTTAATGCATTTTTGCATCGATCCCTGAGGTAATAAAATTTGTCGCCGAAAAAGCGGAATTCCGCGTTTCCGCGGAAAAGTAGCATGTCTGATGTTTGGAATTGATATAAAACAAAAAAAAAAAAAGTCAAATTTTGTCCTTATATCTGAACTGAATGTTTCATTGTTTACATCTGTAAATTATGTGCGGATTTTAGAGAGTTGCGGAATTTGAAGGAGTCTACTGTATCTATTTTATATATATTGAAATACTTATTACTTACTCTCTGTAATAAAAATAGATACAGAGGCGGATTTTTAGATAATCTTTGGAAAACTACAGGTTATAGATATAGAGATATAAAAAAATTATTTTCTTTTTTAAATATACAGTAGACTCCCTTAAATCTGCACAGCTTGGGACTGTTGTCTATTTCCTCAGTTTTAGTTCTTGTCACTGTGCAAATGCAATTATCAACACTTGCATAATTTCCTTTTTAAGTCTTATTCCTAAAGTACTAAAGTTTCTTAAAGTTTATTAAATAAAAATAGTCTTTTTTTTTTAAATTAAAGTTAAATTAAAATGCAGTTTTTATTAAAAATAGTTTATCTTTAATTGAAATAAATTATACCTTTAACTTTAATCTTTATTCTTCTAAATCTCCTAAATAGTTCTCTAGAATATATTACTTTACAGCTGTCATATATTTCATCCACGCTACTATTTACAAGTCTTTCGGAATCTAGTTTCACTTCCTTTCATTATCTGATCATAATTCACACGGCCATTACAAGATAACGAAGTGTCTGATCTTTGACGTCATCGAAGTTACATCATTCTGATACTCTTACGTCATTTTTTCTCTTTAATGAGATTCAGAAGGTGAATGGATTTTGAATCGATGTTTTAGTAGTTAACCGTTACCCGTGTTAATGATAAGCGTACATAAAGATCGCAAATTGATGGAGTTAATCAGTTTCGATTATCCTTTTAAGATGTGTCGGTAGGCTTGGCCACCGTTTTACAACATTAGTGTGTGATGCGATTGATTACGACGTTATGTCTAGTGGTAGCTAACAAAATAATTTTATGTCAAAGTTTTAAGGTTTTTCAAAAAGTTTTCTTTTAAAATTTTGCCTTTGAGTTTTTAAATGAAACATTAATGGCTTGCGTTTCATTTTGAAGTTTACCTCTTTCTCCGACGTGTTTAGTGTCAAATCGATTGAAGAGAAAAACGAGTCATCGGTCTTTTAACCATATGTGTTTTTCAGAATCGGCAAGGGTCATTGACCTTGATGTTGGTGTGTCACGGAGTGCAGTAAATGAATCGGCGAGAATGTTTTTCACAATAGAAGTATTTCTTTAAAGAGGATGCATTATGCCATGAGCTCCTGGACATTTTGGTTTTTCTACAATTTTTTTTTTCATGTCATGAAGTCACAGATAAGTTATGAAGACGCAGATAAGTTATGTTGTTGTTATTGTTATAAAGTTAATTGATAAATATCTTTTTAATTTTTTTATCTTTTTATTTTGTTATGTTTTAAGACTTCAATAAATATTTTGTTAGATTTTAAATTTTGTTTGTTATCTTTTATATCACCACACATTAATTTTTCTTTTGCAGTTTAACTTATATTAACTTTTGAACTCCTTTTAAGCTATTTTTCGTGTAATTGTGGTTCGGGAACCAGCATGAACGTTTCTGCTGTAAAAGCTGCTCTGCAAAACTTTAAATATTTTGTATATTACGTTAAGTAATATACAAGAGGGACCAGAGGTTGTGCGTATTTTAGAATTTTGCAGATTTCTGATTGTTGCTTTGTTCACATTTTTTTAAACAGTAATTTGAGGCAATAAATAGTGCAATCGGAACTATAATGAATGCTTACAATGTGATAAAATATTAAAATAAGTAATAAACTAAAATAATAAAAATTTAAAATGATTAAAGCAATAATAGCAAAGGTCAAGTTAATAATCTTTAGTGTATGATTAAAAATTTATTATAAAGATTAAATGTACTTTTCCAAAATTATTAAACAAAACTTGCTTCATAAAAGCACATTACTAATTCACATCAAAATCATAAAATAAGGATTTTTTTTTCCAAGTTTAGCCAGGCTTAATAACCAAAAATCCTTAATTAAAGCATAAAGCACTGGTAAGAAGATTGTGATTACCAGTGATATCAGAAATATCTTGAATTTTTTCCAAAACAAAATTATTCTTCCTTCATGAAAAAAGCATGAATAGAGTATTATTAAGAAAATTACAAATTAAAAAATATATGGAACTGATACAAAACTAAAAAAATGAAATTTTGCCCCACTATCCGAACTGAAAATTTCATTGTTTACATCCGTAAAATATGTGCGGATTTCTGGTTTGCGGATTTGAGGGAGTCTACTGTATATACATATATATATAGTTAGTTAGCTATAATTTACAACTTTCTAATTTATTGGAATGTAAACTTGGTAATATTAATTTTTATTTTAGCCTGTACTCAACTTTTCTCTATTGTATACATTTTCTTAAATTCATAAAAAAAAAAAAAAAAAAAAAAAAAAAAAAAAATGCATATTGATTACCAGGGGTGCAAAATATGTCTGATTCGACGATCAAGGATCAGGGGGAAATTTTAACCACCTGGGAAAATTACAAATATCTACAATTGATTTTGATTTTTACCACGAATTCCAGGCTTTCCTAAGTTAGAAAATTTTTACTGCAAATAAAAGCTTTGTATGGCGACCTTCACAAAATCGATCTCAGATCGGGGAATTTTCATGTGGATTGGGGGAAATGTTTGGAGTAAAAACATTTTCTGTACCCCTGGTGATTATTGTATATACTCCCATGTAAGTCAAAGAATTTCTAACAATTTTCAACAAGCAAATTAAGGGTAAGTGAGTCAAATAAAAAAGAAAAATATATTCTTTGAATAATGAAAAATTCTGATTTTTTATGTATGTATTAAGAAATAAAATAATATAGAAAATATAGAAACAATAATACTGAATCATTATTTTTTTTCAATGATTTCTTTTTGTTTACTTAATACTTTTTTACATTGGAAAATGAAATTTTTGGTTTGATTTTGTACAAAAAACATGTGCAAATGTGGTGCGTATATGACATCTGTGCCAAAGGGGGTAAAATGTTTGTCACATGTGAAAAGAATTTTAGTTTTGGCTTTGGATTAACCTTTAATGTTCATGACAAATATGAATTTAAACAATGAAAACATTTCTTTTTTTACATTTTATTTAATCCTTCAACATTCAGTAAAGCAAAAGAATTCGATATTATTTGGTGAATACCCTTCAATAACCATAATCTAGCAAACATAACCTTCTGGAGTTGGGGTTGTGGTCCACCTAAAATGTGAATTCTGCTATAATATACACTAAAACTACTACTTAATTTGGTAAGCATTATGCATATTCTACTAACAGGAAATAAATGTCTTGAAACAACTGACCAAAAAATCTCTTCAATTAATCTTGGAAAAGCTAAAACAAAGTTTAATAAATTCCATTCCTCTTCAAATCTTAGAAGGCTGAAATCTACTTCATCTATTGGAGGTAAACTTTCATAATAACCTTCCTTCACCTTTTGTTCAAAAGTTTCCAGTATATTTGAAAGCCGAGCAAAATTATACTGTATAAAAATACCATCTTTATTATTTCTAGCAGTATTCTCTCCAATTAAAGGATCTATTTTTAAAGGAACATTTGTACCTGCTTTTAAAAAATAAAATTTTACAGAAGTATCAACCAAAGTTTTCATATAATTATCCCACATTTCTTTAGTTAGCATACTGGAATCAAATTTATGAGTCATGGCTTTTTCAATTTCTTTCATATGATAATCCATAAATGCATCTACAGTTAATTCAAGCTCATCCTCTTTAAAAACTGTAGTTTGACATGTAATAAAAATTTGAGAAGCAGGTAATAAATCTAGCATTTCAATCAATAATCCAGAATCAATTATTTTCCGTCGTTGACTTTGTGAACAGATTTGTATTATGAGATTTGGATTAATGTCATGAGACTGTTGAAAATGAGCGACATAAGATGTCTGATTGATTACAGCATGTGGTATTTTCTTACAGATAGTAATAGTATCAGCATCTTTGCCATAACATAAAGACTGTACAGTTACAAACCTTTTCAAATTAATAATTGTATTCCCAATTCCATCATCTGCTGTGTTCCATTCACTATTTTCAGCTAAATTTTCAATTGTTTCACAGAGTTCCTTCATTTTCTGCAAACAAATATCTGAGCATGTATATGTTTGTACTTCTTTGTATGCCAATTCAGCATCTTTTCTATATTCATTGACATAAACTTTACCTCCTGTTGCTGTTAAAAAAGATATCAGGTGATTAGCAACAATAGCTATTCGCAAGGCATCGAAATTTTTAAACACCTCATTATGTACAAGAACAAGAAATGTTTTGTTAGTTGTTTTCATGCCATAACTATTTCCATATTTAAAAACATTGTTTAGAATACTTCTAAATATAACAGGTCTGTTTAAGCATAAAATGAGATTACCTGGTTCATCAATTTCAGCTTCACGAACATAAGGAATTCCACTGATTTTATCAAGTAACTCTTTTTTAACATCTTCTGAAAAAAATATGGGATCACTTCTTAAGGATAGAAAAAAATCTCCTTTGTGAAATAAGCTTCCTTTTTTTAACACATTTCTTACGTGAAAATACCTAACTTTAGACGGAAATTTCGCATATAATCCATTAAAAATAAGTTGAAGATCACTTTCTAGTTTGGTTAAAAAACACATGTTTTTATCTGAATCAAAATCAAGATTTTCAATGTCTTTGTCTTTCATCCTAGACATTTCTGAAGTCATGATTACGGAATGAATTGTTATTAACTTATTTTATCCAACATAACAATCGTAATCCAAAATCAAAATTTGAGCCAGAGCCATATCAACAAATAGTGAACGAGACGAAAAATAAAATCATAAACGTGAACGACTTATGAATCATCAATTGAACGACTCTCAACTGTAGTAATCTGACAGACACAATCAACAAACTACCAATTTAGATCTAACCAATCAAATATCGTTAATTTTTAAATCAACAATTCGCAGCCAATCAAAATGACAAATGCCCACCATGTTGCTATGTTTGTTGCTAGGGCTTGGTGAAATGCTTTACCGCGATGATTCCTGTTTGGAAAGGGAAATCCCCTGTTTGTTTTGGTTTAGTAGCACTTTGACGGTTCACGTGTGACTTGAACTAAGTTTTCATCTGTGATATGTCTTTTAATTATTTTCTAATTTTTATTCTCATTAGTTTGAAATCGGTCTGCTTATGTTTAGAAATATTATCCGGAGCAGTTACTGGTCTTGGTGTAGTTACCTTTAGCGCCATGTACGCTCTTAAATGTAAATATTCAGAATGCTGCGATGATACTTGGATTCGTTTTAATGAGCAAGGTATAGTAAAAATCATGTATGTTTGTTGTTCGATGTCTGTCGCAACTTTTATTGCATATTATTACAAATATAGCTTTATTTTTTTATATAATAATTCATAATATGTACTTACAATTAAGAAATACCTATTATTAATAAATGAGGATATGGATGACAGACTGTTAACTGAAAAATGCAATGAAAGAATAGTTGGATGTAACATGGCAATTCTTTTCATCAATAGTGAATTAAAATTTAATACTTATAATGCAAAATTAATTACATTGACCAACTATCAACATTGGTAACATTTGAATAATGACATGTGCTATCATGCTAATAAAGTGAATTAAAAAAAAATATTTTTTGCTCTCCACCTCTTTGATTATTATTTTAAATATTTTTAAAATATACTTATATTTTGATACCAAATAATTGATTGCCAAATAATACATAAAATATTTCCAAATCATTAATAATTAATCAAATTATTTATAAATCAGTGCCAGTAATTTCAAAAGTAAGAAAGACAAAATCATGGTGTTAAAGAGTGTAATATAGCTCCATGTAAAAATATTTGATGGTATTTTTATTTATGTCTGTAACAATCCCAAAAAAGATCATACATACAAGCAATATAGAAAACGATTTATAGCTCATTTACTGTCACGTATGTTGTACATTTGTCTTTCAGTTTGTAAGTTAAACTGATTTTGGTGTCACTGCTGATTCTTCTAGTCTCCAAAGTTCCTGTACTGTCAAGTGGCTTAAAATTGTGAAAACTTCTCGTCCCTGGAATTGTTGCAACATCTTTAAAACAATTTTCAAGATTAGATCAAATTAAGTCTACAGAGCCTTTAGAAATAAAATAAAAATTTATATTTGCAATATTATCCTTACAAAAATGAAAAAAGTCACTTGGTGTCATTATTTGTTTTTCTAAAGGTCTTTGGAGACTCTTTTCTAGCTAATCTTTTCACTGTTCCCCCAATCCCATCACATTCAGTTTTGCCATGACTAGTGGCGAAAAAGGACCATTGTCCTTTTATGTTAAAGTCTTTTTCATGTAGACAAAGGTTCATAAAATTGAATGTTTTGTACTGTCCTGCACAACCGTAACTGAAATAATGAATTTCTTTGATAAGTAAGTAGTTTTTTCTTATGAATTCAATAATAGTTTTTAAAATTCCATACACCATGAAACATCATGTTTTAAATCATCCGATATCACACAGTACGATGACATTACTTTTTCTCTATTAGCATTTCTGCAGTGTATTATTACAGGGTAGACAATACACAAAGCAGATGTCCAATGGTACCCTTCAGCTTCATTCTGTATTGTAAAGGAATTTGTGATATTGTAATTTTCACTGAAGTCCAATGTAACTGTGGCAATATCGGTAGAACTTTCTTTAAAGCTTTTACAATATGAAGATTGGTACTTGGCAATAAACAAGTGCTGAGTTAGTTTTTCTAATTTGGAAGTCAGTTCTTCAATAAAGGGATAAATTTCGAATGAGCAACTTATTTCTGTCCTATCAGTAGAAATTCATTCTTTATACTCAATAGTATCATTTTTATCATAATCTCTAAATTTTTCTTCTAAAAAACTTATAAGGTTTTGATTTGATGGGCATTCATTGCAATGCATCAGGTAACATTCCCTTTTAGATTCTTCACATAGTAAATTTATTAGATCTTTATATTGTTCTTTAATCTCTGCAGCATTACATTTTGATGTATTGTGCATAAGACAGACTGAATGGTTACCATTTATTTGGTAATAGTGGGAAAAAATAAATTAATTAATTAATTAAAAAATAATAATAATAATAAAATGAAGCAGATATATTTTTAAGCTAAAAATATAAAGAAATGAAAAAGCCATTAATTTTATTTTTTTAAATGACAAAACACACTTCTAGTATCATTAGGAAAAAAGAATTTTTTTGGTCACGCTATATTCCCTTTGGTTGATATTGACTTTAACGTATTACACACTTTCAGAAAAAAAAAATCATGAAAATTATTTTTTTCTATTTTTTAAATATTACTTGGAATTTTTTCATATTTTTTTCTGGAATCCTCATGTTTTCATTAATATTACTGTATATTTTCATAAAAATGGACTGAAAAATAAATTAAATATAAATTATTTTCAATCAAAGAGCAGAATCATCAAACTTTGGAAAATACCAAACATTCAAAATTTTGATAGGCTGTAAAATGAAGACTAAACCAGATTGAGGAAAAAAAATTGTTGGGATACTTATCTATATAAAAAGACTAAACTCACCAAGTTTCATCCAAATCCCTGTCAGTGGGTGTCATGGCTTGGTTGAATTGACATGGAATGACCCAGGTTTATAATAATTTTTAGGAAATAAAATGGAGAAAATTAAAGATTTCAGTGAAATGTATTGATTAAATTATACAACTGCATGCTTTCAATACGGCTATAAGTAATTAATGTTTATGATTTATTGTAAAAATTATATTTATTGTTTTGTTACTTACTAAGTTTATTATTTATAATTATTTATTTGTTGTTTAACTTTTGATTAAATTCATGTTTATTTACTAATATTTATTTTAATTCTGTAAATTAGTTTTATTATATACTATATAAATAATTATATATATCAAACTGTCATTTATTTATTTTTATTTCCTTTTTTAAAATACAATAATTTCTTTTTTTAAATAAAATATATTCTGTATATAGTATTTTTCATTTTTTCTAGAATTACAACATCTTTTGAAATCAAAATTGTTTGGTCAGCATATAGCGGAATATGCTTTGCCAAAGATATTACGTGGATTCTACAGAAATAAAAATCCTGCAAAGGCATTAGTTATGTCATTTCATGGACTAACAGGAAGTGGAAAAAACTACATTTCCAATATAATTGCAAATGCTACCTATGAAAGAGGAACTAGTAGCTCCTATGTGCATTTTTATAGTGGTACTAAAGACTTTCCTCATGAAGAACAAGTGCCTCAATATATGGTAAGAAAGCTTCCTATAAAGTGTACTTTTATGCATTATTTCTTACTGTATTAAATAACATTTTCTATGTCTGCTGTTTCTATTGAGAATGAAAGTTATTCGTGAGTTAAGAAAATTTTTTTGCATTTCTAGACAGAATATGGTTATGAAATACAGAATTTTCTCTAGATATTTTTAAAGATTGTGCTGTTAGAAAGACACCCACGAAAGGCACTCCCCTCAGGGGCTGTGGTGATAAAATAAGAATATAATGCCACCTATTATGATCGTAATTTAACATTGTAGAGAACACCAGGTCGATATTTTACTTTTTTTTCTAGAACGAAGTGATTCACGCATTTTCTGATAAAGAAAACTCAGTTCACAAACATCTTGACTAAATTGTCTGTGAGATGAAATCTTGCATCTCACATTTTTCATTACGTTCGCGGGCGTAATTGATTTCGTTTCGCCAAGCGTTGGCTCTGGTGCGCGCCTGTAAAGTTTGTTTTTACGCGATACATCGCTTTGCTGCTCGCCGATGCGAAGCGCGTGCGCAATAGTTCTAATCACCGCGGCTCTTTAAAGGAGGCGGTCAGCCCATGACGTTTTTCGATCACAGCAAATCGGAAATCGCTTATATTGTTTTAAGGGTTTTGATTTGTCTTTGATGTTTCGCCAACTTTTTAAATTTGATCAATGGATTTAAATATTTCGTTCGTTTACATGTGTACACCCCGTTAATTTTTAGATATTAAAAATTTCGTTAATTTGAATTAGAATACGTTTGGTGTTACTGCTGTCATGACGTGAATTTTTTGGGAGCGCAGGGCTTCGGGCCCGGTTCACCGGTCACCGTCCCTAGGATGAACGGCGAAGTTAATAAGTCCGCCGTCGCCTCTTAAGGCTCCTTGAATTTTAATAGTATTATAAAATGTTTTTTTATTTCAAGTTCAAATTCAAGTACGATTATTTTAATAGGTTTTGTACTGCTCCTTACGTCTATGTGAAATTCTATTCAAGATAAACTTTTTTTAAAAATTGAGAAATCGTTACGGCAATTCGGTGGCCATAAGGTGAAGATCTTTCTTCCTTTTCACGATGGATTTAATAAAGAAGATAATGTTACTGAAAAGTCTACTCATCATTTTATTTTAAACACAACAAAGTAAGATCATTTCATTTTATTATTTTTGTTTCAACTGCTTACCTAAAAGAACCATAGCGGCTATTGCAAAATAGCTTTTAAACGCAATGTACGATTTTAACGGCCTAATTAGATCATTTACAATTCCAATATCTAAACCACCCATTATTAATACGACATTTGGCGCCGTGAAAGCAGTTGCTCTTTTAATAAAATTTAATTTAATTGCTATTTTATTTGAAGAAATAAAAAGTGAGAATTATAAGATTTAGTATACTTACAAAGAAGAATATATTTTGTTACTATATTAATATGACAAGTTCAATATTTAGAAACTTAACAATAGTATTTGTTCGAACGTTTCTTCAGATTAGATTGAATTTCATGATGAAAAATGGTTATATTCCATTAATTCTATTTAAAGAATTGTATTTTAATGTTTGATTCTTAATGGCTCATTGAAGAACGTTATTCTTCTTTTGAATGATTAGTTGGAAAATATTTTTAGATTAATCATATTGTGTTTTTGAAAAATAATAAATTTGAAATAATTTGTGTTGTTGTTCTCAAGAACATTCTTTTTATTATTGTAAGAGGCTATGACTTTGAGTTTTCAAATTTTATGGCTTTATTAAATTTCAATAAATTAAAAAAGGATAATAATAATATCTATATTTGGTTTTAGAGAATGAAATATTGAAGTATTCTTGTAATATGGTCATTGTGCTGAGAAAATTTATATAAAATAAAAGATTAATATTTTTTCTCTTAAGCTGAAATTCTTCACAAGATTTCGTAGCAGTCTATTTCCTACATAAATTTTTGAAGATTTTATGCTTATACATAAAATTTTATGTTCTACACATTTTAAATCAAGACATTTTCAACAATAATTTAATGCAGATTTTCTCATAATTGACTCATTGATTTGTTCTAATGCCATCTGAACTGTAATGTTCTCAATTTTAATCATACAGTTTTGCTTAGTGATAGGATGAACTGGAGTCTACAAGGTGAAAATTTGTGAAATTAAGAAAATTTTTGCATTTATTTTATACTTGTTCTCAAGTTGTTCAGTTGTCAGTTGATGTCTCAAAATTGTTTGTAAAGGAACTCTCAGCTTATATTATATTTAAAAAGTTATGTTGCTTCAATATTTTTTATTTCTATGATAAACTGTATTTATTTCAAGTTAAGAATTTTCACATCATCATCTCTTATGGAGTAAATGACAGCTTTTCACCAACTATATTCTCATGTTGCTCTCTAAAAAGGAAAGAAAGCAGCATTATTTATTTTTTTATTCTTAAGAAGAAGTAGACATGGGGCTTCTTCATTCCTGTTACTGATATAATATCTCATCATATATATATATATACATTAAATAAACAAATCCTTACAGTTTTACACAGCTATATTAAAAAGAGTTCTTGCATTCCTCTATAGTAATCTTAACTATGTGTCGCTATTCATCATATTTTTTTTAAAGAAAAACACTGTATCTAAGTATTGCTCTAAGATCATATAACTTGCTACCATTGTGAAATATTTACCTGCAATAAAATTTCTGCTTCATTTTCAACAATTCCTGTAATGAAGAAGTTGGACATCCACTTATGTGTTGTATCCATTTGTGTTGACCTCTTCTCTAATGATGTCATGGTTGATTATTTTACAGTGGAAGATAAATATTATAATCCCATTCTTGTCTGAAAAATTACTGTTTCATATTAACTCTATTAAAATTTATGCTTCATTTTCAACTTTGAAGTGAATGATGAAAAAGAGTCATGAGCATGTTAGTGTAACATATCCTTGCAATGCCTGATTCAATTTTATATTCCTCAAGGTTTGTTTGTAAAGCTAAAATATTCCCCAGCAAGCACAATTATTTTCTCTAGTAACTGTATGGCTAGACTTGATTATAGAAGATTTGTTGATGGGCCTTTTCTTTTGTAAGATGTATTATCCTTACTGAGGGGAATGGTTCACGTATCTGCTCCTAGAAATCAGTTTTGCTGTTTTTGAAAATTTTCTTTTTACTTTACTAATTTTTTACAAATGAAGATTTTAATTTATTATGGAAAATTATAAAGATCACTTACCTTTAATATATATGTTGATTTTATAGATGTTTCATTAGAAATACCTGCAGTTACAAAACTTGCTATACAGGCATTCTCAAGATTTCTTTATTTATTGCCTTAATTCCCCATATTCTTATTATTGCCATTATGTTTTATTTTTAAATATACCCAAAGTCTCTAAATTTCATGTTGTCATATGCCTCAGTTTTTAAACAAAAATACAATGAAAATTTTTTATAAAGAATTATTATTATGAAGAAATTTGAAATTCAAGTTATTTTACATACAAAGTTATAAAAATAAGAAAAGCACAGTTCTTAGTACTATTTAACAGCGCCTTTTTATAAAGAAGTGTTCCATATGGTGGATCTTCAAAATTTACTAAGAAATTCAAAGAAGTGCTTATTGCTATCATCAATTGTGTCAACTACCTACCTTACATGTGTCTCAATTATTTTTCTTTTAATATACAACTAGTGTGTCTTCAAACGCATCATCAGTTCTCATCATTAGTGTTCCGTAATTCATCTGTGTAGTGCTTTCGAAAATGGTTCCTAAAAGCTAGTGAATTAGCTTCAAGTAAATGATGTACCAAGATGTTGTGTTGTCGCCCAATATTTCTTGACCAATTTCGTATATGATGTCTATCGAATTTTTAAAATTGATTCCTCTATGTGTATCATTAGAGAATACCACATAACTTCCAACATTGTACACAACTTTTCCTTCTTAAAAAGATTTTAAGGTAAATGGAAAGACTACCTACATGATATTGATTGTGTGTATTTTGACTTGTTTATCAACAGCTAATGATGAACTCTTCATGCAAACTGCAATGATAGCTTTAGGGAATTAAAAACTATTTTGATCCCCAGAACATTAATGTTATCTTTTGCAGTCATACAATTCTTTAATATATATATATATTTATCCTTTTTACACAGGGTATCAGTGGCCTTCAAAGGAGATCTATGCCCCCTGAAATTTTGTGTAACAGCATCAAAATACAGAGTATTTATTTGATATACTTCCTTTCAACTTTATGTGTTTACTTATGTTAGATTAATACTTTATATTTACTTTTACAGATCTGATGACAAACTTCAGTACCTTGGAATTTGTTAGTCATTTTTGTAAGCCTGGTGTTTAATAATTCCTATGATGATTTCAACAAATAATATATTTCCTACATAATTATTATTTATTTGTTTGCTTGAAATATTTTATGTAAAGAATTTTATGTGTATTATGGTACACTTAAAATTTCAATTTTCCCATGATAGTGTCAAATAATTACTCAGTCTTTCAGTGTGTATGAAAGCATTTTTTTTTTTTTTTTTTCTGGGGATCCCCACCCAACCCAACCCAAATACCCACTTTGTCAACAAAACCATGGTTTTTACACGTATTTGAAGATTGTATCAAGTGATAGTGTAAGTTTTAAAGAATGATATATATTGAAAATGTTTATTGAGTAAATAATGCAATTTTTCTGAGAAATATTTATATTAAAAGGTGTTTGTTGATATTACTTTTACAACAGATGTTTTCATTCGGCAATGAAAAGTTGATAAGAGTAAATAAATCAACAGTGAAACACTTAATTTCAGACATGTCTTTCATATATATATATATATAGTTGCAACTAGCTTAGCTATCTGTGTTTTATATTTTCGGTAGTCATTTAGTGCACAATTTGATTGCTTGTATCATGTGAAATACAGCTGGTTAAGTCCATTACATGTTTGTTACTAAATAAAAATGAATATATTATTTTAAAAAAAATAATAATAATAACTTATGGTATATTTAATACTGGCCAGTCTATTTACAGGAATGGCAGTCTATATTTACAGGAATGACAGTCTATATTTGGAGTGATCACAGTTTATGTTTAGAGTAATGACAGTAAATACTCTAGTTTAAGAATACTAAATAAGTTATAAGTCCTAGGCAGTCAAATACTCAAGGTATTTTGACATTTGTTGCTTGTAAAATGCAACTTTCTTTTTGGTACCAATTAAAATGTTTGATGTGATCTCATTTTTTTATATGCTAATATTGATTTTGTTTAGCATTTATACTTAAGTATTTTGATGAAAATTTATATGAGATCTTAATGGAAGAAATTGCCATAAATTGTGAAATTTGGCATTTTTATGTGTATTTATGGTATACATTTTTATACTGGCATTGTAATTTTTAATGTGCTATGTACATTTATGATGTATACTTTCTCTTTTCTCTCTCTTCCCTTTTGGTCACCATTACGAATGATTATTTGCAACAATTTAATTTTTGGCTATCAAAATTTTGATTTTCCCATCCTGATGTAAAAAATTTGTTTTTTACATCTGTCGGGCACATCAAAATTTTATTTGACGTTGGGGGGTATTGTGAGATGAAATCTTGCATCTCACATTTTTCATTACGTTCGCGGGCGTAATTGATTTCGTTTCGCCAAGCGTTGGCTCTGGTGCGCGCCTGTAAAGTTTGTTTTTACGCGATACATCGCTTTGCTGCTCGCCGATGCGAAGCGCGTGCGCAATAGTTCTAATCACCGCGGCTCTTTAAAGGAGGCGGTCAGCCCATGACGTTTTTCGATCACAGCAAATCGGAAATCGCTTATATTGTTTGTGGAAGAACCACATTTTTATTAAGTTTTTTCCATCATTTTTCATTAAGTATATTAAGTTTTCATTTATGTTAAGTCTATAATTTATTCATTTAAGGTACCTTTTTATTGTAATTACACTAAGTTTCACTAATTAAAACTACTAACCTACTAACAAAACTAATCACTAACCTTCAACAGCATGCAGATATCCCTTTTGTTTACATTTTGATTTGACTAGTTTTCAGGTAAAAATTATGGTTGGTTGGTTGCTCACAAGATATCAAATATTTTTCAACAGGTGTTTTCAATGTTACTCAACTTTATGTGTTTTATGCAAAATAGTTCCAGCATGTGCTGGCTAGTGCTGATTGGTTGTCACCTATTATAAAATGAGAAAGTTTCTCATGTTTGTTAGCTTGTTCATGTTTCAATGTTTACAGTATTCATAATTAAAGTTACTATTGTTATGTTTCCAAGATGCTTTCAAGATGCTTCAAGGTATATTAATAAAGCTGCTGTTGATTTTAAAACAGGTTGTGTTTCTTTTCAAGTCATTATTTTACAAAGCTCCTTCAGACTTGTAAGTAGACATTTTATTTTCAATTTACAAGATGTACATTATTTACTCTTTCATTATTGACTTCAAGACAGTTAAAGCTTATTAATTTTTAAAGTAATTACTCTGCTATAGATATCACATTAAGCAGTACAAAGGGTTATGGTGGCCCAGTATTGCACCATTTTAAATGCATAATTGAATGAGTTTTAACTTAGAAGTATTTCAGTGACTGTAAACAAACATGGCAGCTAGCCCTAACCCTCAATTGCTATTGACTAGGCATAATTATAATTCTTGGGTAACAAATATAAAAAGGATTTTAGAGTCAGAGGGTTTAATAATATGGATAGATAAGAGTAAATGGCCAAAAGAAGATGACTTAGGTGAAGTTGATAAATTTAAACTTAATCAAAGTAAAAGTAAAGCTGCTGGTTTGCTGAAAACATATTGTAGTAGAGAAGTTGAACTTGAAATAAATCATTTAAGTGACCCTTCAGTTATATGGGATACACTTAAAACAAATTTAGAAATTGAGTGTAGATCTTTAAAAGCATATAGGCTAGCAGAGTTTAGAAATTTAAGAATACTTCCAGATGAAGAGTTGCCTACATTTATAGCTAGGTTTGAGGATTGTTATAGGAAGTTAACTGATTCTGGGGAATCTATTAGTGAAGATCATAGGTGTTATCAATTGTTACAGTGTTTGACAGAGGAATATGATTACCTTGCTAGGGAATTTGAAAATTGTATTGAATCTAATTTTAAATTTGATAATCTAAAAACAGAAATTTTAAAAGAATACAATCGACGAAATTTCCGTGATCTTCAAAAACAAGAGTGTTTATTAACTGTTAAAACCAAAGATAATTCTAATAAACAAATTGCAATTGAACAAGGCTTAAGGAAAAAGCAAACTTGTTTTTTATGTGGTAAAAGCAATCATTTAGCTAAATTTTGTAGAAACAAAACTTTAATTTCTAGAACTAAACCTAGAATAAGCTCATTTGTCTCTGAATTTATGGTAGATAAGTGTTATGTAAATGAACTTTTTCCTGCAAATAGAGAGTGGACTCTGGATAGTGCATCATCGGCACATGTATGCCAGAATAAAGAATTTTTTACAGAATTAAGGAAACCTCCAGCAGGTGCTGTTGTGCGTATGGGAACCACTCCCCATACAGTACAGGGTATAGGGGAAGTTGAATTTAAGATTAAAGATCGAAATAAAATAAAAACTGTAAATTTACATGATGTTTTATATGTGCCATCTATTCATAGAAATTTAATTAGTATGTCTAAAATGGATAAAGCTAAAATGCATGCCCGACTAGATAAAGGGTTTCAAATTTTTTCACCTAAATGGAAATACTTATGGAGTGCTAAGTTAAAGGGTAATTTTTATACCATACGAGGTTGGCCTAGTAATGAGAACTTTCAATTTAAAGGAAAAAATGAACAAATTAGGACTCAACATAAACTTAACTTAAGTAAAGAAAACAATTATAACAGTGCTTATGCTTTAGATAGAAATAATATCATGCTATGGCATGAAAGATTAGCACATGTAAACTTAAGTACCTTGAAAGATATGTTTAATAAAAATCTTATACAAAATCCTGAGAAACTTAAAGGTGAAGAAACACGGTGTGAATCATGTGTTATAGGTAAAAGTACAAGAACTGTACACCCAAAATTACCCCAAATTAGATCTAAAGAGCTGTTAGAACTTATCCACAGTGATGTCTGGGGTCCGGCTCCAGTTACAACAAAACACGGTTATAGATATGTTTTAACCTTTATTGATGATTTCAGCCGCAGGGCTTTTTGTTTCCCCCTACGTAATAAGGATGAAGTTTATAGTAAAATCAAAGATTTTATAGCTTTGGTAGAAAGGCAAACTGGGAAAAAGGTTAAAACTGTGAGGACAGATAATGGATTAGAATACTGTAACCGACCGTTAGAAAAGTTTTTAGAAAATCTTGGTATTAGACATGAACACACCACGATTTATTCTCCGCAAATGAACGGTTGTGCGGAGAGATACAATAAGGTACTGTTTGACGGAATGAGGACATTATTGCATTCAGCTAATTTAACAGATGATTTTTGGCTTGAAGCCATGATGACGATAAATTACATAAGAAATAGGACATTACATTCTACTATAAATGATATCCCTTTCAGGCGGTGGTATAATAAAAAGCCATCATTAAATCATCTTAAAAGATATGGCTGTATAGCCTATGTTCATCAACCCCCACAGAAAAGAAATAAGTTTCAGCCTCGTGCTAAGAAAGGTATTTTAGTTGGATATGGGTTTGGAACAAGCGGCTATAGAATCTATATACCTGATGAAAATACTATTGTAGAAAGTAAACATGTAACTTTTGATGAAAAAATATTAGGAAGAGCAAAGGAGGGTCATAATATTTCTTCAGAATTTGACGATGATGATTTGGGGGGTAATTTAGGAAACAGTGTTTCAAGTCCCAAATTACAAGTTGATCTAAAACCAGAGCCATTAAACCAACCAACCGAAAATGAAAAAGGAAAAGTGACTGAATTAAAAGAGGAACCTCGATCACTTACCCCTAGTCCTGAACCAGAACCGAATACAGTTACATTTCAAAGGATAAGAACAGTAAGAAGTAAAGGGGCTTCAAAGGGGAAAATTGACATTTATATTTTTACACCTGATGGAAAGACTTTAAGAAGTCAAAGAGAAATGCAAGAGTATTGTAGGAAAAATAAAATAATATATGATGAAAATTTAGTAAGTTTTTCATATAAAGATGAATATGAGGGTCCTATTATCTTAAAAACTGAGAATAACACTAATGAACCGGATAGTGAGGAAGCCTGCTGTGCAGAAATTATTATACCAAGATCCCCGAAACAAGCAAAATCTCTTCCTGAAGCTAAATTTTGGAAAGAAGCGATGGATGCTGAAATTAAAACTATGATTGATAGAAATGTCTGGACATTAGTTCCACAACCAGAAAACTGTAAAATTTTAGGTACCAAGTGGGTATATACTCTTAAAAGGAAAGCCAATGATAAACTTGGAAATTTTAAAGCCAGATTGGTAGCCTTGGGGAATAACCAGAGAGAAGGACTAGACTATGAAGAGACATACAGTCCAGTCGTAAACTTCCTATTAATTAGACTTTTTATTGCTTTATTCATATGTATCTTGGGATGGAAACATTGTTTACTAGATGTGCGATGTGCATATTTGTATGGTGCTATAGATAAGGATATATACATAAGACAACCTGCAGATTATGTAACAGTAGGAAAGGAAAAGTATGTCTTAAAATTACATAAAGCTTTATATGGTCTTCATCAGTCTGGAAGATGTTGGTATGAAGAACTGCACAATAAACTCATTAGTAATGGTTTTAAAGAAATACCAGGACTTACTTGTGTGTATTCTTATAAAAAGAAAGCAGTGGTACTAGTTTATGTCGACGACCTGCCGATATTTGCTGAAAATGAAAATATTTTAAAAGAAGTAGTTTCTCTTATAAAAAGTTTATATGAAGTAGAAAATATGGGGCCCATTTCTAAACTTTTGGGTATTGAATTTGATACAACTGGTGATTCCATGAAAATTCATTGTAAAAAGTACATTGAGAAGTGTCTTGAGAAATTTAATTTTAAAAATTTTACTAAAATTTCTCTTCCTCTCCAACCTGGAGTTGTTCCTTCTAGGAAAGATATGCAGACTGACGACAACCAGATGGAAGATGTTCCGTATAGAAATTTGTTGGGATGCCTGCTCTACATCGCTGGACGTTGCAGACCTGATATCAGCTATGGAGTAGCAGCTCTTTCTCAGTTTGTGGAAAATCCTGGACCTATCCATTGGAAATGTCTTCAGCAAATCCTTTGCTACCTTGGAACTACTAAGGAATTGGGAATCCAAATGTACCCTCAAGACCCTCCCATTCAACTTTCTGCCTATGTTGATGCTAGCTGGGCTAGTGATCCGAGTGACCGCCGATCCTGGACTGGATATTCTATTTTCTTAAATGGCCTCCCTATAACTTGGCGTGTGGTGAAACAGACTTGTGTAGCCATGTCTCCAATGGAATCTGAATTTATTGCAGCCTCGGAAGCTGCTAAAGAACTTAAGTACCTGAATTCAACTGTGGAACAATTATATTCTACACTTAATCTTGATTCAAATATTATTGGTAATCAAAAACCAATATTAAAGTGTGACAATGCTGCAGCTATACAGTTTATTAAAAATAGAGCTGAGAATATCAGGAATAGATATATTGATTTAAAATATATGTTCGTCAGAGATCTGTATTTACAGAATGTGTTTGATATCATTCATGTTAAGTCTAAAGACAATTTAGCTGATATTCTAACCAAGTCACTGTGCAAGGACTTATTTATGAAACTTAGATGTGCGTACTTATGCTAAGGGGAAGAAAAGAAGAAAAAAAAAAACTTTTTTGAAATTAATCATGAATTTTTTGAAAGTGAATTTTTCTATTGTGTGTATAAGTTTAAATGTGTATATCTATTTTGAAAATGTTTAATATGAAAAATGTTGGAAAAGGGGGGCATTTTGTGGAAGAACCACATTTTTATTAAGTTTTTTCCATCATTTTTCATTAAGTATATTAAGTTTTCATTTATGTTAAGTCTATAATTTATTCATTTAAGGTACCTTTTTATTGTAATTACACTAAGTTTCACTAATTAAAACTACTAACCTACTAACAAAACTAATCACTAACCTTCAACAGCATGCAGATATCCCTTTTGTTTACATTTTGATTTGACTAGTTTTCAGGTAAAAATTATGGTTGGTTGGTTGCTCACAAGATATCAAATATTTTTCAACAGGTGTTTTCAATGTTACTCAACTTTATGTGTTTTATGCAAAATAGTTCCAGCATGTGCTGGCTAGTGCTGATTGGTTGTCACCTATTATAAAATGAGAAAGTTTCTCATGTTTGTTAGCTTGTTCATGTTTCAATGTTTACAGTATTCATAATTAAAGTTACTATTGTTATGTTTCCAAGATGCTTTCAAGATGCTTCAAGGTATATTAATAAAGCTGCTGTTGATTTTAAAACAGGTTGTGTTTCTTTTCAAGTCATTATTTTACAAAGCTCCTTCAGACTTGTAAGTAGACATTTTATTTTCAATTTACAAGATGTACATTATTTACTCTTTCATTATTGACTTCAAGACAGTTAAAGCTTATTAATTTTTAAAGTAATTACTCTGCTATAGATATCACATTAAGCAATACATTGTTTTAAGGGTTTTGATTTGTCTTTGATGTTTCGCCAACTTTTTAAATTTGATCAATGGATTTAAATATTTCGTTCGTTTACATGTGTACACCCCGTTAATTTTTAGATATTAAAAATTTCGTTAATTTGAATTAGAATACGTTTGGTGTTACTGCTGTCATGACGTGAATTTTTTGGGAGCGCAGGGCTTCGGGCCCGGTTCACCGGTCACCGTCCCTAGGATGAACGGCGAAGTTAATAAGTCCGCCGTCGCCTCTTAAGGCTCCTTGAATTTTAATAGTATTATAAAATGTTTTTTTATTTCAAGTTCAAATTCAAGTACGATTATTTTAATAGGTTTTGTACTGCTCCTTACGTCTATGTGAAATTCTATTCAAGATAAACTTTTTTTAAAAATTGAGAAATCGTTACGGCAATTCGGTGGCCATAAGGTGAAGATCTTTCTTCCTTTTCACGATGGATTTAATAAAGAAGATAATGTTACTGAAAAGTCTACTCATCATTTTATTTTAAACACAACAAAGTAAGATCATTTCATTTTATTATTTTTGTTTCAACTGCTTACCTAAAAGAACCATAGCGGCTATTGCAAAATAGCTTTTAAACGCAATGTACGATTTTAAAGGCCTAATTAGATCATTTACAATTCCATTATCTAAACCACCCATTAATTAATACGACATTGTCTTTATTTTTTAAGAATACTTGAAATATGAGCATATCAAACATCAGGAATACAGCATATTTACTCAAATGTGCACTAGTATTAAAAAGAACATCTTTAGTTTTCAACCAACGAATTGTGCATGTTGACATGTCAGCGACAAAACATAATCTAAATAAATTTCCACATAAGAATGCAGCACACTAACATAAATGCACTCGAAAGTAATCAAGAAATATTAGTCATCTTTGACCACAGCGAGCATGCGGGTTTACTTCACCATGACAAAACATAATCTGATTAAATTTTCACATTTTACAAGCCCAAAAGAAAGTCTTTTGGCCTGCAATAGATTCCCAATCCGAGCAAAAAATGTACGTGTAAAAAGAACCGTTATATAATAAGCAATGGGGGAAATTTAAAATGTGTGTTGTCAAGAATACAGCATTTATCACCCGTGGCGAAAATGCGCAGCACATGGCAACCCTAAACAAAGTTACACAATCGATAAGAAAATTTAAGTTCTTTATACAAGACAAAATGAAATGATTGGGTAATAAGAATAGCAGTTATTTAAAACAAAAAAAATATTTAATTCGTTTGATATTTAATCAACTGAAGAACAAGAAAGAATAATCTAGAAATGGAGTGATATTTTAAAACTAATTTATTATTTGTTTTTTTATTTATTATTATTATTTTATATGCAATTTGAAGACTAACACACAATAAAAATACCTATTGAAAATGCTTTTCTTTTAAAATTAAATTTTAAAAGAGGGGGGGGGGCGGACTAACATTTGAAAAATTAATAAAAGTATATATATAATAGAATATGTGTTACATCACAGGGGCTATATCCCTCGAGTAGATATTTGGCTGTCACAAAATAAACCAAACCAATCAAGATTTTGCTGCACACTGCCTACCCTTTGTTCTGTTTTAAGTGTTCTTCAGTCAAGAAATTGCATCATTATTGTTACTGCATTTAGTATTAAAAAAATTGCTTGCTTGATTAAAAAAAATATTCTTTGTGATGTCTTAAAATTTTAAAAGGTGTGTTTCTGAGCTTTTTAATATTAAAAGTGACTTTGAAAATTTTTTTACTTATCTTTAACCCCTTAACGCGCAGTGCAGGGGTGATTCTCGTCCGAAAATTCCGAAATTTCCGAAAATTTAAGGCATCCTCTTCCGAAAATTTGAAATTGGGTTATCAGTTCCGCATAGTTGCCAACTTGTACGGTTTTGCGCGCGGGAAAAACAATTGCGTAGAAATGCAAATTTCGTGATAGGATCGCCGAAATAGTATACATTTCGTCAATATTTCATGGAAAAACGACGATTTCGTCAATGTTTTCGTAAGCGAACTTTGTCAAAACATCGATGAAAAACGCGAATTTCCTGTGCGGATCGCGGAAAAGACGGCAATTTCACCAAATATCGCAGATTTCTTCTGAAGACGGCGGGAAAACGTCGATTTCGTCTAAAGATTGCGGATATAACGCCGATTTCATTAAAAGATCGCGGGAAAAAACGCTGTGTTCGATAAAAGATCGCTTAAAAATATTTTGTCAAAAGAATATTTGAAAAAATACTCAGATTTCATCAAAAGAACACGGAAAAAACGGCGATTTTGTCAAAAGATCGCGTTAATAAAACGCCGTTTTTGAAAAAAAAAATCGCGTAAAAAAGCAAATTTTGTCTAAAGATCGTCGAAAAAACGCCGATTTCACTTTAAAAACATGAGAAAACGCCGCTTTCGTCAAAAGATCGCGGAAAAACCGCCGATTTTGGCAAAAGATCGCAATAAATCGCCGATTTTGCTAAAATATTGCTGATTTCGTCTGAAGATAGCGGGAAAACGCCGAATTTGTCCGAAGATCGCTGGAGGACCCCCCCCCCCCCACGTGCCAATTTCCGAAAATGCGATGCGAATTTCCGAAAAAAAAATTTCATGCAGAATCACCCCTGGCGCAGTGTTGCCGGTTCGGCAACACCTAAAGTTCTCCCTGTTTAGAGACACAAAAACTCCGTGAATATTTCAAAAACTACTCTAATGGCTACTTTAAATCTTTCTTATGAGTTCTAGATGGCAGCACCACAGAGATCAAACTCTACTGTTTTTAAATAATAGGTAAAATGTTTTACTGTAATACGTGCTTCACAGCAATGCTCTTCTCACTGCGCTTATCAGTGCTTTACTTATGAGAAGTTACCACTTCAGCAACAGCTGTATAATTAAAATGGTTAGTGCAATCTTTACAAAACAATACCTGTGTACTCCTCTAGGCCTAAATAGATTGCCTAATTTTTTTTTCTTTAAATTCCAACTTTAAAGAGTAATGTGCCGGAAAGGGTTAACCTGAGATTAATGAAAAATATGCATTAGTGCTCTTTTGTCTCCATTTTTCCAAAGCGGATCAAAGTGTCCCATCAGGTGTATCAATCTGCCCCAGAGCACATTGATACAAATGACTTTTTTAGATTTTTTTTTTAATTACATGCAAAAATACTATATAAAACAATAATTGTACATTTTAATAGTACACTAAACACTACACAAGTTTTGCTGACACCACATGGAAAAATAACTTGAAATTTCTCTTTTCTGGACACCAAAAAAATTCTTAGAAAAAACCTGTAATAATATGTCCTAGTCCCCCCTGTATTGAAATTCTACCTTCTAAGATGAAAACCTGCCTAAAATGAATTTTTTTCACTGGTTTTCGTTGCGTAGGAGAGGGGTAGGTAGCCCGCTCAATCCTTATCTTTGACTGTGCCACTGACCTCAAAAAAAAAAAAAAAAAAAGAAACTTTACCCACCTTTCTCCTCCCTCCCCACACACACCAAAAAAAAAAAAAAAAAATTGGTGCTTTTGTTTGGAAAAAATATTTATTTTCTTCTTTGGCTAAAAAATTACTTGCCTAAACAAAAGTTCTTTGTTTACAAAATGGCACAATCAATAACAGTTGAAGAATTTATTTACACTTGTTTGCACTGAAAATATCAAATATCTTGATATTTTAAAATTGAATAAGAGATGCATATTATGCTATACATCACCAAACACTGTTCTGTTAAGTTGTTTTCTTTGTACATGGACCACAACATATAAGAAATATTACTCTAGTCTGTTCATTGTACAAAACACTAAGTATAATATTTAACTTCTGTCTCATTATGTATACTGATTGAAAATCAGGAAAAAAAATTCCTTATTTTCGTAGATTTTTTTTCCCCTTGAAAAACTAAAGAAATGTCTTGAGATTATAAAATGTTTTTTAATATATTATATTTCTATATTTAGGACAGACTTCAAAAGGATATAACTCGTTTCACAGCTAATTGTGGGAGATCTTTATTCATATTTGATGAAATTGACAAAATGCCTCGTGGTGTTTTAGATTCCTTGAAGCCATTTATAGACTATTATGAACACCTTGGTGGTGTTGATTACAGAAAAAATATTTTTATATTTTTAAGGTGAGTATTGTAATGTATTTTTAGCAATATAGAGAATTTTAATGTTTAATAATTAGATAATTTAATACTTGGCACAGTCAGGGCTTGAAAATTCTAAAAATTTTAAGGTTCCCAGCTGGGAACCTACATGAAAAATATAGCAATTTTTTATCGAAATATGTCTTTTTTTGAGATTCTTTGATGAAATCTGTCATTTTATTGTGATGTTTTAACAAAACCTGCCGTTTTATCGCAATATTTTAACAAAGCCTGTCTTTTTTTTGGGGGGGGGGTGGGAGATTTGTTGTTTTTATGATTTTTTTTTTTTTTAATGAAATTTACATTGCTTTGCACGATCTTTTGACGAATTTCGGGGTATTTTCATGATCTTTTGATGAAATCTGTTGTCTTTCTGCTATTTTTGGACAAAATTTGCTGTTTTTTCTCGATTTTTTACGAAATTTGTTGTTTTCCAAGATTTTTTTTAACAAAATTTGCTGTTTTTTGTGATTTCTTGACAAAATTTGTCATTTTTTGCGATTTTTTAAGCGAAATTTGTCGTTTTATTTGCGTTATTTTTTTTTAAGAAATCTGACTTTTTATCGCAATGTTTTAAGGAAACTTGCCATTTTATCACGATGTTTTAACGAAACCTGACACTTTTCAAAAGAAAATCTTTACAAAATTTGCCTTTTTTTTTTTTTTTTTTTTTTTTTTTTATGAAATTTGCGTTGCTTTACGCGATTTTTTGATAAAATTTGTTGTGTTTTAGATATTTTTAGATTAAATTTGCCGTTTTTTCACAATATTTTGACAAAATTTGTTGTTTTCCATGATTTTTTAACGAAATGTTCTGCTTTTTTGCGATTTCTTTTTTTTTCTTTTTACTAAATCTGACGTTTTATCGCAAGGTTTTAACTAACTTTGTTGTTTTTCAAGATTTTTTTATGAAATTTGCTGTTTTTTGTGATCTGTTAATTAGGGATGCAACGGATATCCGGCTGATTTTTTAATATCCGAAATATCATCGGATATCCGAATCACAATCACCGGATATCCGACTTCTTTATCGGATATCCGGCAGAATGCAGCAAAGCAAATATAGATGAATAACAGTAATTGTTTGATCCCAAACAATGCCTAAACTTTTGTTTACAATCCAAAAGATGAAATGTTATAATAAGTTTCCTATCAGTAAAAGGTAATTCTCAAAAGTTTAAACAATTGCCAGCTTTCCTACTATTTATATTTAAACGCTGTAATAAATTCAAGAATTTATGTTTATATCATTTAGAAAATTGTATCTTTACTTTCAGATTGTAAAACAAAATTTGAAGTCAAAATAGTAAATAAAGCCTTTTTGCAAAAGTGTATAAAGATAGAAAACCAACATTTAGAAATGCACAAATAATGCATGAAAAAGTAGCAAACAGCCGTTTTGAATCTGCTATCGAGATTCTTCATCAGAACAAAACTCAGCGTGCTAGAAAAAGCTAAGTTGAGCAAAGCGATAGAGAAGTGCAGGCTTATTATATACCAGTTATGGAAGTGAATGATAAAAACAGATCTATTTTTACTTTCTTCTATCCTTGATAGGAGAAAGTAATGTTATCAATTTTTTCGACGAATTTACATCTTTTAGGGATCCAATATCCCCAAAACATGTTTGTTCAAAATATCTGTCTGTCCCAGTGTTGCCATCATACGATTATACCATCAAAATGTGTATGAAGTTATACATAGAATGAACCAAATATTCTGTGCATGCTTTTGGCTGTAGCCAGCACGTCCATGTTCATTATGGAAACATTTCGCTGTAAGGCAGTGCTGTATTCACAATTTTTGCACCATTTTCATTATTCTACCAACAAACTCTGTCTGAAGTTATGCATGGAATTGAACCAAATTTCTTTGGATACGTTTCTGAGAATGGCTGTCAGGTCTTCTTTCAATTCAAAAATATTTTGCCGGAAGATGGTACTGTAATAATGATTTTTAGCTCAGAGGCTATCAAAACCTGTGAGCTTATGTGCCCGCCCATTCTGTATGTATACATGTAAATGTGTAATACAATAACTCATGATAAAAATATCCGATTCACTTGAAATTTTAAATATAGGTATATTCTGATAAGGCGTTTCCCTGATTAATTTTGGGAACTCATTCGATAAGTATAAGTGGGGGAACGGGGGCTAATACTCTTCCCCTTAATTTATATCAATGGGTTTTATATCCAGAATTATCAATTTTCATTCAAAATTTAGATATAGGATCATTCTGATGAAGCGCCTCTGTGATTAATATTAGGTACTCATTTGATAAGTATAAAGAAGTGAAACAGGGGGCTAATTCCCCACCCCTTATTTCGATAAATGGGTTTTTTATGCAGATTTATCAGATTTCATTTAAATTTTAGACATAGGATTTTTCTGATGAGGGCACCACCATGAGTAGTTTTGGGAGTTCATTGGATAAGTAAGAGACTGAACTGGGAGCTAATTTTCCAATCTTAATTTTGATAAATGGGTTTTTCATACAGATTTATTCAAATTTTAGACATAGGATCATTCTGATGAGGGCACCACCACGATTAGTTTTGGGAGTTCATTGGATAAGTATAAAGAGGGAAACCGGGGGACTAATCCCCAGCCTTTAATTTAGATAAATGGGTTTTTCATGCAAAATTCTCATATTTCATTCAAATTTTAGACATAGGATCATTCTGATGCGGACATTTCCATGATCAGTTTTGTGAGTTCATTGGATAAGTGTAAGAGGTGGGAAATGGGAGGTAACTCCCCCCGCCTTAATTTAGTTTAATGAGTTTTTCATGCAGAATTTACTGATTTGCTTCAAAATTTGGATATAGATTCATTGTGATAAGGCACTTCCCTGATTTTTTTCGGATTTCATTGGATATGTATAAATTGTTGGGACTACACCTCTTAATTTAGGTAAATGATTTTTCTTGCAGAATTAACAGATTTGCTTTAATGTTTGGATACAGGTTCATAGTGATAAGTTCTTCCCTAATTTAATTGGAGTTCTTTTGTTAAGCATAAAAGGGATACGGGCGATTACCCCAACCCCTCTTAAATTTGATTAATGAGTTTTTATGCAGAATTATTCGATTTGCTTTAAATTTTGGATGTACATTCTTTCTGATAAGGCGAATCTGGATAGTTTTGGAAGTTTAATGGTTAAGTATAAAGAGACATAACTCCTTTTAAATTATATAAATGGGTTTTTATGAAGAATTATTCGATTTGCTATGAATTTTGGATATAGGTTTTTTATGTGATAAAGCATATCCCTGATTAGTTTAGGGAATTCAATGATTAAGTATAAAAAGGGGAAATGGGTGGGAGCTATCCCCCCTTTTAATTTGTTTTTCGGACAGCATCAACCCTTGAAAATATGAGGCTGTAATATACAATTAGTATGCATAGCCTGTGAGCTCAATGCCATCAGAGAGCAATCTTCTTTTTATTGTAATTTTTTTTCATAATCTTTTTATACAGTGAATTGACAGTTCGTGCAGCAATAGGAACTTCATATCTTGCTAAAACTGGCTATTCGCAAACAGCTGATGTAAAACAGAATAACAAAAATAGATTTTAATAAATATCATGATTGAGATTAACTCATTCTTAATCTAATTAATTGACTGTAGCAAAAATTCTAGATTAAAATAAAAACTGGTATAATATTGAAGTAGTATTAATATTTTGTAATATTTTTTGAAACATTGAGATCTACGAAATAGAAGAGAGTATTGGGATTGGTGCATCCAACTAGTTATTTTCGTGACTTCATTATAAATATTTAAAATTAAAAGTTTTTTGCTTATAAATTTTAAACTTAAACTGATTTTACTTAAAATAAAATTAAATGTAGCTTAAGGTAAAACAGTATAAAATAATTAAAACATGAAAAAAAAATTCATCAATTAAACCTATGTTTGGAGATAACTCTTCAACCATTGGTACATTAGTGAGACATTTTATGTTTGCATTATAAAAAGGTGCTATGTATTACTTTATGAAAATACTTTACAATTATAGACATATTAATAAATGTGTAAAATTTGTTCTAAAAATTATCAGCATTTTACTGTATAGATTATTAGCAATTATCAGTAGTTCATTGACAAATAGTCAGAAGATTTAAATGTTTGAATAGCATTTTTTATTCAATATTATTAACATATACATACAAGGTTTGAATTTCGGGACAGAATGGCAGGATTCATGACCTAAAAAATCTTGTGAGCAAAACATTCCTGTTTCAAAAAAAAAAAAAAAAATTATTATTATTAATTTTTTTTTTTTTTTTGTGAATTGGCGATTAAGTCTTAGGATTGGCTGACTATTTTCGTGATATTTTCCACTATCGATTGACTAATCTCACAGTTTGCTCTTATGACAATTATACAAAATTCTTTTTTCTGCATCGGACTGAAAAGTTTTGTAATTTTTCTCACAAAATTTTCTTGCTTGCTCGACACACAAAATTTTGCAATTTTTTTTTTCTTTTCTGGAGACCAACTGGCAAATTTCACAATTTTTTTCTCTCAACTGATTGACAGATTTAGCTATTTATTCTGCGACTGACTGGCAAATTTCCCTTTTTATTTTTGTGACATTCTGATGAAATTAACAATTATTTTCCTGTGTTCAGCTGAAAAATTTGTGTTTTGTCTTTGTTATTGGCTGACTAATTTCATGATATTTCCTTGCGACAGATTAGCAAATTTCACGATATTTTACTGTAATTGATTGACGAATTCCGCTATATTTTCCACTGGTGAAGTTCCCTCAAAGTTCAAATTTTTTCAGACAGGTCAACAGTTTTTAAAAATTTATTTTTGCCATGGTGGACAAAATGAACTATACTTTTTCTATGACCGATTTACATATTTTGCAAATTTTTTTCCTTTCGATGCAAGAAATAATTAAAAGGGCAGTAATGGTCACTAGAGTCTGAGCTTCTGGAATTAGCACTAAACAAAATGAGATTAAATCTTGTGTTGCTCATTGGAAAAAAAAAGAAAACATGTTTTTTTACAATTAGTGGTTCAACATTAGATGTTTCATTTTCAAAATCATCGTACATTTCTTCATCAGTGGACTCAATAATCATACCTCTTTTTTTATTTAAAAGACGATCTTTCATACAATGTTTCTGTAATTGTTTTTTTTTCTGCATCTTATAATTTGAATCTGCACAATTTGTAACTTTTCTACTCTCTTCTTTATTAACAATGACATTTTGATTTCCTATTCAAATAAAAATTCTTCTAAATTTAAAGAATGCCGTAAAATAAATAAATAAAATATGGACATCCATTGCCCAAAGCAAGATGTTTAAATGTTTCCCATTGAGTTATTGAAAATCATTAAAAGCATCATTTTTATGATGATTAAAACATGATTTATGTAATAAGAGTCATATATTACATATGTCATGGATTAAACATTAATATCCCTGGACGAATCATAAACAAAATAAAATGTGGACACCACAAGGTCCATTCTCGACTGATAACAACAACCGTTTTCCAAATGATTTAAAAAAATGATGAACTTCAAGGAAATCATTTAAATAGTTGATGTGCATAGTTCAGAGAAATTAGGACATGACTTTTTTAAATAAACCATTTCTCATGTAATAGAAGAAATCTACTGACTATATCATTTTCAGATATTTCATATGGGTTTAAAATTCCAATGCATAGTTGAACATAATTCAATTAGCTAAAATGCCAGGGATTACGGTATTGGCGATAATTCCACTAACTGATATACAATCACAGAAGGATATTGACAATACAATCACCTACATGCATTATTTGTGCAAGCAAATTAAAAATGAATGCACATCAAATTTTACAAAATTAAGAAAAGAAAAAAAAAAAGAAGAAAAAAGCAAAACCAATTATTTCCGATAATTTAATGTGTTAGAAAAGTTGCTCTGTTCTGTTTGTCAAAAGTGTAACCTATAAAAGATTCCAAACCATACAAAATCAAACAAAATCTTAATTAAAAAATTCATTTAGCAACTCAGTTATTAATTGACCATAACACTGAGTGAAAATTGAGAAACAGATATGATATATATAAAGCTTTATTATTTTCCTTTGTTTTAGTTAAAATAAACATTTTGGATAATTATCTTGTTGTTGATTTAAATTATTTCAATGGAAATTTGTCATGTTGGTATAAATTGTAAATATTTAAGTGGTAAGTAAAAAATAATAGGGTTAAAAAAAATATTTTTCTTCCTCTCATATAGTTTAACTACCCTGCATTTACAAATGTTATGAGGGAAACTCTCTCCTCCTGGGAAAACCTGAATTTCAAGCCCTGATAGTCAAAGATATTAAAGATGTGAAAAATATATCTCAATATATTTAAAATGTTATAATTGTGTGTGAAACATGTTTGCAATTTATTATTTGAGATGGCATTTAATAAAGAAATAAACAAACATTCACCATATCTAAAAACATATTTAGTACCGGATATCCGGCAGGCAAATCGGATACCGGATATCCAATATCCGGCAAAATCAGTATCCGTTGCATCCCTACTTTTAATGAAATTTGCGTTTCTTCTGCGATCCTTTGTTGAAATTCGGGCTTTTCCTGTAACATTTCGACGAAATTACGCATCCCCCGGCCCGCTTAAGAGCTATTTTTTGCGTCTTGTCTCTGATTTTTTGCTTAACCGGCGACGGGTATGGGGAAACAGTGCTTTAACCCCCGACTTATCTCGGGGCAGCCGTTGAAGTGGTTAATTTTCGCATTATAATGCGTTCGCAGCATTGCTAGCGGATACGGCGAAAGGCTATGTTCACGGCCAGCAACCTGAGTAAAAAATATACGTTTCCAGAAAGGATTTCTGGGTTCCCCGGAAATGCTATTTTTCAAGCCCTGCACAGTGTAATATAAATTGGAAAACACCAAGCAAATCAACCATGTTCAATGTACGCTGAATGCTGTCGAAGCTAGTCTGCTCAAGGTGCACATATTCTGATGTTTTTAAATTTGTAAATTTAAATGTTTATTTCACTTAAATGGTATTCACCAATGATAAACGTAAAGTTTATCATTACCTCAAAAAAGGAAACATTTTTATTACTATTATTTTACAATAAATTAATAAAGTAATAGATAAATTGGTAACTTTCCTGTAACTTTAAGATTTTTTTAAGCATATGATCACTTTGATTATTTAATTTTTGATAGTATAAACTATATCTTTGAAACTTTTATTCCTCTTGGCAGTGGCATGTATATTAATTTTTAACATTGTGTAGCAATTTAAAGATTTCTGTGATAATATTTCATTAAAATTATTACAGACTTTTAAAAACGTCAATTCATTATTGGTTGAGTTTAAATTGAAATGTAAAATTATAATATTTCTATTGCTTTATAGGGTTTAATCTGGGAAAAATAGTATTGTAGCTTTTTAGTTAGTTACAGCCAAGAACTTTTTGCCAAATAAAAATAGCTGTTGCCAAGAAAAAAAAAAATTTTCATTTATCCATTACAATGCTAAACATTTTATCACTTTCACTTGTTATGTTACTAAGAAACAAATAATCAAATCTGTAAAACATATATGACATGCATCTGAAACAATGATAATTTAGAATTAGCTTGCATTGTATCATACACATTTACTAACTCCGTTTTTCGCCGTGTTATATGCTGGAGTTGCATCTGATGCACATAACATCATGCTGTTTGGACCACTGCATTCTGGATACTACCTGAGCACTAACACAAAAAAGGCAGATGTCATAGGTGGATTTTTTTTAGTATTTGTATGGTCCATTGAACTTCAATACCAATAATATTTAATAGTTTTTTTAAAAATATTTATTAGTTTTTTGTTAGTTGTGATTAATAAGTCAAATGAAATTTTTGAAAAATACTGGTGTCTAAATATAAAGGGACTGTACAAACTCTTTAAAAATATATCCTTTTTAAACAGCTGCCATTTATGTGTCGGCACTCAGGCCTAGTATTCCAGGGACAGTAAAGACTCTGTTCCAGGGTTGGCATGATTTAAATCTAGATTTAAATCAACTGATTTTTAAAAAAAATCATTTGATTTAAATCAATTTTTTTTTTATTTTTTCATTTTGGAAATTAATCAGCAGAGAAATAAGAAATAGGTGTAAATAAGTAACAGGTGTTTTTCTGGTATTTTCAGGAGGGCTATCAGAAAGAATGTGGCAGGTACAGGTTAAGTCCAGGTGTCTCCCTCTTAATCCTTTAATTGTTTGTTCTTTTGTAATAAACTTTAGACGATGAAGCAAAACACAAACTTTTTATAAATCATATTTCGCTTGCCAATCTTGGCAACTAAATGATCTGGATCTTTTTTGTTTCACAAGTAAATGATTAAACAAATTCATTAATGTTCCTCAAAATATCGGATACTACGTGCAAGGAACAAGTTTTAAAACTTGCCATATATTACACAATCAAATTTCAATCAAAGCTTACGAATTTTTAAAATTTTTGGGTAAAAAGTTAGAAAATGTATTAGATAAAGATAGCAGAGTTGCCAAATCTCCTGATTTTCAGATGTTTGCTCCATGCTCCTGATTTTTCATACTTTTTAAATATTCTATTATTTAACAATCAAATGTGCTGTGATTCAGTGAGAAAAGCTCTAGTACAGGTGTAATTGTTCATTAGTATGTTAGACCAGTAGTATTTTATGTTATGAATTACATTCAGATGCATTATAAACTATGTATCTTTAAAGTTTGTTATTGTTACTGTGGTCATGTATTGAATTATTAATAATTTTTCTCTATTAAGACTTATTTATGATCTTTACTATAGTTTTATATAAGTTAATGAGTAACAAAACATCCCTTTTTTATAACATAATATAAACTTAAACTTTCACTAAAGATGTTTACATCAACATCAACAAGTTTACATTGACAAACATATCTCCTGATTTTTGAAATAAAATCTCCTGATTTTTAACTTTCAGAACTTGGCAAGTCTGAGATAGAATTACAAAATTTAAAGCAAAATATGAACAAGCTATTAATGGTTGTCATTTTGTTGGAGCTTTATTAAGTCATTCTGTTTTAAATTGACTAGGGGGGCCCCGCCCCCCTGCTCGCTATGCTCACCAACCCCCCGCGTAATCGCTTCGCGATTCCAAATTATTGTCTACCCCTGCCTGCTGCGCTCGCCAATAACCCATGATATGAATAAGCAGTTGCAGACCTTTCAAATGATGTGTCACACAATTGGTGTTGTAAAGAAATTACAAAATGCGCCCCCTCTGAGGGCAGAGGGGGGGGGGGTACACACAAGGTATCCATAATATGAATAAGCAGTTGCAGACCTCTCAAATGATGTGTCACACAATTGGTGTTGTAAAGAAATTAAAAATGTGCCCCCTGGGGGGCAGAGTGGGGGATGACACACAACACATCCATAATATGAATAAGCAGTTGCAGGCCTTTCAAATGATGTGTCACTCAACTGGTGTTGTAAAGAAATTAAAAATGTGACCGTACCCCCCCCCCCCTCCCTGGGTAGAGCAGAGTGTGGGGGTGACACACAAGACATCCATAATATGAATAAGCAGTTGCAGACCTTTCAAATCTTGTGTAACACGACTGGTGTTGTAAAGAAAATAAAAATGTGTCCCCCCTGGGGAGCACAATGGGCGATAACACACAAGACATCCATTATATGAATAAGCAGTTGCAAACCTCTCAAATGATGTATCAAACGACTGGTGTTGTAAAGAAATTAAAAATTTGGCGAAAAATTACAGTTATCGCCAAGTTGGCGTCACTTTTGACAACTAATTTTGGTCGCCAAATTTGGCGATATATCGCCAAGTTGGCGACAAACTTGGCGATTGTTGGCGATGGTAACCTTTCCTCTCTTTATGGTAACCCATATAGGGATGCATAGACGGAGCCCTTTCCTGATTGGTCTATTCGACTCATGGAAGGAGTGGACAACCCGGATTCGTTAGTTCCGGAAATCTTCCACATCAGCATCATTCCAAGAGTCATTCCTTTTAAGGCTAGTTTTTTTTTACTATAGAAGGAAATGAAATTTCACTTAGTGTAGAGGAAAATAATGAAAATTTGGCATTCATTAAAGAAAATTGTCCAAATATTTTCACTACTGTAGCACATTTTCAAGAAAAAATGGCCCATTCCAAAAAATACCATTGCTTGAGAAAAAAGTTTCAAATATTATGACAGATTATGATTGGTGGAAGTCCTTTTAATGGAAGGTAAAGAGATAATCAGCGAGATTGAATTTATTTACCAAATAATAACAGCCGTGGCTTCATCTGCTGGAGTAAAAAGACAATTTTCTTCTTTTGGACTAGTTCATTCAAGTCTTCGTAATAAATTAGGAGTGGACAAAGCTTCTAAATTAGTGTTTTTGTTCAAACAATTATATCTCTGATCTATTTCTATTTTCTTAAAAACTATTGAATTAATTGTGATTTTTATCCCTTAATATAAATAGCTTGCATTAAATAAATATTTATTATTATTATTTTTTTAATTTTACCATTTTTTATTCATTTACAACCTATTTAAGTTTATTTCTTATTTAGTGTGCATAATTCAATTACAAAATAATAGAATGGCTTTAGATTAAAGCCTAGATGTTAATTTTTAGTACCAATCAGTAACTGGAATATAGTATTTACTGAACTACATAATTATTTCTTATATTATTTTTATAAATTATAATTTTTATATATTTTTATGAACATTATTTATTCTTTTTTAGTTATTTTTATGAAAAACTGCTGCATGTGTTGTAAAAACATAAAAACACAGCAATTAAAAATAGAATTCTAAAAAAGTCAAATAAATCTGATTTAAATCAAATAAATCCGATTTTTTTGATTTTTTAAAAAAAAATCATGATTTTTTTCCAACCCTGCTCTGTTCCCATCAGGCGAAGACACTGGCAAACTAATGCTAAATATTTTGCAGATATTTTTTTTTATGACACCTCTTATTTTCAAAATTGGTTTTGAAAGTGATATTAACATTAAAAAATATCTGCAACCAAAATAAAATAAAAGCAATGTAGAGATGGACCGCAGCAATCTAACATGGAAAAAATAAACTAGTCGTTGGGGGCCACCGTAATACTTACCCATCATAATATAAAATATGAAAATAAAGCGCGTGTAAACTATCTATGGCAATTCCAAAATGAAATTTAAACGCATAAATAAATAATTTTAACATACATAATAATGCTCCATTAATGAATTGCTGATGAGCCAATTTCGACAATTATATAAAACGCCAAAATACTCGAGTAGTACCGGATTGCTTAAAAGAAACATCCTTATAACTCAAAAAATAATAATAATATTAACTAAATATTTAGCGCGTTGGATTAAGCGTCTCATTTCCAATTAAAATATATCTGTGAATTGAAATTTGAATGAAATACAGGGTCATGAAAAATCGAAGAATGTGGAAAACAGGATTACACATATCTCAGCAACTAATAATCCGATCGACTCCGTTTTTTATGCAAAATATGTGTTATTTTATTGCCTTTTACACTCATTCCTTAAAATAAAAAATTTCGAAAATTTTTATATACCTTTCATCAGAACGAATTTTTCGAGAGTCCGAAAAAAATAGTTCCGGATAATCGAGGTTATTGATATTAAATAGGCTTCGTCCCATTCTTACATACTAAGTACATACAAAATTCCAAGTCTCTATCTCAATTTGTTCGGGAGATAGAGCGGTTACAGACAGACACACAGACGGACGGACGGCAAATTTTTTTTTCTAAAAACATGTTTTTCGGAATCTCCAGTATCTAAAACGTGTAAATCCGTCAAAAAAAAATTTTCGATTTTCAAAACGCTTGCAAGACTTACCCTATACTACGTATGATGGGTAAGTAATAAATAAAAATGCTGAAATACAAATGAGATACTACATATTAGCAAACCTCTTCATAGGTTTAGCATTAACTCACAAGTGTCTTCGTGTAACAGGGACAGGGGTTAAGATAACTATTCACAGAGGACAGGACAAATTTTAAAGAGACTTGCCAATACGGACAAGACACGTATAAAATAAAAAAATAAAATAAAATAAAATAAAATAAAAATTTCTGCCCGACGGCAACAGGTTTATGAAATGTTGAACAATAAAATGGAAATGATAAGTTTATATTGTTTGGCTATCGCCATTTAGCTAATCCACTAAATTTTTTTGTGGCTAAAAGAACTTTCAATTAGCTTTTTGGCTTAAAAAAAAAAAAAAAAAAAAAAAAAATTGTTTAAAAATATTCAAATTTAAACAAGAAATTCGAAAGCAACATGTTTATAGGATTAACATTATGGAACAGGCATTTTCAATAACGTAAAAAATATGTTGTTATAACGTAAAATAACGGTAAAAAATAGTTGTTTGTTACTCCAAAATCTAAAGCGCCCTCTATCGGCATTTTTTGAAATTTATCTTTATAATTTATTTTCAAGACAATACTGACATAAAGAATAGTTTTAGTGAAAACCGCAAACGAATCGACCACTTTTTCTGTATTTTATAGTCATTTGAATTTTTGGATCCTAAACTTTAATGACACCTACCTCCTTTGGAAGACGTTTGGGACCCTTAGTTTCCTATTTAATAATGTTTGTCTTGATGTGTACTATCACCCCTTACAGTTTGTACCATGAATTTAGAAACACCCTGTATATTTGTTTAAATACATTATCTAGTAGTTAATGTATGCATCCTATTTATTTATTTAAAAATAGCTGTGGTTTACACATTTTCATTGTTCTGTATTGAATTTTTCTTGTTTTCCATTTATCTTGCAATTTTTTTTTCTACTTTGTTAATAAAAATTTATTTTCAAAGGCTTGAATCTATTTTAGCTATTTGTTCATAAACCCAATATGCCAATTCTTCGAAAGATTAATTTTATCCCTGTCTTAAATCTGCCTCCACAAAAATGTTTCCAAAACTTTAAAAGCACAATCAAATGTTTATTTTCCAAGATAAAGCCATTCTCACTTAAATTTCTGGTACATTAATTTTTAAAGGAATATTTAGTGATCGGATTGATAATGAAAGATTATGTGTAAAGTTTCATAGTTATTTATCCTACTTGGAAATTTTATTATTTATTATTTTTCAGTAATGCTGGTTCCAGCAGTATAACTCAATTAGCCCTAAACTTTTGGTCTCAAGGTAGGGATAGAGAAGAGATAACGATGAAAGATGTGGATTCTATAATAAATAAAGGAGCATTTAATGAAAAAGGTAATCTGCTTTAATATTTTTATCCTTTTTTGCAGAATTTATGTGGATTATCAGATTAACTGTATTAATTTTCTAATTGTAGTTTTAAAATTTGAAATAATACTACTAATCTTTTTATCCTGTGGCAGAATCATGGTAACAGTATTGCAGAATGGAGCATAGTTTACATTTGCGAAATAAATTATTATTATTATTAAGTAAGTAGAGTATTCATACAACAGGGTTATATATTTATTCTAAACATTATTAGTAAGGGGTGATAATCTATAGCATTTTAGCTAATTTTTGCCCACTTCCTTTTTTGTTTGTGTTTTTATATCCTTTCTTTTTTGTTTCTAGTTATTTTATTTTTTATTTGAAAGTACTAATTCAAAAAGTCCTTCCAATCTGCACCACATTGAAAAAGTATTTTTCCATTCCTTTTTTTAAAGAATTCAGCTAATTTTATTCAAGTACAAATCTAAAATTTGTAGAACCCGATTAAAAATTGATTTTTAGTTTTCATTACTATTGAATGCGAATGAGAATTTAAAAATTAGTCAGTTATTACCAAATTGACCTCATAACCAAATTTGGCAAAATTTCACAAAGCTTTGCCAAGCTGCACGAGAAATGACACTGACAGATATGGCTATGTACTTTAAGCGTAAGACAGTCAAAACAATGGTTGCACCAATGAAGAAAAAAAAAATTAATTCATTAAAGTTCCTAAATTAAGCTGTTTATCCTGAAAATCTTTATTTTCAATCTTGTTTTGTTTCAATATTTATGCCACTGTAGAATTTCAAACTACAGTAGAACCCCGATCCATCGTTTTTCAAAGGGGTGTGGGAAAAAAAACGATAAATGCAGGAAAATGATGAATGCAGATTAACTTCAAAACACGAAAAAACACAATACTTATGCCTTACTACTGCATGCAATGTATACAGTGTACTAATAAATACTAATTAAATGTTGCTTTCTGAACTGTAAAAGAAATAAATCGAAGTTACAAAAAATTAATATTTATTTTAAAAAATCATTTTTTTTTTTCATGTTTTTTTCATTTTTCAAGATATACAACACTTTTCTAGTCCTTTTCTGTAATTTCATATGCATATATAAAAATTCATTCAGCTTCAAAAGCCCTAATTGAATCAGACAGAGTTTAGTACTATAATAGTTTAGCTTCATCGTTTTGCTCATGCCGATGTTATCTTCTGCTTCTTCAGCTTTATTTTAATTTTTTGCATCGTCACACATCTCTCCTATGTTTAGGACACCACAGATCGGAACGTCTTGATCAGTGGAATCATAATTGCATCCTGTGCTATATACAACCACTCTTCATCAGAAATATTGTCACCATTATCAGTACAAACAACTCAAATGACTTATTTTAGGATAAAAGAAGTAATTCCAGTTTGTGTGCCATATGAATTCGCATGACTTTCAATTTCATTTTGAAGAGGAGAAAAAATTTACATTGGTGAATGCGGGAAAACGACTTTTTGAAGAACGATGCTTGCAGGTTTAGTTAGCATTATTTCAGTATAATTTGTACAGGGATCGTAGAAATAAAACGATCAATGCGGGAACAATAGATCGGGGTTTTACTGTATATCTCAGACATTTTCTAAGATAGATGTGAGACAAAAAATGCTCTGAAATATTTGCATCATGGCCAAACACTTAAGAAGAAAAAAATTTGCTATCTAATTTTTTTTTATATGTCTTTCTAAATTTGAATTTCTTTAATAGCTGCTATTTTGAAATAAGATGGTAGGTGAAGATTTAGCCTACAAGCTTGGTTGTTCAAGACCTTGGGTTGTTTTTTTTTCCTCCCATAATGATTATTTCCGAACTGCCCCCTATTGTGAAAAAAATCATAGTTGCTATGACTTAGACCTATAAACTATGGTGCTATGAAAATCAGTCTTAAACTACAATTTTTTGCAAAAAACACATCTTTTATTTATTTCCCAGTTGCGATTTTTAGTCTACAAAACTTATTTTTCAGGAGTAATTTTATTCTGAAACTTCTTAAATTTTGAAGTATTTGGGGACGTTTTTGAAGAGTTTGGGTAAACCCTTGGGGACAAACGACACATATATGTGTCACAAAAAGGCTTAAGATTCCGTGTTTATACCCACCAGTAAAATTTTAATGTAAAATTTGCCTTATGTAATCGGAGCATTTTCTCGATTTAATAAGGCACAAATTTCTGTTTTCAAAAACCGGTGACAATACATTAAAAATTTCGTAAAAGGCTCCCGTCGCGAAGGGGTTAATCCAAAAATTCAAGCATTAAAAAATGTTCAAAGAGGAAACAAATCTGGGCTGGAAAACAAACTTTTTACATAAAATCTGCATATTAAACACTAGTTAATTGTGTAATTGTAACTATCCCCTCTAAAGGAATTTCCTTTCTTGGAAATAGGGGTGTCATTTTAATAGTTTCTTTAAGGGTGAGGAGGGTTCTTTGGGGGGCAAGGTTTGAAATATTGTCAAACAATTTGCATTTACAGGAAAAAGAGAATCCTTATGATGAAAAGTGCTGTGCAATGTTTCCTCCTGCAAATTCTTTGGTAACCTATGATTTGTCAATGAGTATAATTTAAAGTTTCTTGAAAATCTGATTTTTTTTTTCTTTTATGGAATTTCTCTAAATCAAATCGTGAATTGGTCGTGAAAAAAATGTGATAATTTCCTTAAATAATCTTGGAAAAATTAAAATATCAGGTACTGTGTCAAGGATCTCATAAACAAATTGTGATTATCTTCGATTGGTCGCTGAATAAAATTGCTAATTTCGTTAAGAGTGCAGAAAGAAATCGCGAATTTCGTGTAAAGATTGTGCAAAACTGTTGAGAGGATCAATGGATCACTGTTAAAAACATGAATTTTATCAAAATATTGTGGAAAGGATATGCAAATTCCTTCTAAAGTTTATAGTAATAAAATGTAAATTTCATCGAAAAATCAGTAAGAAAACTCAAATTTCATTGAAAGATTGCAGAAGAAAAACACAAATTTTGTCAAAGGATTGTAGTAAAAAAAATGCGAATTTCATAAAAAGTGCAGATTTCAACAAAGAATCGTAATAAAAAAACATGGATTGGAATTGTAGGAAGAAAAGGGAACACTATTCTAAAAAAAGGATCAATTTTGAAAAAGAGAACAAACACTTTTCTTTTTTAAAGAAAGGCATTTTTTCCAAAAAGAACACTTTAAAAAAAGGTCAATTTCAAAAAAGAGAACAAACACTTTTCTTTAAAAAAAAAAAAAAAAAAGGCATTTTTTCCAAAAAGAAAACTTAAAAAAAAGGGTGCATATTTTCAGAAAGGGAACACTATTCTAAAAAAAGATCTACTTGTACCAGGGTTATTTGGTTTAAAAACCAAGTTGGTTTAAACCGTGGTTAAAACCATGGTTTAAACCAAGTGGTTTTTTTTACCTGGGTTTTTTTATTCTTTTACCCAAATGTTTTATTTTACACATTATTGAAAAATGCAAAATCTAAATTATGAAGAAGCTACAAGCAAAGCTGTAGGAAAATGATGAATTAATACATTTCTAAACTGACAAACATTTTTAATTAACTTAACTTTTCTTGTAAGCTATAAATCTACATGGCAGAATAACTAATTTTTCTAAAAACGTTAGCTGGTTAGAAAAAAACTAATCAGTTTTTTTTTCTTTTTTTAAAAGGCCTATATATGTTATATATATGTGTAGATATATATATATATTGTTTTTATTATTACATTATCTCCATTTTTCTGTCATATGATATATGAATACTTCAAGTTTTAATTTACCACGTGCTGTATCAGGGTTAAGGTCATGCATTTGGGATTCATTCTACTTTATAGCTCATAAATGTTTTATTTTCTCCATATCCACTACAGATTACTTGGTATTTCTTTAATAAATTTTGATTTCATGTGTGTTGGTAGTCCCAAATTCGTGTTGTTTTGCTTTCTCATGGCAAATACTAAGATGAAACCACACATTCCATTTGTAATTCCAAAGTATTTGGGACCTGATGATTCTGCTTTAGTTCTACAAATTCCATTTGTATTCATATTATTCTTTTTTCCTTTCATATTCAATATGATGTAAGTTATTAAATTCAATGGTCAATTTCAAATGGTTAATATTGTTTACTATTAATGGCTTAAATATGTATATATCCAGAAGGCCAGACTCGAGTTAAAAATGCACTTTTACTATTTAAATTGCTTGATTAGTTAAGATTTACTAAGGATTTCATCATTCCAGAAAGCCTCAAATATGGCATTCTTAAGTGATTTTCTCCCGAATTTCTTTTTGTTATATATGCTATTAAATAATTGGTAATGAGCTTTTTTTTTGCTCTGTGGTTATCGATTTTAATAAGCCTTTGTTTTTCTTGCATTCCTACATTGGGATTGGGTTTTTTGCATTATGATTTTATTCTGTTACCAACTAGGATGGCATAGTTAAAACCAATTGGTTTTTTAGAACAAGTCTAATATAATATTTTATCATTTTTGTAATTTAAGTGTTTTAAATTATTGGATGAAAGTAATTTCTATTTTTAAGTCTTATCTCAATAGTCACCACAAAACAAAGTAAGTCTAGTCAAGGTCATGTTAGTATGCATATGAAATGCAAATTTAATGCATTGATGAACATATCTGAAGCCCTAAAAAAAAAACACTTAAACTATGTAAATTTAGCAAAGATAAAATAGATAAAAAAATATGCAGTATTTAGATTTTAAAAATGTCTTCCTTTGAGAAATGCAGATAGTACAGATAATGATATAAAATGATCTTTAAAATTTCGGTCAAGCTCTAAAAGAAAATTTTCTTGATTGGGGGGATTATATTTTAAGAATAAAAAAGAAACTCAATATATGAAGTCAAATAAGAAGACATTGAAAAATCAGGCACTAGTATAAAGCACCTGTTTACATTTAACTAAAATATGCAAAAGATATATTTAAATCTTCTATTGCATAACCAAACCCATTGCTTAGATCAGCCCAGAAAATTGGCAGAAAGGGGGGGGGGGGGGAGCAAGACAAGATTTGCTTGAGACATAATAGAAAAAAAATCTCATAAAAATGCCTAAAAAGTTGTAATTTTTAGTTTAGACATTTAAAAATACTAAGTGTTATAATAAAGCATGTTGTCTGATGGCTGTTTAAATGCTTTAGTGAATGACAGTATTTATAACACTACTTTATATTTTAAGATCAATGTTTTTCAGTAGTCTAAAAAGCTGTTAAATAGGTATTTGTTTATTTTGCTGTCATCTTTTTTTTTTAACCTGGTAGTTTCAGAGAAGTGTCAAATAGCAATACACAATACTTGAAGTGTGTTAAGGCTCTACTGCTAAATTCAAATCATTTTAAAAATTCTTTATAAAAAGCCGTATTTTTCAATAAAAGATAATTCATGTAGTCTTCTAACAAAAAAAAATCAGACATCATATATAACAAGTATTTAAAATTAATTATTTTAAATAATCATTTGAAAATAATGTATATAAAGTTTTATAAATGAATCTATATCATATATTTATTTATAGTGCTAGTAATCAAAAGATTGTTCATTAAGATTTTCAAGGTATCAATGTTTCATTATGTAGAAGTAGAACATTTTATTTTTGAAATGTAAGACAGCTTTTTTAAAAAATGTTTAAATTTTAAATGATTTCAGTTTTCTACATAATTGACTGTATATTAAATAATTATATTGATTTGAATTACTTTTAAATGAAATTATTACTTATCTATTCAAAAATATTTATTTTTGTTGATAAATATGCATTTATATGTAAAAAGAAAACATTATAAAAAAAAACCCGGTTTAAACCAAAAAAAAAACCTGGTTTAAACCAAAAAAACCATGGTTTTTGGTTTTTTTTTTCAAAAAACCCGTTTTTTTACCAATCCTGACTTGTACATTGGTGACAAAAAAAATATTTTTAACTGGTTTGTCCCCTAATAGAATTTGTGATGTTTTTTCTGGGTTCAACTTAATTGCCAAGGGTTTTATAGGAGGTGTTAAAACGGGCTGTCATGTGTATCGGAAGGATTAAAAGGACCGGGCATATAATAGAAATAAAAAGGGTTGCCAGGTATTGTGTCCAGTGTTGAATTCAGACACTTTTCTCCAGGAGGGACTTCAGTGGCTCCAAGGGGGGGGGGGGGAGAATTGTACTTTTTGACCGCTGAAAACACAAAATTTTTGGGAGGGGGGGGGGGGAATATCCCTCTCAGGTCACCCCCTGAATTCAACACTGGTTGCGTCCTGCTATAAAACAGCTTAGAGTCAACACTAATCATAGGCTGCGAACTCCTGTATTAGTCACTTACTGCCTTGCTAATATCAAAGGACCCCTTTCAAAATAAATAAAAAGGAAATTGTACAAGTTTTTTGGAATTAAAGAAATACTCGAATAAAAATATTATTTATTCTCTTTTTTATAGGTGGATTACAGTATAGTGAACTCTTACGCAGTTCTTTAATTGATGCTTTCATTCCTTTCTTACCTCTTGAAAAGAAACATGTAAGGAAATGTGTTGAAGTCGAACTGTTAAAACGAGGTAGACAACCTGATCCATATTTGGTAAATAGTATAGCAGATGAACTCATCTATTTTCCTGAAGGAGAGGAGCTTTACTCGGCATCTGGCTGTAAAAGACTTGAACAAAAAGTTGATCTATATATTTAATTCTTCACTTTGTTTTTATTATTATTATTAATTTTTTTTTTTTTAAATGAAAAAACTATTGTGATGGTGTTGTTATATTTATGAGCTCATATCATACTGTCTGATTCAAGATGATGATTAGAAGAAAAAAAAAAGGCACATTAATTTTCTTATTTAACATTTATATGCTCATTAAAAAATATCCTTGATCAAAATTTCAAAAAATTAGGTTTACCTACATAATTCATGTTTAATCCTTTATGTCCAAAATTTTGAATTAATGAAAGTTTTGCTTTCCAGAGCATTTTTGGTACTTGTTTGCTATAGGAAACTTGGGAAGAAGCACATAATTTTTTTTTTCTATATTTATACAATTTATTTAATATAAAGAAGCCTTTATCTATTTTTGTAAACAAACAAAAGTAGTTTGCATATAAATGTTTTAAGTGTGTATGTATATTTATATTAATATAAACAAACATAAATGTCCATCATGTTTGTTTTCATAGTTGTTTATATTGTTTGGCTACAAATCTTACTTTCTGAAGCCAAAATTGCCTGAATTTTTTTTTAAAAAAAGAAATATTATGGCAAAGCAAACAAGTACCAAATTCCTCTTGAATTTTTACAATTTTTTTAGATTTGTGTAATTTAATGATTTAATAATTAATAAACTAAATCAGTGTTTGTGGGACTTTGTCACCACTGGACTGTAATTTTTATTCATTTCTTTTTTTTTTTTTAATACTGATTTTACTATTTTATTGAATTAAAAAATGTACAAATCTTTTGTTATTGCCATTGTTGGCATTCCATTGTTTTTCTTTTGTCCCACTGTCAAATTTATAGTAATCACAGTATTATTTTATAATTATTTGATGTTTCATTTTTCACCCTTAACCCCTTCGTGACGAGTGTCTTTACAGAATTTTTAATCTTTTATATTTGTTTTTTGAATACAGACATTTTTGCCTAATTAATTTTTTAAAATGCCCTGATTAAATAAGTCAAAATTTGCAATAAAAAATAACTATTGGGAATAATCGAGAATTCTGAGCATCATATGCAGAGATGCAAGCACTGTGCCACAAATGGCTGATTTTCACCACTAAATTTTAATAGCAGACTTCATCATATTAAATTTTCAAAAAATCTGCCATTAATCCTTTTCAATGCAAAGTAATTCTGTTTGTTAAATGATTAAATGATGGTCAGACACTGGAATTTATAAATTAATTTATTCGAAAATAAAAACTTGCTTATTTTCTCATACTTTATGTATAAAAAATAATTATTATTATCAAATATTCTGGATGCCAATGCTCCTAAAATAAGGTGTTCTTTTTGTAGGCTCTGCCCACTAAAGGGTTAAATTAGGTGAGAAATACTGTAAAAATTTAATGGTAGCATATGTATCACATAAATGTGATGCTCATCCCAAAGGGGTTAAGATTAATTAAAAGGTCTTAAACAGATTAACAATTGTAAAACAGCTTTTAGTTTATCTTTCATTAAGAGAATAATAATTATTGAATTAATTAAGCAGCATTGCATTTATTTTTGTTATTTCATAATTGTCTTTTCATAAATGAAATATTTTGTCTTCAATGTTATGTTATTGTCTATTGATTTCATAAAATGTGTGGTTCTAAAATTGCATAGATTGTCCCAGTCATTGTTGATTTATTTTTTTAAGGTTGGTTGTATTTGTGCAGTTCCATTCCATCAATGTAGAATTTTTTGTTGTTGTTTTAACTGACTTTGAAGAAAAGTTTTACAATTTGACACATTTTTGTTGTTGTTGTTCAGGCTTTCAAATATCTGTTTTGATTTTCATAATTTGTTGTTGGAGCATTTGCTTGCATCTTGATTTTTCTCTGGGTGTCTGAGTTAATTAGGAATAAAATTAAAATCAGAAGGGGGGGGGGGGGGAAAGCTTTAGCAAAAGGTTATTATATCAGTAATAAATATGCATTCTTCCAATCTTCTTTACATTTTGACATGAATATTTTTAATCTCTTAATTTGTGTTTGCATTCATGTTGTATGTGATTTATATCTATGTGTTTATATATGTATGTATATATATAAATGTTTTTTTTATAGGCAGGTCCTGATTCACCTAGCGCTCAGATTTTTAATTTTTCAAGGGCTTGGGATCCTTTTAAGTTTTTGAGTACTAAACTGTTAATAACTTGACCCTTTTTTTTTAAACCAATTTTTGTTCTGAGAAGCCTTTTCTCATTTAGTTATTCTTGCCTTTCTACTCTCCAATCAAGATCCAAAACAAGACCCTTGAAATTTTTATGCAAATAAATTGCTTACTTTTAACCCGGTTTTCATTTTTGGAATTTTTTTTCCATTTAATTATTCTCACATTTCTACATTGGTGTTTAGATTCCTGGGCTCCCCTAGGGTACCGTTGGGCCCGTACAGAGCCAATTGAACTATTTTTGTGCCAAGCATTTTTCATCCCTTAATTTTTTCACCTTCTCAATAGTTCAGTCTTGGACTCTTCCCAGACCAACACCCTCATATTTTAAAAGGAGCCTTAGGGCCTTTTTTAAATATTTACCCAAATTTTTTGTGACTTCCTTTAAAATATTATTTTATACTAACCAATAATTCATACCCTATGCTTAATTTTAGGTTAATTAAAGATATAATGTGCTAACTGCTAAGACTTTTTAAAACATATTTTCATGTTGGGGCCCTATTTTTAACTATTAATTTGTCCCTTTTGGGTCCTCTATTATAGCTTCCTTAAAAGTAATCCGATTAACTTGTTTTCTCTTTTTTTTTTTCCTCTCTAACAACTTTTTAGGTGCTCCAGCTATTACATGAACAGCAAAAATTTTCTCGGACTAAACTACAATCAATTTTGAATATTTATAGTTTTCTTTAGAATCCTTGGTGCAGCTTCTTTAAAATGAACCAAATTGCTTGCAGTTTTTCCCTAATATAACTCTAGCATCCTTCGATAGCTTTAATTGAAGATCTAAAGTGTTAAATACTAAGACATTTCAACATGGTTTCATGTTAGGGTTCTGCCTTTTTTGCCTCCTATTATAGCTTGCTTAAAAATGGTCCAATTCAGCTTTTTTTTCTAACAACTTTTAAAGTCCTCCAGCTGCTATGTGAACAACAAAAAAATTTTAAGGCTTTTGCTACTGCCAATTTTAAATATTAATTGCCTTCTTAAGGCCCTTGGTGCAGCTTTTTTAAAATGACCCAAAATGCTTGCAATTTTCTTTGATATTGTTTTAGCTTCCTCCAAATATTTAAAAAATTACTAAAATCAGCGCACTTACTATTATTTTTATACCCAGCTGCATGCCAGTTAAGTACCTGGCACCTGGCCTTTTCAATTTTTTGCACCATAAATTGTTAATAGATTGCTCCCTGGTAATCTGATCTTCATTTTTGGAACCCTTTTCCATTTTGTTATTTTCCTGTTGCTAGATTCCATTTAAAATCCTGAGCACTCTAGGATCACGTAGGACACGGTCAAGAGTTCTTTGAACTTTTTATGGGGCATGCATTTTTCACCTCCCAATTTTCTTACATTTTCAATGCAAAATTTTAATGTTGAATCTTGGACTCCTTTTCTCGGACCAACACCCTCATATAGTCCAAGAGCCGACCGCACAAAACCCTAAGTCATTAATTATTAGTTCACATTTTTTTCGGTACCAGCAATTTATACTTTTTAAAGCACTTTTAATGAAACAAAACTTACTCTCCTGAAAAAAGTCAAGGAATATTTTTACTTCTTGAAAATAATCCTTGCTACATCTGTTATGTATAAACTAAAATTGTTGATATATCCTTATCATGTGAATTGGATATTTTGACTGTGCAAGCAAACTTAAAGGGGTAACACCCCTACCTTCCCTCTGAAATCATATTTTTTTATCCGATAATAGCAGGCAACGGATCACCTCCTTTAAATCGAATTATCTCCTTGTTATTGATGTGGCCCTCGACCACCCAGACATATTTGTAAGTGGCCCTTCCCTTGAAAAGGTTGTGCACCCCTAGTTTAAGGTTATTATAACAAGGCCTAGGGAATGACGAGTGGATCAGCTAATATTGAATTTAAAAAACAATGTTACATTATAATTTGATTTGTTTATTGTTTTTTGGTGTGTTGTTGTTGTTTTTGTTTTTAATGACACTGTTTCAAAAGAAATTAACATGTTTTCTAAATTTATCAGGGCAATGTGTCACAAATTTTGTGAGCACAGATAAATGTGGGGATGAGCTGGAGAAAATCCCCTCTCCCCCTACATTTATCTGTGATCGCCAACTCGGACCAACACCCTCATATAGTCCAAGAGCCGACCGCACAAAACCCTAAGTCATCAGGCATAAGAAAAATTCCTTTATTTTATGGAAGAGTAATAATAGAAGATTCTAATCATCCATGTCTACCGGAAGCGAAGTGGTGCAGAAGACAAAAATTGATACCACTAGTGATTCACTCGTATATTTAACATTGTGTTTGCCGTACAATTAAAAGTATGAAAACTTGGAAAATTGAATGCAGGAAAACATAATACTAAGTCTACGAGTGAACCACTAGTGGTATCAATTTTTGGCTTATGCACCACTTTGCTTCTGGTAGACATGATGATTAGATTCCCCTATTATTACTCTTCCATTAAATAAAGGAATTTTTCTTGTGCTCAATGACTTGGAGTTTTGTGAGATCGGCTCTTGGGCTAATACTTTTATTAGGACCCAAGGACCCTGTTTTGGGAATTTCTCCCTAATTTTTACACATTTCTTCAAAATGCTATGATTATGATTAATTTATATCTCTGCTTAATTTTGACAAATTTAAGATCTAAAGTGCTAAGAACTAAGACCATTTAACATGTTTTCTTATTAGGGCCCTGTTCATGTTGGCTCCTGTCTCATGTTTGTTATAAATCCCTTAAAAATAATCTGATTCTCTATTTATTATTATTATTTTTTCTTCCTTTCATCATTTTGACAACTTTTTAGGGGAGGTCCTCTAGTTACTACATGAATGGCAAAATGTTTTCATTCTTCATTTACCACCAATTTTGAATATTAATCTCCATCTTGGACCCTTTCTTGCAGCTTTTTTTAAAAGATAAGATTTCATTACAATTTTCTCTAACATAATCTTAGGGTCCTCCAGCAACTTTAAAACTGCTAAAAACTTTTCTCATACCCAACTACATATCAGTTCAGATCATGGGATTAAAGCCCAACCTTTCATTTTACCTCAGTTACCAACTTTTTTTTAATATTAATTTCCTTTATCGGCAAAAACTTACATTTACTCACTACAGCCGTAGATAAAATATAGTGTTAATTTAAAGGTAATTTTTGATGAGGATTTCATCTGTTTATTAAATATTGTGTTGATATTTTACCTTGGACATCAGTGACCAATATTTTTTTAATTAATAGGGCATTCTTTTGGGGGGGGTTTCTACAAGGCTTGGTTCACTCAAGTTGATTTTTCATTGTCTCTGACATGTGTGAAAAAATTTCCAGCATACGCTACTTTAGGTAATGGGGGCCCAAATCCCAAGTTCGTTCTGAAATACATGTAGTTTCGTTGGTAATACTGTAGATGCTGAGGAGTCCAATGGGGCCCTCGAAACTAAATTCATTTGATAGATTTTCAAAAGGTATAAAATCATTCAAACTTGAGTTTTGTTTAAGGTAGGGATGCACAACCTGTGGCCCGCGATGAGTTAACGTGTGGCCTGCGAGTTCTGTTAATTTAGAACTGTAAAAAATTGCAATTTTTGTGCATATGTAACAGGAAAAAATTGTAAATTACGTCAATTTTCTGCAGGAAAATATAAAATTTCGCCACTTACGAACAGCAAATTTCATTAATTGGCACCGAAAAATCTCGAATTTCATTTATTAAGTGCGGAAAAAAGCGAATTTTGTCGATGAGGCTTGCAAAAATCGCAAGTTTCACTCATCAGCTATTGAAAAATCGCGAATTTTGTCGATCAAGCATAGAAAAATCGTGAATTTTGTCGGTCTTATGCGAAAAATCGCTTCGTTGATCAGCCCCCCCCCCCCCCCCCCCAAAAAAAAAAAAAAAAAAAAAAAAAAAAAAAAAAAAAAAAAACGTCAATTCTGTAGATAATGCTTGAAAAAATTTCAAATTAAATTCATCAGTTGCAAAAAAAAAAAAAAAAAAAAAAAAAACATGTTTTTTTGGTTTACCGCAAGAAAAAAAAAAATCGCGAATATCGTTGATCGGGCACGGACGAAAAAAAGTGCTAATTTCGTTGATAAGGAGCGGAAAAATCGGGAATTTATCGATGATGCGAGGAAAAAAAAGAAAAATTTTTAATCGGCTGCGAAACAATCATGAATTTCATCAATTTAATCAGAGAAAAAAATCGCGAGTTTCATCTTACCGCGTAAAAAAATGCAGATTTCGTCAGTTAGGTACAAAAATCCCGAAATTCATTGATCTGGCGCAGAAAATGCTTATTTCATGAATTAAGGGTAAAAAAGTGCACATTTCATCGATCGGACACTAAAAAATCACGAGTGTTATAGATCGGATTCCAAAAAATTGCAAATTTCATTGATCGGAGACGGGAATATTGCAAATTTTGTTGATCACACGCTTAAAAATTGCTATTTACGTTGATTAGGTTCTAATAAAATCTCAAATTTCCTCGATCGGGAGAGGAAAAATCGCTAATTACGTCGATTATGCAACTAATAAAATCGGGAATTTCCTGGATCGGTGTGGAAAATCGCAAAATTTGTTGATCAAGCGAGAAAAATCTCTAATTTTGTCGAATGGTTTTGTAAAGATCATCAATTTCGTCATTCAGGATCAGAAAAATCAGGAATTTCGCTGATCTGGTACGAAAAAAATTGTGAATTTCGTCGATCGTCTGCGTAAAAATTGCGAATTTCATCGATCAGGCGCAGGCATGGGACATTCACGAATTTCGTTGATTAGACTCGGAAAAAATGTGAATTTCATTGCTCATGCGAGAAAAAAAATCGTGAATATCGTTGACCAGCTTTGTAAAGAACGAATTTTGTTGATCAGACGAGGAAAAATCGTAAATTTTCTCAATCAGCTTCGTAAAATTTTCAAATTTTGTTGATCAGGAGCGGAAAGGTCCTGAATTTGTTTCGATCGGCCTCGTAAAAATGGCGAATTTTGTCGATCAGGCTTGGAAAAATTGCGAATTTTGCCGATCATGCAAAGAAAAGTCGCCTTTTTCGTTGATCCTGCGAAATAAAATTGCGAATTTTGTCGATCATGCGAAGAACAATTAGTGAATTTCATCGATCGGTTTCGTAAAATTTGCGATTTCCGTCGATTGGCTTCGTAAAAATCGTGAATTTTTTCGGCCAGTTTCTAAAAAATAGCTAATTTCGTCGATCAGGCGCAGAAAAATAGCTAATTTCGTCGATCAGGTTTGGAAAAATCGCGAATTCGCCGATCAGTTTCGCAAAAATCGCGAATTTCGTGAATCATGTGAAAAAGAATCTATAATTTCGTAGACTTGCTTAGTAATAATCGGGAATTTTGTTGATCAAGCTAAAAAAATCGCGAATTTCGTTGTTCAGGTGTGGAAAATTCGCGAATCTCGTCGATCACGTGCAGGAAAAAAATCGAGAATTTCACTGATAATGTATGGAAAAATCAGTAATTTCGTTAATCAGCTTTGTAAAAATAGCGAATTTTGTTGATCAGGTGCAGAAAAATCCTACATTTTCTTGATCGATTTCATAAGAATTGCGAATTTTGTTGATCAGGCGAGGAAATGATGCAAATTTTCTCGATCAGCTTCATATAGAAATTGCAAACTTTGTCTATTGGTTTTGTAAAATGTACAAGTTAGGTCAACCAGGCGTGGAAGAATTACAAATTTCATTGATCAGGCACAAAAAATCGGGAATTTTGTTGATCAGGCACGAAAATTCTTGTTGATCAGCTTCTTCTCTCTCTTTCGTTCATAAAGTTCACATTTTTTTCGGTACCAGCAATTTATACTTTTTAAAGCACTTTTAATGAAACAAAACTTACTCTCCTGAAAAAAGTCAAGGAATATTTTTACTTCTTGAAAATAATCCTTGCTACATCTGTTATGTATAAACTAAAATTGCTGATATATCCTTATCATGTGAATTGGATATTTTGACTGTGCAAGCAAACTTAAAGGGGTAACACCCCTACCTTCCCTCTGAAATCATATTTTTTTATCCGATAATAGCAGGCAACGGATCACCTCCTTTAAATCGAATTATCTCCTTGTTATTGATGTGGCCCTCGACCACCCAGACATATTTGTAAGTGGCCCTTCCCTTGAAAAGGTTGTGCACCCCTAGTTTAAGGTTATTATAACAAGGCCTAGGGAATGACGAGTGGATCAGCTAATATTGAATTTAAAAAACAATGTTACATTATAATTTGATTTGTTTATTGTTTTTTGGTGTGTTGTTGTTGTTTTTGTTTTTAATGACACTGTTTCAAAAGAAATTAACATGTTTTCTAAATTTATCAGGGCAATGTGTCACAAATTTTGTGAGCACAGATAAATGTGGGGATGAGCTGGAGAAAATCCCCTCTCCCCCTACATTTATCTGTGATCGCTCCCCCCCCCCCTCCCCTCCGATGATTTGAGATTGTATACTTTTAAGAAGAAGAAAAATACAATAAACAGTTATATTTTTTTTTTTTTTTTTTTTTGAAAAAGATGATTTAAAAGGATGAAAACTACTGATAGAGTTAAAACTTCACATTGAAAAACAAATTACATGTAATCGCAAGTAAAAGCAAACTTTTGTAAAAAAAAAAAAAAAATGTAAGAATGTAATAAACAAGGGATAAAGGTACGCTCAATTTTATTTCAGTTTTATTGCTTTAAAAATTATTTAATTTCTGGTTAATCATATAATAGAGGTTTTAGGACCTATTAAAATCGACTAATGAAGCATTAAGCATTCATTAGCAATTTTTCTATCTCTGAGGTTTTCCCAATAGCGGACACTTCCGAATAGCAACCAATTTCTGTGCTCCCAAGGTGTCTGTTATTTAGAGGTTTTACTGTATATTACAGAAAAGAACTTCATAATGCTAATGTTAATGACTGAAAAAAATTAGAATGTAAGTGTATAATTCAATCTGATGTATCGTTAAAATGTGAACTTCTATACCTGTTTTTATAACTGTTTCAAAATTTTAAACTTTCAGATGATTACATCTTACAATTTATTTGTTTGTTGAAGCTTTCAATTTGTGTATATTTATTTTTCCTATTTTTTATTGCTCATTTTTTTTTTAATTCTTTACATTCAGATTTTTTGCAATTTAAAAAAAATTAATTGTAAATAATTTGAAAAAAAAAAATGGATTTATGTAAAATCTCAAATTTTTGTAGTTATTGAAAAAGAATTAATTTAAAGTTTTTGTTTTTTACTATAATTTTAAACCAATCATTTTGTATTTGAAATGTACTTCCATTTTTGTTAAACAGTTGTAAATAAAATATCACATTAATTTCTTAATTATGTTTATTTCTTTAAAAAGTTGTATTAAGATTTTATTTTTCAATTCAAGATTACAAAACTATTCAAACATAAAGAAAATCTGAAACTTTATTTTTAGGCTTTTTTTTTTTTTTTTTTTTTTTTTAAATCTGTATTGTACATTTACACAGATTATTCGAAAATGAAAGAATGGGGAGAAAAGGTATACAAATAAATCTTTAACACATGCTTTGAGATGAAATCTTACAATTATATATTTTTTTTAATTGTATTTTCGGGTGTATAGCCAGCAAGTTATAATTAAAAAAAAAAAAAATGGACTAAGCACTGCAGCTTATACAGGGTGTGGGTTATGTGAAAATTTTTTCTTTCTTAAAAAAAAAAAGGAAATAGTGTAATTTTTCTACATTTTTTTAAATTTTAAAAATCGTTGAAATTTGAGGAATTTTTTTTTTTTTTTTTTTGGGGGGGGGGGGGGGGGTTAGGTTGTGAAGTTAAGAAAACTTCCCTTTGTTTGTAATTTTAAAAAATTATTTTTGTTATTTTTTAAATTGGTTGTTCAAAAAGTCATGTAATTTCGGGAGGAAGTGCTGCACCTACCATAAGTGCAGCATGCATTTTGTCGATTTCACCGAAGCTAGCGCAGGGAAGAAAATATGAGCCTTGGTGGGATCACTAAAAATGCATGCCAATAGTAAATTTTATACTTTTTGGGATAAAATTTAATCTGAATTCGTACAGTGATTTTTTTTTTTTTTTTTATATGATTTTTACAGTTTTTTTTTTTTCTTTTCAATGGGATTTTTTTGAAATCATGCTTTAATCTGTAAGCCTAGTATACAAATTTTTGTTCTGTGGTTTTTGAATTTTTTGGCAAATATTGATGATTTATTTTTATTTATTTATTTTTAATTTTTTTTTTTTTTTTTTCATATTTTAATCTTTTACATAATTTTCTGCACAATAAATTTTATATTCAATACAATGTATTTTATTTGGAATTCCTACAGCCTTTTGTGAATTTTTATGCGATTTTTAGGATTTTTTTTTTTTTTTTTTTTTTCAATTAATGGCAATTTTCAACATGCATAAAATGTATTAATATTTTATCTTAGTACAGCAACTTTTATCCTCTTTTCAATAAAGTTTATTGTTATTCACACATTAATTTTCAGTGCAATTTTTTATGTGTTTTGTGCTATTTGTTATACAGTTGTAAAAATAATACAATTTAGATTTTTTTTTTTTTTTTTTACCTATCATTTTGCTACTCTGCATTTTTTTTTTTTTTTTTTTTTTATGCATTTTCTTTTAATTATTCATAAATTTTATTATGCAATTATTACGGACTTTTTTGAAATTCACAAATGCTTTAAATTCAAGATGATATTCATTGAAAAAAGGAACGCACTTTTCAATTCCACATCATTTCAGTTGCCGTGCCTTCCTTTATTATTCCTTTAAGTATAAAAATAACCTTATTTCTTTAAATAAAAAAAATATATATATGATAAATATTTCAGAAAGTTCACATTGTTAGAAAAAAAAAAAAAAAAAATGTTGTGCAGCAAACAGAAATAATGATTAAAAGAAAAACTAGTCGTTGGGGGCCACCGTAATACTTACCCATCATGGATATGTATATGAAAATAAAACATGTGAAAACTATTTATACAATGCATTGCAATTCATAAACAAAATTTAAATATGGCTAATATATATAGTAGTGCTATATTAAAGAACTGCTGATGTAGATTTCGACAAATTTTATAAAACGCCAAACTACTCAAGTAGTACCGAACTGCGTAAAAGAAACATCCTTATAACTCCAAAAATAATAATTCTATTAACTAACAATTAACTGCGTTGGATTAAGCGTCTCATTTCCAATTAAAATATACTTCTGAATTGAAATTTGAATGAAATACAGGGTCATGAAAAATCGAAGAATGTGGAAAACAAGATTACAAATATCTCGGCAACTAATAATCCGATCGACTTCTTTCTATATGCAAAATATGTGTTATTTTATTGCCTTTTACGTCCATGCATTAGAACAAAAAAATTCGAAAATTTTTATATACCTTTCATCAGAACGAATTTTTCGAGAGTCCGAAAAAAATAGTTCCGGATAATCAAGGTTGCTGATATTAAATAGGGTTCGTCCTATTCTTAAATACTAACTACATACAAAATTTCAAGTCTCTATCTCAATTTGTTCGGGAGATAGAGCGTTTACAGACAGACAGACGGACGGCAGAAATTTTTTTCTAAAAATATGTTTTTCGGAACTTGTAAATCCGACAAAAAAAAATTTTCGATTTTCAAAACGATTGCAAGACTTACCCTATACTAACGTATGATGGGTAAGTAAAAACATAGAGCAAAACTTTTCTTTTTCATACTATTAAAAAAATAATTGATGTATTGTTAATTGTCCTTTTTTTTATTATTATTATTATTATTATTTCAGCAAGGTGCAGTAATAATAAATAAGGTTGTGTACTAAAATTTTCATTAGAATATAACAGGTTTTAAGAAAATTATAGTCACTCATAAAAAGCTCCTAGTGAGTTGTGGTTTGTTTACTTAGCTCCGAAAATTTGAATGATGTTAGAATCAGATAGGCTTTCCGATAAATGTTTCTTTATTCAAAAATTATATTTCATGAAGCAAAACTGTAGAAAAAATGTGTCTATTTTAAACATATCAATTATTTTTTTACATCTAATATCTACTTTGTTTAACATCTTCTATTAATCTCTGTTTGTATTGGAATAAAAACATAACTTTAAAGTGTGAATTCTTGAGATATTTAGATCACACAAACTGTTCTGGGTGATTTTCAAACTCAAAATGAAATTAGTGTCAGTTACTTGTGTGAGAACCCTGCTTGCTAATGTTAATTCAGTGAAAACATTTTTAGAGATATTCAGCTTGCACTGCAAAAATAAATTAAATCTAATAATAGTAAAAACTGCCATAATTTTTTTTTCTTCCATTACATTAGAACTATGCATATTTTCAAATGTAAAAATATACATTTATTATGGCAATCCGAATATATTTACGTACGAGAGTTAGAGCACGGACATACAAACCGAATACATAAGCACTTTTCAATTTTGTTGAAAAGTGCTAATAAAAATAAGTTTGATATGCTTATCGCGTACAATTTAACTTTACATTTAGTAAAATTTAAAACATTTACTTTCGTGTTAAAATTACTGTAGGAGAACTTTCAATTATGATATGTATTTCTTATCTGAGCTAAATTTTTATGTGTATGTAATTTACAGATGTAAATTCCTATCTCATGTACAGGGCTGCTCAAAGAGTTCAGATAATTTTTCGATAATGATGCAGAGCTGCCACAGGCAACTAAAATGCTACTAAAAGCGACTATTTTCAGTATCAGGCGATTATGGCGACTATTTTAGGCCAAAAACCATTAAAAAGCGAATATTTCAAGGAAAGAGGCGAAAACAGGCGACTTTTTTCGGATTCCAGCGACCATTTTTACTGAAAATCTTTTCTCAAAGCGCCTGTAAAGTTATCTTCTCAAACGCACTCGTTCGGTCATTTTTTTCAAACTACGTCATGGCTGCGCATTCGCGCTGCGCGCGTTCATTTTGTCCCAAAACAGAATAAGTCTGCGATTTTCGATCATTTTATATTTTGAAATTCCTGCTTTTATTTTCAACTGCTTTTTTGTTCAGACTTGTAAGAAAACCATTCAAGAACAACTTTTATTTATACATACTGTCAGCATACTCACTACCCTTAACACTCTATAATATATACATATTGTAATAGTATAATGTAGCATGACTTACTGGTTTTTATTTTATTCCAATACTATTCTATCATTATCTTACTTCCAATCTCTTTATTTTTGTTTTTCCTGGTTCCATGGCATATTCATTTTTAAATCGGTTACTTATTTGTTTATTTTCGATTTGAACATCTTACATGTGCGTTCATGGTCGCTTTCTTCCATCTGATTGCGATTTGCGATTTTCGCAAATCGCAACTTACGAGTAGCCGTATCTCCCTTTCGCAAAGCAGGAACGCATCCGCCCAACTCGGCAGACGCAAAGGGGGCGTTGTCCTCTGGCGATGTATAGAACGGCGAGGGGTATTTAAATCAGTTGGATTGTTTTGACTGCGGATGGTCTGACGATGTTTTGGTCTAGTAAAGGCCGTTTGTTGTCATAAATATTAGTTATGTAAGTTCAGTTGTAGTTTATCTTAAGTAGTGAAAGATGGTGTTGTCTTATGGAATATTCCTGTTAGTCGATAGCGGGAATGTGATGATAAATATGTTGCTGTCATGAACTGTGTTAACATCCAAGGGTTTTTTTTTTACTGTCTTTGAACTATTCCTGGACTTTATTTTTTCGTCATCGTCCGATTTGAAAATTTCTTCTGCCAGTTATGCCATGGTGAGTTGTTCGTTTTGCAACCTGTACCGGTCATTTGGGCTTTACTTTATGTCATGCTATTTGTTTAATTAAGTATTTTTATTGTGTCAAATATGACTTTAATTTTATAGATAACATAATTTCAGATATTACCTTTTTTTGGTTGAATCTTACCAGATATAATTTCTCTTTGTTTATTATTTCATATATACATATATTTTATTTTGAATATGTTTTTTTCTTGAAAAATAAACGTTAGTTTATATTTTAATTAAATGCTTCTTTACTGACTGTATAACGCAACCACATATTGCCAATATTTATTTTCAGGTCACCAATTTTTATTTCTCAATCTCTGCTTAAGTTTTATTTAATTTTAGAACGGTTCTGGCTTCAGAACCGATCACGGGTTATGGGCCAAAGCTACTACGCTTTTTAACCTGTTATGGTGGCCATAACCTTCGTTGGCAATATCGTAAACTAGTGGTAGCATGCGGCCATTAGACCTCCAAGTGATTTCTAGTGGGGGGGGGGGGCGCAATAGCATTTTTCTTTTAATTTGTAATCATATCTAATTATTCTGGTATAAAATAGAAAGGTTCTTTTTATAAAAAAAAAAAAAAATTGTCGTACTATTTGACTGTTTTAAAGTACGTTTTTTTGAAAAAAAAAATTATTTTCCTTTCTGGTTAAATTTCATAAAGTCTAGTTAAGAGCATGGCAATGACCAACGTACAGGTTAGCATAAAAAAACTGAACTCTCACAACTATGCAACCTGGGCAGCGGACGTAAAATACCTGCTGCTCGACAAAAATGCTTGGGGCATCGTGAATGGTACTGAAGAGGCTCCGAATACCAGTGATGCAGTGGCAACAAAAGAATATCAGGCACGGCTCAGGTCAGCACTGTCCATAGTATACTTAAACGTCGAAACTGAGTTCCGGAGAATAATAGAAAACATCGACGACCCTCATGAAGCATGGACAAAGCTGAAGACTCACTTTCAACCTGATAACCGTGCACGCCACATGCAGTTGTTTGGCGAGATCCTGTCCTGCAGAATACAGCCTGATGAGCCAGTCGACATGTTTGCTGCTCGCCTACAGAGACTTGCTGATCAGCTGGCTGCCATGAATGAGCCGATAAGAGAAATTTATCTAACATTCCAGTTGCTGAGATGGCTTCCTAAGAAGTTTGATAATCTCGTCCAGGGAATTTTGCGATGGCCCGAACAGCAGTTCAAGTTTAAAGATGTCCTGACCGAGTTAGTAGCAGAAGAATCCCGCATTAAATTACGAGAAGAAGACAGAGGTAGCCTGGTCCAATCCCATTTTTCCCGAGCTCGAACACCCAAGAGGTCCGCATATAAGCCTAAGTTCAAGGGAAGATGCCACAGGTGTGGTCAAGCCGGCCATGTGCTTCGTCAGTGTAAATTGCCTCAACAAGCTTCCAGTCCCGAATCCTGCCTCCATACTACTTTGAGAGACTCCTCATTCCAGAACTCCTCGGTATCCAGAGGATCATCGGTGTCCAGTCCAGTTCGAGTCCAACCCTGTAATTCCAGACCTAGCAGAGATGTGCCTCGCAATAGAGCTAGAAACCAACGTCAACGTAAGCCAACAAGCCAGGTAAATTACCTCATTCAATCTAATCTTAGTAATATTAAATGTGGTGGAGACGCCTGGGTCTTTGACACAGGTGCCTCCCACCACTTTTGCAAAGATAAAAACCTCTATGTAAAATTTAAACCTTTGAAAAATGAGGAGTTGGCTGTTGCCGTTGACGGAGCAACTTTTCCTATTGAAGGAACTGGTCTAGTGGACTTAAAAATAAATGGGGAAATGGTTCGCTTCGGCGATGTTATGTATTGCCCAAGTTTAAGGCACAATTTGATATCTGGCCCTAGGCTTGATAAAACTGGTGCCAAGTTCAGAGGAGGTGAGGGCAGGGTTACAGCATATCGTGACAGTGGTACCCTATTTCGTGCTTTTCTTAAAGATGGCATTTACTGCCTGTACCCAGATCCTAGCCCTAAAAATAAAACTAAAACTCAAAATAGTCAAAGTCCTAAAAAGGTGCATTTTCAAGCCTCTACTGTCCAGAAAGACGACTTTAAGTTATGGCATAGACGTTTCGGACACATTAGCTCCACTTTAATTGAACACACTGTAAAATGTAATGGTGTAAGGGGCTTACCACCTATTAAAAGTAAAGACTTTGAATGTGAGACATGTAAAATTAACAAACACAGGCGAACTTCCTTCCGTCCTATAAATCAAATAAGATCAAAACGACCCCTTGAATTACTCCATACTGACTTGTGGGGACCGACACAAATAACAGGTAGAAACGGCGAGAAGTACTTTTTAACTATAACTGACGACTTCTCACGAAAAGTATCAGTCTATCCCTTATGTAACAAATCACAAGTATTCAAGGTGTTCACTAATCATGTAAAAAGAGCTGAAAGATTTTTAGGCACTAAGGTAAAAGAAGTCCGTAGCGACAATGGGCGGGAGTTTGACAATGAAGCATTTACAAGATACTTTGAGGAAAACGGGATACACCATGAGTTTACCAACGTGTATTCTCCGGAACAAAATGGGGTCTCGGAACGTTTAAATCAGACTATAATGGACGGGGCACGCTCAATACTTAACGAAAGCAAACTCAGTTTAAAATTCTGGCCAGAAGCAGTTCTATACATCGCGTACACACTAAACAGGATATGTCATAAAACACAGAAAAAGACACCCTTTGAGTATTACTGTGGCAACAAACCCTCAATAAGACATTTACGACCTTTTGGTACTGTGGCATACGTAGGGGTGCCCAAACAATTAAGAAACTCAAAGTTTGATCCTAAAGCCAAAAAGGGGGTTTTAGTGGGTTACGCGATGTAAACTAAAGGCTACAGGGTATGGATCTTCGATACAAATAAAATAATAGAAACCATAAATGTTAGATTTGGGGATGAATCTGTACCAAGAAATGTTCATAGACATAGCGAGCAAGGCCCAAGTTATTCAATAGGCACAAACCCTTTTACAACTTCAGAGCAGCACAACGGAAGCGACCTGGGACCCACATACATTTTAAGTTCAGAACAACCAGAAATTGACCCTTTGACCGACCTTCAACCTGACAGATTTCCTTTGGCAAGATCTCCATCACCTAAGCCAGGCACCTCAGAATCCGTTGAACCCGCCTCCGTTCACTCATCTGAGGATGAAAGTGACGAGGAGGGCGAGGAACTCTCGAGAACACTGAGGGATGCTGTATGGTTCCGTAAGGCCATAACTAGGCCTGATAAGTCGAGGACCGACATCTATTATTATGAGATGGGTGAAACGCAACGTTTAAGATCACTCAGGGAAGTGCGGGAATACTGTCAGTCTAATGGTATAAAATTTGATCCAACCATGTTCAGTTTCAAAGGGGAAAATAAATACCAGGGTATTGTAAAATCTACTTCCAGTGCTAGTTCAAGTCCTAGTTACACACCTCCACACACATCTTTATCAGAAACACGTAAAAACAATATATGACTAGAAGACTCCATACCAAACACATATAAGCAAGCCTTAAAATCCCCTCAGTGGGAACTCTGGAGACAGGCAATGCAGGAGGAAATAGACGTAATAAATAAAAGACATGTATGGGAATTAACATTACTACCACCCAACACTGAACCTCTAGGCTGCAGATGGGTCTTCACCATCAAACGAGACGATAAAGGGCATGTGGCAAGATACAAAGCAAGACTAGTAGCCCAAGGCTACAAACAGGTCAGGGGTGAAACTTATGACGAGACTTTTTCACCAGTCGTAAATTTTAGTCTAATCCGCTTTTTCTTTGCCGCCCTTGTCTCATGTCTCGGATGGATTCACACGCAATGCGATGTGAAAGGAGCCTATCTGTACGCCCCTCTCTCAGATAACATATACATGAAACAGCCTCCAGGTTTTGAAACAAAAGGGAAAGAGCATTTGGTCTGTAAACTCCAGAGGGCACTTTATGGCCTCCATCAGAGTGGCCGGGTGTGGTTTTATGAGTTACATAAAGTTTTAATTTCTCTTGGTTTTAACAAATTGGATTGGTGTAATTGCGTCTATACTTTTTCTAACTATGTTGTTTTATTATTATATGTTGATGACTTTGTTGTTTTAAGTAACCATCAGAAACACATAAATGAAATTTTAAAATTATTAGCTGAACATTTTGACATCAAAATCCTAGGGAAAACACGTAAACTTCTTGGAGTTGAGTTTGAGGAAGATAGGGAAGGTGTTGTGTCAATTCATCAAATGCAATATATTGATGATATCTGCACACGTTTTAAGGAATATAACTTTCCCATCACATCACTTCCCATAAGTAAAGGAGTAGTGTACTCCAAAGCACAGTGCCCTCAAACAGATACTGAAATCCAGGAGATGTCAAAATATCCGTACCGAAGTGTTTTGGGTTGCTTATCTTTTCTTACAAGCAGGACTCGCCCCGACATATCCTATGCAGTAAATATCTTCAGTCAATTCCAGAGTAATCCAGGAATAATCCACTGGAATGGTCTTTTAAAGTTACTAGGATATGTACAAAGCACCAAACACTACAAATTGAAGCTACCTTGTCATAACATAAATCTAATAACATATACTGATGCCGATTTCGCCGCCAATCGTGATGACAGGACGTCAATGGGGGGACAACTTTTAATGTTAGACAAATCTCCTATCATGTGGAGGGCTTTTAAACAAAAATCTGTCTGCTTGTCTACCATGGAATCAGAGTTTGTGGCTTTAACAGAAGCAACTAAAGAGCTTCTTTGGTTCAGTAGAATCATAACTGAGTGTTATGATAAACACATTTTTACAGGCCCACAAACTAAGCCAACCTTGTTAGTAGACAATATGGCCTCCATTGATTTCCTTAAGTCTCCCAGAGAAAACTACAGAACAAAACACATTGACGTTAAATTATTTTTTGTTAGAGATCTTTTAAACCAAGAGATATTTAATGTAAAACACGTAACTAGTAAAGCTAATCTCTCAGACATCTTTACAAAACCCTTAACGAAGTTTGATCTTAAAAGATTCATTGAAGTGATCTTTAGTTATAAGTAATATATAATGTTTTTAAATATGTTTTATTTAAAAGTAAAAAGTAAAATGTATAAAGATGTTAAAGGTATAAGGTGAAAAAAAACTCCCCCTCCTTTGGACTTGGGTCAAGTATTAAGATGCTTGTTTAGTTTTTTTAAGTTAAACCCTGAAGTTTAACAAGTTTCATTTTTCAAATCTGAGATTTTGTATATTTCAGTGTTTTCTTTTTATAATGTTTGAATATGTGATTATACACTTGTTTTTCTTGTTATTTCATTTTTTGTCTCATATGCATATGTTCTATTTTTATACATAAGCTTTTCAATACCCTCATTTCCAACATCGCGGATAATTTAACTCCCGCTGGAATGTGATCAGACCTCAGGATGGTTCATCCTCCGGGACCCGAGCAGCCCCAGGAAGCGGCTCGCAGGGGTGCAATTGTAAATAGCCAGAGTGGTCTGCAGGGGGTAGTGGCTTTCTTGAGTGTTCTGATCACAGGAAGGCCTGTCGCGGGCATCGTTTCTTTTAAGTTTGTAAGTCCCTATTTTTTGAACAATGGAAATGTCACATAGGTCCCGTCCGTGGTGTTGAAAATTGAGCTGTATTTTTTTTTGCATATATAAATATGAAAGGGGTTGTTTTACGTTAAGAAATTGCATAACAAGTGTTTTTTTTCACATTTTAAATCTTTGTTAAAACATTTGCAAATGTGTATTATTTCGAAAGCTTAAGCATGCATGTTGTTGTTGTTTGTTTTTATGTGAGCGCTCACCGTCCTTATCATTATCATATTCACAGTCATGATCATGATCGTTAGTGTAATTATCATTAAATGTGTCTATTTTGCATATCATGAATTTCCCATACATTATCAAAGTGTTTTTGCATAGTAATTCATGTTTTGCTATTCTTTATATTTGTAATGTTTATGAATCGGTCGTATGATAATCATTTACTCTAGTGTAATTATGCAAATGTTTGTAAATGTAATCGTGTATTGTCAAGGCAAGGATCAAGAATCGACATACTAAAGAATGTTACGGTATGTACCGGTAATCGTAGTCACTTGCATGTGACGAGGTAAAACGGTAACAAATTTTCATGAACTCTTTTGAAATGTTTGTGTACCTGAAAGACTTTGAAATTTTTAAGTTACTATGGTAACTAAAGACTCTTGTGTTATGAAAGAAAGTTGTTAATCTTGTTGTTGTATAGTTATTAAATTGTTATTCATATTGTGTGGTTATTAACATTGTTAAAAAGTTGTTCATTTTTGGAAATTAACCTTGTTATATGATATTATGAATTTGTTGCATTTATGCACGATAATATTGATTGTTCTTCATTAGTAACTGTCAAAGTATGATAGTAGATATACTGATATCCTATGTTTTTTTTGTAGTACGAGTGTTAAGGGGGGGGGCGATTGTCAGCATACTCACTACCCTTAACACTCTATAATATATACATATTGTAATAGTATAATGTAGCATGACTTACTGGTTTTTATTTTATTCCAATACTATTCTATCATTATCTTACTTCCAATCTCTTTATTTTTGTTTTTCCTGGTTCCATGGCATATTCCATTTTTAAATCGGTTATTTATTTGTTTACTTTCGATTTGAACATCTTACATGTGCGTTCATGGTCGCTTTCTTCCGTCTGATTGCGATTTGCGATTTTCGCAAATCGCAACTTACGAGTAGCCGTATCTCCCTTTCGCAAAGCAGGAACGCATCCGCCCAACTCGGCAGACGCAAAGGGGGCGTTGTCCTCTGGCGATGTATAGAACGGCGAGGGGTATTTAAATCAGTTGGATTGTTTTGACTGCGGATGGTCTGACGATGTTTTGGTCTAGTAAAGGCCGTTTGTTGTCATAAATATTAGTTATGTAAGTTCAGTTGTAGTTTATCTTAAGTAGTGAAAGATGGTGTTGTCTTATGGAATATTCCTGTTAGTCGATAGCGGGAATGTGATGATAAATATGTTGCTGTCATGAACTGTGTTAACATCCAAGGGTTTTTTTTTTACTGTCTTTGAACTATTCCTGGACTTTATTTTTTCGTCATCGTCCGATTTGAAAATTTCTTCTGCCAGTTATGCCATGGTGAGTTGTTCGTTTTGCAACCTGTACCGGTCATTTGGGCTTTACTTTATGTCATGCTATTTGTTTAATTAAGTATTTTTATTGTGTCAAATATGACTTTAATTTTATAGATAACATAATTTCAGATATTACCTTTTTTTGGTTGAATCTTACCAGATATAATTTCTCTTTGTTTATTATTTCATATATACATATATTTTATTTTGAATATGTTTTTTTCTTGAAAAATAAACGTTAGTTTATATTTTAATTAAATGCTTCTTTACTGACTGTATAACGCAACCACATATTGCCAATATTTATTTTCAGGTCACCAATTTTTATTTCTCAATCTCTGCTTAAGTTTTATTTAATTTTAGAACGGTTCTGGCTTCAGAACCGATCACATACTAGGGGGGCCCCGCCCCCCTGCTCGCTATGCTCGCCAACCCCCCGCGTAATCGCTTCGCGATTCCAAATTATTGGCTACCCCTGCTTGCTGCGCTCGCCAATACCCCATGGTATGAATAAGCAGTTGCAGACCTTCCAAATGATGTGTCACACGACTGATGTTGTAAAGAAATTAAAAATGTGCCCCCCTGGGGGGCAGAGTGGGAGGCGACACAAAATACATCCATAATATGAATAAGCAGCTGCAGACCTCTCAAATGATATGTCACACGACTGGTGTTGTAAAGAAATTAAAAATGTGCCCCCCAGGGGTGCAGAGTGGGGGTGACACACAAGACACCCATAAAATGAATAAACAGTTGCAGACCTTTCAAATGATGTGTCACACAATTGGTGTTGTAAAGAAATTACAAAATGCGCCCCCTCTGAGGGTAGAGGGGGGGGGTTACACACAAGATATCCATAATATGAATAAGCAGTTGCAGACCTCTCAAATGATGTGTCACACAATTGGTGTTGTAAAGAAATTAAAAATGTGCCCCCCAGGGGGGCAGAATGGGGGATGACACACAACACATCCATAATATGAATAAGCAGTTGCAGACCTTTCAAATGATGTGTCACACAACTGGTGTTGTAAGGAAAGTAAAAATGTGACCCCCCTGGGGAGAGCAGAGTGTGGGGGTGACACATAAGACATCCATAATATGAATAAGCAGTTGCAGACCTTTCAAATCTTGTGTAACACGACTGGTGTTGTAAAGAAATTGAAAATTTGGCGAAATATTACAGTTATCGCCAAGTTGGCGTCACTTTTGACAACTAATTTTGGTCGCCAAATTTGGCGATATATCGCCAAGTTGGCGACAAACTTGGCGATTGTTGGCGATGGTAACCTTTCCTCTCTTTATGGTAACCCATACGGCGATGCATAGACGGAGCCCTTTCCTGATTGGTCTATTCGACTCATGGAAGGAGTGAACAACCCGGATTCGTTAGTTCCGGAAATCTTCCACATCAGCATCATTCCAGGAGTCATTCCTTTTAAGGCTAGTTTTTTTTTACTATAGAAGGATATCTATTTTAATTGCATATGTATAATGCATACTTTTTAAAATTAATTTGACGCTGAATATTTTCTTTGCCGTACGCAAACAGTAAGTGATCGCTTCCAATGGTAAAATAGGGGGGGGGGCAGCTTTATTGTGTTGATGGATCGTTTCAGAATTACAAAGAAATGTTTTGTTATCATTCGAAATAAATTCCATGTCCTTAGCATCCTACAAACATGTAACATATGGATATGATCAGGAGCGTCATTTGGGGGGGGGGGGGGTATTGAGGGCAATTGACGAAATGACGATCGAATGACGAAAATCGGCATTTGTATTCTATGACCTTTGACAAAATTCAAGGTATTTTTCCATGGCTATTAAGGAAATCCGAGATTTTTTTCCAGAATGAATTGTAAAATTTGCGATATTTTTCTCCAGTCGATTAACGAAATCTTTCCGCGATCTTTCAAGAAGATTTCACATTTTTTTTTCATAAGCCTTTGCAAATTTTGATATTTTTTTCCAGCGATCGTTTCATGGAACTCGGGATTTGGTGATTTTTCCGAGGCAGAATGACTAAAATGACTATTTGTTTCCGCGACCAGTGGTAAAATTTACGATATTTTTTTATAATTGTTTGAGGAGATTCGTGACTTTTTCCCCGGTGAATTGCAAAATTTCCAACACCCCCCCCCCCTCCCCCCGTCCATTCTGTTGATTGACGGAAATAACTATTTCTTTTCGTGGACATTTTTTACGATCGCTGAAAGAGATTTCTCGATTTCAACCACGACAAATTGAAAATTTTGCAATAATTTTTTTCGTGATCGTTTCAAGAAATTCACAATTTTTTTTCCCGCGATCCTTTATCAATTTTCCGTTTTTTTTTTTTTTTTTTTTTTTTTTTTTTTTTTTTACACGGCGATCGTTTTATGCAACAGTTTTTTCTCCCGGCATCCTTTGCCAAATCTCGCGAATTTTCTACGACAGATTGACGAAATTGATCTTGAAAATTATTGATTTTTTGCGTGGTTATTTGTTTAATTTCTCGATTTTTTGCGTGCTTATTTGACTAAATTCGCAATTTTTTTTTTTTTTTTTTTGTACGCGACCATTTGACGAAATTTGCTATTTCTTCCCCTTGATCGTCAGACGATATTAGTAATTTTTTTCTGCCTTTTTATGACGAAATTTGCAATGATTTTGCTGCTACCGAATGACGAAATTTGTTATGATTTTACTGCAACCAAAATGACGAAATTGCCGTTCATTTTCGCGATATTTGATAAAGTTCAATGTATTTTCCACGGTCCTTTCAGAAGATTTTTTTTTTCCGACGAATTGCCAAAATTCGCGATTTTCTTTGCTCAATCTTTTGCCGAACTTCGCGAATTTTTCTTCAGCCCATTGACGGAAATATATTTTTTTCCGTGACCACTTGTCGAAATTCGCGAGATATGTTTTTCAGAAACCGATTAATGGAATACGGTATTTGTTTCAGACATCTTTTGACGAAATTCGTAATTCTTTTTCACGATTGACTGATGAAATTTTATATTTGTTGCGTGATCGTTTGATTAAATTCTCAATTTTTTGCCCGACTATTTTACAAAATTCGCACTTTTGTTTTGATCCGCGACATTTGACGAAATTTATAATTTCCTTTAGAAAATGTTTTTCACGAAAATTAAAAAGCATTCGCGATCGCGCACATGGCTCTGCCAAAATAAATTGATAATAAATTCATAATTAAAATAAACCATTCAAAATAAATTTGGAAGATTCTATTAAAAAAATAGTTATGTGGGATATTCCTCATTTGTGTGTGGTTTGCGATATCCCACACGCATGGGTGATGCTGTTGTTCCGAATTTTCTGAAAAATTAAGTCGTTCAGTTTCGAAAAATTTTAAAAATTGGTTATTAGTCTAAAAAATCGCACTTAAAAATTTTCGTGAATTTAACAAATGGTCTCTGAAGAAACAATTTTATCAATCGTTCGCCGATAAAAAAAAAAAAAAAAAAAAAAAAAAAAAAAAAAAAACTCCAGATTTGTCAAAGAATTACGAGAGAACAGTGATTTTTGTCAAAGAAAAAGGCAAATATTACTCAAAAGAACGCAGAAAAAACACTAATTTTGTCAAAGAATCGCAGAAAAACGTGAATTTCGTCTACGAACCGCAAAAAACACAAATTTTGTGAAAGGATTGAAGAAAAAATGCAAATTTCGCTAAACAATGACGAAATAAAACGCAAATTTCGTCAGAGGGCTGCAGGAAAAATGCATAATTAGCGATAGGAGTAGCTTTCCTTTCTCGGCTGTAATATTTTAGAAAATTTGCTGTAAAAATTCTGTTCCAAAATTAAGACAATTTTTTCCGAAAATGAGAAAAAAAATTTATCATAAATCTGGTAATTTGAACATAAAATGCATCATGAATCATAAATAATCGTCGAAAAACATCAATTTCGGCAATTGTTCAAAGGAAAATTGCCAATTTCGTAAAAAGATCGCGAGAAAAATGTGAATTTAGTCAGAGGATCGCGAAAAGAACGCAAATTTTGTCAAACGACGATTAAAAAGTGAATTTCATCAATGAATCGAAAAAAACGCAAATTTCAGCAAGGGATCGCGATAAAAATGCAAATTTCATCAAATGATCATTAAAAACGTGAATTTCATCAATGAATCGGGGAAAAACGCAAATTTCAGCAAAGGACTGCATAAAAAATGGCAAATTTTGACAAAAAATCGCGAAAAATATCAAATTTCGTAAAAAAAATCGCGAAAATCGCAAATTTCGTCAAAAGATCGCGAAAATCGCAAATTTCGTCAAAAGATCGCGAAAATCGCAAATTTCGTCAAAAGATCGCGAAAAACAACAAATTTCGTCAAAATTTTGTGGGAAAAAATAACAAATTTCTTTAAAAGATCACATAAGTGCCATAGCAGATTACTCCACACACACCCTCTCTGTTCAGAAAATTTGCTGTGAATTTCATTTTTATTTCTTCTTTTAAATCCAGAATTACTCTTTTGTGATTTTTAGATTTTTAACTTATTATTATTCAGAACAACATCTGCTTGCATGGTTCTAATTCTGCGTTTCAAATAAAACTTTGCCTCCGTCCCTCCAAGAAACTCTTAAAATGGAATGGAAAGTGTGTTGGCGTGTTGGCGATGACCTGGAAGAAGTTTAAAGTTTTTACTGCTATGTTTCCTGGTCATTGTTAGGCCCGCTATACACCAGGGAGACATCATGGATGTATTATTAATAATACATCCATGAGAGACATGCGTCAAAAATCGTGCAACAGACGCAGTCAAACCAGTTTTTCCTTTGTTATCAGGGTGAAATTGTCGCATGTCGCACGTTTTTTCGTTCAATGTCTCACTGGTGTTTGGCGAGCCTTACGCATGATGCTTTTCATCGTGAAAGAATCAAACTATAACTGAAGCACTAGAAACTTATTTTCTGAATAACTTGCTTTCTGATTTGAATAAATCACTATATTCTTTATTCAGTGATTTAGGCACAAGCGAAAACTCTAAAATAAGATGTGAACTTCATAAAATCCTTTTAGTTATTATGGATAAATTTTTCCTTAATTTTTTTAAGTAAGTATGCGACTATTTTAGATTTTAGACACTATTTTTGAACAAATGCTACTATTTTGGCTACTATTTTCTTCGTTGTAGGCTACTAAAGCTACTATTTTCAGTGTCATTTGGCTGTGGCCAGCCCTGTGATGGCGATTTCTGAAATTCGGTTTTCAAAAATGTTATGCATTTGGCATTTCCATATGGTTCAATTAAACATCTGATTTTAACTTATTAAATACATGAACTTATTATACAGTACATGATACTTCAATTTTATATCAATTGCCGAAAAGATTTTTAACGTCTTGAGGCATTTGATTTCAGATTAAGCATGCGCTCACCATGACGCTCACTTTGTTGTAATTCATTGTTTGGTGTTATCATCTAGTGTCCATAAAAAAAGTTACATGGATAGATAAAGTTTTTGACTGGTGGTGTTTTGAGGTTCTAGCAGTGACGTAAGCAACCGGGGAGGGGGCGCCCCGGGTGACACCCAGTCTCTTTTAGAAAATCCGTGTACATATAATCTTATAAGATAAAAAAGAATTTTAAAATAAAATGAAAACTCTAGCGTTTGGCGCAACAGAGTTAATTTTCTTTTCTTTGAGAACGTGAAAATTTTCTAAATAAGATATGCACCAGAGAACACAGTGGCGCAGCCAGAATTCGGCTCTGGGGGGGGGGGGGATAGAGTTGCTTCAGGGGTGATTCTGGTAGAATTTTTTTTTTCGGAAATTCGCATCGCATTTTCGGAAATCGATGGGGGAGGGCAGGATTCCGCGAGTTAACCCCCCCCCCCCTGCGAAGAGGGTTTATCTGCGATCTTCAGACGAAATGGGCGTTTTCCCGCGACCTTCAGACGAAATCATCGATTTATTTGCGATATTTTAGCAAAATCGGTGGTTTTCCGCGATTTTTTGACGAAATCGGCGGTTTTCCGTGACCTCTAGACGAAATTAGCGATTTATCTGCGATATTTTAGCAAAATCGGCGATTTATTGCGCTCTTTTGTCGAAATCGGCGGTTTTTCCGCGATCTTTTGACGAAATCGGTGTTTTTCAGCGTGCCTTTTTATGAAATAGGCGTTTTTTTTCGACGATCTTTTGACAAAATTTGCAATTTTACGCGATCTTTTCTTGAAAATGGCGTTTTATCCCCGCGGTCTTTCAACGAAATCGGCGTTTTTTCCGTGATCTTTTGATGAAATATTTTTAAGCAATCTTTTATCGAAAACGGCGTTTTTTCCCCCGATTTTTTAACGAAATGGGCATTATATCAGAAATCTTTAGACGGAATCGACGTTTTCCCCGCAATCTTCAGACGAAATCAGCGTTTTATCTGCGATATTTGGTGAAATGGCCGTTTTTTCCGCGATCCGCACAGGAAATCCGCGTTTTTCGGCGATCTTTTGACAAAGTTCGTTGACCAAAACATTGTCGAAATTGTCGTTTTTTCACGAAATATTGACGAAATGTGTGCTTTTTCGGCGATAATTTCACGAAATTTGCATTTTTCCGCGGTTGTTTTATTCGCGCGCAAAACCGTACAAGTTGGCAACTATGCGAATTAATAACCCAATTTCAAATTTCCGGAAGAAGATGTCTTAAATTTTCGGACGAGAATTACCCCCGAGTTGTTTATAAATAAACAATGTCGCCGTCTTTTTTTTTTTTTTTTTTTTTTATAAATAAATTAGTTAACGAGTTATAAGCGATTTTGATCGCATGGCAACCATTTTTTGTCCTTTTTGTTGCTACTACGTCGTAAATTCGTTTCAAATCATCCACTGTGGGAATCGTCTTCTGAAAGATCTTATCAAAAAATGAAGAACATTTCTCAGTTACATAGCTTTTTAATCATGATATCTACTTGCTTGAATCTAGAAAAAAGAAATATCGGAAAAAAGTGACAAACTACAAAAGTGGAAAAAAAAATGACATGGAAAAAAAGTTACCTGAAAAAAGGGACAAGATAAAAATGTTACCTTAAAAAAAGTGACAAGGAATTGATTTTGGGGATTTATTTTAGATTTTGGGGATTTATTGACTAAGTATGGAAGGGTGGGAGGTCGGGGGTGGGCTCTTAATTTAAGTGAATGGTTTTTTCATGCTGAATTAACTGCTTTGATTAAATTTTTGGATATACGTCCATACTGAAAAAATGCTTGCCTGATTAGTTCTGGAAACGGACGATTACCCCCCCCCCCCGCTCTTTTGCCCTAAATTAGATGAATGGTTTTTAAGCAGAATTATCCAACGTGTGTCAAACCTTGGATATAGGTTCTTTCTGATAAGGCTTATATATAGTATTGTGGTGCCGCGCCCTGAGTTTCTCTTTACTAAGTTGGTTTATTTGTTAAGTTCATCAATAACACATTTTTAATTCCTCAAGTTCTTTATTAGAACCATAGATCAATTATTAAAAAAAAAATAAATAAATAAAACGACATTACAACTACATAGGAGCCACACTCCGATATTACATTTCGCTTAGCACGTCTAAGCCATCTTACATCAATGTACTTTCTTGTACATTACTAGAACATGTCTTTCTTCCAACTACTTTCCTTCCCTCTCGATGCTCAATAATCCCAGTGTCCCCCTCAGCTCATTGCCACTAGACCAGTGCAATTATTTTCTAGGCATGTCCTTTGAGGTCAATAGCAGCTGTTCTTAACAGCTTTTGAATGAAGATACTTTCGACTCTGCATACCTTTTCACAATAAGACTTCGCTATCTATCTTCTGCCACGATTAAAGTTGTCAGTACGTCGTCACAGTATATAATCCCTGAAGAATTTTGGGAGTTTAATGGTTAAGTATAGAGGGTGCATGGGAGATAACCTCTCTTAAATTAAATAAATGGCTTTTTACGCAGAGTTATCTGATTTGTATCAAATTTTGAATGTAGGTTTATTAAGATAAGGGGTATCCCTGGTTAGTTATGGGGATCTTTTACTAATCAAAAAGGGAGGGCGCGATTATTTCCCCCCTTAAATTAGATAAATTGTTTTTTATGCACAATTATCCGATGTATTTCAAATTTTGGCTATAGGTTCTTTCTCATAAAGTGAATCCCTGAATAGTTTTAAGTGTTTGTTTATATATCCTCAATAGCTGTTTGCATTTAAAACTGTGATTTGTGTTGCTGCATAGCATTTTTCAGTATTCTATAAATATCGTAACAAAGAGAAAAATATCCTGTTTTTCTTAAAATCGTTTATTTATTTATTTAAATCTGTTTTTATTTTTTTAAACGTTCAAACCTGAAGATCTATCAAGAACTACAGGTTTTTAAACAATTAACTTTCTAATTACTAACATAAGCTAGTAATGAATAAAACTATTTTTATTACTACAAATTAATGAATTCACTAGTTCATTCGTTCGTGACATACAATATAGTTTGTACATTAAAATTTTCTAACATATATATTTTTAATGTTTTATATTATATTTTGTGATGCGTAATATGGGACATTACTTAGTAAAAATCCAGTTTTAAATGATAAATATTTGGCGTAAATTAAAATGACAATTACAACAAATGATTTAGTATATTACTTTTTATTACAAATAAAAAAAATAAATAAATAAACCAGTTTTAAATGCAAAATTAATGGAAATTAATCATTATAAGAAAAAAGGTAAAATATGTTATAATGTTTTCTAACATAATAATTTTCAATCATTAAATTAAAAAATAAAGAAAATTTGTTCTTATTTGTTATTTGCGTTCAGTTGCATTCAACTCGCTTTTTTTATGTTACTTGAATATTTTTGTGGCAAACCTTTACCGGGAAATCCCCTGATCGACAAATTTCCTAAAAGACTAGTCGCCCGCGATATCTACCGGACGTCCCCCTCCGTCGAATGGGGAAAGCAAGCTTCTTTCCCCGAAAGAGTTTCCTGAATTGACTGCTGCATCCTTCCCTATTTTAACTATATTCATTAGTTTATACGCCTTACCATAATGAAACTACATCCAAAATTTGAAGCAAATCGGATAATTCTGCTTAAAAAGCCATTTACGTAATTTAAGTGGTGTTATCCCCAGTTCCCCCTCTATACTTAGTCATTAAGCCCTTAAAACTATTTAGGGATCCACTTTATGAGAAAAAACTTATATAAAAAATTTGACATGCATCGGATAATTATGCATAAAAACAATTTATCTAATTTAAGGGGGGGGGGATAATCGTCCGTTTCTAAATTTATACTTAGCAAAAGAACCTCATAACTAATCCGGAATACGCCTTCTCATAAAGAACCTACATTCAAAATTTGAAGCAAATCGGATAATTCTGCATAAAAGCTATTTATTTAATTTAAAGGGAGTTATCCTCTGTTTTTGCCTTTATACTTAGCCATTAAACCCTTAAAACTATTCAGGGATTCACCTTATCAGAAAGAACCTATATTTAAAAGTTGAAATACATCGAATAATTCTGCATAAAAACCGATTTATCTAATTTGAGGGGGAAATAATTGCTTGCCCCCCCTCCTTTATAATAAGGAAAAGAACCCCGTAACTAATCAGAGATACGTTTTATCATAATGAACCTATGTCCAGAATTCGAAGCAAATCGGATAATTCTGCGTGAAAAGCCATTTATTTAATTTAAGAGGGATTATCCCCCGTCCCCCTCCCCTTTGTACTCAGTCATTAAACTCTTAAAACTATTCAGGGATTCACCTTATCAGAAAGAATCTATATCTAAAATTTGAAATACATCAGATAATTTTGCATAAAAACCGATCTATCTAATTTGTGGGGGGAGGGGGTGGTAATTGACCATCATCCCTTTATAATAAGCAAAAGAACCCTATAACTAATCAGAGATACGTCTTATCATAATGAACCTATGTCCGAAATTCTAAACGAATCGGATAAATCTGCGTAAAACTCTATTAATTTAATTTGAGGGGTTACGGATGGGGTGGGGGGGGGGGGGTTATCATATGTCCAAAAACTGAACCAAAACATTTAATTCATCACGAAAAACCCGTTTACCTAAATTAAGAGCCTCCCCCTGATTCCCCCTAAATACTTAACCAATGAATCCTCAAAATCAATAATGAATTCCCAAAATCAATAATAAATTCCCACAATCAATTCTATGTCCCTTTTTTCCGCTTTTGTAGTTTATGTCACTTATTTTCCGATAACTGTTTTTCCGGTAACTTTTTTTCCATTTACCCACTTGCCTGTTTCGGGCGTTTTTTAAATAAGAATTAATATTAATTAAAAAACTGTCTGAAAGTAGTCCCTTTAAAGTAGTAGTAAGTAGAAAGTAGTTAGAAATTTGGCGCGCCCTAAATACCGCCCCCCCCTTTCGCACGCGCTGTTAATATCTTTCCAGAAACACAAATATAAACGAATTACTATATACTTTCCAAACATACCTGGATTTCAAGAATGCTTGAAGGAATTCGAAAGATTTTAAAAAAATGATCTCTTATATCCATCTTATTCATAATTTTCTTCTCTGAAGAGGATTTAATATCCGTAGCGAAACGCACAATAAAGAGAAACCTTAGCACTAAAGCAACTAACAACAGAATGTTTGTGGAATTAAGTCTGTCCTTCAAAGCATGCGAGCATGCGTTTTTCCTGGAATTCGAGAGTCCAGTCCCGTTTCCAAAAAATACCAAGAAACAGATGCAACTAATTAAGACCTCCCCCCCCCTCCCCCAATGGTGCATTATTGAAAAACCCGAGACGGCATTGGCAGCGACAGGAAATGATCATTCCTTTTAGCCTTCGGCTGATTTCCAATTAGTATAAATGAATGCCGGCCTTTTCCGAAATGAGTGACCGATTTTTAATACTGATACTGTTACTATGTGCTTTCCCCATTTTTCAAAGAAAATACATTACTGCCGTTTAAACGAGTCAAATTTTTAAATAAAATTTGATTCAATAAAGCGGCAGATTTCGAGAACAAAACAAATAAAATTCTAACTTTAGTTTTGTTTTTTATGATTCGGTTGATATAAATGGAAAATTTTGTCGTGGCTCTGGGGGGAGGGGGGGGGAATCCCCTCGCTGCGCCACTGGAGAACAAAATCCAACCTATCCAACGAATGGATTAGCGAAGCAAACTTTAAAAGAAAAACTTATCGTCTACATTTAGACACCCCATTGACTTATGCGGATTATGGTTGAGTGATGAAATACTCCTGTTGTTTTTTTATGCAGGAGGACAAAAGATAAATAATGAATGGTATGATAATTTGTTATAATAACGTAGATTTGTGATTGAAAAAATATGACATATGGGGCGGGGGGAAAGATGACACCCTGGCAAATGGGGGTGACACCATTTACATCCGCCCAGGGTGTTACCCATTCTAACTACGCCACTGGCACTGGGTTCTAGCTCTAGGGGTCATTATCGGTGTCTGGCATGGAACTAAGAATATGAACTTGTTCTTTGTTTGTTTGAACTTGTTATGAATATGTTCTTTCTTAGTTTCATGGTGTCAGGCACTTCCTTTACATAGAAAAAAAAAAAAAAAAAAAAAAAAAAATCCAATGCTCGCTCTCCCAAACGTTAAAATATTGTTACTTATTTTTATTGTCTGTTAAGAATCACAAAGTCGAAATTAAAATGATCATCAAATGTAATTAAAAAAATTGTTTATTAAACATTTAAAAATAAGCATAAATAATAATAAACTAGTTGGATGTGCCAATCCCAAAACTTTCTTCTATCTCATACGTAAATTTTAATATTTTTAAAAAATAGTTTGCTTCAATCAATCGGAGTAAAAACGAATTTCCGTCTCTACACGAGCCGATGACCAATAGAATAATAGGCAGTTTTTTATTTTTTAATTCAAGGAGGACCTATTTGCCTTACCAAAAAATAATTATATAAAAAAATTTTAGTTCAGTTCTAAGACTAACTTCATACACTTTTAGGTGGTGCAATATTGAAAATGGCATAAAATTGGCTATTGCAGCGTCCCCAGCGGCGGATTTATGAAGTGAGGGCAGAGCCGTCCCTAGCAAAGGCGAGGCCGGGTGCGAGAACTTTTGCGAGGCCTTTTTCTTCTAGAGTCTCATATCGAATCAGGGCTGCAACTAGAGGGGTGCCAGGGGGTGGTTGGCACAGCCCCCCATCCTAAAACATTTTGGGCCTTTTCTGGAAAAGATTCTAAAGTCATTAAAGGAATTTCTGTTCCAAAAATCTAAATGAAATTCTGTTAAAAAAATCGAATTTAGTTTTGAGGCCCATGTTTTGCAGAAGTACTAAATTGTAGCATTTGTACAAAAAGTACAAATTAGTGTGTTTCACTTGCACATCCTTTTTGCATATATGAAACTAAGAGGATGCATAATTTTGAACTAACTGAACACTTGAATTTTTCATTCTGCATTCTATTTTTTAATTAGCATAAAATGAAGTTATTACAAACCGTTTAATAAGAAACATAGTGCTTAAAATGTGCTTGTGCGTGCGTTTGTCAGAGAGAGAAAGAGAGAGAAATGAGCCCCTCTCCTTACATTTTCTTGGATTCCCATGACTATGTGGAACAAAATTTGAAAATTTTATTCCAAATATTCTGTAACAATGAGGCAGCATGTTCACAAAACTAAACTATGGAAACTAAACGACTACAAGGAATATTTTTTGCTTTCGAATATCCGCGTCTAACATTTGATTGATAGAAGTTTTACATTTTATAAATAACCATTTTTAAATATCTAAATTTAATCATAAAATAAATAACTTGCAGAAATTAAAAAAAAAATGTTTAGATATTTAAAAATTTAATTGTTTTTCTTTTTTCTTTTTCTTTTATCCCAGCGCGAGGCCTTTCTAGGCGCGAGGCCCTGTGCGACCGCACCTTTCGCACACCCCTAAGGACGGCTCTGAGTGAGGGGCCCCTCTCACTGGAACTTTTTGGGGCCCTTCCAAATTGAAAAATTGGGTACATTTATAATTTAAAAATAATAGATATTAAAAACTTAATTATAATAATTACTTACAAATTAATTAAAATGTATTCAAATCGTTAAAGATTAAATGCACAAAATTAATTTAATGGTCAAATTACATACTAAGGCGGATAAATGTGTTAAAATTACGTATCTTATTTTTCTTTTCATCTTTAGCACTTTCCAAGAAAATCGAAAAGTTGTTATGCATTTTGTTTGTTTATCCGTCCTCTGGCCGTCTGTCCACGCTCCAACTCCCATAAATATATTCGGATTTTAATGCAATTAATAAAGCTGATCACCAAATCTTGTTTTTATTGCATATGAAGTATGTACAATTAATAATTCATTTACAGAAAAAATTGAAAAAATCCGATTGCATTATTAAAAAAAAAAAAAAAAAAAAAATTGTTTGCAAAGTATTTTAATGACATTACGCTATTTTAAATGCATAAATTACTGAATATTATTGATATAAATTACTGAATTTCTCTATGATTACGTTAAAACACAGCATTCTTAGCATTTTTACTTTCTTCTATCTTTACAAGAAGAAAGTATTGGATTCATGAAAATTTTAGACTTCCGGTTTTCGACAGATTTATACTTTTTAGAAGGTCCTGAACACGTTTTGACTATTTTTAGAAAATGTATGTCTGTGAGTCTGTCAGTCAGTCTGTCTGTATGTGACAAAAAATTTGTGGGCGCTCTATCTCAAGAACTAATGCTCGAAATTTCATAAAATTTTATATTCAGTTAGACTTTGATATGAATTAGTGCCTATTGGTTTTTGGTGTAAATTGGCCTGCAGGTGGCGCTGCTATACTACGTTTTTCATGATTTTAATGATTGCTATATCTCAAGAACTAATGCACAGAATTTCACCAAACTTCAGATTCTGTGAGATCTTGATATACATAAACGCTGATTAAGTTTTGGTGTAAATTGGCCTGCAGGTGGCGCTGCTATGCCACGTCTTTCATGATTTTCATGATAGCTATATCTCTAGAACTAATGCACAGAATTTCACCAAACTTCAGAATCCGCAGTACCTTGAGATACATTGCCACTGATAAGTTTTTGATGTGAACTGCCCAATAGGTGGCGCTGCTATGCTACATTTTGCACGATTTTTGCGATAGCTATATCTCAAGAACTAATGCAGGGAACTTCATCAAATTTCAGATTCTGTTACACTAGAATATATAACATAATTAGACGCTGATTACATTTTGGTATAAACCTCACAACAGGTGGCGCTGCTATGCTACGTTTTTCATGATTTTCACGATAGCTATATCTCAAGAACTAATTCACAGAATTTAACCAAACTTCAGATTCCGGGAGACCTTGAGATATATAGACGCTGATTAGGATTTTGTGTGAATTGCCCAATAGGTGGCGCTGCTATGCTACATCTTGTACGTTTTTTGCGATAGCTATATCTCAAGAACTAATGCAGAGAACTTCATGAAATTTCAGATTCTGGTACACTATAATATATAACATAATTAGACGCTGATCACATTTTGGTATAAATCTCACAGCAGGTGATGCTGCTATGCTACGTTTTTCATGATTTTCACGATAGCTATATCTCAAGAACTAATGCACAGAATCGCGATGGCTGCGCCCCCTTCCGGCGGAATATTTCAAAATTGAAGGAAGACCTGCTTGCCACAGCCAGAAACATTCACAAAAAATTTGGTTCATTTCCATGCATAACTTCATACACTTTTTGATGGTAGAATGGCGACATACACACAGACACACGGCCTACAGACATTTTGTAAAAAAAAAACAAGTTTTTTGGAATCTCTGACCCCTAAAACGTGTAAATCCGTCGAAAAACGGAAGTCGAAAAGTATTTCGATTACAATACTTTCTTCTATTGAAGATAGAAGAAAGTAAAAAAAAAAAACTAATGCGATGGTTGAGAGGTTGGTAAAGTTTTAACAATTTGTTTGAGTTCCAAAATTGATAAAGGGATTGGTGGAGGTAGATTGGTTGATGAAAGTGATTAAATATAAATATGACTTTCCGTATCGGTGACGTCAGAAGATGAATCTGACTGTCGCTATCCGCTTGTAGCAGACAGAAATCCTTCTATAGTAAAAAAAAACTAGCCTTAAAAGGAATGACTCCTGGAATGATGCTGATGTGGAAGATTTCCGGAAATAACGAATCCGGGTTGTCCACTCCTTCCATGAGTCGAATAGACCAATCAGGAAAGGGCTCCGTCTATGCATCGCCATATGGGTTACCATAAAGAGAGGAAAGGTTACCATCGCCAACAATCGCCAAGTTTGTCGCCAACTTGGCGATATATCGCCAAATTTGGCGACCAAAATTAGTTGTCAAAAGTGACGCCAACTTGGCGATAACTGTAATATTTCGCCAAATTTTTAATTTCTTTACAACATCAGTCGTTTGATACATCATTTGAGAGGTTTGCAACTGCTTATTCATTTAAAGGATGTCTTGTGTGTTATCCCCCATTCTGCTCCCCAGGGGGGACACATTTTTAATTTCTTTACAACACCAGTCGTGTTACACAAGATATGAAAGGTCTGCAACTGCTTATTCATATTATGGATGTCTTGTGTGTCCCCCCACACTCTGCTCTCCCCAGGGGGGTCACACTTTTAATTTCTTTACAACACCAATTGTGTGACACATCATTTGAGAGGTCTACAACTGCTTATTCATATTATGGATATCTTGTGTGTAACCCCCCCCCCCCTCTGCCCTCAGAGGGGCGCATTTTGTAATTTTTTTACAACACCAATTGTGAAACACATCATTTGAAAGGTCTGCAACTGTTTATTCATTTTATGGATGTCTTGTGTGTCACCCCCACTCTGCCCCCCAGGGGGGCATATTTTTAATTTCTTTACAACACCAGTCGTGTGACGCATCATTTGAAAGGTCTGCAACTGCTTATTCATACCATGGGATATTGGTGAGCGCAGCAAGCAGGGGTAGCCAATAATTTGGAATCGCGAAGCGATTACGCGGGGGGTTGGCGAGCATAGCGAGCAGGGGGGCGGGGCCCCCCTAGTGCTATAAATAAAAATAAATTGCTGACGTGTGACCACGTCTTGATAAAAACTATATGGTAGACACTGTATATCGCCAAATTCTTCGCCAGTTGTTGGCGATGTCTTTAGGGTTATAGGTTTTGATCACATGACATTATTATTTATTTACAAATAGTTACGCTATGGAGCTGAATGTTTTCTAAATGAGAATAAGATGTGAATTTTGTTTTGAAACTAACTATCTTCATTTATATTTCCATTGTATAAATATATAACTTTTCCCTCTAAATTTTAACTAACATTTAATAAAGTAAAATCATAAAAAGAAATACAACTTTTCTTTATATGTTATATTTTGCTCTTTATGTTTCTGGCTGATTATTTTATTCAAAATTGGTCACATATTATTTTATAAATGCTTTAAAAAATAAAAATATGTATGTCATGAACTAAATGAAAGTTTTTCAAATATTAGTATTTTGTAATACCTTTATACAAAATTATTTCTAATACTCTATTTGAAAGTATATGTTTTTTATATATTTATTTTATTATCTTTAGATTTTTTTTTTTCTTCCGCTGTGCTATGATTTTTCTGAATGGAACATGTTAAATTTTATGTATTTAATTTTGTTTATTTATGTATGTTTTTCGATTTTACAATTTTCCTTAGTTTATGCAAAAAGGATTATTTAACCGAAATTTAAAAAGGAAATTTTAAACCTCCAAAACACATTTTCAATTCATTGTTCATTAATGTATAGTCCTTAAAAAATATTTAAATAAGTCAACACTTAGTCATTCATTGTTTAAAATAATTTTACTAGCATTAATATGTATATTGTATATTAATAATATGTATTAATATGTTATTATGTTATGTTATTGTGTTATTAATATGTTATATACATATGTTATAACATATGTATATTATATATGTTGTATACTAGCATTAATATGTATATTTTAGAATTCAATGTATAACTTTTAAAGTAAAGAAGTAACTTTTAAAGTAAAGTAACTTTTAAGTAAGATTCACTGCGTTTTGAATTTAATACTTACGAACTCATATTTTGATTTGAACTGTATTCGACAATTTAGACTTTATTCGAATGAATTTAGCCTGCAATCTTAGATATTATGATGTTATGCATCGTCCTCAATAGCTGTTTGCATTTAAAACTGTGATTTGTGTTGCTTCATAGCATTTTTCAGTATTCTATAAATATCGTAACAAAGAGAAAAATATCCTGTTTTTCTTAAAATCGTTTATTTATTTATTTAAATCTGTTTTTATTTTTTTAAACGTTCAAACCTGAAGATCTATCAAGAACTACAGGTTTTTAAACAATTAACTTTCTAATTACTAACATAAGCTAATAATGAATAAAACTATTTTTATTACTACAGATTAATGAATTCACTAGTTCATTCGTTCGTGACATACAATATAGTTTGTACATTAAAATTTTCTAACATATATATTTTTAATGTTTTATATTATATTTTGTGATGCGTAATATGGGACATTACTTAGTAAAAATCCAGTTTTAAATGATAAATATTTGGCGTAAATTAAAATGACAATTACAACAAATGATTTAGTATATTACTTTTTTCACAAATAAAAAAAATAAATAAATAAACCAGTTTTAAATGCAAAATTAATGGAAATTAATCATTATAAGAAAAAAGGTAAAATGTGTTATAATGTTTTCTAACATAATAATTTTCAATCATTAAATTAAAAAATAAAGAAAATTTGCTTTTATTTGTTATTTGCGTTCAGTTGCATTCAACTCGCTTTTTTATGTTACTTGAATATTTTTGTGGCAAACCTTTACCGGGAAATCCCCTGATCGACAAATTTCCTAAAAGACTAGTCGCCCGCGATATCTACCGGACGTCCCCCTCCGTCGAATGGGAAAGCAAGCTTCATTCCCCGAAAGAGTTTCCTGAATGGACTGCTGCATCCTTCCCTATTTTAACTATATTCATTAGCTTATACGCCTTACCATAATGAAACTACATCCAAAATTTGAAGCAAATCGGATAATTCTGCTTAAAAAGCCATTTACGTAATTTAAGTGGTGTTATCCCCAGTTCCCCTCTATACTTAGTCATTAAGCCCTTAAAACTATTTAGGGATCCACTTTATGAGAAAAAACTTATATCAAAAATTTGACATGCATCGGATAATTACGCATAAAAACAATTTATCTAATTTAAGGGGGGGGGGGATAATCGTCCGTTTCTAAATTTATACTTAGCAAAAGAACCTCATAACTAATCCGGAATACGCCTTCTCATAAAGAACCTACATTCAAAATTTGAAGCAAATCGGATAATTCTGCATAAAAGCTATTTATTTAATTTAAGGGGAGTTATCCTCTGTTTTTGCCTTTATACTTAGCCATTAAACCCTTAAAACTATTCAGGGATTCACCTTATCAGAAAGAACCTATATTTAAAAGTTGAAATACATCGAATAATTCTGCATAAAAACCGATTTATCTAATTTGAGGGGGAAATAATTGCTTGCCCCCCCTCCTTTATAATAAGGAAAAGAACCCCGTAACTAATCAGAGATACGTTTTATCATAATGAACCTATGTCCAGAATTCGAAGCAAATCGGATAATTTTGCGTGAAAAGCCATTTATTTAATTTAAGAGGGATTATCCCCCGTCCCCCTCCCCTTTGTACTCAGTCATTAAACTCTTAAAACTATTCAGGGATTCACCTTATCAGAAAGAATCTATATCTAAAATTTGAAATACATCAGATAATTTTGCATAAAAACCGATCTATCTAATTTGTGGGGGGAGGGGTGGTAATTGACCATCATCCCTTTATAATAAGCAAAAGAACCCTATAACTAATCAGAGATACGTCTTATCATAATGAACCTATGTCCGAAATTCTAAGCGAATCGGATAAATCTGCGTAAAAATCTATTAATTTAATTTGAGGGGTTACGGATGGGGTGGGGGGGGGGGGAGTTATATGTCCAAAAACTGAACCAAAACATTTAATTCAGCACGAAAAACTCATTTACCTAAATTAAGAGCCTTCCCCTGATTCCCCCTAAATACTTAACCAATGAATCCTCAAAATCAATAATGAATTCCCAAAATCAATAATAAATTCCCAAAATCAATTCTATGTCCCTTTTTTTCCGCTTTTGTAGTTTATGTCACTTTTTTTCCGATAACTGTTTTTCCGGTAACTTTCTTTCCATTTACCCACTTGCCTGTTTCGGGCGTTTTTTAAATAAGAATTAATATTAATTAAAAAATTGTCTGAAAGTAGTCCCTTTAAAGTAGTAGTAAGTAGAAAGTAGTTAGAAATTTGGCGCGCCCTAAATCTCTGCGCCCGGGGCGACCGCCCTCTCCCCCCCCCCCTTTCGCACGCGCTGTTAATATCTTTCCAGAAACAGAAATATAAACGAATTACTATATACTTTCCAAACATACCTGGATTTCAAGAATGCTTGAAGGAATTCGAAAGATTAAAAAAAAATGATCTCTTATATCCATCTTATTCATAATTTTCTTCTCTGAAGAGGATTTAATATCCGTAGCGAAACGCACAATAAAGAGAAACCTTAGCACTAAAGCAACTAACAACAGAATGTTTGTGGAATTAAGTCTGTCCTTCAAAGCATGCGAGCATGCGTTTTTCCTGGAATTCGAGAGTCCAGTCCCGTTTCCAAGAAGTACCAGGAAACAGATGAAACTAATTAAGAACCCCCCCCCCCCTCCCCCAATGGTGCATTATTGAAAAACCCGAGACGGCATTGGCAGCGACAGGAAATGATCATTCCTTTTAGCCTTCGGCTGATTTCCAATTAGTATAAATGAATGCCGGCCTTTTCCGAAATGAGTGACCGATTTTTAATACTGATACTGTTACTATGTGCTTTCCCCATTTTTCAAAGAAAATACATTACTGCCGTTTAAACGAGTCAAATTTTTAAATAAAATTTGATTCAATAAAGCGGCAGATTTCGAGAACAAAACAAATAAAATTCTAACTTTAGTTTTGTTTTTTATGATTCGGTTGATAAAAATGGAAAATTTTGTCGTGGCTCGGGGGGGGGGGGGGGGTCCCCTCGCTGCGCCACTGGAGAACAAAATCCAACCTATCCAACGAATGGATTAGCGAAGCAAACTTTAAAAGAAAAACTTATCGTCTACATTTAGACACCCCATTGACTTATGCGGATTATGGTTGAGTGATGAAACACTCCTGTTGTTTTTTTTATGCAGGAGGACAAAAGATAAATAATGAATGGTATGATAATTTGTTATAATAACGTAGATTTGTGATTGAAAAAATGTGACATATGGGGCGGGGGGAAAGATGACACCCTGGCAAATGGGGTTTACACCATTTACATCCGCCCAGAGTGTTACCCATTCTAACTACGCCACTGGCACTGGGTTCTAGCTCTAGGGGTCATTATCGGTGTCTGGCATGGAACTAAGAATATGAACTTGTTCTTTGTTTGTTTGAACTTGTTATGAATATGTTCTTTCTTAGTTTCATGGTGTCAGGCACTTCCTTTACATAGAAAAAAAAAATCCAATGCTCGCTCTCCCAAACGTTAAAATATTGTTACTTATTTTTATTGTCTGTTAAGAATCACAAAGTCGAAATTAAAATGATCATCAAATGTAATTAAAAAAATTGTTTATTAAACATTTAAAAATAAGCATAAATAATAATAAACTAGTTGGATGTGCCAATCCCAAAACTTTCTTCTATCTCATACGTAAATTTTAATATTTTTAAAAAATAGTTTGCTTCAATCAATCGGAATAAAAACGAATTTCCGTCTCTACACGAGCCGATGACCAATAGAATAATAGGCAGTTTTTTATTTTTTAATTCAAGGAGGACCTATTTGCCTTACCAAAAAATAATTATATAAAAAAATTTTAGTTCAGTTCTAAGACTAACTTCATACACTTTTAGGTGGTGCAATATTGAAAATGGCATAAAATTGGCTATTGCAGCGTCCCCAGCGGCGGATTTATGAAGTGAGGGGCCTCTCTCACTGGAACTTTTTGGGGCCCTTCCAAATTGAAAAATTGGGTACATTTATAATTTAAAAATAATAGATATTAAAAACTTAATTATAATAATTACTTACAAATTAATTAAAATGTATTCAAATCGTTAAAGATTAAATGCACAAAATTAATTTAATGGTCAAATTACATACTAAGGCGGATAAATGTGTTAAAATTACGTATCTTATTTTTCTTTTCATCTTTAGCACTTTCCAAGAAAATCGAAAAGTTGTTATGCATTTTGTTTGTTTATCCGTCCTCTGGCCGTCTGTCCACGCTCCAACTCCCATAAATATATTCGGATTTTAATGCAATTAATAAAGCTGATCACCAAATCTTGTTTTTATTGCATATGAAGTATGTACAATTAATAATTCATTTACAGAAAAAATTGAAAAAATCCGATTGCATTATTTAAAAAAAAAAAAAAAAAAAAAAAAAAAAAAAAAAATTGTTTGCAGAGTATTTTAATGACATTACGCTATTTTAAATGCATAAATTACGGAATATTATTGATATAAATTACTGAATTTCTCTATGATTACGTTAAAACACAGCATTCTTAGCATTTTTACTTTCTTCTATCTTTACAAGAAGAAAGTATTGGATTCATGAAAATTTTCGACTTCCGGTTTTCGGCAGATTTATACTTTTTAGAAGGTCCTGAACACGTTTTTACTATTTTTAGAAAATGTATGTCTGTGAGTCTGTCAGTCAGTCTGTCTGTATGTGACAAAAAATTTGTGGGCGCTCTATCTCAAGAACTAATGCTCGAAATTTCATAAAATTTTATATTCAGTTAGACTTTGATATGAATTAGTGCCTATTGGTTTTTGGTGTAAATTGGCCTGCAGGTGGCGCTGCTATACTACGTTTTTCATGATTTTAATGATTGCTATATCTCAAGAACTAATGCACAGAATTTCACCAAACTTCAGATTCTGTGAGATCTTGATATACATAAACGCTGATTAAGTTTTGGTGTAAATTGGCCTGCAGGTGGCGCTGCTATGCCACGTCTTTCATGATTTTCATGATAGCTATATCTCTAGAACTAATGCACAGAATTTCACCAAACTTCAGATTCCGCAGTACCTTGAGATACATTGCCACTGATAAGTTTTTGATGTGAACTGCCCAATAGGTGGCGCTGCTATGCTACATTTTGCACGATTTTTGCGATAGCTATATCTCAAGAACTAATGCAGGGAACTTCATCAAATTTCAGATTCTGTTACACTAGAATATATAACATAATTAGACGCTGATTACATTTTGGTATAAACCTCACAACAGGTGGCGCTGCTATGCTACGTTTTTCATGATTTTCACGATAGCTATATCTCAAGAACTAATTCACAGAATTTAACCAAACTTCAGATTCCGGGAGACCTTGAGATATATAGACGCTGATTAGGATTTTGTGTGAATTGCCCAATAGGTGGCGCTGCTATGCTACATCTTGTACGTTTTTTGCGATAGCTATATCTCAAGAACTAATGCAGAGAACTTCATGAAATTTCAGATTCTGGTACACTATAATATATAACATAATTAGACGCTGATCACATTTTGGTATAAATCTCACAGCAGGTGACGCTGCTATGCTACGTTTTTCATGATTTTCACGATAGCTATATCTCAAGAACTAATGCACAGAATCGCGATGGCTGCGCCCCCTTCCGGCGGAATATTTCAAAACTGAAGGAAGACCTGCTTGCCACAGCCAGAAACATTCACAAAAAATTTGGTTCATTTCCATGCATAACTTCATACACTTTTTGATGGTAGAATGGCGACATACACACAGACACACGGCCTACAGACATTTTGTAAAAAAAAACAAGTTTTTTGGAATCTCTGACCCCTAAAACGTGTAAATCCGTCGAAAAACGGAAGTCGAAAAGTATTTCGATTACAATACTTTCTTCCATTGAAGATAGAAGAAAGTAAAAAAGAAACTAATGCGATGGTTGAGAGGTTGGTAAAGTTTTAACAATTTGTTTGAGTTCCAAAATTGATAAAGGGATTGGTGGAGGTAGATTGGTTGATGAAAGTGATTAAATATAAATATGCCTTTCCGTATCTGTGACGTCAGAAGATGAATCTGACTGTCGCTATCCGCTTGTAGCAGACAGAAATGCTATAAATAAAAATAAATTGCTGTGACCTTTTTGCCGCTAACCATGAATTGATTGATATAAATCTTTATGTTTTGCTTTGCTTTTTCAACGTAGTGCTAGCTTGTAAAAACAAATCGCAATGATTTTAATATCAGATTTTTATTGCGTGTTGATGTTATGTTTATTTACTCCGATAATACTTATTGAAAACTGCTCCTGTGAGAAAGCATCTTCTATCGTCTATTGCTCAGTTTGTACTTAATTTTATCTTAAAATATATTTACAAAATTTAAAAATCTCTTAGTAATCACAAGTATAAGATAATGTAGATTTACAGCTGTGCGTAAGTACAAATATTATTACAATATCTTTTATACTATTAAAACTTAATTTTATTTTTATGTACTATCTTTTTATTTTATTTAATAGCAGTTCATGAAATGCTGTTTAAATAAATTGAATTTTATGTTTTTGCTTTTAGATAATAAAAAAATCACCCCCCCTTTTTTTTTTTAATGACTTGCTTACTTATTTTGCTTTCAATCAGTTACTGATAAAACGTTTGTTGGAATAAACAGTTACACAAATTTAGTTTATAAAAAAATATAGAGGAGAGAGGGGTACAGTGGACCGAAGTACGCAGTGAGTCACCCCTTTATTTATTTTTAAATTTTTTAGAGCTTTTCTTTTAGGCTAATTAATTACAACACTGCATTGATTACTTATGAGCCATGAAAACACATCGTTAGCTCAGAATAAACCATTTTGTCCTAAGTGGTTGTTTTAAACTTCTAAAAGTAATACCAAAATTTTTCATTGTCATACATTTTTTTGTTATTAATTAAAAGTTATAGATAAATAATAAAAAACAACTTTTTTATGACTATGAGATATTTGTTTTTATTAAATTTTAAAGTTAATATGCTTAAAATAAAAGTTTACATAACATTTTTATGAGAATGTATTGAACTTCAACTGGAGTACAGATGTTCACAAACTACTCTGTTTTTGTTATGCAGAATTTTCAAAATATTTAATAATTGCATATTCTTTGCAAAGAAATACTGTTTTAAAGAAATTATTTAACTGTAAAATAAAGAATAATGACTATTTAACATAATAAGAAATACAGCCAAGTCTCTATATAACGAAATCCATTGTTCCAGTAAAAAATTCGTTGTATATAGAAATTCGTTGAATAGAGAAAGCTGTTAAAATTTCTGTTTAATATGCAAATTTTGAACAAGTATTATTTGTTATACGTTTATTTAAAAATTTGAAGTGTTTAACTATAAATATTAACATAATATCCTATTTTTAATTATTTTAACAGTTTCAAAAAAGAGAATAGACATTTATTTAAAAGCTTAATAAAAATCGCACGTTAATTTTTTTGCCATTGGAAACACAACATCTCAAATTTTGCATTATAAATTACATTCAAATTACTGTTTCAAAGATGTAAACAAAACAATGACCAGAAATCTGCAAAATTCTAAAATCCACACAACCTCTGGTCCCAAGCTGTGTGGATTTGAGGGAGTGTATTGTATTAGATTTTCTATCATAAATTTGTAACTATGATTGACAATACTTGTCAATATTACTTGATATAATTGCTTGACAAAACAATTTTCTCTACAAAAATTACTATTCAAAATTGTAGAAGCTTATATAATGAATACATTAGCTGTTCCTTTATACTATCACATATTCCTAAAAGATTTTATTTTATTCAGCGGTAATCAACTAATCAAAGTTTAATTGATACTTTCTCAGTACAGGGGCTTTAGCGAAAAAGAGAAAATTTTTTGTGCTTATTTTCTGAGACATATTTGCTGTTTCATGTACACAAACAATTTTTTCAATAATTATGCGATTTCTATACTAATAAAAGAACAAAACGCTCTGTCTGTCTGTGTGTGTGTGTGTCTGCGATGGCTAGCAAAATCTACAGCACATACGAAGCTCAAATTTTTTTTGAGAGTAGCCCAATGTCTCTCCTGATGCACCTGAAGCTCAGAATTTCAAAATTCTATTTATTAACTGAGTAATTAATTAAATTTCAAAGCTCACTCTCATAAAAAATCGCCTATTTTCGCTTTTTTTCCATTTCATTTTCTTATGGTTGATTGGTTGCATAAAATTTTCGCAGAAATAATTTAAAAAGCTGGGACAGATCTTTAAAATTCATAGACTAGCAAACTGTCAGTTTAAATAAGGATTTTTTTTTAATCACAGCTGCTGTACACCATGGAGAAAAAGATAGGTGGAGGCGAAGTAAAGCGAAAAAAGGTTTGCAACACGGAGTAAGAAGTGTCTTGCTCCGTGGTTTGCAATATTAAACCATTTATCGCTGAAATTTTAATGTCTCAAACAAAAGCACGAGGAAGGAATTTTGTATTAATAAAACGAATTGAAAGAAACGAATTACAGCTGAAGCATATTTTACGAAGAAATAGTAATTTTTTAAAATGGTTTTTTTCTATTATATTATTTAGGTTAAAGTTAAATTGCATTTATGTTATGGTTAGAATAAGGATATGTTACAATAAAGTGAATACATTTAGGCTAGGTTACATTTCTGTTATATTTAATTTACGGTAGGGTAATGTTAAGTCGCTGTTAGGTTACAGACAGGTTCTGGTTACGGTATAAAAGTTTAAGGTTAGGAATTTATACACAGAGTGAACCTATACGCAAGATTTGATTAAAAATAACACTTTTGTTAAATAGCTCTGAAATTATAGTACTATATACCAACCTTTTAGCTACCATCGTGTATCGATTTCATTCATGGTATAGTCGGATTTAAGAGTGATATAATTAGTTTGAAATTCAAAATATTTCACTTGGGATTTGTATGTGAAAATAATAATTAGTTACGTGACTTAACAGTGATTTTTACGGGTAAATATCAACTTTTTTACACGAAAATCATGCAATCGTTATATACATATTCCCTCCCGCGTTTTTCATTGCTCATTTTGAGTATTTTTAGAGCTTAATATTAGTTGTTTTTAAAACCGATTTTTCACACAGTCAGTGGCTACGTATTTCAGACAATGTATTTCTGCATGTAACGAGTTAATGATAAAATCATACAAATTTCAAGTTCGTTTAATATTGTTAATACGGACCCGGGCAACGCCGGGCGGATCAGCTAGTATTTAATATAAAATAGCCATTTGTCTATTTTTATATACAAATAGAAATTAACCAAATATTAAATATATATATGTGTATAATTGTTTATATAAACAAGCATAAAAATTCATCAGGTTTTTTTGTATAGGGGAGAGTACGGTAGAATGGTGCAGTAGGTTTTTCTATTTATATAACATGCTAACAGGGCCGTAGCTAGAAGTGAACAATTGGGGGGGGGGGGGGGGCTCATAATTTTTTCCCATCTCTCTGATGTAGAATGATAAATTAGTGTGTATATTCACTCTGTAGGTATTATGTTCCTTATTAAACTGTTGTAATAACTTCATTTTATGCTAAAGAAAGTATAGGATAATGAAAAATGCAAATGTGTAACTGGTGCAAAATTAAACATCATGTTAGCTTCATATGAACAAATAGGATGAGGGAGTGTTGAAACACTTATTTTAGTTACAATTTATTAATTCTGCAAAACTGAAAAAGGGTCTCAAAACTAAATTAGATTTTTGAACAGAATGTCATTTGAATTTTTGGAACATAAATTCATTTTGTGACCTTGGAATCTTTTCTAGGGGGGGGGGGGGGGAGGGGGGGCTAACTGCCCATAGCACCCTCTTAGCTACTTCCCTGCATGCTAAACATTTCATTAATCACACATAAGATGAAGCAATGGTAGCTATCCCAATCTTCAGTTGAAAAGAGTAGCTGATCTGTATAATCGTCCAATTAAATAATGAAAAAGATTATTTTAAGAATGAAAAGTAAAAGGTCTAGCTGGATAAGTATAGCGAAATGGTCCCCACAGCCAATGTTTGAAATAACATCTGTTAAATGAGTTAGGTTATAAGGCTCACTAGGAGAATGCAATATACAGTGTTTTAACTTGTTAGTTTTTATCCAAAGTCACTGTCAACTTCACATATTTTAATGAAATAATCTTTGCTATAATATCATTTCTTTTAAAGTTGTAGCATGTTGTGCTCATTATATTTTTATAGCAGGTGAAATTAATAATAAATATTTTATGTTCCCTGACCTACCAAAACATGAGCACCTACATAGACACTAGGGGGTGAATACTAGATGACCTGTAGACTGGCAACCACAAAGATGTAAGCTGTTAAATTTTCAACAATTGGCCGTGAATTATTTCATTCTTTTGCCAAAGAAAAGCAGTTGTAAAGGGTGGTTGGATGACACATTAGTTTCAGTCTTGAATTTAAAAGAAAAATATTGTATTCTTTGTTTTTTGTCAAAGCACACACATGTGTATAATAAATTATTTATATTGAAAACTCATTTCATCACTTTTTTTTTTTTTATCTTTCAGGATTCTGAAATCACCAATAAATTAGTTCCAAATTTAATATAATGATGGATTTCAATCTTGTTTTACAAGAAGTTGGTGACTTTGGTACTTATCAAAAGTTATTATGCCTGTTTCTTGTTATTCCATCAGCATGTCTATGTGCATTAGTATATTTTGCTCAGTTTTTTATAATTTTGGTACCAGAACATCATTGTAAGCTGCAAGAAGAATCAAAATATGAAGATTTGATATTGAATAACTCTAATATATCTTCTCCATTTGAAGAACATGTGGACACTGTGGGTCAATGTGAAATGTCTTTATCTTCAGATTTTAGTGGAATGGCTTCCAATTTCACCACAGATGTCAATAAAACAACAGGATGCCTGTATGGTTGGGTATATAATTTCAGTGAATTGTATCCCACCATTGCTACAGAAGTATGTGATATATTTTTAATACTATTGTTATATGGTATTCATATTTAATATCTTTTTTCTAAAATAACATTAAATTTTATAGTACTTTCTTATTAGCCGTATGCTATTGGCAAATTTATAGTCTTTTTACTTTACTATGAACATACATCAACAAATTTTAAAAGTGACATATATCACACATACAGGTGATTATCAAAATAATGAAAACACCCTAAATATATCAGTAATCATTTATTATTATGTTGTAGCCCCGTGGCAGAATGTGCGCGACACTGCGACAGGCATCGCAGGCTTTTAAGGACACCTGCAGACTCAACGATGCCACGGATGCGATATAACGCATAAATTACACAAAAAGTCGGTCATGGGGCATAAAAATAGCTCTATGCGACCCGTGCGATGCGTAATTTCGGCAAAATATCATGGAGTAAGTCTGAATTTCGTCCAAAGATCGTGAGAAAAAACGCAAATATTATCAAAGCATTGCGAAAAAATAGCAAATTTCTTTTAAAAAACGCGAAAAAACGACTAATTTCTTAAAAAATCGCGAAAAAAGTCGGTTTTTTCAAAGAATCGCGGGAAGGAAGACAATTTAATCATAATTTCGCTAAAAACGGCAAATTTCATTAAAGAAAAAAAAAACCTCTTAAAAATGATAAATTTCGTCGGAAAATTAACAAAAAAACGCAAATTTCATCAAAAAAAAATCCCGCAAAAAACGATAAATTTCATCAAAATTTAAAAAAAAGGTCAAATTTTGTTAAAAAATCACACATAAAACAGATTTTGTCAAAAAATTGCAAAAAAAGGGGGGGGGGGATTTTGTCAAAATTATCCCAAAAAAGTCAGATTTCGTTAAAAGATCTCGGAAAAACGGCAAATTTCGTTAAAAGATCCCGATAAAACGGCAAATTTCGTCAAAAAACGCAAAAAAAATTACTGGTAATAATTTTTTTAAAAAATAAATGACAGAAAGTTTACATACACACATATATTGCCATAATTAGCATTACAAAAGCACAAAGAATATATTTATATTCTATTTATGTAATACGTTATGTATAATTATACAGGATTCATACTCAGAGGAATATGGGATTCCTGGAAAAATCAATGGATGAATTTTAGGTTGTAAAAGTCAGGAGAATATCAGGGGACAATGGAAAAAAATTCCCAAACCTGGGAAAACTGCCAAAAGAGTCTATGCTGGGAAATTGGGGGCAATTATTGCTGTTCATGTGCTTTATTATTATGTGTAATGATAAAATGTCATTAATTGTTGATATGGGAAAATTGTACATCCCCGAAAATGCATCAGAGGATTTTTTCTTGGAAAATGAGTATGAACCCTATTATAGCATCTTGCAGACTATTTTTGAAAATGATTAGTGTTGCAGACATTTGAAGATAGTTCTGCCACTGGGTGTTGTAGAATTGCTTTTGGCATGTAATACAGCTTGGATTCACCTAAGAATTGATTCAATATAAGTGCTGAATAGTGCTTAGAGGAATATTGTATAATTCTTCATTGCAACTTTTCTGAGAGAGTTGCTGGCGGACTAAAAGTGCATATTCCTAAAATATTTATGGAGCCAGTGGCTCCAAAATGCAAATATTCCAGTTGCCACCAGGGCTTAATTTCTAAAAAAAAATTAAGTAACAACATGAATTTCCTTTTAAAATTGCTGAAAAAATGTAATTTTATCAAAGGATTGCAAAATAATGCCGTGATTTTTGTCAAAGAATTGCTGAAAAAACACTATTTTTGTCAAATGATCGCCGAAAAAAATGTGATTTTGGTTAGTTGATCGCTAAATAACATGCAATTTTTATCAGAAAATTGCGAAAAAACATGGGATTCTTGTCTGAGGGTTGCCAAAATTTTTCAGCAACCCTCTAACAAGAATCCCAGTTTTTGTCTAATGATCGCAAGAAAAAACACAAAATTTACAAAATGATGGCGACTTACTAATAAAAAATTAGTCGCCACAAAGCGATAGGTGACCATGAATCTGCACCTATATGGCAGACAAAATTAATTCTGTGTTAAATGCTCTTAAATAGACCATAATAGTTTGATTGCATTGAGTTCGGCAGACTGTGGGGGCAAAGGTAGATATTGCACTTCATACTTGTGTTCATTAAACCATGATTGAACAGGTCTCATTGCATAAATAGGACCATTATATATCATATATAATGCTCCATCATTATATCCATTATCATTGGAGCATTATCATTCCATCTCCTGCAGGAAACCAAGTTTGCATCATTGGATAGATTTAGTCAACTAAAACTTCTCTATACTTCACCCCAGTGATCCTTCTTTTCAGGATTATTATTGGGCCAGCAGAAAATACAATGTGGCTGCTCATACCATGACAGATCCATCTACATGCTTGTCTGTTGGAAGGAGACAATCCTGATCATAGGTTTGTGCAGGTATCCTCCAAAAGTGTACTTGTCATGTTGTGGGAAGAAGTGGGAAAGATGATTTGTCTGATCATATAACTTCCACTTATAAACTGAGTAGGTTTTATGGTTGTGGCATCACTATAGATGACGTTTTACATTAACAGCTGTGATAAGTGTAAGAATTTACATTTATGAGGCAGCTTAGTAAACAGAACATTTACAGGAAAGCAGCAATTCCCAAGGCACTTGTCACAGCTGTTAATGCTAAACGTCATCTATAGTGATGCCACAGTCATAAAACAGACAATCATGATCATAGGTTTGTGCAGGTATCCTACAAAAGTGCATTTGTCATGTTGTAGAAAAAGTGTGAAAGATGATTCGTCTGATCATATAACTTCCACTTATCAACTGAGTAGGTTTTTTGGTTGTGGCATCATGTTTGATGAGATTTAGCATTAATAGCTGTGACAAGTGCCTTGGGAATTACTGTTTTTCCGTAAATGTTCTGTTTATTAAGCTGCCTCATAAATTTAAATTCTTACACTGGAGAAGCCAGATACTGATTTAACTCTGCGGTCACTTTGGTTGCAATTGTTTGCTTTATAGATATTAAAATCTGCTTTAGTACCAATTATTCTTTTCCACTCAGTTTCTCTTTCCATTCACTATTTTGCTATGTCAAGTATGTCTCACCATGCTCTGTTGCATGCTCTTATTACTCTAGACACCATACCTCTAATCATGTGTAGAAGGTGAGATGTTTCAGTCACAGTTGCTCCAGCTAGTTGGGTTCCTATAATTTAGTCTTTTTGAAAGTCTGACATTGTACACATTTGACAAGAATTCGAGAAGTATACAACTTCATGAAAGCTTCCTCATACTATCAAGATATATACTGTTTATATATATTTTTTAATTTCATAGCTGGAATTATATTTTAATGCTTACAGAGTGCATTTTTAAAAGTCACTTTATTTGTTTGTTTGTTTTCATTATTTTGATAATCAAATGTATATCATAGTTGTACACATATCAACAAATTGGCAGTTAAGGAAGTGTTTCGCTCACAAGAAAACACCACCTTGCTAATGTTAATATTTTATTGATTTTTTTTTTAATTTGATGGTTGAAAACAATTTCTATAAAAGCTTTTTTTTTCTTTTTTAAATGCTTTCTTAATTTTACTTACACTTTTTTTAAATGATATTTTATTTCTGAAGGTAGTTCTGCAAATGAAAATGTTCTACTAAAAAAAAAAACACCTTTGAACAAAGCTGAAAAAGTAAAAACTAGCCTTTGTTAGAGATTGACCTCAATTATCCAATAAAAATATTGAAAAATATTGAAATGCAAATGAGTTAATCTAAAAGAACTTTTCATATGATTAACAGAACATTTTTCAGAAAATTTTCAACTCGCAACATTTGCATGTGCGTCTATATTATGCAACTCTGGTTCAGGAAATTAAAAGCTATATGAAACTGTCTATTAAAAAAATAGTTTTAATAGCATTATATTTTAACTAAATATTTTTTTATTCTTTTACCTTATACTATTTTTTATTTTTGTGGTAGTGGAAATGCATTTGGTCTTTTAAAACTGCAGCTTAAAATCTAAAATCATTTACTTATTTTTATTTCAAAAATAAAAATTTTTATGGAAACTTTTTGTTTCAATGAAGAAAAAAAAAGGGGGGTGGGATTTATTGTGAAATATAAAACTTGCCACATTCATCCAGGATAATATATAAGTGTTTATTAAAATATTTGTTGTGCAACTGTAAAAACATATATATGTAATAAGATGGCCTTTTCTAATTGAGAAGATATTGTGCAGTACACATACAGCATAGCAAATTTTATAGTAAATTAATCTTTTTTACGAGCCAGTTACATTATAATACATTAAAAGTTTTAATAAAATTTATTGCATGCTGATTTATAAAGTGACCAAAAAAAAAAAAGAATAATCATAATTTTTCAGAGAATAATGAAAACAAATTATTTTTTATTTAAAAGGATCAGTATTGTGATGTTTATTGAATGTCTATTTTTTCTAATGTCTAATAAAAATACAATTAATACCTTCTTTTGTAATCCACAAAATTTCATTTCTAACAAAAAATAACATAAATCTAAAAAAAAAAAAAAAAAAAAAAAAAAAAAAAAAAAAAAAAATCCAATTTTAATTTTATAATACAAATAAAAACTAAATTACAAATTTATAGATCTAAGAAGTATAACTCATTAAAATGCATCATTTGTGTGTAGTACAATTTTTATTGATTCTTGGATTATTATTATTTTTTTATCTGTGACTTTTGTTGTTTTAAAAATAATTGATTCAGTATCAATTAATTCTTAAATGTATTTTGTTTTTTAAATCATTGCTTACAGATGAATTGGGTATGTGATAAAGACCACCAGCCTTATGAATCTCAAACAATTTTTTATATTGGAACTAGTATTGGGTGCATTATTTTTGGCCTTATTGCAGATAGGTATGCAAACTTTTTAAATTTATTCTTTTGAGTATATTTTTAAAGAGATATATGGGCAATGTTTTAGAATATTTGTGTTGACTGAAAATTAATTTGAAAGAATTACATATGTATTAGGAGATAAAAATCTCCTTTTTTTTTTTTTTTTTTTTTTCATAAAAAAAATAAAATTAAGATCCCCATTTTCTAAAAGTATTTCCTCTTTCTTATGTACTCTCCTGCACACAAAGTCAGTGCTGTAGTTGGAAAAAAATATTTGTGGGAACTCAACTGTTCACACATTATGAACCTACCGGATTTTTGCTTACCCAAATGTCAATTTGGAGCATTTAGCCAAAAGCCGATTTTTATTTTAAATTAATAGTTATAATTTTTATGTTGAAGTTTTTATAGGAATTTAATTTGCTTTCATTCAATAAGACTAGTGTAACTGACGTCAGTTCAGAACCTTTGAACCCTGAATACTAGGCCTCAGCAGGGGTTCTAGGACAAAAAAATGTCGGCTGACAAAGACGGAATGTTTCAGTGTGTGTATGGCCCCTTCAGTTTTAGTACCAATAACTTTTAAAAAATTTTCGCTTTTTTCTGAGATTAAAGAAGTCTAAAGTACTTTTTATGAAACACTGGAATCAAAACTTAGGGGACTGTGCACACTTATTAGAGTAACAAACCAAATATTTCTGGGAACGGCGCTCCCACGCGTTCCCGCCCAATTACAGCACTGCACAAAGTTAAAATGTTTTTTAATTTTTAACGCGATTTTGTGATTTTGTTGTAACAATGAATAAATAATTATTTAAATTCATCTCACTCTCCATTAAGGTACAAAGTTTAAAGTTTTCAAAAATGTTTAAGTATTTAATTTTTTTTTCTTCTTTTTTTACTATTTTCTTATTATTATAAACAAATAATTAATCATTTAAGTTCCCCTGCTCTCAAAATTTCTGCACCTCTTCTTTTCATACAAAGCTAAAAACATTTTAAAATGTTTAATTCTCTTAAATACAACTGTTAACTTCGATAATTATGAGACAAGATGTTCAAAATCATTATTTTCTTGACAAAATTTTAATTTGATAAAATTCATATTATATTTTGATTACTTGTGAACTGCAAAATCTATTGCTATCATTATTATTATTATTAAAGATTTATTTTTAATGATGAAACATTCAGTCAGAAAATAGTATATTTAATTGGGTTTCATTTCTTGCTATGTCTTTTTTTTCTGCCAGACATCTCAGGGTATGCCAGATAGTGTCCATTTAACTGAAAAACATAAAAAAAAAATCTCTTATTTAACAAATATCTTGTGTGCAAACGTTTCTATTAATAAAAGTTTATGTCGCGATTTACATTTTTGTAATTTTTCATATTTATATTTTCAAAATTTGTTTTCTCTAATGTTGTTGATTGCCAAATTTTTATATTCAGACAATGTTTATTTATTGAAGCCTAATACTCTTGCCTTATCTATTAGATCTTTTGTGGATACTTTTCATTTTCTGCTTCATTTAGTGATCTGCACAGTTATTGTTATCTTTATTCATGACACTACCTATAATTTTAGATCACTGGTCATTCCCATAATAAGTACATTAACCCCTTCATTACATCATCAACAAAACCATCTTTAGTTTAAATGTTCCTACTATGTGCACACGGCCAATTGGTTAATTAATTTCATTTTTAATTTAGTTATTATGCTGATGATATTGTTATAATGCAGGGTTCTCTCTGACTTTTATCAAAAGCAATTTGGCTAATTAAAAAAGAAAAACAGTAGCCAAATGAGAAAAAATTTAACAAAATAGTGAAACTCTGAAAAATTGATCCTTAACCCCTTATACATCTTCCCCCCTCATTATGTTCTAAAATAACCTAACATTTTATAACTGTGTATAAATCTGTTATTCATCTAAATGAAACTATGCACTAAGGAAACTATTGATGTCTTCCACAATCAAGAAACAATGTGAAACTCAATTTAATACATAAAAATTTTATAAATAAAATTTTCCAACAAATAATAACTCAGGATTATGATATTACATTGTTGTTTACTGGGCACTGTAGCTTATTAGGAAAATTAAAATAATGAAAGATATGCAGAAATGTATTTTTAGCATTTTTTATATACATTTGATTCCTTAATTTAATTTTCGCTGTGTTCAATGTTCTTTATGCTAAATACTCTTTCACAGTTCACTGAATGTTGTGTTAATGAATTCTGAAAAATTCAAAATATAGATAATAAAATGTATGTCACATAAAAAAAAAAAACTTCCTAGAATTCTTTGTTTTTTTTCTTGAACATACTTCAAAATTGTACTTTTGGTTATTGGACAAATTAAAATAATGGAAGATATGCAGAAATGCATTTTTAGCATTTTTTATATACATTTGATTCCTTAATTTAATTTTCGTTGTGTTCAATGTTCTTTATGCTAAATACCCTCTCACAGTTCACTGAATGTTGTGTTAATGAATTCTGAAAAATTCAAAATATAGATAATAAAATGTATGTCACATAAAAAAAAAAAACTTCCTAGAATTCTTTGTTTTTTTTTCTTGAGCACACTTCAGAATTGTACTTTTGGTTATTGAGCAAATTAAAATAATGGAACACATACAGGAATGCATTTTTAACATTTCTTATATACATTTGATTTCTTTATTTAATTTTCATTGCATTCAATGTTCTTTATGTAAATGCTTTCTCACAGTCCACTGAATATTGTGGCAGAAACACCACAAAATGTAGCATGTTGTATGTTTTATAGGATAAAGCTGCTGCAGGTTGTTTCTTTGATTGAAATCTATGATATTGACCAAATTCTTGATTCTGCAAGGAGAATTGAAGTAAAAGAGCAAAAATTGTACACTCTCAATTTGGTAAAATCATTCATCCATTTCTTACCAAATGCAGTATTTTATTGCAATTGCAATTTCAATGACAAATTAGTCATTGGGAGCCACCATCATGGATATACATAATATAATATATGAAAACAAAACATGGGTAACTTATCTATAAAATGCATTGCAATTCCAAAACGAAATTTAAACTTATATTAAAGTATTTTTAACGCATAGTCATGCTCTATTAATGAATTGCTGATGAACCAATTTTGGCAAATTATATAAAACTCCAAACTATTCAAGTAGTACTGAATGGCATAAAAGAAACAGCTTTGTAACTACAAAAATAATAATCATATTAACTAACAATTTATCTGTGTCGGATTAAGTGTCTCATTTCCAATTAAAATATATCTTTGAATCAAAATTTGAATGAAATACAGAGTCATGAAAAATCGATGAATGTAGAAAACAGAATTACACATATCTCGGCAGCTAATAATTCAATCGACTTCATTCTTTATTCAAAATTTGTGTTATTTTATTACCTTTTATGTCCACTCCTTAAAATAAAACATTTAAAAAATTTTTATGTACCTTTCATCAGAACAAATTTTTTGAAAATCCGAAAAAAAATAGTTCCAGATAATCAAGGTTATTAATATTAAATAGGCTTCGTCCCATTCTTACATACTAAGTACATACAAAGTTTCAAGTCTCTATCTCAACTTGTTCTGGAGATAAAGCATTTACAGACACACATACGGATGGACAGAATTTTTTTTTTTCTAAAAATATGTTTTTTGGAATCTTTAGTATATGAAAAGGGTAAATTTGTCAATTTTTTTTTTTTCGATTTTTAAAATTATTGCAATACTTACCCTATACTACATATGATGGGTAAGTAATAACAGTGAAAACTTGGTATAATGGAGAAAGAAAAAGAAAAAATTACCAGCCACCAGCATCAAAATGTTTTTTTTTTTTTTTTTTTTTTTTTTTTTTTTTCATTCTGGAATTTATTACTTTCTAAATTTTACAGTTTCTATTGTATTTGAAAGTGTAGTAGAACGTTTTATTTAATCTTCAATGTGCTTCAAAATTTTAAATTTACCTATATCCACTTATTCCTTAAATGTATGATAAATAAAAATCATTACATTTTTCTGTAAAAAATATAATGTGTTTTAATTTGAAACCAGTGTTTTATTTAGACTTCTAAAAGTATTGATACATCATAATAAAAAAAAATTTCTCTCTCTTCAGGTTTGGTAGAAGACCTTCTATCATTTTAAGTTATATAATTGCCTGTGTTGCTGGTATTGCATCTGCCTTTACAACTTCATTTATTGGATTTAACTTTTTACGTTTCTTTGTTGGTGCCACCATTATACCACTATCTGAAGATCCTTATGTATTAAGTAAGTTTACATTTTTTAATAGTTTGCAAATTTTTTAACATATATATTTCATTTGATAAAAAATTTTCTGACATTTGTGAAAAATAAATATTTTTAACATTATAGTAGCATTTATTTGAGTAGATTGAATGAGATTTGACTCAAACAGCCAATTTTGTATCATTTACAGCAGTTTGTCAATTTAGCATATATTTTTAATACCACAACTCTCAAATAAATACAGAAATAAGGTGAAGACTAACTTATAATCCGAAATAATAGTATTCAAAATTCTGGTAAATTACACTGCTGTTTTATATGGATCTTTTTTTAATTTCTGGATTTGTCTGCATTTTGTGTTGAATTTCTACTAAATTTTCACCTATGCAATACTTCTCTCTTGTATCTTTTTATTTCCTTTTTAATTACTGCTTGACCAGGTTCTAAAGATCTGTCTTGGCATACTGCCAAAATAATGGGCCTTTCCGAAGGTATGGAAGCATTAAGGGGAGACGAAATTTCTCTCTATTCCCCACAAAAGCAATACTAGGGGAAACTCCCTTTTCATTGCTCTCAGTCCTATTATCAAGAATAGACTCGCCTCACTCAGACCTGTTTCTCACGTGACCGATCTTTAATGCTTGGCTCAGCAGTATCTTTTAATTAAATTTCTTTTGTGCTGTATCCTGTATTAAGCAGTATATAAAATAATAAAGATTGTTTTCAATTTAATATTATTTTGTTTATTATCTTTTGAGTAAAAGATTTTTTATGTTTTTCTTAGTGTTCAATAAGTTTGTATTTTTATTTATTTATTTACTTTTTTAACCATCAAGTAAAAATACTATTCACATACACATGTATCCCCCACACATTGTACTCTCATTGTATCACACAAACATTAGTATCAACCATGCATTTTTATGATTTTTCCCCCATAAGAATTTTTTCCTCCTTAATTTAATTTAAATTTTAAAAATATGTTTTCCTGCATATAAATTTTTGTTATTGCCATTTTCAAACAATTATAACTTATTTTGTTCTCAGGTTATATGGTTCCGATTTCAATGGGAAAGGATTCATTGTACTTACCTTGTGATTCTCTTACAGTTTTAGTGTCATATTACACCATCAAGGGTGCATTTTTATGTTAGGTTTTTTGGATCCAATTTCAACAATGTTTGACTCATTTAACTCAGTTTTTGATTGATTTTTGCTGAACTGAATCTTATCTTAGTAACTTCAATTACTCATATCTCTTCAAAATTAATTCCATTTGTTGAAGAGCACTTGCATCTTCATGAGTTCTTGCTTAATTAAGCCCTATCTTAATAATGTTTGTCTCATTTAACTCAGTTTTTGATTGATTTTTGCTGAACTGAATCTTATCTTAGTAACTTCAATTACTCATATCTCTTCAAAATTAATTCCATTTGTTGAAGAGCGCTTGCATCTTCATCAGTTCTTGTTTAATTAAGCCCTATCTTAATAATGTTTGACTCATTTAACTCAGTTTTTGATTGATTTTTGCTGAACTGAATCTTATCTTAGTAACTTCAATTACTCATATCTCTTCAAAATTAATTCCATTTGTTGAAGAGCACTTGCATCTTCATCAGTTCTTGCTTAATTAAGCCCTATCTTAATAATGTTTGACTCATTTAACTCAGTTTTTGATTGATTTTTGCTGAACTGAATCTTATCTTAGTAACTTCAATTACTCATATCTCTATAAAATTAATTCCATTTGTTGAAGAGCGCTTGCATCTTCATCAGTTCTTGTTTAATTAAGCCCTATTTTAATAATGTTTGACTCATTTAACTCAGTTTTTGATTGATTTTTGCTGAACTGAATCTTATCTTAGTAACTTCAATTACTCATATCTCTTCAAAATTAATTCCATTTGTTGAAGAGCACTTGCATCTTCATCAGTTCTTGCTTAATTAAGCCCTATCTTAATAACACAAGTCTTATTACTCTTATCTCTTTAAAACTAATTCTAAATTACATTAATATCTTAATTGTCACCTCTCGGTCTTAATTGTTTGTATTGTTACTGTTATAATGTATTGTTATGTCGTGTTTGTAATTGTTGAATGTAATTTATGAAAAAGGTACCACTATTTCTGAACAGTAATTTCAGCAAATTTCTTAATTTAGATTCTTGGATCAAGTATCAGTCCAAATATTTGAGAAAGAACTCCAGTAGTCTTATTTAATTATTTTTCAAAAAACACTGGCATCTTCCCTCTCCTTCATCAATTTTTGCTTAATTAAGCCTTATCTTAATAACTCAAGCCCTATTACTCATTGCTTTTTAAAACTAATCCCAGGTTACATTAGTATCTTAATTATTACATCTGACAGTCTTAAAGTTATTTTTTGAGTAATAATTAAAACCATTTCAAAACTTCAATTCTTAAATTAAGTTTCTGGTTCAGGTACTAATCCAAAATTTTGATTATGGACTTCAGTATTTTTAGTTATTTATTTTTTAAAAAGTACTTCAGCCTTCTCTCCCTCCATCCTCCCATTTGCTCCCCTTTTCTCTTATTTGAGTCCTCACTTCTCAACTAACATATCTCCAGATAGGTTGATTAACAGATTTTAGTTCAAATAGAGGTTTGTTTAGAACAAATTGCACTCTCCAGTAGCTGAAATTTAAACCAATGGATTTTGGATTTTAAGTATATTTAAGGATATTATTATGGACACAACACAGGCAATGTCATGTGAATCAGCTAGCTCTTATATTGTTCGGGTGTTTGTTTACTATAACCTTGTTTTATTAAATTAATTATTACGAAATTCAATATTTCTATATTTCCATAGATTGATTATTAAATATTCATAATATTTACACATATTCACATAAAAAGGGCCGAATCGTGAAAGGAATAAGTAACCAGGTTCGTTAATTCACCCGAAACGAAGAAATAGAAACAATACATTAAATAATTAAACTGTAATTAAAGAGAATGATTTATTGAAAGAAAGTTAATTAAGTATACATATCCAAAATATTAATACGATATAATCATGAGAGTTTGCATTGCAATAAAATGTTAATGCGAAATGTAAAAAGGAAAGCCTCAACATGCATGTAATTTAGAAAATTAGTAAAATATTAAGTGCTCGGAAAAACATGAGCTCGCTTACCCCAATACCAAATCCTGAAGATCATCCCGATATCAACTCGCTCTCCTGCTAAAATCAATTCCTTGGGAAAATCCTTCACTGAAATCTCAGATACACCAACTCTTTTTTCCAAAAACTCTGAGTCCCTAACTCTCTGCTCCCCCATTTCTATCTTTCTCGTATTAACATAAAGACACCCATTTCCACCTTAATTTAACATTATCCAACCGATTTCTTTCCCTTTCCTCTAACTCTTTCTAGGATTGGATACTTTCATATTCATTCATAAATTCCCTAATACTTCTATATTCTATATTTTTTAATATTACCCCTTTATTATTATTAGAAGGTAAATACCATTGCTCGCCCCTTTTCGCATAACCTTTCATCTTTCCAGATAATGTAACTATCCAGCCTCCCTTTGCGGAACACCCTTTGATCTTTTCAGATATTTATACGGTGTCGGGAAAATGTACGGATATCTGCTTTGAAATTTGTTCCCGTGCAATAAATAAACTATCGAATTGACGCAGTTACAGGTATATGTTTCGACAATACTAGAGACCCTTTCTCGCTTTCTTGCTACTAACAATTGTGCTTAAAATTCTTATTTCACCTGATCTAGGTTAGCGATACTTTCGTCAATAGATGTATATGTATGGGGTCTACACTCCCTTCTTTCAGCTAACATCTGTGCATAACAAAAATGCCTTTGGCAAAATACTTTGTATTGTGGTTGCTGAACCGAACGCGGCACCGCTTTGATTCTTTAAATAAATGATTTTCTTTGCGCCTTCCAAACCTACACATTCTTTGAATTATTCTACTCCATTTATCTGAATTTAACTTCGAAGGACTGAAATTTGCTGGACTTTGTCTCAGCAATATGCGAAAAAATCTGTAAAAGAAAAAAATAGAAAAAAAAGAAAAATTCACTAACTTACACTGTAACATGATGAGGCAATCCCATGATGTGAAATAATAATTTCAAAACAAAAGAATAATGGCAAACTATACGAAATTCAATACAATATACACATATAAAACTACACCAATCAGGAAGTATTAAATAAAAAAGACAATTTTTTTTTTTTTTTTTTTTTTTTTTTTTTTTTGTTTTGTGAACTGAGTTCGCATGGTTTTGAAACAACAAACATATATAATCATAAATAGAAAAAGTTTAATATAATTGGTTTATCATATTCCCATCTATTCCTAGTATTAAGGAAAAGTGAAAGGGAAAACAAATTAAATAAGTATACTTCCTGCTTAGCTAACATTTTGTTATATAGTAGAAATACACACATGTGAAACTTTTATCTTGCTTTGCAGCAGCATGATATAAGAGTTGCTAGTGTTGTTATGATTAAACATATAATGAATAAAGCAGAACCTATCAGTTTCAAAAAAAATATTGAAGAGTTCATATTTGGAATATTTAACCAGTCCCACATATTAGATGGTGAGCTCGAACTTACAGTTCGTGTATAATTCGTGTTAAGGTTTAATAGTTCAACCGATGGCTCATCGAGACAGTATTTAAAGGAGTGACATTGTATTAATGATGTTGTCTTTAGACACAACTTTTCGGTGGCACATTTCTCCTCAGCCTGGAATTTTATAATGTGTGTGGTTTCTTCTAGTTTTAGATAGATTGCTTTTGTGTGAATATTAATTTTTTGTAATTCAACCGATGCAATGCCTTGTTGGCAGGAGCTATGGGCCCTAAATGTAATACGAGCCAAAATAGGGCAGTTGTAACATCCTGTAGCAGTTATGCTTTCTCCGACTAATTGTGGACATATGGTGGATGTTTGTACTTGTATTTTATAATTTCTAAAATGCAATTGAACTCTAACAGCCGATGATAGAAGCTGAGTTGATTGGAGCATGCCCTCATTTATGGAAAAAAGGTGTATATTTTTCTGCAGAGGCAAGGCATATTCCTGTGATGCTTGTAACCTTTTTATGCTATCTGGTGAAGTTAGACACCTCAGGTTGTCTTCAAAATAGTCACACTGTGTGAAGTCGGGAGCAAAAATGAAATCTGTAGTGTATGAAGTGTTTGCTTGAATTGCACCGATCATGTTACTTTGCGGGTTATTACGATCACATGCAGGTGCCAGATACGCTTCTTCTTCTCTACCCACTCTTTGAATTAATTTGTCGGTTAAATATATTTGTGGTTGATCATATGCTCCCAGTATTGCAATTCTTATGCCATTTGGCGTAAAAGCTGTATCGGAAATAGACAGACGCGATATTGTGTTATTTTCGATGTTTGTCACTGAAACATGATACTTGCATGAATGTCCTGTTAGTTTAGATACTTCATAACTGTTTAATAGGTCTGGTTCGTACCATACTCGATGAAAACTGCAAGAAGGGCGAGTAATTATGAAACATCCACTCCCACTTGAGCCACTTAAACATGCTGAAAAACCCGGAAATTGTCTACTGTGAGACGTTTCAGCTTCAAAGTGGATACCTCCTTTACCAACGTATCTTTTTATGCAATGAACTCCCTTACCGCAATATTTATTAAAAATGCAAGATATTTGGCTTATTTGTTTGACGGTAACAGGGAATGTGAAGTAAAGTCGCTCTTTGTTGAATAGACATGATACTGAATCTAATTTTATTTTTAATGTAAATAGATGATTGTCATGTTCATCCGAAAACCACAAACAATTTTCCGCTGATAAGGATCTCAATGATATTTCGGCTGTCGTGAATATTTGACAGTTTTTCGTACCGTCATTTAGGACTTCGCACGATTTGAGATCTGATTTTATGATTGTATGAGTGCTACAGTCTGCTGAAGCTGTCATGAGTATACATGTGCACATGAGTAGGACAAGTGGTAAAGTGTGAATGTTTGCCCGTTGAATGGCATTTCTTTCCAGTGCTGCATAACAGTTCTGTACAATCTCTCGTAATGTAGATCCTATAAAGGTACCCAAAAGTAATGAACAACGAGCTAAGATTTTTAGTAGTCTACTTAGCCCGTATAATATTGATACTAGTGAAGAAATTATGAATTTAAAACTTTTAAGAATTATTTTCACACACCACAGAGTGATGACAATAAGTATAATTAATAATATAAACATCGCGTATTGAATGATAGGTGGATAGCACTTAAAATGTTTAATTGCGTCATAGCACAAGAAACAATGACGTAGCTGGCATATTGTTTTTCCTGTCACATGTATCTGTCCTGTGACAATTTTTCCCGTAGGGTGTAAATATGTTACCTGTATGTCGGCTTTATAAGCAAGGTATTCGAAGGGAACCTGTATAAGTCTGTCTTCAGGGACATTTAATACATGTTCAAAATCTTCGCTGTGCAATATTACTTTTCCTGCGTCAGGAAGATGAAGTACGGGATCTTCGAACGTAAACGTTAAATTTCTCTGAGAAAAGGTAGCTTTCTCCCCTTCTAACAGGTGGCGACGAAATTTCTTTGTTGAGAAAGTGCGACGTTTGTCAAAATAACAAGTTTCTAAAATTAGTATATCTGGATTATAAATAATCTCTTCAGGCAGAATTGCTAAAAGGTCTAGTTTTTCAAAAGTCATTTCACAATAGCAGTCACTGTTATTGACACATGGGTGTAAATTACAAAATTCTTTAGTGCCTTGGCATTTATATTCGTCGCATTCACAATATTGGCCGTTTGTTGTCAAGCAGTTATAGGCTGTGGATTTCAAGTCTGTGCTTTCACGCGAGTTTCTAAGTATAAAGGATGTTGGTGTTACTAACTGTAAATCTTTTGTTATGATGAATGTCTCGTTGATTACCAAACACTGGCTGCAATCATGGAAATGACAGGCAGTAGGCGGTATATCTAATTTGCTCCAAACGTTTTTTGCTATTTTGGAGCACTCAAATTCGTTATTAAAGGAGCAGTGCAGTCCATTTTTGTGTCTTTGACGGGATGGTGTGGCCATTTCCAACATCATGTTGAGACACAGAGCTGGAAATTGAAATAAACGGGCTCTTACTTTATTTTCCGAGCAAAAGAAAAACAAAATTTAATTAAATAGTAATAATTAAGATGTATTTTAAATCATTTGTTTAAAGAGAAAATTTTAATTTATTATTATCATTTTTTTTTTTTTTTTTTTTTTTTTTACATGTATTTTCGATTATTTTCAATACGTAAATTAATACAAGCATTCGTTACTCAAGCAATGATTCTAATTTAAGAAAAGAAATTGAATCGCTGAACAAAGATATTTCAAGTGAGTTTTGAAGGAAATAAAATTTGTAAAAGGAAATTATTGTTCTCAAAATGTTATAAACATTAATTAAAATTCTTCTTATTATTATTATTATTATTATTTTATTATTATTATTATCTAATTAGAGCTTGCAATCTTTACCCCTACAATTGGCCATTTTGCAAGGATAAATACCACAAACGCTTTGAAATAGCTTAAAGATCATGATAAAAATCATCTTTTATTAATTGCAAGGTACCAATGATGTTACTCATATTCTGTATGTTTAAAAGGAATATTTATGGTTATTCTAGTTGATTTGCTTTTAATTCTTTAATCCTATGAAGAATTATTAAATAAATAAGTAAGACCAGTCTTTACTAATAATCAGTTGTATACAATAAAATATAAAATTATGTGTATAAATTTCGATTTGAGTTACGGAGAAGAGTTTCATTCCGAAATTTATTTATTATGAATTCTCCTTTTACTTACATATTTCCATTTATCTATTTATTTATTTATTTATTTTCTTATTGTTATATATATAAAAAATTTAATTGCAAATTTAAATCATCTATAGCTGCCACGTAATATAAAAGTCTGAATTATAATTATAAAATACTTTACAAATTGTTTAGTTTATTTGATTAAAATAACTTTTTTTTTTTTTTTTTTTTTTTTCTCTTGGTATGAGGCTTTTGGCATTATTCATTTCTTAATTAAAATTTCTTTAGTGATATTTTCTTATAATATTAAGTCTTGAAATACGTTTTTATTATTGTTATTATTGTTATTAAACAACCATCCCGGTGAAAATCTGAAGTATTCGTGCCTCTTATCTCTATAATATTTATAAGGGAAAGAAAAGTTTCGGAGACACTTTATCATGTAGTTTCAGCAATTTGCGTATGAAATCTATACATGCTATGGCTTAATACATTATTAGCCAAAATGTACTAATAATTGAGAGTATATATTATAATATATGAATAATATATGTATCCTACATACTCTAATAATTAAAACGTGATTTCAAAATAATGATTGTTCAAACAATTGAAATATAATAAATTTCCCACTTTTTTTTTTTTTTTTTTTTTTTTTTTGTGACGAATTTGTACTAATGAATAGAATGTACTCTAAGTACCATATTTTAACTACATTAACATTGTAATTCCAGAATTGTGTCCAAATGATCAGATAATTGTTTTAATAATGCAAATTACTATAATTAGTAATGCCATTAAAATATATTTACAATATCTGAGTTAGCTAATATTATAACGTTTATTAATTATTGTTATTATTATTATTTTGTGATATTTAATTATCGAAACATATCTTGAACCATACAATTAATTTATTAAGTAATTAATTGAGAAAATACATTATTATATTCATAAAGTAATATAATTAAATGTGTATATACAACTTTTATATTTGATTAAATGCAATGCATTGAATGATCATTATAATAAAATGATAATATATGTAATACAATGATGCAATAATAATTTGATATATGTACATTTCGATAATTAAATTTAAATCATATTTAATCATCGCAATTGTGTTGAATATAATATTCGGAATTAAGCACTTAATAATTGCTCAATCTAAATTCAGAATGTAATATTACCTCTTTATTATATATAAAAAAAAAATTGAAGAGAGAGTATTTAATTCTCTTTCCATTTGCTGAAAGTTAAAATATTTATCTTTCAGACTTTTTTTTTTTTTTTTTTTTTTTTTTTTTTTTTTTTTTTTTAATTAATTACAAATATTGGAGATAAATTTGAAGATAGAGAATTGAGAGTATTAATGGAAAATAAAATTGATAAAACAATTTAATGTTCTAAATAATAATTAGTTGATAGATTTCCTCTATACTTCCCTGTTAAATAAGTAATTAACTAATTTTGGTGCTAATATAAACACAAAATATATATCCTGAACACTATATCCTCATAATTGAATTGATAGATTATACATATTAAATCAGGATGATACACAGGAAATTCAAATAACCTGAAAAGAGGTTAGAGAAAATAGCATTTTTTTTTTTTTTTTTTTTTCCAACACGTGGCATTTAAATAATTCCATGTGAATTGCCACACTTTCTTTCCTTCTCCCTTTTTTTTTTTTTTTTTTTTTTTTTCTTATTTTGAAGAGAAAAACGTTTTGGGAATTGTTTGGGAAGTCATAACACCTGTTACTCTTGAGGAAAGAAGGTTGAGAATATTTACGGTACTCTAATCTTTTGTGACATCCAACGCCCATTTCATAAATCTATTAGCTAAATAGCGGGGCTCTATTGGTCTTAAATCATATCTTTGGCATTGTGATATATTTTCTCTTGGAGGTGTGTATATAATAGTGTCGTCTGTACTGCTTGAATGCGTTGATGAAATGTGTGACATTCCAGAAGTTGCGCTGATAGGGGATGCTTGTTCGTGGTCAGATAATGGATGAATATCGTCCATTATGGAGCCTTCGCTTTGGATACTCTGAATAGTGCCTGTTGCAGGTTTTAAAGAATTGGGTTCCCATAATAGATGGATATTCGGCAAGTCATCAAATTGGGCATTTGGTTTATCCGTTTGTTCTGACGTGTGGGATGTGGGAGAACTGTTCGCTTTTACTTTTGTATTGAACAGATTCAGTTCTTGTCTTCTTTGTGTGAATGGTATTAGTCTCTGCGAATGGACTTTCATTTCCTTGCCGTTTAAATCTGTTGGGTCGTATATTGTAAAATTGACTTCATTGTGTTTTTCTTTTATTGTGTAAGGACCTACATTATTACGTTTTTTTGTTGTTAGTTTGAACCTATCGCAGTCTCTATTGTATAAAAACACCTGTTGTCCCGGGGTAAAGTTCCTGTGTCTAGCCTTCTTGTGTTGATAAATTTCTTGAAGTGTAGCTGATTTTAATAGGTTTTCTTTAACTTTGTTGTGTACATAGTTTAATTGTGAAGCTTTTTTCCGAACAAAATTAGCATATGAAATGTGTTCAATAGGTTGTTGCTCCCTTAAGATATCATTCGGCAGTTGTTGATCATATGAATACTGAATGTATGCCGGTTTTTCACCGTGTGATGAATGAACGCTATTGTTATAAATTAAAGAGTAATATCCAATGTATTCGTCCCATTGACCTGTATCTTCTGCGAATATCGCCAGTGATTTCTTAATATTGGCGTTTATCTTTTCTGAGGCTCCGTTTCCGCTTGGATGTTGTGGTGTAGTAAATAATTTAATCACACCGAATTTTTCACACAAATGTTTAAAAACTTCCGATGTAAAGCAACTTTGTTTGTCGGTCAAATAATGCTTTGGTACTCCGAATGTACTAATAAAATCCATAAGACATTCGACTGAGTAATATGTATTTGATTTCGGCACAGCATATAACTTCATATATTTAGAAAAATGGTCTAGGAACGTTAAAATGTATTGATTGCCCTTATCAGTTTTTGGAAATGGACCGATGTAATCCGCACTTATAAATTCATTCACCTGCGAGGGTATATAACTGCGTTGAATGGGAATTGGGGGCAATTTGTTCGGAGATCTGTATGCTGCACATTGCTTACAAGATTTAATGAAATGTTTCGTGTCTGAATATAAATTCTCCCAAAAGTAATTTTCACGTATTGCATTGTATGTTTTTATTAATCCGAAATGCGATATGTGTTTTGCCGTCAAAATATGTGGTTTGAATTTGTCTGGAATGACTATCTGCTCAACTTTAATTGATTTTCTAATTCTTGGTAATGAAGCTTTGTGTAATAATAAATCATCTCTTATAAAATAGTCAGGAAAACGTTGCTTGTCATTTTTGACTCCGTTTTGCAAAGCGGTTATAATTATTGAAAGCTTTTTGTCTTCTTTCTGGGCTAATTTAATTTCATTTATTGAAGGCAGATCTATTTGAATAGCGTTTATAATGCGTAAATTTAAATTAGACATATTATTATCTTTTCCTGCAATAGTATAAATTAAGATATACGCTTGTTGTCTTAAAACTTCGCATATATTTACGCGTTTTATTTTTGTGTCGTCTGTTAAATACCAATTTCCATTTTCTCCCTTAACATATGAATGATAATGTCCTTCACTAATAAGATTTCCCGAATGCACGATAACTGTGTGAAGTTCATACCAAATTGGTTTCTTATTCCTTACATTAGACATGTATTTGCGCAAATTTAATTTTTCGGGGTAAGAAATAAATGATGATAATTTGTTTTCTCGTGAGTTTGTGAACTCGAATCTTTTAAAGTGAATTGTTAATATTTCAGGATTTTTTGAAATAGACATCATTTTGCTTGCTTCGCTAGCTATTTTGCAATTAAAACAGCGATAGTATCCTGTTAAATATTCTGGATTCGTGAAATTTTGTAATGAATCTTCGAGTGATTCACTGTTTTGCGCAATGTCTAAAGAAATATCCATGAAAGGTTCAAAATTAATACTTTTTTTTTTACAATTTAAACATTTCACCTCGCTACGGAAATTACCCTCGAATATGGATTTTATCGGACTTGCATTGTTATCATTTATTGTATCTTGGTTTGTATGTTTCTTTATACTTTCTTGTAGGCGGCATATGACCTGACATAGAAATTCGTGTGCATCTGCTTGCTCGTTCTGTCGAAACTGTGTACCTATTTTATTTAGGTTCTCGTATAACTCTACTGGTTTAATAACTTTTTCCGCACTTGTAACAGTAGCCTGTAAGTGCCTTTTTAGCGAACATATCATACAATTTTGTTTGATATCGCAATCAATAGTATCGTGCGATAAATAATTTGTTAATTGCGATAAATGAGTTAGACTTTGTAGCACAACATTCATAAAACATGAATTTCCCAGATTTTCTAAACCCTTGATGGTTTTTACTGTATTTGATTCCTTATAATGCTGATTTGTTCTTGTTTTCTTTTCACTATCACAATTCTTTGTAGTTACGCACTCCGTATTATTATTGTTGTTTAAATTCGATAGTATTTTCCCCATTTCCTGTGTTTTATTTTTATTATTACTGCCAGTGTTGTTTTTAATAGAAGTATTTGCATTTACTTCGGAAGTATTAAAATAGTCTCGTGAGAGTATATCTGCGATAATGTTTTCTGATGAGGGCACATGTTGAAAGGTGTAATTGTAATCTGCAAGAAACATGAACCATCTCGCCACTCTGTTTCCCGGATTTTCAAGCTTAGAAAGTTGCGTCAAACTTTTATTGTCACAGCGTATAATAAAATGTCTGCCATACAAGTGATGTTTAAACGTGGATATACAACAGACGATAGCCATTAATTCTTTCTCCAATATCGTGTATCTTCTTTGTGTTAGGTTGAGTTTCTTTGAAAAGTAAGCAATTGGGCGTATTATGCCGTTAGCATCTTTTTGTCCGAGCCATCCCCCTAGTGTATTGTCCGACGCATCTGCACTTAAGACGAAATCTTTGTCGAAGTCGGGGTGAATTAGAATCGGGGGTTGTGAAAGGTATTCTTTGAGCTTGTCAAATGACGCTTGTGCTTCTTTAGTCCATTTAAAGCGTGCATTTCTTTTTGTTAAGTCTGTCAATGGGGCAGTTAATTTCGAGAAATCTTTTATAAATTTTCTGTAGTATGATACTAATCCCACAAATCGTCTAATTTTTTTAACTGTATTTGGCGAGGGAAAATCTTTTATTTTGATTATATTTTCTTCCACTGGTTTTATGCCATCTGCATTTAATTTATGTCCTAGAAAGTTAATTTCGGGCAGCATAAAAGAGCATTTTTCAGGATTTAATGTAATACCGAATAATCGAAATCTTTCAAAAAGTAGACGCAATTTATGTAACATTTCTGCCGCGCTTGACCCGCCCATTGCAAAATCATCTATGAAGTTACTGATATTTAATTCAGATAATGGCGATAATATTTGATCTGTTAACATTGCAAAATGCTCACTTGAAATTTTTAAACCCTGCGGCAATGTGACAAATCGATAATTTCCTTTCGGGGTGTCATGTGGCCGTTAGCCTGACTGCGTTGTGCCGCAAAATAATTCAAATTAATTGAATTAAAAGTTAAATTTATAGATAGGTAAAATAATTATAATATTAAAGTTATGTTTCTTAAAGATTAATTATAGTTCTGAAATTGCAGATCTGAAAAATAAAGACATATAAATAAAAGGTAGAGTACTCACCCCAAACATTAGTGAAGTGTGTAGGATCACAAAATACAACTGGAGTTTAGCAAACAAATATATTTTTATTTATAAGGCTTGAAATATTTATTATCCCGGGATCCCAAAATAATTTACACTTTACTTAAATACATTATATTATTCATCAACAATTTCGCATTACAGCATTTGCTAAATTTTATTGTAATTATTGAAGGACGATTTAGATATACGCCTGAATTGTTGTTTCACAGAAGACAGTCATACCACATAAGCATCGTTGCAGATACACCAGTCAATCGTAGATGCACCAGTTATTTTAAAATGAGGAATTAATCTTAGTAAGAGATATATTTGATGGTATTAGATATGGAGAAAAGGGAAGCTTATTCCTCTGATATGTACGCTGGTAAAATCCATCCATCGATCCATAGACAACAACTCTTGTCGGATAATGATGTGGAAAGAAACAAAAGTTATCTTCAGAGCTACTATGAGAAATGCGGATGTTGTAAACATCTAATTTTGAAGATTGAAAAGTTGAGGATAGATCTGTCTGATCGTCGATGGTACAGCTACACTTGAACTGTCTGCAGACCTCCTGCGGCATGAATATATTCACTTAACGAACATTCTGTGAGCCCCTAGATGCATGGTTAAGTTGCAAAAAATAAAGTCTCATCAGATGCTAATTATAAAAATCTGCTTGCCAAATTACAAAATTTTTACACAGTAACAGCATTTTTGAAAAGTAACTATAATACTGTCAAAGGGAGTTGCACGCTAGGCCCAAGGCCCAACGGCAAAAATCTCCCAAAAATTTTCTCCGTGTTCTCTGATCCAAGTGCAAGGCAAGAGTGAGAGAGAATTGAATGAGACGCGAGCGGACGTTAGTACGGTCGCTCCACGCTCAGCCAATCAAAAAAAAGAAAAGAAGTTGTTAGCTGAATTTAGAGAAATTCTTAAGGGGAGTTAGGTGAAAAGTATTATTTAGTGGCAACAAGAAATACGCGGGTTTTTAAGCGACGCTACAATTTCGTGGAAAAGGGTGAATCATGAGATTGGAATTTCCGTTTCTCCCCAAGATTCACTGAAAAAGTGCGCGGGTTTATAATGGCGATGTTAAATATAAAAAAAAAATGGCGCGCGTAATTTTAAAAAGAGAAAAAGCTAGAAAAATATTAAGACACATATCTGGCTAAATATTGGCTTAATCTTGCTGAAATTTAACCAGAGTATTAAGAAAAAAAAGGATTTATTGAATGAATAAAGATTTAAATATGAATATTAAAAAAAATAAAGGTTTTAGAATTTATATATTTAGGACTTAGTAAATATTGTAAAGAGAAAACAACATCGCGAATCTTTAAAAATAAAAACAAGATAGCATATTGCTAAAAGTAAATATTATTGATTAAATTAATTACTATTAATGGGATAATTAAATAGAAATAAAATTTTAAAAGCAAATTAGATTAAATTTTAAAACGGAAATGTTATGGAAAGTTGTTATAACATAACATTTATCTCCCCTCAATAGAAAAAAAAAGGACAAAAAACAAAAAAAAAAATTTTGAGCTATCGGCTTCTTACCAAAAGTACCAAAATAAAAAAATTTATACGAGGAAAACCATGAGATTTTAACGATAGATATTACCTCAATCATCTACCAACTTTAATTGAATAAAGATCACATGATTAAAAAAAATAAATTTAAAATGAAGAAGTTAATTATAGCAAATTTAGAATAGTACGATTTAAAACCAAATTTCCAAGAATTCTGAAAATCAAAAGTATAACTAGAACTGACTTGTCATAACCCTAGCGAAAACAATTCCTGAAAACACATGAACAATCATGACAGTGCATAAAATTGTAAAGACTGAAAACAGGAACATAGTAATACAAAATATACCTAAAAATAAATACAGGAACATGTAATTGCACAGAATAAAATAACAAATTAAATATGCAAAACCACATTATATAGGGGTGAGTCCAAAAAAAATATAAACCTGAAACTCTCATGTGTAGACCATTACAATTTTCTAATGTGAACCAGATATAAAGATATTGTAAACAATATCATCAAAACAGAAAATCAATTACATAGCAGTAGAAAAGCAGAACTTGAATATAAATGTGGTTTTTACGTAATTTTTAACCATTATTACACAAATCATTATATATAGAAAATAATCTATTGAAACTGAAGTTTTTATTCCAAAGCAATAAATAAAATACCATCAGAAAACTTTATCTAGTACACAATTGATAAACTTTTATAACACATTAACAAATACTCTTGTAAACACTACACAAGAATCAGTACCAAGAACTATTCAAAAAAATTCAGGATATTTGAGGCCTTGAGTGTTGAATAAGAGAGAAAAAAAAAATAAAATTGACTTCAAAAGGTAACTTAATACATATTAGCTCTCATAAATTTATTTAGCAAATAAAAGAGAAATTCAAAAATTCTTATTTATGCAAATCCTGTAATTCAGTAGCATGTTCTTCTAGAAAGGATATAAGTTTTTATAGAAAAGATTTCTTGATTATTTTAAGAAATGTTTTAAATATTGAGAAATTTTAATTTAAAAAATCTTTTATTTAAATTTTCAAATTTTAATACCATGTATTCTAATAATTTAAATATTGAATGCTGAGGAAGATCCAAAACTAAATTTAATAAAATAAGATGATTTTTTAACATTGTGTTGATCATCAAAAAACGTAGAGAAGTTTCTCCATAGTATTGAGACACACAATGCAAAAGACTACTGATTTCTAATTACATATATATTTTTTATATATATTTTTCATATTATTTTATATGCATATATATATATTTCACTCATTCATCCATTCATACAGTGTGGTAAAAAAAATAACCAAATGTCAACAAAATTAATAAATTGCCAGGCTGAGTCACTCGTCAGTGAATCATAACAAAAGTATCAATAATTGTAACACTGGTTGACACCAAAAAAAAAAATATTTTCTACCCAAATTAAGTAACTAACCTTAGTACTTACTAACCACGAACTAAAAGGAATGTAACCAACTGAACGAGTTAGCTTGGGAGAGAATAAAAAATATTTGAAAAAAGAGATGAAATCAAAGTAAGTCTTTATATTTTTAAATACATTTTTATGCATTTATTTCATTTTGGTTTTTTCATTTCATATTTGTTTTTATTTTTTATTTTTCTACAATATTTTTCATATTTTATTTTCATAAATTTTTTGTTTATTTTTTATATTCATTTTTCATAAGATATAGAATATATGATTTAGAAGATAGGAGATAGGGTACCCTTTAAATTTAAACTAACTTTAATGTTTTGACATCCTCAGCAAAATTTAAAGTTTCTCACAGTGTAAAAAAAAATTCTATTGTAAATTGAATTGTAGAATAATAAAATTTTAAACTATAGCATAAAATTAATAATAAATAAATGAGTTATCCTATCAGAATATTTACAATATCGCTCGAGAATAGCCGGAAGGAGGAAAGAAAGCTATTTTCTTTTGTGACCCATCCTTATGGAAGCCGGCCAGTGTACCATCACTTAGCTTCTCCGGGCTAATACCAAACAATTCGTTCATGAATGGACAGCCCCAATGATAAAATAAATAACTAATAAAATAAAGTAATTAAAATTTTATCTATTGAGTAGAGAAAAATGCGCGTAGAGCATCTCAACTGTCTGAGCACCAAAATTTTGTTGGTTGCAGCCCAAGAGCAAGAACTTGTTAACTTGACTCCATAACAGTAGCGAGTCCCACATCTTTCCAATTGTACAAAAAAAAAAATTAACATCTGGCTAGTTGACATGCCTACCATTTACGGGGATTTTTGGGTCTAGGCACGGGAAAAATCCACAGAAACCCTGGGTGGCATCTCAACCAGTGAAAATATCCAAGATATCCAAGGATACCTTTAAAAGGGGGGGGGGGGTGTAAAATGTCTGCTATAGTATACCAGAAATAAAAAAAATACATCATTTAAGGGATAAGAAAAAGGACACTGGAGAATATAGAGTTATTAAACTTCATTAATTTTTTGAAAAGAGGAAAAAAAAAAATTTCATTTGAACAGCACAAGAATCACTAAAATGTAAACAGTATATATTTGAAATTTCAATTGAATCAAGGTAAGTATTTCAATTTTATTAAATTTATAAATTACTATTTATTTTCTTTCTTTCATTTATTTTATTTTAAATTATTTATTTATTTTTGCTTTATTTATTTATTTTTATTTTATTTATTCTTATTTATTTTTTTTTTTATTTTATTTATCTATTTTTATTTTATTTTATTTATTTTTTCTTTCAAGCATACACCAGAAATATTAACCAAAAAATATGAAATTACATCAGTGTACAATATGCACCTTGTACTCTGAGTTCTGCCTGCAGAACTTAGCACCCCATATTAAATTGCTAACATACATGTGCATGTGAAGATAAAAATGAGTCATTCTTAAAAAACCAGTTATTGCATTTTGAATGAATCTTAAATAAAATACTGCCTAAAATATTTCAAAAACCAGCATAAAAAAAAATTGAGAGCCCATGTACTATTATTATTGAATATCATCACTCATTGAACTATTTTGCATGCCATAAATTTATCAAATTTTTATATAAATATAGCAATTCTAAATCTATTATCTTACAAAATTATCATAGATATTGTGAATAAATCAATGTATATAAAAATATCAGTTAAACATTAATAAAATATAAATCAATGTGTATAAATGATAATTATCACTTTATTACTTTATTTATTTTAAAATATTTATTCAAATTGGTTATAGAGTTTAATCATATAAATGAGTTCAAAACCATCAGATTTGTTTACTTTGTAAAAAAAAATATTCACAGATAGAAAAACAAATTTTATAAAATTTTTACTGCATGTAATCGTAATTATTATTATTTCGTTATTTCTTTTTTGTAAATTATAAATTAATCAACACAAAATGTATGAGGCATAAAAGACTTCCCTATTGTAAAGATAAAAATTCAAAATATAAACACTTTATTTATAAAATAAATATATAAAAATTCAATATTTGGTCTGCACATGAGATAAAAAAAAATAAAATACTCAGAAAAAATTTAGAAAAGCATTTTAAATTTTAAAGTTTATAATTAAAGAAAATTAATATTACACTTTATTATTATTACTATTATTATTAATTAATTTTATTTTATAAAATATTTAATGTTTAAATCAAGTATTTATTAATATTTCATTAAAATATAACTATTAAGTGAGAGAGAGAGAAAAGAAAAAAAAATTAAAAGATCGGTAGCCCCAGGTAAAATCCTGGTCACGGCACCATAAATGTCATGTGGCCGTTAGCCTGACTGCGTTGTGCCGCAAAATAATTCAAATTAATTGAATTAAAAGTTAAATTTATAGATAGGTAAAATAATTATAATATTAAAGTTATGTTTCTTAAAGATTAATTATAGTTCTGAAATTGCAGATCTGAAAAATAAAGACATATAAATAAAAGGTAGAGTACTCACCCCAAACATTAGTGAAGTGTGTAGGATCACAAAATACAACTGGAGTTTAGCAAACAAATATATTTTTATTTATAAGGCTTGAAATATTTATTATCCCGGGATCCCAAAATAATTTACACTTTACTTAAATACATTATATTATTCATCAACAATTTCGCATTACAGCATTTGCTAAATTTTATTGTAATTATTGAAGGACGATTTAGATATACGCCTGAATTGTTGTTTCACAGAAGACAGTCATACCACATAAGCATCGTTGCAGATACACCAGTCAATCGTAGATGCACCAGTTATTTTAAAATGAGGAATTAATCTTAGTAAGAGATATATTTGATGGTATTAGATATGGAGAAAAGGGAAGCTTATTCCTCTGATATGTACGCTGGTAAAATCCATCCATCGATCCATAGACAACAACTCTTGTCGGATAATGATGTGGAAAGAAACAAAAGTTATCTTCAGAGCTACTATGAGAAATGCGGATGTTGTAAACATCTAATTTTGAAGATTGAAAAGTTGAGGATAGATCTGTCTGATCGTCGATGGTACAGCTACACTTGAACTGTCTGCAGACCTCCTGCGGCATGAATATATTCACTTAACGAACATTCTGTGAGCCCCTAGATGCATGGTTAAGTTGCAAAAAATAAAGTCTCATCAGATGCTAATTATAAAAATCTGCTTGCCAAATTACGAAATTTTTACACAGTAACAGCATTTTTGAAAAGTAACTATAATACTGTCAAAGGGAGTTGCACGCTAGGCCCAAGGCCCAACGGCAAAAATCTCCCAAAAATTTTCTCCGTGTTCTCTGATCCAAGTGCAAGGCAAGAGTGAGAGAGAATTGAATGAGACGCGAGCGGACGTTAGTACGGTCGCTCCACGCTCAGCCAATCAAAAAAAAGAAAAGAAGTTGTTAGCTGAATTTAGAGAAATTCTTAAGGGGAGTTAGGTGAAAAGTATTATTTAGTGGCAACAAGAAATACGCGGGTTTTTAAGCGACGCTACAATTTCGTGGAAAAGGGTGAATCATGAGATTGGAATTTCCGTTTCTCCCCAAGATTCACTGAAAAAGTGCGCGGGTTTATAATGGCGATGTTAAATATAAAAAAAAAATGGCGCGCGTAATTTTAAAAAGAGAAAAAGCTAGAAAAATATTAAGACACATATCTGGCTAAATATTGGCTTAATCTTGCTGAAATTTAACCAGAGTATTAAGAAAAAAAAGGATTTATTGAATGAATAAAGATTTAAATATGAATATTAAAAAAAATAAAGGTTTTAGAATTTATATATTTAGGACTTAGTAAATATTGTAAAGAGAAAACAACATCGCGAATCTTTAAAAATAAAAACAAGATAGCATATTGCTAAAAGTAAATATTATTGATTAAATTAATTACTATTAATGGGATAATTAAATAGAAATAAAATTTTAAAAGCAAATTAGATTAAACTTTAAAACGGAAATGTTATGGAAAGTTGTTATAACATAACACGGGGTACTGAATGTAGTATAGTCTCTGTGTTCAACTTTTAAAGGAATCTGGAAAAAAGAATTGCTTAAGTCGAGCGTTGTATAAATTTTATTCCCTTTTAATTTGTCTAGTAAGTGTTGTATTATTGGTAGTCTATATCTGGGATATTTTACATGAGTATTTAATTCGCGGTAATTGACTACTAAACAATATTTCTGGTCTTTTGGATCCCCTGTTATATTTTTCTTTTTTACTAATAGTAATGGAGAACTAATGTATGAATTGGAACGTTCTATAATGTTGGCCTGTTCTAATTCTTCCAATTGTCTATTTGCTTCTTTTTGAAGAGCTTCCGGGAGTCTATACGGCTTAATTGATGGTAATTTTGTAGCATCGACTTCGAGAGTGGGTTGTATTGCCTCTGTTCTTCCTATCGTGTAAAGGCGTTTGCTAAAAATATCCGCAAATTCGAAGAGTAAGTCTAGCAAAGGTTTTTTTATGCTTTCGTCCAAGTGTTCTAAATTAAAGTCAGAAGGTTTTAATTCATTTCTTCTTAGTTGCTTAATTAATTCTATATTTCTTGTGTCATAATTATTACTAATCGTACCAATCTTTGTGTTTTTATTCAGGGGAATAGGTTTTTCAGAAAGATTTGAGACATTTACTTTTATTCGTCGTTCGTTATCCACCCTACACATATTAACAAATTTAATGTTTGGATTTTTTAAATTTGAAAATATTTTAATTAAATCTCCTTTCTTTACTGTTTTATTTAATGCGAATTCAATGTCCTTCGATTCTCCTGCTTGTAAAACAATATGTTTGGGTAAGTATGCATAAGTCGTCTGATTAATTACTGGGTTTGTTAAAGCATCGTGGATATCAATTTCCGTATTTTGCATTTTTATTTTATCAGTTTTAAAGCAAATTGTGAATTGTTTTGATTTTAAGAAATCATAGCCGATTATCGCATCATAGTAATCGGATAAGGGATTATTAACAACGTAACATTTATGCTGATAGTGTTTATTTCCAATATTTATGGGTACTGAAATGCAATTAGTAATTTCTAACTTTCCATCTGTCACTGATTTAATTTGAGCGTCAATTTTTAGAATTTTAACTCTATCATCTTTTTGAATTATTTTGAAAATTTTACTATTTAAGAGCGTTGCTGATGCGCCGCTATCTAACAAAGATTTCACTGTAATTCCCGCTAATTTTAAGTTGACTACAGGCAGAGTAATCTTCCTTTCATTTTTACTATACTCCACTTCTTGTGTGTTTACAACAAAAGTTTTTTTCTGTCCTGTCAATATTTTGTTTGCAAGGGAGCCGTCTCGCGTTGGGGGGACAGAAGAGAAGGCCCCCGTTAAAAGTTTTCCGAAGTATGTCTGCTTTGTTGAAAATCCCTTGATGTTTGTGATCTGTTTTCTCTATTGTTACCCCGCATTGTATGAGAGATCCTGCCATTCCTTCTAAATGTATTAAATCTCCCCCTAAAGTTAGTTTTGTTCGCCGGATTGTTGTAACATTCGGAAGTAAAATGCGATTTATTGCATATTCCACAGCTGGGGATGTTTCTCTGAGTATAATATCTGTTTTGTGTGTATCTTGAATTACCCACACCCCGTCTGTGTGAGGGTCTAAAGGAATGATTGTTATGTGCTCGTGGCGAGTCTTGCCGCGTGTGCATTTTTAATTGTTCAACTTCTTTTGTTAAGGAATTTATCATTTCCATTGTATTTGATGCGTGAGCTTCGAGGATGTCTTTTATTTCGTTTTTATCGTAATATTTTATTGCATTATTGACAGATTCTAGTATTTGAGAATCGTTTGGGGTTTCATTAGCTTGCAACATTTGGGCGAATTCAACCGCGCTTTGAAATGTTTTAGGATCTTTCAATATTACTGATTGTTTTAGATGGGGAAGAAGGCCATCGATAAATTTTCCTAATTTAGTATTTTCAAAAATAGTTTTAATGGCTTCATTCGTTAGATCTGGAGCGTTGAAAAAATTTTCCGTGGCTAATGCAACTTTTGCTGCATATGTTTTCACTTGTTCATTCGGCAACATTTTACAGTTAGAAAACTGTTTTTGCCGGGCTCCTAAGCTATATTGTGTGTCGAAGTACGACAAGAATTTCTTTTTAAACTCGTCATAATCTTTTTCTTGATAGAGATCTGGGGTGGAAATTAGGCTTGTTAAAGCAGATCCACGTATTCGTGATCTTAAAATAAGTAATTTTTCCGGTTTAGTGCATTTTGCTATATCAGTGATATTTTCTAGATGTTCGATGAAATATTTCGGGGTGATTGCCGAAAGATTATCAAATTGAGGTATAACAGTTTGAAAACCTGCTAATTTTCTAATAAGCGTGTCTGATTCCTCGTCCGCCATTTTTAAGACAATATTTTATGTCTTTTATTTATTTATTTATTTATTTATTTGTTTTTATTTATTTATTTTTGTTTAAAATTTTATAATATTTAATCTAGATCCCCTTTTTCACGTTATAGTGATACAAAGTAAAAGTTTAATACTCATATACTTTTCGACATTTGTCATACACATTACATAATATTTTACATTAATATGATTAAATGTAATAATTTCATGCAAAATATAAGATATTGCCCTTCTAATAATTGCTATTCTTATTTATTTATTTATATTTATTTATATCATAGATATACTTCAACAAAATAACATAAGCTTTTATGCTTTACCTTTTAGTATTTAGTCTTTTATTTCAATAATGAGAGCAAGGTTGTAATAATGTAAAATAAAATTAACAATAATTTAGGTATGATAAATAAATTCAAAATCAAAATTATTAAGAATAAAATGAAGTGTAATAAATGAAAATAATTTAAATGCATTAACTCAAAAGTATTAAAAAAAAATTTTAAACAACACTCAGTCAATTTAAGGCTCTTTTTTTTTTTTTTTTTTTTTTTTTTTTTTGAATGTTACAGTAGATACTGGAATAAATAGATTTCAAATAATAATCACATATAAGAGGAAAATTAAACAATCAAAATAAAAATAATATTTTGTTAAGAGCCAATGTACCAATAATTGTTATTCTTATTTTAACATAAATCTGAAACTATATTCTTAAACACAATTTTCAAATAGTTTTGTTATTTATAAAACATTGAATATTATACAAAATAATGTTTGTAATTTGAAGAATCATTGCTTGAATATACCAATACTTAGATTGATGTTTTTTCATTCTTACTACCTTTTATAATATGCAATGCAAACAAATACGAGATTTTTTTTTTTTTTTTTTTTTTTTTTTACTTTATTATTATTATTATTAATTTCATATTTATATTCTATTTTCCGTTTGAAGGTTTAATATTTAATGATTAATACTTAAAAGTATTAATTGGCACGGTCACCATTGTTCGGGTGTTTGTTTACTATAACCTTGTTTTATTAAATTAATTATTACGAAATTCAATATTTCTATATTTCCATAGATTGATTATTAAATATTCATAATATTTACACATATTCACATAAAAAGGGCCGAATCGTGAAGGGAATAAGTAACCAGGTTCGTTAATTCACCCGAAACGAAGAAATAGAAACAATACATTAAATAATTAAACTGTAATTAAAGAGAATGATTTATTGAAAGAAAGTTAATTAAGTATACATATCCAAAATATTAATACGATATAATCATGAGAGTTTGCATTGCAATAAAATGTTAATGCGAAATGTAAAAAGGAAAGCCTCAACATGCATGTAATTTAGAAAATTAGTAAAATATTAAGTGCTCGGAAAAACATGAGCTCGCTTACCCCAATACCAAATCCTGAAGATCATCCCGATATCAACTCGCTCTCCTGCTAAAATCAATTCCTTGGGAAAATCCTTCACTGAAATCTCAGATACACCAACTCTTTTTTCCAAAAACTCTGAGTCCCTAACTCTCTGCTCCCCCATTTCTATCTTTCTCGTATTAACATAAAGACACCCATTTCCACCTTAATTTAACATTATCCAACCGATTTCTTTCCCTTTCCTCTAACTCTTTCTAGGATTGGATACTTTCATATTCATTCATAAATTCCCTAATACTTCTATATTCTATATTTTTTAATATTACCCCTTTATTATTATTAGAAGGTAAATACCATTGCTCGCCCCTTTTCGCATAACCTTTCATCTTTCCAGATAATGTAACTATCCAGCCTCCCTTTGCGGAACACCCTTTGATCTTTTCAGATATTTATACGGTGTCGGGAAAATGTACGGATATCTGCTTTGAAATTTGTTCCCGTGCAATAAATAAACTATCGAATTGACGCAGTTACAGGTATATGTTTCGACAATACTAGAGACCCTTTCTCGCTTTCTTGCTACTAACAATTGTGCTTAAAATTCTTATTTCACCTGATCTAGGTTAGCGATACTTTCGTCAATAGATGTATATGTATGGGGTCTACACTCCCTTCTTTCAGCTAACATCTGTGCATAACAAAAATGCCTTTGGCAAAATACTTTGTATTGTGGTTGCTGAACCGAACGCGGCACCGCTTTGATTCTTTAAATAAATGATTTTCTTTGCGCCTTCCAAACCTACACATTCTTTGAATTATTCTACTCCATTTATCTGAATTTAACTTCGAAGGACTGAAATTTGCTGGACTTTGTCTCAGCAATATGTGTACTTTTCTTTCATGAATTAAATAAATACTAAAAACATTTTCCTCTGAATGAAAAGAAAATTAACAAGATTTTACAACATTTTCATAATCTTTTTACAGTAGTAAATTCATTCATAATTTTAAATAGTTATTGATTTTTAGTCAGTTGTTTAAAATTATCAATTTTAATTGCATAATAGGCTTTGAATTTATATAAAATTTTATTGTCCTTTGAATTTGTTTAATATATATATATATATATATATATGAGTTTAAAATTTATTTCCATGTCTATTACATTTTTTAAATCTATTTTCTATCAATAAAAAATTACTGGTTTAGACAGTTTCAGATAATAGAGATTTTTTCTTATCATAAAGTACACTGCTAAAAAATTTTCTGTGAAATTTCAGAGAAGCTACAGGTAATCTATTATCTTTAATCTTATGTAAAATTACAGAGATTAGAAAAATAGAGATTCTGTTAAATAATACAGAAGTTATTCAGTAAATGTGAAAATAGACTCTGTAAATTAACATCGCTAAAAATACACAAGTGACACTCGAAATTTACTTTTAATTATAATAATTTAATTTTGTTTTTAAAATTATTGAATTACTCTATCTGTAATGATCTTGAAATTAAATTTGTGTGAGAAAATTTGAACTGCTCTATCATTAAAGATTAACACAATCTGTTTCTAGCCGACCTTGGGTTTGAACCCCAGACAACTCGACCGTGGAAGTTAGCTTTGCAGACTAAGTTAGAGGAGCTATCATATAGATATATATATATATGAAAGATAGTAAAATTCCATTTGAAATCTCAAATTTAAATTAATTTCTAAGCCAACTCTTAATGTCAAAATTTGAAATTACCCTTTATGTTGGTTTCCTAGCCCAGCAAATATATTTTTTAAGATATTAAATTGAAACCAATTTTAAGAATAAATGTGCAAGATAACTGCTATTTGCAAGTGTTTGTGATTAGTATTGCAATCAGATTTACTTGGTCAGCCTTTGTGCACATTACAAACTCATGCATTAATCAAGAGTTATTAAATGAATTAAGCTTAAATTTCTCCCATTTTGACATTGTCACCCCTTTTGAGAAATATTACTAGTGCTAAACAAAAAGTGAAAACTTGTACAATAATGCCAGGATTTATGGTTTTGAATCGTTTCCAACTTTATGAGCCTTATTGCAACCTAAATTCATATTTCTGGCTGCTGAGGCTGGCTCTGAACTTGCATGTTTGTATGATGAAACTATTAAATAAACAAGTTTTGCCAGCAAAGATGTCCTCAAGATAATTATTTTCATTACCCAAGTTATTTAGATATTTTATTCGGCCAAAATATTACAATAATCCTAAATTTGTGTCAGAAAGGTACTCATTCATATCACATTTTTGACTTTATGTGTGATTTTTAAGAATATGTGCTATTAAAATGTTTTTGTAATTTTTGTAATGTGTCTTAATTTTCCGATATGTACTAAAGTATGTAAATTTAATCTGCACAAACATAATTTTTAAGCAAAAAAATAATTATTTTGCAGGTTTGGAATATATTGGTGTGAAGAAACGTACAATCGTTATTATCCTCTGGTCAATGGGATACATAATATTTTCTGCAATTTGTCCTTGGATTGCTTATGCCTTGCATGACTGGCGTTCACTTTGTATTGCTACATCTGTACCTCTTGCTATAATACCTCTTCTGGGAAGGTAAGAAAAAAATATAGTTCTTTTTACTGTGCAAAAAAATTCTATATTAACAGCTTTGTTTTTACATTTTAAATAGGTTTTAATTTAAAATCTCCAAATTTTGCATATGGCTTATCAGTATTACATTTTTGCATTTAGCCTTATATCTCTTACTGTATCTATTGGATAAGTACATTGACTCAGAATGATAATTATTAAATGTAATGAATTCTTCTGAAATTTTTATCGATTTTTGTTTTATTTATTTTTATCTATATGTTTTATTACAAAAACTGCTGCCAAGTTTTTTGTGATACATAAATATTAAAAAAATTAATCTGATGTTCAAATCTTGTAATGTCTCATAAATTTAATTTCTTAAAACAATTACTATTAACAGAGTTTTTTGTCTTTCTATCATTGATGCTGTTTTATTTAAACTACAGCTTCTCTGTCCATCAAATTCACTGGAATACCATAACTTCATGTACATAATCTGCAGCTAAACTATAAAAAAAAGCTGATTTTGTATGTCATGTGGGCTATTATCTGGTGTGGGGTGTCTATCATGCATACAGAAAAAAAAAAAAAAAAAAAAAAAAACCTGATTCCCAAATCTTTTTTTTTTTTTCAATATTTTAACTTTTTTCTATTTCTGTAGAATGGTCAAGTCCAAGTTATATGTCATTGTAAGTAACGTAGCAGATGCTAGACTTAAATAATTGGAAATCTTGGATCAGAAGTAATCAATCAAAGTAAACAATCGAAAATTCTTCACTGATGATGCAACATTGCGAAAAGAAATGATGAAATTTTACTATTGGCAGACTTTGATTGTTTACTTGCCATCCGTTATTTGTATTTAGTCTTTTTAATGTTCTTTTTATTATGTCTTTTCCTATTTACCATTAAAATATAGTAATTAGCATTGAGATTAAAAACAGTGATTGTCGATCACATGGTTTTAGAATGCAGAGTGTCTTTCAAACATAATTTTTCGATAATACATTTTTTATGCTGCAGATTATCTTCTGCCGTGGACTATATATGTGAAATGGCAGTAGTTTTCTTCACTTTCCAATAATTTTACTTTCCCAAATCCAGTAGCTGCCATCACTAAAATTCTTAAACAGTGAGATTTTAATACAATCTATCCCTGCCGATAAATTTACTCTCTCCAAACTGAAAGTTCATACTGATAATTTAAATTCCTAAGCTATATATGAGGGCTATCACAACCCTAGTAGAGCAAGTCCTTTATATATATATATATATATATATATATATATATATATATATATATATATGTATATATGTATGTAAGGAACCCGAGTCTTGGCATACGTTCGTGGGACCGTCATCAATCGAGGAGAGGGATGTAGTCGTGGAGAGATGCGTGCCTTCAGGCGATGAGGCTCAGAGATCCGTCGCGTCCAGCGTGGAAGTGCCGGGGAGAGAACTTTGGCGATCGCGCCGAATCAATCGTCCGAATGGCCGGGGAACGATTGTGGTGTTCTACCATCGATAAGCCGTTATTTTTGTTGAATCATGAGGTGTGATTGAGAGACAAATAACGACACAGTATTTTCACTTGGGGCCTGGTTTATTAATCCTTTTTGGCAGATCTTCTGGGAGAAACCAGGTCCCTGGAACTTGACGCTTTCTTTTTAAAAGTTCTTTTATTAGGCAAGTGTTAGGTCAAAAAAGCCACTTATTTTAGGCGCTCCCGCTATTTAAAGGACGTTAATTCGCATTATTTCTACCAGGTCGCAATACTAAATAATGGGTGTTACTCTAATTTTAATTGGTTAAGAAATATCTGGGCAATATGACGTTGTTAGGCGCGGTTTTTCAGGGTTGAATGCTGATTACACAAATTAAGAATTGCGTTTACGTCAGCTTTTTTAATCTTAAAGAACATCCAAAAATGATCTCTGAAAGTAATAAATGTTAGGTTGGGAAAGAACATTAACAGGGGCAAAATAGCTTTAAGTATTAGAATTAAGGTTAAAAGAAGGGGCCTTTAAATTTTAGATTAAAGTTAAAAATATTAATTGGGAACTTTAAGTTTTTGAATTTTAATTTTAAGTTTAAATTTAAAAAAGGCTTTAGGTTTTATCCTTTCATATCCCCCCCCACTAAAACAAGAGCCACAGATCTTGCTTGCGAGGTCTGTGGGTCTCAGCTCCCCTAAATATTTTACCTGGGTTTCTTCCTTATTACTAAGTGTTTTTTTTTTTTTTTTTTCCTTCAGTTTTACAACATCAAGCCAGCTGGACCTAGTTTCTACATTATTTACAGGTTACATGAAAAAGGTTATATGAAAACATTATTCTTTACATAAAAAACACTATATTACAACAAAAGATTTGTCAATATTTTGGCATTGAATAACATGAACACTGATAATGTTATGGATAATGGTACTGATAATGCTACGAATAATGTTATGGATAATGCTATGAATAATGTGACAGATAATGCTGCAGCATTTAAGGGACATTCTCGAGAAGGACAACAAAAAAGAAACATTAACCAAAATCATAATATCAACACTTAAAATAATGAAACACATATTGACTAAAAAACATAACATTTAAAAAATAAACCTTTTTTTTTTTTTTTTCCACTAAACAGTTTTCTAAATGTCTGATGTTTCCTTTGGTTGAAAATTTTTATGAAGGAAAGTCCTTTGGAAACATTCTTTATGTAAAATTGAAACACTATATAATATAATAAAATATTCAAAAATAAAATACTAAAACACACACAAGTTATTGACATTAAACATGGGTAAAAATAGCAAAATACTCAAAAATATGATATTCAATATTATCAGCAAAATACAATTGTATAATAAATGCACATTTTTCCGAAAATACTGTATGTTGACACTGAAATATCACCAAAAGTAATTACAACACAACACAATTTTAACACTATATAATATAATCACTATATAATAAAATACTATATAACATAATACTACTTATAATACTATAAAACTCTATTTTTCCTACTTAATTCTTAGGTTGCACCTTTTCTAACAATGTACAGTATCCAGTTTTAGGCTTAATTCGAGGCTAACTCAAAAATACAAAAATGTCAGACCTCTGAAAACTATAGCTACTAAGTAAAAATATAAACTTGCTATAATTTTCACCATGCCCAGTGTTAGTGGGAGATGGGTTTTAATACTTTGTGGTGAAAGGTCATCCCAAAAAAAAAAAGTGCCACTTGCACTATAGAAAAGGAAAGTGGGAAACTGACATTCACCTACAAAGGGCAAGCGAAGCAGTTTTGCCAGATTCTCCGTTCAACCTGGAAAGAGAATCTGGGAAAACAGTCTGGCTAAAGACGGGTGGTCAAGGAGTGGAGGACCCTTACTGACGTAACACATTTCATCATATACTAATAACATTTTTTTTTTTTTTTTTTTTTTTTTTTTTTAAATTTAACAATGCTTTTAAACTGTAACTTTCATCCTTTACCGCTGGGGGTTGAGGGTTAAACATCCAGCTGGGTCCTCTTCCAAATACTAATGATAGAGGGACGATAGAACAGCAAAAATAAAAATTGGAAGATGAAAGAGATAGATGGGGTTTTATTCATGGTTGAGTTTGAGATTTTGAGGAGAATGGTAGTATCTTAACTTGGATGAATGGACAATTTCAGAATTTCTCTTAAAATCTGGGCTGGGTTTATCGATTTCAAAAGTGACTTCAGAAAGTTGTTTCAGAATGGTGTATGGTCCAGAATATGGGGAAGTTAATTTACGGGTATTAGGATAATGAAATTCTTCATACATTACAAGGTCACCAACTTTAAACTTTACAGGAAGAAAACGAGCATCATAGCGGACTTTATTTTTCTTATGGTAAGCAATTGTTCTTTCTTTAGCCAATTTTCTAGCTTCATCAACTGGAGGATAATAACTATTATTTGGCAAAGGAGGATCATATGGCAATTTTCCTAACAATAAATAACTAGGGGTAAATTGAGTTACAGAATGAGGAGTATTGTTATATTCAACTAAGACTTCATCTAACAGTTTAGTCCAGGGTACTTTCTTAGAAGAATTAACTTTACACTTTAATCTGGTTACAATAGTCTGATTTAGGCTTTCAATTTTTCCGTTCGTTTCGGGGTGGTGACTACTTGTCAATCTGTGTTTAACATTGTAAGTACGAAGAAATCTCTTAAATCTGGAAGCTGTAAATGCTCCATTTCTGTCAGTTAACAATTTTTCTGGTACTTGTAGTTGAAATAATTGTTTCAAAATGTTTGTATAAGTTTCAGTAGTTACACTTTTTGAAGGAAAACCCCACACATAGCGAGTTGCATGGTCAACCACCAAATGCAAATATTTTTTTGTAGAATTGTAGTAATTAAATCCGCCAACAGAGTCCAATGCCAAACATTCAAAAGGTATATCTGTTGGGGGCATCAATTGTAACATGCCAAATCTTTTTTGTTTACACTTTTTGTTTATTTGACATGTATGACAATGTTTTACAAAATTTTCAATGTCCTGATTGATATTAGGCCAATAATACTGTGGGGAAATTAAATTTATCATTTTATAAATACCAGGGTGGCCAAATTGTGTGTGGGTTTTTTCTAAGAGGGGTAACCGTAAACACATGGGGACAACAATCTTATACAAACTTTTCTTTTTAATTACAACAACATCATTTAATTCAGTGTATTTTTTACCATCTGCTGTTACATTTTCCTTTTTCTGGCTGTTTCTTACTTCATTCAAGTCAAGGAGATGTATAACGTGGTGTACATTTTCTGAAACAGGTTGTCTTGATAGCATATCAGCTTCAACATTAGTGGAGCCCTTTTGGTATTTGATTTTATAGTCAAACATACTAAGTTTGAGAGACCAGCGGAAAAGACGTCCTCTTAAATTTTTAACATTTTTGAGCCAGGTAAGTGCCGCGTGGTCCGTATGGATGACAAATTTTTGACCATGTAAATAATGATAAAATTTATCCAAGGCATCCACAATTGCCAAACATTCTAATTCCGTTATAGCATAATTTTTTTCATAATCTCGAAGATTTCTAGAGTGATATGCTATTGGGTGTAATTTTCCCTTTTCATCTACCTGTTTCACAACACACCCTACTCCAAGACTTGAGGCATCTACAAACAGTTCACAAGGCACTTTGGGATCAAACAATCTTAAGATAGGTTTTTCAATCAAAGCCTGTTTTAGTTTCTCAAAAGAATATTGACAATTTTGGTCCCATACATAGGGGACATTTTTCTTTAACAATTAGTTGAGAGGATATCTAATTTCGGCATACTTAGGAATAAATTTATTATAGACATTAATAGATCCCAAAAAGCGTTGCAACTCTTTTACATTGGTAGGTGGTTTTAATTTCTTAATAACTTCTACATTTGGATTGTCAGGGGTAATACATCCATTAGAAACTTCATAACCAAGGAAATTAATTGTTGATTTAACAAAATTACACTTTGATAACTTTAATTTGAGGTTTTCCTGGACACAAATATTAAATAATGTCTCTAAATGCATCAAATGTTCTTCCTCATTTTGAGAAAATACAATAACATCATCAAAATAACTACAGGCAAAATTAATTTTGTACTTATTAAAGATTCTTCGGAGTGTGCGGTTGAATATCCCAGGTGCGTTTTTTAATCCGAAAGGTAATCGCAACCATTCAAATAAACCGAAAGTGGTCGCAAATGCCAATTTTTCGGTGTCTCGAGGGTGGATAGGTATATGCCAATATCCACTGGCCAAATCGAGAGTGGAAAAGACCTTAGCTTGTGCTAATTTATCCAAAAGGGTATCAATTCGGGGTAGGGGTTCTGCGTCTGTCTTGGTAATAGCGTTTAATTTTCTGAAATCTACACATAAACGAGTTTTCTTCCCTTCTTCGCACTTGTAAACTAAAGTGACAGGCGACGAATAAGGGGAACAACTCTCTTTAATGATTCCTGCTTGTAACAAATTTTGGACTTGGTTTCGGATTTCTTCCTCTTCTTTGGGTGATGTATGGTAAGCCCTAAGTGAAACAGGAAGGTCAGAGGTTAAATGGATTCTTTGGGGTTCTATATTCACACAGCCTACATCGTACTTATCTTTTGCAAAAATACAGACATATTTGGCGAGAAGAGCAGGTAGTTGTTCTTTAGCCAACTGAACTTTGGGCCCACGGTCAGAGGTTTCAAACAACTCCGGTTCAAAATTTTCTTCAAATATCTCTGCATTTTGGATATCTGCTTTTAGCGGGTGGATATATGGTTCTGACAAATGCAAAGTATGGTGGGATGATTTTTTTGAAATATTACGCATAAGTGATATTTTTTTGTTATTTTGATGGATTTGCATTTTAGAGCAATCAATATTTAATCTAAACAATTCACAATGTGGTAGCCCAATTAAAACATATGGTAAAGAGTTATGAATTATAAACAGTTCAATGGTTTGAGTTATTTGTCCTAATTGCAAACTGACAAGGCATTTTTCTTTCAAAGCTAGAACACCTTGAGTTTGTGCGACTGTGATACTCTTTTGAACTTTAGATAGTTTTAGATTAAATTTATGGGCTAAATGATATGACATTACACTGTTAGAACTACCTGTATCTATCAAACATGGTAATGAGTTTTCACTTTTCACATGAGTAGCTGTTTGACAATTGTTCATTTTTTGTTTGGATCCATTATGTGTTTTGATATACCCGGGTATTATTAATTGTCATTGGCTCTCTTCTGTATTTTGTTGAAACTCATTATCAGTCTGATCTAGATTATGGGTTGAAACACTTGGATTTGGTGCTAGGGCAATAACATTCAGCGTTTGTTTATGAAAAGGGCAATCTCGCACCCAATGATAAGCATTCGAAATGCCCACATTTAGACAAACCCGGCAAGGCGTTGGTGGCAACGTAGCCTGATAATGTAGGTTTGGGCATTGTTGATCGGTCTGCATAGATCTTGGGGGAATTGGTTGCATCGGTCTAAATGTATTTCTTTGTGGGTTTGGGTTAAAATGTCGAACTTGAGGTGATTGGTATGGGACACGATAATTCCATGGTCGGTAGGAATTTTGTCCATGGTCAATATGGGATTTAAAAGGTTTCCATTGTCGATATTGAGGGGGATGCTGAGGGTTGGGCTCAGTCTTCCTGTCTGTTTTATCTTTCTGCTCTAACTGCAATTTACTTAATTTAAATACTAATTCTCTCCATTCATTGACATCCGCAGGCGCATTTGTCACTACCAACTGTTTCATCTCTACTGGCAGTCCATCAGTAAGACCGTCCAAAATGAAACGCTGATCTATACCTAAAGTGCGTCCTACTTTAGTTTTTTGGTGGTAATATTCATTTAAGTCACCTCCAAATTTAAATTTGATCTGGGAGAAATCTGTCAATGATAGTGTATCAGGAGTAGTGTAATGTTCGGTGAACAATAACACTAACTCTAACCAATGGAGGACATGAAGACAGTTGTTGATATATAAGGTAAGCGCGGTATCTTTTAGATACTTTTGGATGTTGCAGATTTTCCACAAATCATCCTTGTGTTCCTCTACACAAACTGACTCAAAGTATCGCAGCCAAGGAATCCATAACATCTTCGAGTCCGGAGAGAATGGCACAATTTCGGGATCTTTTCGACATGTGCCTTCACTATTACCTGAGGACTGAGAATTTGCTGCATTAATTTCCTTTCCCGGAGTCTCGGGAACCACATCATCATTTTTGGGGGGGTCGCCTACTTTCTCTGATGGTGGGGCAGTACTCATGATGTTTACAAATAAAATCTCACAAAATCATAATATATTCCAACATAGTAACACATACAAATAACATTAAATAATTCCAAATATAATAGTAAAATAATAGTAACCTGATATTTAAATCATTTTTTATAACTCAAATTATGAATCTTAATTTAAAAGATAATTTTTATTTGTCTTTTTCAACTTGAAAGGAGCAGAATTGAACAAATGTAAAACGAACTTTACAGCAAAAATTAAAAATAAAATAAAAATATTTTATCATGTTCATTCTTAATTCACTCTTCTTTTTCTATGATTAAACTCTTAACTACATACTAAAAATAACTTTTAAAATAACACAAAGTACAAAAAAAAAAAAAAAAAATCAACTTTACTTTTTTTTTTTTTTTCAATAAAATGCCTGAATTTGCTCCTTCTAACTTTTCATATTAAATAAAACATCTTACCTTGAACAATAATCTGCGATTGATAGAAAAAAATGGAACGGAAAAAAAAATAAATAAAAATACACGCCCACATTCTGTTCTATCTTTTTTCTCTTTAAATGTTCAAACTATCGGAGTTTGATCCGAGATACTTCTCCTTTCCCTTTGAAACAAAATCTCTGCACAGCTGGCCGGAGCGCGGCGCACTCACAGGGGTTGCAGAACGAAAGTCACGTCACACCACACAACCGTAGATATCGCGTTTTGGCGAAAGATCATGCCGTATTCTGTCACTAGTCTTCGGACTGAGAGGACATCTGGTACCGCTTGTATCCGCCGATCAGGTTCCTGGAAACAGAGTGATTTCTCATCCAGGTTTCGTTCTGCTTGTCAGGTTTTTATCCTCACCGACTCTTTGTAAGGAACCCGAGTCTTGGCATACGTTCGTGGGACCGTCATCAATCGAGGAGAGGGATGTAGTCGTGGAGAGATGCGTGCCTTCAGGCGATGAGGCTCAGAGATCCATCGCGTCCAGCGTGGAAGTGCCGGGGAGAGAACTTTGGCGATCGCGCCGAATCAATCGTCCGAATGGCCGGGGAACGATTGTGGTGTTCTACCATCGATAAGCCGTTATTTTTGTTGAATCATGAGGTGTGATTGAGAGACAAATAATGACACAGTATTTTCACTTGGGGCCTGGTTTATTAATCCTTTTTGGCAGATCTTCTGGGAGAAACCAGGTCCCTGGAACTTGACGCTTTCTTTTTAAAAGTTCGTTTATTTGGGCAGCATTTTATTAGGCAAGTGTTAGGTCAAAAAAGCCACTTATTTTAGGCGCTCTCGCTATTTAAAGGACGTTAATTCGCATTATTTCTACCAGGTCGCGATACTAAATAATGGGTGTTACTCTAATTTTAATTGGTTAAGAAATATCTGGGCAGTATGACGTTGTTAGGCGCGGTTTTCCAGGGTTGAATGCTGATTCTACAAATTAAGAATTGCGTTTACGTCAGCTTTTTTAATCTTAAAGAACATCCAAAAATGATCTCTGAAAGTAATAAATGTTAGGTTGGGAAAGAACATTAACAGGGGCAAAATAGCTTTAAGTATTAGAATTAAGGTTAAAAGAAGGGGCCTTTAAATTTTAGATTAAAGTTAAAAATATTAATTGGGAACTTTAAGTTTTTGAATTTTAATTTTAAGTTTAAATTTAAAAAAGGCTTTAGGTTTTATCCTTTCATATATATATATATATATATATATATATATATATATATATATATATATATATATGTGTGTATATATATATATATATATATATATAAAAGATATAGTCTATTTAGAAGGGTGCATAAAATTTGTTTTATCTACTTCTACAGTGAACTAAACAGTTTTCACATACTTTTGCATGTATGTCATCCGTTTACAGACTTGGTTCTGTGTCAGATGAATAAAATAGAATTTATGCATTTTCTAAATAAAGTCTCTCTTTTTTTCAAAATGCACTTGGTCTGCTATGGTTGTGAATTCCTCATATAGTATTAGTGAATGTTAGTGTGGTCTTCCCATTATTGAACAAACTAATCATGTTTTAAATGTTGAATTAAAACCAACCAGCAATACATTCTTAAACTAAAAACTAAAAAAACGGCCATTGAAAAACATTATTAAGTGAAGAAATACTCTTTTGATTTTAACTCAGACTTGGTTGTATCTAAATTTAAGTTGTAATTGTATCTAAACTTACTTCTATAGTTGAACTTAACTTACATTTTTCCATATTATTTATTATTACATGAACTTCCATTAATTTTATAGATCAATAATCCTATCTCTTGAATCAACTTATCTTCAATTTGGTTATTACATGTAATTTCCGGTAGTATTATAGGTCAATAATCCTATCTCTTGAATCAACTTCTCTTCAATATACGAGACATTCAAAAGTCAATCCGATTAACTGCATCAAATAAAAATGCCCATTTTAAGCATTTAAAGTTATTTATTTATATAAAAAAAAACTATTTTTTAATTGTATTTCATGTATATTCATTGTCTTATAATCAAGGGTAATTCATAAACACTGTAAAGATATATAGAAAATTTTTACTCAATCATGTTTATACCAGAATTTCTTTAAAAAGAATAGAGTTCGTCACATTGACTTTTGAATGCCTCATATACTAGAAAAATTCAGCATTATTTCCATCAATGACAGTAAACTGAATGCTGCCAAAAATAGTCTACAAGTATTCTAAAAGTTCTGGTTGTTGTTATATCAGGCTGTAATGTAATTTATTATAATTTGTTAGACTTTTCAAAATCAGGTCTCTTTATTATACTGTAGAATGATACTGTTTATTTTATGTACTTTTTTTTTACTGAAACTTTATTTCTTAATAAATAAATTTTTTTGAAGGTTTGTTCCAGAATCTGCAAGTTGGTTACTCACTAGAGGTAGAAAAAATGATGCAGTGAAACTATTAAAGACTGTCGCTAGGATTAATGGAAACAAATACCCAGAAGAATTTGATGTTACTTGCTGTGTAAGCAGTTTTTTAATTTCCTGTTTATCATCATACTTTAATTGAAACTATCATTTCAAATGGAGTACAAGCACAGCAGAAGCCTTATAACATATATCTGTTTATATTATTTCCCAAATATTTATCTGATTTGAAAAAAGGCAGGATACCAAGTCTATTGTCCCTCCCCGCAATCCCCTGCTCCCATCCAAAAAAAGTTCCCGTTAAAATTAACAACCAAGGATTAGAATAAATAATAAATTAAAAAGATATTGAAAAAATAGTAATTATTGTTTAAAATAATAAAAGTGGGATCACTGGCTTGCTAGAAATAAAAGAAAGGTTAAATTATTATGGTAAAGGAGAAATCCAGAAGTAGTTTTACATTCTAATAACAGACATTATGCATTCTTTTTCTGAAAACTTTAGGGTTTCTATGTTTATTTTTTTATTTTCTGCTTATCTGATTAATATTTTTTTTTTTCATTTTTGTCTTAAAAAAGAAAATTAAAAGGTTAAAAAAGATATGCATTAGGCTTTATTTTATTTTAAAAGGAAGAAAGTTTCATGTAATGTTCCTCACTTTTATTACTGCATACATATGAATCATTATTCTAACAAATTTTTGTATGTAGCTTAAATACATTGCATATATTTATGTATTCATTAATTTTTTGCATTGGATAACAGAAGTTCTTCTATTATTGATTGAATTTATGTTCCAAAATTTTATCTGTTAAAAATTGCATTAATTTTTAGTGAATCTGGGTTTTGCAGGGTATCTATTGATAAGCATTTTATGTATCATAGCAATCAGTTACTTCTGTATTTGAAGTACATGCATTTTTAGATTTTTATTGTTGATTCATATCTTAGATTTAAAATTAGTTCTAAAATAATCAAGATTGGTAGATTAAGTTAAAAAAATTTTGAGAAATTTTACTTGAAAATATATTTTTTGTTCTAATTTGGTGAATAAAAATAAAATTTGTGCAATGTCTAGAAGCAGAGGTACACACTGTGTTACAAAGCAGTAACACAGGTTATGATATTTAGTACTATTTTTGAACTAATTTTTATTTCATTAAAACTTGTTTTATAGCTTAGAAACAGGTCCTTACTAAAATTTTAATGCTCACTGAATAGCGTTTTAGATGGAGGTTTGTATGATATGCGAAATAATTGGTATTAGGGGCATTTGAAGAGGAAATGTTCAAACCCTGCTCATTGATAAAAAGGCAGTTTTTTTTTTTTTTCTCTCACATGAGCTGTCCAAAAATATTGGAACGTTGAAGGTTTACAATACTGTGGAAGTTTCATTTCATGTTTGTTGTTGCTGTTTTTTCTTATTCATATTATTTTTTTTTTTAATTCCAAAATCTCATAATTTGTGCCTTATTAACCCTTTTTCATCACTTTACTTTAAATTTTATTAGATGGTGATGTGAAGTCCACATAATTGTTGTATTGTATAAACTCAAAAAGAAAGTGCTGAATTTTTAAGGGATTACTTATATGTATAAAATAATTGTAATTTTCAATGTCACTGTTATAATTTTTTTGAATGAAATTTTATCTCTAGCAAATTTGTCTATTTTAATCGGCATTATCTTTTATGTATTTGTACAGTCATGTTGTGATTAAATTTATAGGATAATGCTGCAGAGGAAGTTGATTTGAATGTCACTGTATTGAAGTTATTTCAAACACCTAGACTGCGGAGAAATTCTTTGGTGCTTGCCATTACATGGTGAGATTTATTTCAAGGAATTTTGAGAATGCATTAATGTGCTAAACTAATACACAAACAGCATGTTGGCATGGATTCCAATGCAAAATCGGGAGCATTTTTTATTTATTTATTTTTTTATATGTATGTAATTTATCTTCATGGCATCAATGTTATTAAACATATAAAAAGCTTTTAAAAAAATGTTTCATTTTTTAAAATTTAGAAAATTTTGTTGTTAAAAGAAATGGTATGATAAAGGAATTTGAAAAGAATTATTGCTATTTTGAATCATGATTTTAACCAGATGTATCTGTAGATTTTATCATTTTTTAAAGTTGTTTATTTTTTAACTGCATTGTAAAAAACAGTTTAAGGAAATGTCTAAATTTTGAATGATAAATCAATTTTAAAACGTTATTATGTTTTTTAGTTATTTTTATCTACATGGTCATACATTAAAATTCTTTAAATTTTATGTCCCTTTAGTAAAAATCCTTTTTAATAAAATTTTAAATTAACATTTCTGGCATTGCAGAAAATAGGGGAGAAATAAGAGTACTATTTGTTGGCCTATTTGTTGTTTATAAAGTATGTTTAAAAAAAAAAAAAAAAAAAAACCAAGAATTAAATGGAAATTTAAAACAGTAGACTCTATAACATTTCAGATGTTATTTCTTTAATTTCCTGAAGCAGTCATCTCTGTCATCTCCCCTATTATTCTTTTAATCAAATACAGTAGATTCCCTCAAATCCACACAGCTTGAAACCAGAGGTTGCGTGGATTTTAGAATTTCTCGTCATTGCTTTGTTTACATTTTTAAGGCAGTAATTTCAATGTAATAATTAATGCAATTGAGATTGTGATGAATGCTTACAATGTAATAAAATATTATAATTAGGAAAAGTGATATAATATATAAGAATATTACTAAAGTAATATTAAATTAAAATAATAAAAAAATAGATTTTTTTCTAAATGATTAAAATATTAAAAAGAAAGGTCAAGTAAATAATCAATGTATAGTTAAATATTCATTATAAAGATTATATATATTTTTCCTAAATTATTCAGTGAAACTTACATCATAAAAGGACACTACAAGTTTACATCAAAATCATAAAATAAGGAATTTTTACTTCAGGTTTCGCCTGACTTAATAATCAAAAAAGCTCTATTAATGCATAAATACATCTAGCAAAAAGAATGTGATTACTAGTAATATCAGCAATATCTGGGATTTTTTCAGAAATAAATTTATTCTTCCTTCATGAAAAAGTATGAATTTAGTCATATTAACAAAAATTACAGATTAAAATGTGTATAGAATTGATATAAAAATGAAAAAGTCAAATTTTTCCCCTACATCTGGACTGAAATTTTCATTGTTTACAACTGTAATTTATGTGCAAATTTTAGAGAGTTGCAGATTTAAGGGAGTCTAGTCTACTGTACTATAATTTCACAATTTGTTAACATAGAATAAAGTTAATTAAATCAAAATAAATTGAGTTAATGTCTATAAAATTAAAAATGACTTTGTAATCTGATTTTGTTTCTAGTAATTTTATCATTATAATATATAGTAATTAATGTAATTAAATTAAAATGTGTTTGCTTAAAAAAGAGTTGTCTGCATGGCTGAGATTTAGATTTAAGCAAAATATTTACCAATTATCAATGTAATATATTGAAATAATGAAACATAAAATCTCAGGCATGCTGTTTACCAAAAAGAAAAAAAAAAAAGTTGACTCTATTTTACAAATATTTTTTGCATGAATGTTTTAAGATTTATAGTAAATTTGATAAATATTACAAGAAAAATTCTTTTTAAAATTGGCATTACAATCTAATTATTTATTTTAGGTTTATAGTTTATTGCTGCTATCACACAAATACTCAAAATGCCTCTAACTTGGGAACCAATATTTATGATTCCTTTACATACAGTGCTTTAGTTGAGATTCCAGCTCTAGCAATCATCTTATTTGGCATCGATTGGTTAGGCAGACGTTGGCCTATAGTGATTTCTTCTTTGATTGCTGGTCTAGCTGGAATTGTCATAATGATTATACCTAAAGGTAAGATGAAATAATTGTAATAGCTGAATGCAATATATTTAAATGTAAAGTGTTTTTAATAGCTATTTTCATGTCTTAAAGAAAAAATCTGTTTTTTTCACCTGGCATTATTGTAATTTGTCAACAGTGTCAGTTTCATTTGGTAAGTGAAATAAGAAAAAATATCACAAAACAACTGGCTTTCCATTTTGCATGGTTCAATTATTGTATTGCAAAGCATCTATTTACCTTGTGATTTATTTATGACACTCACAAAAGAAAAATCAATATTTTTATTCTTATTTATTACTGCATGCTCTGATTTTGCAGATGGCTCTGATTTTATTATTTTCTAGTATTGTTCATTGATTCAACTTTTGAAACTATACAGCATTGCACATACTAAGGGAAATTGATGCATTATTTGTATATGCTTCTATATGTATTTTTTTTAAATAAATAATATCAGTGTTTCTTTTATTTCATTATTTTTAATGCATGAAATTTCTTCATATCTTTTTTATTGAATAAAAGTAAAAAATTACATGGCTTAATGTTTTTTAATAATTTAAATTTTCAATATAGTATTTTTTTTTTATAATAGTCATAAATATATTCTTGTGGCATACAAACATTTGATTTTTATGAGTTTTGCATTTATGTTTTCTTGCACTTAAAAGTAATATTTATAACTAATTCATAATTTTGTGCACATTAATTTTTTTTATGAAAGTTTACTTATCACATATTTATGATATGTTTTTATTAATGTATTTGCTTTACATTACTAAAATTTAAAAAATTAATCCTCCTTATCTGTATCAAAAACATGCCATTTCAGAATCATTATATTTCAAATCAATTATATAGTTTCTCCAATACCATTTATTCAAGTATATAACTTGTAATTTTTATACAATGAAATTCTTGTAAAAATTATCACTGTACATGATAATCTGAGTATAAAAGTGAAATATTAAAAATTGATTTGCTGATAGCTGCAGAAAATGCTGGCTGAAAAAATACTAAAAAAATAAATTAATAAAATGTATATCAGAGTTTCCCCCAGAGGTTTTCAGGAGGGCGCTGCACCCCTCCTGCCCTTTACTTTAAAAACTAGTGCCCCTCTTGCCCCTCATCCTAAAACTAGCACCCCTCTTGTCATTCATTCAAAAAAATAGCGCCCTTCTTGCCCCACATTTGAAAAAACGCAGCCCTTCAGCGATGATCCGAACGCGCTATAGCGCGTAAATTACACAGGAAATCGGCGACGAAATGCAAAAATAGCCTCATACGCGTCCCGTGGGATGGGTAATTTCATCATAAAATCGCTAAAAAACAGCAATTTTCGTTAAAAATTGCAAAATAACGACTAATTTCCAGCAAGATTTGCAAAAAATGGCTAATTTTGTCAAAAAATTTCACAAAACGGCAGATTTTTTCAAAAGATCGTGGAAAAACGGCAAATTTCGTCCAAAAATCACAATAAAACGGAGAATTCTGTGAGAAATTCTGTTTTTTTGCTATGTTTTCACGAGATTTGTTGTTTTGTTTCCGATTTTTTTTTAGCAAAATATGCCGTTTTTTGCGATCTTATAACAAAAACTGCTGTTTTAAGGATCTTTTAACAAAATTGGCTGTTTTTTAACGATCTTTTGTCAATATTCGCCGTTTTTTCGAGATCTTTTTAAAAATATACCTTTTTTTTCTTTTTTTTTTTTCAATATTTTGATTGAATTTCTGTTTTTTCACGATTTTTTGAACCGCTAGATTCTTGATTCAACTCTATAAAAGTGCCCTTAAAAATGAAAAAATGCCCTTAAAAATGTAAAAAGTGCCCTGAAAAATGTAAATGTGCCCTTTTCAGAGCAGTAGCGCCCTGCCCTTTTTTAAACCTGGGGGAAACTCTGGTATATGCTAATCTTGTAACATTTTCGTCATGTTTTAATTAAATGGTGTGTTTTTTAAAGTTTATATTAAATATTTTATGAATAAATCAAAGAGAAATATTTTGTCTTACAATTTTATTTATTTGAAGATTGCAACATTATTGCTTGCCTTCTTTTTGTTTGTTTATTTATGTTTATATTATGCTTTTCAGTATTATAATATTTTCATACTACAATGTCTCATGAAGATTTCTTTATAAAGAAAAAAGAGTATATAGTGCTATGAATGTGCTTAAAAAAGAAAAGTGTAATTTAAAGTTATAGGTGTATGCAATACACCAGAGTACATTGTATCCTGCTGGGATGTAAAATATATGAGGGGGAGTCGGAAAATAAGTTTCCCCTGGCATCTGTGGATAGAGGTTTGTATGAAAGTTAAACAAAATAATGAGACATGAAAGATACAACACAACTTTATTTGTCAACATAAGCACCAAGCATGTTGAGAAATACCGTTTGATAAGCTGCAAAAAGTCCTCCAGGAAAACATCAAGGCTTTGCACATGGACAAGCTGTTAAATGCTTTTTCCATATGCAAAGCCCTGGGTTTTTCCTGGAGGTCTTTTAAAAGCTTATCCAGCGGTATGACAAATGTCTCAATGTGCTTGGTAATTAAGTAGAAAAATTAAGATATGTTTTATGTTTAATGTCTCATTCTAGCAATGTTCGTACATACTCCTTGGACTCCTTAGAAACTACTTAGAAATGAAAATGTTCCCAAGTAGTACTTAGAACTACTTAGATAAACAAAATACACCTTAGAAACAACATGCTCCTTAGAAGCATATTACATGCAAGCGATATTGCCCTCCCCCCCCCCCCCAAAAAAAAAAAAAAAAAAAAAAAGAAAGAAAGAACTGCGATTGTAAAGCGCACGGTAAACCCATTATGCACATCATTCATCAGAAGCACAGCAGTGACTGGTTGGGGTTATACTAATAGCCACCAAAATGATTTACTTTTCATGGCCATAAGGGAAAGAAAAGTGAAAAGAATAATCCAGACACACCTCTAAGCTTCTAATTCCAAAAAGTGATTACACTGTTTAATTCCTTCATAGCTAGATATACAACTTTGATTTCTTCTTCATAATACGATTCATCATGCTCAATTTTGCTGATAACGGGGGATTCAAGGATGATTCTCGTCCAAAAATTTAAGGCATATCCTCTTCCAAAAATTTGAAATTGGGTTATCAGTTCCGCTTAGTTGGCAACTTGTATGGTTTTGCACGTGGAAAAAACAATCGCAGAGAAATGCAAATTTCGTAAAAGGATTGCCGAAAAAGCACACATTTCGTCAATATTTCGTGGAAAAACGACAATTTCGAAAATGTTTTTGTCAACAATCTTTATCAAAAGATTGCTGAAAAATGCAAATTTCCTGTGCGGATTGTGGAAAATACAGCAATTTCACCAAATATCGCAGATAAAACGCTAATTTCGTTAAAAGATCGTGGGGGAAAAAACGCCGTTTTCGATAAAAGATCGTTTACAAATATTTTGTCAAAAGATCACTGGAAAAAAAAAAAAAAAAACGCTAATTTCATCAAAAGATTATGGAAAAAACGCCGATTTCATCAAAAGATCGTGGGGATAAAATGCCCTTTTCTAGAAAAGATCGTGTAAAATTGCAAATTTTGTCTAAAAAACATCGATTAAAAAGAAAAAAAAAACACAAAGAAATGCCGATTTTGTTAAAAGATCGTAGAAAAACCACCCATTTCAACAAAAGATCGCAATAAATCGCCGATTTTGCTAAAATATCGCAGATAAATCACTGATTCCGTCTGAAGATTGCAGGTTAGCGCCGATTTTGTCTGAAGATCAAGGATCCCCCCCCCCCTCTCGCAGGGGGTAACTCGCAGAATCCTTGCGGAATTGGGGCTGTGCAAGTGCATGCTACATAGATAACAACAAAAGTGGCAAGTCCTTAAAATGTTTTGGACTCTTGGATTTTTTATGTATTCCTTAGATTTTTTCTTCTGAACTCTGTTTGAACCCTGCATTCTATTTTTTCACTTTCACACACAACTCTGACCACAGTCGACAGGGGAAATTTATTTTCAGACTCTCCCTCATTTTCTTAAATTATGCCATAGATTTTAGATTTTATTAAGTAAATTTACTATGTACTTAATCAATGTTTTTATAAATATACATAAATATAAGCAACAATTCTCTTTTAATATGAATTGGTTTTCAGAGATTAAATATGTAATGTTTAACAATAACAACTAGTGTTGAATTTAGATATTTTTCTCTGGGAGAGATTTCTGTGGCTCCAGGAGGAAAATTACACTTTTATCCATAGAAAAGCATAAAATGTCAAATATTCTGTGTAGGAATACTTTGTTGTTCTCCCACCTGAGCAAACCCTTCATTTCAGTGCTAATAATTACAACAAAAAACACATTAAGCTCATCACCAAATTTATTCTATTAAATTTTAAATTCTTGTGTATGCTGTCTTATTTGAAATTTCACTTCAGAGGTTTTATTTTAAATTATGATCACTGCATAGTATGATAAGCTCATTGTACTATATAATTTATAATCTGAACTAAATATTTCAATATAAATGACTTTTACTGTATTAAAGTAATTGTTTAAAATGAGCAATTTAAATTATTTTTAAAAAGTGTTAAGTCAAATTAGGGTTTTCGACGAGCAACAAATTAAAAGAAGATATAACTTGCATTATAATTCAGTTAGAATTTACTTTGTTATAGTTTTTTATAGTTATTTGTTGATATAAATGCATCTGAGATTAACTATGTCATTAAAAACAAATTTTCTACACAAGTTTCATGTATTTTATTGAATTAATTTAGACAAAAATAATAGCAAACATAGTATCATTATTTTTGTACTTAATGATGATTTTGAAATTTGAGCTGAAATTTGAAATTCAACTTTTCAGCATTTTATTCAATTTTAGCATTCATTTGTTCATAATGTTTGATAGTAAATTTAAAACATTGTATAAAAAATAATCTGGTACAATATGGTGATTTAACTTAATTCTTTTAAAAAAATCTACTAATGTAATCTTTTCAGTTTGAATAACTTCTATTTTATTTCTTTCAATGTTTTAATATTTTTAGGATACCTTTATTTACATTTTTTATGTATTTTAAAGAAACTTGGATTAAAATTTTTTTTAAGATAGTAATAGTGTTAATTTCATGTGATGTGAGTGGGAAATGACATTTGTAATCAGCTTCTGTTGTTCTAGATATGCAAGCTTGATATTGCTATATCCTAGATCAGGCCTGTCCAACCTTTCACTAAATAAAGGTGTCCTTCACCTAATTAAAAACAGTGAAGGATGCCATTATTCACATTACTTAAATCTTGCAATAATACTATTATTATCTCACAGTTAAGTCAACAGAGTTTGATTATTAGAGAGTGTCCTATATATGTTATTTATAGCATATTTTGAAATGTTAGTAAATCCAGATATTTTCTTAAAATAGCTTTAGTGTAATTATTTTATTAGAAAGGGTGTTTCCTGTTATTATTAAATAGCTAATCCTGAAATCATCATTATTTTTAGAGTTATATTTCTAACTGTTTCAAATGTTGTTATATCAAAAATGATTTATATCATTTAAAAGTTACAAAATTTGAATTTTTATACTTTCCCTGGGTTCATTTAAGAGAATTAAGCTAACAGATGCTTAAATTTTTGGAATCCATTTCATTTATTTCATAAGTGCAGTCAGATCCCTCTTTTTTTTTTTTTTTTTTTTTCGGATACTATTTTTAAGTTAACTGATTATTATTATTTATTTTTTTTCAAGTTTTTAGGTTATTTTAATCAATGTGGTGATAAACATTTCCTAAAGTAATATTCAAAATTTGGCATGCTTTAATAATAATAATAATAATAAAAGTTGCATTTAAAAAATAATTTACACCTTCTCACATCTAATTTTCAGAATAAAATGCACCTATTTTTATTTTAAAGTGTATTATGCATGTTCTGTAATTCCATACTAATTAAAAAATAATTTTAAAATGCTATATATGTGCTAGTAAATACCATAATATCACTTTTTAAAGATGGCTTCAATTAATCTAAAAGTGATATGGAACCTTAAACTTAAATTAATTATGAATAAATATATATATATATATATATATATATATATATATATATATATATATATATATATATATATATATATATATATATATATATATATATATATATATATATATATATATATTACTTATTTATTGTTAGTTTGTACACTTAATATGTGCTTTTTAAAATGTCTATAATATATTATCAATATTATGTATGCATATATGAAAAGGTAACAAAACTTTGAAATATGTCTTTGTATAAGAAAATTTTTACTTTAGGTTTTTTTTTTTTTTTTGAGCTTGTGTATTTTTAGCTTTTAACAATTTTTTGCATATGCATTTTTTTTTTTTAGATGCTACTAAAACTTATCTCAGCTTTGCTCTTATACAACGAGTCACATTAGCTACAATATATAACATTATCATGCAGTATTCTGCAGAATTATTGCCTACGGTGCTTCGAGGACGTGGTTTGGCATTTCTAAGATTTATGGGAACTTTGGGTTTATATCTCAGTCCTTCCATTGTTTATCTTGTAAGTATCAATATTGTCAATGATAGTAACAACAATAATCAATATTAAAGCATCAGAAGCTTATTTTATTTCATTTAATGTAATTTTAGCTTTCCTTGAAAAAATCATTTATGAATCATTTTCTTTTAATTTTTTATGGCTGAATGTATGAAAAAATTTTGAATATAATCTTATTTTCTATAGAAATTGATGTATCTGTTTACATGTAGAGTAGACAGATATAAATTGTAAGAGCTATCTTTGCTGTAGTCTCATAAAATGGATAGCTTTCCTTTTAATAGAAAGTTATTTCAGTTAAGTCTTTTTAATGATGCATAGTTATTCTTGCTTTAAATGACATCTAGCTACTTAGTACTTTTTTTTTTAATGACCTAGCCACAACAATATATTCAATAACTTGTATTTGACCATTTCTGTTGACAGTAAATTATTATATCTAGGTATCCTTGAGTTACTAATTCTGGTTCCTTTTATACCTTATAAGCTATATTTTTATTTTTCCCTGTGGAATTTATATATTCGCATAGTTTTATATGCTTCATAGATCATATGTTAAATCGCCATTTTACTTGTTATAAACATTTAGATATTATTTCAACTTTGTTTTCGTTTAAGAATTTAACTTATTACTTTTACACAGGCAAAAATATACTATTATATATGTTGGATTTTTTTTCATGTATTAGGTTAATTTCTTTACTTCATCACATTTTGCTTGTCAGAACCTATCTATTGTTTGATTAATGTACTTGCCTTCCACGAATGGGGAGAGGCTCCAGAGCACTAATTTTCAGAATTTATCACTGATAAATTCAAAGTTGAATGATCATGTAAGTTTTTCAATGTTTTCTTCACATATTATGAGCATTTCAATTAATTTCTCTTAAAGAATCTTGCTTAATAGAATCCCTTCCTTGACAACATGTTGAAATACAGCTTAGCTAAGTCCCTTCTACTTTTATCCCCCTTTTCCTTTCCTTGCTTTGAAATGAATGTAATGGAAAATAAATAATGACAGTTGTATCTAAAGTTCCACTCTAACTCATTTTAACAATTTAGTTCCTTGATAATCCTCAATCTATACTTTCACCATTGACATTTAAAAAAAAAAATCTGTTTATGCCTGACATGCAGAAATATTTTGAACACCTCCAAAAGCATATTTCACGTATAAAAATTTAATATATATTTATTCCTTCTAATTTTTATCATGCAATTTTCCATGTTTTATGTTTTAAAATAAAAATTAATATGTTATTGCTTAAGTTGTACTCATTTAACATTTTAAAAATTTTACATTTTTGTCCTTTACTCATTTTAATGATGTTACATTATTTAGGGATTCCACATGTATTTTTTTACCAATATAAATTTATATAGAATAAACAATTATTTTCCATAAACTTTTGTATGTTTATTAATAATGCTCAGATGCTTACAGAGTATGATGCACAGAGTTTTTTATATAGAAAAGTTCATTTATCAAAAATGGTCATATTTTTTGGTAGGTGCTGTGTTTAAACACTAATAATTCTTTTGAAAGACATATTTGTTTTGCAAGTAAAATTTTGTCAGTTTCATTTATTTAAAGAATTTTAAGATTTGGTTAAAATTTCTTTTATAAAGAACATTGTAAATTATCTTTTAGTAAAGAAAAACTCAAGGCATCTTGATAACATATTGTAGATACAGTCTGGATATGCAAGAATCTGGATAAAATTGGAGTAGCCATTAAAAAAAAAAAAGTTCAAATCAATGATGCCACTTTTCCGCTAAATGATATTTCTGTTTTTTTCCTTTAATTTTTAAGAATCTACAATTTTTGTCAAATAATCAATTTTTTTTTTTTTTTTTTTTTTTTTTTTTTTTGTTAAACAATTGTGAAATAAAACAGTGATCTTCATAAGATGATTTCAACATAAAACAACAATTTTCATATAATGATTGCTATGTATTGTATTTGGGGAACCCGATCCAAGCGATATCTCGGCAGCTAAACTCATCAAAACAGACGAGTCAGCTCAAATAGTATATTGCCCAGAAGCAGATTCCTCAAATACATATAGCAGCGCGTGTCGAATAGTGGAAGATTGCGTTGTGCCGAAAGTTAAATTAGTTATTTCAATATACTATCAAGAATACCTGAAAAAAAAGGAAAAAGTAAAAGTAAATAAACACTCACCCCATAGAACACACATATAGTATGCAATAACTAATGAATTTATTTTAGCAGAGTAGAATACTTCGTTGGCTAACGAGATGTGTTACAGAAAAATTAAATGGAATTGAGGCTATTTAGCTAATTATACATCCAAGGTTTCTTTTTGTAAAATCCATATCATAGTACTGAATAATACACATGTTGAGGGCAGTCTTTGCCTACAGAAATTCAGTCTGAAAGCATGAAGAGTTCGTCAGTAGATGGGAGAGTTCTATTCTAATTTCAGGAAGAGAGCTTCCTCTCAGAAATGAACAGAAGACGTCATCGCAGGTGTCGCAGGAAAACTGACAGATGCAAATTGGAGGTAAGGATTGTTAGACTATAAAAAGTATTTCCGGCGTTGATGAAAGTTTTGCTCGCTTGTCTCCTCTCAGAGATGTATAGAAGCCGCCATCACAGGAATATCTTGCAGTTTTTTCTCTATTGACAAAGAATTAAAATCATATAACTAGTGGCTGGAGATGAATTTACTATGAGGGCTACTATTCTTTATTCTTATGAACCATCGCTACTTGACATCGAAGCTCTTCGAGATATTATTTACTGCAGACCGGAAAATTGTATAACATACTAAGTGAAGAACAGAATTGGACCCTCGGCCAAAGGCCGAGAGCCGCGAGAACGACCTCCCTTCTCTCTGGCTGAAAACTCTGAATCTCACCGAATCGCCCGCCAAAATTTCAGCGCTTGTCCGCGATGCCACCGTCAACCAATCAGAAGCGTTTTCTGGAAGCTTCTACAAGGGGATTCCCCTAATTTTACGTGGGAAGTGTTAGAAATGGAAGTCACTAGAAGCATCTGGAACAATCTCAAGCATGATGGCTCAAGAAAATGGCGGTGCGCGAATTTGAAAATACAGCGATCGTCATAAAAAAATACGGAGATTAAGTTTAAATTTTGAAGTAGCATAAATTACGAATTATACTATTAAAAGAGCGGGCGATTACATGAAAATGATTTATATTTAAAATTAAGTCTGATTAATATAATTTTAAGAATGAATAATTAATAATAAAATAATTTAGAAAAATATTTTTTTTGTATATTGCTATTAGGTCAAATAGGGAAGCTGCGATGTATCAAATGGAAATACTGGATTTATAGGATATATTAATGAAATTATGAAAGATTAAAATTATTTTTTTTGAAATTAGTATTAATTAATTAATTTTTCTTAGAATATTGATCTGAATTTTTTTTTTAGAAAAAAAATAATCTGAAAATCATCCCTACATCCTAGCAATGATCATAATATCAAACAGCAATTTTCATCAAACAATCATAATTCGAACAATCACAATTCAGACAGCGATTTTCATCAAACAGGTTCAATTCAAGCAGTGATTTTTGTCAGACAATCACAATTCAAACAGTTATTTTTGCTTAGCGATACTGAAATAAAACTAGGATTTTCATTAAACAATCATGAAATAAAAGATTTGTCAAGCGATCGAGAAATAAAAGTGCAATTTTTTTCAAACAATTCTTGATTGATCCTCAAAACGATTGGTTACTTTATTTGGTGTAAAATATTGTGAACAAAAGAAAAATCAAGTTTATTTACTTGTACTTAAGTTTTCAAGAAAAGGAATTAACAGCATATTTAATTTTTTTTGGCTGATATGCATTAAGAAGGACTCAAAGGTTAAAAGATTACAAAATAATAATAATTTTTAAGATAGTTTAAAAGTAACTTGTTATAAATATACACCAAAAGCTAATCAGGAGCAATTTTCATTAGGTACTAACTGAATCTGAAATTTGATGAAAATTATTCATTAGTTCTTGAGATATGGCTATTGTGAAATCATGAAAAGTGCAGGTTAGCAGCCCCACCTGTAGTGCGATTTACACCAAAAACTGAGCTGCATTAATCTAAATCAGGGACTAGCTGAATCTGAAATTTGATGAAAATTCATACTTTAGTTCTTGAGATAATGCTATTGCTATAATCATGAATAATGTAGCATAGCAGCAACTCTTGTTGAGAGATTTACACCAAAAAGTAATCGGCACAAAATTATATCAATGTCTAACTGAGTCTGAAGTTTTATAAAAATCCATGCATTAGTTCTTGAGATAAAGCTATTGTGGAAAGCGTAAATAATGCAGCATAGCAGCACCACCTATTAGGCGAAATACATCAAAAACTATTTACTTCCAGTTTAGTTAAGGTCTGACTGAATCTAAATTTTTGTGAAATTCTGTGTTTTAGATCGTGAAATAGAGCATACACAAATTTTTTGTCACATACAGACTCACAGTATGATAGACAGACATTTTTAAACAACAATCAAATCATGTTCAGGACTTTTTAAAACATTATAAATCCATCAAAAACTAAAATCGGATGTTTTCACAAATCTAAGTCACAAATTTTCCAATTTTCATTACTACTTTAGGTTTTGCAAATCTTGATAAATCCTGAAAATTTTACTATTTTTCAAGTATCTAAAAATGTAAAAAAAATTTTACATTCTAGTTTTGCATATCCAAAAATTTAAAGGTAAAGAAAGAATAAAAGTAAAAATTTTACAATACATTTAGAAAATTTTAAGACTAGAAAAACAAGAAATTTTTCTTAAATTTTTAAAAAATACATTACAGCAGAATTTTTATTCAAAACTGTTTAACTTATTTATTTAACTTTTTTTTTCTTTGTCTTTTAAACTTATTTTATAATGAAATTTCTAGTTTGAACAACATATATTCATTTTGCACGGGTCAAAATGGCCCCTCACCATCTTTCTAGTTTTAAACAAAGCTATTCCAGAAGTGTAATTATGTGAAAAAACTAAAAATATTTTAGTTTATCCTTTATTAAATCATCTGTGCTTAATTCTACAATTGGATGTCAAACTTTAACATTTTCACACTGATGATTTTTTTCCCCCTTTTTTTTTTATGTAACTTTAGAGGTAGAGACAGTTCAAATGGATTTTAAACAATAGTATTGATTATGCTATTCTTGTGTTTAATTTTCATGCTGATACAGTAACAGTTGAGATGTAAATTGTTATTAGTATTTTATGTTGATAATCTTCAGAGTTTTTCTCTTTCTGGTGCCATCACCTGTTGTTATTGATATTTTCTTGTTGATAATCTTCAGGATTTTTTATATTTTATAACAATCACCTGTAATAATGGTAATAGGTAATATGAAAACAATTGAGGTTGGTTCTTATATCAATTAAATAATGCAAATGCAGTAGGATGTTAATTATTGTTGAATGCTTTATGTAACAAAAAGCTATTATGAAATACATTTAAATAGTAACTGGTTTTTTTTTTTTTTTTTTTTCAGAATTATTTGATATAAAAATTTTCATATGCAAAGTGATACTTTGACTTCTCTTCATTTGAATCATAAAAGTATACGAAAAATAAATTGAACCTGTTTTATATATCACTTTGAACAAAAGAAATAAATTCTAGAAAAAGAAATTATACTTTGATAATGATATCATTAGGGGGGGGGGGGGATGTTCGGTGGATGATAACATATGATATCGGAAGGGGAGGATGTTTAGAATTATCAAAAGGTTGATAATGTTATATTTTCACAGCTCCTTATTGGAAAATCAATTCTGCATAGAGCGAAAAACTTGGTAATCTGATGGAATGACAGCTGATGGATACAGTGGGTAAGACAATACATCCCTGCAAAGTGCTTCTAGATTTCTTTGAGAGGTTTTGCAAAACATGATTGAACATGTAGTAAGGATCAAAAAGGGTTTGAACTGCTGCATGCTGCAAATAGATCTGATAATCAATGGTGAAGGTCATATGAAACAGTGAATCAGTTTAACTACTTAAAACACATTTTTTGCGATTACATCATTGTATTTCATTATTTGCATTGCACATAACGAAACTTGAAAAATTGCCAATCAAATGTTATATATAATTTATTGTATGTAATTTATTACATTGTATAAGAATATTTTCTTTCTTTTAAAGCTTCATGCCAAGTAAAAGTGTGATGAAATAAAGTGTAGTGACAAATTATGCCTTACACGAGTTTTCCCAGGATAATAGTTGTAATACATATGAACCTGAGATAACTTGAGATAATCAAGAAAGCATTTAACAAAGTTTCAAAGCAAAAGTGTCCAGAATATATTGAAAGACACAAAAAGAGTCTTTTATTACATGACAATGTTTTCCCATATGTTACAAGATCAGTCAAGGAAACTTCTAAAACTTCACTGGGATGTGTTTTCCCACTTACTATATTCACCAGATATTGTTTCTTCAGATAACTATTTCTTATGTTTCACAAAGAGTACCTTTTATGCAGAGCAGTTCAGTAATTATGCAGAAACCAAAAATAGGCTTGGGTAATTGATTGCTGACAAAACAATCAGACTTCTTACATTGCAGATTGTTTATGGCTTAACAGATATGAGAATGATGTAATTTCTGATGGAATATATTTTGAATAAAACCCTTTTTTTTAAATTTTGACAAAAAACAAGTTCCTTTTCTGTGCTTAAACAACAATAATAATAATAATAAAGGGGTAGAGATATATTTATACACCTTAACTGAAAAAATTTAATTTTTTTCCCTTATCAAACATTTTGCTTATGCAGTTTTGTTTTCCAGTCCTTAAAGATGCCTGGCCTACCACTTGTTGTATCTGGTGCTCTACTTTTTGTGGTTTCGGCAATAACAATTACTCTTCCGGAAACTCTGCACCAACATTTGCCTCACTCTATCACAGAAGGAGAAAACTTTGGAAAAGATCAACATATCTTCGATTGTCCATGTTTATTAAAACAGTAAGTAAACTGAGTTTAATGCTGCATTAATTGAACACAAATTGCTGTTGATAAATAAGCTATATATACATTTAATGCATTTTTTTCCCTTTAAAGTTTTTAACTATTTAAATAGCTAAAGTTGATAAAATATAGTTGAAATGTAATTGAAAATTAAAACAGTGCTAAATGCTCTTTAGAAAGAAAACTAGTTGGATTTGTCAATCCCAAAACCTTCTTCTATCTCATAAATACATTTTAATATTTAAAAAAAAAAAAAAAAAAAAAAAAAAAAAAAAAAAAAAAAAAAAAACTAAAACGCAAAATGCCTAAATAATTAAATTTTGCCTAAAATGCAAAATTTAATTAATATTCTGAGAAAATGAGCTTAGTAGTGCCTCATGTTGGATAATTTATACTAAAACCTAATAAGCATCTATTTATGTCAAGACCTAACAGAATCTGAAATTTGATGGAATTTCCTCCATTAGTTCTTGAGATATAACAAAAAAATTGCAAAATGCAGCACAGCAACACCGTATCTTGGACAATTTATGCCAGAACATAAAAAAAGCATCTATTTATGTTATGACATAAAAGAATCTGAAGTTTGATGAAATTCTGTGCTTTAGTTCTTGAGATATAGCTAATTAAAAAAAAAAAAGTGTAAAATATAGCACAGCAGCACCATCAGTTGAAGGATTTATAACAAAACGTAATCATCGTGTAATTATGTTATATGTCATTTTGTAACAAAATCTGAAGTTTGATGAAATTCTGTGCGTTGGTTGTTGAGATATAGCTATCGGAAAAATCGTGCAAAATGCAGCATAACTGCACCACCTGTTGCAAAGTTAATACCAAAATGTAATCAGTGTCTAATTATGTTATATATTCTAGTGTAACAGAATCTAAAATTTGATCAAGTTCTCTGCATTAGTTCTTGAGATATAGCTATCGCAAAAAACGTACAAGATGTAGCATAGCAGCGCCACCTATTGGGCAATTCACACAAAGTCCTAATCAGCGTCTATATATCTCAAGGTCTCCCGGAATCTGAAGTTTGGTTAAATTCTGTGAATTAGTTCTTGAGATATAGCTATCATCAAAATCATGAAAAACCGTGGCATCACAGCGTCACCTGCTGGGCAATTTACACCAACACTTAATCAGCGTCTATGTATATCAAGGGGTCACAGAATCTGAAGTTTGGTGAAATTCTGTGCATTAGTTCTTGAGATATAGCAATCTTGAAAATCATGAAAAACGTAGTATAGCAGCCCCACCTGCAGGCCAATTTTCACCAAAAACCAATAGGCACTAATTCATATCAAGGTCTAACTGAATATAAATTTTATTAAATTTCGAGCATTAGTTCTTGAGATAGAGCGCCCACAAATTTTTTGTCACATACAGACAGACAGACGGACAGACTCGCAAACAGACATTTTCTAAAAATAATCAAAACGTGTTCAGAACCTTCTAAAACGTATAAATCTGTCGAAAACCGGAAGTCGAAAATCTTCATGAATCCAATACTTTCTTGTAAAGATAGAAGAAAGTAAAAATGTATTTAAAGGATTTGCAAAATTAAAATTCAAAATACACCAGAATCTTGTTTCTAGAATGTCTCAGTTATTGAATAATTAGGTTCTATAACAAGAAATTTGACTCTGTTCTCAAACAGTAAGAAAGAATGTCATTGCCAAATCAAAAGCTAGTAAAAACGATTAATTTGTTTAGAAGCAAAGCACACATACTGCAAATTTGACAAAATTCATGTATTTTGAGATTCTTGAACCCACTGATTTTTTCCCCCCTGTTTTTGTTTTCAAGGCTGTGAAGGGCATAGTATACAATATAGTAATCCTGTTGCTAACAAATTCCACAATTTTAGGATTAAAATGTAGCAAGTTAGTGATTTTATAGATCTAAAAAAAGTAAACATCTCTTCCTCATTCTTTTTTGTCTCTAAAGTTTTGTCATTAAATGTACGGGTATCGTCTTTGTTCAGAATTTATATTAAAGTCGGGTATCAGAAGTAAAACTTTACAAACAGCAAAAACTGCAATAGTTTTTTTTTTTTTTTTTTTTTTTTTTTTTTAATCAGTTTGTATTGCCCTTTGTCAAAGCTCAAAAAATTGCGATCCCGGGGAACCCAGAAATAATTTCCGGGAGCATATTTTCTTTCACTCAGGTTCCCGGCCAGGAACCTAACAAATCACCTGCTCCTCAGACGCGTAAATTACGCAAAAAATCAGAGGCTGTGTGCAAGAAATAGCTATTAAGCAGTCTGTGTGATGCGTAATTTCGTCAAACATTACGGGAAAACACCGAATTTCATCAAAAAATCGCGAAAAAATGGCAAATTTTGTCAAGATTCACAAAAAACAGCAAATACCTCCAAAAATACCGAAAAACAACAGATTTCCCCAAGAGATCGCGGAAAGCAAAGCATATTTCTTTAAAAAATCGCGTAAAAAAGACAAATTTCATTTAAAAAAAACGTGGGAAAATGGCAAATATCGTTAATAAAATATTGAAAAAATGACAGATTTTGTTAAAACATCGTTATAAATTGGCCGGTTTCGTTAAAATATCGTGAAAAAAAGGCAGATTTTGTCAAAAGATCGAGAAAAAAACAGCAGATTTCGTCAAAAAATCGCGAAACAACGGCAAATTTCAAGAAAAATCGCGATAAAGCGGCAAATTTTGTCAAAAGATTCGCCAAAAAAAAAAGACAAATTTCATCAAAAAATACCATAAAACAACAGATTTTGTAAAGCGATCACAGAAAAATGGCAAATGTCGTTAATAAAATATTGAAAAATCGCAGATTTTGTTAAAAAATTACGATAATTCAGCCGGTTTCGTTAAAATATCGTGAAAAGAATAGTAGATTTTGTCAAATAATCTAAAAAAAGGCAAATTTTGTCAAAAAATACAAAAAAAAAAAAAAAAGTAGTTTCGTCAAGAGATTGCGGAAAGCAACACATATTTCATTAAAATATCGTTAATAAAAAATTGAAAAACGACAGATTTTTGTGAAAACATCATGATAAATCGGCCGGTTTCGTTAAAATATCGTGAAAAAATGTAGATTTTGTTAAAAGATCGAGAAAAAAAATGGCAAATTTCGTCAAAAATACTCACACATAAATTTTTCTGGCAGCCTACACTTTTTATCTGGGAACCTGTACATTTCATGTAGGCTCCCAGCTGGGAACTTCAAAATTTTTCGAATATTCGAGTCCTACCTTTGTTATATTGTTAATTTAAAACCATATTTTCATGCTTTAAAATGAATAAAAAATAAATAGATGAAATAAATACATAAACAAATAATAACAAAAAGCTACACCTTAATTGTATTTCTAATTTCCATAAACATACAGTGTAAAGAAACTATTGTAATCATGATAAAAATCCGATTATAAAAACATTGGTATATATTTAAGTTTTGAAATTAGTTAAATTACTTTTAGCTCTTTTCACAGTGCTATATATGCTATATGCATGTGTGGATGGATACCTATATGTTAAAATTGTCTCATGTTTTCAGGTCGTCAGAGCTTTTATTTGTAAAGTTAGTATCTAAATTTTCATGTATTTGAATTCATGGTATTTTATAACTTGTTTGTAAAGTCAAATGGAGTCGCTGCAGATTTTTTTGTTACTGTATTTAAATATTGATTGTTGCCCCTAGTTATATCAGACACTTATTTGACTGTATCTTGGTAAATGCGATGTAACAAGAGGTCACTTTATATTTAATCCATGGGTTTAATATTTAGTGTAAATTAAATCTTTTGACAAAATCTTAAAATAGAGAAGTAGTGACTACTTTTGATATGTATATTGTAGCTAATTCGTTTATAAACAAATAATTGTAGTTAACTACATTTTCAATAAAGTAGTTGTGTAACTGAAATTTGCTACAATCATAAAAGTAGTTTTTCCTACCCCTGATTCAATTGCTATAAAATTGTTGTTGCCTTATATAATGCACAATAATGTTATGAGATTTTATATTTTACTATATTGTAGTACTGGTTATTTTGTTTGAAACAAATCAGTGGCTTAGCTACATTTTTTGGTGCCCAGGGGAGGAAAAAAAATTGCCTGTCCCTCCTCCCTACATAATAAAATAACCCCATTATTTTTTCTCAAGATGAAAAAGAAGTATTTTTGACTTGTGCTGAGAGGAAAAGGCAGCTTCACTCTTCCTTGTTTTTAAGTATTCACTTAATTTTATTCAAATGCACAAAACTAAAATTCATGAAACCCAATTATAGATTTCTAGTGTTGTCATTACAGAATTTATATGCGAGTTTAGAAAACTTAGCAGAACATTCGCTGATACGCCTGTTGTTTTAAACATATGAGTGTAGAATCATTGAAAAGAAATTAAAAAAAAAAAAAAAAAAATTGTTAAATCTTCTAAATATTGTCCGATTATGGGGGGGGAAAAAACCTCCTGTTTCAAAATAGAAGCCACATTAAAATTTTGAACTTCTACACCATTTTTTTGAGATGGAAAGGAAATCAAAAAATGTTTTTCAGTCCTTCTATCAAGACTTAACAATTAAGCAAGAAATAAATTTGCATTTATAATTTTTTGTACATTTTTATTTTAGTTTGAAATTTCTAAGAGGTCACCATTTTGAAACATCAAAAGAACACATTTTGAAACATCGGCAGATCAAAACGTCCAATGTATTCGGTTAAGATCTTAAATTCTTAACATTTGCTCTATCACATCCAAATCTGTATATAAATATGAGTGCAGAGTTATATATTATAGTGATTATTTTAGTGAGAGTTACATATTATATACAGAGATGAAAAGAATGAGATTTAAAACCCTTTTCAAGTTCAAAATTAAAATTAAATTTCAAAATTTTGAATTAAAGTCCTTAAGTTCGTTTTCATAAATCTTATTCTAAAATCCTTTTTACCTTTTTTATTCTTTTAATTTGTTTTACTTTCCAGCAATATATTTATCATGCTCCCTATTAAATTGAGACAGTAATTTATGACAGAAAATGTGGATATTTGAACAATTGTCCTTCGTTTGTGTTCAAGCCTTGTATGTCACTGATCCCGGAAATTTTTCAGATCTTGACCACATGTCAATCACAAGCTAAGTAATACATTAAACTAAATGTTTCTCCCAAATCGATACTTTTGTCATCTGTTGGAAAATATTGCCAACATTGGCAAGAATGTGCACGAAAAAAATTAGATTTTGCCCATTTGAGATGCCTGCACAATCTACGTACACCACTTGCACAACATTTTATTATTTTTCATTTCTAGATGCCAGTTTGATGGGAAAATGAAATTTCAGAAAAAGAAGAAATATTCTTATTTGTTATTCTTCCTGCTAAATCCATTTTGCATTGTTCCACAGAGGATCTTGTTACATTAAAATAGCACACAATTTCAGAACACACATAGAAAAATATTTTATACTCGTCTATAAAATTTTTGAAAAATCACTCGGTGATTTTTGTTAATGTTTTAAAAAACTGACTGCACAAAATTTATTAGAAAAAACCACACAAATCAAACATTCATTAAAAGCTGAATAAAAAAGTGATTTTTTTTTTTCCAGTCGACCCCTCCATTTAATTTCCGAAAGTTGATAGATCAGAGATTATATGATATGTGGACAACTGATTTGATTTTTAAATTTGATTGCAAAATGCTAAAAACATAATTTAAAATCATTTTTTTCCATTTAATCTAAGATTATTTGTGTGTTCTGTGGTACGAGTTAAGATTTGCCTACAAAAATGTCTCCTTTTTATTTACATTTAAAAGTGTGTTTTCTTAAATAGACTTCTTTTACCAGAATTATCGAGCAGTAACAGCATATTCTTTTCTTGGATTTTATAGACCATATATAAAAAAAAAAAAAAAAAAAAAAAAAAATTGATTTATTTAAATTAGTTTGATTTTTTTTTTTTTTTCAGTTTTTAGTTCTACTTTCCAGTCTAGAACGCATATTCTTATCTCAGGTTCTATAGTTCTATTTTCGACTGTGTTTTGCTTATTTTACTTGGTTTCCGATTGTCTTAATGATTTTAGTTCTATCTTCTACTACTAGTTGGAATTTTAATCTCTGGTTTTATGAGACCGATTTTTGTAAAATTTTTCCTTTTTGATTCATCTTAAGATTCTTTTCAGATTGGCAGCACTTCTGCTATACGGTTACGTACCTGAGATTTGTTTTGAAAGAAATAAATTTGAATGGAAGCTTTTAGCAGTTAGAGATAGCACTGTCGAAAAGATAGAGAACTCATCTCAGAGGTTCATTTTAAAAGATTCATATATATATATCCATGCATAATTTTAATATGAATTTAGATTCATGCTGGTATATAAATGTAAAGTTCTTTTTATTTCACGAATGCCACTTCAATTCGCAAACAGGCCTTTTGATTAAAAATTGAAGGCTAGACAAATAGAAACCTCCATCAGGAATTTGCAATTATGAATAACTCCATTCCTCCTCACCTTCACTGAATTTCTTCAAAACATTCTCACACACACACACAAAGAAAAAAGAAAAAGAAAGGGTCAGCAATTCCTATTTATTGTCAAAATATGTGAAATAATTCCTATTTAAACCTCCTCTCAAATTGGTGTTCCTATTTAATTTTTTTTCACCTCAATTCAGGTACATATTAATCTTAGGTTCCAAAGTATGTTCAGACATTTCTAAAAAAATTATAGAAGCTTTTTTTTATTATTATTATTTAGAAGCTTTCCTTTTCATCATAATTTGGATATGACAAAATATCTTACTAAAGAAAACATTTACACACAGACTCACAAAGAAAAAAAAAATCAACAAGTTTTATTTATTGTCAAAATACACGAAATAATTTCAATTTAATCCTTTCTTAATTTTGTGCCCTTGGGGCCATCTCTCTAATCTACTCCACTGAAACAGATAAATACAGGAAAGAATTTGAGTTTCCATTTCATTTTTTTTTTCTTTTTTTTATTGGGAAATTTGATTAAATTCTAGAATAATTTTTTGGAACAAATTGTTCAAAAGTAGAGGTACTGCTCTATTACTTTCTCATCTTTAGAGATATTTTGTAACTTAAAAAAAAAAAAGAGTAATATGCACTTTAAGTCAAACAGTTTAATTAGGAATTTCCTCCCTCTCTCCCATTAGGATTTAAAGGGTGGTTACTTATCAGTTTAGTAGTTTTAGGTGAAAAAAATCAAGATTGAAAATTATATGTGTTTTTAATCAAATTATGACAAAATGCAACATTGGTCTATGAAACAATTTGTTTAGTTAGTGTAGTTAGCTAAGTACAGCCCTTCATTGGTAGGACATTTTTTATAACTGAAGTTTAAATAGACGTAATTGTAAGTAGATTGACCAATGATTAATTGCTTGTGTACTGCAGTGTCTTGAACCAAAAGTATAATATATTGGTTTGAGAATGGGGATGAAATATTTTTCTCTCCCTTTTCTTTACATTGCTTTAAAGTAATGAGGTTTGCTTTAACATGTTGGAAATTTTCAAAATGGCCTTATCTTGCTCATGAAAACTTTTAAGTTTGTTTAATTTAATTATACAAAGTGTCTATACGTCTGTTCATATTTCAAAATGTATAAAAATTAAATTGTTATATCAAAGTGCAGTTTGGGCTATAAGTCTTGTCAAACCATGATTTTTTGTGGCAAAAGAAAAAAAGACTGACTGCCAAGTACTAATGACTGTACTAATCTGTTTGTAAAGTCTTATGGTTCAGAATACTGCTGCAGTGTTCTGAATGCCCATCCAAAATTTCTTTCTTTTCAACATTGTTTAACACTTGATCAGAACTAAAAAGAGTATATAAATTAAGAAGATGGCACCGTACAAATTAAAAAGCAAATTTCATCAAATTAAAGACATCAAAAAGCAGGAAAAGATGGGTTCAGAACTCTGAAGTCACTGAATGGCTATTGCAACTTCAAGCTTAATGTTCACATATTGCAGTGTGATAATTTAGATTTATCACAGGCTTTTAAAGACATTTTTTCTGAAAAGAGATTTCACTATGGAACGGAAAACACAAAATGGCTTTCATTCTCAAGATGAAAAGAGCGGCGTTTTAAAAGGATCGCTAAATCATCATCGATCAGCTGAAAAGACAGGCGGGCGACACTAACTTGAATAGAGGACCACACGAGTCGCATCTTTGATAGCACGCCGACGCAGAAATGAAAGCGAAAGAGTCCAGACGTCCAGACATATTGTCGCCATGGGTGTGTATTTTCAGGTGCGAATGAGAAGACGATGTTACGAATCTCTTAATGAGAAAAGATCATTAAGGTTGACGATTGGTTCGTGACCTTTAGGGGAGGTCTTGGCTGAGACGAAAAAGAGGAAGCCAAGGTTTTTTGGAGAGGATTCGGATCTCGGAGTGAGAAGAGAGAGAACAGAGCTCAGGGCTCGGATTTGTTCTCTGAGAAAAGCGGATCGGCTCGGATCGGGAGCTGTAGAGGGTGACATCACCCAAGTGAGCCGGAAGAGAAGGACTCTCGCCAGGAGAGTACCGGTGTCAAGTCTATCTTCGGTGACTAGAGTACGCCGTGTTGCTAATTGGTAGAAACTGTATGTGATTTATAAACTGAATATTCTCTGAACTGAAATAGAACAGAACTTTGGACTTGGAGCTGGTGGATTAAGATCTTACGTGTTCTAAATTAATTTATGCTGTACATAAAATTTAATACAGAGAACCATTTTTATTGTTATAAATAAATAATTGATTCTCCATTAAACTGCCTGGATTATTTGCCGAGCGGCACTTACGCTACCAACCACTTAGCTTTAATCTATTTGAGGCAAGTTATTACAGCTGGTGGCAGCGGGAGCCACTAGCCCAGGACTATAGTTCGCCGTGCAGTTCCAGAGTTAATCATCGATAGAATCCAGCGCCTAGCTGACGAAGGCACCCAGCCGCCAAGAGAAACCCAGCGCCTAGCTGACGAAGGTACCCAGCCGGCAAGAGAAACACAGCGCCTAGCTGACGAAGGCACCCAGCTGCTAAGAGAAACCCAGTGCCTAGCTGACGAAGGCACCCAGCCATAACCAGAGATACAACGCCTAACCGACGAAAGGCCACCCAGCCGCAACCTGCCCGTAGCACCCAACACCCTCCGACGAAAAGATGCCCCAAGAGAGATGCAGACGATGGAAATAGGTAAGCTCATTCTAAATTTTGAGTGGCTGTTTCATAAATCTTGCACAAAATTCAGTGAGGAAATTTATGTACTATGTTTCTATACTTTTATTATTTTAATCTAAAATTAAGAAATTAGTAAAAAGTATTGCAAAAAAAAAAAAAAAAAAAAAAATTTTTTTTCTTCTCTTTTTTAATGATAAAAACATTAAATGTTAAATGCATTTTTTTCCGGACAAAACGGAACAAATTAGAAAGTTTTGAAAAAAAAAAAAGAGTGTAAAACTTTTGTAAAATTGTAAACTCTTGTACAATTGTAAAATTTTTTTTAGCAGCATAAATGTTATGAGGTTAGTCATAAATTTAAATTTTCTTTAAAGGCTTCTAAACAGAGAGGGATATTGTTACCTGTTGATCTAAAATTATTAATGTTTACATTTTTAAAGTGTCGTTTTCGAAAAATCTGAATGCTAAAACTGGCAATATTTTTCTAGAATTAGAAATAAGTACAGGTACTTGTATTGTGGTCGGTTGAAAAAAAAAAAAAAAGTGTTGAATCGGTAAATTGTGTACTTTTCATGTATATATTTTTTAGAGATGCACCGGATGTGGATTTTTGCCGGATACCGAATAACGGATATCCGCCACAAAATTTTACCGAATATCCGGTATCCGGCCGAATAATTTCTCATTTTTAATTTTAATAATATTTCAATTTTATGCTTGTTTAAAGAAAAAAAAATTATTGTAATTTTATATTATGCAAGTATTAATCGATTTCAATTCACTTATTAAGTCAAAATTACTTAAAAACATAGTAATAATTAAATATTGAAATGTAATAATATTTTGCCTTTTCAATATTACTTATAAAACTTCTAACTTTACATGCATATTTTTTTCTACCCTTTCTTTAGTCTCTATCACCAGATTTAGGTAGTGTCTTGATGTTTTTATAGATGCATTGTATCGATTAACTAACAGAAAAAAATATTTTTACCCTGTTGACACATAATTAACAAAAATGGGATAGTTATGTATGTTACTCCTCTTGACTCTGAGTGAGCATTACAGTTTTTCTATTAAGCTCTTTTTGCATTGTAGAGCAAGTTTCAGAATGAACTTTATTTAAAATATCACTTGCAATTTTAACATGAGCGGGTGACTTATATAACAAGGCGTAGTTCAATTGTTTTCGAAATTTTTACTAAAATATGTTTTATTTAAAAATGCAATTTGTATATTTAATGATTTTTTTTCTTTTGTTTTTACCACATTTTTTTCTATTGTTGACTGCTTAACTTGTGCAATTGATGTTCCAGCAAAAATTGAATGGTTTCTTTATTATCACCATCATTTTGTTCTTGATTTTCTAAAGAAACACACTTTGAATCTGGAGTATGAATATTCATAAATAAACTCTTTAGTTTGTTGGAAACTTTATTTTTCTACATAGTTTTTAATCCTCAATACTTTAGCACTTATAAGATGGCCCCATTGTACACATTTCAGACTCGGATTTTTGACGTATTAACAGCAACTTCATAAAACTTTTAGATTAGATATTTATACCTCTCTTTTGTTGATACAGCGAAACCTCCAAATAAGGGACACTCCGAATAAGGGACAAAAGTTCTGGTCCCAGTCCCTTGGAATAGGAAGTGTAATGTATTTACCCCTGAATAAGGGACACTCGATTTAAGGGGCGCTTGAAAATAAGATTAACCCTTTCGACTCGGGCGTTTCTAACACAAATTTTATTCAAATAACATAATTAAAAAAAAGAAAAAAAAATTAAATAACAACTTTTATTTTCCTTTGTTACTGGTATGACAAAAACAAATTTTGCTAAGAAAAATGCTACCCAGTCACACTGGACATACAAGTGCAAAATGTTAAAGGGGTTGATTTTTGCATTTGAGATAATGATGCAGTTATATTGGTACAGAGACATGCAACTAAACTGATGAACATTTATTTATCCACATTTCAGATGAAGATATCGAAGTGTCTTTATCCCTATTAGAGCCAGAGGTGGCAGTGCAGACAATAATTTCATTGAGTTCACAGCTAAAGTTCCAGAATTGGTTAAAAGTCGATTCATAAATTAAAATTCAATTGATCTGCCAAGTCATATCTAGGTGGAAAATACATATAAACCCAATTTTAGTGGTTGATTCGTAGGTTTATCATTGGAGTATCCTGCACCCAGTCTTCCATATTTTCATAGATTTGAGTGCAGGAAAACATAATGGTAAATCTACGAGTCAACCCCTAAATTCAAATTTTTAGGTGTTTTCCACCAAAATATGACTTAGTAGACCAATTGCGTTTTAACATGCATATTGAGTTTTGCTAATTCCAGAATTTCTGCCGTGAACTCGATGAGGTGATTGTCTTTGCTGCCACGTCCCAGTCTATATTGAAAAGAATGCTGAAAATTGTGAGGGATGACTCTGAAAATTAAAAAGAAAGGAAAATTGTGAAATAAAGAAGTTTACAGATGCTTTAAAATATGCAAAGCAGTTGAATACTTTTTTCGTAAATACTGCTTATAATGAAGGCCTAAAACTTATAAGTATGGTAAACGAATGTCTGAAAAGTTTAATAGTAGAAAAATTGAAATCTGCAAAACAGTCACTTTTTTATTGATTACTTCACAAGTAAGATTTTTTAAAATATTTGCATTATAAAAACATTTACGTAAAAAATACAAATCAATAACTCTACAACTCATTTACTAATTAAATAAGCAATTAAAAAATTAAATTAATTAATTCTCTAATACTTTTGTGCCTAATTAACGTAATTTATAACCCTCGAGTACATTTAAACTTCAATTTTAATATTTTGTTTTTTATGTCCTTATGAATGATTAATTTAAAAAATATATAAAAACTCCGAATAAGGGACACCTCTATTTAAGGGACGAAAGTTCCGGTCCCAAGGGTGTCCCTTATTCGGAGGTTTCACTGTATTAATAATTCAAATTAATAATAAAGTTATTAACAAAACACTTGAGAAGAACTATAAAAGTCTACTACTTCATTACAAAAAAAAAAAAAAAAAAAAAGCAAAACAAAGTTGAAATTGTAGTTGATATTCTAGTTTTGGTTTTACAATTACAGTTATGACAGAATTATTGAACACTGCAGTTAAATTTTGACTGGTGAAAATTACAATAAAACTTTTGAGAGGTGTAAAATTACTTCATTACTGAAATTTAAGAACAATTTTTAAGAGAAATAAAAAATGTGAAGTTGAAGTACATATTCTAGTTTTGTTTTTACAATTGCTGTTATAGGTTATGACAAAATATTGTCATACTTTAAATATATCTTCATTTACATATAAACATTATAATTTCATAATTGTGAAAATATACAAGTATTTATTTTTGTTAACATTGCTTTTTAATAAGATAAGGTATGCAAGGAGCAAATTAGTTTTACATTTGTTTTTAAATATAAAAAACAGAATTTAAAAAATGTTTTACTATCCGGCAACCGGATATTAAAATATTCGGCCGGAATGAATATCCGGTTCGAGTGCCGAATAAGCAGTATATCCGGCAGGAGCCGGATATCCGGTGCATCCCTAATATTTTTCATTTCATTCTCATTTACTGTGTTTAAATTGTGTAGTAAAGTGTATGTATAGAATTAACATTGCATATATGCTAGGGTAATTTTATAGGTTGTTAGGAAATAAATAGAAATTTCGGTTAGGGCAACTCAGTCTAAAAATGACAATCATTACTGATTTAAAGCAATGTAGAAAAATCGATTTGCAAATGTTAGCAGACGAGTTGGGAATTGATATTGATAAGAGTGATAAAATAGCTGTAATCATACAGAAAATTGAATCAGCTGCAGATTATGATAAAGAGCTTACTTTATCGCAGGCTAATTATATTGTACAAGATAGGGAGGCTCAAGCAGTCGAGCAAAAAGAAAGAGAAAGGGTCGAGCGAGAATTAGAAGCAGAAAGAGAAAGGGCGGCGCGGGACAGCGAAGAAAAACAGAAAGAAAGGGAATTTCAATTAGAACAATTGAGATTAACTCAAAATGCAAATAGACGTGAATCTACGTCAAGTAGCGGATCTGAGAGGAGTCAGAAACCCCCTTTAAAAGCGTTAATGCACAAATTCGATCCAGAACGATCAGATATTACTCTGTTTTTAAACCTTTTCGAACGGCAATCCTCTCGAGCAGGCATAGAAACAGAAGAGCTTGTGACTCATCTTTTATCGCTACTCCCGGCAGATATTGCAGAATTAATTTTGCGCGAGCCCACAGATAAAATCGACGATTTCGCGCACGTGAAATCAATTTTGTTAGCACGCTTTCGGCTAAGTCCTGAAGCGTATCGCCAGAAATTTACAAGGCATTCTCGGATACCAGGCACCCCTTGGAAAGATATTATTTTCGAGTTAAATAGTTATCTAGAAGGATGGTTAACCGGACTAGAAATTTCAAATTTCGAAGACTTAAAGAAATTATTGGTAACAGACCAAATTAAGCGCCGTACGCCGATAGAATATAAAGAGCATTTTATTGACTCTTGGGCAAATTTCAAAGACCCGTTAGTTCTAGTTAAGTGTTTAGACGAGTTTGAGGCAGTCAAAGGACCCTCGAAAAAAATCTGGAACCCGAGAAATTTTCCCATAAAATCAGAAAAACCGAGACTCGAAGATAAACCGCGTGTTGAGAAATCGACCGAAACTAAAACGAATTGGAGAGACAAGGATCCCGATAAAGAAAGAAACCGTGTTTTTGAGCAAAAGAGAACAAACAAATGTTTTATTTGCGGAAGTTCTTCGCACTATCGTGCCCAGTACCCAGAAAAACACAAGAGGGAAAATAACGCCACGTCTGTAGGGCATTTAAATAAAAATCAAGAATTTGAAAAAGGTTTTTCGCCATATTTAAGTAAGGCTCGTATTAACGGGGAGGAAATTACGGTATTACGAGATTCTGGTACATGTGTCGACGTTATTTCCAGTAAATTTATAAACCACAGTCAATTAGATGGGGAATTTATGTGGATAAAACAACCACTCTTAAATGATGTTCGCTGTTTGCCCACCGCTAATATAACGCTTGAAATTGACGAAATAGGAAGTATCTCGACGAAGGCTATAGTAACTGATAGAGACGTAGATATGTCCTATTATATACTAGGGAATGATACGCAGAAGCTTATCGACGAGAGAAAAAAACGCGAAATCAAAACATTGAACGCAGTAATGACGCGCGCGCAGGCGAAAAAAAGCGAAACTTGCTCCGGGAGTGACGGAGGCGAACAAGAAACCGATACTAACTTAGGGGCAGGGGAAAACGATTTCACGGAACAGGCAGATCCGGAAAGGTCAGATAACGAGTTTTTACCGATAGCAGGGGAAGACTCAGGGACCGGCTTGTCGAGAATTAAAAGGGCAGAATTCATAACCGAACAAGAGACGGATTCCTCGCTACGAGACATTCGCGAAAAAGCAAAACAAAAGAAATCAAATTTCGAAATTAAAGAGAATTTAGTAATGAGGAAAGTAACGGATCATCACGAATTCGAAAGAAAACAGTTAGTTGTCCCAACTAAGTACAGGGAAGCGATACTTAGCGCTTGTCACGAAGGTATAGCGGCTCACATGGGCCAATCAAAAACAAAAGATAAAATATTGAGATATTTTTTCTGGCCTAATATTATTAGGGAAATCGAGGATTTTGTCAAGTCATGCCATGCTTGCCAGGTAGTGGGAAAAGCGGGGGAAACTAAGAAAGCCCCATTAAAATTAGTTCCCATAATTTCAGAAGTATTTTCAAAATTATCGTGCGATCTAGTAGGCCCCTTACCGACGTCAAAAAAAGGGAATAAATATTTACTCACAGCAATATGTGTTTATTCACGTTATCCAGAAGCAATACCGATACCAGATATGCTCTCGGAAACGATCATTGAAGCGATGATCACGATTTTTAGTAGACTTGGTTACCCGTCTAGCATACAAACGGACCTTGGGAGGAGTTTCACTTCGAATTTAACGACAGCTTTCCTAAAAAGGTTTGGGGTAAAACTAAACCATTCAAGTGTATGTCACCCCTCCTCAAACATTATCGAAAGATGGCACAGGTCAGTAAAAAGGCTTTTAAAAGTGCTATGCGTGGAAAACGGTAGTGACTGGGAAGCTAATCTGCCCCATGCGCTTTTAACTCTTAGGACGGTAACGCATGATTCTACAGGTTTTAGCCCAGCAGAGCTAGTTCACGGGAGAAATCTCTGTACTCCGGAAACCCTACTTTTCGAACAATGGACGGGAGAAAATGATGAGCATGAATTAGTTACTGAGTACGTCTTCAAACTTATCAACCGACTGAAACGCTGTCAGGAGCTAGCGGTCGAAAACACGACAATTACTAGAGATAAACGGAAAATGTGGTATGATAGAAATGCTAAAGAACGAAAATTTCAACCAGGAGACGAAGTGTTAGTTTTAGCAACTAACAAGAAAAACAAAATGTCTGTAGGTTGGATAGGCCCCGGTAGAGTAGAGTCTAAAATTTCTGATACGAATTATATTGTGAGTATACCAGGGAGAAGAGAAAAATCGCAAATCTATCATGTAAATCTATTAAAACCCTACATCACTAGGGTAGGTAAAATAAACATTCTGACAAGAGAATTTAATGAGACAGATGAATCTCAGGATTTGGAGATAGCTTTCCCATTAGCAGATTCAAATAGTTATGATTTTGACGAAGTTATCAAACAAAGTGCATTAAACGAGAGGTGCACAGCAGGGGAAATTCAAATGTTAAAACAGGTATTAGACGAATACAGGGAAGTTTTTTCGAATGACCCGGGCTTAACGGACCTGACTATTCATGATATTGAGCTAACTGAGGAAAAACCGGTGAGAATTAGACCGTATAGGTTATCTCCTAGACAGAATGAAATACTGAAAAAAGAAATAAAGCGCATGCTTGAATTAAATATAATTAAGAAAGGGGAGTCTGATTATAATTCTCCCATGATTTTAGTCGAAACTCCGGGGAGGGAACCTCGGCCATGCATTGATTATCGCCGTTTGAATGCGATAACAAAAACAGAATTTTTTCCGCTTCCGAATATTGAAGAAAGGGTCGAAAAGGTGGCGGCGGCAAAATATATTTCTGTATTAGACCTGACCAAAGGATACTGGCAGATACCCATGACACCAAAAGCACAAAAATTAGCCGCTTTTGTCACTAGCTTCGGTAGCTACTTACCAAAGGCAATGCCTTTCGGTTTGTCCAACGCTAGCTATAGGTTCTCCAAATTTATGTCTAAATTACTAAATGGGTTGGAAGAATTTTGTCTTCCATATTTAGATGACATGGCCATTTTTTCAGATAGCTGGGAAGACCATATTCAGCATCTAAACACGATACTAAATCGAATTAAAGAGGCGAAACTTACCGTTAAAATTTCGAAATGCAGATTCGCACAAAAAACGGTTAAATATCTGGGACACATAGTAGGGGAAGGAAAAAGGAAACCAGCAGAAGCAAAAATCCGCGCCATAACGGAACTCCCAGACCCTAAAAATAAAACAGAAATTAGAAGATGCCTCGGCATGGCAGGGTATTACTCCCGTTATATAGAAAATTATGCGACCATCGTAGAACCGCTCACACGAGCATTAAAAGGAAAAAACAAAAAAGAAAAAATCATATGGACCGATGAGGTGAAAGAGGCTTTCGAAACCTTAAAATCTAAACTCACCCAAAAACCCATCCTATATGCGCCAAATTATAATCTAGAATTTGTAGTTCAGACGGACGCGTCAGATAAAGGGATAGGGGTAGTTTTAGCACAAAGACAGGGCTCAGAAGAGCATCCCATTATATATTTGAGCAGAAAATTTTCGGAACAAGAGAAAAGTTATAGCGCAACAGAGAAAGAATGTGCAGCTATAATTTTTTGTCAGCTAACTCTAAGTTAGTGACCTTAAAAGTAAATTTAAACTAAGCAGAGGTATAAGCACAGTAAAAGCTGGTCTGGTAAAGGAGTGTAGAACTTGTTAAAATTAAAACAATTCAAGTTGACATCAAGACCTCTTTTATTTTATGACTTCAGATGAAATAACATGAAGGTGAACTTACACACTTTGACAGACTTCATGACAGCAGAAAAAGTAGCAGCGTTTTAACAAAGATGACATCAATAAAAGATTCGAAAAACACAATTAAAATAGGTTAAAATCATTCATACTAATTAAACTCAAACTCCATGAACCACGGTAACTTTCCATGCGTTCAAGTTTCTTGAAACATCGCGTCCTTCATAGCGAAGGAACGAAGAAAGGCGAAACTGTCTTGACATCGCACAGCATATATACTCTGGCCGAAACGGCACGTGCAAACGTGAGCCAATGAACGGCCGATATCGTTTTTCATATGCAAATATCAAAAACGATAAATCGATTAAGTTCGATTAAAAGAGACGTATGCTGCCATCTGGCGGGAAAAGACTGCCGATCGATTAAAATAATCGTATCGTCCGATGTTACAAGAAAGCAAAACACGCGGACAAAGTACGGTGAAATTAACGAAGTTTACTTTGGATAAAACGTAAATTAAAAGATATTTAACAAGTGGAAATAAATTAGAAAAGGTAAGTAGATATTATATTTAAGTAATTTAATAAAAGTAAAAGTGAATTTTGAATACTATTGTAATAAATATTATGTAAACAAAGGAGCTAGGGAACTATTAATTTAGGTTGAAATGAAGTATGCAAAAGGTAAGTTTATTGAGGCAATGAGAACAAGTTTGATGTTCCCATCAATGCCCCCCCTCTCATTGCTTTATATAATAAGAGCTATCTGTATACAGAGTAAAGCTCTTCAGTAAAAGAAATCCCGAAGCCAAAAAAAAAAAATTTTATGTTACTATAAGTTAAAACATTAAAAAAAAATTTTAAAAACACGAATAACTAATTTTTAAATTTAATTCTATCAAAATTTAACGATAAACAATTTAACTAACAAAATCTCAAAAAGATTCTAAAAGAATCAAAACTTTTAAATTTTCCTAACAAGATCAAAAATGATCCAAAAATTTAAATTTAAATTTCAAGAAGATCTCCTCGTCTCCACAATCACTCACAACTCTTTTCTTTCACACAGTATAAATTTTACAATACAATGTGAAGTACATTTTAGAATTACAAAAGTTTTAGTATTTAAATACGTACCAAAAATACATTGCAATTTCCAATTTGGAAAATTACATAACAAATCTTCCTCCATCGATGAGTACCCTTGATCATCAAAAAAAAAAGAAAATTTAAACTTTATTCAAAAAAAAAAATTTATTAAGTCCATGAAAGCTTTGAAGACTATGACTTATGGCGAGAACACTTCCACTACAGCATCCAGAATTTGGAACATGACAAAAAGACGACGGCACATTCAAACTTGGTGATTACACCATACCTTGCTTCCATCACCTGTCTTACATATCCATCAAAATGAATATAGATCTCAGTTATCCATCATCACTCAGTCTTCTGCCCGGAACAGAAAAACAAGCATACACAAAAATTGGTGATTCTAGATGCCTGGAAGTAAGAAAAATATATTAATAAAATGAAAATTAAAGATTTTTAAATAAACTGCATTAAATTTAATACCATCCGCAGGATGAACAAACCGTAGGTACCATAGGCTGAACAAGACTACGGAAATGGTTACCACAAAACTGATGATCAAGGATAAGGAGGGAAAATATATTGTTGGTTATGAAAAATTGAAAAATATGCACATGCACATATGTATGCCATTTACAAAGTACAATATTTTAAAACAATGTACGATCAAAATTTAGCTAAAACAATGTGCAAGCAAATATTTAAAACAATGTGCAAGCAAATTTAGCTAAAACAATGTGCATTCAATAGTGACATAACAGTTAAAACAATGTGCAGTAATTTCAAAAAAATACCAACAGTACAAAGAGATTAACAAAGAAAAATGGTACGCATAAAAAGTTTACATGAAAAATGTAACTTAAGTTACAAAAATTGAATTTACAAACTTTAACAATTCATATTTGGTCAAGGGTTTAGTGAAAACATCTGCAAGATTGGACTTACTGCGAACATGCCTCAAAGTAAATTCCCCTTTATAAAACAGGTCCCTAATGAAAAATAACTTGACGTCTATATGCTTAGATTTATAATTTTCTACAGGAGATTTTACGAAATCAATTGCAGCCTGGTTATCAACCAACATAATTGCTTTATTATCATTATCAGGAAAAATATTGAATTTCTGACATTCGCGGCGTATTCGATCGAACCAGACCAAGTTCTTGACGGCCTCAGTCATTGCGACAAATTCCGACTCCATGGTCGATAAGCTGACGCACTTTTCTTTAAAAGTGCGCCAGTCGACGGGAGCTTTGTCTATCATGACTATTTGGCCGCCGATCGAGGTCCGATCGTCACGATTAGCCGCGAAGTCAGCATCTGAAAAAATAGAAAGAAAATTGGAACTGCAAGAAAGTTTTAATTTATAATGACTGGTATCTTTAACATAACCCAAAAGTCTTAAAAGGCCATCCCAATGAACAAGGCCAGGATTGGACTGAAATTGTGATAAGATATTTACTGTATAACATATGTCTGGTCGAGTCCGATTAGCAATAAAAGAAAGACATCCTAAAATACTCCTGTAGGGAAGATGAGACATAAATTCTTTTTCGGAATCTGAAGTAGGACAATTGGATCGAGAAAAGACAACACCCTTGCTAATTGGTAAAGAAGCATGCGGAATTTTAAAATTACAGAACCTTTGACAAACTTCAGTAATGTAATTACTTTGATGTAGAAATAGACCTTGATTGGTCTCCTCAAATTCTACTCCTAAAAGTTTACGAGTTCTGCCCAAAACTTTAATGTCAAATTCCTTCTTTAGCAAGGATAAAGCCCTATCAATAAGATGCTGACGTTTTCCAAAAATCACTATATCGTCAACATATAAAAGCAAAACTACCTCAGATCCAAAAATATATACACAGTTACAAGACGACAATTTTCTGAAACCCAACTTTAAAAGAACCTCATGTATCTCATAAAACCATTCCCTTCCGCTTTGATGCAGGCCATAAAGAGCCCGATCTAGCTTGCAAACTTGGTGCTCTTTTCCAGGGATTACGAAACCGGGAGGTTGAAGCATATACACGTCTTCTCTCAAAGGTGCGTACAAGTAGGCGCAGGTTACGTCACACTGAGTGTGTGACCACCCGCTACACGAGACAAGAAGGGAGAAAAAGAACCGGATTACCCCGAAATTGACCACAGGGCTGAAGGTGTCTTCATAAGAGACTCCCTTCACTTGTTTAAAGCCCTGGGCAACAAGCCGCACTTTATAACGGGCAATCCTTCCAAATTCATCCCTTTTTGCTGTGTAAACCCACCGGCAACCTACTGGAGTAACGTGGACAGGTAAATCAGTCAAATGCCACACCTTCCTGTTTCTCATCATCTGGATTTCCTGCTCCATTGCTTTCCGCCAGATCGCACTCTTTTCGGACCTACAAGCTTGATTATACGTTCTGGGAATATCATCCACAACGCCTAGTCATGCGGAAGGGTGTACATAATTTGAGGTTAAGGAATCAGATTCTGAGTCAGAATTATCAGAAAAACTATCAGAATTAAATGAAACGGATGGAACAGGGACTAAACCAGCATATTTATTAGAAGCAGAAAAATCAAAAAGTTCAGGTTTAAAAACAATATTATTATTTTTACAGTACTGCTCAACTTCGTTGTGAGACCTGAGACGCTGGGTGCTACCTTCTTCAAAATAATAAATGTCGGTCCTATTCCCAGTTTTACGAGCAATAGGCCTCCTTTCCCATCTAACCTCTCTAAGTTGGGGGTTAGTGGAAGGCTGATCTAACACACTGGACTCCGATTCCATGTCCTCCTCTTCCTCACGAGGTAGTTCACTGGGAGGATCTGGAGTCAAACCAGATGCTACTCCACCAGTGCTTTCTGGATTTACTCCACCATCGTGAGAAAAGAGGGCATAATCCTCGGTGCCCAGTGCAGCTCCACTGCGCCCCAAGCCACAACGCGATTCATCAAAAGTTACGTTAGATGTTTCTATTATTTCATTAGTATCGGGAAGCCAGATCCTATATCCTCTGGTCCTGAAGGCATAGCCTACCATGTAGCCGCGCCTAGCCTTAGGATGTAACTTAAGTCTTTTCTGACTAGGCACGCCCACATATGCCACAATACCAAAAGGCCTGAGGTGTCGGACTGACGGCTTCCTTCCACCGTATAATTCAAATGGAGTTTTATTTAAAAGTTTAGGACATACCCTGTTCCAGTTGTAAACAAAATATTTTAAGGCCTCTGGCCAAAAACTCGGATCTAATTGGCTTTCAATTAATAAAGTTCTGATGCCATCTGCAGCGGTTGCCATAAAACGTTCCGCGACGCCGTTCTGCTGGGGGGTGTAAACGTTAGTAAATTCATGGTGAATGCCTTTACTCTCAAAAAAATTTTCAAATTCATTTTTAAATTAAGAACCGTTATCAGACCGAAAATTTTTAACTTTAAGATTAAGAAAGTTTTCTGCTCTTAGAATGCGATTTTTAGTAATATTAAAAACTTCTGACTTTAATTTAATTGGGTATACGGAGACACGTCTAGAAAAGTCATCAATGATTGAGAGAAAATAGCGTTCACCATTTCGACCCACCGAATGACACGGACCCCAGAGATCGGCGTATAAAAGCTCTAACGGCCTCGTGGAACGAATGGTCTTAAATGATTTGTGGGACACGCTGCGAAATTTGCCAAGTTTACAAGGTTCACAGTCCAAAGATGTCTCTTTTAAACTAGGCATACCCCTAACACCCTGCAAGCGGCTGGTATTAGTTAGGATTGACTGGCTTATATGACCACAGCGGCGGTGCCACTGAACCATAGGGTCAATTTTATTGGCTGCAGAAATTTCAAAACTTACGGAATTAGATTTGGGAATTTTAGGAAAAAGTTTATACACCCTATTTTTAAGCGAGGCTCTAAATAAAAAGTCGTCCCCCCTGCAGATGTTCACCCCCTTTCTACCTCCATGAAAAGATAAACCACATAAGTCCAATTGGGGCCCAGATATCAAATTTCTACGTAATTGAGGAGAATACATTACATTCGTTAAAGTAAAAATTCTTTGACCAAATCTCAGCTTAATTTCACCTTTTCCAATTATTGGGAACAAGACATCTTTAACAGCTACCGACAATTTATCATTTAAAGGTTCAAATTTAGTGAACAAACTTCTGTCATGACTAAAATGGTGACTTGCACCGGTATCGAAAACCCAAGTTTTACTGTTTACACAAGTACTAATACTAGCTTGGGAAATGAAAAATGACTTACGTGAAGAGTCACTATAATTTGCATCATCAAAGTAGCTGTCAGGTGACTGAGCAGGTCTGGAGCGATGGCGATTCTGGAACCTCCTTCTGGATTTGCTGGACGAGGGCTCTCTTCGGCTCGGGTTCGGAACTTCACTGCTGCCACTGCTACTCCGCCTTCGGTAGGAACCATCAGGGCTAGTTGATCTTGAAGATGTGCTACTGGAACGACGATGAGGAAATCTATCTCTGGACGATGAGGCACGACGAAAATGCGACTTCTTTCTTTCAAAACAGTTTGCATATAAGTGACCTGAACGGCCACAGAACCAGCATTTTTTACTTTTAAATTTACGTGATGACTGCTTCTTAGACGTAGAAGGGGAAACAGGAACTTCAGATTGAATATTTAATGCAGTTATTTTCTTACTGTTGTCCAAGTCACGCAATTTCAGTCTTGCCTCCTCGGCCACTACTTCTGTTACGATTAAATCAAACTTAAAAGACTTATCTTCCCTTCTCAAAAGATGCTGGACACAACTATCAAAATAGGAAGGCAAATACCTTAGAAATTGATAAGATAAATAATTTTCAGAAAAGTTCTTATCAATTGCTTTGACGTTCAAAAAAATTTTCTTCAGTCGTGTTGCAAAGAGATTTATACTCTCGCCGTTCTTGATTCTACTCTCCATTAACTCAGAAAACAAAGCCATATGGTGTGCTCTTGTATCCGGGTGAAAATTATCTTTTAACCGCTTCCAAGCTGTTATCGGATCTGTGCAATCATCAATTATTCGCTTAAACTCTGGTTCTATATTTAAGTAGATAAGGGACAGGACTTGGTTATGTTTAGCTTTAACCGTATTCACAGTGTCAATTGTGACAGTCGTGCTAACTTCTGGAATTGGAGTTTCGTTTTCAATTATCTCCCAAATTCCTTTTTCCAGTAACAAATATTTAATGTCACAAGACCAAGTTCCATAATTACTGGAATTCAACTTTTCAATTGCAATTGACGTTGTCGCCATTTTTCTTCAAAAGGGAAGAAAAAAAATTTAAGAAAACACCAATTTTACACTTTTCTTCACCTGCCCCCCCCCTACTTTTTCAAAAAAATGATCTTAATTGACGAACCTCATTTCTTATTCAAAGTTCAAATCATAAAAATATGGCTTGATCAAGTTCAAAAGTAAAAGTTCAAAAATATAAAGTTCAAAAATAAGAGTTCAAAAGTAAAAGTTCAAAAACGTAAATCAAATTCTTCATAAAGTCAAAATATATAGTCCAGCAACTCAAAAAGTTCAAATAAAATATGCAGAGAAAACTAATTATGTTCTGTAAATAAAGTCATAATTCAAATCATAAAACTAAATCAAAGTCCAACTTAAACTAAATCTTCAAAGAAAAATAAACTTGAAATGAAGCACATCAATTACTATCTTCAGTTATGGACACTCCTTATTTCGCCCATAACCCATAATTTGTCAGCTAACTCTAAGTTAGTGACCTTAAAAGTAAATTTAAACTAAGCAGAGGTATAAGCACAGTAAAAGCTGGTCTGGTAAAGGAGTGTAGAACTTGTTAAAATTAAAACAATTCAAGTTGACATCAAGACCTCTTTTATTTTATGACTTCAGATGAAATAACATGAAGGTGAACTTACACACTTTGACAGACTTCATGACAGCAGAAAAAGTAGCAGCGTTTTAACAAAGATGACATCAATAAAAGATTCGAAAAACACAATTAAAATAGGTTAAAATCATTCATACTAATTAAACTCAAACTCCATGAACCACGGTAACTTTCCATGCGTTCAAGTTTCTTGAAACATCGCGTCCTTCATAGCGAAGGAACGAAGAAAGGCGAAACTGTCTTGACATCGCACAGCATATATACTCTGGCCGAAACGGCACGTGCTAACGTGAGCCAATGAACGGCCGATATCGTTTTTCATATGCAAATATCAAAAACGATAAATCGATTAAGTTCGATTAAAAGAGACGTATGCTGCCATCTGGCGGGAAAAGACTGCCGATCGATTAAAATAATCGTATCGTCCGATGTTACAAGAAAGCAAAACACGCGGACAAAGTACGGTGAAATTAACGAAGTTTACTTTGGATAAAACGTAAATTAAAAGATATTTAACAAGTGGAAATAAATTAGAAAAGGTAAGTAGATATTATATTTAAGTAATTTAATAAAAGTAAAAGTGAATTTTGAATACTATTGTAATAAATATTATGTAAACAAAGGAGCTAGGGAACTATTAATTTAGGTTGAAATGAAGTATGCAAAAGGTAAGTTTATTGAGGCAATGAGAACAAGTTTGATGTTCCCATCATTTTTGCCATAAAAAAATTACGTCACTACATTGATGGACAAGAGTTCAGTATCGAAACCGATCACAATCCTTTAGTGTTCCTGAAAAACAATGCAGGTAACAATTCCAGGTTGTTAAGATGGTCCTTATCACTGCAACCGTCCCTGTATGCCATAAAACACAGAGCGGGCAAGGATATACCGCACGTTGATTGTCTGAGCAGGGCAATAAAATGAAAAAAAAAGCTTAAATTTTTTTTTTTTATCTCTCACATTTGTAAATAGTTTTCTTTTATTGTATATATAAGGTTTTCTTAATGTGTTTATACTGGTTTCAACACCTTTAAATTATTAAAGTTCTCCAAGCAAAGCAAAGTCGTTAAAAGAGTTTGAAAATATTTTTTTTAAAGTGTCTTTTTAGAATTGTTAAAATTTTATTTTGAGTGCAAGGAGCCACCCAAAATGAATGAGCTAACCATGTTCTGCTTTTTAGATTTCACGCCTTTCAGACGTTAAATCATCTTTGAGGCGGGGGTAGTTGTGATAATTTAGATTTATCACAGGCTTTTAAAGACATTTTTTCTGAAAAGAGATTTCACTATGGAACGGAAAACACAAAATGGCTTTCATTCTCAAGATGAAAAGAGCGGCGTTTTAAAAGGATCGCTAAATCATCATCGATCAGCTGAAAAGACAGGCGGGCGACACTAACTTGAATCGAGGACCACACGAGTCGCACCTTTGATAGCACGCCGACGCAGAAATGAAAGCGAAAGAGTCCAGACGTCCAGACATATTGTCGCCATGGGTGTGTATTTTCAGGTGCGAATGAGAAGACGATGTTACGAATCTCTTAATGAGAAAAGATCATTAAGGTTGACGATTGGTTCGTGACCTTTAGGGGAGGTCTTGGCTGAGACGAAAAAGAGGAAGCCAAGGTTTTTTGGAGAGGATTCGGATCTCGGAGTGAGAAGAGAGAGAACAGAGCTCAGGGCTCGGATTTGTTCTCTGAGAAAAGCGGATCGGCTCGGATCGGGAGCTGTAGAGGGTGACATCACCCAAGTGAGCCGGAAGAGAAGGACTCTCGCCAGGAGAGTACCGGTGTCAAGTCTATCTTCGGTGACTAGAGTACGCCGTGTTGCTAATTGGTAGAAACTGTATGTGATTTATAAACTGAATATTCTCTGAACTGAAATAGAACAGAACTTTGGACTTGGAGCTGGTGGATTAAGATCCTACGTGTTCTAAATTAATTTATGCTGTACATAAAATTTAATACAGAGAACCATTTTTATTGTTATAAATAAATAATTGATTCTCCATTAAATTGCCTGGATTATTTGCCGAGCGGCACTTACGCTACCAACCACTTAGCTTTAATCTATTTGAGGCAAGTTATTACAGCAGGCTTAGTATGGTTCTTGAAAGTCTTTAAAAGTGCTTTCATTTTTTGAAAGAAATTTTGGTGCTTAGAAGTATTTATTTTCATGCAAAAAATCCTTAAAAGTGTTTAATTTTACTCATATTATTTCTTAATCAGGGTGAAACTTTTCTGCATTTCTTTTAACTTTTGATTAACCCCCCCCCCTTATTGTGCCCCCTTTTTTTTCTAAAATTCACTTGCCTCTTTTGCTCCCCCTCCACAATACCAAAGTTAAATATTTTTAAAACTTATTATTATGCATTTTTTATTTTTTCTTCTCTATCTGTTACTCTATAGTGAATAAATAACCAGTCTTAAATTTCATTAACAATTCATTTCATTAAAATTTTCTTTGAATTTCATCCTCAGAATGTTTGCTTCTCTGCCCCCCCCCCCCCTCCCACACAGCACTCAAACTTTAGAAACTCTCTTAAACTGTTTAATAATAGAAAAATAATTGTGCTCTTTTTGTCATTTTATTATCACAATAAATAATCGATCATCAAGATTTCTTTTCCCACCCAAAATTGATATTTCCTCTTTGGTTCTCCCCCCCCCCCCCCCCTTCACACACACACAGGCTCAATTAAAAAAGCTTGTAAAATTTTAAATTCCTTCTTTTTTTTATTTATTTGTAATTTTTTTTAAAATTGTACTTTTATATAACTATTATATAACATTATATTTTTAAAACAAGAGCGATATAAAACTTGAAGTATTTGATATTGTTTTAAAAAGATAAATTCATAAAAATACTTATTTTGTATTTTTCATATGTATTTTTTTTTCTTCTAGGAAAAAAGAAAAGGAAACAATTGATGATGAACTAACATCAATAAAGTGATTTCATTTTAACATTATATATTCTAATAAAGATTTAATTTACACTAGGAGCACTTTTATAGAATTTTTACATTTATTCTTAAACGCATTTAAAATGTTTATGCTTGTTGATTCATTGCTTAATAAATTTTAAAAAATGAAAATGAGTTGTTCTTTGTGTTTAATTACATTGATTTCAAGATGATTTCAAATCAGTAGAACATATATTTTTCTCCTTTTTTTCGGGAGGGGGGGGGGGGGGAGAAGATGAACTAGTAGTCCTGTGTATGCCTTTGTTATCCATTTTTCGAATGCTAATTGCAGAAAAAATACTAAAAAAAACATGTACAGTTTAGAAATTAATCAAGAATTAGTAAATTAAAAATTCATTGATGAAAATATATCAGAATTTTTAATTGGTAAATTATAAATTTAATTATAAAGACAAGGCACCAGTAAACATGACTGCAGATTACAATTACAATAAGTTGGTTTGATAATTAACACATTAGACCCTATTAGTTGACAAAGACTACTAAGTTTTGACTAGTTTATTAATTGACTGTGGTGACCACCAAAACAGTCGACTAATGGAACTTAATTTTTCAATAAATAAAACATGTTCTTCACCATTCATATCAGTTTAGCTATATTTTTTACTGTAACACAGTGAACTCTTCACTAGCCAATTTATTATGGTCAAAGTGTGATGCTAGTTGTCACATAGAAAACAGTGTGTAAATGATGAGGTAAAAAGGACGAGTAAAGGGGATGACAAAAAAGACACTTATTTTATAAAATACGGAATCCGACAAACATAATAAATTGATAAAATGCAACTTAAATTATTATTATTATTATTTTGTGTGTGTGTGTGTAAATTATTATTATTATTCTGTTAATATTTGTAGTGATTTTCTCGACCTTTGTTAAGAAAGATATGAAAAAGCTCAAAATTTTTTTAATTAACGTTTTAAAACACACTAGACTAGAAAAAGAAAATAGTGCGAGAGAAACAAAAACATTTTCCAGACTTGTGTGCAGTTTAGTTTACTTAATGAGTAAACAATATTGGTCGTAGAATATATAGTGCATCTCAAAAGTATATGAAGTTTTTTTTTTTTTAAGTAAAAGTTAAAAAATAAAGCAGTGGTCATAAAAAAAAAATATAATAATAATAATAATAATAATTAGCTAATTTAATTGCAACATAAGTTTATTACAACACAGAAACAATGATTATATCACAGATTATTTATTAAAATATAATAATAATTAAGCTATCCCAAAAATATATGGACAATGTAAAATTTCACTTTTATTACCACTCATATAAATAAAAATTTGTGTTTGGTGCATATGACATAATCAATTAATAGACTTGGATAATACAAAAATGCTTTACAATGTTCAATTCTCTGCAATTGATATAGTTAAAATTTGACATTTAAATGTTCAAAATGTTAAAGTTTCTATTATTGCTAAACAAATGAAGCAAAGCAGATCTGAAAGTAAAGAAATTTCATTAAAAGGTAACAATGCAACTACAAAAAAGAAATTTTCAGGCCAACCAAGATTAACGTCTTGGAGACAAGATAGAGAGATGTAGCAATTTCATTCCAAAAGAAGTCTGTTTGTGAAATTCCAAGAATTTTAGAGTTCCTTATTTCTAAATCTACTATTTACCACTGTATATAGGGAAGCAAATTTCAAAACTATCACAGAATGTGGTGAAAAGCTATGTTAAAATTGCACCACAGAATGCCATGTGTTCTTTGCTCTAAAAAATATATGCAGTGGATGGATGAATGGTTAAATATTTTCTCCAGTGACCCAAAAAAAAAACCGAATTTTGATGGCTGTAATGGTGGGGCATATGGTTGGCATAATCTACAATGAGAATATCATAAGCTCTTTAGATGACAAGGAAGGTGTTGTTTCATGCTGTGGGGCATGCTCTCTTTCAGGAACATTGGATATTGCTTTTCTTAATTATCAACAATGCTCTGAGGATTATTAAATTGTTCCCAAAAGCAATCTACTTCCAGTCTGAAATACCTTAGGAGAAGAAAACTGGAAATTCTAACATGACAATGCATCTATTCGAACCTCCCACTGTAAAACAGCTTGTTTTACGCAGAGTAAAGGGACTGTTATAGACAGGCAAGCACTCAGACCAGACATGAACACTAAATGAGTGCTAGTTGCACAAGAGATCCATGTCCATCAGTTGTGTTTCAATAGGGTTCAATTGATTCTCTATACAGCAACATATTCTCCAAACACTAGTCTGAAGCATGCCAGTTAGGATTACAAGAAAATTCAAAGGAATGGGTCCAAAATTTGTATTTAAATCAAAATATTCCAAAAGTCCATATATTTTTGACACAGCCAATTTTGATTTTTATATTTTTACAAAAATTCTGTCAAATTTATACTATCTTTCTTTGTTGTGATAAACTTATGTTATGAATCCATATGCTTATTAATTTTTCATGATCATTGTTTCATTTTTTTTAACTGTTATTTCAAAAAATCATGATGCACTATATCTATATAATAAAAGCCTAAGTCATGTGATTGTCATCAACAGTTCCCTGTTGATGGCTTTGTCTTTTATGTGCCAATCTGCAATTTAAATGTTAGTTAGGTGCAAGTGATAAATCGTCAAATATTGTATCAAGGCCATTGTTTTATCTATAATATTTCAAGTCATGTGAATGTCACAAACAATTACAGGCTGATCCGTTTGCTTTTCATATGCAAGGCTTCTATTTTGATTTAAAAAATATATATAGAAAAAGAATTCAAATAAAACTATATAAATTGTCATGATTGCAAAGAATTCTCGATATTTTTATATTAGCCAGTTGCAAATCTCGCCAATAGCATTTTTTTTTTTTTGCATGGTAAATTAAACTTTGATGTTGAAATTAAATGTTATGGTTTATGGTATGACTAGCTGAAACACCCAGCATTGCCCAGGCCTATGATAATATTCTTAAATAAATTTGAAATTTGTATTGCAAAATCTCATAAAAAGACCCAATTTCATAGTGAACAAACCTCAAACCAAATCCCCACTGTGTACAGTACTGTTTAGCAGGCATGCTGCGTATGCTATGAAAGGCGTACTCTATTCTTAACAAAACTGTTTCTGGATGAAACTTCATTAAACAACCTACCCACAGATATTTTAGTCCTGAGGTTGGCATACTTAAGCAAGATCTTTGGTGAAATTATTTGAAAATAGAGGTAAGTACACTATTGAAAGCTCTCTCCCAGGGCTCTGAAAAATCAGCATCCAAAACAGTACAGTTTTAAATATTTGATCATGCCCTCCCTAAAAAAATTATTGCCACTCTGCCCCATAATATGATGTCCCCTACTCTTTAAAATCTATATTATGTGTTATAAACTATCTGAAAGTTTTATATTAGATGAGTAATATTTATACCAAGACTTTGTCAAAAAGTCTGCATTTGAAATGGTAGAAAATGGTACAATTTTAAATATTTGACTGCTCCTCCTAAAAAATCCCCCCGCCCGAAATTTGAATCCAAATCAATCGTTAACTTTAATAAATTTACATTTCAGCATTTCTTTTCTTTTTTTAAAAATCAACTTTTATATTTTAAAAAAATTTGTGGATCGATATTTACAAAATTTGGATATTATTAGACAGCGTTTAAAGATGCTTCATATATGCATGTAAGATGTCGGAGTGATCGGAGAAAAAACATCTGGTGAAACGATGGAAGAAACGGATTATTGCAAAATATAGCTGGTTAATTGAGAGTTTTTATTCTCAGTTAAAAATTAATTGAACTCCATTTATGTTGTGGCTTGCATACAAAGGCAGATGGGGGAATTTATTGGGTGGTTTCTCCAATAGAGTGAAAGATATACGAGAATACATGACATCAATCTTTATTATCTTGTCCAATTTCACTTGCTATTCCACACATCATTCCAATCTCCATCATTACGCCTCTTATAAAATGGCAAACATCAACTTAAGTCACTTCCCGAGAATAAATACAAAAATGTTCTTATTTCAATCACTTCTGTCAAAAAATGCATGATAACAGATAAGCAGTTCCTTTCCAAATCAGTGTCACAGCAATTAATAAGGAAAATAAAAAGGGTCTTTGAAAATACACAGTTTAGAATACATCGCAACTCAAAATTCGAAAATAATCTGATACTTGGCAAGGGTTGTTTAGCAGTTAAAAGGTTAGTCAATTCTGCCCGTCTTCTAGTTTTGATCATACATCATCGAATCTTGCCCGAGCTCAGGCTGATGCAAGCATGCAATGTAAGCATAGAAAGTCCAATCAATGAAATCAGGTGTGGACAGGAAGTTTACAACCCTTTCATTGGCCAGTAGGAGGAGCTTCATGTCCGGATTCGTTTTCCAATCACAGAGTTTGCAAAATTAAACAGAGGTGAAAAGTCTGCAAGTGCAATCTTTATGGAATTGCCCAAACAATATTTTAATAAAATTAAAAAAATAAAGCTTTTGACAAATGTTTTTTATTCTAAAAAAGAGAAATGGACTAATAGAATAAATTTATTGAAATAAGAGATTGACATTTAAGTAATACAATTGAGTTCTTTTTAGGAAAATAAATAATATATTATGCTAAATTAAGGAAAAAAGGGAACTCTAGCCGATAATTAAATATTAGTAGATTACTGAAATAATAATGAAAGTATATTCTTATAAGTATTTAGAGCAAAATTGAAGCGAGAAAATGGCGAGAAATTTTTTTTTATTATTACATGCATATCAATTTTATCATATTCATAACAGTGTAACATTATTAAAATGCACCTGAACCTTTTTTTTCCCATTGGCTATGACGTAACGGAATACTTTTGATTGTCCCTGTAATTGAACTATGCATCTGATTATCATAAAATATGAAATACCAAGACAAAATTATGAAACAATTATATATTTTAAATTTCAAATAATTCGGTTTTGTATTTTTTATGCTGTTATATGTAGGCAGACTGAATGATGAATATAGGTGCTACATATTTATATAATTATGAACGCATCTAAAAATGCATGAGTACAAATGACTAAGTTTAATAATCTTTGAAGCAGGAGAGAAAGATGAAGTTTCCCAAGAACATTATTAATCACTCAAAATTAAAATAGTAAAAAATTTTGTTAGGGAGTTGTGTATAAACCATGGTATTATATAATTCAAATCATATATATAAAAATATAAGTGCGATGAAATTCTACTTAGTCAGTTAAAATTTCTGTACTGTGTGTCAAATGGAGTCTTATAATACGAAAAAACCTTGTATGTGTCAGAATATGTAAATTGTATCTTAAAAATAGCTCTAACAATTTTGACTAGATTTTGCACCCAACCATTTTCAGGTAAGAGCAGATCATTGGACATGTTTGCATATTCGAAAATATTCAATTAGCCGGTCATTTTGGTTCAGTGTCAAGTTAATTTAATCTGATAAAAGGCTCAATCATTTTTGAGGTTTTTTTTTTTAATTTATTTAAGTTTTTAAATACGAGAAGACTATTGGGCTAGATCACATGTTCATGAAATTTCTATTAGTGGGTCATATTTTAGTCACTTTGGGTCTAGCTAATTTTATCTAAAAGACAGCTCTGATTTTCACTAAATATATACTACCATTTTGAATTACAAGAAGAGCATTGGACTAAGTCACATGTTTGAGAAAATCCGATTAATGGGTCAAGCTAATTTTATCTAGAAAATGGTTCCAACGATTGACTAAATTTTGTATTCTATCATTATCAGGTTCTAGAAGATCATTGGTCTAGGTTGCATGTTCAAAAAACTTTGATTAGTGGATCACAATTGGTCAGGGACAAGCTAATTGAATCTGAAAAAAGGCTCAAAAAAAATTTGACAAATTTTTGTAGCATACTGTTTCTGGGCATGAGAAGATCTTTGGGTTAGGTCACATGTTCAAAAAAAAAAGATAAATGGATTATTCTAATTTTATCTAGAAAAGTTTTAATGATTTTCATTAAATTTTGTATTTTATCATTTTTGGATTCAAAAAGACCATTGGGCTAGGTCAAGAAAATTTGATTAATGTGTCATTTTGGGTCACAACAAATCCAAGTCAAGCTAATTGTATTTAAAAAATGGCTCAAACGATTTTGACAAAACTTTTTCTTACACCGTTTCTCAGCACAAGAAGGCCATTAGGTCAGGTCACATGTTCAATAAATTTTGATTAGTGCAGTGATTCCGAACATGGGGCGTATGCTCCACAAAGAGGGCAATTTCACATTTTAGAGGAGCAATTTCAAATTTGTAATTCACCCATTTGCTGTCAAGTTTTATGAAAAGGTAATCTTTTAGACTAAAATAAAAATACATGCAAAATTAAAAAAATAAGTGTTTTGTTGAATTTAAAGAAAATTCTGAATCAAAAGCTTAAAATAAGAATTATGAGAGACCAGAATAATTATGAGAGTCAGATTATAAATGTTAAAATAAAATTATCTTATAATTTTTCTGTCTCAACTTTTTCTATTATTTGTTAAAAAATTTTGATTTTTTTTTTTTTCTTTGCTGTAAGGAATTTTTGTGTAAGAAACTTGTATGTGGAACTATTTAATGGCATATCTAAATTTTAATGTCTTGAATATATTTAATTTAAAAAATATTGATAATATCAAAACATAGTACAGTTGAACCTTGTTAACATGAGCCTCAAGGGGAATTAAAATTTTGCTCATGTTAACAGTAATTCATGTAGTCATTATCTAAACTTTGTATTCGTTTTTATAAGGAACTGAGAAAATAATTCATGTTAGAAGTCATTCACGTTCAGCATGTTCATGTTAATAAGGTTTGACTATACTAACAGTGCCATAAAATTTATAATTATAAAAAGAAATGTGTAACTATTTATGGCTGCAGTGCTGGCCTTCCTAGATAGCAAATAAATACAAAACATATAAAATTTTAAAAATCAGATAACTCAATGTTTTTCAGTGATAACCGTAGAGGAAAAAAAGTATTTTTATGGGAATAATGACAAATTTGATCAAATTCAGAATATTAAAAAGCTTGTGTGTTTTGTTATCCATAAAAAAAGAAAAATTCTTATTAAAAGTTGGTAAGTTACTGAGAATTATAAAATGTGTCAATGTTATTAATTTTAATGTTAAATGTGAGTCTTTTCAAGCATTTTGTGAAGATAAAAATGCAGACTATGTATCACTTTTCTTAAATATTCAGAAAGGCAACAGAACTGCTTTTTACATAAAAGTGAAGATGTATCACCTCATTTATAGAATTATGTTAAAATCACATGACAGAAAATTAATATCTTTGATAATTTAAAAAAATGTAAAATAAACAGATATTGTTAAAGCTCTGCCACGCTTCTAGGTGAATAGTTCTGTTTTTAAATAACAGATATATGTTGTAGAATGTATGTGTGGGAAGGGGGCAATCTCGATTTTATGGATGCTTTGGTAAGACATGAGCAATAAAAGGTTGGGAACCACTGGATTAGCGAGTCCATTTTGCGTTACTGTAGGTCAAACTAATTTTATCTATAAAGCAACTTTAAAAATATTGACTAAATTTGCATTCTACCGTTTTCTAGCTCAAGAAGAGCATTTGTTAAGTCGCACATTCGAAAAATTCAATTAGTGGGTCACTATGGCTTAGGATCATACTAATTGTTTCTAAACAGCAAGAATAAAATAACCAATTGAACAAAGCTAATTTTGACTTGACCATGTTTAGCTTGGTCATTTCCTAAAAAAAGCATTGGTGTAAAATTTACAATTATTCATTTAGACTTAGTATTAACCATTTTACTGGCAGCATGTGTAGAGAAGCAGTGCTTTTATCTCTGACTTATCTCAGGGCAAACATTGAAGTGGTTAACATTAAGTCTGTAACAGTAGTGGTTGTAAAAAACCCCAAAGAGTTATACGATGTAGTTTTATTTGAGAAACAGACTATTTATGGAATTCCTTAAAAATAATTTAGATGTATGCAGTATATACAATTGATGGTCTTCACAGACCTGAATTGGGATCAATTTTCTTTCATTAGACTGGCCAAGTCTGAATTTCATTCGCTCCAAATCATGCCTGTCTAGCAATTTTTTTTATTTTGGTAAAAAGAGTAGTTAAGAGTTTAAAATTTTTAAAATGATCTTTAGAATGTATACTATAAATATTCATTTATCTTTGTTTAATAAAAGAAATATTTTTAATGTTTTTTATAGCGATATAAAATGATTTTGTTTAAATCTTATTTGTACATAATTGTTTAAAATGATTATTCACCCTTCACAGCACACCTGCTTACCACTCTGCAACTTTTTTTATATTAATATTTTTAAGTATTCATTAAAAATAAAGTAAGTAAATCTTACCTTAATCTATTTTTTTTTCTTTCAAAGAACAAATTTTAATTTTTTGTCTAATGTAACCATCTGACATGGATAAAATAAGTGTTATTCCATTCTTTAGACTGTTCTTGATCGGTTACAGCAATCCTATTAGCCAAATTCATGGCACATAACCAAAATTATAATGTTTTTAGGCATGTGCCAGATATGGCATGTGGTGCAGTAAAAGGTTAAATTGTTATCCTATATTCTGGAACTAAACATAAAAATATTTTTCCCCTTCAAAAATGTATGTTGTATGACTTATAAAAACACACACACATGCATATATAAGAGAGATAGCCTTGTTTAAAACATTTTTATAAAAACTGAGAAGCAGGCCTGATTTGATTGATATTTGAAAAAGCTAAAACTTTATATCGGAGTGGATGAAACTAAGAGCTTCAGGTTGGGTTTGGACTTCAAAACTTTGATCCATGCAGACTTCTATGCAGCATGGGTTTTTAAATTATTAGGATAGAATTCAGGTGTATTTAAAAGATTGACAAATGTAGAAAAGGCAATTTTTCATTTTTTTTTTTTTTTTTTTTTTTTTTTCTGAAACAAATATGCAAATAGCAATAGAAGGTAATGATACAGGATTTTTTTTCCATAAAAAAAAAAAAAAAAAAAAAAAAGAAAGAAAAAGACAAAGAACACAATGTTTGAAAAATAATGAATATAGATGAGAAAGAATTCTCTTACTATAACAGAAAAGAATGGATTTCCATTCATTCTTTTCTGTTACAGTAAGAGAATTCTGAAAAGAGTGAAAATAGGATATAGAAATTATCGATAAGTATTTTTTTATTTTATGAAAAACAGTAATTGCAATTCTAATAATTATTAAATATATGTAAGATCTTTCACAATATTTTTCTTTGAAACATTTTGGGGGATTTATAGGTCAAAGCCCTTAGCTTTGATAAAATTCTAAATTAGAGCCCAGAGGTTTTCAATAATGATCCCAAGACAGATATTTTAGCTGCCTGTAACTTCTTTGGAATAATTTATCTCATAATAAAGTTTGCTACTTTTATGTTAGCCAGGGTGCCAGTGATAACGCCAAATTTTGCTTCAATTGACATCATTTAATTCACAAACTTTCCCATCATTCACCTTGCGTAGCATTAGAAGAGTAACATACTTTTTTCAAGAAAGGGACATTTTCTTTAGAAATGTATTTTGTATGATAGACATGAAATGAAATTTTATTTCAGCAATAGCATTCGGTGGAGATGCAATACTGATACTTGTCACAGTAATAAGTTTCTCTGGAATTTTGAAATATATATATACACTATATTGCCATTGATTATGGGACACTTGCGATTTTAGGTATTTTACTAAATATCTAGAAAAATACATGAGGAATCATCTCGAAACTCTTAGTGTAAAAATATAATAGTATACGTCATACATCGCCGTGAAGATTTTTTACCGAAACTCCAAAGGGGACCCTCAACAAATTAAAAAAGAATGAATATCTTTTGAATAACCCTGTCAAAACTAATGTAGCAAAAGCGCTCAAACTCTAGATTGCGATTGAATGCCTTATGGTAATAAGCCTTGTTCATTTTTATGCAAATAGCATGCATACTCGCAGAGTAATTAAGGTTTTTATAAAAATGATCCCGAATTTTTCCACGTATTTTCCTTATAATTTTCAGAGTTCTTAATATAAAATATTATTTTTTTCAGAAAATATGACAAACAACATTGCACACAGTGCCCTGTAATCAGAATTTAAAAATAATGAAAATTGTATAAAAAATGAGTTGGTTTACTAAATAATTTTTTATTGCGCATGCGTCAACGATATCAAAATTTCATTTGCATATTATGTTAGCTAAATGTATAGAGCAACTTTTGTGAAAGTCACAAAATCATAACTTGAAAATTCTGACAATAATCGTCAATTGAATAAGTCGAAAATCCGTTATTCTCAAAATGAAGCAAAAACAAGAGGGGTTGTATCCATATATTCATCGATTAGTGTCAATATAGAATACACAATATGGGATGCACTACTGCATTTGGATAAAATCCCTCATTTTTTTGCTTCATTTTGGAAACAACGGATTTTGTCCTTTTTCTATAGACGATTACTTTCAGAATTTTCAAGCTATGATTTTGAGACTTTTACAAAAGTTGCTCTATACATTTAGCTAACATAATATGCAAATGAAATTTTGATATCTTTGACGCATGCGCAGTAAAAAATTATATAGTAAAACTACTCATTTTTCATACAATTTTTATTATTTTTTAATTCTGATTACAGGGTACTGTGTGCAATGTTGTTTGTTATATTTTCTGAAAAAAATATTATTTTATATTAAGAACTCTGAAAATTATAATGGAAAAACTTGGAAAAATTTGGGACCATTTTTATAAAAACCTTAATTACTCTGCGAGTGAGCATGCTATTTGCATAAAAATGAACACAGTGTATTACAATAAGGCATTCAATCATAATCTAGAGTTTGAGCGCTTTTGCTACATTAGTTTTGACAGGATTATTCAAAAGATATTCATTCTTTTTTAATTTGTTGACGGTCCCCTATGGCGTTTCGGTAAAAAATCTTCACGGAGATGTATGACGTATACTATTATATTTATACACTAAGAGTTTCGAGATGATTCCTCATGTATTTTTCTAGATATTTAGTAAAATGTCTAAAATCGCAAGTGTCCCATAATCAATGGCAATATAGTGTATATATATATATATATAAACAGCGTTAGAATTCCTAAAAAAAAGTCACTGGTCCCAAGGACTAGTAAGCATGAGAATTTACTGGTCCGCAGACATCATCACTGGTCCGCTACATAAAATTCTATTAAATAATTTTAACACTTAGAGTGGCCTCCCCCCCCCCCCCCCCTCCATGGAAATTAAACCAATCATACTTTGCATTTATCCAAAATTTTCAGCATAATAAAATGTAAAATTATAATTTGGTAAAAATTAAATAAACAGCGCATAAAGAAAAAACTATCAAATTATTAATTAGATATTTTATTTTCCATTATTTATTTCGACTGACTGTAAAGTTTAATGCAATTTTTTTTTTTTTTTTTTTTTTTTTTTTTCTCCAGATTGTAACCAGAGTGGTGGAATTGTAGCTAGTGTCAGTGATGCAGATGGATTTGAAAAATCCTGGGTCCCCGGGCCTTTTAAATTCTGAGTCCCTTTTCGACAAAAGCGGGTCCCCACTAATAATAAGTCATATTTTTCGACGCAAAAATTGAACTTGTTCATTTCCACAAGAAAAATAAAATGCAATAATTGATTTAATAATAATAAATAATTAAAACCAATATTAATTTAAGAGAAATTTTCTGTACTTTTTAAAGAATAAATGTGAAGATACAAATTTAATTATAAAATAATGCTTATTTAAGTGTAGAATTTAACAAGTATCACTATTGTTTGCATTTCTTTAAAAATGGGGCAAGACAGGTTTTATTGAAAAAGACATTTTTGCTGAAAAAAGGGATATTTTTGTTGAGTAAATGGGTACTTTGCTTAATGAAATGGTGTTTTCAGGAGTCACATTCACTCGGTAAGATTTGGAGCAATAAAAAACCAATTGGAAAGCAGGAAAATCAGTTTTTGAAGCAGCTACAACAATTTTGAAGAAGGAAAATTAGTTTTTAAAACAGAAAAATTCTCTCCTGGCATTCACTTTTTTTTGTGCTTTTTTGTCTAAATTTCCGTTTTTTCCGTTGTTTTGACGAAATCTTTTGTTTTATCGGGATTTATTGACGAAATATACCGTTTTTCGGGATATTTTTTGACAAAATTTGCCGTTTTATCGCGATTTTTGGACAAAATTTGTCGTTTTTTCGCGATCTTTTGAAGAAATCTGCCGTTTTTTCGGGTTTCAGGATGAAATTAGCCGTTTTTTCGCGAATTTTTTGACGATAATTGCCGGAAATTAGTCGTTATTTAGCGATTTTTTTAACAAAATTTGTGGTTTTTTCGCAATCTTTTGAGGAAATTTGTCGTTTTTCGCGATTTTTTTGACAAAATTTGCCGTTTTATGGCAATTTTCGGGTAAAATTTGACGTTTTTTCGCGATTTTTTGAAAAATCTGCCTTTTTTGAAGAAATCTGCCATTTTTCTGCAATTTTTGACAAAAATCTGCCGTTTTTCTCAACTTTTTTTTTTACAAAATTTGCCGTTTTATCGCTATTTTGGGCGAAATTTGACGTTTTTTCGCGATCTTTTGGAGAAATCTGCCTTGTTTTCGGGTTTTGGATTGAAATTAGCCATTTTTTCCAGAATTGCTTGACAAAATTTGCCGGAAATTAGTCGTTATTTCGCGATTTTTTAACGAAATTTGCCGTTTTTTCGCGATCTTTCAACGAAATTTCACGTCCCGTGGGACGCGTAAGAACTATTTTTTGCGTCCCATCGCCGATTTTTTGCGTAATTTACGCGCTATAGCGCGTCAGCGGCATCACTGAGATAAAAAAAATCTTATTTGCGGTTTTCTCAGAGCCTGAAAAAAGGCACTGGTCCTGCGGACCACTAAATTTTTCAAATTAGTGGTCCGACTGAATTATCAGTGGTCTCGGACCAGCGGACCACCGAGGATTTCGGACGCTGAGCAATAATATCTGCCTATTTTTACCAAGGTTAAGGGTATATTTACCAAGGTTTGCAGGTATTTACCTGCTAACATTTTATTTGATCTTTGTCTCATAATAAAAACTAGCTGATAGATAATTTTCTCGGCGATACAGGACATGTCAAAAAATAGCCCGAAATACAAGAAAATTTTAGAAATCAAACTGAAAAATCGCGAAAGATTAAAGAATTGCAAACAAATCTCAATGAGAAAAGAAAAGAATTTACTGGTATTTGGTAAGAAAGTTGAAACCCATTTCCTTTTATTAACGAGGGGAAATCGCAATAAATCGCAGAAAAACAATTTTAAAAAAGCAGATTGTAAAAATGACTATATTAATTTTAAAAATTGAAACTGTGTTCCTTTTAAAACCCAAAATCCGCTTTGCGAAAAAATAAATAAGTAACCAAACAAATGTAATGTGACAAACTTTTGAAAAATGATTTTTTCAAGGACTAAAATTTAAGACGGTACTACTAGGTTAACCCGTCGACCAATTTCGCCAAATTATTCAAATTGCCAAACAAATAACCAAATTATACATAATGGCATAATTTTTATTTTAAGAAACGAAAAATCAAATAATTAGTAGAATATTAATGAAAATACAAATAATAAGTCGAAATAAAAATCAATGACATTTTAAACACGTGAATCGTATTTAATGTCATTGAATGTGACATTCACGATCATCCATTATTGGCATTTAATCTTATAGTTTGGCGATAATTTTTTGGTCGACGGGTTAACCTAGTAGTACCGTCTTAAATTTTAGTCCTTGAAAAAATCATTTTCCAAAAGTTTGTCACATTACATTTGTTTGGTTACTTATTTATTTTTTCGCCAAGCGGATTTTGAGAAGTTTTTCTTGAATTTTATTTGTCATTTATATTTTTTTCGCGGAGCGACCCGTATACATGCCGCAAAAGTGCTCCGAATCCTTGTTTATTCCCACCAATAAAACTTTGCTGTAAATTTTGCCTTATATAATCGGGGCAATTCCACGATTTAATAAGGCAAAAAAAAAAAAAAAAAAAAAAATATATTTTTAATAACCGGTATCAAAACATTAAAATTTCGTAAAAGGTTCCCGTTGCGAAGGTTTTAAAAGGAACACAGTTTCAATTTTTAAAATTAATATAGTCATTTTTAGAATCTGCTTTTTTAAAATTGTTTTTCTGCGTCTTATTGCGATTTCCCCTCGTTAATAAAAGGAAATAGGTTTCAACTTTCTTACCAAATACCAGTAAATTCTTTTCTTTTCTCATTGAGATTTGTTTGCAATTCTTTAATCTTTCGCGATTTTTCAGTTTGATTTCTAAAATCTTCTTGTATTTCGGGCTATTTTTTGACATGTCCTGTATCACCGAGAAAATTATCTATCAGCTAGTTTTTATTATGAGACAAAGATCAAATAAAATGTTAGCAGGTAAATACCTGCAAACCTTGGTAAATATACCCTTAACCTTGGTAAAAATAGGCAGATATTATTGCTGTTGTTTTTCTTCAATTCATACTTCCTTAAAAGCTAAATTTAAAAGATAATGAATGAACATAATTTAGATAGACATTTAAGTATTTTTGATACAAAAAGTATTTACCATTATTTTATTTAATAAAAAGAATTGTGAGTTATACCTATTTTTAACATTTCGTAAAATATTATGACAGATGTCTTCTACTTTTCACAATAGATGGCAGCACTAAACTTTCTGGAAAGTTCTAGGTGTTTTTCTGGAAGTTTCTCAAACAATCCATATAAGATGGCAACACCATTTCGATGACGTCACGTCACGCAAAACCCAGATGTTTCTGGAATCGGTTACAGAGGATATAAATATGAGCTGCGACCGCACCTGGACAGATATTGTTTACAAACAAATAGTTTGTGAATACTTGTGCTTGCAGCGTTTTAGCTGTGCGATTTATTGTACTTGCTAATTTGTGAACTGTGTTGATAACTGAAATTTTATTCAGTGTTTATTTATCTTGATAGTTGCAAAGTGACTGAAAATGCCCAGCGGTAAAGCTCCTGCGATCGGAATTGACTTGGGTACGACGTATTCCTGCGTCGGTGTTTTTCAGCATGGAAATGTTGAAATTATTGCCAACGATCAAGGAAATCGTACAACGCCGAGTTATGTAGCTTTCACAGAAACAGAGAGACTGATTGGAGATGCAGCGAAGTCCCAAGTCGCTTTGAATCCTGAAAACACCATCTTCGATGCAAAGAGACTGATCGGCAGGAAGTATGATGATCCCAAAGTTCAACAAGATCTGAAGAACTGGCCTTTCAAGGTGGTGAATTCTAACGGAAAGCCTAAGATTAATGTTGAATTTAAAGGGGAACAAAAATTATTTAATCCTGAAGAAATTAGTGCCATGGTATTGACCAAAATGAAAGAGACTGCCGAGATGTATTTAGGTGAAAAAGTTACCGATGCTGTCATCACTGTTCCTGCCTATTTCAATGATTCCCAAAGACAAGCTACCAAAGATGCAGGGAGAATTGCTGGACTAAACGTTCTAAGGATAATCAATGAACCAACTGCTGCTGCTCTAGCTTATGGTCTGGATAAGAATCTGAAAGGCGAGAAGAATGTTTTGATTTTTGACCTTGGTGGTGGCACATTTGATGTGTCTATTCTAACAATCGATGAAGGATCCCTGTTTGAAGTAAGATCAACTGCTGGTGACACACATCTGGGTGGTGAAGACTTTGACAACAGACTCGTTGGTCACTTTGTTGAAGAATTCAAGCGAAAACATCGCAAAGATCTGCGTTCCAGTCCTAGAGCTCTGAGACGATTAAGAACTGCCTGTGAACGAGCGAAACGAACTCTCTCTAGCAGTACTGAAGCAAGCATCGAGATTGATGCTCTCTTCGAAGGAATCGACTTCTACTCAAAGATCAGCAGAGCAAGATTCGAGGAATTGTGCATGGATCTCTTCAGATCAACTCTTGAACCAGTTGAAAGAGCTCTGAAAGATGCCAAGTTAGATAAGAGCAACATTCACGATGTAGTCTTAGTAGGTGGCAGTACTCGCATTCCCAAAATACAAAAGCTTTTGAGAGACTTTTTCAACGGAAAAGAACTGTGTATGTCCATTAATCCCGACGAAGCAGTGGCTTATGGTGCTGCAGTTCAGGCTGCTGTATTGACTGGGAATAACGATGAAAAGATCAGAGATGTTCTTCTAGTTGACGTTGCTCCTCTTTCCTTAGGAATCGAGACTGCCGGTGGAGTCATGACAAAAATCATCGAGAGAAATTCACGCATTCCTTGCAAAACCTCTCAGGTCTTCACAACCTATTCTGACAATCAGCCTGGCGTTGACATTCAAGTGTTTGAAGGTGAAAGAGCCATGACAAAGGACAACCACTTGCTTGGCAGGTTCCAGCTGTCAGGGATTCCTCCGGCTCCCAGAGGGGTGCCTCAGATCGAAGTCACTTTCGATTTAGACGCAAACGGTATCCTGCAAGTGTCTGCTCAAGACAAAAGCACTGGAAAGTCTCAAAGCATCCGCATCACCAATGACAAAGGACGCCTTTCCAAAGACGAAATAGAAAGAATGCTGAACGAAGCAAAGCAGTATGAGAAAGAAGACGCAGAGCAGCGAGAAAGAGTTGCGTCCAGAAACTCCCTCGAATCTTACGTGTATTCGGTTAAACAAGCTGTCGAATCTGCTCCTGATGAAAAACTCTCGGCATCGGATAAGTCCAAAGTCAAGCAGTCTTGCGAATCTGTGATTCAGTGGCTAGACAACAACACTCTAGCGGAGAAGGATGAAATCGAACATAAAACGAAAGAAATACAATCCGAATTGTCTCCTTACATGATGAAACTTCATCAAGGAAGTAACTCATCATACAGACAACCAAACACAGCACAAAGTGGTCCAACTGTTGAAGAAGTCGATTAAGAAATATTATGGACTGTTTTTTTAAGTGCCAAAGAAATTAAAATTTTTAGGACATTTTAATGTATTATCTGTGATAGAATTCATCTCAAATTATGTTCAGTTTGGTCCAAAGTGAGTTTTATTTATTGTTTCATCATCATTTGTAAATAATCATTTTTATGTTTTTTATTTTTGTTATAAATAAATATTACATTTTTTAATTAAAAAAAGTCTGGTTTTTTCTGTGTGTGTTTGTATTTTATGGATTTAAGTTATATTTTTCTAGAAATACTTTATAAAGATTAATTTTTAATTAGAGAATTTAAATTTTCTGGGAAAAATTACTTGCTTTTTAAAACAATGTGTTCTTAAGTATTAATTGATATTTACTTGGTTACGAATCCTATAAAAAGTATTTAATAGGATAATTAATGAAACACTACTTTATCATGAACAATAATTCATTACATACTAAGTTTTATTTCTGGTTATAAAATACTTTTAATTTTGAAAATTAAAACAAAAATAAAATTTTAAAAATGTAAGTAGATTGCCAGTCTTAGAAGATTTAGAGAATTTAAGATGTTTTACTATTTTTTGTGAACAAAATTTAGTCATATAATAGTCTTAGCATTTTTTGAAAAGTGACTGACTCCTAAAATAAAAATATCAGAAAAAAAGAAACTTTTATTCAAGAAATTATGAAGTGAAATTAGTTATTGTTGAATGAGTAATTATATATACAGTAAATTTGGGACTAGGGGTAAGGTAGGGCAGATTTCTAGTCATTGCTTTTACATTTTATAAACAATAATTTGAATGTAAATAATGTAATCAGAATTATAATGAATGCTGGCATAGTATAGTAAAAAAAATTAAGTAAAGTAGTTATAATTAAAATAAAAACGTAATTTATTTTGTAATTATTGTATTTGATGCAGACGCAAATCAAACTTTGTTGCAGTAACTATTTATAATCAATAATTTCTAAAAAGGTTTTTTTTTTTATGGTATGCATTTTTCTGTTTAACCTTTTAGAACATGACATAGTGTAGATAAAGTTGATAGTTCTTAATATAGGTTGGTCTAAAGAAAAAAAAAAAAAACTTAAAATTTATTGTCAATGGGATGAATTGCTTAAAATATATATATATATATATATTATGCCTCTTGTTACTAAGCATACCAAGATGGTTTTTTAGAATATAAATAAATTCCTATGTATAGTTACTCAATAATCTGTTATCTATTGATGATAAGCACTGGAAGTATGATTTTTAATTGTATTATAAATTTCCTAATTGTGTTAAATTTGTTTGATATATAGTGTGTTAAGAAATCTGCACTGTATCAAATTTAAAAAAAAAAAAAAAAAAAAAAAAAAAAATGTTGCTTATTATAGGGTGTAAATGCTGTAAATAAATATCATACAGTTGGCAAAAAAAGTATTTGTACACTCTAAAATTTTTAATTTTTAACTAAATAAAAGCAGATATTTTGTCAAAAATAGTTTTAATACAGTCTGTTTACCGTGCATTTTAAATTACATAACAGAAAATTTCGATAAAGATGTAAAATAATTTTCTAATAGGAAAAGTTTAAAAATTTCTTGCAAAAAAAGTATTTGTACATTTCTCCATCCTGATATATACTGTGTTTTATAGTGTTTATGGTTCAAAGGACTACTTTTACAGAAGCTGTTAATAATTTTTAACTTCATATTATATTTTTCTGACATTTAATATAATTTGCTCTTGAAGTAATTAAGTATAGAACTTAAAACTAGAGAGGCACCTCTAGATAGATGAAATCCTATGATTGAGCATAATAAAAATTTAAATTCGCAACAAGAATTTGTAAAAGCTATTAAATTACCATTTACAACTATTGGATATATAGTGGGACACTATGAATAAATTAAAAGCATCGAAATTCAATGAAAACCAGGACTTCTCAGCAAACTAACAATGAGGGAAAAAGGGAGTGTTGTTAAAATAGCTTTAAAAAATCCTATGCGTTCGGTTCAAAAATTTGCTGGAGACCTTGCGACATCTTCTCGCATCAGAGTAATACCTCAAACAATAAAAAATATTCTTCTCAATGCATATTTAAAAGGAAGAACCTCAATGAAAAATCCATTCATCAGCGAAACAAATAGGCGAAAACGCATAGTATTCGCTTTCGCATACAGAAGTAAATCATTGGATTTTTGGAAAACAGTAATTTTTTCTGATGAGGGAAAATTCGGAATTTTCTTACCACCAAGCATTCGAAAAAATTGGCGTAAAAATAAAACTGTTCTAGATCCAAAACGTATACTTCAAACTATCAAGCATGTTGGGGGAAATATTATAGTTTTGGGGTGTATAGCTTCTAATGGAGCAGGACATTTAAAATTTATTGACAATGGAAGGACAGGTTTAACATACATTGATGTGTCGCGGCATAATTTATTAAACCGTGCTAAGAAATTATGCATAGAAGAAGCTTTTAACTTTCTGCAGGATAACGACCAAAGCATACTGCTGTGATCACCAGCTCATGGTTACTACAATACTCGAAGACGACTGGTAATTTCTCTAAAATCTCTAGACTTGAATCCAATAGAAAATTTGTGGATGCTATTGGATACAAAAATCCGAGAAAAAATATGTATCAGTAAAAAACAGTTTTAAAGAAGCTCTTATTGTGTCATGGGATAATATTAACCAGACCGCTACAAAAAAGTTGGTGGAATCTATGTCACACCATCTAGAAGTAGTCAAAAACACTAAATAAATTCACACAAAATATTAATTTGCATCATTTTACTAATTTTTCATTAATTATATTACATTAATATAGTGTACAAATACTTTTTTTGCATTATATTTTTGTATATTTGTTTATTATAATGTAAAAAATCGATTCGTTTAATTTTGTTTTTGCTTCTATAATAATATAATGCATTAAATTAATGTATTACAGTATTTTTTGCTTAAATCGTTTGTTTAATTTCATTATAATTTAAAAAAATGAAGTGTACAAATACTTTTTTTGCCAACTGTATATGTTATGCATTTTATAGTTGAAACTAAATTGTGGAAAACGTGATACATCTTAGCAATATATCACAAAGTCTATACATATAATACCAAGCTGTACATTGCTGAAACTGGAGATTAAATTGTGTTATGCATTTTTAAAATTGTTTACTTTGAGACATCTTCTTTTACTGTATTAAGGAGTGAAATTTCATTACAATGCTAGAAAAGGTTTCATAATCCATGTGTGATGCATGTTTTTCCTTGTTTAAATGTAGTTTAGGGGGAAAAAAAAAAAAAATCATATCTTTTATAGCAGCTATGTTCAGAAATATACAGCTGTATATCTTTAATTAAACTAACATTCTCTGTCAAACTTCAATTTTATACATTTTTTTTTTATTACATATATTTTGGTTTTCATTATTGTAATTTTCTGTTCCATAAGACTGATTAATAACCTCCATTTTTTTTTCTCCTTTTGGTTGTATTATTTTCTCTTAATACAAATTATAATAAAACATTGCCTTACTTAAATAATAATAATTTAAAAAAAAATCAAGCAGGTTTTCTTTTCTTTTCTTTTTTTTTTTTTTTTTTTGTAAAGTTAAAAAATACAGTTAACTCTGTGAAATTTCACCAATGTATAATCCGTAAATGTCTATTATCCACATAAGATGTTGGAATGTAAACAATGAAAGTTGTCATGAACAGCTAATCTCATAACGTTAAATTTGGTACATATAATTTTTTCAGTAATCAATTTTCCGATGAATAAATATTTAAATAGAAATTGGCAATAAATATTTAAATTTCCTTGAATAACAAAATTATATCTGTGTGCAGGAAATAATGATTGTTCATAGATTGTAAGAAAAAGTTATAGACAATAAATCAAAACTGAAACTGTCACTTTGTTGCGTAAATGTTTAAAATTTTTACTATGCATAATTTTAAATTTCCTTAATCTTAGGTATAAATTTAATCAGTCAGTCTTACATTGTTATTTATTTCCCCCCCCCCCCTTTGTAATTTTTGTGTAGTTGTTTCCAATTTCTCTAGTCCAATCTTAAAAAATAAACTGTAGACAAAGCAAGGTTCGCAAAACCCCAGATTTTTCTGAAAAATTTCAACCCACATGGGTTTTCTTCAGGAAAACCCAATTTTCCATTACGAAAATTGGGTTTTTTCAAAAGTATAATATATGCGATATTACATCATTGAATATTTATATATTATATTACTTATATATTACAATACATAAAAATATGTTTTGCTCCATTATATACATTATCATTGTAGTCAGGGCCGTAGCTAGAAGTGAACAATAGGGGTGGAGTTCATAATTATTTTTCTCTTTCTCTGACGCAGAAAGATAAATTTGTGCATATTCTTATTTTAGTTATTATGTTTCTTATTAAACTGTTGTAATAACTTCATTTTATACTAAGAAAAGTATATGATGAAAATTTTGAGTGTAAAACTGGTGCAAAATTAAACATCATGTTAGCTTCATATGTTCAAATAGGATGAGGGAGTGTTTAATTAGTTATTTTAGATGCAATTTAGTAATTCTGCAAAATTGTGAAAGGGTCTCAAAACTAAATTAGATTTTTGAACAGAATTTCATTTGAATTTTCAAAAGCAGAAATTAATTTAGTGACCTTGGAATCTTTTCCAGGGGGGGGGGGGGAATCAAAATATTTTTTTTTTAATTTTGCTGGTTTATTTTGCTTCACATTTGTTTTCTTCTTGCTTTTATTTTTACTTTACTTGAATATGCTTTTTTTTAATTATAAATAGATGGTAAAACAACAGATTTTGTAATTTTTATTAGGGATGGGACGAATATTCGGCCACTATTCGGTATTCGGCCCTTTTGCCGAATATTCGGTTGGCCGAATATTGAAGGCTTGTTGACCGAATACTTCGGCCGAATACCTGTAGCCGAATATTTAGAGATATCTTGCCGAATATTTCTAAAATCTCGCCGAATAGTGAAAAATATCTTGCCAAATAAATTTAGGATTTGAAGAATTTCATTCCACACATTTTTTTTCTCTAATCCAAATTTGCTACTTCATTTGTGAAGTCCTTCTCATTCTTACTAACAAAATATACAGTTATTCAGATGCTAAAAAATATACAGCCTTTCTGTTTTTCCTATAAAAGTTAGTGATATTTTAGAAATTGCTGCCCAAGTTGGGGATTTAATTGTACGGAAAATGTCTTCATTAGTGAATAATATATTACAATTCAAGATATAAAAACACTTATAAGAAAAATAAAAGAAAAACACTGCCTTATTCTAAAACACTCGAATATTTATTAATGTCTGCAAATTCCATGTACATATAAAAAAGTCTCTTATGATATTCGTAACTTATTTTCTATCAAGTAAGAAATGAACAAATTCATTCATTAGGTGTATTAACGAAGATTCATTTTCAAAATTAAATATCAAATATCACTATTCCAAATACAACGGTACATCTGAAAACAGTACTGGTGTCAAACTAGATACGCATTAGATGACACAACTTGCTTTATGAAGATAGTTTTATAAATATTTAAACATAAATTCTAAATACTGAATAAAATATTTTTTTTATTCTATAGTTTTTGCTTTTAAATAGTTATTTCCATAATTACTGACTTAAATATGCAACATTATTATGTAGGATATATTTTTAATTTACATATTCCTTCATTCATGTTGTTATCAATTTCTGTTTATTCGTTTAATGCTTGATGAATAAGTGGAATATTGAAGTTGAATATTGTATGCGCCAATTCAAATGTCAAAGATTTTGTTAACATATGCATTCTACTTTAAGCATAACGTTTTGCTTTAACATAATTTGTAATTTACAGTTTGGTAACTGATTTTAGAACAGTCTCGTTCTTACGAATTTGCTTATCATTAGGAATACAAACTCTAAATGATCAAATTTATTTTATTAAAAGTTATTTCATAAAATATCTTCTTGTGAGCTCTGAGAGAGAGATATTAAGAATATTATTGATTTTGGATGCAAGAAATTGTAAAAGTATCATTTGATAGTAAAAGTGAAGTACATTCTTCATAATTTAATGGAAATATCTTCCCATCTTGACTTACTGAAAATCAATTTGATGTACATTAGGATAAAAGAATATAATGCAATTTCATAATTTTTTTGTGTTAAAATAAGTTTTTCAAATTTAAAAATACATTTAAAAGCACATTTAAGAGTAATAATTATTAATAAGCTCCTATTTTTTAAATTATGTATAATCGAAATTTATTTTCTTAATTGGAAAAAAAAAGTTGCTATTCGGCCGCCGAATATTCGGTATTCGGCCTAAAATTTGGCCGAATATTCGGTATTCGGCTATTCGGCCAAATCACTATTCGTCCCATCACTAATTTTTATTATTCAATAACAGATTGAGTTTTTTTCTTCCTTAAATGATGAGATATAATGGATGAGATTAATGTTTAAATATGCTAACACTGCAGTTAAAGTATGATATTAAGATCATAAATTATGAAACAAAAAATGCAAAAAACAAATGTAGCACGTCCAGGTTTTGACCTGGGTGTAATGTTCACTCTAGAAATAAAAAGGGCATGGCGCTATTCATTATAAAAGGCACTACTGCAGCAGAAAATGGCACTATTGCCAGAAAAAAAATTATTATTGCCTTTAGAAGGGGAAGAAAGAAAGCAATGAAACACATAATTTTTAAATATGATATATCAAGTAACATTAATTTCGAATGATTTTATGATATAAAAATTAAAAATACAATTAAAACATTATTCAATAGTTTTATGTTCTTTTTTTTAAAGGTATGAAAAAAACTCATTTTTGAGCACACAAATTTAGAAACACTACGGAATAAAAAAAATATGTATTAAAAATCTCTGGGTAAAACCAGTGGTGCATTTTACTACTTTTAAAAAGGGCAGGGTGCATTTTGTAAATTTGAAAAAGGGCAGGGTGCTGCACCCTTCAAAAATGGCCTAGAATGAACACTACCTGGGTGATTGGCTACTGCTTATCTAACTGAGCCACGATCACATACTTTTTTCTTTTCAAAGTAAGTATTTAAGTTGTATCATAATATTAGACCCCCCCCCCCCCCTGTTACTCAATAACTAAGAAGCGCTGAGGCAAAGGGATCTCTGCCCTACAACAAATATTAAAATAATCAAAATCTGTAATTATCAAAGTTGGCCCTCTCCTTGCTACATGTCTGCAACCAAAATTTTCAATTCAAAGAGTATAAAATTAACACCTGCTGTTGAATATACAGTGAGCAAAAAAAGTATTTGCACACACATGATTTTTTGCATAAGTAACCATAGAAAGCAAATTTGATACTATTCTCTGAATTATTCATTTATTTAAATAAGAAAATAAAAATAACCAGCGTTAGAATTCCTAAAAAAAAAGTCACTGGTCCCAAGGACCAGAAAGCATGAGAATTTACTGGTCTGCTACATAAAATTCTATTAAGTGATTTTAACACTTAAAGTGGCCTCCCCCCCCCTCCCTGGAAAATAAACCAATCTTACTTTGCATTTATCCAAAATTTTCAGCATAATAAAATGTAAAATTATAATTTGCTAAAAATTAAATAAACAGTATGTAAAGAAAACTATCAAATTATTAATTAGATATTTTATTTGCCATTACTTATTTCAACTGTTTAATGCACATTTTTTTCGATTTTTCTCCAGATTTTAGCCAGAGTGGTGGAATTGTAGCTAGTGTCAGTGATGCAGCTGGACTTGAAAAATTCTGGATCCCTTTTCTACAGAAGCGGGTCCCGACTAATAATAAGTCATATTTTTCGACGCAAAAATTGAACTTGTTCATTTCCACAAGAAAAATAAAATGCAATAATTGATTTAATAATAATAAATAATTAAAACCAATATTAATTTAAGAGAAATGTTCTGTACTTTTTAAAGAATAAATGTTCAAGATGCAAATTTAATTATAAAATAATGCTTATTTGAGTGTAGAAGATAACAAGTATCACTATTGTCTGCCCCATTTTAAAATGGAACAAGACAGGTTTATTGAAAAAGACATTTTTGCTGAAAAAAGGGATATTTTTGTTGAGTAAATGGTACATAGTACTCAAATGATGCTTAATGAAATGGTGCTTTCAGGAGTCTCATTCACTCAGAAAGATTTGGAGCAAAAAAAAAAAAGATTGGGAAGCAGGAAAATTAGTTTTTAAAACAGAAAAATTCTCTCCCGGCGTCACTTATTTATTATTATTTTTTTTTTCGTGCTTTTTTCTCGAAATTTCCGTTTGTGTTATTTTGACGAAATCTTTTGTTTTTTCAGGATTTATTGACGAAATATACCATTTTTTGCAATATTGTTTGACAAAATTTGCCGTTTTATCGCGATTTTTGGATGAAATTTGCCGTTTTTTCGCGATCTTTTGAAGAAATCTGTCATTTTTTCGGGTTTCAGGATGAAATTATCCATTTTTTTGCAAATTTTTTGATGATATTTGCCAGGAATCAGCCGTTATTTAGCGATTTTTTTAACAAAATTTGTCGCTTTTTGTGATTTTTTGACAAATTTTGCCGTTTTATTGCGATTTTCGGACAAAATTTGTCGTTTTTTCACGATTTTTTGAAGAAATGTCTTTTTTTCGCAATTTTTTCAAAAAATTTGCCACTTTCCATGATTTTTTTGACAAAATTTGCCATTTTATCGCTATTTAGAGTGAAATTTGCCGTTTTTTCGCGATTTTTTGAAGAAATCTGCCTTTTTTTTTCGGGTTTTGGAATAAAATTAGCCATTTTTTTCGAGAATTGTTTGACAAAATTTGCCACAAATTAGTCGTTATTTCGTGATTTTTTAACGAAATTTGCCATTTTTTCGCAATCCTTTAACGAAATGGAAATTACACGTCTTGTGGGAAGCGTAAGAGCTACTTTTTTGCGTCCTTAGCGCCGATTTTTTTCGTAATTTACGCGTTATAGCGCGTCCGCGGCATCTCTGATTACAAAAAAAAAAAAAAAAAAATCTTATGTGCGATCGGTTGCAGTTCTCTCAGGGCCTGAAAAACGGCACTGGTCCTGCGGACCACTAAATTTTTCAAATTAGTGGTCCGATTGAATTATCAGTGGTCTCGGACCAGCAGACCACCAAGGATTTCGAACGCTGATAAATATCTGGGATTTCTTGTCTAAAAAAACAAGAAATCCCAGCAGTGAAATATGTTCAAGCAAGATTCTGTCATAATAAGTGTTAATATGAACTATAAAGAATTTAATTAAAAATGACATTGCAATGTGAATTCATGATTATTTGAGTTAAATTATGTTTGTTTACTATTTTCATTAATTTAAAATATTATCAAAAATTAATTTATGGTCTGACATTATTATCAACCCCCTGATCACCGATCAAAAAGGCAAAATTGTAATGTTCTCTGTATTAAAATAAGAGATGATTTTTCAACATGCTTGTAAAATTTAATTATGTATGGGAATATAAGTCTTGATAGTATTAATGATAACAAAAAGTTTTAAAATTGCATCATATTTGTAGAATTATATTAATTTAAATAATGTTTGTATTGCTGTAAAACCTGCAGCTTAATGAATGCATATAATTTGTGGCAGTGAGAACTTAATTCATTATTGATATGTTTAGATTATTTTTTAGCTCACAGGCTATCATAGCCTGAGAGCTTATGTGCCCGTCCGTTTTGTATGTACATTCGTGCGTAACATGATAACTCATGATAAAAATATCGGATCCACTTGAAATTTTGTAGATAGGTATATCCTGATAAGGCGCTTCCCTGATTAGTTTTTGGAGTTCATTCGATATGTATAAGAGGGGGAACGGGGGGCTCATGCCCCTCCCCTTAATTGATACAAACGAGATTTTCATGCAGAATTAACAGTTTTCGTTAAAAATTTAGATATAGGATCATTCTGATGAGGCGATTCCGGGACTGTCATTAGCTGTTCATTGAATAAGTATAAACAGGGGGAACGGGGGGCTCATGCCCCCGCCCTCCTTAATTGATATAAACGGGATTTTCATGCAGAATTAACAGTTTTCGTTCAAAATTTAGATATAGGATCATTCTGATGAGGCGATTCCGGGACTGTCATTAGGTGTTCATTGAATAAGTATAAACAGGGGGAACGGGGGGCTCATGCCCCCGCCCTCCTTAATTGATATAAACGGGATTTTCATGCAGAATTAACAGTTTTCGTTCAAAATTTAGATATAGGATCATTCTGATGAGGCGATTCCGTGACTGTTATTAGGTGTTCATTGAATAAGTATAAACAGGGGGAACGGGGGGCTCATGCCCCTTCCCTTAATTGATATAAACGGGATTTTCATGCAGAATTAACAGTTTTTGTTCAAAATTTAGATATAGGATCATTCTGATGAGGCGAGTCCGTGACTGTTATTAGGTGTTCATTGAATAAGTATAAACAGGGGGAATGGGGGGGCTCATGCCCCTTCCCTTAATTGATATAAACGGGATTTTCATGCAGAATTAACAGTTTTTGTTCAAAATTTAGATATAGGATCATTCTGATGAGGCGAGTCCGTGGCTGTTATTAGGTGTTCATTGAATAAGTATAAACAGGGGGAACGAAGGTTCTAATGCTCCTCCCCTTAACTTGTATAAATGGATTTTTCAATCAGAATTGTCAGATTTCGTTCAAATCTCTGAATAGTTTTGGAAGTTTAATGGTTAAGTATAAAAGAGGGGAATAACTCCTCTTAAATTATATAAATGCTAAATGGGTTTTTATTAAGAATTATCCGATTTGCTCTGAATTTTGGATATAGGTTTTTTAATATGATAAAGCATGTATTTGATAGTTTAGGAGGTTCAATGATTAAGTATAAAAAAGGAGAAAGGAGAGAGCTGTTTCCCCTTCTTAATTTTTTTTTCGAACGGAATTAATGAAAATACAAGGCTGTAATATACAATTAGTATGCGTAGCCTGTGAGCTCAATGCCATCAGTTTAACTGGGCAATATTCTTTATTATAAAAAGTGATTGACAATATTATAGAAACTATCTTGTGCCCAGTATAAAACACTTTTTTTGTCAAGCATGAGTGAATTAGTAATAATCCAAGAGCCGACCACACAAAACCCTAAGTCATCGAGCACAAGAAAAAATCCTTTATTTTATGGAAGAGTAGTAATAGAGGAATCTAATGATCCATGTCTGCCGGAAGCGAAGTGGTGCATAAGCCAAATATTGATACAACTATTGGTTGATTCGTAGGTTTAGCATTGTGTTTGTCATACAATCAAAAGCATGAAAACATGTAAAATTTGGGACAGGAAAAACAATGCTAATCCTACGAGTCAACCACTAGTGGTATTAATTTTCGGCTTATGCACCACTTCGCTTCCGGCAAACATCGATCATTACATTTCTCTATTGCTACTCTTCCACAAAATAAAGGATTTTTTTCTTGTGCTCGTTTTCTTGTGCGGTCAGCTCTATAAACTATAACAGTACATGATGGAACTGATGAATACTGTCAGTACACATAAATGAAAATGCCTAATGGGAGGACATCACCCATATCATTTTTTCTCTGGCTCTGGTATTTTTCTATTTGTAGAAACTTTATATTCATCGAAATTTGAACTACACCACGGAGGATATGTCCATTTGCAACACACAAGTTAGAGACCCCTCCTTATGTAATTTTAACTCTAGTTTGCACTTGTAACACATTAATGGAAATAATTTATGTAATTAATACAGTTTATTTTCAGTTATTTTTCTGATATGATTTAAGAAATTAATGAATGCCTTTTAAGTATTTATATGTATATTTGAAGATTAGCATCAAGAAATTAATACTAATTCATAAATAAAAAGCCCTACAATGACTATCTAGCTGATAAAACAGTTAATTTGCTATTTTTTGAGACTAATTGTATAAAAATTTGTTGAATCTATAATTATAGAGAAAATACACAAAAATGAGAAACAGATTTTTAATGAAAGTAAAATAAGTAAATCAAACGTGATACAGTGAGTTATAAATAAAATCATTTCTTCTTCTTTTCTGTTTGAAGACTGGCATGCAATTTTGATACCTCAGGTTCAAATAAGTCATATAGGAGTACCCCATTTGTGTCAAACCAGCTGCTGATGGATTTAGACATTTCAGCTTCTCTTGTTTTATTAGTTATGCCATCCGTAAATGATATGTATAAATGATAAATGTCATCAAATCTAGGGGGAAAAAATAGAATTTGATTAATTTATGTCTCCCATTTTAATAATACAGTAGACTCCCTCAAATCCGCAACTCTCTAAAATCCACACATAATTTACAGATGTAAACAATGAAGATTTCAATTCAGATATAGGGGCAAAATTTGACCTTTTTAGCTTTATATCAATTCCATATAGATTTTAATTGGTAATTTTTTTTTTTTTTAATATTACTGAATTCATGTTTTTCCATGAAGAATAAATTTATTTCTGAAAATATTCCAGATATTGCTGATATCACTGATAATCACAATCTTTTTACCAAATATATTTATGTATAAAGCTTTTTTTTGGTTATCAAATCTGGCTAAACCTGAAATAAAACTTCCTTATTTTATGATTTTGGTGTGAATTAGTAACATACTTTTATGAGGCAAGTTGTGCTGAATAACTTAGGAAAAATACATTTCATCTTTATAATGAATATTTAATCATACATCATTGATAATTAACATGGCCTTCGCTTTTTAATATTTTAATCATATTAAAAAGTATCTAAATGTTTATTATTTTAATTTATTACTTATTTTATTATGCTATTTAAGCATTCATTATAGTTTCGATTGCATTATTAATTACATTCAAATTACTGTTTAAAAAATGTAAAGAAAGCAATGACCAGAAATTTTCAAAATTCTAAAAGCCGCAAAACCTCTAGTCCCAAGCTGTGCGGATTTGAGGAAGTCTACTGTAATGTAAAAAAGTTTACAGAATGTAGAATGCAATTAAGTGTCTTACTTAAATTTTAACATTACAAACTTTGTCAATCTATTCAAAAGATTTAATTAGAAATCTGTTGTAAAATAAACATTTTAACAAAGTTCATT